>JAQQTP010000072.1:23177500-25577500 GCA_029884605.1 Ormosia emarginata | reverse complement strand
CTTCCTGGGTCAAGAGCCCAGCATTGGGGTATTCTTTTTTCTCTTTCAGTGTAAAGGTGTGGGAAAAGAGGACTGAGTATCACTTAACAGTCATCCCAAAAGAGACTATTTCTCCCTTTGATTCTTCATATAAAAACTTCAAAAATAAATTTTTTCTTGTAAGTTCTCCCCCGACTACTGTTTTATTCTTTCTCGATCGGTACGGGTGGAGAAATTCCCTCTATACTGGCAGAGCACTCCGATTACTATATTGGGTATGGAGTACAGAAGCCTTCCTTTGGAAGACCGAGCTCTTATTGACCTTTTGGAGGAAGTGTTCATTCTGAATACAACTTCTTTGATAAAGTTCAGTCATAATCAGACTGACCTAACCAAAATCCTGAGTAAGTTCTGTCACCTTATTACCTTACTTAACTTATTGTTACTAATGAATCTTAACTTGTTCATTTTTTTGCAGGAACAATGACCTCGAAGATAAGCATTCGAGAAATGCAAAGGCACTTAAAAAAGCTGAAAAATGAAGAGGCTTCCAACCTTGCTACTGTTAATCATTCGGGCCCTTCTGAAGTCATTCCTGAACTTGAGTCATCTGGAACCAAATCGAACCCAATGGTGAGGAAAAGGTGCCGATAAAAAAAGTCCGAAGAAAAAACCAGATACTGTTCCTGTGGAAAGTCGACAGGTCGATGAAGGTTCTTCTGCTCAAAGTACTAGCCTTCGATTTACTTTTGATGGTCTGAGTGGTTTTTCTACAGGAACAAATGTTCCTTCACTATGGTCACCTAGTTTTCCATTCGAGTCTTTAATGGATTCTCACATTGTTCTCCTAGAAGATAATGAGTGGAAGGAGAAAGTCGGCGGGGTCGTCCTTTTACGATGGTCTGAAGTACAACTTCTTCGTCTTGTCAGTGTTCTTTGGTCTGCTGAACGAGATTTAGAAGATTCAAAAAAGAAAATTTCAGCTTCAAATCAATTTTATCGGTTAGAACTAGAGAAAATGCAGAAGTCTCATCAAGCCAAAACTTCTGATTTGAAGAAAGAAATAAAAGTCTTAAAGTCCAAAGCGATCCAAGTTGAAGGACTTGAAGTAACAATTGAATTGTTGGAAGAGGAGAAAAAGAAAACCGAAAAGGATTTATTGTTATCTGAACAGTCACTGAAAGAAGCTCTGGATGAAAAAGATAAGTTATTCAAGGAGCTCGACGGTCTGAAAGATGAAATTACTAATCAAAGGGTCGTCAGTTTTGACACCTGTCTTAAGCAGGCTATGCTTCTAAACTTGAATGGGATCTTCGACAATCGCCTAGGAGAGACATGACCATTCAATGTTGTTGTTGATGGTCAGATTGTTGAAGAACAAGATGAAGAAGATGAAGTTAGGGGTGGGAGATAAAAATGTAACTAAGTTGTCTTCTATGATAACCATGTCTTCTACTTTGAATGAGAATTGTCTTCGTCTGTTTTGATTAAACACGAATTGTCTTATTTTGGTTATTACATTTAATGACTTATGTAAAAATTCGATCTTCGCCCTCAAATTCAATTTTTTTTCGTAAAGTAATCAAACTTGGAGAAATATCAGTAGTTCGGTTATCAAATATCATTGAGTCGGCAATTATTGTCAAAAGCTTTGTAAAGTAATCATATTCGAAAAATATCAATAAATCGGTTATCAAATATAATTAAGTCGGCAATTATTGTCCAAAACTTTGTAAAGTAATCATATTCGAAAAATATCAATAAATTGGTTATCAAATATAATTAAGTCGGCAATTATTGTCCAAAACTTTGTAAAGTAATCATATTCGAAAAATATCAATAAATCGATTATCAAATATCATTAAGTCGGCAATTATTGTCCAAAACTTTGTAAAGTAATCATATTAGGAAAATATCAATAAACCGGTTATCAAATATCATTAAGTCAGCAATTATTGTCAAAAACTTTTGTAAAGTAATCAAATTTGTAACCACGACCGGGATGGACTCTTTGTGGTTGGCATCGGTTCAACACGACCGGTATCGGTTCAACACGACCGGCATTGACTCTTTGTGGTCGGCATCAGCTCAACGCGGTCGGCATCAGCTCAACGCGGTCGGCAGCGACTTTTGTGGTTGGCATCGGTTCAACGCGATCGGCATCGACTCTTTGTGGTTGGCATCAGCTCAACGCAACCGGCATCGACTCTTGTGGTCGGCATCGGTTTAACACGACCGGCATCAACTCTTTGTGGTCGGCATCGGTTCAACACGACCGGCATCGGCTCAACGCGGCCGGCATCGACTCTTTGTGGTTGGCATTGGTTCCACATGACCAGCATCGGAATCCAATAATTGTACTCGGTCCTCAAGTGGTAGCATTCATTCCTTGGAGAACTTTAGAAATCATCAAAAATTCAGATTTTGTTATGACAATATGTTGGAGTTTAAAGGTGTGCCTCGTTAAAACCTTTCAGGCAAAACCCAATGGGAAAAAATCCTGATAAGGAAAAAGAATACACAACCTTAACCTTTATACATTAAAAACAAAAATGAAAAAATATCACTTAACTAAAATATTTTGAAGAGAAGCTGAATTCTAAGTTCTAGGAAATGAGTTTCCACTGAGATCTCTAAGTTTATAAGCTCCTTCACCTACTTTTTTCAGAATTCGAAATGGTTCCTCCCAGTTAGCTGACAGTTTTCCTTTGCTAGATATCCTTATGGAATCTTCGATTTTTCGCAAAACCAAATCCCCTTCTTTAAATTTCCTTATCATGACCTTCTTATTATATTTTCTGGCTGCCCGATTTTTAGTAGCCTGATCATGGATAAAAGCCATCTCTCTTTCTTCCTCTAGTAGGTCTAGATCAATTTTCTACATCTCTAAGTTGATTTCTTCATTAAAGGGTGATCTTCTAAAGCTCAATTCCCCGATCTCAACCGGAATCATGGCGTCTACTTCGAAAGTGAGTCGAAAAAGTGTCTCTTGGGTAGAAGATTGAGGCGTGGTGTGATATACCTAGAGAATGCTCGGTAACTCTTCTGGCCACCGACCTTTTGCCCGATCTAGTCTTCTCCTTAACCCGGTCAGAATAACTTTTTTTGTTGCTTCAACTAGACCATTAGTTTGAGGATGCTCAATGATGTAAAAACCTGTTTAATCCTATTTTTCAAACAAAATTCTCAGAATTTTTTATTCGTGAGCTGAGTTCTATTATCAGATATAATGGAATATGGTAAACCAAAATGACAAATAATATTCTTCCAGAAAAACATTTTAATCCTTTCAGAGGTACTATTAGATAGAGGTTCAGCTTCAATCCATGTGGTAAAATAATCAATCGCAACTACGATATATTTTACCTGTTCGGTTGCCACCGGAAAGGGTCCTAACAAATCGATCCCCTATCTACAAAATGGCCATAGTGTTTGAATGTTGTGGAGCTCTTCAGGAGTAGCCTTGTGTAAACTTGCAAATCTCTGGCATTTATCGCATCTTTGCACGTACTTCAAGCAATCGGTCTTCATTGTGGGCCAATAAATCCCCGCATGAAGAACCTTTCCAGCAAAAGACCGATCTCCGATATGACTTCCATAAACACCTTCATGTACTTCTTGCATTGCCAATTGAGCTTGATCTTGTCCGACACATTTCAAGAGTGGAAGGGAAAATCCCTTTTTAAATAACTCTCCACCAATTAAGGTATAAAAGCTTGCCGACTTTCAAAGTTTCTTTGCCTTCTTTTCATCGGTCAGAATCTTACCATCCCACATGTATTTGATGATCAGAGTCATCCATGAGCTTAAGTTGATGTGAATGACGAAAGATTCTTCAACCTTAATACTCGGTTGGTCAATGACTTCTTGAACAACAAATCGATTGTTTCCAAGTCCCTTTGTACTTGCTAACTTCGAAAGTAGGTCGGCACGAGAATTCTGATCTCTTGGAATGTGCAAGATTTCAAATTGTTCAAACTTCTCAATAGCCTTTTGAACCAACGCTAAATATTTTGCAAGCTGTAGGTCTTTGGTTTGGAAATCGCCCTTAACTTGTCACGTGACCAATTGAGAATCTGATTTAGCGACAAGTCGAGTTGCTCCCATTTCTGTGGCCAATGCTAAATAGGCTACTAGGGCTTCGTATTCTGCCTGATTATTACTTGCCCTGAAGTTGAATCTAAGAGACTGCTCTATCAGTACTTCATTTGTTCCTTCTAGTATAACTCTTGCACCACTTCCTGCAATTTAATCAGACCTTTTGGCTGGTATTGAATGTCAAATTCGAACAATTCTACCAACCATGAAATCATCCGGTCGGCAAGTTCAGACTTTCTAAGCACCTGTTTAATTGGTTGGTCGGTTTTTACAACGATTAAGTGACTTTGAAAATATTGTCGCAACTTTCTAGCGATTACAACCAAAGCGAGTGCCATTTTTTTTTATCTTCTAATACCGGACTTTTGGTCCTTGAAACACCCGATTGACGAAATAAATTGGTCGTTGGTCCTTCCCATCCTCCCTAACCAAAACAGAACTCAATACTTGATTAGATACTAAAATATAAAGGAATAACTTCTCACCTTGTTCTGGTTTGGTCAAGATTAGTGGTGTAGCCAAAAAATGCTTCAGCTCCTCGAAAGCTTTTTCACATTCTTCTGTCCACTCGAAATTTTCTGATTTCTTGAGACATCAGAAGAATGGTAATGCCTGGTCGGCGGATTTTGAAAGGAATCTTAATAAGGCGGCGATTCTTCATGTCAATCTTTGGACCTCTTTTATTGTTGCAGGGCTTCTCAAGTCCAGTATAGCTTTATATTTGTCCGGATTAGCTTCAATTCCACTATTTGTAAGGAGAAGTTCAAGAAATTTTTCAGCTTGTACCCTGAACACACACTTTTCTGGATTTAACCTCATGTTAAATTTTCTTAATTGAGAAAAACATTCGTCAAGATCAGATCAGTGATTTCCTCTGACCAGGGTCTTGGCCACCATATCGTCGAAATATACCTCAATATTTCTACCAATCTGCTCCTCAAAAATTTTATTCATTAATCTTTGATAAGTTGCTCCAGCATTTTTCAGAGCGAATGACATTACCTTGTAACAGAAATTTCCAAAGTCGGTAATAAAAGTTGTCTTCTCCTCATCATCCGGATGCATCCTGATCTGGTTATATCCAGAGTACGCATCCATAAAACTCAAAAATTGGTAGCCGGAAGCTCCATCAACTAACCGGTCTATATTAGGAAATGGATAGGAATCCTTCAGGCAGACTTTATTGAGGTCGGTGAAATCCATGCACATTCTCTATTTTTCTGAGGATTTCTTAACCATAACAACATTAGACAACCATGTAGTATAATTTAGCTCCCGAATAAAACCAGCTTCTAATAACTTTGTTGTTTCTTCTACTGTTGCCCTTTGTCTTTCTTCACCGAGCTGTCTCTTCTTTTGGGCAATTGATTTCACCCTTTTATCCAAGGAAAGCTTATGAGAAATCACGTCAGGGTTTATTCCAGGCATATCCACCGCTGTCCATGCAAAAAGATCAGAATTTCTCTTGAGCAACTTTTCTAGGATTGCTTAAGATCGATCGGTAAGTTGGCGCCGATGCTTGTATATTGGTCGGGATTTAGGCCCAAAAGTATAGTCTGCAGTTCCTCAGTTGGTTGAGGTCGATCTTGTTGATCACTTCTTGGGTGCAACTCCGCCATATTGACATTATGTATCGATCGTTTGCAATCCAAAGAGTCGGTCTGCTATCTGGGTTTTATTTTCAAGCTTTCATTATAATAAATTTTGGCTTCTCGTTGATCTGCATAGACCACTCCAACCTCAGTCTTAGAGACTGGAAACTTCATTGTTAGGTGAGGAGTGGATACTATGGCCTCGAGGAGGTTTAAAGAAGAAGGCCTCCCGAGGATAGCATTATAAGGAGTATGACAATCTATAACAAGGTATTTGACCGGAATAGTTTTAAGAAGAGTATCTGTCCCGAAGGTTGTTCGGAGTTCAATGTAACCTTTAACACATACCTCTTCTCCCGAAAACCCGATCAAAGTCCCATTGAGCTGTGTCAAATCTTCTTCCGTCATTTGAAGCCTTCGAAGTGTAGACAGATATAAAACATCAGCTGAACTTCCCTGATCAACAAGAACTTTTTTTATTTGAAAAATTTCTAGCAATGACGGATATCACCATCGGATCGTAAAGGTTTTCATTGAGCCCGAGAAAATCCTTATTTGAGAATGAGATCACAGGTCCATTGTCAAATTGTTTTTCTTGTATAAGAGATGGATAACTAACCGTTATTACTGCTCTAAGATGACATTTTCGGGATGAACTCGAACTTCCTCCTCCAGCAAAACCTCCAGAGATTGAATCTATGACTCCTCTGATTGGTTGATCACGGGAGCTGGATGCTGTTGCAGCCATTTTTTCTTCAAGTCTGGACTTGGACTCCTTTCAGGCTTACCCCCTTCCTTTGCTTCCCTGCTTCGACCCCTCCGATGATAGACATACCTCCCGAGGTGTCCCTCCCGGATGAGTTGCTCAATTCTATTTTTTAAAGATACACATCACTCGGTGGTATGCCCATATGTTTTATAGAACTCACACCATTTACTTCTGTCTGCATTAGGTGAAATCCTTTGTTGTCTGGCACTTTTTGGAGGGAGAATTAGACCCATGTTGTAAACTTCTTAGAATATTTTCCTCGGCGGGCATTCAACGGCGTATAATCATCAAACTAGGGTTGCACCCTATCAATAGCCGGTCGATGAGGTTGTTTAGATCTATCGGTTCTTTCTTCTCTTACCAAGGGTCTTCTCGTTCTGCCCATCCCCTGCTTTCTATACGGTCGATCATGAGCAATTGGGCGAACATATAGGTAAGGTTTAGCCCTTTCCTTGTATTCAGACTCATGATACTCCATCTGCCTTCTTGCAACAACAATTTCTATATTTATGTAGTTGACTGATCTTACCCGCAAATCATCCAAGTCTAGTTGTGGCTTTCTAGCCAAGGAATCTGCAAATGGCCCAGGTCTCAAACCCACCATGATGACATGTAGGGACACAACCTGGTTAAGGTCTCTGATTTGGACTACTTCCTCCCCAAATCGCCTCATGAACTCTTTAAGAGATTCACTCCGTCCTTGCCTCAAGTTGATGAGGCTAGCCGATGTTTTATGATGAGTCATGCTTGTAGAAAAATGGTTAAGAAATTTAACTGACAATTCAGAAAAATCATAAATCGAATATGCTTCAAGGCTCGAAAACCATAACAGAGCTGATTTTTTAAGTGTCGTCGAAAAAGCATGGCATTTGATCGGATCAGTTCCTCCACTCAATAGCATCATTGAGTTGAACATCGTAAGATGCTCTTAGGGATCGGTTGTCCCATCGTACAACTTCATTGTTGGTAATTGGAAATCGTCTGGTAAAGGAATCGACATGATGAAATCAGAAAATGGGTAATCAGCTACAGGTGGGGGATAATTCGTCTGATGCCGAACATCTCGGTCAGTTGTCCGTTGATTGCTGTACTGTCTGCGTTCTTCTCTGCCTGGACGTTCCTCTTGATTTTGTTCACCTTCTCTTTCCTCATTTATCCTACCATGAATCTGATTGATGTTGATCTCTATTCGTAATCTGATCAATTCGGTTGTTTATATCTTTGATGGCCTGCAAGAGAACTTCCATAGGATTGGACGAAGGATCTCCTTGAGTAATTCCGGCATTGCTATAATTTTCATTGGTTGCCATGTCCTCGTGCTAGAAATTAATCTTGAAAATATAGGAACAATTTAGTAGGAAATTACTGGATTGTGGAGCGGGATAGTTTTACTGGGCCCCACGGTGGGTGCCAGATGTTCTAGATGTTAACTTGAACCCAGGTCGGTACTAACTGGTCAGAAGAAAAGGAATCGCTAAAGACCTACAGGTAATAGCTCAAGATAAAAGATACCTAAGTAAGTCAACAGTATGATAACGTAGAATAATCGGTATACGTGTTTAGGATAAGATAGAACATGTCCTGCCAGAAGTACAAAAACCGACTTATATAGGAGTCACAAGACCAACGTACTGAATTCTTACCGTTTAAGCCATTTAAGGCTGACTATTATGGTCGTATTATGTTTGGTGTAAATGGCGCGATGTCGTTTTCTCGACTGTTGGGCATCCAAAGCCTCTTGATGACAGAATACATAATGATAAAGATTGACCAACGGGGTAAAAATCGGCCAAGTAATTAAGTCGGTCCCCAATATCATAATAGTTGGGCTCCTCCAATCAATCCAATAAAGCTCAAATTGTTATGGTAATATTGTTACCGAACCAAAATAACCTGAATCTGAATTCGTAAGTGGGTCGATGATAAGTTGGACCAAAACAGTCCAAGTAGTATCCTCGTAACCTTTATGGTTATCCAAGAATGGCTCGGCTTCATCGGCTCTGATCCAAAACCAGACAACATCCGGTTTGGCTCAATCCCCAACGTTGTCCCACCTGAGCTGACTCGCGCAGACGACATCCTCGGCTTCGTGGAAGCTGTCATGACCAAGATAGAAGCATCCTTTGAGCAGCTACTCGAGCGGCTTGAGCTGCCACCTACAATTATCATATATGATACTTACTTGTACTGGGTGGTCGGCCTCGGAATCCGGAGGAATATTCCGGTGGCTTTTTGGACAATGTCGGCGTCTTTTTTCTCCGTCCTCCATCACCATCAGCTTTTGGAGCAGAGTGGCCATTACCCCGTGAACTTGTCAGGTAATAGCGTAATGCAGATGAGAATACAAGTCACCAATATTCGCATGTTTCTTTTTACAAAAATGATTTTTTTAAGGACAAGTAGAATACACCCCATTCTAGAATATCATATTGCGTATGACCGTGACTGTGGTTCGCTTTTCTCGTATTAACGTATCGTGATGCGAATGTGATGTCATATTCTACGAATGTAAATAATAGAACTCTTCTTTTCCTAAAAAAAAAAAAAGATTAACAAGCTCTAAACAAGTGTTTTGTAACATACTAAAATTGCATTACAAGCATTTAGTATATTAGCCAGCGTGGATTTAGGGGAAGAAGCACTTGCTGTAGCCCCAGCTTTTATATAAATTTTTAATATACATGTAATATTTTTATTAAGTTCAGAAAAATAATTCATGGTATTAGTGAAAGATCATTTTCAGTTATGAAGTTTTTTAAAACAGGCTCAAAAATAAGATGGATGATAATTTTTTAACTAATTATTTATTCACTTTTATATTGAGAAAAAAATTATTAAAAATTTGACACAAATTCAATCATTAATGAATTTTATGAAATAAAAGAATGTCATGCTCAAGTTTAATAAAAGTATGACATTCTTTATTAAATATTTTCATTTCTAACTTTCATAATTTTAATCCTCTCATTAGTCGATTCTTGAATCTGTTCCAACATATAAACATGTTTGATGTTTATTAAATTTGAGAGAATAATTGTTTTTTTAATTTTTTCAGTAATTTTTTTATTAATTATATAAATTATTATAAATATAAAATAAACTAATACAAATACATACTTATCTATAGGTGATCTTGATTGTTTATACTTGCAATATTTATACCTCTTATTTAAGTTTAAAATAAAAGTTTTTATTATAAGATTCTGACATTTTGGAAATAATTCAAGTTCTGTATGTTTTACTTGACTGATGCAAGCCAGAAAACGGTGACAAACGTGTGGATTATATTCCTGGAATTTCCTCAACACGCCCGGCTGATTTCCCTCTCAATGATGGTACCTACTATAATAAAAAAAATGCTAGAATTGTTCTTGAAAGGTATCCTATGGGTTCCAAAGCACAATTCCTTGTAATAACATTCATAAATTTTTTTTTATATTTTATTTAATATTATTTATTATATATATATATTTTATTATTATTTTTTTCATTTAATCACATCTTTTAAAAAAATATATAAATAATATAATTATTTTCCTACCAAAAATATCAATAAAAAGCATTTCTAAGTTTCAACCTTCACCTTCGTCTTCTACCCAAACTTTCATCAAACTTCACCATTAATTCTTCACCAATAATTCACAATCACATGGAAGCTCAACCAACCTCCGGCTGCCACGTAGTGGCAATGCCCTATCCTGCTCGCGGCCACATCAACTCCATGATAAACCTTTGCAAGCTGCTGGTCTCCAAGAACAGTGGTATCCTCGTAACCTTTGTGGTCACCCAAGAATGGCTCGGTTTCATAGGCTCCGATCCAAAACCCGACAACATCCGGTTCGGCTCAATCCCCAACGTTGTCCCGTCGGAGCTGACTCGCGGAGACGACCACCTCAGCTTCATGGAAGCTGTCATGACCAAGATGGAAGCCCCCTTTGAGCAGCTATTCGACCGGCTTGAGCCGCTGCCTACAATCATCATATATGATACTTTCTTGTACTGGGTAGTCCGCGTCGGAATCCAGAGGAATATTCCAGTGGCATCGTTTTGGACAATGTCGGCGTCGTTTTTCTCAGTGCTCCTACACCATAAGCTTTTGGAGCAGAATGGTCATTACCCCGTAAACTTGTCAGGTAATCAAGATGAGATCACAAGTCACAAAATGCAGCCACACACTAAACTGATATATTTGCTTGTTTCTTTTTAGTAGTTCTTTTTTAAAAAAATATAAAATAAAATTACCAAGCTCTAAAGAATTGCTTAGAAACAATACATTCTAAAATTGTAACAAAAATTAAAATGAATTCTAAAATTATTATAAGTATCTAGTATATATCTATAGATGATCTTGATTTTCTATACTTCAATATATACATCTCTTATTTAAGTTTTTTAAAAAAATATGTATAGGATTCTGATTATTTTGGAAATAATTCAAGTTCTGTATGTTTCACTTAATTGGTACAAGCCAGAAAACGGTGACAAACGTGTGGATTATATTCCTGGAATTTCCTCAACACGCCTGGCCGATTTCCCTCTAAACGATGGTAGTTGGATCAACAAGCGAAGGCTAGAATTGTCCTTGAAAGGTATCCTATGGGTTCCCAAAGCACAGTATCTTGTAATCACTTCCATTTATGAGCTCGAGCCTCAAGCCATTGATGCTCTAAAATCAGAGTTATCGTTGCCCATTTACACTATTGGCCCTGCCATACCTTATTTTAGCCTTGAACACAATCCCACTTTGAGCACCAACGCCACTAGCCATAGCTACTTAGAGTGGCTAGATGCCCAACCCAATGGTTCTGTTCTTTACATCTCACAAGGGAGCTTTTTCTCAGTTTCAAGTGCTCAAATTGATGAGATTGCAGTTGCCTTGCGCGAAAGCGGTGTTCGATTCCTTTGGATAGCTCGTGGTGAGGCTTCAAGGTTGAAAGAAATTTGTGGGAACAAGGGATTAGTATTGGCATGGTGTGACCAGTTGAGAGTGTTATCTCATCCTGCTATTGGAGGTTTCTGGTCCCATTGTGGTTGGAATTCCACAAAAGAAGGTGTTTTTGCTGGGGTTCCGTTTCTTACCCACCCAATAATTATGGACCAACCATTAGACAGTAAGATGATAGTGGAGGATTGGAAAGTTGGCTGGAGGGTGAAAGAAGATGTTAAAGTAAATGCTTTGGTAAAGAAAGATGAAATTGCAAGGCTAGTGCAGAACTTTATGGATTTGGATAGTGACATTGCAAGAGAAACCAGGGAAAGAGCCAGAAAGCTTCAGCAGATATGTCAGCATGCAATTGCAAATGGTGGGTCAGCTGTAGCTGATTTGAATACCTTCGTTAGGGATATAATGTAAACTACCGTAAATTAATGCCATCTAGCGGATCATGTACTCTCCTTCTCGTTCTTATTATATTTGCCTAACATTTTTCTAATCTAGCTTTACGATCATTGAAATATTCATGTATTTTAACAAATATTCTACATATGAATGCCCTTATTCCTATTTCAATTTTTTTATTGAAATAAATAAATGATTGTAATGCGTACTGTTGAGAAACAGAATAATTCAATGTTGTTTTCTTTTTAATGTACTATTTATTTCTTTTTTTTCTTTCTTATTACGTTACTTTTCAGTTATAGATAATACAATTATTTCAATGATTTTTTATTTTTTGGTAAATACAATTATTTCATTGAATTAATAACTCACATAACGTTATTGCTCTTTATCGTGACAAGTTTGATATCATGGGTTTCATTCACGTAACTTTATCTATTTAATTATTATTATTTTCTTTTTATTGAGTGTAACTTCCTGTGTAAATCAACTAGCATTTGGATGTCAGTAGTATCCCAATTTTATGGGCATATAAGTTAATTAATTGCCCTAGTTAATCTTTTTCCTCACATAGTATCGGAACTTCTCTGTGTAGAGTCAAAGTTGGTTGGGTGTTCATGGAATGTGTAAGAATGGGTTTAACATGATTACTCTCAATCTAATTTTTGGGTTGGACTAATTTCTTGAACTCGAGTCTAACTCAGTTATGGCATGATTAATGATTAGATTTAGTTGACTAAATATATTGATAAAATGTATAAATTTAAAAATTATGTATAATTAAGTTATAAAATTAAGAAATAAGAAGCTAAAATTAAAGAATGTTTTGTAATATATATTTTAAAACAAATTAGATCAATAAAAATATACAACCATGTTATGCAAAAGATGTTAGTTTTAGTAAAAAAAAAAATTATTATTCATCACTTATTGTCAGAAAAAAAATTATGTTTTTAAATGTTGTGTAATAATGGGATAAATTGGGCCAACACAAAATATGACCCAAACTTGACCCTAAAATTACACGAAATCTATTTTTTAGAAACAAAATCTATCTCAACTAACTTCACTATCCTACTAAAATGGGTCTTGAACACTCAAGTAGCTTTGTCATGACCAAATAATTTAGAGTAATGCTAATATGCTATTCACACATCAAAAACTCCATATTATTCTTACATCACTTCTTTTTACTCCTCCTGGTCCCTAATATCTATTGTTTTGGAGAGAAATTTTTGTTTTGTTTATCCGTCATTTTAGAAAAACTAACAAGACATTAATTATTTTTTTCCAACTTTATCATTATCTTTTGGTATCTCTACTAAATAGAATGAGAGGTCATTAATGAAGTGAGAGGATAATTTAGTCCAATATAATTATATTTTCCTTAAATTAAAGATATTTAATATATTTCTTAATTTGTATGCAAAAACCTTAAACGACATATATTATAGACCGTAGGGAGTAGGTAATAAAAAAAAATACATTCTAATACACACTCTCTACCTTTTTTTCTCTAAACAATTATAATATAAAATTGATGTAGAATTTTTGATATGTGAATAACATTACTCAATAATTTAATTAGATCATTGGCACAACTTTTCTGAACTGATTGTCAAGCTAGTCATCTAATAAATTTATTCGAATGATTTTCACTTTTAAAAATCAAACAAAAATACTTCTAATCATAGTTGCATAATTTAGACAGGAGAATGATCCGATTAAAAGGTCAGGTCATTGGACCAAATGTCTGATCACAAGTCAAACATTCGAATCATAAAACTTAGACAAAGAAGGAAATATATATTTTTTTAAATTTATTATATAAAAAACTACTTGATATAAAAAAATATTATATTAAAAATTACTAAATGAAAAAAATTATATGAAAAAAATATTTCCAAACAAGTGGTGACAATGACCTATTAGTTGGATATAATAATATAAATTAAGAAATTAAAAATAATACTAAATACAAGCATATATTTTAATGGTAAAATACACTATATGACAAAGACTTTTAAATATAATTTTCAAATCATAAAAGTTATATTTTTATACTTTCATTTAAAAAAATAAAAAAATCTGAGTCAACCTGCTAAAAGGGTCATCAAATCACCCAAATTTGACCAAGTCAAAAAAAAAAGTGGTCCAATTGATTGACCGGACTAACTTAGAGCCTAAGTCACAAATTTCCTAACCAAATCAACTAGTCCAGTCCGGTCCATATAACTATGTTTCAAATAAAGCTAAAGTAAAGTACATTAAAAAATAACTAAGGTAAAGTCATTTTTTAATCTTAAAAAAACACATCTATCATTAATTTAATCCTTTACAGATTAATTTTATCTATTTGATCTCTTAAAGTATAAATTCTTAATATCTTAATCTCTCGTAAAGTATAATTCACATATCATTCACTTTCATTATTTAAATGAAAATATTAAAATATTGAGAACTTAAATTTTAAGAGATCAAATTAATTAAATTAATTTCTATATGACCAAATTGATAATAAGTGTTTTTGTTAGCACCCTATTTTTTCGGGCTTCTGCCGATCGATGATCCAGAGGCAAAACAGTTAATATGCTGGGGTGGTGTAATACATTGAGGTGGGTGGCCCAGAGAAGCTGCAACCCAAAACTAGTTGCTCCATTCCACAAAAATAGAAGAATGATCAAGTTTGACTTGGCCTTGCTATTGGATAGTTGTAAGAGAGACTCCTAAAAAATAGAAGTAGAAGATCGTAATAGTTGTCTCCATGTTCAAACACGAAGAAAGTGAAGAATTGAGTCATATATTTACAGTTATTGGAAGTGGAGCACTCCATGAACATCTAAAGGAATATCCCACGAACTAATCATGGCGAGAAAACATCAAAGTGGAGGGAGAAATGACCCAAATTCAAAGAACAAGGCTATTGGAAGAAGTTGAAGTGCCAAACTAATAGTGGTTTTCTATAGCTCCACGCCAATAAAAGAGCTTTTAAGGTATTGAGAAAAGGGTCCAGACTATCACACATCAAAATCGTCTATTTATCAGTCATTTCATCTTTAGTTTTTCAATCATTTAGAACTTTTACTTTACATTTTAGCCTGTTTATTGCTTCTCTTTGCTGCTTTCCAGCTTATGTTATGTCAGTTACCTTTGGCTTGTATCATATTTTAATTCTCAATTATTATACATCAATTTTAGTTGACGTACCTTAGCTTCTTCAAGGCCGATTAAGGGTATTATGAAATTTGAGCCTATATCCTTTTGTTGCCACGTTACAAGTTTTTAAAGTCTTTGTTGAGCCTTTGTTTGAGACATAAATTGAGGTGAATTTTTTTGCAAAATGAAATAAAAAAAAAAGCCTGACAAAAAATAACAATAAAAAGAGACACTTCCGAGATTTTTATCAAATTATCTTTAATTAAAAAATTATTTATCAAAAAATTATTTTTTAAATTATTTTTCAAAATATTATTTTTTTAAATTATATACTAAATTATTATTTTTTTGTTTAACGTAATATTTTTTAATATTTTTAATACACATAAGATGCATCAAGCAACATAGTACATCCACATAAATTATGTTATATTATGAGTGATTTCGAACTCGACTCATAACTCGACTAACTCGACTCAACTTGATATAATATGTTCAGGTTGATTTGGGTCATCGGGTTAGTTCAGGTCAAATCCGATTAATTCGACTTCTAATTAATTTGGGTGACAGATTGAGTATGATCCGATTCGATGACTTGATTATCTAAGTAACAGCGTCGTTTTGGTTAATTCCTATTAGGAAGTATTCAAACTCGATCGCTTAACTCGACTACCCAACCCGATCAACTCGACTAACCAAAAATGAAAAATGTTTTTTTGTTTGAAATTTAACCAACCTGATTATCTCACCCCGAACCAATCTGATTATCATCAACAAAAAATGGAAAAAGTTTATTTGTTTGAAATTTAATCAATCTGATTACCCGAGCTAACCCAATTTGGGTCAGGTTATACGAAAAAATAGTCCAAAACCGATCCGATCTGACTTTAATTAATTAATTTGATTTTAAATAGTCCAAAACCGACTCAACCTGACCTTAATTAATTAGTTTGATTTTTTTTTCTCATCAACCCGACTCAATCTAACCCGTATGCAACCCTACGTTATATGCTAAAAATTGTCCATGTGAATGCATCTTACATAATTACGTCAACTCGTTTGACACCAGCAAATGCACCAACACAGTTGGCGTAACAAGGCAGGCTATATATTAAGGCAAATGCGCGAACACGGTTGCGCAACAGGGCCACATATGTCGTGATGCTTCTTGAGAAGTTTCGTATATCATTTTCAATTATTATTATGTTATTATATAAGCATTGGCCTTGATGCTTGTTGCTTAGTCAATGACTCAGTCACACTCATATTAAGTTAACACCATTGTACATTGGCTTTTTGACCAATATATTTTCAATGGCAAATTTTTTTATTAAATTGTCATCTTTTTAAAATTATTTATTAAAATATTTTTTTTTATCATATTGGATTTTTTTAATAGTTTATGTGTCACGTAGGATACATCAGAATACTTGGCGCATTCAACGTGTATTCACCAAGCGTTCTGGCGTATCCACATTGGATGCGTCAAGCATTCTGACTTATCCAAGACACGACTATGCTTTCAAATTAGGCAGTGCCCTGTCTAACTCAGATAAAACTTCTGACTTTGAGATACGACCGTGTCTAAAGTTCATATACATGATTTCATGCTCAAGCGATTATATCGTGTTTTCACAAGGACATGTGAGTTTTATTGACTTGAAAAATAAGTTGTTTGACCGTTAAATCATTCTAAGTATGCTTAAGTTAAAAGTCTAAAGCGAGTCCAAGTTTAGAAAATTGGGTTTATGAAATTATCAATTGACAAAATCTAGCCGTCAACACCCTTAGCGTATTGCAATCAATTTTTAAACTTAAAATTGATTCTGAAAATCGAAGTTAATCACACTCCTAACATCATGACCAGTTCTTGGGCTAGAATACCATCCCCCTACACCCTAACAAAATCAATTACCCTTAATAGTTCAAACATTCTGATTCTATGAAAAATTCGATAGAATTTTTCCTAAAAATTAGACGTTCCCAAAATGGCTTCATCCTGTATAATGAAACATATTTATATATATTGAATTCCACATCAACAAAGCACATATATGATGCATAAGCATAACATAAAAAGTAGGGTACATACACATACAGTCATCCCAAACTAAGCAATTGTAATGTAAAGATAATATACAAATGACACTGTAATAAGTATATAAATGAGAAGGGCCAGGGTCAAAATGTGGTGGTCTGTGAGGGGGATCAGAAGAAGGTCCTTGTGATGGGTGAGGATATGATGGGTAACCCATATACGGTAGATATAGAAATAACGATGTAAGGGTAAAGGTATAAGGATATGGTGAGAAAGTGTAAGAATGTGGTGGATATGCTATAGATGGTGGGTAACTAGTAGATGGTGGATAGCTTGGATATGGCGGGTATGATAGAGGTGGTGGCTGAGATGATGGGTAAGTAATAGTAGTAGTGGGCGGTGACTGAGTACTAGGCACAGCTGAAGAATCAGAGTCCTCTTAAAGTCGTAGTCGTGACCGAGTACTCACTAACCCTCTCCATCTACAGCGCGTCCTCTACTCATCGAACTGTTCAGATGGTCCTGGAATGCCATCTACAGGAGGAGCTAGACGAAGGTGATCCAATATGATGTGATCATGCTCCCTCACTACAGATAAGATGTCCTCCATGGACTGTTGAAGCCTAACCATACTAAATCCTGAACTAGGATTCCTGGCCGAAGCATGGACGTTCTCTGCAATGTCAGCCTAAGATACAGATATAACATATGTCATAATCAATATAAAATACAAAATATACATAATGAATAGTAGAACAATGAGAAAGATAGCTTACCACAAAATACACCAGTACGGGAAATCCAACGTCAGATAATTCGTCTGTACTAGCGCATGTACTCAGACTGTACAGTAAGAAGAGCTTCCAATGGCCTTCCAATAACACACATTTTCCCTCCGACTGTCCCAGATGGCCATGTGTGCACAGTGTGTTAGTTGCCAATCCTCGTCTTGTCGTCTTGCCAATGTAATCGAGTGCAACTCGTCAGGTTGGTGTGGTCTCCGTGGTATTGGTTGGTCCAAATCAAACTGACGCATCACTCTATTTGGTTGGTGTCACTCAACAATGTGAAAAAAGATGAGTGGAGTCACTAACAGTATAATGTCTTTACCAGCGACACAGAATGCTGGTAGTGAAGCCATAATCTCATCCGTATATGACTACTATGTTATCTGCAATCACAATTATACAAAGAACCAGAAAGAAAGACAAAGTAACTTATTTAAATCAATATAAACAGATACTGACATCGTCACTCTTCATCTGATCAAAGAACCGATGGTAATATGGAAGCACCCCCATTGGGGTTTCATTCAACACCTTATATTTATGTCACCTATATAAATGTCAAAGTCATATGATGTCAACAAAAGTAGTATATATAACAAACTAATATACAGATATGTTAAGAAACTTACCGAAATCCCAGTGGACATTAGGACCACGGGAAGCAACATAGTTAGCCACAAGAATAGGATCAGCTTGTTATACATCTCAGTATATTACTTCATTGTGGGAACCTAGACATAACACTGAACACAACTTGATTTTCTTGGAGCCTTAATTTTAAATGAATTCTCCTTTTCAGAAGCTCAAAGTCGTATCACGTTGAATCATGATAGACTTAGGACGAGGACCTTCATACATTAGACCTTCTTCACCTTCATACGTTCTCCCATTATAGTAAATGAGAACAACAAAGTATTTGCTCATCTTACACTTCTGAATAATAACAACACAAATAATTCATTTTTGTACAAACACATTCCAAAAATAGATATAACAAATACACAATTAATAATAATAATAAAATAATAATAATAATAATAATAATAATAATAATAATCAATAATAATAGTAATCAATAATTATAATCAATAATAACACTCAATTATTCTAATAATAAAACAAATATACATTACACAATTAATATAAAAACTCAAAAACATAAACAATAATTCTTACAATAAAACATATATATAATACACAACTAATATAAAAACTCAAAAACATATACAATAATTCTAATAATTAAAGAATTCAGCAATAAATATAACAAAAACAATAATCTAATATAGAAAAACTTACATATATGATCCTCTCACGAGTTACAATCAAATAAGAGTTTTGGGAGAGAGTTTAGAGATAGAAAAAATCTAGAGAGGGAGTAAAAATTTAAGAAATGAGGGAAGTGGCTGTGGGAGGGAGATGAAATGGATACTTATAGGGACGTGTCTTAGATACGCCAAAACGCTTGGTGCATCCAACGTGAATACGCCAAAATACTTGACGCATCCAATGTGAATATGCTAACACGTTTGGAAATATTTAACGTGGATACGCAAACAAAGATAAGAAGATTTATAAGTGTCATACGTAGACCATGATGCCACGATTTATGGAAATATACGAAGAACCTACCTATGTTCTCTTGTCGATTGATGTAACTTAATTGCATAAGACCAAGTCAGCCAGCAAATAGCAATGCCTTTGGTATTCATGTAAAATATTTAACCATAAGTCCCTCCTTAATAAGCCCTTAGTGCATGACGAATTTAACCATAAGAACTCGTAACTTATATAGAGATTTATTTGAAATGGTAAAAGTAATGATAATACATAGGTAATCGTATCTTCCAAAATAATTAATTAAAGTCTAAAGATAAAATATTTGCATATATTAGTTTTCATATTTTTGGTATCATAACCAAGTGGTGTTAGGCCCTGCACATAGTGGTTATGTGATTCATAAGAAGATTCATTTTGTCTTTCAATGTTGATCACAAAAATTGACAAAATTGAGATTTGAATATTTGTGAATGCACTTAATTACAAGTCATATGCTCCCTCAATGAGTAGGTCAACCTTGGGCTTGGGGTTATTTGTATATATTAGTTTGCTTATGAAAGTTTTAAGCAGGGGTAGAAATAGGTCAGGCCTCTCGTTAGGAGCCTATAGTCTAGCCTACTTGAGGCCTAGCTTACTAAACAAGCTGGATCAAGACTTTTTTAAAAGTCCGTTTAACTAAAAAGGTCAGACTTCATGACATCTAATAGGCATTTTAGGCCTAACAGTTAGAACTTAACATGTTTAACTATATATAATATAATATATATTATTATAATAATTAAAATTATTAAGTTATTATAATATATTAATATATTTTTAATTAAATTAAATTTTAATAAAAGTCAGTAACTAAAATCTAAGTTAGTAAGTTAAAAGAAAAATAACATATTAGAATTATATTATAACTTAACAATTACCCCTTACTTTTATAGATGTTCACCATTTTCTTACTCTAGTCTTTGGTCGATGTGAAATTTGGAGATATACCGAGTTACAAAATTCTTGGAGGCATATTGTTGCTCTTCAAGAAGCCTGCACCTCTTGATAATCAACAAGATTTCATCGAGAATCAGCAGTGGGCAGTTTCAGTGGCAACATTAACCTTAGCAGTGAAGAAACGGTGGAGGTCAGGAAGTAACTGAGAAAATGACAATGATGTGTTAACAGAAATGAATCTTCAATGACATTGCGTAGTTGTTTATGAATGTGAATAACATTTCTTCACCTTATTAACATATTCTTGCAGTTCACTGCTCATGAATTTTTATGACATTATGGTTGAACAAAAGTCTTGTTCCTGCAAGGAATATGCGAATATAGTTGATTTCCTGGCCAGTTTAGTTTGAAAGATGCTAAAGAAATTTAAAAAGTAACCCCTCCTATTTGTGGAATTCCTTTTCTGGAAGACCCGAAGGGAATGCCATTACATCAATGCTGAATATTTGTTGGATGAGCTTGGTCATTTGAAGAAAGAAAGTAGAAACTAGAATAGTACTAAAGGGGATGGAGAAATTGGTTCATCCCTAGTGAAGGTGCGGACTCATAGGAGCATAGCTGATGCTCTTGGTGAGGATGAATCTACTAGGGAGACATAGGCATAGGAATATTATAAGGCTATAAGTATATTTCAAAGTCTCACATCAACCAAAAACTAGAGCAAGAAAATGGTGTGTAGCATCCTTAATATAATTACTGTAGTGTATTTAGAACTACGCATTAGTAATTAGAATTAAGCATGTCACGTATTAATTAACATAATTTATTTTAAAAAAATATAAGATATATACAAAAATATGAGTCTGTTGTAGTTGAAATTATACATACAACGTACAAGACATTATATAAATATATACATCAGTGTTCAAAATTACATAATATATATTATAAAGTATTAAATTATACAACACAAATACATAATATCATTAAAACCTATTCTACTTCTTCATTTTCTGCTTCCTCGCCAAAGTGCGTGTTCCTAAAAATATTATGAAAAAATATACAAAAATGGGGTGAGAATTCTAAGATTTCTCGGTAGTATTAGTAAAAAAAAATACGTATCATCATAATGCTTTTAGTTGTTTTGGAAAAAAAATCATTTTAAAACTTATTTTTATAAAATAAGAATGTGACAAAAGCCAAATCCAGTCTTTCCTCTTCCCGAAACAAAATTCCAATTACTATATATTAAAAAAAAATTATTATCAAGCTACACAATTTTATAATCATAAATAATTTCATATCCAAACAAGAATCATAATATCTAACTCATGCGATGATTCTTATAACTCATCAAAGTCTTAATATGAAATTCAATTTCAAATTCATCTCAGTGCTCATTATCCAGTGCTAATTCCCAAAGAACCAGATTACCTCATAAAACCTGCATTCTAACTTGGTAATAGTCTACTTTCAGGTCGACTCAACTCAACCTATTCACTACTAGAAATTTGGCTTTTAGATACCGAAAAATCAATCTCTAAAATAATTAGAGACCGATTTTAAAGAGATCGATTTTTTTGGTCTCTAAATTGGTCGCTAATTTTTGGTCAATTATATTTCAAAAAAGTTCATTAGAGACTGATTTTTGGTCTCTAAAAGCATAAATATATATTATATATTTTATAAAATCGGTCGCTAACGCAGTCTCTAAATTAGATACTGATTTATCAGTCTCTAAATCGGTCTCTAAAACTCGAATATATTATATATTTTATAAAATCGAATCACTAAATCGATTTATCTCTCTAAATCGATCTCTAAAGTCTCTAAATGTCTTTTTGAATATTTACTAGAAGATCCATCTATAATATCCAAGCTTCAATTTAATCTATATTATTTTTTTTTTTATTTTTCAAAGAGGAAAATTCTGAATTTTTCTTATTTCAATTGACTGTAAAATACAAAGGAATATATAAGAGAAAACATGGCTACAGGTTTGTCACTAAATCTCCTTAATTCTAGTAAAAATCTCCTAAATTAAACTTTAAGCATATTTCTTCAACTAATTTGCCAATAAAATAAAGCATCAATGAGTATGTATAAACTTTATATAATAGTTATCCACTGCACTCTAATAGAAGTAATAGCATACAAATCTTGGCAATTGATTGACTCTTTACCTTTTTAAACAAAGGGAAAACACTATAATCTGACTAAAGAAGAAATGTCAGACAAATACATTTTTTTCCTTTAATGCATGAGATATAAACTTGCACATACATTTCAACTCAAAAGATACAAAGATTTTCAGATAAAAAAAAGGAGAAAGATACAAGGATTTGTCACTATCAAGATGATTCTTAAACAAAATACAAGAGAAACAGATAATTTCAAAAACTAGATCCACCTTAAATAAGAAATTTGCTCCTGCTACAAGACAAGTCATTTCATCTTCTTTATTAGGACTAACTCCGAGTATTTATTTGAAATGGTTAGCAAATTTATATGCTCCACCATTAATAGCCTCTGTCACAAAATGAATACATTAATGGAGTACTTCAATGGCATTAATACAAAACAAGCAATAAAGAATTACAAAATTAATTATAATCATAACTTTCAATATGAAATATTTACAACTGTGAACAATCATAAAACAAGCCAAATTGATTACAAATTAATCAAGCAGGTTTCTTCATAGAGAAAGGGGGAAAAGAAAAGAGAAAGCTTTTGTTAGTTGTTATATAGATGACAGACAATGTCTCTTTTATACACATTGTGCACTCGTTGTTGTCTCAAGAGCATTGCCAATTTCAAACAAGTCTCAATCTATCATAGATACTACCAAACTCTTGACACAAATAATCATCAAAGTCAAGTTCAGACATTTTATCAAAACACATGGCGTGCATAATAGATCTCAATTGTATTTGAGCTCCCAAATTGAACCAAAGTAACCAAAACAGAGAATTGAAAAGGAAAAAATGATTTTCAATAATCTCAAAATAGTAATACCGAGACTGTGAAACAAGTCTAGTTGTAAAGCATGAGTAACTCATAACTCTATTTATTAAAGCATGGGGGCAACCAGATTCTAGCATCAAAATTCTAGCAAGAATGATATAACACAAGAAGAAAGATTACAAAGAACAACTTTTTTGGTTAAGAGGAAGCTCCCGCAAAACATTAAAGTTGTTTTATGCATTTCATATACATTAAAGAAGCCAATAAATGTAGGTTATATGAAGGGTTTTTATTTGCTACCTGACTATGAATACATCAACATTAACTAGACACCTAAAAAAAATAAAAAGAAAAGCAAAAACAGTATTAAATAAGAAAGAATCTTAAAATGATACAGGAACACCATATGCTGACATATGGAAACATCTATTTCTCTTCCAAACAATATGGAATCATTGTCTACATCACCTGTCGAGTAGATGTCTTTAGCACAACACATTTTCCATTCCTTTGAGAATCAAGATCAATATTGGCCCTATCTTCTTCAGCTTCATCTTCTGGGTTCATTTTCATGCAAAATATATCATGTCAGAATTTGAGAAGAATGTGGTAAAATTAGGAGTGGCAACCTCTGCCATCCAGATTATTCAGAGTTCAAAGTCAAAAAAATGTCAATTGAATGTATAGAACAACTAAAATAGAGATGTATATAAGATATAGTGGAAACGAAGAGAAGGGACCAGAAATTCAATGACATATAATCATTCGCAACAGAAACAAATAAATAAATAGCAGCACAGGAACAAGGAGCAGTAACAACAAACTACCTCAACAATGTTGTCAATCAGGTAGTGCAACTGCTTATTGAGCTTAAACTTTTCTTGATTCTCTTTTATCTTCTCTTTGTATGATTCCAATTTCAGATTCGTCCTCTGCAGCTCTTCCTTTAGCCACAAAAACAATTCAACCAAAATCAGAAACTAAACAAAAATCATAACTGTGAAAGCCAAAAGTTAAAATTATATCGACCTTTTACAATCATCAAAGAGTAACAACAACAACCACCAAGTCTTTTCCCATTAAATGGGGTCAGCTACATGGATTATCTATGTCATAAAGATTCAACAATATTTTACCTTGGTTGTCGACTACCTAACACAACCCTCATTTTTTATCCGGACTTAGGATCGGCTATGCAGGAATTCCAAATAGAAAAAAATAAAAAACATGACAGCCTTAACCGACAAATGGAAATGAAATATAAAGATAAGAAACTGTAAAATGCTCAATTGCATAAGCAGTAACAAGTTATATTGAACTATGAATTATGATTAAAATAACTTGAACAGTAATTTATAAAAAATAAATAAATAAATAAAACTAGCAATACTGGCATGGAGAAGAGGCGATGTCAAGTAATTTTAGGTGTTAACTCCAATGATTATGCAACTCCATAAAATAGTGAAACAACAGAACAAGAGGAGGGAAATTCTTGTCAGTCCATTAGCATTCAAAGTGAGACATTACTTGGAGAGAGTGATTAGCTTTGCCAAGATGAATTACTGATAAAGAGTGTGTGGCTAAAACAGGATTAATATGACAATCAAGTTCTTTCCACAAGACATTCCAAATAGAATAGATAAAAACACTAGAGTGTATTAACTAACAAATGCAAGTTGGTATCATCATTAACTAACAAATGAAAATGTAATATAATGATAAAAGAACTATAGAATGATAGCATTGGCAGCAACAAGTCATATAGAAATATGAATTTTAATTAAAATAACTTGAACCTTAATATATACACAAAAAAAAAAAATTACTGGCACTACAGGCCTAGAGAAGAGGTGATGTTAAGTAATTTTATGTATCAACTCCAATGATTCTGCAACTCCATAAATTAATGGAACAACAGAACAGGAGGAGGGAAATTCTATGTCAACCCATTAGCATTCAACGCTAGACGTTACTTAGAGCGAGTGATTAGCTTTGCCAAGATGAGTTGCTGATAAAGACATTTTTTGTCATTGGCATGTTGATGAGTGTGTGGCTAGAACAAGAATAATATGACAATCATTTTCTTTTCACAAGACATTCCAAATAGAAAAGATAAAAACACATGAGTCTTCTCTGTCTACATATCGATGCAAGTCGGTAGAGTTATTAACTAACATATGAAAATGTAATATAAAGATAAGTAAATTCTCAATCATCATAGGACAAAGACAAACAAGCACCATAAACTCAGAGCGAGTTATTAGCTTTGCCAAGATGGGCTGCTGATAAAGACATTCTATGTCATCGACATGTTGATGAGTGTGTGGCTAGAACAAGAATAATATGACAATCATTTTATTTTCACAAGACATTCCAAATAGAAAAGATAAAAACACAGGAGTCTTCTCTGTTTACATATCGAGGCAAGTTGGTAGAATTATTAACTAACATATGAAAATGTAATATAAAGATAAGTAAATTCTTAATCATCATAGAACAAAGACAAACAAGCACCACAAATTGTTGCTATATAGCATTAGCAGTAACAAGTTAGCAAAAAAAAATTGAAACCTAATTTATCCAAAAATAAAATAAAAATGAAAACTGGCACTATTGACCTAGAAAAGATGTGATTTCAAGTGATTTTATGTATCAACTCCAATGATTCTGAACCTCCATAAAATTGTGAAGCAACATAATAGAATAAGAGGGAATTTTTATGAGTCCATTAGCATTCAAAGCTAGCCATTACCCACTGGGATTACTAGCTTTGCCAAGATGGACTACTAATAAAGGGAGAACAATAAAAGAAGGGAACCTTCACTAACTATACCAAACATTTATAAATACCAGCTTCCTTAATCCCCCTCCCCTATGCCTGCAACTCAGAATGCTCCAGCTCCATAAATGATACAATAAAAAATTTAACAAGATGCAAACCAGTCATGGAGAATGGACAAAGTTTCCAGAAAACACATATTAATGTGCAATTACCTAACAAAAACATATAAAAACACGTAATAAGAACACAATTAAAATAATAAAACATAATAAAACTTAAGAACAAAACTAAATCAAAAAGATTAAAAGAGGATGAAAATTCAAGATTTTGAACTGTAAAAACATGAAATTTTGTAAGTTCATCACTTGACCAAGAAAAACAAAACACAATTAATCAAGTGTGTATGTGTTGGGAAAGAAAGGAGTGTGTACACAGCGGAAGTAACAACACACAAATGGACAATAAAATCTTTCCCACTTGAAAGAACCTGTGAGGAGCAAAATATACAGCTAACCAAAAATATCTACCAAAAGATATATCCAAGAATGCACAATAATAAATAGGCAAAGAGAACACATACAATTTTAACGTGGAAAATCCCCTCAATGTGATAAGTAAAAACCACGGGACCTAGTCTAGAAAAAATATCCACTATAAAATCAATGAGTACAGTAAAGTGTTTCCCAATAAATAAGGATATCACAACGACCTTACTCTACACTACCAACAAAAACAACCCAACAAGTAGAGATGGAGAATAAAATCAATGAAGTAGAAGCTGATGAAAGTGTTTAAAATAAATAAGGATATCAAAATCAACTAAAAACTTTCTTTTCCTTACTACTCACTACCAAAACAAAAAAACATTGGAAATCAACAAAGAACAAAGTTCAAAAGCCTCCCTCCACAAAGGAAATGTACAAACACAATCTTCAAACCCAACAAGTAGAGATGGAAAAATAAGAATCACCGTCAATGATAAAAATTTCACAATACTGAAGCGAACAACATATTGAAAAATCATCAAGATCGGACCAATTTATATCACAAAACAAAACATACAAAGTAAAACCAAGTTTATGGACAAAATTATTCATCCAAAGCAACTCATAAGCCCGACAACAATGAACTCCTCGATAGGAGACAATGCAACACGCAAAATCAGATCTAAAAACTTTCTTTTCCCTTGCGGCGCTGCTTCTCTCTATTTTTCAGAAACGAAAACTAAAAAAACATTGGAAGGAAGTTGCTGACTTCCTTTCCTTTTAAAAACTATCATACTTCTTTTTTTAAAAAAATATTAGCATGGGCCTCACTAGTTGGACCCATCCAACAAACTCTCCCTCCAACTCAAGTTCTTGGCCACTCTATCATGAATAATCTGCAGAGAATCATCAAAGTCTTCGTTGCAAAAGACTTACTAAGCTCTTTTTTCAACCAATAATAATTATGACCAACAATCAACATATCATCTGAACACGCAAAATCAGATCTAAAAACTTTCTCTTCCCTTGCGGCACTACTTCTCTCTATTTTTCAGAAACGAAAACTGAAAAAACATTGGAAGGAAGTTGCTGACTTCCTTTCCTTTTAAAAACTATCATACTTCTTTTTTTTTTTAAATATTAGCATGGGTCCCACTAGTTGGACCCATCTAACAAACTCTCCCTCTAACTCAAGTGGAGGCAAATACCAAGCCGGCAACCAAACGACAATCTTCAAACTTCTCCCCATCAGGTAGAGTCTTTCATCAAATGAGTAACGTAAGATGTCGAAAGACCTCCTAAGTGAAACAACAGGGTTTATCATCACGATGGATCTTACCTCATCAGTTCCAACAACTTAGAGATCACCAGAACATCATTATGATCACCAAAGTCCAATGATCACTAGATCTTACATCAATATCTTAGATCTACTGACTTCTTTGTCTTATCAAACGTAGGATTCTTCCTCTATGATGAATAATCTTTCTTCTCAACTATCACAAAACAAAACATACCTCTCCTGAGTAAAACTAAGTTTATGGATAAAATTCTTCATTCAAAGCAACTCCTTACAAGCCTCGGTAATAATAATGAACTCAGCCTCGATAGTAGATAATGCAACACACTTTTGTAATTTAGATTACTAAGCCACAGTTTCTCCTACAAAGGTAATCAAATAGTCAAAAATAAACTTTCTAGAGCCAATATCCCCTGCCGTGAAGCTTGCCGTGAATAACATGTCACCAAAATCAACTCAATAGTCATAAATAACAAAGCATACACACGGCTTGGTCATAAAAAAATCAAGACACTAGTCATGAGTGTGAACATGTACACATATCAATTGAAACTCACCCACACGCGCGCGGGGTTTTTTTTTTTGATCAGTCGCGCGCGGGGTTTAAAAGCACAAAACACAATAATTTTACTTATTCTCTGATCACAAATAATATCATATCTTTGAGTCAAAATTCATTAAAAGAAGAAAAACAAAATTTAAGCAAGGATTCACAAAATTGGTCTGGGCCGTGAACTCCAAGACCAAAAGAACCAGAATTATAAGTCAAGATCAAGAGAAAAAGATGAAGTTAACCCTTACCTTTCCTCCGAGTTCTTTAAGCCTTGGTCTTCAAATTTTCTTCACTTTTCCTTCTTTTCTCTCTCTTTCTTTTCTCCTCTTTTGCTCACGTTAAGGCTGCCCTGTTTGCCTCTGTTTTCTGCTGTTTTTAGCCGCCAAAATGTGAAGCACAAAGAGTCAAGAAGTGTGTAGAAAAAGCAGCAAGTGACTCGCGGTGGAAACTTAAGTTTCTAACTAAAAAATTTGTGCTAGAATTTTTATATTTATTACGTATATTTTCATCTTCTAAAATTAAATTTTTAAGTATTTAAAAGTGTTATAAAATATTTTATAACTCAACTTAATCCTTAAATTTATTTTTTCATAACTTTCTATATACTACTATTTATTAATTAAGTTTTTTTACTTAGTCTCAAGTTAAATTAAATTCAAGAATTAAGTAATTATACTTACTATATACTTATCTTAATTGATATTTTATATCAAAATATTATCTATGTTTTACTTGTCATTTTCAAATATTTTCATAATTTTATGAGTTAATTAATTATTCACATTGTTATTCACTTATCTTTTGTCAATGTCCTTAAAAATATTAGATTTACTCAATTGATTTTTTAAAATTTTCTACAATTCTTATCAATGATTTTTATTTATGAAATAATTTTTTTATAATTATTTCCATCATATCAACTAATTCCTTTCCTTTTAAATATTTTAAATATTCTCTAATTAGATTATGCAAAATTGGCTATGTAAACTCAATTTCTTGACGAAGCTTGCCGTGAATAACATGTCACCAAAATCAACTAATAGTTGAATAACAAAGCAAAATTGTCATAAAAAATCAATTTAATAAATAATTATTATCAACTCCAAGACCATTATTAAAGCTATTATAACCTGATTAAAATTATTAGATTAGAGAAAATATTACATGGTGAGTATCTATAAAAATAGAGAAGTGATTCGCGTTGGAAGTTAAGTTATAATTATTGAATTAAAATATTAAATTTTAATATAATATTTTAAAAATCATACATTTATTGACTTATTTAAAACTCAACTTAATCCTTTTATTTTTTCATACTATTTTTTATAAAATTTATCAATTAAGTTTATTGACCTATTTAAAAACTTGTTGACTTGATATGTATGTGATTTGTTATGTTTATATAAGATATATTATGTGTAATAATTTTTATTTTTATTTTTTATTTTTTTTAAGAATTTTTTTTAAACTTATGTCAATCCTACCTAATATACTCCTAAACAAATTGGATTGAAAAAAAAACATTTCTTCAAATCAATTTACTGTTCCAGTGAGCAAGCTAGAATAAAAACTATTGTACTCACCTAACTCGCCTAGAGATGACAATTTTACCTGCAGGTAATACCGGTGGGATCTGGCTTCTCTCCAGCAATTACTAAAAATAGACATCTCCATCGTTAATTTTTAATTAAATTAATATTAATTTAATATTAAAAAATATTTTTAATATTTAAAAATAAAAATTTGACCGTTAGATGAAAAATAAATCGGTTGAGATCTTTCATTCTCACATTTCCAAACTTATTGACTTGACTGGAGAGAATCTGGACTCATATAAGATATATTTTAATAATAATACTTTTTTTAATTTCTCTTAAACTTATGTAAATACTAATATACTCGTTTATGTTGATCATTTAATAATTTACGTTCCAGTGAGCAAGCTAGAATAAAAACTATTGTACTCACCTAACTCGCCTAGAGATGACAATTTTCACTGTAATATATGTGTAAAAAAATTATCAAAATATCTTTATATAAAATTATTAAAATAACCTTATTATTATTTAAATATTACCAAAATATTATTATTTTTTAAATTTTTTTTAATTTTATTTTATTTTTTTTTAAATTTATTAGAATACCTAAAATATCTAAAAATACTTATTTATCTACAAATAATTATTAAATGAATACTCATGTAAATATAGAAGCAAAAGTAGAGACAGATATTATATGTGAGAGCGAGAACGGAGAGCGGAAGGCTGCTACCCATCCCTGTCCCGTGTCATTGTAATCTCTAAGCTGGCCAGCTGCCACCACTAATACGCACCACTAGACAAATGTAAGAAAATATATCCAACTGAACAACCGCACGTCAACAAAGATAGGAAGACTTACAAGTGCCGTATGTAGACCGCAATGCCGCGATTTGTGGAAATATTTGAAGGACCTACCTATTTTCTGTTGTCGATTGATGCAACATAATTGCATGAGACCAAGTCAGTCAGCAAATAGCAATGTCCTTGGTATGGAAATAGATGATTATACAATTATTTTAAGGAGGAATGTATTATTGACATTTTTTTTAAATGATAAATATATATATATAATAAACCATATTATCAAGAGTGCAAAAAAAGATTCATATACTGTTAATAATAAAAATATCGAAACTGCCTTGTATTCACGTTACTCCGACACATACACAGATTTTCACCTTGTGTGGTTGTATGCAGCAATTAATGCAAAATGGCCATTCGTCCTGTCATGCTTGTTATTTCCAATCTACTATTGTTCTTCTCTCAAATTTCATTTGCAACTGATACCATTACCCAGTTACAGTCATTTCCTGATGGCAGCACCTTGGTTTCTAAGGATGGAAGTTTTGAGTTGGGCTTCTTCAGTCCAGGTAGTTCCACAAACCGCTACGTCGGAATCTGGTACAAAAATATCCCGGTTATAACTGTTGTTTGGGTTGCCAACCGTGACAACCCAATCAAAGACAACTCCAGCATGTTGATCATAAGCGAAGAGGGAAACCTTGTACTTCTCAGCAAGAATCAGACTCTTCTTTGGTCAACAAACTCGACAACGAGGTCCTCGAGTCCCATTGTGCAGCTCTTAGACACTGGAAATTTAGTACTTAGAGACGTCAAGGACAACAACAATGAGGAAAGTTTCCTGTGGCAGAGCTTCGACCATCCTTCTGATACACTCTTGCCAGGAATGAAGCTCGGATGGGATCTAAAGACCGGTCTTAATCGGAAATTAACTGCTTGGAAGAATTGGGACGACCCATCTCCAGGAAACTTTACTTGGGGTGTTGATCTTAGCAGCAACCCGGAATTGGTACTGTGGAAGGGCTCAGTTGTGTACCTCAAGAGTGGCCCATGGAATGGCGTTGGATTCACTGGAGGACCCGGATACACGGTTAATTCAATTTTCGACCCCATATTTGTCAATAATGCTGATGAAGTGTATTACACATACACCCTCAAGAATAAGTCCATGCTTTCAATAACTTTCTTGAACCAAACTCTTTATCTTCGTCAACGCGTCTTATGGATTCCAGAAAACAGATCTTGGAGGCTTTATCAATCTGTTCCATCAGACAACTGTGGTGTTTATAATCCTTGTGGCCCATATGGAAATTGCATCATTTATGAGTCGCCAAATTGCCAGTGTTTAAAAGGATTCGAGCCAAAATCACCGCAGAATTGGGATACAATGAACTGGACACAAGGATGTGTGCGCAGTGAACCTTGGAGCTGCGGGGTTAAAAACAGAGATGGTTTTGTTAGATTTGCTGGGTTGAATTTGCCAGATACTACACATTCTTGGGTTAATGGAAGTATGACGCTGGAGGATTGCAAGGTCAAATGCTTGGAAAACTGCTCCTGTATGGCTTATTCAAACTTAGTCGTAACGGGAGCCGGTAGTGGCTGTTCCATCTGGTTCGGTGATCTTATTGATTTGAAACCGATCTCAGGAAGCGGGCAAGATCTATATATTCGAATGGTTGCTTCAGATACGGGTAAAGGCTATGATCTTCTTCTAACTCTCTTTTTTAATTATTGAGCGGTGGGTCACTACTTTATCTGAGATTTACAAGTGCTTTATTTCTTTGTCAAGCTTTAAATATAGATGCAAAACATGGGCATCATAAGAGAAAGGTGGCTTTGGTGATTATAATCACACTTTTATTGCTCCTTGTGTTGCTGTTCACACTCTTCTACATTTACAAGAGCAGAAGAAAACATAGAGGTAAATTTCTTAGCCAGACATTTTTAATTTCACAGAAGTTCTTGAAATTTGTTTTCATTGAACGGCTACAATATCTCATGAAACGGTTACAAAGTCGAACACTCCGACGAAGTTAATTTATTAAAAACAAAATTTCAATAATTCCTTCTTCACTTGTTCGCCTCGTTTAGGGCCTTGGAGGGTGTTCTTTCTTTGTTCAATACAGTGCATTTGTTCATTTGTTCAATCACAATAGTTCATCCATGGTAGTTAAACCCCTCCCCACTTTCAATGTTATAAATGTAATATGGTAGTGGCTTATTATAGACATTGCACATCAGAAATTCTTACACACAAACTTAACATATCACCTTTACACATACCCCAATCACAAACTTACACTACATCAAAATGGGACCACTAAACCAAATCAGCAAAATCATACGACAGAGAAGGAGGGCATAGCCAACTTACTTCGAGACTGGCTTCCTTCCTTTTTGCTTTTCTCTCTTTCCTTTGGAGTTGCCATAACGCCATTACCAAGAATTTCTATCTAGAACACCAAACCCAACCCCTTTAGAAATTGAAGTATTGACATTATTCTCCTCCTCCTTGGATGGGGTGATAATGGGTGAAAAATGACCCAAGAAAAAGGAGCGAGGGGAAGCTGCAAGGTCCTCCTCCCTGGATGGATCCGCAATCGGCTCCACCCGCTATGCAGGCCCAGTCTAACACCAACTGCAGCGTTGCGTCCTTCTCATTTTCTTCGCCACACACCACACCTCCTACGCTGGAAATTTTCAAAGAAGAAGGGGAAAGTAGAGCCACAAAGCATAGTTTTCGCTTTCGGGCATTTTAACAACTATGTCAGTGAGTGACAAGATCTTGTCTGTGTTTGATTGAAGACAATTGAATCTAGTGTGAAGTGAGTGTTTAACAGTGATAGGTACTTCTAGACTTCCTGTAACTATTCAACTCATGAAAGATTCTAACTGGGTTGCAGTAAAATCAATTTCAGATGCTCTAACTGTTTACATTGGGGACCTTTTACAAGCAAAAGTTAAAGAGAAATTTTTAATTAATAATTGAAACTAAATAAAAAAAGAAAGAAAGGGCAAAATAAAAAGATGTAAAAAAAACTCAGCAAGGAATAAGAATGAAGCCAGTGTTGAACAAGCTGCTGCTAAGCTCCTCTTTGTCTGTCTTATTATTTTTATTTTGCTGAGTTTGTTTTTGCCGATTGGTTTGTGGGTCTCATTTTTAATGTGATGTCATTTTGTGATTGGTTGTGTGGCATTAAATTTGTGTGTAAGTAAAAAACTTTTCCCTTTCACAGTCCACACAGCAAGCAAACATTTATGCTATTATTTCCACTAACTTAATACATATGATTAGCATTATCAGTTTCCAATCATATAATTAGAGCGAAGTATATAATATTGTTTTGTTTGGAACAAATTTTGTTTTGTGTTTTTTGATATATGTCTAAATTTTTATATAGTTTACTTTTAATACATCATTTGACTGTTCAAGAAACTTAATAAAAAGTTATATCTCACTCCTTTTGTTGGGCCTTTCCATCTAAGAGTAAGATAGCACAGTAGACAAATTTTGAATTGTATGGCATATGATATGATTATAACTTTTAGATCAAAGTTTTAAGTCTTCTATTTAACTTCTATTTATCAATGATGTTGATCTCATCTAGCGATGAAAGATAAAACAGAGAACACCATATCAACCGAAGAGAAAGATGAGGACAGACAACAAGATTTGGAGCTTCCTTTCTTTGATCTTGCTACAATAGTTAATGCCACCAATGACTTCTCAGATGACAACAAGCTCGGAGAAGGTGGTTTTGGGCCAGTATACAAGGTAAACATGCAACATTCCAGTTAATAAGACAAAAGAAAACTCATGAATCTCATTACTTGTCAAATTTTTCCCAACTATAAAATTTAGGGTACACTAGCAGATGGACAAGAGATTGCAGTTAAAAGGCTTTCAAGGAGTTCCGGACAAGGATTGAATGAATTTAAGAATGAAGTTATATTGTGTGCTAAACTTCAACACCGAAATCTTGTTAAAGTTCTTGGTTGTTGCATTCAAGGAGAGGAGAAAATGCTCCTCTATGAATATATGCCCAACAAAAGCCTAGATTCATTTCTTTTCGGTTGGTATCTTTGCAAAGCTTGATAATTATATAGTAAAAGTCTGATTTGTTATATTATTATTCATTTTGGAAAGAAAATACTAATTAACAAATTGGCAATCTTAACAGATTCAGCTAAAAGTAAACTTCTAGATTGGTCTAAGCGCTTCCACATCTTGTATGCAATTGCTCGAGGACTTCTTTACCTTCATCAAGATTCTAGATTAAGGATCATACACAGAGATCTAAAAGCAAGTAATATTTTATTAGACAATGATATGAATCCAAAAATTTCAGATTTTGGGTTGGCCAGAATGTGTAGAGGTGATCAAATCGAAGGGAACACAAGCAGAGTAGTTGGAACATAGTAAGTATATTTAATGATGTTGAAGTTATTAGGCATAAATTGAACTTCAAATTAACTCATTTGTGGTTCTTTTCAGTGGTTATATGGCACCTGAATATGCCATTGATGGGTTATTCTCCATAAAATCTGATGTATTTAGCTTTGGAATATTATTGCTAGAGATTGTAAGCGGAAAGAAAAGCAAAGGACTTACCTATCCAAGCTACTGTCATAATCTTATCGGACATGTGAGTAACACAAATAAGTTTAGATTCCCTTAATGAAATGATGGATAACAACTGTTTTAAATTGTTGCAGGCATGGAAGTTGTGGAAAGAGGGCAAACCAAATGAATTGATTGATGATTGTTTAAGGGACTCGTGTATTCTATCTGAAGCCTTACGCTGCATTCAAATTGGTCTTTTATGTATACAACATCATCCTGATGATAGACCAAACATGGCATCTGTGATTGTGATGTTGACCAACGAAAGTGCTTTAGCTCAGCCAAAGGAGCCTGGTTTCTTAATACAAAAGATCCCTATTGAAGGAGAATCTTCTCATGAAAAGCAAACGTCTACTTCAATCAATGAAATAACTATTTCATTATTGGATGCTAGATAAAGAAAGTGTTTAACTTCTTACACTTCATATGGACTTATTTAAATAGTACGTGTTCAAAAATAAAATGTCATTTGCTTCTGCTGGTTTACTATTGTGAAATATATAAGAATAGGATTTTGTTGACAAGAAGTTAGCGAAAGTGGTTTTGGCATGTATATAGGGCTATGCTTGCTAATAAGACAAATGAAGAAATTGTGAATCTTTTTATTGAATATTCATCATTTATCAAATTTTCCCAACAATGAAATTTAGTCATACAAGATTTTAGAGAAAATTGTATAGACACCATCTAAATTTTACCTCATTTTGAAGTAGAAGCACCTTGAACTTTCAAATTTGGGTGAAAAGTGTTCAAATTTTCTAAAACAGACCCTTCTGTCTACTAACAAAGTTAAAATCAATGATCACATGATTTGCATGTATTGATTAATACACATGACAATTTCAAATTTGTTTATATTATTTTTTAAAAAAATTTGAAGTTTTTTCTCCTTTTTATTAGTTTTCGATTCTTAAGAAATAGAAAATTACAAATAGTTTTAAAAAAAGTTAAAATAAAATGAGGAAGATGTTTTATGTTCTTTTTAAAATAATATAAACAAAATAGGGATTATTATGTGTATTAATCAATAAATAGAAGTCATATGAATGACTTTTTGTTTAACTTATGTATGAAATGGTTTGGTTAGAAGTTTCGAAAAGTTTAAGGGCCTTTCATCCAGATTTCAAAGTTCATGGTGGCTTTTAAAATGAAATAAAAGTCTAGGTAGTGTTTATATATTTTTCCCAAGTTTTAATACCAGTTTGGTTAAAACGAAAATAGTAGGATGAGTAGTATATCTTCAATCTTGTGTTTTCTTGTTGTGTCTTCACACGTTTTTGGAGTGGAACTAATTCCAACTCGAGCGTCTGATGGCGTATCCCTTGCCAATCAAGAACGAAGCCAATGGAGGCTCCCCATGGCTCAAAACATTTGGCCCCTCAAATAAATAAAATTAGTATTTGGCCCCGTAAAATTAAGTTTCCTAGCTCTACCACTAAATGCATTGTGACTAATTACAATGTCATATATGCAGATAGAATATGAATAATGAATTTACATGTAAGTTATAACTTCTGTATGAAGGATATGGTAGAGAATGGAACACTCACACTCTAAAGAAACTCACTTTCTTTAATATTCTTGTCTAACTTGAATTTTCTGGACTTACATGAAAAACACAATTACAAGAGTAATAGGCATACATGATTCTTCTTGATCACAACCCTTATAATGAATTTAACCCTAAAATATTGAATTCACCTATTAACTAAGTACATACATTGGTAAATACTTAGACCTACAAATACATCAATAATGTGCCAATATATAAATAATAATTAATTAAGTGAATGTATTGAGTTTAAATTAAATTTCTAACACTACATGCAAACAAAAACACTACTATGCAGCTATTTTAGTGCATAATTTGAGGTACTAATTTCTATCGTGTTATCATAACTAAGGTAGTTGTGGACATTCTTTACAAGACAAATAAATTCAGGCAAATTATATATTATTGACACATACTCTTACACCATGCATTATACGAATTATACTTCATGATTCTAGTGCAAATATTTACAACTAGTTTTAGGTTCTCCTAAAAAAGGCAATCTTATAGGATACATAAGCAGCACCCATATTTGCAACTAAACGTTTTTCTTACTCATTCAATTTTTCTTCTCCTATTCTTGTAACAACCTTTGTAGCAAAAGCAACTAGTTCTCTGATTCCCTTCCCTATTGTGTCAATCACATCTTCCTTGTTCTTTACTTCCTTGCTGGGAGCAGTTCTTCTGCTGCTGGTTTCCTTCTCTCGAGTTGGAGTAGAAGGTTCTGTTGTCTTTGATGACTCTTTTGCTTTAAAAATCACCTGATGATCCATATCTTTCTCTGGCTTTCTTGATTCAAAAGGATTACCATCTTCTTCTTGAACTTTCTTCTTTGTGACTTTTTCCTTCTCATCTATTTCACTTAATTGTTTTTTGACTGTTGCTAATATGGTCTTTTCTCTGATTTCCTCTTGACACTTTTCATCTATTTGTTTTCTGGGATCCATTGTTAATGTGGGTTTTGGCTTAATTTCCTCTTGACCCTTTTGAAGCTTACCTATTTGTTATTTTGGGATTGCAGTTGTAATTGTGGCTTTTTGTAATTGTGAATTGGGTTTCTGACTTTGTGATTTGAGAAGAATTTGATTTTTGATTTGAGAACTATGGATTTAGGTTAAAAATTAGAGACGGAAACACTCCATCTCTATCTTTAATTTTTTTATTAATTTAATTATATATATAATTTAGAGACGGAATACATCTATCTCTAATATATTTTATTTTTTTAAAATATTTATTTAATTAAATAGAGATGGAATTAGAGACGAAAAATTTAAAGATTGATAAATTCCGTTTCTAAATTTCATCTCTAAATATATTTGACTTTTTTAAACATCACATTGATCGAATAGAGATGGAATTAGAGATGAAAAAATTTGAGACGGATAAATTCCGTCTCTAAGTATATTTGACTTTAAATTGATCAAATAGAGACGAAATTAAAAATGAAAAATTTTGAGACGAATCAATTCCATCTCTAAATTTCATATCTAAATTTTAAATTTTATTTTTCTTCTCTAATTCATCAAATTCGTATCTGTTTTTGTCTCTATTAGAGACAAAATTTTATCCGTCTCTAAATCAGATTTTTCTAGTAGTGTGAGGGTTTGTAGTTCTATCATAGGCTTCAATATTTGTGAGATATTTGAAACTCTTAAAGATCTCATAATCATCAGCTTATCGGAGAAGGGTTGGTTTTGTGAACTGAGTTCCTTACTCCATGTTCTTGCTCCTTTCTTTCTCGAATTGGGATTTCACCATTTTGAGCAGGTTCTGCGATCATGGAATTTTCCTGATGTTGGACCTTGTCAAGGGCTCTGTCCCTTTGATTTTCCCGATTCCTATCGTTTCTATTCCTCATTCTTCAGGTTAACAGCTTTCTCCAGGTTATAGATTTGTTCATCCTGAAGTCTAACCAAAGAGATGAGTTCTGCTCTAAATTGCTCCGAAAGACTAGTTTCAGCACTACGGGACCGAACTTCTTCATTCTCCACACGAGCTCTAAGGCGTTGTAGCGCCAACACTCACTGTTCGACATCTCCATAAGGTGCACTTTGTGGACCGAAACATTTTCTCACAAGAATTTGCGAGGGCGAAAGGGAGAGATTCTCGCTAGTGAAAGAATTAAGTGTCTAACCCATCATGCTTAAGTTCTAGTTGGGTAGTGATTGGTTCTGGGATTGGCTCATAGGGAGGGGCAGACACCAGACAGTGATTTGTAGACTATTGGTTTTGCACAATAGAGGCGTGATTCAGATTGGTATAGGCTTGCTTTCTCTTCGTGGTAACCATGATGATGATGATGAGAATAAAATTTTATTTTTTTCCACAGACAACGCTAATGTTCAGAACAAGGTTTAGAAGAATACTTGAATAGGTAGTTAAAGGTGGAATCCTCCATAGCACAATGACAACGACAGTGGTGCAAGGGGTGAGTACCTGTAAAAGACACTCTAACACTCAAGTTAGATTGTGCACAAGGATGATAGTAGTTAGAATTGTATCATACCTTTGAGACCTTGCAGGGTATTTATTGGAGCGTCTTGGGTGATAAGAATCATAATTCAGTTTGAATTGAATGTTATTATTTTGGATTAGAATACATTATATTGTTATCTCTTATAACTAATTTTCATATTTATGTAGGATGTAATTAGTGTCAGTATCTATGAGAGATTCTGTGAGAGATCTATACCTCATAAATAGGTAGATCAACTTATCAAATAGTGCATGTAAATATCTGAGATACTATTCTGGTATGTCAGGTTACTCTTGAACCGCTAATCCAAAATTCAGTTCAGAATAAATACCTTGAATGATCTCAAATGTATGATCTAATTCTAAATATTATCATTCTTATGTACGATCTAACTTGAGTGTCAGAGTGTCTTTTACAAATACTCACCCTCTCACACCAACATCGCTATTGTTGTGCTATGGAAGATTCCACATTCAACTACCTATTCAAGTATTCCTCTGAACCTTGTTCAAAATAATTTTCCTATGCATTTATCAGCTTTAACTGATTTCATGTTTGATTGTATTGTTTATTTTGATTTTGTAATTTTGTTTAGTTGTGTTTTTGTTTTAGATCTTTTATCCAGAAGAAAAATGGGCTCTTGATTAAAGTTTACATTTTTTCGTGAGGTTTTCAAAAGTTAAGTACTCATGTTATCATAAATGTAGTGTTAATGATTTCTTTAAAGTGGAAGGTTGGGTTGTACACTAGCATGGTGATATTTTATGGGATTATGTCTTTGTAATTTATCACTTTCATGGGGGTGCTTTTAGCTCATTCTATTTGCATGAAGATTGGTATTGTAAATGCCTGAGAAAAATAAAAAGATTTTTAGTAGCTAACTATGCCACCCACTTTGGAGGGATGATGTGCATAGATAAGATTATTGAAGGAGTCCATTGAAAAGGATTTATACTCTGAAAAAAGCATGTAGTGATAATGTTCAAAGGTTAACTCAACTTACATATTTAGATGACGCATTTGCATTTGCATTTGCCTCTGAAATTCATCTAATTTTGCTAATGATATTGACAATGGTGGTGAAGAAGAGGAAGTTTAAAATGTTATCGAGTTTTGCTGCGTTGCTTAGTTTCTCTAATTTCCTTTTATAATATTGTTGCTTAAACTAAAGATTGGATAGTACTAAATGAATAGTTTGTATGAAATGGGTATATATTATGCATTATATAGATAACAAAAACATGTAAATCCAATTGATGTACTTCTCTAACATTATTATTTTATTGTCTTTGTATTATTTGAATGTCATTTAAGTTAGATTATATATAATCAGAACAGCAGAAAAACTTGAGATATTTAGAGGCAATAAAATTATCCAGCTGACTGTGGACTACTTCCAATTATGTACATATGATAATGGTAGAAGGTCCTTGAGTTGTGTTGATGGATATATATCCATGCTTCTCTTATGGCTTGAAAACATTGTACTTAAATTATGCTTGAAGGATTTTTTTTTTTCCTTAAAATTTCTTATTATGCCAAGTGGTCTTTTATTATTTGTTGATGTTGTAGGTGCTTGCAAGATAAATTCAGAGTCAATGAACTTGGATAATCTTTGGGGTAATTCCAGTGGTTTTTTTTTTTTTGGTTATTGTGCTTTGCTTTCTTTTTTTTTTTCCAATTTTTAAGTTAATTATTATAATATCATATGTGCTTTTAATTTCGTGAAGGCTTCACACTTGATGTTATTTAGGGTTATAAATCATGTTTGTAGTTTTTCCATTGAGCCTTCACCAAATTCGGATAAGAAGCTTCTTTGGAGAAATTGAATGCCTCTTATATTCTACATTATGCCAAAGATCTTATAGCAATAAAGAAATTGTGTTATAGAGTCTTACATTTAGCTATAAGTCATTAGATAATTGAGTCTAAGCCATTAAGTATGCCTTGGGGATCCCTATTAGGAGACCCCAGTAAGGGGGAGAAAGGCCCAAATAGATTATTCTATTGGGAGGGTGATAAATTTCCATTAAGAATTTGCTAGAATATATTACAATTAAGTGAAGTATGCTTATAGAACTATCGAGTTTTTATATTTGGGGTTTTGTATTTGGTTTTAATAAGAATTTATTGTTATTTACATATTATTTTTTATTTTTGTCTCAATGTAATAAATTGGATTTGTTTTAAATTTTTTGTATTTATTATTTAAGAATCTTTTCCTCTTTTAATGTATTTATATTGTTTTATAAAATTCACAATGGATAATTTATTTTATTACCCTTTAAATTCTCTTTTCTAAATAAGCTATAAATTGAATAATTTCATTACGTTTGTATATTGAATGATGAAATTATGTTTCCTGCATTTCTATAAGGGAAAAGTCTAAAAAATCCTTTAACTTTGCTTGATGTGCAATATAGTCATTTACTTGACTTTAAAATTGTGGCGGCCGTTAATTTATAGATGGAAATTGTCACAATTTATGGATAATTTTGATAGTTACAGAATTAAAGTGTACACTTTTTAATAATTATAGATTTAAAGTGCACATCAGATAAAATTAAAAAAAAAATCCTTAAATTAAAGAATGTCATAATTTGAACTTAAGTACACAATTTTAAGAGTTGTTATATCATATTGTACACTTTGAGAATTGCTAAACTAAAGTATACACAATTTTAAGAGTTGTTATATCATATTGTACACTTTGAGAATTGCTAAACTAAAGTATACATCGAGCAAAGTTAAGAAGGGTTTTAGACTTTTTCCCTTTCTCTAATTTCGTTTTTACTTTCAATTCAAAATTATAAAGCTAATTAATTTGAATATATTTCAAATGTTGACTGAAATTCGATCAAAAGTTACGTACAAAAGTTAATTACTCTTAGTTTTCATATGTAATTTAATCAATTTTTTAATTAATTAATATTAATGAATTATGTATTCTTTGAAGTTATTTTTTCTTTAGATAAAATCTTTATTGTATTATAAACTTTATTCAAATGCATACAAAATTAAAACCGTGCAACGCAAGGTACACATGTTTCTATTTTAATTTTTAAGTTTCCGTCTTAACATGACTATTTAATTTTATATTCCTGAAAAGATGGAAAGCAGCCTGACACTTGGAAGGTTGCACCACAAGCAGAGTCATTGCTCATGTCATCGCAGGGACATACCTAAAACTAGAATTAAGAATTCGAATCCAAAATGATTTTAGATTCTCCTACTCTTCACTTCAGTTCTTAATGCTTTACCATAACATAAAAGCCCTTCACTTTTCCCTTCAACTTCAAACATTACCCACTCCATCTCTTTTCTTTCCTAAACACCCTTATCTCCATGGAGGTTCCAGTTCACGTGCTGGCAGTGCCATACCCAGGTCGAGGCCACGTGAACCCCATGATGAACCTCATCAAGTTGCTGGCATCCAAGAACTCCGACATCCTCGTAACCGTCGTCGTCACCGAAGAATGGCTCGGCTTCATCGGCTCCGACCCCAAGCCGGACAACATTCGATTCGCGACAATCCCCAACGTTATTCCCTCCGAGCAGGGTCGAGCCAACGACTTCGTCGGCTTCATTGAAGCCGTTTCGACTAAGATGGAAGCCCCTTTTGAGCCGCTACTCGATCGGCTTGAGCCGCCGCCAACTTTCATCATATACGACACTTTCCTATTCTGGGTAGTTGGCGTCGCAAATAGGAGAAACATTCCCCTGGCGTCGTTTTGGGCAATGTCGGCGTCGATTTTCGCGGTGTTCAAACACTACCATCTTCTGGAACAAAATGATCATTACCCCGTTAATGTGTCAGGTCAGTTACTTTTTTAATGTTCTGTTCAGCACAAAATCATATAAATGAGTATTTGATCGTAATTAGAATTGTTATGAGAAATTCTTGTATATCTACATTGTGTACACAACCTACGCCTAATAATATTCAATGATTAAATAATTTTTTTATCACACACATATTTTATAAGTTTTGAGCAATTGTTAATAAATTAAAAATAGTAATTATGATATAAAAAGTAAGTTTTTTTAATACACTCATCAACAAAATTCACATTTTATATTTTGAAGGGTTAAAGTATCACTTTTTTTTTTTTTAGTTACAAAGTATCACATATTGATTTATGCAAACAGCTGTCTACAGCATGTGTACACAAAGATCTCTCCTATTTGATAGGTTCACTTAGTTATCTCGCACTGAAAATTAAATTTAAGTATAGATATTCAATAATTTTTACATTAGAAGATTAATTATGATATTTGAAACCTTCTGTGTGTTGTATAAATTGTTTGAATGGTTGCAACAGAAAACGGTGACAAACGTGTGGATTATATTCCTGGGAACTCATCAATTCGTCTGGCGGATTTTCCATTAAACGATGGAAGTTGGCGGAGCCGTAGATTGCTGCAATTGGCCTTGAATGTTATACAATGGGTGCAGAAAGCGCAATACCTATTAATCCCTTCCATATATGAGCTTGAACCTCGAGCTATTGATGCTTTGAAAGCAGAGTTCTCTATACCTATTTACACTATTGGCCTTGCTATACCTTATTTTGGTCATGGCAACATTGCCTCTCTAAGCACCAACCATGCTGACCTTGGCTACTTACATTGGCTAGACAACCAACCCTCTTGCTCTGTGCTGTACATCTCACAAGGGAGCTTTCTTTCAACTTCGAGTGCTCAAATTGATGAAATTGCAAATGGTTTGCGGGAAAGTGGTGTTCGGTTCTTGTGGGTAGCGCGTGGAGAGAATTCTAGGTTGAAAGAGATGTGTGGGGATAGAGGACTTGTTTTGCCATGGTGTGACCAACTGAGGGTGTTGCTACACACTGCTGTAGGGGGGTTTTGGTCTCATTGTGGGTGGAATTCTACAAAAGAAGGTGTTTTTAGTGGTGTTCCTTTTCTTACTTTTCCAATATTCGTGGACCAACCGATGAACTCTAAGTTCATAGTAGAGGATTGGATGGTTGGGTGGCGGGTGAAGACACAGGTTAAACAGGACACTTTGATAAGTAAAGATGAAATTGCTAGCCTAGTGAAGAAATTTATGGATTTGGAGAGTGATGAAGGAAGAGATATGAGGAAAAGAGCCAGAGAGCTTCAGCAGATATGTCAGCATGCAATTGCAAATGGGGGTTCATCAGAAACTAACATGAATGCCTTTCTTAGGCATATATTACAGGGTATCAAGCCATAGACTAAGATGTATTGTCTCATTTTAATCCTCCAATTTCTTTTAGTATAAAAACCAAGATCTTCTCAGATCAAAAAAAAAAAAAAAAGCTAAGATCTTCTAGAATCTAGAGTGCTGGATCCATTATCAAATATGATGGTTAAAACCTAGAATTCATATTCACCTTGTTTGGTATGAAATAATAATTATTTAGAGAAATTATGTAAACTTTATAAGAAAAATTGGTAGTGGTATAATAGTATGCAATGTAGGATTGGCTGTACAATCATAAATTCAATCTTAACTATATTATAAACGAAAAAAAACTATATTAACGTTTTTTAAGCTACATAAAAGTAGAGAAATTGATTTTAAAATTTTAATTTCTTTCTCTTTTCTGATGAATAAGAGATCATCATATTATACGTGAGAAAGACATAAATTTTATTATAAAGAGACTATATATTTATTATATGAGGCTCTATTAGTTCTATATGAAAGAAAAAATCCATGTAAAAAAATTTATATTTTTTTAGGAAAAAAAGTAAAAATACCTTTTAAACTTTGACCTTTTATAAATTATTATTATGGACTTTAAAACTTTTTTTATTAGTCTTTAAATTCTAATTAATATCCTAATAGATCTTTTTAGATTTATTAATTCACTAAAGATAATATTGTGTGTTAATATTTTATTTGTATTAACATTTATTTTAAATTGTTTATTAATTTCTTTATTAAAATTTTAATTTAAGAATATTTTATTTCTTACAAAAAAATAAAAAATAAATTTATTTTAAAATAAAATTTATTTTTATTTATTTTTTAATAATAAAATGTATTTATAATCAAATTTTAATAAATAAATTAATAAACAATACTTAATTGATGTTAATACAAATAAGATGTTATACAATATTATCGTTAGTGAATTAACATATCCAAATTAAATCAAAAATATATTGAGACATTAATGAAAATTAAATTTTAAAGTTCATAATTATGATTTACAAAAAAATCAAAGTTTAAAGTAACTGTATACTTTCTTTTATTTTTTTAAATGTATAGTATGAGTATACTTGTATAATCTTTCGCATCATAAGAATCTTAAAGACGACCACAGTGTATTTACAAGGTATTAAATTGTTAATTCATGTATTTTTATTTTTTATTTTTTTGACAAGGTTAATTCACGTATCTTTGGATGAAAGGCATTGGAGGAAAAAAAAGAATGCTTATATTTTATTTTTAAATTGAAAAGGTTATAAAATGTTTATAAAAATTTTAGGGGCATTTGGGATTTAGTTTTGAATAAAAAAGACAATAGATCTAAACAATGTTATTTACACTAATTTAGATTTTTTTTTAAGATTGAATTGAATTGGTTATAGTCAAAAAAATGAATTAGTTTGTATTGATCGGTTAATCGATTTTCACCAAAAAATATTTAAGTCTAGAATTTTGTAAGTTAAAAGTAATTTAGCTTATTAAAAATAAAAAATAAGAAAAAAAGAAATAGAAAATATAAATTGCCCATTTCATTTGTTTAAAATAATAATTGATCACATAAAGTTAAAAAAGTGTAAGAAATTAGAGTTATTATAAATAAAAATATAAATTCAATAAAAAACAAATATATTATATAATATTAATTGTTTTAGATTGATTGGATCATTTTTAAAAATCAAATCCAAAAATTGATCTAATCCATTCAATTTTCAAAAAAAAAGATTTATTTGATTTTGATTAGATTTCGATTTTTGATTTGAATTGGATTTGAACATCTCAAATAAAAATAAATAAAGAATAATTAAAAATTTACATGATACTTTTTCATTTTATTCCTTTATTTAAAAAAATTATCAAATATAAAAAATATTTAATCAAAATAAAAAATAAACTCACTTTTTTCCCATTAAAAATCTTTCAAAATTCTTTCATCTAAACATACCCGGTTGACCACTTAGGTTCAAACTCTTCATTGGTTTTTGGGTACAAAAATGGGACCTTAGTCCATGTTGGGTTCAAACTTTACCAAAAAAAGATAAAAAAAACATACTTTCTTGACTACTAGTCCATCTTAAGTTAGATATGAGAAATTATATGCAATAAAGTAAGTTATTAAATTGTGAGAATGGAGCAGTACAAAGGTAGGTAGAGGTGGGTAACGAGATAATCTAGTTAGCATCGATTGAGTCCTCACCAATCCAGTCTGCGATGGTATAATGATGATAAACAAGTCAAATTGGATTGACTTATATTTTAAATAGACCAACAAAATAGTGGTTCGTATTTGCACCGCTTTAGCTTGCAGTTTTACGAGCTGGCCTACTGTTTATTTTGTTTTGTTTTGCTTTTTTCTTAAATGATAGAAAATAGTTTGTAATTTTTTTTATCTAAAAACATCATTTAAATATTCAAATCTAATTTCTCTATCAAAATCGACTATAAAATGTTATTTGATGCATGTTTCATCTTTATTCGAACACTCATACTGACCATACTTTGCGATCATTTTGCTGACCTGCCTAGGTGTCATTGACCTTGTTGTAGTCTCGCCCGTAAGTCTTCAACGAGTCCCTTTCTTACCTACCGACCCATACCGACCTAGGTTTCGGTTAGAATCCTGAACATCTGGCGCCCACCATGGGACCCAGGTAAAACTTTCTTACCCCACAACCAACCAACTCCACCTTCACCGAAGCATCTTTCTAACAAATCATGGCCACTAATGAAAACAACGTCAACAATGGAATCCACCAAGAGAGTCCTCAGCCCAACCCCATTGAAATGTTGATGCAGGCCATCAAAAATATTCACAGTCGAATCGATCATATAACTAACAGGGACCAACCACATGCGGATCCTGAAAAGGAGACTGAAAATAGGTTTGAAGAAAACACTTTGAATAGAGAAGCTCACCGACAGACAAGTTATCCTCCTCCAGTTGCTGACCATCCTTTCTCCGATTTCATAATGTCGATTTCCTTGCCTGAAGGTTTCCGACTCTCAACCATGGAGTTTTATGATGGGACTACTGACCCTCAAGAGCTTCTTACAATATTTAATTCGATGATGCTCTTGAACGGGGGAACCGACCGGATCAAATGCCGAGCTTTCCCGATAACTCTGAAGAAATCAGCATTACTTTAGTTCTCAAACCTTGAAGTAGGTTTGATTTATGATTTTGCAGAATTGTTAGCTAAATTTCTTAACCATTTTTCTACTAGCAAGACTCACCAGAAGACTTCGGCTAGCCTTATCAACTTAAAGCAAGGTCGGAATGAATCACTCAAGGAGTTTATGAGGAGATTTGGTGAGGAAGCAGATCAGATCAGGGATCTCAACCTTGTTGTGTCTCTACATGCTATCATGGTCGGACTGGGACCAGGACCCTTTGCAGATTCTTTGGCTAGAAAACCACATGTGAATTTGGATGATTTGAGGACCAGGTCTATAGGATACATAAACATGGAGGAGATTGCAACCTCAAGAAGACAAATGGAGCAGCAACACTCAGGATTAGAAGTCGGAGGAAATACAAGTAATCCTCAAATTTCTTCCGACCAAGTTTTCAAGGTCGACCATATAGAGGACGAGGCACAAATCAGAGGGACAAATCGATGAGAGTGGAGGAAAAAACTGACCGATTTGATCAAGACCGACCATATAGAGGACGAGGAGCAAATCAGAGAGACAAACTGATGAGGGTGGAGGAAAAAACTGACCGATTTGAGCGTGCTCCTCGAGTAGCTTTAAGTCATCCATAACCTCGGTACGATGTGTATACGCTGCTGACAACTCGGCGGGAGCAAATATTCTGGGAGGTCTATAACACTGGTATTATCCAACATCCAAAGAGTGCAGAACAGCTGAGGGAGTAGGTCAATGTTGATAAAAACAAAAGGTGCAATTACCACTAAAGGTATAGGCACACAGGAGAGGAATGTATTACCTTGAAGGATAAAATCGAACAACTCATCTAAGAGGGTCATCTTGGAAAATACGCCTACCAACCTAGGTCCCGGTCAGAATCCGGAACATCTGGCGCCTGCCGATTTGATCAAGACCAACCATATGGAGGACGAGGCACAAATCAGAGGGACAGATCGATGAGTGGAGGAATAAACTGACCGATTTGATTAAGACCGAGCATATGGAGGATGGGGAGCAAATTAAAGAGACAAACCGATGAGAGTGGAGGAAAAAACTGACCGATTTAAGCATGCTCCTCGGGTAGGTTTAAGTCATCCACAACCTCGATACGATGTGTATACGTCACTGACCACTTGGCGGCTGGGAGGTCTATAACACTGGTATTATCCAGCATCTAAAGAGTGCAGAACAGCCGAGTGAGCAGGTCAATATTGATAAAAGCAAAAGGTGTGATTACCACAAAAGGTATGGATACACGACTGAGGAATGTATTACCTTGAAGGATAAAATCGAACAACTCATCCGAGAGGGTCATCTTGAAAAATACCTCTACCGACATAGAAGCTGAAGCAAAAAAGCGAGGGAAGGAAACCAGTCCAGGCAGAGGAGTTTGTGCCCAGAAGAAAATGGCAAAGCAGTCACGACAACTTATGATTCCAGAGACCAGATGATCAGGGGAGTCATAGATTGAATAGTCAGTGGGTTCGCGAGATGTGAAAGCTCAAATTCGTCTCGAAAGCGCCATCTCCAAGTTGTAATGTTAGATTTTTCCCACTAGGTTTTTCTTGGAAAGACATAACGAGGCATTTCTTAATTCCGTCATATTAGTAATGAAGTTATTTTCCATTATTGTCTTAGTTAGAATAAAGTTTTTAAGACCCAATCCGGTAAATCCGGCCGAGATCATGAAGACGACCCAACTAGGTAAATCTGACCGAGGTCATGAAAACGACCCAACCCGATAAAATCGATCGAGGTCATAAAGACGACCCAACACAGTAAATCTGACTGAGGTCATGAAGACGACCGAGTCCGGTAAATCTGACCGATGTCATGAAGACCTGCTTGAAGAAACTGAAGACATGTGAAGTCATTCGAAGTAAGTAGATATTTCAAATCGACAAATAAACTGAATACAAAGTATACAACTTCAAGCCAAAGAGCAAGGGCGAAAAATGAACCAAAGGTACATTTATCCATCAAATACAAATCCGAATTTAAAAGACTATAAACTCATCAAGATTAGAAATGCGTTACAAAGAAACTGAAGTACACTTCATCATTAACGCTCGGTCCTCCTACATAACTCGATTCATCTTCACAGATGACTAAGTTGAAGAACTGTGAGGACCGTCTTGACCTATTTCTCATCTGGTCACTCTTAAACTTGACCTATCTTTACAGATGACCAAGCTGAGGGGCTGTGGACCGTCCCGGGCCTAAGATATAATAGGTCTACTGTAGACCTATACAAGCCGACCATACAAGCCTATCTGTTAGGTAGGCCCATTTCGGAACAATAGGCCTAGGAGAATCTGAGTCAACCTGACCGAGGTCCGACCGGTCTATACCCGAATGAGAAACGACTCGCTAAGCACATGCTTAATATGATCCTCAAACGGTCACTGGCCGACCGGCACCATCATGACTAACGGTTGTGAACGACTTCACGCCTTAATGACCATGTATATAACAAATCCTAACGCTCTGAGCCCTAAAAGGTCTGAACGACAGGTATCTAAGGAGTCAGTGCTCAGATCATCTATATAAATCAGCTTGACAACCTAGATTAGGCATGTTTCATCTTTACCCAAATACTCATACCGACCATACCTTTGCGATCATTTTGGAGCAAAGTGGTCACTATCCCGTAAATGTGTTAGGTCAATTAACTTTTTATTCAGTACAAATATAGAGTAATTAGAACTGTTTGATAGGTTCACTTACCAATCTCGCAAAGAGAATCTTATCTTATCTTCTATGTATCGAAAAAATTCTCTTAAATGAATTTATTTGTTAAGTGAGAAAATAATTTTGATTTATTAAAGATATTATTATCTCAACTTATTAATAATCTAAAAATAAATATTTATTTATTTTATAATCAAACTCACTTTAAAAAATTATTATCTCTCTACCTTCAACAATTTTCACATCACAAGATTTATGAGAAAAACTTTAATAATCTTAATGTATCGAATTTAGATGTACTAATTTACTCCTCCAATCATTTTCATTTGTCACTTTTTAAAACTCATTTTGTTTCTAATTATTAGTCATTTTTAAAAATTTAAGAAAATATTTATTATTTATTTTTGATTTTATCTTTATTAATTATTATCATTACTAATACATCAAATATTTTTGTTAAGAAAAATTTAAGGATAATTTTTAGGGTTAATACGTTAAGAAAAATTTATTAATTATTATCACTACTAATACATTAAATATTTTTTTCAAATATCAATTTTTCTTCTTAAAATTTATGACATATAACGAGTTTCTTAATTAGTTTACATAAACTTTAAATGATTATTATTTACAAATAGATTGAATAATTATATTATTAATTATCATTAATTATAATAATTAATTGTTATTATTATTAATTAATAATATGATTTACTTAGGAAATCAAATTTGAATACAAATTTGAATACTTAGTCTAATGCAAGAATTTCTGAAAATTCACTATCACATTTGACACCTTCAATGTGTTTTGTTTGAATGGTTAGAACAGAAGATGGTGACAAACATGTAGATTATATTCCTGGAATCTCGTCAATTCTTCTGGCAGACTTTCCATTTAACGATGGAAATTGGCACACCCGTAAAGTATTGCAATTGTCCTTGAATGTTATTCCTAAAGAGGTTAAGAATAATGATCTTTTTCATATATTGATAATAACCACAACTATCAATATATAGCTGAACCTGTTACAAGAAAATAGGAAACTTAAGCTACAAGCACGGAACAAATCAGGAGCTGATTCAACCTATGTTTGAAATTAAATGCAGCATAATAAAAGGGATTGTTACAACCGAAAGATACAAGAGTTGTTACAACAGAAAGTTCAAACTGAGATCATATATTATCCAATACGCCCCCTCAAGATAAAGTTACCATCTGTAACTTTTATCTTGGCTCGTAAATCTTGAAACGTTGCAGTTGGCAGTGGTTTTGTCGGGATATCAGCAAGTTGGTCCTTGGTTGAGACATGAGAAACTTGAAGCTTGCCTGCCTGAACTTGTTCTCTAACAAAATGATAATCAAGAGAAATGTGCTTCATTCGTGAGTGTAGAACCGGATTGGCACATAAGTAAGTTACACCAACATTGTCACAGAGAATGTAAGGAGAATGAGGTAATGGAACCTGAAGTTCTGTAAGAAGATTTATTAACCACATGACCTCAGCTGTGGTAGTAGCAATCGCCCTGTATTCTGCCTCAGTGGAGGATCTTGCCACTGTCCGTTGTTTCCTTGAGAGCCGTGATATGGGGTTGCCTCCAAGAAGGATGATATAGGCAGATGTGGAAGTTCTGTCATCAGAGTTGCCACCCCAGTCGGCATCTGTATAAGCCAGCAGATTGAGCGTGGAAGAATGATGAAGCATGACACCAAAGTTAATGGTATGTTTCAAGTAACGAAGCAGGCGCTTGAGGTGTTGAGGATGGAGAGTAGTGGGCTTAGGCATAAATTGAGAAAGCTTATTGATAGTGAAGGAAAGATCAGGGCGTGTAAGGTTGAGATATTGAAGAGCACCAATTATTTGACGATATGTGGTGGAGTTGGTGGAAGCAGAACCATCATGAAGTTGAAGAGTAGCTGTGGTGGAGAGAGGTGTGAGTGATGGTTTCGCCCCCTCCATTTCAAATCTCTTAAGTATCTCACGCACAAACTTGTGTTGTGACAAGAAAAGACCAGAGGTAGTAGGGATCAATTCAACACCAAGAAAGTAGTGAGGAGTACCCATGTTTTTTAGAGCAAACCTTTGAGATAGAGCTTCAATGAAAGCATTAAGAAAATCATTGTTGTTGCCTATGAGCAAGAGGTCATCCACATAGACTTAGAAATAAGCTTTAACAGTGGCAGTAGTAAAAATGAATAATGATGGATCACTCTTGCTTGTGGTGAAGCCATAGGAGGTGATGAAGCTCTTTAATGCATCATGCCAGGCTCTGGGAGCTTGACGAAGACCATAGATAGCTTTGTGCAGTTTGCAAACATAATCAGGATGATTAGTATCTTTGAGACTTGGAGGTTGAGCCATGAATACCTGTTCTGAAAGTGTCCCTTGTAAGAAAGCATTATTAACATCCAGTTGATGCATCTGCCAGTGATGGTGCAGGGCCAATGTAAGTATGACTTTAATTGTTTGAGGGCGCATAACAGGAGCAAATGTTTCTTTGAAATCTACTCTAGGACATTGAGTAAATCCCTTGGCCACAAGACGAGCCTTGTAACGATCTATGAAGCCATTCGAATGTCATTTAATTCGAAAAAGCCATTTGCAGCCCACTATATTGTGATTTTTTGGTGGTGGGACAAGTGACCAAGTGCCATTGCGAATGAGTGCATCAAATTCATCGGATATAGCTTTCCTCTAATGAACATGTTGCATAGCCTCACGAATTGTGGAAGGCTCCAAATTCTCTGGTAGAGGGTGTTTAGATGCTGCAAATACTCTTTTGGGTTTATGAATGTTGTTTTTCGATCTTGTGATCATTGGATGACCCTGCTGTGGAACTGATCACTCATTTGGAATTGAAGTCTGTGGTAAATCATTAGTGATAGGAGAAGGAATAATAGATGGAAGAGTGGTAGAAGTTGTGTTACCTGATGAAGGAGCTGAATCCAATGGCGCCTCTAGACTAGAAAGAGTTAATTGTGTAGTAGCCTCTGATGGTTGGGTTGGTTGAGGGGCTACTATAGGTATTATTTGGTGCAAGGGTATGAAGGTGGTGGCTGGATTTGTATCTGTTGCAGAATTTTGTTTAATGAGGTTTAGATATGGAAAAATGTTGTCATGAAATGCAACATGTCTAGAAGTGTATAGACGGTTAGTAATTGGATCAAGGCAGTGATAGGCATATTGTGATGGAGAGTAGCCCACAAAGATACATGGTTTTGACCTTGGTTGAAGTTTGTTGGAGGTGTATGGTCGTAGCCAGGGAAAGCAAAGACAACCAAAAGAGTGCAAGTGAAGGGGATTAGAGGTGTTGTTGTAAGGACTTCAAATGGGGATTGCATTTTGAGAATTGGTGTTGGTAGGCGGTTTATCAGGTAAGTGGCAGTGGTGAAGGCATAAGACCAATATGAGGATGGTAAGTTTGCATGATGAAGTAAGGCTCTACCTGTTTCAACGATATGTCGATGGCGACGTTCAGCTGTTGCATTTAGTTCAGGAGTATGAGGCGGTGTAGTGAAATGAGAAATGCCATGTTGAGTTAAATAATTTTTGAGTTTAATGAATTCCCCTCATTATCAGAGTATAGAGAAACAATGGAAGTATTGAAGAATTTTTCAACCAAGTTTTTGAATTGAGGGAATATTATTGAAACATCTGATTTATTTTTCAATGGATACAACCAAACATATTTAGAAAAATGATCAATAAGAACAAGATAATATAGAAAACCATCTAAAGACCTAACAGGAGCGGGACCCCAGACATCAGTATAGATTATATCAAGAGGCTTCTTGGTGGAAATACTGGAATTAGCAAAAGACAGCTTGTGACTCTTGACACTGCTACAAGTGATGCAGGGAACAGGTTTGCTCAACTTTATTTTGTGAAGAGAGATCAGATACTTGAAGATACGTTCAGAAGGATGACCAAGAATATGATGCCATGGAGGGTGTGATGAAGAGGTGGTGACAAAGGCTTTCAGTTGGATGGATGGTGATGGGAGGTGATAGAGACCATTGTTATGCAATCCTTTGAGTTGAAGCACCCTTATCTTCAGATCCTTCACCAAAAAATGGTCAGAAAAGAATTTAACAGAGACTGAGTTAGTATTACAAAGGGATGAGACAGATAATAAGTTCTTCGAAATATTGGGAACATGTAATACTTTGGGTAATTTAAGTGGGTGATGAGTAGTGTGAAGAAGAGATTTACCAGTATGGGCTATAGGAAGAGAGTTACCATCTCCCACAAAGAGTTGGTCAGCTCCATGATAGGGATTGGTGAGATGCAAGTTGTCAAGATCACTAGTGATATGGTGAGTTGCACCAGAATTCATAATCCAATTTGGTTGTGCAGGTTGATGCATTGCTTGTGCATGATGAGCAACATGTTGAGTATTCCTCTTGGGATAACCAACAATTTTGTAACAAACCTTGGCTGTGTGACCAGGTTTGTCACAGTATTGGCAAGTGATCCTCCCGGAAGAGTGAGGAGAAGTAGACCTGACAGAGGATGAGGGATTTGGGAGGTTCCAGTTATTGGAAGAGTATGACTTTTGTGATAGGAAGGTTTCCCTTTGTGAGCAGCATGAGCAGATGTTATAGAAACTTCAGTGGTAGTGTCATTCCTTTTGAGATAACTTTCATAGTCACAAAGAAGATCATGTAGTTCTTCAAAAGCAATGGGAGTGTCACGAGCACGTAGAGTAGTTGTCACTCCATGATACTCAGCACCCAGGCCATTGAGAGTATGGATGACAATGTCCACATCATCCAAAGGAGAGTTGATAACAACTAATTCATCAGCCATAGTTTTTATAGCATGAAGATATTCATTCATAGGATGAGGACCTTTGTCAAAACGAGAAATTCTCTCCTTCAAGTGCATGATTCGTGCTCGAGTTTTGCTAGCATACAATTTCTCTAAGATGTCCCATGCCTGCTTAGAGTTGCTGACATTTCCAAGCATCGTGGTAACATTTTGATCAACCGAGGATATGATAGCATGAAGGATCATTTGATCCTGACATTTCCAGAACTTGAAGTCAGCATGAGTGGGTGCTGGGCAGCTATTTGTGCCATCTACATAGCCAATAAGGTCATAACCAACTAGAAGAGCAGTGAGTTGCACCTTCCATGCAGGGTAATTTGTTCCATCAAGCTTAACAGATGAATGATTGTTAAGAACAACAACAAATTGAGAGTTGTTGACAGGAATGTGATTTGGGAATTGGTTAGAGGAAGCCATGGCTGAAAAAAAAAATTTGGATCAGGATAACTATGAAGCAAGAGCTCGTGATACCATAAAGAGGTTAAGAATAATGATCTTTTTCATATATTGATAATAACCACAGCTATCAATATATAGCTGAAACTGTTACAAGAAAATAGAAAACTTAAGTTACAAGCACGGAACAAATCAGGAGCTGATTCAACCTATGTTTGAAATTAAATGCAGCATAATAAAAGGGATTGTTACAACAGAAAGATATAAGAGCTGTTACAACAAAAAGTTCAAACTGAGATCATGTATTATCCAATAATTCCATGGGTGCAAAAAGCGCAGTATCTAATATTCCCTTCTATATATGAGCTTGAGCCTCAAGCCATCGATGCTTTGCAAGCAGAGTTCAATTTGCCCATTTACACTATTGGACTAGCTATACATTATTTTGGTCAGAACGACATTACCTCTATGAGAACCAACCAAGCTGACCTTGGCTACTTACAATGGCTAGACAACCAGCCCTCTGGCTCTGCGCTATACATCTCAGAAGGGAGCTTTCTTTCAATTTCTAATGCACAAATTGATGAAATCGCAGGTGGTTTAAAGGACAGTGGTGTTCGGTTCTTGTGGGTAGCGCATGGGGAGACTTCAAGGTTGAAAGAGATTTGTGGGGACATGGGGCTAGTTTTGCCATGGTGTGACCAATTGAGGGTATTGCTACACCCTGCTGCAGGGGGGTTTCGGTTTCATTGTGGCTGGAATTCTACAACTGAAGGTGTTTTTAGTGGTGTTCCTTTTCTTACTTTTCCAATAATCTTGAACCAACCCTTGAACAGTAAGGTCATAGTAGAGGATTGGAAGGTTGGGTGGAGGGTGAAATCAAAAGTCACACAGGACAACACTCTGATAAGGAAAGATGAAATTGCTAGCATGGTGAAGAAATTTATGGATTTAAATAATGATGAAGGAAGAGATATGAGGAAAAGAGCCAAAGAGCTTCAGCAGATATGTCAGCGTGCAATTGCAAATGGTGGGTCATCAGAAACCAATATGAATGCCTTTCTTAGGCATATATTACAGGGTGTCAAGCCATAAACTAAGATTTATTATCTCATTTCAATCCTCCAATGTCTTTTAGTATCCTCTAGAGTGCTGGATCCATTATCAAATGTCTTGATTGTAAAAACCTAGAAATCATATTTATCATGTTTTATATGCGTTGGCACCAACAATATGATAATAAACAGTGCATCTTGTTGGAGATTGGAAGATTATGTAGCATTAATAATGGGGGGGCATTTTCAAATTGTAAGTTCACAATATTATTTGCACACTACTTTTATTATTATACTATTTTTTAAAATAATATCAAAAAAACACATTTCTTATTTCAAACTTTCTTTTGATTTTACCTTTTTTTTTCTTTTTCCCCAAACATGTAAATAACAAAAAGTGCAAAAAAAAAAAAAGTATCAGGTATCTCTTTGTAAATGTTGAATCTTTTGAATTACTAAAGCCACTCTTATTATGAAACTATATTTTATAGCTACACAGAGGTCAGGTTAGGTCATGTTAATGAAAAATTAAAATCCAAACCAATTATCTAAGCTCATGTTAGATTTTGTCAGTTCTGATTAAAAAAAATGAGGTAACCTCATTCGCCCAAACCAACCATTTAGCTTTATGTATAAAAAAACTAGGTTGGTTCAAATCTTGTGGAGTAGAAAAGATGAACCCTCTACTCGAGAAGAAAGGAAACTAGAATCAGAAATGGAGAAGAACCGGAAACCAAAAACAAAAGCAGAGACGGAGAAGAAACTAGAAACAAAAAACAAAGAAGGAAAACCAGTAGTACAAAAATGGAGAAGAAAAGCTAGAAGCAGAGCAGAAGAGGAAATGAATCTCTTGTGGGTCTTGTTTCAGAAATTTAAAAACAAAAACCAATCCCAACCACCAAATATCTAACGATTGGAAAAGCGGGCATCTCAAGGAACATGCAATCATTGCCATAGATGCAATCAACAGTTAGAGTTCAAATGGCAGATCCAACGGCCACAATCTCACCTCTTAAAGTTATCAGTGAGCATTAATGAGAATTGAAAGACATGACGGTTGTGCACAAATACGGATGCACAACAAACAAAGCATCTAACCAAGAAAGATAGGCCTACAAAATGTTCGGTCCACCTGACAAGCTCAGCTGTGGACCATATAGGCCTACGATATGTTCGATTTGTCCAACAAGCTCGACCTATCCTTATAGATACTCAACTTGGGGGACTGTGGACCGTATAGACTTACGATATGTTTGGTTTACCCAACAAGCTCATCCTATCCTCACATATAGTCAAGTTGGGGGGTTATGGACCTATGATATACTTGTTCTACTCCGACAAGCCCGACAATCTGTCACAAGTCCATGCAGTTGATAAATACATGCATAAAAGACCTTACCACTCACCTCATAAGGTTATCCAAGGATGAAACTTAAAAATTACGAAGAGTTTCGAAAAGCTCGACCATTCACCTTATGATTGCCCAAACTGGGGGACTGTGAACTGTCATGACCTATTTGACATCATATCACTCATAATGTCAAATTGGATTAACTCACATTTTAAATAAATTAACAAAATAATGGTCCAAGTATGCACTGCTTTAGCTGACAGGTTTAGGGGCTCACCTACAAGTTGTTTTGTTTTGTTTTTTTTCCTAAATGATAGAAAATAGCCTACATTTTTTTTAATCTAAAAAATTCATTTAAAAATTCAAATCCAATTTCTCTATCAATCTTAAATGCTATTTGATGCAATACGACAATTAAAAGTAGTCATACTCATATTGGTAATCATCCACGCGTACGTCCTTACATTATGGGATCAAAGAAGCATTATGTTATTTATACACAAACATATTTCTTAAAATACATTTTCTACCTTGCATTTTTCCTAATAAAAAGGTGTGTATAAAAAGTATGAAAACATAATATACAAAAATCATTTTTCCAACTAAGAGCAAAAGAGAAACACGAGTAAATTTTTATTTTGGTCCCTGAAATATCATGCACTTGTCAAATTAATTTCTGAAATATGAAAACTTCCACTTTAATTCATGAAACATTAATTCATACGTTCAATTTGATCCCTAATTGGAGACTAATATGACAGAGTTTAAGGACTAAACTGAATATACAGATTGATATTTCAAGAACTAAAGTAAAAATTTTCATATTTTAAGAATAATTCTGACTGGCACATGATATTTCAGTGACCAAAATGGAGATTTACTTGAGAAACACTCATCACTGAACATACCAAAAATATCAATAAAAAGCATTTCTAAGTTTCAACTTTCACCTTCGTCTTCTACCCAAACTTTCATCAAACTTCACCATTAATTCTTCACCAATAATTCACATGGAAGCTCAACCAACCTCTGGCTACCACGTAGTGGCCATGCCCTATCTTGCTCGCGGCCACATCAACACCATGATAAACCTTTGCAAGCTGTCGGTCTCCAAGAACAGTGGTATCCTTGTAACCTTTGTGGCCACCCAAGAATGGCTCGACTTCATAGGCTTCGATCCAAAACCCGAAAACATCCAGTTTGGCTCAATTCTCAACGTTGTCCCGTTGGAGCTTTCTTTTTTCCAACAACCATGATATTCTTACCGCAAACAATGCATACACCTCTTTTCACATTTCATCTAATATCATTCATTATACTTATTTTTTCCTATCATTTTCTCTTACTTAATCACACACTCTTAAAAAAGATGTATACAGTACCTAGTATCTTTTTCTTTTTTCCAATTTTTAAGTTAATTACTATAATATCATATGTGCTTTTAATTTCGTGAAGGCTTCACACTTGATGTTATTTAGGGTTATAAATCATGTTTGTAGTTTTTTCACGGAGCCTTCATCAAATTCGGATAAGAAGCTTCTTTGAAGAAATTGAATGCCCCTTATATTCTACACTATGCCAAAGAGCTTATAGCAATAAAGAAATTGTGTTACAAAGTTTTACATTTGTGTATGGAAAATAATCATCTTATATTCTTTTTAGAAATATAAGTACTATTTATATTATTTTTAATAGATATGATTAAATGAGAAAAAATAAAAAAAATATGTATAATAAATAATATTAAATAAAATATAAAAAAATTATATATACTATTTGATATAAGAATATAAGAGTTATTTATTTATAAACTATGTTGATTAGATAATTGAGTCTAAGTCATTACCTATGTCACAGGGATCTTTACTAGGAGGCCCCAGTATGGGGGAGAAAGGCCCGAATAGAATTATTTTATTGAGAGGGTGATAAGTTATCATTAAGAATTTGCTAGAATATATTGCAATTAAGTGAAGTATGCTTATAGAACTATCCAGTTTTTATATTTGGGGTTTTGTATTCGGTTTAATAAGAAATTATTTTTATTTACATATTATTTTTTAATTTTGTCTCAATGTAATTAATTTGATTTGTTTTTAATTTTTTGTATTTATTATTTAAGAATCTTTTCCTCTTTTAATGTATTTATATTGTTTTATAAAATTCACTTAAATCTACTTCATAATGGATAATTTATTTTATTACCCTTTAAATTCCCTTTTCTAAATAAGCTATAAATTGGATAATTTCATTACGTTTGTATATTGAATGATCAAATTATGTTTCCTGCATTTCTATAAGGGAAAAGTCTGAAAAAACCTAAAACTTTGCTTGATGTGCAATATGGTCATGTAACTCTCAAAATTGTGTACTTGAGTCTAAAATTGTGATGACCGTTAATTTATGGACAGAAATCATCACAATTTATGGACAATCGTAAGAGTTGCGAGATTAAAGTGTATAATTTTTAATAGTTACAAGTCTAAAGTATACATTAGGCAAAGTTGAAGAAGTTTTTTCTTTCCTTAAATTAACGGATGACACATTTTGAACTTAAGTACACAATTTTGAGAGTTGTTGAATTATGTTGTACATTTTGAGAATTGTTGTGCTAAAGTGTACATCTACCAAAGTTAAGGAGGGTTTTAGACTTTATCTTTCGTCTAATTTTGTTTCTACTTTCAATTCAAAATTATAAAGCTAATCAATTTGAATATATTTCAAATGTTAACTGAAATTCGATCAAAAGTTACAAACAAAATTTAATTACGCTTAGTTTTTTTATGTAATTTAGTCAATTTTTTAATTAATTAATATTAATGAATTGTGTATTCTTTGAAGTTATTTTTTCTTTAGATAAAATCTTTATTGTATTATAAACTTTATTCAAAAGCATACAAAATTAAAACCGTGCACGCATGGTACACACACTAGTACAAAGTAAGTACCAGTCCATATCAACGTTTCTATTTTAATTTTTAAGTTTGCGTCTTAACATGACTATTTTTTTTATTCCTGAAAAGGTGGAAAACGGCCTCACACTTAGACGATTCCACCACAAGCAGAGTCATTGCTCACGTCATTGCAGGGACTTGCCTATAATCTATTAAGTACGGATACATATTTTTTAGCATGTTTGTGTATTAGACATGTATTTATATAAGACATATAAAAGTATTTATACAACATATGTATTATATGTGTTTAAATATGTTTAATTAAAAATACATTTTTTAATTTGGACACATTTTTTATATACTTAGACACATTTTGAACACGTTTAAAACACGATTTGAACACGATTCATAAATATTTCTTTTTAAAAAATGAGTTTCTATGACTAACGTTCAATTAGTAAGTCCGTAATTTACTCAAGCTCAATCACATGACTAATGTTCCAAGTCACTATTTTTACATACCAGTATTTTAAACTTTATCTTTTCACACGTTACTATTTGACTTTTAAGTTTTATCTTTTCACACACCACTATTTTCATCTACTTCTTCTACCTCTACTTTAAAAAAATTGAAAGTCGTACTTACGTTGTCCCTGAAGCTTACCTCACATTAATATTCCCTCTAATTAATTTTCTTTTTTGGAAGCACATATACTTGTACATGATTAGTTCTATTAGGAGAAGTTAGTTTAAGAGATTTTTTAAAAAATGTCAATAGAACTTATGCTTCATATTTTTTGAGAAGAATTTACTAGGTAACAAATATTGACACATAAGACATATATTAAGATATTGTAAATCTTCAAGTTTATAGAAATGATATTAATGAATTATGATTTTTTTTAAAATTTTGTAATTATATATATATATATATATATATATATATATATATATATATATATGTGTGTGTGTGTGTGTGTGTATGTGTTCTACAATTTTTTAAATTTTGTGTATCTTCATGTCTATGTTCATATCGTATCCCGTGTCCATGTCTGTGCTTTATAGCCTACAACTAGAATTAAGAATTCCAGTACAAAATGATTTTAGATTCTCCTAGTCTTCACTTCAGTTTTTAATGGTTTATCATAACATAAAAGCACATCTCTTTTCCCTTCAACTTCAAACATTACCCACTCCATCTCTCCTGTTTCCTAAACATCCTTATCTCCATGTAGGTTCCAGTTCACGTGCTGGCAGTGCCATACCCAAGTTGAGGCCATGTGAACCCCTTGACGACTTGAAAGTAAGAAGGAATGTTTTTTTTCAATATTTCTCTTAAAAAATTAGAGTATACAACCAATATTTATAGTATAATGGAGCTAGAAATTAAGAGAATAATTAATCTAAATCAGGAAATTAAAAAGATATATTATAGATGGGGGGTTGTAGACACCACTTGGGAGACAAAGCCTTAGCTTTAAAAGTACTTAGGGTCAGATATTATTGACCAACAATTGAAGCTAACTCTCTCGAGCATGTCTGGGTTTGTAATAAATGCCAGTGGTACTCGAACCATTATCAAGCTTCTCCTAAAGAACTATCCACAACATTTGTTCCCTAGTCATTCTACAGATGGGGTATGAATATCTTGAACTCGTTCCTCCAAGCACCTGTACAACTAAAGTGCTTAGTGGTGGCCGTGGATTATTTTACTTAATGGATTAAAGCAGAGCCTCTTGTCATGATCACCTCTGTCCAAATTCAAAAGTTCACTTGGCGTCACATCATTGATGCGTGCGGATGTAGTGATTAAAATTAAGATAAAAATCAGTTGTCAGGCCCACCAGAAAATAAAAACCTTACAACTAGTTGTAGTTAGTAAGGGTCGATCCACGAGAAACCAATTCAATTAACACTATTAAACAATTCCCAATTTAGACTCGATTAACAATAAACAAAAAAGGGGGTTTTGGAGTTTTGATGAACAATGAACAAATTCAAAGATAACAATAAACAAACTGAAATCAACAATATAAGAAAATTGGTTAAGAGATTGAATCCACCACTAGATTTATATGATAATGTAAATCCACATATCCTTTTATTCCAACATGCTCAATTATGTTTTTATGCAATTGTGATATTAAATCTCTGTTTTCCTTACGTGTTGGCCAATTTAGCAACCGCTCAAATCAACTCCTAATCACCGATTAGTCATAAAGCAACCGCTCTTACAACTATCCAACAATTGCATTAAGATTTAGAAAACTAATTACACTAAGGTCTAATCACACAGGGATTAAATTACTTAGAACATATATTTCTCTTTCCGAGATCTAATACCGCACCGCGTATAATAAACCCAGATCTACCACTTTTATAAGCGGCAAATAGCACAAAGATAATTATACCCACATGAACATCATACATCCCACTAGATCTACTACCGCAACCGCATATAATAAACCTAGATCTACTACTTTGAAAGTAGGAACAAGTACAAAACCTTCATACCAACAATGATTAGATTGAAATATATGAATAAAAACATAACGTGTTGAAATAATCAAATATGCAAAGTTTACAACATTAATACTAGCGGTTTCATCACCCCCTTAACCAAGGGAGGTTTAGTTACACATAGCTAGAAAGAAATCACAAGAAAAACTATGAAGAAACAAGAAGAAACTATGAAACAAGAAACTAGAGAGAAAATGGATGAAGCTTAAGAAATCGAATGTCTCCTAGTTTCTTTCACTTGCCAAAGAGCCATAAAAATAATAAATTTGTTACAAAAGTTTTACATTTGTTTAGGAATAATCATAAGTCTTATTTATATTATTTTTAATAGATGTGATTGAGAGTTACATCTTGTTCATGATAAATGGTGCCTTTTATAGAAGTCTAAGGTAACAAAATGACAAAGGGAAGTGGGTGGATGAGTGGGTGAGTGAGTGGAGTGTTTGAGTGGATGGATTAGTGGGTTGGTTTAGTGGATTGGTTTAGTGGATGAGTGAGTGGAATGGTTGAGTGGTTGAATTAGTGAAAAATGCCAAAGGACTTTTGGTGAGTGGGAAATTATGGACATGAATGGGTGAGTGGATGGATGAGTGGATGGATTAGTGGATGAGTGGGTGGAGTGGTTAAGTGGTTAGATTAGTGTATGAGTGGATGAATGGGTGAGTTAGTGGATGAGTGGATGAGTGGATTAGTGGATGGATGAGTGGATGGTTGAGGACGAAAATTTCGTGTCTGACTTGGAAGCCAAAAACGACCCACTATACTTCAAAATCACAAAAAGTGTTCTTCATGAAAGTTGTAGATCCTTGTCTTGGTTATAAAATGGATAGCTGGTTCGTCCAATTTGGCTTCCTTAAGCCTAAGATATGTCCCAAATACCGTAGGTTGCTCAAACCCAACTTCAGCTCCTCTGTTCCGACTTGCAAGCTCAAAATGACCTACTAGACTTCTTTTTCTCAAAATGTGTTCTTCATGAAAGTTGTTTATTTGGATCTTGACTATCCAATGTCCAAATTTCAGCCCATCTCCATTATTACATCTTGAGATATGATTTTTTTGAGTGCACACTGTTCGGATTCTACTGACAGAACCCGTATTCTGACTTCCATGTCAACTTAGGTCCCTTAGACATCTGAATCAGACTTCGAGCTCTTCATCAAAGTTGTAGAGCTTCCTCTTAGCTTTCCTACAAGATAAAATTCATGATTTTCAGATATCAGGAACTCAAGTTATGACCAAAATACAGAAACAGTGTAAAATCTCAATAATGCTGAAAATATTCAATTAGGACATATTTGAGCTCAAACTCACAAAATCATGTCAAACTCAATCAATTAAGAATATGGAGAGTGTAAATGACTAAATATAAGGGTTTCTTAATGAATAAAATATGTGTTTATCAATCATCACCAGGTTTGGGATTCCAAAGTCCATTGTGACGGACAACAAAACTCAGTTCAAAGATAAGAGTTTCGAAGAGTTGCTTGCCGAGCTCAAAATCAAGCACCATTGTAGTTCTGTAAAAAATTCCAAGACAAATGGACAAGCTAAAGCCGCCAACCAGGTTATTGTTCGAGGAATTAAGAAAAGGTTGGACGAAACTAAGGGAAACTGAGTCGAACAACTAGGCCACGTCCTTTGGGCCTACCAGACTATGCCTCACTTCACAACAGGTGAAACCACCTTTAAACTCACTTATAGGTGTGAAGCTATGATCCTGGTGGAGATAAGGGAACCCAGTTGACGTCACCAATAAATCTCACTCGACAACAACCTCAAACTGATCAGGGAAGACTTAGATCTTCTAGAAGAAATGAGGCACGTCGCTCACGTACGCAAGATCGCCATTAAACAAAAGACAGCGACTCGATATAACTTGAAGGTTATTCCAAGAAAATTCCAGTAAAAAACTATTGGAATGCAGACAAACTTAGAAAGTACTATAGGTAAGTGTCTTCTAAGGCTTAGTCTCTTAGTTTACTTTATGTTTGATCTGCCCTAATTTTTGTGGTTATACATTGTACAGACTTCAGTCCTTTGCTCAATCAATAAAATGAGGATGTTATTTTTATACATTTACTTATACTCTCTTTAAAGTTTTTAAGACCCTCAATCCAGACTACCCCTTGAGAATGTCTACAGAGCCCGCTCCTTATGGGACTCGTGGTTTCTTAGATTCCAGGTTAAGAGGAATAACCCATGACACCAATTTCTGCAGTTTTGTTGCGAGTTGTGGGCACATACCCAAATCATCAATACTTGGTCATAACCATTTTGTGGTTATGTGTAATTAATTGGCAAGCTCATTCTTTATGGGATCCAGGGTTAGCTTTAAGACCCTCAAGCCAGACCCTTTCTTGAGAATGTCTACAGAGTCTGTTCCTTATGAGATTCGGAGTCTCTTGTAATCCAGGTTAAGAGGAATGACCCATGAAATCAGCTTCTACAGTTTTGTTGTGAGTTGTCGATCCTTACCCAAATTCTCAACACTTGGCATAATCATTTTGTGGTTGTGTAATTAATTGGTAACACTGGTTACAGTATCCGTGGTCTGCCATTAAGTACATATCGTGAATGTTTTATGTTAAGTTGGTGATGAACTTGAAAATTCCTAATTGTTAGACAATTTTCTAGATTAGACTTTTAACATTAAAGACCTTAGTTATTTTTCACCTTTTATTTTGCCCAAGTCCTCGAAGGCGTTCTGAGTGGTGTTTTGTGCTATGGAACACGACAATAATCTTAGTTCATTCTTTAGACCCCAATTGCACACTGGCTTTAATCACCTAACGCGTGGACCTTGGCCAGATGATGATGTGTCACGAGTGTCAAGTCATGTTAACGCCTCAAAATTAAAACTCGATCTTGATCCCTTGGGGGTATTGCGGACTCCAGCTTCGTGTAAAGTATGGATCCCTTGACACGGAGGCATTAAGACTTACCTTGATACTTAACTATGCTAGCTAATCACCAAGTTGGGGGCAACTATTCAGGACCGTGATCCAGGACCAGATCCTATGGGTCAACCCGACACGCATTCAACCAGAGTTCACTATTAACGACCTAGCAGGAGTTCGCTCGTGGCACATTATTGAGACCCCGACACGATGTACGTTGGAGTACGGGATTGGGCAACAACAACATGACTACGAGATTTACGCAGTGAATAAATCTCATAATTATCCGTAACTTCCAATCAGTATCGCACGTAATAATAATACTCATAACCGTCTTTAATTACTCATACCTACGTTATCAATATTCTAATTTTATAAGGATTCCCTGCCACAATTAAGGGAAGACATTATCCTAATTATACTCTATAAATATTAGGTTTAATTACCTTAAACAAATATCTATTACTTATTACTTAAACTCTACTTGTGCACAGTTTAATTTGAGTGTTGAAATCTCTTTGTAAATATCAACCACCCTCATTCTAACACACTCTACTACTGTTCAAGAAAAAAAAAACCAATTCATACCTACTCAAATACATTTCAATATTTACTATTGAACAAGAGTCATTCCTCACATCATAATATAAGACTGGTTCAACAATTCAGTCTAACCTAAACCGAAAACTTTTCCAATCTACTATCTAGTGTATGTTTGGTTTGCAGTTGGGAATTATCAACGGATGTTGCCTTCTTCCTCGAACGACTCAAAATTTGTTTGGCAATTGACAACTACATTTGCTCTAATGGAACTTTCTCCTCTAACCCACGTTGAACGAAAGACAAGTTTTTCTTGCTTTTATGTTGAATTTTTGTCCGTTGGGATAATTGAATGCAAAATTGAATGACTCCCAACTTCCCCAACTACCTTATCCCATTTTTAACCTTCCCTCTTTTCTTTTTCAGAATGTTCAATTTATCACAACCGCTGTCCCTTGTTCGTATTATGTCGTTGGCTGCTCCAAGTCTGACCTTGATAGTCACCGGCTCACCGTCGTTGCTCGTCAGCGTCGCTCGTCAGTCCAGGTGCGAGCTTGTAATTTAACATTCATAGTTGCATCCTATTTTGTTTCTGATTTCTCCCTTTTTTATTACTAGATCTATGATCTGGTGGCTCTTTTTATACGTTTTCCTACTCTGATCTATTACGTCTATGTGCCTGTTAATGACTCCATTTTTTACTTTTTTTTGTACATCATTTTTATGTGTGTTCGTCCTCCAGATTTTGTTTTTCTAATACTCCTAACCGATTAGGAAAATCTCCTAACTAGTTAGTTGATAAGTCAGGAGCAAAAACTGAGTTTTTCTAATGCTCCTAACCGGTTAGGAAAATCTCCTAACTGGTTAGATTACAAGTAAGGGGCTAATTCTAAAAGCTCATAAACGGTTAAGTCATTTCTACTAACCGGTTAGTTAAGGCATTTTGTCATGTAATATGCACTTAAATGATGCTCCTAACCGGTTAGATAAACTCACCTAATCGGTTAGTCTAAAACATCTAACATGCTATATTCAATTGTTGTACTTACAATGTAGGATTAATTTTCTTATGTTCCTAGCTACAATTAAATTGTCTGTGTCATGCCATCGTCCTGCATGATTCTCAAATACTTAATTATTGTTAATTTTCTTTAGATGCACTCCCGGTATATGAATTAGTGAAGGTTTTGAAACACAAAAATATACCTATATGTGGTTTGAAATATGTTGAAAGAATATATAACACATTTGGTCTTTATTTTGTAATAGATAAATGGGTAACAACAAGAGGAAAAACATTGTGGAAACCCCTTCAATAGACAATGACACTCATAAGCCAAAGGCTACATAGGATTTAAAGACAATTGAACATTTTATCAAAGCATGCTTGGACCAAGTCTATAAGGAGGAACACAATACAACCACCCTTACTAAGAAAGGGTGAAAAATTGTTATATCTCAATTTAATGAAATAAGTAGAAAGCAATATAGAAAGATGCAGTTAAGACATGAGTGGGATAACCTTAAGAAAGAGTGGGGACTATGGTACAAGTTGTTTGCCAAAGAGACATGATTAGGATGGGGCAATGAAAAGAATACTGTAGATGCACCAGACGAGTGGTGAGAGAAAAAGTAATCGGTATGTAGTAAATAAATATGAAGTTATAAGTTTTAGATTTATTTTGTGTAATGTGTTGTGATGATAAGTTGTATATATGTAAGAAAATCGTGATGATGGAAAATTTAAGTACAAAGGACTTCCTTTTGCCCATGAATTAACCATATTATTCAAAGATGTGATGGCTACTGGAAAATTTGCTTAGGCACCCACATCTGGGATATTACCTAATGGAACAAATGAAGATGATGATAGGTACCGTCCATGTTTTGAGAGTATTGTCGATCTAGAGGAAGGTTCGGGGCGTAGTGAAGAGTCTTTAGGTGCTAGTGCAGGTGCTAGTGTTCAAACTAGTGTTGGAGTCAGTGCTGAATTCCGACATATGAATTTAAGCACTTCCCAAGGAAATAGTAGCCAAAACGACAATAGGACGAGGAAGATGGCTAGGCCTAGTGAAATGAGTGAAAGGAAAAAAAAAAAAAGGCTAGAGTTCCAGCCTCAAGAACGATAGCTGATGCAATAAGTAGAATTACATCTGCATCCGAGTCATGCTCTGCTATTGTAAACGCACTCATAGTACTTGGTTCATCTATTAGTGGAGTGATGGTTGAGCTTCAAAACATATAGGCTATTATAAGTGATGTTGATTAACATTCTCGATGCTGTCAACTCATGATGTTTAGGCCTGCAAGGGAAATGTTTGTCTTCTTGAAAGGATTTCAAGAGAGATTGTTGGATTGGCTTAAACATGCAACTTATAAGCCACTCCCCTTCATGCAAAATTAGTTGGAAGACTGTATTAAACTAATTGACTTTAGATTAAGCTTGTGTTATACTTGATGTATTTAAGTGACTTATGTATGCTTATGTACTACCAATGTTTAGTTTATTATCTTTATGGTGTCTGTCATACTCTAAATGCACAAGAAAGCTTACATATATGCATTATATTCATATCCAAGGTTCTTTGGCTTGTAGAGTGCTATTGTGTTGATTTGATTTTTTTTATTCATTCCATTTTCCATTTTTCATGTGCATTTATGTCTTCCTCAATTTCATTATCTTGCATTGTACATGTTTAAAAATTAATGGATGATTGGAATACAAATGATTGGGATGAAGAATCTAAAATATTTTTTATTATAGATGATGATATGAAGGAAGATGAAGATGTGAGTGCATTAATTAGTGAGTACGTGGAAAAAATATTTATGTAAAGAGTCACGTAGAACCAGCGAGCAAACAAGTCATTCATGGGTGCAAGAAGTTTTGTAAGGACATCCTATTCATTGTTATGAGATGTTTCGGATGGAAAAACATGTCTTCTTTCAGTTTTGCACTGAATTAGTTGAACATGGTTTAAAAGACACTAAACGAATAGAGATTGAAAAAATGGTTGCAATGTTCTTAAACATGGTTGGTCATGGGATAGGCAATAGGATGATACAAGAAAGGTTTCAACACTCAGGAGATACTGTAAGTAGGCATTTTCATAAAGTATTGATTGTCTGCCTTAGGCTGTCCTTCAAATACATTAAGCCACAAGATCGTAGGTTTCGAGATATTCAATCCAAAATTTGAAATGATAGGCGATACTGGCTATTTTTCAAGAATGCTATAGGAGCAATTGATGGTACTCATATTCCATGTGTGGTTAGTCCCAGTGAACAACCAAAATTCATTAGAAGAAAGGGACATCCAACACAAAATGTAATGACTGTATGTGATTGGAACATGTACTTCATTTTTGCATTGCCTGGATGGGAAGGCACCGCCCATGATACTCGTATTTTTTAGAATGCCCTTACAACTCCTAGTATGAATTTCCTACATCCACCTCCAAGTTTGTTCTTTCTCACATCTACACTTAATTTATATTTGCATTAAAATTATAAATATACATGATACTAGTTTCATTACTTATTAGGTAAATATTATTTGGTGGATGCTGGCTATCCAACACCAATTGGATATATTGGTCCCTATAAATGTAAACGCTATCACCTTCTTGATTTTAGGCGTTCATCTAGATTTGCAAACCACAATCAAGTGTTCAATTATTATTACTCAAGTCTAAGGTGCACAATAGAAAGGACTTTTGGGGTATAAAAGAATAGGTTTGCTATTTTACGTCACATGCCTAAGTTCAAAATAGAAACACAAGTTTAAATAGTCAGTGCAACAATAACTATACATAACTTTATTAGAATAAATTCTAAAACAGATTCTGAATTCAATCGTTATGAAGATGAAAATGTAGTTGAACTTGAAGATGAGGATGAAGATGTTGTTGATGATTATCAATCCCCAAAATTAACCACAGTCTCTTTATCAGAGATGGATATTGTTCGAGACTCAATTTAGAATCAAGTTATTGAGCACATACAGCTTAATTAGTAGTGTATGTATATTTATATTTCAAAATTGGATTACATTTTCCTGTATACTTTACTATTATTTTGTATTTTGATTTGGATCAATCAATTTGCCTTGATGTATTCAAACTTTAGTTGTCTTCATTTATCGGATCAACAATGCCTATAATTTATCATTTTTTTATATAATTTATTCAACTATGTATATAATTTAAAATTTTTTTATATAATTTATTCAACTATGCATATAATTTAACATTTTGTTATAATTTTTTATTTATAATTTAACTCTACCACTAAAAGTAAAAAAAAATAACATTTATATAATTTGTTCATGTACTCTTAAAAATATTAAAATAAAATAAAAGATAATATTAATATTGTAATATAAATTTATACTCTTTTTAGTAATTACATATTTAAAAGTGATTTTGATTATTTTCATCTAAACAACATTTATTTTGTCAAACTCACTGTCGCTACCGGGATCGCGGCGGGATAACGACTTAAATTACAAAAATTTAAGGGAGTCACCACCAATTTTATTTTTTTATTAGGAAAAATTAGAAAACCAAAAAGATATGATCTACGTTCAAAAATTCAGGTTCGAGAGTCTCATTATGTATAGGGAAGAGTGGAGACTTAACCCCACAGCACTCCTAACACATCCGCTCTAAGGCGGTTACCTTAAATTAATTGTGCACATTCTTGATAACTTTGAAAATATTTATTTTACCCATTTTGTTAAAAGATAAGCGAGATTAACAAATAAATTATGAAAATTTAATTTTGACTTGACAGAATTGAGATTCTGCTCCTACGTATCCTTGGGTGTAATGAGGAATTCAAAACCACGTCGTTCTTTAAAAAATGAGTGTGGATTGGTTATTTTTAATTTTGAAAAAAGATTTTTGTTTTGAAAACTCCTTTGATTTTTAGAAAAAAAGAAAAAATCATCAAGTTGTCGTAACTCAGACGATTCTAAAAGTTAACAAGATTAATAAGCTGTCGCAGCTCATCTAATCCAATTTTATTCTTTTTTTTAACAAGACTTAATTATTTTGTTTTATTGATTTTTTTCTTAAAAAAACAAATCATCTTGGATGATTTTAAAAAACACACATGATTAACAATTCATGTTCGAGTTAATCCCATTTTATTCTCTCTTTCATTTTAAAAAAAGTAAAGGCAACTATTTAATAACAAATATCAATAAAAATAAACATTTTTTTTTTAAAAAAGTCAAATATCAATATATATTTTTTTATATCAACTACTAAAGACCCAAATAATAAATAAGGAGAAACACATAAAAGAGTTGCTAGCCCAAAATAAAATAAAACCCAAATAAATTAAAGCTTAAAAGAATAATAATAATAAAAATCTTAGATCTAGTAATAATAGCCCACTAAACAAAAAAGAACTTAAGAAAATAAAAAACTGACTCAAGCCTTTAATTAGAGCCCAAACGACTCAAAAACTACATAGCCCAATATCATCAAAACAACCAAATCCTAATCAAAACACACTTCAAAAAAAAAAAAAAAAATCCTAAGCCCAAATAATAATAATAACCACACTAAACTCTTTGGCCCCAAACATTCACTATAAGCCCAAACAAAACACAAATTCAACTAAATCCCAAAGAAAGAAAAAAAAAACCCCCACAAAAAAAAAAAATAAATAATAAATAAGAAATTATTTTAGTTTTTTTTAAAAAAAAATAGAGCTTCAAAAAATAAAAGAAAAGACATTAGTCTCTAAGGAATCAAATCTCAAACAGAGAACAAAAAAAATGGGGTGGATTTCAAAGGTAGTATGGACGGTTTTCCATGGTGGCTTCGTGGTGATGGTTACTGAAGGGGGAGAAGACGGTGGCGGCATGCGGCTGCGAGAGGGTTTGAGACGGTGACGGGTGGGTTTACGGGTTGGTGGTCGTTCACGGTTGGTGGGGGTCCGAGGTGGGGGTAGAAGGGGTTGAGGGGATGTGGGCTCGTGGTGGTCATTTACGGTGGTGGGGGTCCGAGGATGGTGGAGTGGTGAAGGAAGAGGAAGAGGGATGATGTGCTTTGGTGGCGGATCTGGTCAGTGGTGGGGAAGGGGGGGGTGGATCTCGGTGGCGGTGCGAGGGAGAGTGGGTCATGGATTCCTGTGGTTCGGCGGCCGTGGGTGGCTTCGTGGCGGGCCGTGGGTGGAGGGACGGGGGTGGTTTTGGGCATTGGGAGCGATGGTGTATGGTTGGGTTCGTGCGGCAGAGAGACAGGACGATGATTACGGGTGGAGGATGGTACAGAGGAGGTGGCATGGTGGCTGGGTTTGCGGTGGTGGACGGTGGGTGTGGACGAGGAAGAGGGGTTGTGAACAGTGTCCAGGTTTGGTAATGGTGCTTGGCTATGGCAGTGGTTGAGTTGATTCTGTGTTTCAGAGAGGTTGAGGTTGAGGGATTGTTGTTGAGTTGATCATGACTCAGGTGAAATGTTGATGTTGTTGAGGTTGGGATTTAATTGGGTATAGAGTGTTTGTGGGAGGTTTTTTTTTGTTATTGGACAGGAATGAAGAAAATGCTCATCAGTTAAAATTAATGAGAAAAATGTTTTTACCTTCAACTGGAGATTGGGAGATGTTAATGAGGAAAACAATTCTTGTAAAGAAAAATAGTTTAATTTCCAGAAAAGGTTTTCCCTTGGCTTCACTCTCAAATCCTTACAATCTTCAATTCTTTGATGAAGAAAACTCTCATTCTCTTTTTCACCCCCCTCTGTATCCTCTATTTCTTATCTCTCAGAAAATTTTCCCAACCCCTTCAAACTCTCACATTCTATCTTATATAGCCAAACTCCCTGAGAATCCAAACAAAACAAAATGGGGGACAAAGACTCTGTGATTTCTACGATGGAGCAACTAAATTGCAGTTGCAGTGGTGAAGGTGGGGAGCACACAGCATTGCCTCTACTGTGGCATTGAGTGTACGTGAGTGAGTGGGTGTAATAGTGAGTGGACTGTGCAGTTGCTTGGTTGGAAAAGGAAAAAAAGGAAAAGACCTAGCAAAGGTAGAATGAATTCACTCTTAAAATAGGAAAAAAAAAGGGAAGGGAGAGGAGAGGTCAGCAAACACAGCCTTATTCTTATTTTTTTTATTTTTATTTTTTTGAATCACAATACTTATTGGGCTGAAACAAAATTTTGGGCCCAAAAAAAATAAAAAAGGATTAAACAAATTTTTGAAGCAAACAAGAAAAGAAATGGGCTAAATAAAATTTGGGCCACACAAAAAGAACAAGAAAAAGGGTTAAACAAAATTTGGGCTGAACAAGAAATGGGCTAAGCAAAAGGAACAATCATTATGTTATTAATCTTATTCTTTTTTTTTAAATATGTATTAAGATGTTTTAATGATCCGGATAAAATTGAGTGTTCACAGTTGCCCCTCTTTACTTGTTTCTTACTAGATATTATGAATAACCATGGTTTTTAATATTATCGTCGTAAGAAATGAGTAAAGACGTGAACTTAAATTTTGTCTAGTAATGCATGGGATAATGTGAATGGACAAAGCAAAGATGCTGATTAAAAACTAGTGAGTTCAAACACGAATTTACGAGCGGTCGCAACATCGCTAATCCTACCATGGTGAAGCTCAGCGTAAAGCCAGAGACATCACCGTGTTGTCAATAAGCTGTCACAGCTCAATTGACGTTTACTGATCAAAAGATGTTTTTTGTTTTTTGTTTTTTTTTCTTTTTTGTTTTTTGTTTTTTTTTTGTTCTTTTTTTTTTTTTGGAAATATAGCTGGGTGACCTCGCGACCTAGAATTATCAAAAGGCAATGGGCTTGACCTGGAATCTAAAAGATAGTGGGCTTCTACGTCTCGAAATTTAAAAGACAATGGGCTTGACCCAAAATTTAAATGACCATGGGCTTCTGTGTCCTAAAGTTTAAAAGACAGTGGGCTTCTGCGTCTCGAAATTTAAAAGACAGTGGGCTTGACTTGAAATTTAAATGACCATGGGCTTCTGTGTCCCGAAGTTTAAAAGACAGTAGGCTTATGTGTCCCAAAAATTAAATGACAGTGAACTTTTGTGTCTCAAAATTTAAAATGCGATGAGCTTCTGTGTCCCAAAATTTAAAATACAGTGAGCCTCTGTGTCCCGAAATTTAAAATGCAATGGGTTTATGTGTCCCGAAATTTAAATGACAATGGGCTTCTGTGTCCCGAAATTTAAAATACAATAGTGGGCTTCTGTGTCCCAAAATTTAAAAATGCAATGGGTCTCTGTGTCCCGAAATTTAAAATGCAGTGGGCCTTTAAAATGTCAACGAAATTTCCCAAAAATTTAAAAATGCAATGGGCTTTTGCGTCCCAAAATTTAAAAATGCAATGGGCTTTTGTGTCCCGAAATTTAAAATGCAGCAGTGGGCCTCTGTGTCCCGAAATTTAAAATGTAGTGGGCCTCTGTGTCCCGAAATTTAAAATGCAATGGGCTTCTGTGTCCCGAAATTTAAAATGCTTGGGCTTTTGTCCCAAAATTTAAAATGCAAAGGGGGCTTTTTTTTCGTGTCCTTAAATTTAAAAATGCAATGGGCTTATGTGTCCTAAATTTAAAATGCATGTGGGCCTCTGTCAAAATTTAAAATGCAAACTTGGTCCCGAAATTTAAAATACAAAGTGGACTTCAAGTCCCGAAATTTAAAATACAAATGGGCTGTGTCCAAATTTAAAATGTTTTTCTTTGTCCCGAAAAGATTTTTTGCTCTTTTTTTTTTGATATAGTGAAGCTAGGCGTAAAAGCCAAAGACGTCACTTTAGAAGCTATTGCAGCTTATTATCTTATGAAAAGATGTTGTACTATTCATTCATGCAACTCAAAATCTAAAGATCCTGTCAATAGATTGAAAATATCATGTCAAAAACTTTCTCTTGCATTCTCGATGTTAATTGCTTCCTCAGAAAACTTTGATCCATCAAACCTGGGAGTAGGCTCTCGCAAACTAGGGCTTATCAGCTTGTCTCAAATTCCTTGGAATCTTCAAACATTGAGTACCTTCCCTTTCAAGTTTGCTCATCAGGAACACAGTCCCCCATCTTCTTCCTGGCAATGTGGATTGAATATGGGGTAGACCTAGTTTTTATCCCTCGATTGAAATTTCTAACCCATTCTTGATCTGATTTGTTAGAGGATTGCCACTAAACCATCAAATCAATGACATTGAACTTATATTCCTTTTGATCGAAGCAGTTTGTAATAAACTGTGTGATTTCACAAGTATGAAAGAAACAAACAAGATAAAAGAAAGCAGAAGAAAAGAAAGAGAAAGGTACTTTCATTTATTTGAATGTTCACAAACACATAAAGGCATTGAGAATGATAAAGAATACAAAGGATGACACAGACAAAGCGAAAAGTAATTGCCCCGGTTAGGATTCCTTCATTCTCTTTAGATAAGTCCTAATTCTCAGATGGATATTACAACCATTGACTGCCAATGATACAAATCCTCTTCCATTGATCACCGCTCAAAATTTGCCCCAGTTTTTCTCTTCCATCACTGCTCAAAATTGCCCCAGCTTTTTGCCTCTATTACTGCTCAAAATTGTCCTAATTTTTCTCTTCCATTACTGCTCAAAATTGCCCTAGTTTTTTGTGTTTCCTTTATGTTGTCCTAGTGAACCCTTCAGGTGACATCTCCTATGAGAGCCTTTGCCGACTTTACTTTTGCCTAATTTAAATGCCCTAACTTTTGCTTAGGTCGCCCTTGCGGTTTTTCGACCTAACGGGCTTCTTTTTTTTTTTTTTTTTTCTTTCTTCTTTTCTTTTTTTTTTTTTTTTTTTCTTTTTAGGCATAGAACTTCTTGACTGCATCAACATTTGTCGGCCTTGGCAATTCATTTCCATCCATATCTATTAAAACTAAGGCTCTTCTAGAGAATGCTTGCTTAACAATGTAAGGGCCCTCATAACTCGGTGCCCATTTGTCTCGGGCGTCTTCTTGGTTTAGAAGTTTTTTCTTCAAAACTAGGTCACCTACTTGAAACTCCCTAGGGCGTACTTTCTTGTTAAAAGCTCTTGTCATTCTTCTTTGATATAGTTGCCCATGACAAATGGCCTTTAATCGCTTTTCTTCAATTATGTTTAACTGCTTATATCGAGTTTTTATCCATTCTGCCTTTTCTAGCTCGGCTTCCATCAACACTCTTAAGGATGGGATTTTGACCTCTATAGGGGAAATTGCTTCCATGCCATATACCAGGGAAAATGGTGTTGCCCCAGTGCTAGATCGGATATTAGTGCGATATGCGTGGAGAGCATAGGGGAGCATCTCATGCCATTCTCTGTAATTGACCATCATTTTGGCTACTATCTTCTTGATATTCTTGTTTGCTGCTTCTACCGTACTATTCATTTAAGGTTTGTAAGGAACATAATTGTGATGTTTGATCTTAAACCTCTCACATAGATTCTTAATTTCGGCACTATTGAGATTAAGGACATTATCTGTAATAATCCTTTCCGGGATTCCATATCGACAGATGATGTTTGCCCTCAAGAACTTGAGAACAACCTTTTGAGTGACCTTGGCATAGGAGGCAGCCTCTACCCACTTAGTGAAGTAATCAATTGCTACCAGGATAAACCTATGGCCATTGGAAGCCTTTGGATTTATTGGCCCAATAACATCGATTCCCCACATTGAAAAAGGCCAGGGTGCCACCATATTATGCAATGGGACAGGAGGTGCATTAATGCGGTCAGCGTATGCTTGGCATTTATGACACTTTTGAACATATCCTATGCAATCAGATTCCATAGTGGACCAGTAATAACCACATCGTAGGATTTGGCGAGCCATCATGATACCATTGGCATGTGTTCCACAAATCCCTTCATGAACTTCTGTTAAGATGGCGAGAGCCTCTTTAGCTTCTACACATCTGAGGAGTATACCATCATAGTTCCTTTTATACAGTACATCCCCGTTCAAAAAGAAAGCCATGGAGAGCCGACAGATGGTCTTTTTGTTTGTCTCATTTGCCCCTGATGGGTATTCTCTAAACTTAATGTACTGCTTGATATCATAGAACCAGGGTTGGCTGTCTTTTTCTTCCTCAACATTTGAACAATAAACCGGTTCACTTTCTGCCCTCACTCGGATGGGCTGCATATTAGCATGAATATCCAGATTGGTCATTACAGCTAAAGTAGCCAGAGCATCTGCGAATTGGTTCTTATCTTGAGTCAAGTGTGAAAAGGTGATCCCTTCAAACTTCTCGACCAATTGCATCAAATATTTCTGGTATGGAATCAACTTTGGATCCTTAGTCTACCATTCCCCATTCACTTGATAGATTATCAGTGCCGAATCTCCATATAGTTGTAGTTCTTTCACTCCCAATTCTATTGCAACTTTCAATCCTTGAGCACACGCTTCATACTCGGCAACATTATTGGTGCAATCGAACTCTAACTTCATAGCGACAGGGTGTTGCTTCCCACTTGGTGAGGTGACCACTGCCCTATGCCGCTCCCATACATGTTGACTGCTCCATCAAAGTACATCTTCCATATGTCTTCTTCATCTGACTCTTCTTCTTCAACTGCTAAAACATCTCTATCAGGGAATTTAGACATCATATGTTGTTTGTGATTGAGTGGGTTCTCAGCTAAATGATCTGCAATTACGCTCCCTTTGATAGATTTCCGAGTCATGTGCTTTATATCGAACTCAGAAAGAACCACTTGCCACTTGGAGACTCGTGTGGAAACATGAGGACTTTCAAATATGTACTTTATCGGGTCCATTCTTGAGATCAGCCAAGTTGTATAGTACAACATATACTGCCTCAACCTTCTTGATGTCCATGCTAGTGCACAACAAGTCTTCTCGATTGTCATGTAGCGAGACTCACAATCATTGAACTTCTTGCTCAAATAGTAGATGGCATGTTCTTTCTTTCTTGCTTCATCATGTTGCCCTAACATTGCTCCCATGGATGTCTGTAATATTGTGAGGTACAATATCAAAGGACGACCAAGCATCGGTGGCACCAAAATGGGAGGACTATGCAAGTAAGTTTTTATCTTCTCAAAAGCTTCCTGACAACGTTCATCCCATTCTCCTGGTTGTTGTTTCTTTAATAGCTTGAAGATCGGCTCGCAGGTACTAGTCAGATTGGCTATGAACCTAGCAATGTAATTCAGCCTCCCAAGAAAGCTTCTTACCTCTTTTTCCATTTCGAAAGCAGACATGTCTTGTATCGCTTTGACTTTGTCAGGGTCCACTTTGATCCCTTCCTTGCTAATGACGAAACCAAGCAGTTTTCCAGTCGATGCACCAAAAACACACTTTGCTGGGTTTAGCCTTAACTTGTACTTTCTAACTCTTTCGAACAGTTTTTGCAACACTTCCACGTGGCTTTCCCTTTTTTTGGACTTGGCGACTATGTCATCCACGTATACCTTAATTTCTTTGTGCATCATATCGTGGAACAAAGCAACCATGGCACGTTGATAGGTGGTCCCAGCATTCTTTAAACCAAATGGCATAACTGTGTAACAAAAAGTTCCCCAAGTCGTGAGGAATGTGGTCTTCTCTTTATCATTCGTATCCATGGGAATCTGATTGTATCTAGAATAGCCATCCATGAAAGAGAATCTATGACCTCTTGCCACATTGTCGACGAGGACGTCAATGTTAGGCAATGGGAAATCATCTTTAGGGCTAGCTTTGTTCAAATCCCTATAATCCACGCACATCTTGACCTTTCCATCCTTCTTCTAATGGGGACGATGTTTGCTACCCATTCTGGTGTCTAGATACTTCCAAAAATCTTACTTCCAACTGCTTGGTGACTTCCTCTTTGATCTTTAAGGACATTTTCGGGTGCATTCTTCTCAACTTCTACTTTTTCGCTTTAGCATTGGGGCATACGGGATTTTGTGGGAAGCTATGTTTGGATCCAGCCCTGGCATATCTCGATAAGACCATGCAAAGACATCCATGTAGTCTCTAAATAACTTGATCATGCATTTCCGCTCTGGATTATCCACTAATCTTAACTCTTTCTTGTCTTCATCAGTTCCCATATTGATCACCTCCACTTCTTCTTCATTCAGGCTGAATTCTCTCTCAGACCTTTCTACCAACTTGGCAAACTCCTCAGTAGCGTCCCTTTCTTCATCTGAGTCATAGTTGTCTATATCCATCATTGAATGAGAATCCATCTTTAAGCTTTCAGGAATCTCTTCATGGGACAATGACTCTACAAAATTCAAATCCCTAGAAGATTTATTTATGCCAGATTGAAAACTATTGACAGAAGGAAAATATGGCAATTGATAGGGCTAAGAAAAAGATAAGTTAATGATAGAAAAGAAATAAAACAGTGAATCAATTGAGAAACACACAAGTTCATTGCATTGAAATTTTGATAAAAGATCACATGAGTAGTGAATTACACAAAAACACACAAGTTCATTACATAAATTCAACATCACAAAAGTCTAAGATAACATCATGACTAAATAATTACTTTATGGCAATCACATCAATTAACGCCTCAGATCGCCAATTATCCAGAGGTTTCAAGTTGTCGGAGGTCTGGATAGCATGGTATTCTCTTGAGTCTTCCTCCACATTGTTAATGATTAGCCGGAGTCGAGGATTGGATGTTCCATTGATGACTTCGGCAGGGACAGGGAATGTTTCCTTCAAATGAGGAATAATCTTTTTCACTTTGTTCTTCTCATTGAGAGTCAGGCCTTGCTTCATCATACCTTCTAAGGATGCATCATATCCCAGACCACATCTGCTTTTGTTCTCTGGTAGGGTGATTGTAGACTTGGTTCCTTGCAGCTGAATTCCTAAACCTTTCCCAGCTTGATAACCACTCTTTGTCATGATGCGAGTCACAATTTGATGAACATCTTTAGAAGGTGACTCGTCTTTCTCTGCCTTTGATTCCACCAACTGGAAGCTGTGTAAGAAATTCTCCACCTCCAAGTCTGTGTTTTCAACATAAGGCACTGAAGTAGGCTTCATCAATAGGATTTCTTCTTCTCCTCGAATGGTAACCAGACACCCATTATTGATGTACTTCAAGCATTGATGCAAAGTTGAGGGAACAACACCGGCAGCATGGATCCATGGTCTTCCTAAGAGCATAGTATATGTAGGCTCGATCTCCATTACCTGAAATAGTACTTGGAAGCAGCTCGGGCCTATCTCAAGTGGAAGGGTCACTTCTCCCATAATCCCTCTTTTTCTTCCATCGAAGGCTCACACTGTCATTTCTTGGGATTTCAGGTCTTCTACGCTCATAGCCAGTTAGGATAAGGTTGTTCTCGGGAAGACGTTCAAGGCGGAACCCCCATCAATCAAAACTTTTGTAACTACATATCCCCGACATTTCAAAGTGATGTACAGAGCACGTAGGTTATTCCCTGTTGAACGTACCACTTTTTCCTTAGGGAAAGGGATCATATTGATATGCCTTATTGGATCCACCATGCTCACTAAGGTTTCCAGGGTAACATCTGACTTCACATAGGCTTCATTTAACACTTTCTGCAATGCTTTGCGATGGGGTTCAGAACTCATGATAAGTGACAATAAAGAGATCCGGCCTGGGATTTTTCTGAGTTGTTCTATTACATTATACTCACTTTGCTTCATGATTTTTAGGAACTCTTCTTCTTCATCTTCTTTTGTTTCTAAGAGGCTTGCTTTTCCTTTTCCACTCTTATCTTCTTGCCCATAGTACCTGCCGCTTCTTGTAATCCCTCCTATGCCTATGACATTTGTCACTGCTTATGTGGGCTCTGCTATCTGCGTAATAGGGGCTGAAGAAGTTTGCCCTATATCACCTTACGTCTTTACCTTGACATCATACTCCTAGGGTACAACACGGGAATCACTGTAGGGAAAAGGTGTAGGCTTCTTTATTGCTATGACAACTTTCCCAAAATTTAGGACTTCACTAGTACGCGAAAGTTTGAGGACTAGACATTTCATAGTATCTATTTCCTTTGTGAGCCCTCTTCTCGAGTAACATCCACTACCCCCAAAGCCATGAATCTCTGCACCTGAGCTTTAAATTCTTGATAGCTTTCAATATCGTGCCCCTTCTCTATATGGTATTCACAGTAAGCTCCAGTATCATACTTAAACCCTACCTCCTCAAAGGTTACTGAAGAACAGCAGCCTGCTTGGACCAGACCTTGGAATATTAACTTCATAAGAGTTCTGACATTTGCTACATTTTGAACTCCTTCCTTGTCTTTTTCTAATGCATTTACAGTCCCTTTCCCATGATTTGGAATTGGGCTGCTAGTAATGCTAAGCCCTTTCTCCTCTTCAAAGTCTAGCTTTCCACAAGTAATCAATTTCCTTACTATTGTTTTAAATACCTCGCAATCTTTAATTGAGTATCTTGGGTTATCCATATAGAACTTACAAGTTGCATTAGGATTGTACCAAGCTAGGAATAGGGGTACCATAGGGCGAGCAAGGGTGCATGCGATCAAGTGCGCATCAAACAATTATTGAAACAAATCGGCATTGGAGATTGGCAGCTTGGGGAAAGGGGGTAGATTCACCGAGGGTCGAGTATACCCTTGGTTTCCTAGGTTTCGAGGTACGAGAAGACGATTAGTATAGGCAGGACGGGTTGGAGTGTATGGACGTGGTGATGGGACATTGTTGACTTGGTATGAAGTTTGGTAAGCTGGAAAAGTGGGTGGAGGGGCTTGATAAGAAGGATATGGTTAGGGATTACGGGGGAAGTACGAGTTTTGTTGTTGCACATAACTGACTTCTCGTTCCTTTTTCTTTACCGACGCCACCTTTTTAGGAAAATTGCTCTCTGTACTTCTAATAGGTAATTTTTTTACTTTTGCAAGATTCTCAATCCTTTCTCCAGCCACAATCAGGTCCGAAAAATCCTTGTAGGTAGCCCCTGTCATCAGCCCAATAAAAGATGCTCCTAGGGTCCCCATAAAGTACGAGCTCATTTCCGACGGAGTCAATGGTGGTTGAACCTGAGCTATCAACATTCTCCATCTTTGGGCGTATTGCTTGAAAGTTTCACCATATTTCTTCTACATTGCCCCTAGTTGTTCTCGGGTAGGTGCGGTATCGATGTTAAATCGATATTGCCCCAAGAATTGACTTGTCGGGTCGTCCCAAAGAAGAAATCCTTGAATGGTCAAGTTGCATGAACCATTCCAAAGCTGGCCCGGTCAGGCTTTTATAGAAGAAATTGATTAGGAATCTTTGATCCCGTGACCAAATAGCCATCTTAGTAATATAAGTCTTTAGATGGAACTTTGGATTGGTGCTTCCGTCGTACTTTGAGAAATCCAAAATTTTGAAGTCCTTAGGGATATTGACTTCAACCTCCGGGCACAATTCATCAATTCCCATTGAGCCATATAAATTAAGGCCTTGAATAGCTTTGAATTGCTCTTGCATTTTTTCAATCAGTTCATCTCTTAACTTTTCTTTCTCTAAGTTGTCGTTAAAGAATATCTTTACTGGCTGCTCATGAGTACCCTCCGCATTGTTATTTCCCCCTTTATGATTTCCATTCATAGAATCGTCCTCTTCATTCACATTGTTGTTTACATTTGCATTAACTCCAAGGCCAACAGAAGCTCCATTTGTTGTTCTAAGGGTCTCGGTTAACTGTTTCAGTAAATCCTCGACCTTTGATTGTCCTTCTGCCATTGTATTGATTCTTTCCCTCATTTCATCTATCTCTTGATTCAAATTTCTTTCTGAACTTGACATCTCTCTTAGCCTAGTTTGTAGCCTTGTTTCGTAGGTCCGGGTTTGTGTGATCTGCGTTTTCTGAGGACGAGCAATGGTTCAAAACTTTTACCTGAAAATTGTGAAAATCAAATTATTATTTTTCAAGAGATTATGTTCATTATTTGTTAGAGGACCGTTAGTGGTTTTATGCCAAGTAGACTTGAAGTGAATATCTTCAATCTTTGTTTGTTGTGACTATTACCCAGAACGTCTTATTCAAAAGTATTGAGCCTCAAGTGAAATATGGGATCAGAAAATAAGTGTCGAGACAAGCATACTTCATTCATTCAACTGAAAAGATATGACAATCAAATATATTGCTTCATAACTGAATACATCATGACCTAGCCGAATAAGACTATTCCCTATCTGAATACACCTTGGCCATCTGTTTCATTTGTCCTATTAGGTCTTTACAATATTCAATGAAGTTACTGATTTCTATTAGTGTCTCAAAAGGATTAACCATCTTATCGGCCTTCTTCAAATGATATGGGATATCTGCAATTGCGGAATTAGCCAAACATGCTAATTTTACAAAGCGAGTCTTCCAAAAACACACTTCTTCCTTCCATCCACTGATGTTGCCTTTTTGTTGTTCCACCTGATTCATCAATTCCTTCATTTTTTCATGCTCTTGTTGTAATGCCACCTCATATTCTGTAATTGTCTCTTTCATGTGGACTTTCTTGTTTCTTATCATATCTTCATATCGCTCAGATGCATTTTTCATCTGATGCCTCATTTCTTCTACTAGTCGCATCACATTACTCTAGGTTAATTTGGCATTCTTGAGCTGCTCCTTGAGTTGTTGGTTTTCAACCATAACTCTGTCTCTTTCTTGTTTTCGGAGCCCTAATTCCTTGTTTGCGGCCCCCAGACAATGCTTGGTCTTCAGCAGGTAATCATGTTTCATCTTCATCTTTTTGTTAGCCCCTTCGAGAATGCGGTCCTTTTCAACATTTTCTCGCTTCAAGGCTGCACATTCATGGCAAGTCTCTCTCAACTCAGCTTCCATCTTCTCCCTTTCCTTTTCCATCTTTGTGATCTTAGCTTTCATTTCTTTTGTCTTTTCATTTTCAATCAAGATTGAGGCTGAAGATCCATCAACCAAAGGAATTGTCGGGGCCTTGAATGGTAACTTGATTTCCTGAACTCCGTCTTTAACCTATTAGCGGTAACTTTCCTTGGCTGCACAACTTGTAACTCCCAGTTCTTTTCCTCTTCGGATGATTCTGTCCTAAGCACTTCAGATCTTCTGAAGTGACTCAGTGTTTTCAATGTCATCATAGTAAAGAACAAAAGGGGTTATTTGGACTTTCGCAAGTGGTCCCATCATAGGGTAACCAAGTTGTCGCTATGCCAAAATTGGATTGTAGTTGATACACCCTCGTGTACCCATGAGGGGTATGTTTGTAAATCTTCTACACTAGTAGATGATAGCCTCTATATCTTTCCATCGAGGATACCATCTGATCTGCTTTTCATCCAATTCTGCCAAATGGTCTGCCCATTCACGGCTGCTCTTATTCTTTAGCTGGTACATGTTGAAGTCAGTGATAGGGCACTTTGTTTTGTATGATCTGTTGAAAATATGAGTTGTGAGCCAAACATATAACATCGGTAAGCAACAGAGGATTCTCTTGCCATTCTTTTCATGGCAAAAGTTCAAGGTGCAATAAACATCTGCGAGAATGGCTGGAACCGGGTTGTCAATGTTAAACTTGCAAGCTAGGAACACATCAATCGCTGCATAATCTACATAGTCATCAATATTAGGGAACAGGACTAGGCCGTAAACGGTGAGGGCCAACGCATCTATGAAAGCATCCCAATCTCCACTTTTGGCTAAGTGACGCATATGTCCCTCGAGGTATTCTCTTGAAAACCCTTTGGTTCCATTCCTATTCTGTTACGCACCTTGTAAGTCTCTAGCGTGTATTTTCAGAACATTTGCTACGGTCTGAATGGATGCGTAGTGTCCTATATAAAAGTATGGCTTTTTACCCTCCAACGATAAACCTAGAATCTGCTCAAATTCTTCCAAAGTGGGGGCTAACTAGAAATCCTGAAAGGTGAGACATCGAAGAGGCGGGTCATAATATTGAGCCACTGCAGTGATCGCTTCTACTTGTACATTCACTTCTAACAGATCTAGAATCTTCCCATACTTCGCTACGAGTGTCAAACGTTGGGTCTTCTTCAGCATTTGCCCTATGATCACCAGGCTCTCAGTATTAACTTTATTGGCCTTGAGTCGCAGAGTTTTCTTCAAGGTCATATCCTTGTGATCTGATCCCATATTTCTTTCCATCAAAGATACTCACTTCAAATCTTGATTGAGTTTAACGGTTCTCTAACAAATTTTCCTGAGGAATGACACAGAGATTAGAGTGTAGTAAGAAGCATGATGCAAGGATGCAAAGTATTATTTTTTTTTATTTTCTTTAGAATGAATGCAATGATAAATAGTTGGTCCACTAATAGTGACTTGCACCCTTTTTTTTTAGAAAACTTCTCTCTCATTTTATTCCCAAGTAAAACTTGTCTTTGAGCGAGGTGCGATTAGGTTTATCACATTAATGGACCACACTACTTATTATGTATATGTACAAAAGCAAATATGACATGGATAAATTTGAAGGTAAGAAGAAGGTATGCTCCCTTTGTGCCCTAAGGGATTGCCTTAAATTTGAGGAGTTCTACCCTAAGGATCTATGAGTCTTTCTGATTCGTGAGAACTCTCATTGGGTGGCTCTTCTATTCTAAAGGCCTCTAGAGCTAAGTCCCATTTCATAATGTTGACCACAAACAGTGGGTAAACCACCAAATGCGGGACATTTATGAAAAAGGCACACTCTAGATGAGGTTTTCGCAATAACCAAACAGGATGTACATCCAAAATGGCTACCACTACGCAACCTCTACTTAACTTAGGCTTCACTCAGACCCGGGTATAGGGCCCCACTCGAATGTGTGTGATAAATGTGTAAGTGCGGTGTGTGTAGGGAGCATACAAACCTTTATAATCCTAAAAGCTACCCACATTCTGCAAAACAAACACAAAACAAATTCTAAAAGAGCCTCTATCCTAAGGTTTGCATAATAAATAAAAAAAATACAGTTAAAATAATCAATAAACAAATTAAACAAAATAGAAAAACAAGGCAAAACAAAAAGGGCAAAACAAACATATAAATGTCACAAAATTTGCACAACTAATTTACAAAGGCTTGACTCTCAAGAATCCCTAGTGGAGTCGCCAATTGTCGCGACCGGAATCACGGCAGGATAATGACTTAAATTACAAAAATTTAAGGGAGTCGCCACCAATTTTATTTTTTTATTAGAAAAAATTAGAAAATCAAAAAGATATGGTCTACGTTCAAAAATTCAGGTTCGATAGTCTAATTATGCATAGGGAAGGATAGAGACTTAACCTCACAACACCCCTAATACATCCGCTCTAAGACGGTTACCTTAAATTAATTGTGAAAATTCTTGATAACTTTTGAAAATATTTATTTTACCCATTTTGTTAAAAGATAAGCGAAATTAACAAATAAATTATGAAAATTTAATTTTGGCTTGACAAATTGAATTCTCTCTTTATACGTATCCTCGGTGCAATGAGGAATTCAAAACCACGTCGTTCTTTAGAAAATGAGTGTGGATTGATTATTTTTAATTTTGAAAAAAGATTTTTGTTTTGAAAACTCCTTTGATTTTTTTTAGAAAAAAAAAAATCGAATCATTAAGTTGTCAACTCGACGATTCTAAAAAAATGTTAACAAGATTAACAAGTCATGTCATTTCGGCTAATCTAATTTTATTCTTTTTTTTAACAAGACTTAATTATTTAGTTTTATTGATTTTTTTCTTAAAAAAACAAATCATCAAGCTGTCACAACTCAGATGATTTTTTTTAAAAAAAGAATACAAGATTAACAAGCTGTCATAGCTAAGTTAATCTCGTTTTATTCTCTCTTTTTTTTTACAAAACAAGCAGTCAAATAACAGAAAAACAAAACATTTTTTTTTAAAAAAAGGAGTCAAATATCAATATATATTTTTTTATATCAACTACTAAAGACCCAAATAATAAATAAGGAGAAACACATAAAAGAGTTGCTAGCCCAAAATAAAATAAAACCCAAATGGAAATTAAAGACTTAAAACTTAATAAAATAATAATAATAAAATAATAATAATAATAATAATATAATAATAATAAAATAAATCTTAGATCGATAATAACAAATTTCCACTAAACAAAAAAAGAACTTAAGAAAATAAAAAATTAACCCAAGACCTTTAATTAGAGCCCAAAGGACTCCAAAACTACATAGCCCAATATCATCAAAACAACCAAATCCTAATCGAAACACACTTCAAAAACAAAAAAAAAGAAAAAAAAAAGTTAATAATAATAATAATAACCACACTAAACTCTTTGGGCCCAAACATTCACTATAAGCCAAACAAAACACAAATTCAACTAAATCCCAAAGAAAGAAAAACTACCCCCACAAAAAAAAATCAGAATTATTTTAGTTTTTTTTTAAATAAATTAAATTAAATTAAATAAAAGAAAAGACATTAGTCTCTGGAATCAAATCTCAAACAGAGAAAAAAAAAAGGGGGGATTTCGGTAGTATGCTTTTCCATGGTGGCTTCGTGGTGATGCGGCTGAGAAGAGGGGAGAAGACGGTGGCGATGCGGGCTGCGACGAAGGGGGAGAAGACGGTGACGGTGCGGCTTGGAGACTCGTTCACGGAGGGTCGGTGGGGGTCCGAGGTGGAGGTAGAAGTGGGTTGAGGGGATGTGGGCTTCGTGGTGGTGGTTTGGTGGTGGGGGTCTTGCGAGAATGAGCGGTGGAATGGTGGAGGAAGAGGAACTTGGGATGGTGTGAACTTGGGTGGCCGGATCTGACTTGCGTGGTGGTGAGGGGGGAAGATTTGGGCGGACGAGGTTTGGTTTGGGTTATGGATTCGGGTGGGCGACCGTGGGTGGCTTCGTGGCGGGCGTGGATCGAGGGGTGAGGAGGCACGATTACATCACGATGGGAGCGGTGGTGTGTGGTTGGTGGTTTGCGTGCGGAGAGACAAGGCAATGATTACGGGTGGAGGACGGTTCGGAGGAGTGGCATGGTGGGCGGGTTTGCGGTGGTGGACTTGGGTGTGGAAGAGGAAGAGTTTTGAACAGAATGTCCGTGTTTGGTAATGGTGCTTGGCCATGGCAGTGGTTGAGTTGATTCTGTGTTTCAGAGAGGTTGAGGTTAAGGGATTGTTGTTGAGTTGATCATGACTCAGGTGAAATGTTGATATTGTTGAGGTTGGGATTTAATTGGGTATAGAGTGTTTGTGGGAAGTTTTTTTTTTTGTCATTGGACAGGAATGAAGAAAATGCTCATCAATTCAAATCAATGAGAAAAATGTTTTTACCTTCAACTGGAGATTGGGAGATGTTGATGAGGAAAAACAATTCTTGTAAAGAAAAATAGTTTAATTTCCAGAAAAGGTTTTCCTTTGGCTTCACTCTCAAATCCTTACAATCTTCAATTCTTTGATGAAGAAAACTCTCATTCTCTTTTTCACCCCCTCTGCGTTCTCTGTTTCTTATCTCTCAGAAAATTTTCCCAACCCCTTCAAACTCTCACATTCTATCTTATATAGCCAAACTCCCTGAGAATCCAAACAAAACAAAATAGGGGACAAAGACTGTGTGATTTCTGCGATGGAGCAACTGAATTGCAGCTACAGTGGTGAAGGTGGGGAGCACATTGCCTTGCCTCTGTTGTGGCATTGAGTGTACGTGAGTGAGTGGGTGTAAGAGTGAGTGGATTGTGCAGTTGCTTGGTTGGAAGAAAAAAAAAGGAAAAGACCCAGCAAAGGTAGAATGAATTCACTCTCAAAATGGGAAAAAAACAAAAGGGGGAGGGCAGAGGGTTGCAATGGCAACCCTCCTCTTTTTTATTTATTATTATTTTTTTTATCACAATACTTATTCAGACTAAAACAAAATTTTGGGCCTCTAAAAAAAATAAAAAAAAAAAAAAAAGATTAAACAAATTTTTGGTCAAACAAGAAAAGAAATAGCTAAATAAAATTTGGACCACACAAAAAAAATACAAGAAAAAGGGTTAAACAAAATTTGGGCTGAAAAAAAAAAATGGGCTAAAGCAAAAGAACAATCATCATGTTATTAATCTTATTTTTTTTCTTTTTTTTTTAATTATGTATTAAGATGTTTTAATGATTCGATAAAATTAGATGTTCATACTCACTTTTAAAATAAAAATTTTTAAATATAAATTATATTATTATAAATTTACTTTTAATTAAATTTAAATTTATAAATTTAAATTAATTCAAACTTAAATTTATAAATTTTAATTTAAACACACACCTAATCTCACTTTATTTTCCCCTCGTTACATGCCATAATCCTTCACTTCGTCCTGTAAAGTCATCCCCCACATCTTAATATAAGACCACGCGGCATCAATAAAACAAAACACAAGGATTGAATGAGAAGCGACAAAAGTGTCATCTAACTTACTTAAAATATTATTGAAACTACTGAAAACGGGCAATAGGCTGTAAAGTACTTGGTGTATATTAGGATGATAAAATTATCCGTATTTATAAGAATATGTAAAAATTATTCATAATGAGATAAAAAATAAATATTTATTTAATAAATAGAGATAGAGATTATAATATTCATTACGTAGGTATTCATAAATTTATTGAATATATTTTTTTATTTAATATATATTATATATTATAATTTTTTTTAATTTTATGATGAGATAAAAATATATATAATTTTATTATTTTAAAATAATTATTTTATTAAATAATTTATAATAATATTATTAAAAATATATATATTATTTATGTAATAATTATTTACATAAATTAATTATTATAAAATATAATTAAATTTAATTTATTATTTATAATATTTTTTAATTTTATAAGAATCTTTAATTATTAAATAAAATTATAATATATTGTATTAAAATTTATTTTTTTATATTTTTTATAATTTTTAAAATTTTATTTTAAATTATTAATTACTTATAAATATTCATAAATATTTATTTTACCTACAAAAATCATAAATAAATATCTAAAATAAATACAAAAATAAAAAAAAAAAAATACTACCTACTTCCACCACCACGCCGCATTGCCATCCCTAGATGTATGCATACAAAAACCCTCGGTTGGGGTATGTTGTAAAAGCTTCCTAAGCCAGCAAGTCAATAACTACAATTCCAAATTTTACAATACAAAATTGTCATAGACTGTCCGATAATATTTTGTGTTTAATTCAAATAAAGTAGATATATGTCCATCATATATATTTATGTAAAAAAATATTAAATTATACTATATATAATTATAGTATTTTTATAAAATATAAATTATAAAAAAATTACAAAAAAAACACATCGAACCCTAGATTTTCAGATCCCTTCCTTTTAAACATGATCGAGGACAATATCTTTTCATTCTTATTCTAGTCACCTTCTGAAATTAACCTTGCTGTTCTTCATCGTCTTCCTTTACTTTCAAAAGCTCTTATCTATGGAAGTTCCAGATCCAGCAACCATCGCCAGCCACGTGGTGGCTATGCCATACCCAGGTCGAGGCCACGTGAACGGCATGATGAACTTCTGCAAGTTGCTGGTGTCAAACAACTCACTCATCATCGTCACCTTCGTCGTCACCGAAGAGTGGCTCGGCTTCATCGGCTCCGATCCCACGCCCGACAACATCCGATTCGCCACAATCCCCAACGTTATTCCCTCCGAGCAGGGTCGAGCCAACGACATGCTCGCCTTCCTCGAAGCCGTTATGACCAAGATGGAAGCCCCTTTTGAGCGGCTACTCGATCGGCTCCACCCACGGCCAACAATCATCATATACGACACTTTCCTCTTCTGGGTGGTTGGCGTTGCAAATCGGAGAAACATTCCCGTGGCGTCGTTTTTTCCAATGTCGGCGTCGTTTTTCGCGGTGCTCAAACACTACCATCTTCTGGAGCAAAATGGCCACTATCCCGTAAATGTGCCAGGTCAATTAACTTTCTATTCAGTACAAATATACAGTAATTAGAAATGTTTGATGGGTTCACTTACCAATCTCGCAATGAAAATCTTATGTATATTAAATCCCGAAAAAAATTCTCCAAAATGGCTTTATTTATAAAGTGATTAAGTAGTCTTGATTTAATTTAAAAACATTGTTATCTCAACTTATTAATAATTTAAGAATAAATACTTTTTATTTATTCACTTTACAATCAAACTACTTTAGATAATTATTATCCTTAAATCTCTACCTTGAACGGTTTTCACATCACGAGATTTACAAGAAAAACTTTAATAATCTTAATGTATCCAACTTAAGTATACTAATTTACTCCCTCCAATCATTTTCATATGTCACTTTTCAAAACTTATTTTGTTTCTAATTATTAGTTATTTTTAAAATCTAAAAAAATATCTATTATTTGTTTTCAATTTTATCCTTATTAATTATTATCACTACTAACACATTAAATATATTTGTTAAGAAAAAGTGAAGGATAATTTTTTCAAATATTAATTTTTCTTCTTAAAATTTATGGCATATGACGAGTTTCTTAATTAGTTTATATAAATCTTAAACACGACTATTACTTAAAAACAGATTGAATAATTATATTATTAATTAATAATTTACTTAGTAGATCAAATTTGAATACATGAGTCTTATGCAAGAATTTCTGAAAATTCATTATCACATTTGACGCCTTCAATGTGTTATTTTGTTTGAATGGTTGGAACAGAAGATGTTGACAAACGTGTGGATTATATTCCTGGGAACTCGTCAATTCGTTTGGCAGATTTTCCATATAACGATGGAAATTGGCACAGCCGTAAAGCATTGCAATTTGCCTTGAATGTTATTCCATGGGTGCAAAAAGCGCAGTATCTGATATTCCCTTCTATATATGAGCTTGAGCCTCAAGCCATCGATGCTTTGCAAGCAGAGTTCAATTTGCCCATTTACACTGTTGGACCAGCTATACCTTATTTTGGTCACAACGACATTACCTCTATGAGCACCAACCAAGCTGACCTTGGCTACTTACAATGGCTAGACAACCAGCCCTCTGGCTCTGTGCTATACATCTCACAAGGGAGCTTTCTTTCAGTTTCTAGTGAACAAATTGATGAAATCGCAGCTGGTTTGAGGGACAGTGGTGTTCGGTTCTTGTGGGTATCGCGTGGGGAGACTTCAAGGTTGAAAGAGATTTGTGGGGACATGGGACTAGTTTTGCCATGGTGTGACCAATTGAGGGTATTGCTACACCCTGCTGTAGGGGGGTTTTGGTCTCATTGTGGGTGGAATTCTACAAGAGAAGGTGTTTTTAGTGGTGTTCCTTTTCTTACTTATCCAATACAGATGGACCAACCCTTGAACAGTAAGGTCATAGTAGAGGATTGGAAGGTTGGGTGGAGGGTGAAATCAAAGGTCACACAGGACAACACTCTCTTAAGAAAAGATGAAATTGCTAGCCTAGTGAAGAAATTTATGGATTTGAATAATGATGAAGGAAGAGATATGAGGAGAAGAGCCAGAGAACTTCAGCAGATATGTCAGCGTGCTATTGCAAATGGTGGGTCATCAGAAACCAATATGAATGCCTTTCTTAGGCATATATTACAGGGTGCCAAGTCATAAACCAAGATTTATTTGTCTCATTTCAATCCTCCATTATCTTTTAGTATCCTCTAGAGTGCTGGATCCATTATCAAATGTCTTGATTGCAAAAGCCTAGAAATCATAGTTACCATGTTTTATATGCGTTGGCACCAACAATATGATAATAAACTGTCATCTTGTTGGAGGTCTTAAGATTTTGTAGCATTAATGAAGGGGGGCATTTCCAAATTATAAGTTAACAATATTATTTGCAAACTACTTCTATTATTGTACTATTTTTATACTATTTTTTTAAATAATATCAGAAAAACACATTTCTTAATTCAAACTTTCTTTTGATTTTACTTCCCCCCCCCCCTCCCAAACATGTAAATAACAAAAAGTGCCAAAAAATAAAGTTACGGTATCTCTTTGCAAATGTTGAATCTTGTGATTAGTAAAGCCACTTTTACTGTGAATATATTTGATAGCTGCACACACACATCGAGTTAGTTCATGTTTAAGGAAAATTGAAATCCAAACCAATTATCTAAGCTTGGGTTAGATTTGGTTGGTTTTGATTAATAAAAAAGAAAAGAGTAACTCGAATCAAACCAATTCAATCAAACTTTCTTTTGATTTTACTTCCCCCCCCCCCCCCAAACATGTAAATAACAAAAAGTGCCAAAAAAAAAGTAACGGTATCTCTTTGCAAATGTTGAATCTTGTGATTAGTAAAGCCACTCTTACTGTGAATATATTTGATAGCTGCAATTCATGTTTAAGGAAAATTGAAATCCAAACCAATTATCTAAGCTTGGGTTAGATTTGGTTGGTTTTGATTAATAAAAAAAAAAATTCGAATTCAACCAATCCAATAAAAAATTAGGTTGGTTAGGATGGGATAATCGGGCTATGTCTTTTTCATTAATCCAGTCGAGCATCATGCATTAAAAAATGTTAAAAAATTTAAAAAATATGAAAAAAAAATCTAGCATGCATCAAATGAAGGCAAAAGTAATTAATTAATTAATGAAGGGAACCAAAATTAAAAATAATAGACGTGTCCAATTAATTAATTAATTAATCAATTAGTTATAATGTGTTCAAGTGTGTCTGAGACGTGTCTAAACGTGTTCGAGACGTGTCAAAACTAAAAATAATAATCTTTTTAATCGGACACATTTAGACACGTAAGACACGTATGTTATACGAATGTCTCTATATGTCTGACACGGACACGTATCCGTGCTTCATAGTCGTAAATTAATGCCATCTAGCAAATCATGTACTCTATGTCTCGATCTTATTATATTTGCATAACATTTTTTTAATCTAGTTTTACGATCATTGAAATGAATGCCCTTATTCCTATTTCAATTTTTTTTTATTCAAAAATAAATGATTGTAATGTGTACCGTAGATAAATAGAATAATTCAATGGTGTTTTCTTTTTAATGCACTATTTATTTCTTTTATTTCTTTCTTATTAAGTTACTTTTCGGTTATGTTTCTTATTAGTATAGTCCTCGTACTTTCTCTTGAAAGATGGCTACGAGTTTCGGCCTTGTTAGTTGGGTTGTTCAGGTTTAGGTTTAACATCTTCTCATTTTTCAAAATGCTTCATAACTCGGAGAACGTCTTCTGCGTTGATGTATTTGTCAGCACGGGCACGAAACTCATTAATGGTCTTGGACTCTTTCTTGGCGAGAGAAAAAGGAAAGTGGTATGGGGTGGAGCCCTTCCCTCATATATATAGTACAGTCTGAGTCTTTCATCTCACTCACGTATATTCATTATCTCTTTATTGAACCAGGATATAAAGTCTCAGAGAGACTCCTCTTTTCCTTGTTTGACCTGTGAGAGGCATAAGATGGATTTTGGTTGTACCTTGCTAGTGGTGAAGTGTAACAAAAATCTCGAGGACAGACCTTCCCAATTAACAACAGATTTAGGAGTTAAGGTAGTGAACCATCTCAAGGTGGCTTTCTTCAGAGATAGAGGGAAAGCATGGTACATGAGTGAGTCATCTCCTCCAACAAATAGGAAAGTAGAAACATAAGCATCTAAGTGCTTTTGAGGGACCATAGTTCCATCATAGGCTTTAATATTTGTGGGATATTTGAAATGACTAGAGATCTCATGGCCATCAGCTTATCGGAGAAGGGTTGGTTTTGTGAACCGAGTTCCTTACTTCGTGTTCTTGCTCCTTTCTTTCTCGAATTGGGAATTCACCATTCCGAGTAGGTTCTATGATCCTGGAATTTTTCGAATGATGGACCTCGTCAAGGGCTCTGTCCCTTCTATTTTCTCGATTCCTTCTTAGAGATTGGTTCTCTTCTTCATTCTCTTGGTTAACAACTTTCTCCATGTTATAGATCTGTTCATCCTGAAGTCTAACCAGAAAGATGAGTTCTACTCTAGACAGCTCCGAAAGACTAGTTTCAGCATGGCGAGACTAAACTTTTTCATTTTCCACACGAGCTCCAAGGCGTTGTAGCGCCGACACTCATTGTCCGACATCTCCATAAGGTACTCTTTGTGGACCGAGACGTTGCCTCACAAGACTTCGTGTGGGCAAAAGGGAGAGATTCACACCAGTTAAAGAAGTCTCTACCCCATCCTGCCTAAGTTCCGGTTGGGCAGTGACTGTTTCTGGGATTGGCTCATAGGGAGGGGCGGATGCCGAACGGCGGTTTGGAGACTATTGGTTCTACGCAGCTAATGCGCGATTCTGATTGGTAGAGGTTTGTTTTCTCCTCGTGGTAACCATGATGATGATGATGTGAATAGAATTTTATCTTTTCTTACAAACGGTGTTAATGTTCTGAGCAAGGTTAAAAGGAATACCTAAATAGATAGTTGAAGGTGAAATCCTCCGTAGCACAGCCACAACGACGGTAGTGCAAGGAGATGGATACCTACAAAAGACACTCCGACGTTTAAGTTAGATCGTGCACAAAGATGACAGTATTTAGAGTTAGATCATATCTTTGAGACATTGCAAGGCATTTATAGGAGTGCCTTGGGTGATAAGAATCGTAGTTCAATCCTAAATTGAGTGCTATTATTTTGGATTAGAATCCATAAGATTGTTATTTCTTATAACTATTTTCCTATTTATGTGAGATGTAATTAGTATTTGTATCTATGAAGGAGTCTGTGAGAGATTTGTGCCTCATAAATAGGTAGATAAACTTATCAAATAGTGTATATAAATATTTAAGATACTATTCTGGTAGGTCAGGCTACTCCTAAACCACTAATCCAAAACCTGGTCCAGAACAAATACTCTGCATGGTCTCAAAGGTATGATCTAATTCTAAATACTACCATCCTTGTGCATGGTCTAATTTAAGCGTTAGAATGTCTTTTGCAAGTACTGACCCCTTCACATTGTCGTCGCTACCGTTATGCTTTGGAGGATTTCACCTTCAACTACCTATTCAAGTATTCCTCTATGCCTTGTTAAAAACAATTTTCCTATGCATTTATCAGCTTTATCTGATTTCATGTTTGATGGTATTGTTTATTTTGATTTTGTAATTTTGTTTAGTTGTGTTTTTGTTTTAGATCTTTTATCCAGAAGAAAAATGGGTTCTTGATTAAAGTTTACGTTTTTTTTTTTTCGTGAGATTTTCAAAAGTTTAGTACTCATATTATCACAAATGTATTGTTAATGATTTCTTTAAAGTGGAAGGTTGGTTGTACACTAGCATAAGGTCTGATGAAGGAACCGTGTAGTTTATGGTGATATTTATGGGATTATGTCTTTGTAATTTATCACTTTCATGGGGGAGCTTTTAGCTCATTCTATTTGCATGACGATTGGTATTGTAAATGCCTGAGAAAAACAAAAAGATTTTTAATAGCTGACTATGTCACCCACTTTGGAGGGATGATATGCATAAGATTATTGAAGGAATCCATTGAAAAGGATTTATAGTCTGAAAAAAGCTTGTAGTGATATGATTATAATGTTCAAAGGTTAACTCAACTTACATATTTTGATGACGCATTTGCATTTGCCTCTAAAATTCATCAAATTTTGCTAATGATATTGACAATGGTTGTGAAGAAGAGGATGTTTAAAATGTCATGGAGTTTTGCTGCGTTGCTTAGTTTCTCTAATTTCCTTTTATATTATTGTTGCTTAAACAAAAGATTGGATAGTACTAAATGAATTGTTTGTATGAAATGGGTATATATTATGCATTATATAGATAACCAAAACATGTAAATCCAATTGATGTTACTTCTCTAAAACTATTATTTTATTGTCTTTGTATTATTTGAACGTCATTTACGTTAGATTATATATAATCAGAACAGCAGAAAAACTTGAGATATTTAGAGGCAATAAAATTATCCAGCTGACTGTGGACTACTTCCAATGATGTACATATGATAATGGTAGAAGGTCCTTGAGTTGTGTTGATGGAATATATATCCTTGCTTCTCTTATGGCTTGAAACATTGTACTTAATTAAATTATGCTTGAAGGATTTTTTTTTTCCTTAAAATTTCTTATTATGCCAAGTGGTCTTTTATTATTTGTTGATGTTGTAGATGCTTGCAAGATAAATTCAGTGTCAATCAACTGGAATAATCTTTGGGGTAATTCCTGTGGTTTTTTTATTATTATTATTGTGATTTGCTTTCTTTTTTTTCCAATTTTTAAGTTAATTACTATAATATCATATGTGCTTTTAATTTCGTGAAGGCTTCACACTTGATGTTATTTAGGGTTATAAATCATGTTTGGGTGGAGGGTGAAGACACAGGTTAAACAGGACACTTTGATAAGTAAAGATGAAATTGCTAGCCTAGTGAAGAAATTTATGGATTTGGAGAGTGACGAAGGAAAAGATATGAGGAAAAGAGCCAGAGAGCTTCAGCAGATATGTCAGCATGCAATTGCAAATGGGGGTTCATCACAAACTAATATGAATGCCTTTCTTAGGCATATATTACAGGGTGTTAAGCCATAGACTAAGATGTATTGTCTCATTTTAATCCTCCAATTTCTTTTAGTATAAAAACAAAGATCTTCTCAGATAAAAAAAAAAAAAAAAGCTAAGATCTTCTAGAATCTAGAGTACTGGATCCATTATCAAATATGATGGTTAAAACCTAGAATTCATATTCACCTTGTTTGGTATGAAATAATAATTATTAAGTAGAGAAATTATGTAAACTTTATAAGAAAAATTGGTAGTGGTATAATAGTATATTGGTTGTACAATCATAAATTCAATCTTAACTATACTTTAAACGAAAAAACAACTATATTAACGTTTATTTTAAACTATATAAAAGTAGAGAAATTGAATTTAAAATTTTAATTTCTTTCTCTTTTCTGATGAATAAGAGATCATCACAGACATAAATTTTATTATAAAGAGACTTTATATTTATTAAATGAGGATCTATTAGTTCTATACGAAAGAAAAAATCCATATAAAAAAATATATATTTTTTAGAGAAAAAAGTAAAAATATTTTTTAAACTTTGATCTTTTTACAAATTATTATTATAGACTTTAGAACTTTCTTTATTAGTTTTTAAATTTTAATTAATATCCTAATAAATCATTTTAGATTTGTTAATTCACTAACGATAATATTATATGTTAATATTTTATTTGTATCAACATTTATTCTAAATTGTTTATTAATTTATTTATTAAAATTTTATTTTAAGTATATTTTATTTCTTACAAAAAAAATTATTTTAAAACAAATTTTGTTTTTTTTTATTTTGTAATAATACAATGTATTTATAATCAAATTTTAATAAATAAATTAATAAACAGTATTTAATTCATGTAAATACGATAAGATGTTATACAAGATATTATCGTTAGTGAATTAAGATATCTAAATTAAATAAAAAAATATATTGAGAAATTAATTAAAATTAAATTTTAAAGTTCATAATTATGATTTACAAAAAAAAAAAATCAAAGTTTAAGGTAATTGCATAATTTCTTATATTTTTTTAAAAGTATAGTATGAGTATACTTGTATAATCTTTCGCATCAAATAGGAATCTTAAAGACGAACACAGTGTATTTACAATGTATTAAATTGTTAATTCACGTATTTCTATTTTTTATTTTTTTTGACAACGTTAATTCACGTATCTTTGGATGAAAGGCGTTGGAGGAAAAAAAAAGAATCCTTATATTATATATTTAAACTGAAAAGGTTATAAAATGTTTATAAAATTTTTAGGAGTATTTGGAATTCAGTTTTAAGTCAAAAAGATATCAAATCTAAATAATGTTATTTACACAAATTTAGATTAGATTGAACTAATTATATTCTAAAAAGTGAATTGGTTTGTATTGATCGGTTAATCGGTTTTGACCAAAAAAATATTTAAGTCTAAAATTTTGTAAGTTAAAAGTAATTTAGCTTATTAAAAATAAAAAAAAAAAAAAAAAAAAATAAAATAGCCCATTTCATTTGCTTAAAAAAAGTTGATCACATAAAGTAAAAAAAAGTATAAGAAATTAGAGTTATTATAAATAAAAATATAAATTTAATAACAAACAAATATATTATATAATATTAATTGTTTTAGACTAGATTGGACAATTTTAAAAATCAAATCCAAAAATTGATCTAATCCATTCGATTTAAAAAAAAAAACAAAAAAGAACCAAATTTATTTGATTTTGATTAGATTTCGATTTCTAGTTTGAATTGGATTTGAACACCCCAAATAAAAATGAATAAAGAATTATTAAAAGTTACATAATACTTTTTTGTTTTATTCCTTCATTTAAAAAAATTATCAAATATAAAGAATGTTTAATCAAAATAAAGAATAAACTCTCACTTTTTTTCCATTAAAAATCTTTCAAAATTCTTTCATCCAAACATACCTAGTTGACAACTTAGGTTCAAACTCTTCATTGGTTTTTGGGTACAAAAACAGGACCTTAGCCCATGTTGGGTTCAAACTCAACCAAAAAAAGATAAAATTGTGAGAAAATTATATGCAATAAAGTAAGTTATTAAATTGTGAGAATGGAGCAGTACAAAGGTAGGTAGAGGTGGGTAATGAGAAAATCTAGTTAGCATCGACTCAGTCCTCACCAGCCCCGTCTGCGATGGGATAATGATAAACAAGTCAAATTGGATTGACCCATATTTTAAATAGACCAGCAAAATAGTAGTCTGTATTTGCACCACTTTAGCTAGCGGTTTTACGGGCTGGCCTACAGCTTATTTTGTTTTGTTTTGCCTCTTTTCTTAAATGATAGAAAATAACTTGCAATTTTTTTTATCTAAAAACATCATTTAAATATTCAAATCCAATTTCTCTATCAAAATCGACTCTAAAATGCTATTTGATGCAATACAACAATTAAAATTAGTCATACTCATATTAAATGACTCAAGTAGAAGTTCAAATACAATGAATGATCAATCAAAGTGCCTCAATTCTCAATCTAAGAAACACATACACAATGTGTTAGAGATTGATTCTTTAATTCTTTAATCTTTAAAACAAATTCTAGATGCATATACCGTAGAACAAAATAACATAAAGCTTAGGATCTACATCATGTCAGATTATCAAGGATTCTTAAATTTTCGTAAATACCTGGATCCATAACTATTAATCACTAACTGTTGCGGAATCTTTCCAGCAAACAATCACGAACAAGGGGGTGGTTTGTTATCTTCCTCAACTAAATCATCTTAGCTCCTCTATGGGACCTTTGTCTCTCTTCTAGATGGGGAGAGAGGAAACTGTGTTATGATTTTGGTATATTGGAGACCATAACTGTTTCTGACGCATATTAACTAATTATGGTTCTCATAATCCCCTAATCAGTCAATATGGTATCTACTCATTAAGCCCACATCAAGTTGTGAAGTTTACGGACTCACTAAATTAGATCAGTTAATAACAAGCCCAATAAATTAAATAGCTAATATAATTATCAATTAAATATGATGTCCAACATTAATTAGGAAACATAAATTTCCTAACAATCTCCCACTTGGGTTTCATATTATTCCTAAAACAATTATATTACAAATTCTTAGGTACGCATCTGTATGCTATTTATCTTTATACTTCTCCTTAATACAATCTGGTTCATCTCATATATTAGCTATGGAACTATTACAGCTTTTATCACAATCAAATGTAACTAAACCACAATGATCGCCATAACAATATACTTAATGACATAGATCAAATATAGATGAGTAGCGTGGAAATTACATGCAATGTGATCTCAGACATGCCTATTTCCAACTGGTCCTTCTTTAGTCCTTAGTGAGATTAATCCAAAATCCTTAAATGCAACATTAACATTGCATGTACGAAGTATAAACAAGTTCAAAAATAGAATCATAAATCATCAACTTTATTTTGCAGAAAATCAAATAACACAATGTTCAAAGTAAAACATAGAACATAAAAAGACTCTCACTAAACTAAGGTATCCTCAAGAATAACACCCATATGAACAGTATGCTTATGAAAAACCTTAGGTGTCAAGCCCTTAGTTAATGGATCAGGTAGCATAAAATATGTCCCTGTATGTTCTATAGAAATTCGTCTATCCTAAACTCTTTCTTTAACAACTAGAAACTTGATGTCGATAAACTTCGACTTCGTCGAGCTCCTATTGTTGTTGGAGTAAAGAACTGCTAAGCTATTGTCACAACAAATCTTTAGTGGTCTGTCAATGCCATCAACCACACGCAAACTAATGACAAAGTTCTGCAGTCATATCCTGTGGTTGGACACCTCATAACAAGCTATGAACTCCGTTGCCATGGTCGAAGAAGCTATAAGAGTCTGTTTAGCAGACTTTCATGAGATAGCTCCTCCAGCTAACACATAGATGTAGCTTGATGTGAAGTGCATGCTATCTTGACATCTCGCAAAATCGGAGTCAGAGTACCTGATGATATCTAAACTGTCAGATCTCCGATAAGTGAGCATGTAGTCTTTTGTTCTCTTCAAATAACGCATCACGCGTTTGGCCGCTTTCCAATGCTGCATACTGGGATTACTCAAATATCTTCCCAAAACTCCCACTATAAATGTTATGTCAGAACGACTACAAACTTGAGTATACATTAGACTCCCTACCGCTGATGTATATGGAATCTTCTGCATCTCTTTCATTTCAAGATCATTATTAGGGTACTATTTGAGACTAAACTTGTCTCCATTAGCAACGGGTGTGTCTCTTGGTTTACTAAATTTCAAGTTGAATCTATTTAAGAGTTTATCAATATAGCTCTTTTGTGACAACCTAATGATACCTCGAGAGCAATCTCTTAGTATTTGAATATCCAATACAAAAGAGACGTCCCCAAGATCTTTCATCCTAAAATTCTTCGTTAGAAATTTCTTGGTTTCATTCAATAAGCCTATATCGCCGCTAGTAAGTAGAATATTGTCAACATATAATACTAGGAAAATGTATTTACTCCCACTGAACTTGTGATATACATAGCCATCAACGACATTTGCCTCAAAACCACGAGAGGTAATGGCTTGATGGAACTTGTGATACCATTGACGGGAAGCCTGTTTGAGACCATAGATAGATTTCTTTAGCTTGCATACTATAGACTTTGGGTCACTCGACACAAAGTTTTTTGGTTGTGCTATGAAAATCGTTTCGTCAATGTTTCCATTTAGAAATGCAATCTTGACATCCATTTGATGTAGCTCCAAATCAAAATGAGCTACCAGTGCTATTATTGTCCTAAAGGAGTCTTTCGAGGATACCAGAGAGAAAGTCTCTTTGTAGTCAATGCCTTCCTTTTGAGTAAAGCCTTTAGCAACAAGACGAGCTTTATATCTCTCGACATTATCCTTTAAATCCTTCTTGGTCTTAAATATCCATTTACAACAAATGGGCTTCACGCCTTCAGGCAATTTGATGAGATCCTAAACGTCATTGTCCTTCATAGACTTCATCTCATCCTTCATGTCATCAATCCATTTTTTAGAGTTAGAACTGAGCATAGCTTGATAGAAGTTGATTGGATCATCCTCTGTTAAACCAATGTCATCCTCATGTTCTTGGAGAAAGACGATGTAATCATAGGATATCACACTTCTCCTCTCTCTAATGGATCTCCTTAATGACACTTCTTAAGGTTGTTGAGTTTGTTCTATAGGTGGTACTTGAGGAAGAACCTCATCAATGTTGCCTTGTTCTGGAACAATGTCAGGAATAATAACCTAAACATTATTGTCTAATACCAGAAACATTTCTTAAACAATGATAGGTACAAGGACTTGATCACTGTCAATAACAGGTTCTTCTTTGAAGACAACGTTCCTTATATCATTCTCCCTCAAACTCAACTTCCTCAAGGAATCTCGCATTTCCCATTTCAAAAAAGGATCTTGATGTGGGATTGTAAAACTTATACCCCCGAGAGCGTTCAGCACAACCAGCGAAATAGCAACTAATTGTTCTTGAGTACAGTTTTCTTTCATGCTGCCTATAAGGTCGTGCTTCAGCTGGACAACTCCAAATGTGTAAGTGCCTTATGCTAGGCCTTTTGCTAGTCCAAAACTCATAAGGGGTTTTGGTTGCTACTTTGCTTAGTACCCTATTAAGGATATAAACTGCGGTCTTTAAGGCTTCTGCCCAAAGTGACTATGGCAAGGAAGAATGACTAATCATACTTCTTACCATATTCTTCGGACCGACTATTGTTCACATGAAAAATAAAAATTTTATAATCGTCACATATTCACCACCGTAGGCATGTCATTATTTGGCCAAACTGTGTCTTCCTTTGGGACAAGCACAGTTCACATAAATAACTTCACGCAAACATCCATGTAATTTTAATCAAATTAGTTTACACAACAGGGGTTACTTTAGCAACATGTTGTTTCAATTAACTTAATTAAAAATACTAGACCAACCAAGAAAAAAAAAATTATTAGTACAGGTCACGACCGTATTACTCAACACGGTCTGGTCGTGTTCCATTCTGTTAAGATTACTGGATTCAACCTTGACGTATTACGACCATGGACCCCAACATGGGTAGACCGTGTAACTTACTGAATTTTTTTTTTTACTTTTCACAAAAGAAAACACATGTTTCGTGCAGGCCATTCAAAACAATTTACTTTAAACATCAAATCCTTAATTTTGAAAAGAATTTCATAAAAGCTATTAAAAAAAAAGAAACCATTGCATAGTGGCCTTGTTTTCACATACATGAAGACATTCTTGTTGAATAAAATATATAATAAAACCAAAACATTATTGGCTATAGGGAAGCCACTAAAACCAATTTGAAATTCATGCAAACACACACTCTCGGCGAATACATTCTTATGCAGAAAAAAAAAGAGAAAAAACACTAAATTTCATAATTAGGGTTCATAAAAATTGGGAGAAACAATCATTATAGGAAGATAAAAAAATACCCTAATTATGCTCTGGAAAATCTACAAATCCTAATAATCTAACAACGATGACCGCTCTGATATCACTTGTTAGAGATTGATTATTTAATTCTTTAATCTTTAAAACAAATTCTAGATGCATACACTCTAGAACAAAACAACATAAAGCCTAGGATCTATATCATGTCAGATTATCAAGGATTCTTAAATTTTCATAAATATCTGAATCTATAGCTATTGATCACCAACTGTTGCAGAATCTTTTCGACAATCAATCATGAATAAGGGGGTGATTTGTGATCTTCCTCAACCAAATCGTCTTAGCTCCTCTATGGAATCGTCGTCTCTCTTTCAGATGGGGAGAAGGAAATTTGTGTTATGATTTTGGTATATTTGGGACCATAACCATTTTTGATGTTTATTAACCAATTAAGATTTTCATAATCCTCTAATGGGCCAATATGGTATCTACTGATTAAGCTCACATCAAGTTATGAAGTCTATGGACTTACTAAATTAAATCACTTAATAACAAGCTCAATAAATTAAATAGCTAATATAATTGTCAATTAAATATGATGTCGAATATTAATTAAGAAATATAAATTTCCTAACACAATGAAGAAATCAATCTCACACATTTACACCAAAACCAAACCAACAAAATTACAAAATTTCAACAAGAAACTTGAATTGCTTATAAACACAAACCAACGATAATGCAATCACCAAACTTATAAATTGTCGCAACCGAAATCGCGACGGGACGACCAAAAAAAAGATTGAGCTTTGAAAATCAATGGAGTCGCCACCAATGTTTATTTTAATTGGGAAAACATTAGAAAAACCCTTCAAATAGGCAAAACTGGTTTTTAAAATGAGTTTGAGTTCGGGAGTCGATTACAGGTAGGGAAGGTATTAGCACCCTACACTGCCCGTTACAAGAACGGTACCTTAAGTTAGCTGTGCAAATTTTAATAATCTCTAATATTTTTTATTTTTACCTTTTTTGAAAAGACTTTGTAACCATTTCTTTTATTTTCATTCTTTTTATATTTTTTATATTTTTATTTTTTTAAAAAGAAAAGAAAGAACCAATTTGTGAAATTTTAATTTGGCTTAATAGAATAAAAATCCTGCTCCTACGTGCTTGTTTCAGTACAATGAGGAACTCAAAGTCACGTAGTTACTCAGAAAATAATTGTGGGTTTGATTGATTTTAATTAAGCAAAAAACTTGCACAAGATTTAAGGTAAGATCGCCTATTCAATAAACCCTTATGATCCAAATGACCTTGAAGATAAGATCCGCTATTCAATCATCATCATTGGTCATTGCATTGATTAAAAGATTTTATTTTCATTATTTTATATTTTTTATATATTTTTTTATTTCTTATTTTTACATTCATATATTTTTTAAACTTCTCATTAATCACAAAACACAATATAGACATACCAATAAAATAAGTAAATACTAGCAAATTGGAATTAATCCTAAAAAACTAAACTCAAAATACATGCTTTTATTATTATTATTATTTTTGTTTTTTTTAAAAGACTTATATTAAACCAACTAAACCCTTTTTATTATTTTTTTGTTTTTGTTTTTGTTACAAATGAACCCACCCACGCAGCAGCGGGTTAGCTAGAACCAACATTCCCTTATTACAAATTTATATCTCTTTCTTTCATGATTCAAAAGCTATTAATCTCCCATTGACTAAAACTGACAAAGCCAGAAGGCTCTTGAAACCATCACGGGTGAGAAAACATAAGATTATATTTTTATTTTAATTTTCCCTTATTATTTTTTTTATTTTTATTTTCTTAGCCTTCTAACTTATTTGATAAAAAGATAAATAAAGAAAGAAAGATACAGATAAAGAAAAGAAAAAATGATATTTGAAGAGACTTGGTCTCTGAAGGAAGGAAAGCTAACAGAGCAGGAAAAAAGAAAGGGAGAGGGGGAAGCTCACGATGCTCTGCGAGAACAAGAGGTGCAGCAGCTGGTTCGATCGCACACGATGGTGGCTCCGACGATCAACTCTGGCGGGTCGTGACGGGTTGGTGCCGACAGGCTTGTGGTGCCGGCGTGCAGACAGCGGCGGGTCAGGCTCGGCGTGCCGGTGTCGGGGTGTGCGGCTGGCCTCATGCGAGGCGCGGGTCGCGGGTCACGGTTCGGAACGGCTAAACGGTGTGGGTCAACGTGGCCCGGTCTGGTGCGGGGCGCAGTCCGACAGGGCTCGGATTTGGTGCGCGGCGTGCGGTGGTCGGAGTGGAGATCACGGTTTTCGATCTGCGCAGCTGGGAGCGGGAACGGTGCTGCTGCTGGGTCGCGGACGGCGGTTTCACGGTACCAAGCAGAGCGGCTCTGGCAAGCGGTGACGAGCTCGGATCTGGGTGGCTGCGCGGTGGCCTGGGACGGCGTGGAGGTGGTGCGGCGGCTGGGTGTGCTACTGCCGTTTTTTTGGTGAGAGGTTGAAGATGGGTGTGTTTATCGTGGTTGTGGGTGTTGGGTTGATGAGTTAATGGTGAATGGGTGGTTGATGGTTGTTTGTGGAGGATGGGTGAAAGAAGATGATGAATAGTAACTGCTCACTGAGTTGACTCAGTTGTGGATGGTGAGTTGGTGGAAGTGGAGACGAAGGTGGTGTGGTTGCTGGAAAATGGTTCTCTCCAAATCCTCCGAAAACTCTTACGCTCCTCTGTAATTTTTTTTCTCCAAAATGCCAAAAGCCTCCTAATGTCTCACGTTTTCCTCTCTTGTAAGCAGAACATCCAATCTGCAAACCCAATCAGAAAATCAATTGTGACAGATAGGGTGGCTCCTTGCAGTGTAGCTCAGTTTCTATTCTCATGTATCCTCTGTGATTGTTACTTTCTCCAACTTTGCACTCTTACCATTTTTGTGCTTTGCTTCCTCATTGAGTCTTAGTTGCAAATGCTTTGGCAGATCATTGCATTCCAACTAAATAATTAGAACTTACAATTGCATTTTCTTTTCTGCTAACTAAATGAAACCATTTTTTTCTTCATTTTTCGTTTCTTTGCTGTAACAAACAGAAGATAGTTGCATCCTCCTTTTTTTAAATTTTTATTTTTACTATTATTATTATTATTGGTTATTTTTATTTTCACAAACAAAATAAAAAAAAATTAACTAAAGCAGGTAATCAAGAAAATAAAGCGCTCACAATATTGCAATTAATCGTTAATCCTTGATTAAGCGATAAAAATTTTTATAAACAAAATTGAGTATCAACATAAATCTTAAGAAACTGCTATATATATTTATAATAATATTTTGCCTAAGAAACTACTATGTTACATATACTTATTTAAGAACTTTAATATCTTAAAGCTAAACCGAATTCTTTCTATAGTTTTATAGTTTATTTAAGAACTTTACTATTATACATCAAGTCAATCCTAATTCCCTCTCTAATTTCATAATTTCGACATTAGATTTGGACATGTCTTACAAGATTAATAATTAATTTAGACTTGTATTTGAATTTTAAATTTGTATTCTAATACATTTTGTTGAATTAATTTAAATTTGTGTTTGTTATAATTTGATGAATTAAGATTTTTGCCTTTTAAAAAAAATTAAACAAAAAAATTAAAAAATCAATCTAATCCAAACTAATTTAAATTAGATTGGATTCATTTTGCATTTTAAAATAAACCAATCAAACAATAATACGAAAAAATTAATTAAATTAAAATAATTGACTTTTTTTTCAAAATGGAGAACCCTTCTAATTATAGGTGTGGTGGCTTATTGGGTCATGGGTGTTTAGCCTACCTTTTAGTTTCATTTTGGCAGCACCACTCAATTTTAGACAAATTGGGCTTATGATTAGAAGAGTTGGTTTCTTTTTATAAAAAGCTATACTGCAAGCCAACTCATAAATTGTCCTCAGTCTTCACTTCACTCCTCAGAGTCACACAACATAATAAAAGCACCTCCTTTTCAGTCACCTTCTCAAATTAACCTTGCTGTTCTTCATCATCTTCCTTTACTTTCAACAACTCTTATCTATGGAAGTTCCAGCTCCAGCAACCATCGCCGGCCACGTGGTGGCTGTGCCATACCCAGGTCGAGGCCACGTGAACGGCTTGATGAACCTCTGCAAGTTGCTGGTGTCAAACAACTCTCTCATCCACGTTACCTTCGTCGCCACTGAAGAGTGGCTTGGCTTCATCGGCTCCGACCCCAAGCCCGACAACATCCGATTCGCTACAATCCCCAACGTTATTCCCTCCGAGCAGGGTCGAGCCAACGACATCGTCAGCTTCCTCGAAGCCGTTATGACCAAGATGGAAGCCCCTTTTGAGCGGCTACTCGATCAGCTCCAGCCGCCGCCAACAATCATCATATACGACACTTTCCTCTTCTGGGTGGTTGGCGTCGCCAATGGGAGAAACATTCCAGTGGCGTCGTTTTTTCCAATGTCGGCGTCGTTTTTCGCGGTGCTCAAACACTACCATCTTCTGGAGCAAAATGGTCACTATCCCGTAAATGTGTCAGGTCAATGAACTTTCTATTCAGTACACAAATATAGAGTAATTAGAACTGTTTGATAGGTTCACTTACCAATCTCGCACAGAGAATTTTATCTTATCTTCTATGTATCAAAAACATTCTCTTAAATGAATTTATTTGTTAAGTGAGAAAATAATTTTGATTTAATTTAAAGATATTATTATCTCAACTTATTAATAATCTAAAAATAAATATTTATTTATTTATTTTATAATCAAACTCACTTTAAAAAATTATTATCTCTCTACCTTCAACAATTTTCACATCACAAGATTTATGAGAAAAACTTTAATAATCTTAATCTATCCAACTTAGATGTACTAATTTACTCCCTCCAATCATTTTCATTTGTCACTTTTTAAAGCTCATTTTGTTTCTAATTATTAATCATTTTTAAAAATTTAAGAAAATATTTATTATTTATTTTTATTTTATCCTTATTAATTATTATCATTACTAATACATTAAATATTTTTGTTAAGAAAAATTTAAGTATAATTTTTTTGGGTTAATACGTTAAGAAAAGTTTATCAATTATTATCACTACTAATACATTAAATATTTTTTTCAAATATCAATTTTTCTTCTTAAAATTTATGACATATAACGAGTTTCTTAATTAGTTTACATAAACTTTAAATGATTATTATTTAAAAATAGATTGAATAATTATATTATTAATTATCATTAATTATAATAATTAATTATAATTATTATTAATTAATAATATGATTTACTTAGGAAATCAAATTTGAATACGTGAGTCTTATGCAAGAATTTCTGAAAATTCATTATCACATTTGACGCCTTCAATTTTGTTTGTTTGAATGGTTGGAACAGAAGATGGTGACAAACGTGTGAATTATATTCCTGGGAACTCGTCAATTCGTCTAGCAGATTTTCCATTTAACGATGGAAATTGGTACAGCCGTAAAGTATTGCAATTGTCCTTGAATGTTATTCCATGGGTGCAAAAAGCGCAGTATCTAATATTCCCTTCTATATATGAGCTTGAGCCTCAAGCCATCGATGCTTTGCAAGCAGAGTTCAATTTGCCCATTTACACTATTGGACCAGCTACACCTCATTTTGGTCAGAACGACATTGCCTCTCTGAGCACCAACCAAGCGGACATTGGCTACTTACAATGGCTAGACAACCAGCCCTCTGGCTCTGTGCTATACATCTCACAAGGGAGCTTTCTTTCAGTTTCTAGTGCACAAATTGATGAAATCGCAGGTGGTTTAAGGGACAGTGGTGTTCGGTTCTTGTGGGTAGCGCGTGGGGAGACTTCAAGGTTGAAAGAGATTTGTGGGGACATGGGACTAGTTTTGCCATGGTGTGACCAATTGAGGGTGTTGCTACACCCTGCTGTAGGGGGGTTTTGGTCTCATTGTGGGTGGAATTCTACAAGAGAAGGTGTTTTCAGTGGTGTTCCTTTTCTTACTTTTCCAATACTCATGGACCAACCCTTGAACAGTACGGTCATAGTAGAGGATTGGAAGGTTGGGTGGAGGGTGAAATCAAAGGTCACACTGGACAACACTCTCATAAGAAAAGTTGAAATTGCTAGCCTAGTGAAGAAATTTATGGATTTGAATAATGATGAAGGAAGAGATATGAGGAAAAGAGCTAGAGAGCTTCAACAGATATGTCAGCGTGCAATTGCAAATGGTGGGTCATCAGAAACCAATATGAATGCCCTTCTTAGGCATATATTACAGGGTGCCAAGCCATAAACTAAGATTTATTGTCTCATTTCAATCCTCCAATATCTTTTAGTATCCTCTAGAGTGCTGGATCCATTATCAAATGTCTTGATTGTAAAAACCTAGAAATCATATTTATCATGTTTTATATGCGTTGGCACCAGCAATATGATAATAAACAGTCATCTTGTTGGAGATTGGAAGATTATGTAGCATTAATAAAGAAGGGGGGCATTTCCAAATTATAAGTTAACAAAATTATTTGCACACTACTTTTATTATTATACTAATTTTTTAAATAATATCAGAAAAACACATTTCTTAATTCAAACTTTCTTTTGATTTTACTTTTTTTCCCCAAACATGTATACAACAAAAAGTGCAAAAAAATAAAAAGTAACGGGCTTCTCTTTGCAAATGTTGAATCTTGTGATTAGTAAAGCCACTCTTACTATGAAACTATATTTGATAGCTGCACACTGGTCAGGTCATGTTTAAAAAAAATTGAAATCCAAATCAATTATTCAAGTTCGGGTTAAATTTGGTCGATTTTAATTTAAAAAAATAGATAACTCGAACCAAACCAAAGGATAGTTAGGTTATGTCTTTTTCATCAATTTAGCTGAGCATCATGCATTAAAAAATGTTAAAAAAATTTAAAAATGTGAAAAAAAATCTAGCATGCATCAAACGAAGGCAAGGTAATTATTTAATAAAGGCAACCAAAACCAAAAAAGAAGGCAATTTTGATAATTTTCAAATTTTTTTCCAATAAATAGCACTTTCAACATACCAATTTTTTCCACATTTGAAGAATCAATGAAGGCAAACCAAATTACCAAACCAAAAAAAGGAGAAACTAATAATATTAACAAATGGAAAAATGACCCATCAACATAAATGCCCAGATCTGAGATCTCAGATATTAGCTTGAGCTTCACACTCTCATAGATTAGTCGAACGAAGGGCTAAGCGACTAATCACGATGTGATAGCTGGTCAGCCGTCGGCCTGATTGTTGGGCTCGCAGTAGGTGGTCGTGGTAGCAAAAGGGTTGAATCTCGAAAGCTGTCACAGTCGCTTGCACCTTGCACGAAGACGACTCATGAAGGTTGAGTCTCGTCTCGATAGCTTCGTAGCTAGTTAGCCGTCAGTCGTCCTTGTGGTGGCTGGGCATGTAGGTAGGCACTCATGTCGTGGTAGCTGGCATGTAAGTAGGCATTCGTGGAGGAGGCTAGGGCCCCAAGATGAGTTTCTTTTGAAATGTGACTGAGTGTTTTCGTGTGAAAGAAAGTCAAATCTTAGTGTATAATAGAAAAAGGACAGTGTTTAATATCAGGCCATCAAGTTAGGTCTATGGGTTGCATTTTCAACCCTCCATTCAAACTAATTATTGAATGTGTTGATCTGATTCTATCCGAAGTAACCCGAATCAACCTAAAAATATTAAATTAGATTGGGTCAGGATAGTCATATCATCGGGCCTACCCGGACGTATGTGCACCTCTACTATTTGAAGCAGGTCACAAATGCTCGTTAGATCATCCAAATTAAGAAAAGCATTAAATTCCATTCATTATTAATATAATATTTTTTTACAAAATTGATAGAGTTTGTTTCTAATTCATTGTATATAATTTTTTTACAATAAGTCAAATTCTTTTTTCATGATATGGACCAAAAAATATCTTTTCAAGAAGCATATATTTAGTTGATTGCATAAAAAAATTAGGAAAAAAAGTATAGATACTCCTTAAACTTTGACTTTTTTACAAATTATCACCATGAACTTTAAAACATTCTCAATTAGTCCTTAAACTTTAATTAATATCTAAATAAATCTTTATATTTAATTTGAATCCATTAATTCACTAATGATAATACTGTATGATATCATTTTATTTGTATTAACATTAATTAAGAACTATTTATGAGTTTGTTTATCAAAATTTAATTTTGAATATATTTTATTCTTTACAAAATAAATAAGATATTTCTACACAATATCATTGTTAATGAATTAACAGATTCAAATTAAACATAAAGATCTATTGGGACATTAATTAAAGTTTAGAGACCAATTAAAAAAAAATTAAAGTTTATAGTAGTGATTTGTATAAAAGTTAAAGTTTAAGGAGACTATATACTCTTTTTTTTCAAAAATTACAAAGTGGATTAAAATTAAATTAATATTAATAAATAAAAAGTATAAATTAATATTAGTATATGAAATTTCATTGTTAATATTTACTAATAAGTATAAATTAAATTATGGAGACGACCAAAGTTTAAAGAGAAGGCAATTGTTGAGACGACTAATTTGTCCTCTTACATTAAGAAGTTTTTCATGTTAAATATTACTTTTTTTTCTGTTTAAATGATATACAATTTATCTGTTGTGATTATTCTAAAAATTTGATAATAATATTTAATTGTAAATAGAAGGGAAAAAAAAAGGTTATCTATGTCCTTTTTCTCAATATGATTTTTGTGGGTTACGTGGGGACTTATTGGTTGAAACAGGTTTGTGGGAATATGGGATTAGCAATGGCATGGTGTGACCAATTGAAGGTGTTGTTACATCTTGCTCTAGGGGGTCTTCTAGACACGTGGGTAGGTGCTTTTGCTGGTGATCCTTTTCTCCTTTTCTTTCCTAAGTAGTTATCGATCAACCGCTAAACACTAAGGTCATTATAGTGTGGAGAATGAAAAAAGAGATTAAAAGCAGACACTTTGGTAATTAAGTAAAGATGAAATTGCTAGGCTTTTGAATAAATCCATGGATTTGGATAGCGATGAATGAAAAAATATGAGGAAAGAGCCAGAGAGCTCGAGCAGGATATTTATTTCAACAAGCAATAACAAACGGTGGATCAATATCAAGGCCTTTTGAAAAGGAAATAACTAGGGTGTTCATTAGAATGGATCAACAACCTAAAAATTCAATATAAGCCAAACCAATTAAATTGGTTTTGGTAAGTTTGAGTAATCAGGTTGCATCGGATCAAATCGGATGAAAATCAACTTCTATTGATTTGGTTCTTGAATTTATAATTTCTGAACCTGAGACCTAATGAATCGATCCAATCATTCGACCAACTTTTTTTCCCTAAACGGCCAAACCCCATCATGCCCTAGTCGCTATCCTAAGCAGCACTGCCATCAGTGATTATGAGAAGTTGTCGTGGCAGTGATTATGAGAAGTTGTCGTGGGACTCATGCCCTAGTTGCAACCTTGACTTGTGATGATAAAGTTGGCGGCGATTTAGTTTGTTCGTCATCACGTGAGGCTGTCATGCAATTCTACTACCCTAGTTGTTGACGACGTGAGATACTACAACAACAATAACTTCTTCGACTTAGTTTGTTCAGCTATTCGTGTCTATGTCAGCGTCTAAAGATGAAACACAAATATGAGAAAATAGTGATAATAGATCTATGTATCTTTTCTTTTCTTTTCATTTCAATGGTTTGATTTGCAAATAACACATATGTAATAGTTTTTGTTTTCTTTTTTAGTTTGACTTTTGTTGGTCTTTAAGATTTCAATTTCATTTTGATAGTTTCTTTCTCTGTTCTTGGGTCTCCTTCTAGTTTCATCTCATTTCTCTATTTTGATCTTTGTTTTTTTACTGATGGGTTGTTGTTTTTTTTTTTTTTCACAAACTTGATGTCTCAAACTAAACTAACCAAATTTTTGTTGGATTGGTTTGGTTCTGGTTTGTTTAAAAGAAAATAAAAACTGAAACAACCCAACTCGATGAAAATTGATTGTTTAATTTTATTTTTTTTTTCAAATTGACCCGTGAACATTCTTAGAAATAACACAGGAGGTGTTTAAAAATGGTAAAAAAAACACACAGGGTGCCAAGCCATCGGCAATAAGTTAAGCCTACCTTACTGTTGTTTTATGGGCCCCACAAATAGATCTCGCCACGGTATACTTATAGAAATGTTTGGAAAATGTTAATCTTATCATATATTTTTTCTTATAACACTTTTTACCACTTTTTTTTTATAGTTATGATTAATGAAAAGGAAATAATTAAGAGAAAGTGATATAAATAATGGTATAAAAAATAATATAAAAAATGATGTAAAAAAAAGTATGATGAAAAAATCGAAGTTAAAAATGTTTTAGAAATGAGTAATGATAGAACCTAAGAATAATATTCTTGTAGTGAGATGAAAAAATAAAAAATCGTAATTATAGTGAGTGAAAGATAAGTAAATATAATATAATGTAATAAAATATAATAATTTATATTTATATATTAATACATAACAAGATAATATTTAATTTTGATATTATTTAATAGTTTTATTATGCTTCGTCTCCTGCTTTAGTTAGGTGCTCTGATGAGACTTAGGTATACCAAAATATCTCCAAAATCGACATTAGTGGCAACAAAAGGTTTTTATAGAAGAATTCAAGGTGTTTAAAGCAAAGAAAATGAATATATATATATATATATATATATATATATATATATATTATATTTAGTGAGAGTAATTTTTATTGTGAGAGAGTGAAAGAAGTAAATCTTGTGTCAACATACATGATGGCCAAGATTAAAAGTTATTTAAAAGTCATGCAGACCACTTAAAAAGTTACACGCATTTATGTTTTAATCTTGATCATTCATGTAAGATCCATAATCAACATTTACTCCTCTCACCTCTCACAATAAACACTCCTCTCACCTGAGTAAAATCCTATATATATATATATATATATATATAGAGGGGATCGGCTTACACCAGTGTAAGTCTTTTTTGACTTACACTCATTTTCAACTGTTAGATTCATTTTCATCTAATAGTTGAGATGATTTTATTAAAAGTAACCATTAGATGAAGGTGGATCTAATGATTAAAAATGAATGTAAGTCAAAAAAGACTTACACCTCAGTTGATGTAAATTATATCCTATATATATATATATATATATATATATATATATATATATATATATATATATATATATAAACATCCTTGCTATTTATTGGGATGAGAGTGGTGTTCATACTTCATACTAAGAGGGTACGTTTAATATCTAATTTTTTTCATGATTCGAGTGAACATTTTATCATCATCTCATATGGCATGATGTCATGTGTCAAGTAGATTTTATGAGATGCGAGTGATGTGCTCCTTACGCATTCAACCCCAAAAATGCGGGCGGGCGTGAGCGTTTTTGAAAAATGGGTTATAACCCACCCCGCTTTACTAGATTGATGAAAAAAAAAAAAAAAAAAAAAAGTAAGTGAGTTGATCCTAAAAACAAAACAAAATGTATAAAAAATAAAAAAAAATCATAAAAATTAAAAAATAGAAAAATTATAATTTATAGAGGTTAAAAAAATAAAATAAATTTAGTATCATACTCATTATCATAGCACAAATAATAAGACTAATTTGTAACACTTTTTTTTAAAAAACTCATCATCTCAAGACTCACCCGCTTAACCCGCGGGTTATGCGCGGGTTATCGCGATTGTAAAAAAAACGGTGAAATCAACCCAAGAAAAAAATTGCGGGTTGGCGGGCCAACCCGACGGGTTGAACCCGTTTTGCCACCTCTAGATTTTATGAGATGCGAGTGATGTGCTCCTTACGAGAGGATAGTGAGCGTCATGTCATTACTAGATCGTGGATTGGAGTCTCACTCCGACCTTAGAAGTTATTTACTTGGTTCAAGCTCAATAGTAGAGATGGCAACGGGGCGGGGACGGGTAGTAACCCCCCGCCCCGCGGATAATATCCGCCCCCACCCCCATATCCGCACGGGTACTCGTTTATTATTCCTCTGCGAGTAAATGGATACCCGCGGATATCCACGGGTACCCAATAAAAAATTCAAAAAAAATAAAATACCACAATTTATCAAAATTTATCCAATACAACTTAATCCAAACTAATGAAGGACAAGTTTTATCAAAACTTACTAAGAAATTTAGAAAAAAAAAGAGTAAATTTACTGAAGGACCTGCATTATGTTGAAAGATAACTCTTGCTTAACACAAACTATTAAAGTAAAATTCTCCTTATCATTGTAATAAGCTTTTAAAGTAATAGATTATTCAATAATAATCAGACCACAAGAAAAGTCTCCGTGAGATAAATCACAAGAATAATCAGATGGAACTACTAGATTCTCCATGAGACAAATCTCCCAAGCCAATAATAATCATATGTTCAACACAACAGTATCAAATCAAAATACATCACAATAATCAAGTCAGGGGAAGAGAAAAACAGAGATGGAACTACTAGATTCTCTCCACCATCTTTGCTTCCTTAATTCACGATGGAACTACTACCGCCACTTGGTTCCTACAAAACAAAATCACATAAATGAAAGCTTAAAAATTAACATTATTGTGAAACTTAAAAATGAAAGCATATAAAAAAATTCACTAACAACATCATCATCGATATCTTCTAGAAATACACTACTCAGACGGTCCATGTCAACTTTTGAGTTTGAAGAGCCTGAAAGAAGAGAAATTAATTAATTACAAAATTGTAGTTATGAATTAATATAGATATTCAATTAAGACTCGTAATACTCTATTACCTTTTATGTCAGACCATAACCAATCTTGACAACACATTAATGCCTCCAATGTATTTGGCAATATTCTACTGCGATGTGGAGGAAGAAATCGACCACTGGTACTAAATGCGATTCTGAAGCAATCTGTGGAGATAGGGAATTACAAGAAAATCTCTAGCAATCAGCTGCAAGGTTGGGTATTTTAACCCATTTGTCTTCCACCAATTTAAGATGTCAAACTCTCCACTTGATCTAGGCAACACTGGGGTCTAACTCTGTCCTTGCACTTATATTAGTAGAATTTTGTTGACTAACAAACAAATCAAAGCCTGAAGACCATTCTTCTGAAATTTCAATATCCGCTACACCCATATTACCTACCACATTTGGCCTTGAAGATGAAGATGTAGTCTCCTTGCCCTTGGTCTTGCTATGATACTCTATTATTAGATCTTCAAAAATAGCTTTCACCTTTTCAATCTCAGAATTTGAGTCCTCTCCATAAATTTTAGGAAAAAAGTACACCAGCATCATCATTTTATACCTGGGATCTAAAATTGTGCCTACGACCATCACCCCATTGATCATATTCCAATACTTTTCAAATTTGGCAATCATTGTTGAAGCCATTTGATGAATAATGAAGTTAGGAGAACCAAGCCACTCTCTCAAAGTCAATCTAATTTGACATATCTTTGGAAAATAAACATTTGAAGTCGGATACTTGGTACCAGAAAATAATTCAGTCACACTATAAAACAATTGCAACCTTTTACAAATTTCATTTGCCATATCCCAATCATCATCACTAGGCAAAGATTTATATTGATTCTCACGTCGTGCTAAGCGACCAAAAACATCTTTGTATCGTATGGCAACATGAAGCATAAAAAAAGTAGATTTCCACCTAGTTTTGCAATCAAGAGTAAGCTTTTTGACATGTGCAATGTTTAGTTGATCACATGTGTCTTTGAATTTTTCCTCCCTCTTAGGTGTTGCTGTCCAAAAACTAACACTTTCTCTAACCTTTTCAATAGCATCCGAGATTATAGACAACCCATCTTTCACAATTAAATGTAATATATAAGTACAACAACGCATGTGAAACAACAGACCACCCAAAATGAATCACCTAGGTGAAATCTTTTCTAAAATGTGTTCAATCATAGCATTATTTGTAGTACAATTATCAACAGTTATCGTGGACAACTTTCTATCTAGATTCCAATCCATCAAGCACTGAATCAAGACATCAAAAAGAACTTTGGCAGTATGGGGAGCATGAACATAAATGAACCTAAGACATAAATGAAGATTTTAAAAATACACATTCAGTATCAACAACAATAAAAAACAATAAGAACTATTATAGTGTTATTAGTAGAAGTTTGATGTTATTACCTCACAATTCGACTTTGCAAGTTCCAATAATCATCAATATAATGAGTCGTGACAGCCATATAGCCTCTATTTTGGTTACCAGAAGTCCATATATCAGTGGTGATTGCAATCTGACTTGGATTATTTGTCAATAACGTCCTTGTCCTCTCTTTTTCACTGTCATAAAGCTTCATAATGTCACTATTGATAGTTTTACGAGAAACCACCTTAAATAGAGGTTGGACAGCACCACAAAAATCTTTGAAACCGAAATGATCAACAATGGACAACGGATACTCATGGAGAATAATCATCTTGGCAAGCTTACTCCTTGCTATATCTTGATTAAACGAATAAGCACCAACAACAATTGTTTCACTCCCTATTTGCTCAGTTTTGATGAATGATTGCCTTATATTACAACTCTTGTAGTGCTCACGCAAGTGTGACGTTCCTTACCTTAGATCACCCAAGAGCTTTGTCTTACAATAATTGCAAATGGCTTTCATTTTTCCATCTATCACCTCCCTCGTGAAGTGATTCCAAACCTCTGAAGTTAGTTTTCGTTTTCTATTACCTCCAATTGTAGCCTCGGATAGAGTTTGAGTTGAAGTTGGAGTTGGAGTTGGAGTTGGAATTGGAATTGGAATTGGAGCAATATCTAAATTGAAAAGACTGTTTTGTGATTCACCAACATTATTGGATTCAATGGATAATGGTGCTTGACTTTCACCTACGACAAGTGATGGAACTTGCTCATTGGCATTGCTCATAGGAGTAGAAGTTTGTTCTGCAGACATTCTATAAATATAAAATACAAATGTCAGAATATAAAGTGTATAAAGTGTATAAAGTATGACTAACAGAGTTATCACTCAGATATATAACAAAACTCATTAAGAAAATGCAAAATAAAAGGAGGTCAACTAAACATATGGCCCACAATATATCTCCATGACAAATATCAATTATAAAATTAGAATAATAAAAGACAAAAAAGTCCAAAGTCAAATACATCCAAAGTCAAACATAATAAAAGACATATATAGAGTTTGAATTTGAGGAAAAAAGAATATTAGATGCACCATACATAACACAATATGAGCATATATATATATATATATATATATATATATATATATATATATATATATATACTCCTCCTACCATATATCTGAGCTAATTATCATTTAGCACCAAAAAATAGATGTATATATATTTCTGACTTGTTCTTTAGCACATTTGATCACTTGTTATATATGAACTTGCTTCCAAATGCATCGAAAATTTGAGAGAATTTTCTTCTGGGGGAGTTTTGATTTAGTCGTACGCAGAATGCTAGTTTAAAAATCAATATTGCCATTGTGCGATGCTCAAGGTCAAGGAGAAGTTATTTTATGGCAGTAGAAAATAATAATGTGATACGACTTTTTAGTTGGGAAGTTTGCAGGTTAGTTAATTACTCAGATGACTAAGGACAGCTAAGTGAACAAAATTTTCAAACAACACTACTGTAAGTTAAAGGTAGCGACCCATGGATGCATTAGACTTGAATCCTATGGACCAATCAGAGACAGGAAAATAAAGCACATTCATCTTCTTGTTTGTTTTTAGCACAGGAAAAGTACAAAAGCTAATTTAACACCCACCCGGACTGGAAAAACTTCAAAACAAAAGCCATTGCAGATTGGAAAATATATATGCACACAGTATAAGAACATTGTCCTAATCATGCTAATAATGAAACAGAGCAAGGAAAAAGAAAAAAAGGGGCAAGAATCTAAACCTTCAAGTTATTCTCTTCTCAGCCAGAGGCACTGGTAATAGAACTCAGGATGCGAGGGAGCTGCGAGCTACGACGGAGCTGCGACCGATCTGAGACGGAGCTGCGATGGATCTGTGACGGAGCTGCTGCAGATCTGCGCACGGAGCTGCCCACAAATTTGCCCACGGAGCTGCACAGAGCTGACGGAGTTCACGAATCTGCCCACGGATCTACGAACGGAGGTGATAGAGGTGATGGAGTTGAGCACGGAGCTGGGCCTGGGCACGGAGCTGCACACGGAAGTGACGAAGCTGCGCACGGAGGTGACGGTGGAGCGCACGAAGGTGAGGACGGACAGACGATGAGACGAAGCTGCTCACTGGGCTTTTTAAAATGGACTGGTCTTTGGCAGGGAACAACTGAAGCTAAGCTGAAAAAAGAAATTAGCTTAGGTAGTGAAATTAGGAGTTGAGGACGTGAAATGACTGACTGAGGGAGTGAGATGAGAGTGACAGTAGGTAATAATGAGGGTTTTTTGGTAATTTTATGTAAGGGTATTTTAGTAATTTCATTTACAGCTACCCGCGGGTACAGGAAAAACTACCCCGGTCCTCGCCCCGTTTATTAAACGGGGATACGACTAAACGAGTACCCATATCCGCGAGGAAAAATTTTTCCCCCGTACCCGCCCCGTCGCGGATATTATCCGCGGGTACCTGCGGGTGCGGATAAAATTACCATCCCTACTCAATAGACTTTGTATGATTCACATTATATATATTATAATAAATAAAAATTATAATTAATTTGAAAATTATTTTTTTTTTGTTGTATTTCTATGAAGCACAGACACGTTAATTATGATGTGTATTTATAGGGATGACAAAATTATCTGTACCCGCGAGAATCCACGGGGATTACCCGAGACGAGGTGGGGAATGGGTGCCGTTTAATAAATGAGGGCGGGGGTGGGGATTATAAGTACTCGTCCCGCGAAAGCACCTCAAACCCGTTAAGTATATTTTTTATTTAATATATATCATATATTATGATTCTCTTTTCTTTTTAACTTTGAGATGAGATGAAAATATATATATTTTTATTATTTTAAAATAATTTTTTTATTGAATGAGCCTATAATGATAAAACTTGTTGAAAAAATATATACTATTTATCGCATAGTTATTTATGTAAATTAATTATTACAAAATATAATTGAATTTAATTTGTTATTTATAATATTCTTTTAATTTTGTAAGAATATCAGATTGTTGAACAAAATTGTAGTATATTGTGTTAACGTTTATTTTATTTATGTTTTTTTGTAATTTTTAAGATTTTATTTTAAATTATTAACTACTTGCGGATATCCGGTCTACCCGTGGGGATCATAAATGGGTACCTATGACGGGGGCGGGGGAAGCACTACCCACCCCCGCCCCGCCTCATTGCCATCCCTATATGTTTGCATGTCGAATACGTATCTGTATCAGATACATAGAGACAACCGTACGATACACGTGTTCTGCGTGTTCGAATATGCCTAATTAAAAAGATTATTTTTTTTCAGTTTTGGACACGTCTCGGATATGCTCAAGCATTTCTTGGACACGCTCAAACACTTCTCAGATACGCTCGGACACTTATCAGAAACGCTTGGACACGACTAGGATACGACTTGAACACGACCCATTAATATTTTTTTTAAAAAAATTAGTTTTCATGACTAACGTTCAATTAATAAGCTCGTAACCCACTCAAGCTCAATCACATAACTGACGTTCCAAGCCACTATTTTCACATATCAGTATTTTAAGTTTTATCTTTTCACACGCCACTATTAGACTTTTAAGTTTTATCTTCACACACCACTGTTTTCATTTGTTTCTTCTACCTCTACTCTTACCAAGTCATCTACTTCGTTGTCACCGAAACTTGTCTCACACCAATATTCTCTTTAGTTATTTTTTTTATGTATTATACACATGTACTTCTACATGATTAGTTCTATTAGGAAATTTTTTAGAATATGTTAATAAAAATTATGTTCCATATTTTTTAAGAGAGGCTTACAAGGTATTAAATATTAACACATATAGCGTATATTAAAATATTATAAATCTTCAAGTTTATAAAATGATATTAATGAATTATAATTTTTTTAAAAAATTTTGAAATTTTATATATATATATATATATATATATATATATATATATATATATATATATATATATATATATATATCTGTCGTGTCAGTGTCTTGTAATTTTTGAATTTGATGTGTTACTCGTATTCGGTAATCTGTCAGTAATCGTGTCACATATTCAGTATCCGTATATATGTCTTATAGTTGTATCTTCAAATAAAAGTAAATAAAATAAAGTAATAATTAAGTAATTATTTAAAATAAAAGGGTATTTTTTTAGGAGAGTTTTTTTTTTTTGCTTTTATTATCTAAATAAAATTGAAAAAAGTATGCAAAGAAGCTAGCTACCATAAAGTAGAAGAAACATAAGAAAATGCTATCTTCTTAGTTCTAACGGACGGAAACAAACAAGGATACCAAATGCTTGGCTGAGAACCCTTCAGTATTGTGGAGGTTTTGTGTCATAAAAACTGTTCCCTCTTCTGTCTTCACAACCAACCCATGGCATCACTCTGTCTAAACTCATTACCAGTCCCACCATCTTCTCACCCTCGCAAGCTTACTGAAACTTCTCTTTCTTCTTCTTCTCCTTTGCTTCTTGATAATAACAATAATCATAGCACAGCAGGTGCCTTGAAACCCATAGTTGTCAGTGGAGACCCCCCAAGTTTTGTCTCTGCTCCTGGCCGCAGAATTCTTGCTGGTTTGTCTTTCTTATTTCTAGTTTGTTTTTGTTGCATTTATATTTATTTGTTTTCAACTTTTCATTTTCAATGTGCTTAACAAGGCCCAAGTTGTTGTTGTTTTTATTTATTTTTAATGTAAAAGCTTCAAAGGATTATTATTTAATATTTTGTTTTTACCATAGTCAGTAGTCATACTTGGTATTTTTTTTGGCTGAATGCTTGGAATAATATTAATTTGCAATTGCATGGTCAAAATGGATCATATGGATGAATGACTTTTTGTTTTTTTGAACTTGTAAATGTCGCTTAATAATTCACCTGGTTAAAGTTGAATTGAAGTGTTGTAAACCTCTTACAAATTAATGTGTAAATCTGTGTCTCAGCATTGTTTTGAGAATCTTTTTTATTATGCAATCTCAAGCACATCTCTCTCAATCTCTAGTATTTCGTGATGGAACCTATATTCATTCACAGATGCACTTCCTTACGACTAACTGTTTTGTTGATTTTTATAGCCCATAGGAGTAATTATTTTCATTCTTTATTTGATAGCCTTTGATTGTGGAACTTTAATATAAATTCTGAAAGTGAAAGTGATGAAGAGTTTCTGTGGACAGGATGGTGCCCAGTGATTTACTTCACTGTCTGTGATGGCGTTCTTGCTAATCATTTTCTGACCTAGTTTTGATTTTTATTGCATGTTCTCTTATATCTCTTATTGAAGTTGATTTTCTTGAATAGTTGGAGATCTACATGGAGATCTTAAGCAAGCTAGATCTGCACTTGAAATGGCTGGTGTATTGAGCTCGGATGGTCAAGACTTATGGACTGGTGGAGAAACTGTATGCTTCCTGTTTTTCAAAGGATAGCTTTTAGTTTTAATTGGAATCAGTAGTCTCTATTGTATACTATTTAATGTAGTAAAGTTGTTGAAAAGACTAAGTTTATGGAGTGCTCAAACTTGTACAAATGAAAATCAGGGAAACTTTATTGTCATCTACTATATACACTTGCGGCAAAAATAAAAAATAAAAGGATTATCAGTATAACTGAGAGATTTTAACATATGACAATTTGTTTTTCCTCCATGTACTAGGTGTTGATTCAACTTGGAGATATACTAGATCGAGGTGAAGATGAAATTGCTATCTTGTCCTTGCTGCGATCATTGGATAAACAGGCAAAAGCAAAAGGTGGAGCTGTGTTTCAGGTTTGTCATTTGTGACTTTGAAACTTAAAACAGCTTTGGTCACTGTTATACAGACTTATAAATCACTCAAGTTACTATCTCTAATAACTGAATGTTAAAGACAACACTACCAAGGAGATGACAATTCCCTATACATTATAGTATGGTTTCCCTTGTCATTATTATGAAATTTCTGTCTTCATTTAAGTCTAAGTATTTAGTAGAAATTATTTGTAAAATCTGAAGAATCTAGTTAGTAATTTTTTAAAAAAAATATTTTTTTGTTGAAGTAATTTTCCATAACTGAATCTGCTTCATCTAGGTAAATGGAAACCATGAGACCATGAATGTGGAAGGGGATTTCAGATATGTTGAATCTGAGGGATTTGATGAGTGTAATGATTTCTTGGAATATATCAATGATTCTGGAGATGACTGGGAAGCAACTTTTACTGGTTGGGTTGATGTCTCTGAAAGGTGGAAACAAGATCGAACAATGTCAAGAAGTTATTGGGGTCCTTGGAATTTACTGAAGGTATTATAAATTTCTGTCCCACTTTTCATTAACATGTACTTCTACTTGTTTAAATCATTATATATTTTATTCTCACTAAGCATAAATTCCCGTTTCAAACTGCTTTGATTGAATTACAAAAAAGATTGTATCCCAACTCCCAAGTCAACATATCAACAAACTAGAAAAAGAATAGTAAAATTTAACATTAGTAACTTATCCCTTCACAGTTATGGTTTGTTGGTTACAAGCAAATGTAGATTTTACAGATGTTGGACCTTTTCTAACTCTTCTTTTATCAGATAACTGAAGAAATAAAGAATGTATGTATCTAGTGAGGAAACGTACTATTAAGGATTTAGGGCATTATTTGACTAACAAATTATTTATGGTTGAGAGATCTGCCGTATGATATGATCAGATTTAGTTCCTATATCCTTTTGGTTCGAATTTGATTGTAATATATCAAATTCTTACATACATTTTGATGAAGGACACCCAAATCTACTACCATGTGGTCTCCTTCTGGTTAAGCCCCCCCCCCCTTCCCCTCAATGTGCATGTGTGTGTGTGCTGACCCTTGTGTATTTAATATATTGTTGTAACTGGTTTCTGGGAGTTGTGGCCTTTAATAAATTGGAAGCACCTACCGTCATTCTATTGTCACTGAAGGACAAATATATATTTTTTTGATAAACTGAAGGAAAAGAATTTAAATTATACATCAAATAATTTAATAATTTACATACTGAATGAGTTTTACAAACAGGTACAACTATACTAAACAGGAATGTTTGAACTCACTTCAAGAGATTTAGACAATTTGGAATCATTGAAATTGTCCTTTTGATAAAAAGCTAATAAAGGGAAATTTTAGTAACCTATATGATTATGTCCTTGTATCTGGGATCATATAGACATAATTTGTCACTTTATAAGTAGAATATAATTTTTGTTATTTCAAAAAATGTTATTTAAAAAAAGAAGCACTATGTTATTCTAAATATGATATTTTATTGTTTTTTGATGAAGTTTTCCAATTATTAGGACAGAGGCAAAAGGGAGTCATTGCCAGATCAATCCTCTTTAGGCCTGGTGGGCCACTGGCATGCGAGCTTGCAAGACATGCTGTTGTACTTAAGGTCAATGACTGGGTCTTCTGTCATGGTGGCCTTCTTCCTCACCATGGTAAATATTTTATGGCATTTTGATGTTGTTTAACTTAAGGTTGAATTTATACTTGAGTAGTATCTAGTATCTAATATAATGCTATGGTAGCCTGTTTCAAATTTGTTCAACCTTTCTCTAATTCCAAATGCCTGATAATATTTTCTTGGTCATTTTCTTCCCCCTTCATTTTTTGTAGTTGCATATGGCATAGAGAGGATGAATAAAGAAGTGTCAGAGTGGATGAGAGGTCTGACTGAGAATGACAGTACTCCCAAAATCCCTTTCATTGCCACTAGGGGCTATGACAGTGTTGTTTGGAATCGTTTATACTCAAGGGACACATCAGAGTTGGTGGACTATCAGGCTAATCAGGCAAGTACACTGATGAGATTGTAATAGACTAATAGTTTTCTATAAGTAATGGGAAGATCCTATTTGGGGTTAATAGAAACGTGATAACTATGCCCCTCCCCCTCCCCTCCTTGAAACTGTGATTACATATTGGTGTGTATTTCTCCTTTTTCTTTATGGTCAGTGTAATTCTCCTTTTTCTTTTTCGTTTTATTTTCTAATGGATGCTTTACATATTTATGTGTTTAATTTTCTCGTTGCACTGGGTCTATGTATGCTAATAGACTTAGGAGTTCTAGGGACTCAAAATTACTTCTCCAGAAAAAGGATAAGCCTACAAAATGTATTCCTCCTGAGTGTTAAAAATAAAAGCACAAAACACCACTATAACTACGAAAAATCTAGGAAACCAGTGACTTAGTGTGACAAAACAGACATAATGCAACAAAGAAGTTACCAGGCAGGAAAAAACAATAATTAACTGATGAGCACTGTAACTAGTATTGCTTAGAGAAACATGAATCTTCACACAGTGTGACCAAGAAGTTGCAAATTAATTTTATGCCTGCAATAATGTCCATCTGATATCGCCAGAAAATAGAAATGCTGGTCTGCTCCCTGGAAACCAGCTTTTTCACTCCATTTTTGCAAAACATATTTTTATTGAAGTTCTTAAAAAATGACAAAACATACTTAACTTGGGATGGGGACTTTTTGCCGTTCAATCAAATGTTTCTTAATTTTCATCTGATTACTTAATAACATTCTTTAATTTGTTTAGTGAAATACTTAGTAGATTAATGGAATTCTGCCTCAAGCCGACTTGGATTGACAGTTTAAAACTAAAAAATATGATCTTCAGGTATGTTCCATTCTTGAGGAGACACTGCAAGCAGTTGGTGCAAATGCAATGGTGGTCGGGCATACTCCTCAAACTATAGGTGCAAATTGGTAAGGGAAGATAACTCTTTAAGCATGGTTTAAAATAGCCTCAAGTTGTCACAATCTTTAGATGGAGTGTAATTTGTATATTGCTATCCTACTTGAATTTTAACTTAAATGGCATATACTCTATCTAGGATTCTAGGTCTGTTAGTGCATTGTGGACGGATTACTTCTATTCATTGAAATAAATTCTCTGCTTCCTACAGTAAATACAATTGTAGCATATGGCGCATAGATGTTGGAATGTCTAGTGGAGTTCTTAATTCAAGACCAGAGGTAAAAAATCCATGGGCCTATATATAATGTCCTTATTTATGACCCACACACTTCAGCATTTCTGGGGTTACTCAATAGAAGTGATATACTTTATGTTATTTACTAAATATTATATGAGATAACCGTGTGCTTCTGAAGCTTTCTCCAGGACCGTGTTCACTTCCCGTAAAAATGCCTTGAATTTTGTGTAGAGAAAGTAGCTCTATTTTTAGCATATGAACTATGTAATAAGTTAATTTGATCTGTCATATTTCATGCTTTTGAGTGATAATGTTGATAACAACAAATTGGTACCATCTGGTAAAACCTATTATATTGAATTTGGTAGATGGATTAAATCATATGAAGAGTTGTTACTCTCTCATTACCTGTTTCTTTAATATCCTGATTAAATTAAAGTAGTTATTGGGATTTACAGTTGACTTCGTATTTTCCAGGTTCTAGAAATTATAGACAATAAAGCAAGAGTTATAAGGAACAAAAGGGACAGATACAGTGAACTTCAGGCTGCTGCATATACTTAAGAGGCAAACAAATGATTTATCAGGTATATTGAATTACAAGTTGCTTGTCTATTGCTTGTTCTGTTACAAGTTCAATTGAAAATTTGAAAGTAATTTTTATTCTACGGCAATATACTTTGGTGTTTCAGCATTTGCAAGTTGAGACTTTCCACCCTACAAGGGTGCCCTCCAGCCCCTTAATTTATATAGTTTATCCTTCGACCCCTTATACCTGGTTAAAAGCAAAACAGACAATAACAACAACAATCAAGCCTTTTCCTATTAAGTGGGGTCGGTTACATGGATCAAACGATACATTGTGCCCTATCATAAACCAAGTCTTCAGAAATGTCATTCAAATGTAAATATTTTTTAATCGTTTTACCAATAGTCTTTCTTAGTCTCCCTCTGCCTTTAGCTATTGGGCTATCCTCTACCTGATCTACTTTTCTTATAGGGGTTTCTAAGAGTCTTCTCTTTACATGTCTAAGCCACCTAAGGCGAGATTCTCCCATCTTTTCTACAATAGGTACTACTCCTATTTTCTCTCTAATGTATTCATTTCTAATCATATCTTGTCTTGTATGACCAAACATCCAACGCAACATCCTCATCTCAGCGACATTGATCTTATGTTCTTGCTGGCTTTTTATCGCCCAACATTCAGTACCTGATAGGTTCTTTTCCTATCAGTAAACAAACAACAGAAATATAAGAGCAGAAGGTGATGAGGATGATGTGATTCTTTGTGTTATTGAATGATAAAAGGAAGGAAGTTACAAGAAAGAAAAAGAGCTATAGCTCCCCCAAGTCTGAATATCTATTCCAGACCCCAATTCACAATGTAAAACTTTCCATGCCTCCTTAATTCCCTATTCCCTCTATATATCAAGATCTGCATAATAACAGATTTCCTCTTTCTATAACTACTTCCTTATTCTACGGGATTGCAATGCTGAATCATCCTTCTAGAACAAAGAATAAACCCCTCAAGGTTTATCTGGAGTGACATGGGTCTTGGGCCTGCGGGTGTAGAATAGAAGGGGCTTAGGATTGGGCTGGACCTGGTTCCTAACAATACCGCCCTCTGTAAAACATGTCTTGTCCTCAAGACAGAAAGAAGGAAACTGGCTCTGAATGGATTCCGCTTCTTCCCAGGTAGCTTCATCCACAGGTAGTGTGCTCCAAAGGATGAGCCATTCCTTGACAAAGCGACCATTTCGCTTCCCCTCTCTAGTGGCCAGAACTGCTTCAGGGATAGGAGTTTTTGAGGCATCAATTGCCATATCAGGTGGTAGAGAGCCTGCATCCGAGGTACCTGGAATTGAACGCTTGAGCTGGGAAACGTGAAATACCGGGTGAATGCGGGAAGTAGATGGTAGGATGAGTTTGTAAGCCACTTCACCCACGCGAGACTCAATCTGGAAAGGCCCGAAGTACCGAGGGGACAGTTTAGGATTGATCCTTCTAGCCAAGGATTGCTGTTTATGTGGGCGTAGCCTAACATATACCCAATCTCTAGGAGAGAAAACAGTGTTTCGGCGGTGGGCATCTGCATACTTCTTTATACGCAGCTGAGCACGGTGAAGATGATATTTCAGCTGACGCAGTGCCTCATCGCGATCAGAAAGTACTGCAGCAACAGATTTCACGGCCGTCTCGCCCCTCAAATAGAGAATAACGGAAGGGGGGGGCCTCCCATATACTATTTCGAAGGGAGACTTCCCTGTGGCCGAATGGAAAGAAGTGTTGTACCAAAATTCCGCCCATGACAGCCATGAGAGCCACTGACGGGGCTGCTCCGAGGCGAAATAGCGGAGAAAGATTTCCAAGCAACGATTCACTACCTCGGTTTGACCATCGGTTTGGGGATGGTAAGAGGTACTCATCCGTAATGAAGTCCCTTGGAGACGAAATATCTCTTTCCAAAACTTGCTAAGAAAGAGTGGGTCACGATCACTGATTATGGATTTGGGAAAACCATGCAACTTGACCACCTCCTTCACAAAAACTTCGGCCACTGATTTAGAAGTAAATGGGTGATGTAGAGGCAGAAAGTAAGCATACTTGGAAAGTCGATCCACAATTACCATGACGACTTCGAACCCGTGGGACTTAGGCAATCCTGAGATGAAGTCCATAGAAATATCCTCCCAAACCAATTCCAGAATAGGGATAGGTTGTAACAGACCAGCGGGAGACATGGCCTGATATTTGTTCTTCTGGCAAATATCACAGCGACGGACATATTCCATGATATGTTGCTTCATACCCATCCAAAAGAAACTCCTAGCCAACCTCTTGTATGTTTTGGTAAACCCGGAATGGCCTCCCAGTGGAGTATCATGAAACTCGGCCAAGAGTGTTGGAATCAGACTAGAATTCCTGGACAACATCAATCTGTCCTTGAAGAAAATGAGGCCATCTCGGAGAGAATAGTGAGGCATAGAGCTAGGATCAGATTGCAAGGATTGCCGCAGGGATTCCAACTCAGCATCTGTGCTAATTTCAACTCTGATTTTTGGGAAATCCACCCAGTAAGGGCTGATGGAGATGGTGGAAAGCTCTGCCGAAGGGAGGAATTGCCTAGAGAGTGCATCTGCAGCCTTGTTTTCGGGCCCTGGTTTATAAATTACCTCAAACTGAAATCCCATCAATTTTGACAGCCAGCTCTGCTGGTCCGTGGTGGTAATACGCTGCTGTAGCAGATGCTTAAGGCTACGGTGATCCGTGTAGACCTTGAAGCTTCTACCTAAGAGATAATGTCGCCAATGCTGGACAGAAAGAGCCAAAGCCATAATTTCCTTTTCATAAACTAATTTAGACAAGGCGGCCGCTGCTAGAGCTTTGCTGAAGTAAGCGATGGGTCGGCGTTCTTGCATCAAAACCGCCCCAATTCCTCTACCTGAAGCATCACACTCGATGATGAATTCCTTGGAAAAATCCGAAAGTGCCTGAACTGGGGAAGAAGCTAGACATTGCTTGAGGTGCTTGAAGGCGTGGGCTTGCTCTAGACCCCAACTGAACCCGTCCTTCTTGGTAAGTGCAGTAAGCGGCTGGGCAATTTTACCATAATCTAGAATGAACCTGCGGTAATAACCCGTGAGTCCTAGAAACCCACGAACTCCCTTCACATTAGTAGGCACTGGCCACCCCAAAACAGCTTGGACCTTGGAGGGATCCATTGCTACTCCTTGAGCAGAGATCACGTGGCCGAGGTAATCAATGGAGGACAACCCAAACACACATTTCTTCTTGTTAGCCACAAACCTGTGTTGAGTGAGGAGGCTTAGAACAGTACTCAGATGGGCTAGGTGAGTCTGCCAAGTGGGGCTGTATACAAGTATATCGTCGAAGAAAACCAGAACACATTTTCTTAGTAAAGGCCGAAACACGGAATTCATCGTCGACTGGAAGGTTGAAGGAGCATTCACAAGTCCAAATGGCATGACAAGATATTCGTAATGGCCCTCGTGGGTTCTGAAGGCAGTCTTGTGGATGTCTGCATCCTTAACCCGAATTTGGTGGAAATCGGACTTGAGGTCTATTTTGGAGAAAAAGGAGGAGCCGTGCAACTCCTCTAACAACTCGTTAATTGTCGGGATTGGATACTTATCTGGTGCAGTCGCCTTGTTCAAGGCTCTATAATCCACACACATCCGCCAAGTATTGTCCTTCTTCTTAACTAGGATGACTGGGCTAGAAAAGGGACTAGTGCTGTGTCTGATCAGCCCCTCTCCAAGCATCTCTTCCACCTGTTTTTCTATCTCATCTTTGTGATGATAAGCATATCGGTAAGGACGAACACTCACGGTTTTGGCCCCTGCAATCAGTGTAATGGCATGATCGTGGGCTCTATGAGGGGGCAACCCCTTCATCTCGCTGAACACCTCAGTGAACTGGTTCAGCACCCCGCCTAGCTCGTGACCCCTTGGTGAATCACTCGAAATCCCTGGACCCTCAATGTTGCGAGACTCGAAACCCTCAGTCGCTGCCTGGTGAGGTTTGGATGTTATCTTGGATGTGGTAGCCCTTGAGAGTGATCATGCGACCCTGCTCCTCAAAGCTAACGGTCTTCTTCTTCCAATCCATGGTGGTTGTTCCACACGATTCCAACCACGCCACTCCCAAGATGATATCAACCCCACCAAGATCCAACACATAAGCATCGACTGTCATTGTGTACCTCCCGACCCTGATCTCGAGTGCTCTGCAAATTCCCTGAGATGAACATTTGCTGCCGTTTCCTAAACCCACGCAGAACTCCTCCGTATTGGAGACGGCGAGACCCAAGGATGCCACCAGCTCTTTGACCACGAAATTGTGGCTGGCGCCACTATCAACCAAGAGAATGATTGGGTATCCCTTCAAGGTTCCTTCCAACTTGATAGTCTTAGAGCCGGCTAACTCCTTGGAATTGAGTGCTCTGTAATCAAGAACTTGACAGACCTTTTCCCCGTTTCCTTCTTCCGTGTCCTCCTCTTCGGCTAAGATATTTGTGTCGGTGGGTTCGTCTCCATCGAAAATGAGGAGCCGAAGGTGTTTGTCGAGGCAGATATGGCTAGCGCTCTAATGCTGGCCACACTTGAAACACAGGCCCAATCTCCTCCTATCCATAAGCTCATGATAGGATAAGTTCCTAGCACCCCCACAAGATTGGGTCGTTGTTGGCTGGGCAGACTTGGGCCCTCTATTGTTGGGGCCATTTACACTTCCTGTTGAGGGTTGGGCCGAGTTGGTGTAGTTCCCTCCCATACCCCTATTTCCACTCTAAGGTGATTGTGTTGACGATGGGGGCCTACGATTCTGGAAGGTGTTGCGCCACCCACCAGAATGAGCTACCTTGTCCAACTTTCTCGTTATTGAACGATCCACCGAAATCATTCTATGGCGGTTCGGCGGATCGAAAGCCAGGACTTCCATCCGAATCTCCTCCTTCATTCCCCCTAACAGAAATCCCATGTATTGATCTTCGGGTAGTGGTGGAATTTGTGCCATGAGGATTTCAAATTCCTCAACATACTCATCCAAAGAACCAGTCTGTTGCAACAACTTGAGTTGAGAGAAAGGGTTACCTGATTGGTGATCGCCGTAGCGATCCATTAATGATCTCTTGAACTTCTCCCAAGTCATCCCAGGCTCGGCATCTCGGAGGACCTTGAACCAGTGCTATGTCATTCCTTCCATGCAGATCTGCGCTAGTTGCACCCTCGTCCCTGGTGGCGTTCCCTGGACTGCAAAATACGCCTCTGCCTTCGCAACCCAACCTACAGGATCGTCGCCCCGGAAAGAAGGCATCTCTACATGCTTGGCAGACAAACGGGATGCTTCAGTTTCCGGTGATGATTCAGAGTTCGGAGATTGTTGTCGTTGCCGCTGGAACCCATCTCGCACCTCGAGGATTAAAGCTTGAAGGGAGCTGGTGAGCTCGTCGACACTAGTCCTCAAGGAGCTCAGCTGAGCTGTATGCTCCTTCAGTGTCGACCCATGTGACCTCACCATTTGATCCTGCCCCCTAAGCAACCCCTCTTGGTTTCTGAGACTCGATTCGACGGCGGCAACCCGCATTTCAATGGCATCCAAGCGTTGCGTCGTTGTCGTCATTCTTGTTAGCATACACTCTCAATGAAAGCACCAATTGATAGGTTCTTTTCCTATCAGTAAACAGACAACAGAAATATAAGAGCAGAAGGTGATGAGGATGATGTGATTCTTTGTGTTATTGAATGATAAAAGGAAGGAAGTTACAAGAAAGAAAAAGAGCTATAGCTCCCCCAAGTCTGAATATCTATTCCAGACCCCAATTCACAATGTAAAACTTTCCATGCCTCCCTAATTCCCTATTCCCTCTATATATCAGGATCTGCATAATAACAGATTTCCTCTTTCTATAACTACTTCCTTATTCTACGGGATTGCAATGCTGAATCATCCTTCTAGAACAAAGAATAAACCCCTCAAGGTTTATCTGGAGTGACATGGGTCTTGGGCCTGCGGGTGTAGAATAGAAGGGGCTTAGGATTGGGCTGGACCTGGTTCCTAATAGTACCATACAACATCGTGGGTTTGATAGCTATGTGGTAAAATTTACCATTAAGCTTGAGAGGCACTTTTCTATCACAAATAACTTATGAAACATTTCTCCATTTCATCCATCCAGCTTGAATCCTATGGTTTACATCTCTCTCTTTCTCTCCATCATTTTGTATGATAGATCCAAGATACCTAAATTGTGTGACTTGTGGTATAGTATGGTCTCCAATTTTCACCGTTAAGCTAGTATTAGCACGTTTCTTACTGAACTTACATTCTATATACTTCGTCTTACTCCTGCTTAGACGGAAGCCATGTTCTTCCAAAGCTCGTCTCTATCGCTCTAGCTTCCTATTTGTTTTCTCTCTCGACTCTCCAACTAAGACTCTATCATTTGCAAAAAGCATGCATTGTGACGTAAAAATTATTGCTTCACTGTCAAAGTTTGCGATATTGTAAAAAACCAATCAGAAAATGGGAGAAAAGAGAAGCAAATAAGTGAATCATGAATTTTTATTTTTTTTTTGTTGATAGAAAAAGAAATTCATTAAGAAAGAAGGAAGAGAAATACAAAGGTAGGAGGATAAGATATCCTCCGCAAGAAAACAGCTAAAGAGAAAAATACAAAGAACAGATGAAACAAAACTCAAGAATAACAGTGCACAAGGGCAGTTCGATCTCTATACAAATCTGAAATGGCAACCCCCTTAAAACGACCATGAGTCGAGCACCAAAGAGAAGCCAAAAACCTAATTCTTTCTGACAACATTTCTGCAAACATCGAAACACCTTGAAAAATCCGAACATTCCTCTCCAACCAGATGGACCACAGAAAAGTGAAAACAACACAGTTCCACAAGATTTTGACCTCTTTTCTTCTTCCAAACCCTTTAAATCTTATTGTCAAAAAGGTCTCTAGAGAGTTTGGACAAATCCAATATTATACACAAACAGCAAACAGCCTATTCCATAGGAGATTAGCTATCAGAGAATGTAAAAACAGATGTATAACAGATTCAGAATTTTTCATCCACATAACACAAATATTAGGGGAGATGGCTGTTTTAGGTCTCCGAATCTGCAACAAATCATTAGTATTAATTCTATTCAGTACAGCTGTCCAGACAAAAGACTTCACCTTAAAAGGAGCTTTGGATTTCCAAATAAGTTTATCAAGGGTGAACTTCTCTCCATTAGGAGAATGAGTTAAGAAATGAAGGAAACGTTTACAAGAGTAACCACTAGAAGGGTCAAGAGTCCAAATTCTCCTATCTAGAATGGATGAAAGATTGACATTTTCTAAGAGAAGGAGAGATTGTAAGTCTTGAGTATTCCTATCATTAAGATTCCTAAAAAAATGGAAGTTCCAGGAAATAGAGTCACCCTGAAGAAAATAGAAATGATGGACTGGTGCATTATGTAAAGAGGAAAGGTTATAGAGGCATGGAAACACCTCCATGAAAGAGATTCCACCCACCCAAATATCTTCCCAAAATCAAATTTTAGAACCATCACCCAATTTTAAGGAAACAAAAGGAAGAAAGCTATCATAGCAATGTAAAATAAATTTCCAAGGGCTTCCATGATTAGCAGTAAGCGCAAGATTGACATGCCACCCATTCTGATTCAAACCATACTTGCTGCAAATAACCTGATGCCATAAGGAAGAAGGCTCTTGAGGAAAACGCCATAACCATTTACCCATCAAAGCAACATTTTTTGCCATCAAGTTACCCAACCCCAGACCTCCTTTGCTTTTCAACCTACAACAAATTTTCCAACCTACTAGATGATACTTCCTCAACTCACCAACACCAAACCAAAGGAAATCCCGCATAATTCTCTCCAATCTTTGTGCCACTCCAACAGGGTACGAAACAGGGAAAGATAGTAAAGGGGAATGCTTGCCAAACAAGTTTGAATCTATGTACTTTGACCACCTAGAGAAAATTAAGCTCCCTTCCAATTATCCAAATGTTTAGAAAACTTTTGAATCACAGGTTCCCATAAAGAGACTTTGGGTTTCCTCCTAAAGGAATACCCAAATAAACCGAAGGCCATTGAAGGATTTGACAATCAGCCACAGCGGCAAGGGAACCACACTCATCATTTAACACATTAATATCTGGCAAACCACTTCTGCTCAGATTAATCTTCAGTCCAGAAATAACCTTGAAGATCTAAAGGAGATTGAGAACATTGACAAAACTTTCTTCACCATTCTCCAAAAAGAGAGTAGTGTCATCTGCAAATTGAAGATGACAGACCAAAACCCCACTTGGACCTACAGATATACCTTTAGCAACTCTCCTTTCCACGGCTCTAGAAAACATCCTACTCAACACGTCAACCACAAGAGTAAACAAGAAAGGAGACAGGAATTCTAAATGGAAATTTTATCACTCTTTAGAAATTTATTGGTTTCTTTTTTTTTCTTAAATGGAATTTTACCAAATGGATCAAATAGAAGATAATCGAATCAAAAAAGACTTTGCTCTAATGAATTTATTGAAAATTTCGTTTTGGTAGAGCCCAATGACATCTTTTGATTCATTTGGTGGACATTACCAAGTGGGATAAGGGTTGATTGTTGTTGAATTTGGTATCAATTGCCAAACTCCTTATTTCTGCATTGTGGTAATTCCATATTTCCATGCATTAGTAGTAGGAATTTTGTGGCTTGCTTCTCTCACCGTACCCCTTAAAAGAATTATTTTTACTGTTTAAACAGGCCTGTATTACATAGTTTTAATCCCATGTCAATCGTGACTAGGAATGAAATTGGCTATAGAAATATAAAGGGTCATTTTCATTTTGCTCCTAGATGTTTGATAATCTTTAACTATTTCAATATGCAACTTGAAACTGAGTTAGGAATCCCAACTTGTTTTGAGCAGGTCATGGTCCTTGGTGGCCTCCATAATAGTGGTCCACGTATTTATGCGACTGCTATATACTGGAGGATTTTATTAGTGGTTCAATTAGATGTCTTACAAATTAAGTATTTCGTAGAATAGTGATTTAGTAGGAAAAAGCAAAATCTCCACTGATATTATTGCGAACTGTGCTTAATTTCTACTGTGTTTTTGCAGGAAGTACGGACATCCAGCTAGTGAAGTCCAACATTGGCAAATTCATTCAATGCCCATTGACCTCTTGTAGTCACTTGTTACTTGTTTGCTTCACATAGAACTTGTGGAGACTGGAACAGTGCCCCAATTTTGGCAATTCAATATCATTTTAGTGATTCAATTGCAGGGCCTGTCTATATACGGGGACAAAAAAAATTCTGAGAGATATTCATAACCAGTTATGTTTGCAGTTAAATGTTAGCCTCTGCTCGTGGCTTAAAAGCAAGGTGAAAATAGGGTGTACAACAACAAAGGGAAAAAAAAAGGCAAAAAGGAGGAGGGAAAATATTGTAGTTCTGAATCAGTTGCACTATCACCAATTACATTGACCAGTCCCAGCCTAAATTGCTCGATTGTTTGTGCTGATCAACTTCATCTGACTGCATAAAATATCATTTCCAAACTAATGATATTAATTCTCATTTCAAACTCTTAACGTGACTAGCCTCTTCGGCATTTTATGCCTCTTCAGAGTGGATGAGTATATTTTTGTCTATGTTGTAGGCTGTTCAAAAACTAAACCTAATTAATCAAATGAATTAAACTAAGATAAATCAATATTGTAAAAAAAAAAAAAAACTACGATAAGTCAACCTGTTTGGATTGATTAATAAATACTGCCAGTTTGATTCAATTCGGTTCAGTGCATGTCTTATTCACTTTGGTTTAAGTTTAGTTTACAAAAAAAAATTAAAAAAAAAACCGGCCATACAATTGAATCTAACCACTTTTTAGGAGTTATTTTAGTTCCATATAAAAAGCAACTCACATAAACCAAATCATCACTATCAATTTCTTCCCTTATGTTCTGAAATGGATTCGAAACCAAATAAGCGCGTCATACTGGTAGTTTCTTCCTTATGCGAATCAAGAAAAGGAGTCAGGGGTAACTGCATGATGAGGCTCTAACGCTCAATCGCAGTCGACGACCAAGTTGAATGTTAATGGAATAGTAGTAAAGACTTGATCTGCCCCTTTGGTTAACTTTCGCAGATATATTGTGAGCGTAATTTGAATCTCTCATGCACTCCACGTGGGATAGATGTACGTTAGGATCGTCTTGTGCCACGATGAGATTTCAAATTGATCGTTGAGGTCCGTCTCTCGACTTTGTCGGGACTATTCCACGATCGTTGAGGTTCGTTCGACTTTGTCGGGCCGTGTCCTACGATCGTGGAGGCTAGTCTACGATCTGTTGTACTGTTTTTCCTTTAATGGTCAATCCTTACTCGCGAGGCGATCGTGGTCCCCATTCAGAATGGGAAAATGATCAAACGATGGGGTTCGAGGTCGCAAGGCCGTCATGGGGCGTTGTCGTAGTCCGGTGGTTCGTCGATCCTTCGGATTCCCACGGTCCAGAACACCTTCTTTCTCTTTTTCTCTCTCAATTAACAAGACTAATGGTTATGACACTCCTATGTTAAAGTATGTGTACAAACTTTATATACAAGAATCATTTCCTTTTAAAAGTATTAGCACATATCTTTTCCTACTTATGCATGTATTTTTCTTCTCTTTATTTTTTATTTTTTTTGGAGGGGGGAGGTTATAAGGGAGGTCTAAGATGAGGTGTGAAGGGCGGGAATGTAGGGTAAAGTTGAGGCAAATAGCTTTAGTGGGATTTAAACTTGAGATTAAGTAGTCTCCAAAGAGACTTGCCATTGTTGGACTCATACAAAGTAAAATGTGCAATTGGATTACTTCATATTCTAGAGTTTCAAAAAGTAACAAAATACAAAGAAAAATTATGTTCTTGCATTATTTTTATCCAAATACCACTTTTCACACCACTTTTGAGTGATTATGATTAAGTGAGAGAAAGTGATAAGAAAAAAATGATGTAATCAATGATATAAGAAATAATATAAAAAGTAATATAAAAAAAAGCATAATTGAAATACAAAAAAACATTGGAATCAAGGGTGGCGCCTCATACAACTCAAGAGAGGCTTTAGCCTCCCCCTCCCTCCAAAATTTCTCAAAAAAATTTAATATGTAATTTTTTCAAAAAATTTTATTTGCTTAAGAATGCCCTCCTCAAGTTATTTTTTTTCACTCTAGCTCCGTCCTTGATTGAAATGTTGAGTTGATGTCTTTAAAAATGAAGCAATGAAAGTGATACGGATATATTTTCATACAAGAAAAAAGATAATTATACATTCCTTTTAAAAGTATATGTATTGTTGACATTTTTTTAAGAGTTTTAAATTTAGTGATAAAAAATAATATATATATATATATATATATGATAAATAATATTAAAAAAATATAAAAAATATATATACACTATTAATAATAAAAATATTAAAATTGTTTCATACAAATTTTAATAGACTCTATCATCACTATTCATTTTTGTTTTTCTCTCTCTTTTTCTCTCTTTAGTCACAAGAATCAATGATTACTTTTTTATTCTTATGTAATATTTGTATTTAAGTTTCTATACAACTATTTTTTTCCTTAAAGATAAATTTTCATACAAATTTCACACATACTTTATCATCACCATTAGTTTTTTTTCTCTCTTTCCTTAATCACTAGAATCAATTATTACTTTTTTTATTTATGAGTGATATTTGTATTTGAGTTTCAATGCTACTAATTTTTCTCTTAAAAATGGGGGTGGGGGTGGGGGTGGGAAGGGGGGTTTGAATGAATGTTGGATTGTCACAAATTCTCCCTCCCTTCTTTTTTTCTTTTTTTTCTGCCCCTTCTTTCCCACCTTTATCTGCTTTGTCTATCATATATACACACCACGTAGGAGCTTGCATGACAATCACAGGGAAGCCAAGGTGTTAATAAACGTTCAACACAAGTAATTAACGTGCCATGTAGGACTCCATTGGACGATTTTCTTACTACCCATGACACAAGGACAACATCATATCACATTGTATGATTGAAGAATTAAATTGACGTTAAAATATTTGAAGGACTAAAGTAATTATATTTATATCTTTAAAAGATTAATAAGAGTTTACTCTAAAAATAATAGACAAATGTTGGAATTTTATCTTAGATGACATCATTGTGTCATTACATTACCGTTCGCATGTTGCCGAATTCTGATGACAAACAATGGCTGGTGTACATGACATAGTGTCATCAGGGTACACATTTTAGACATTTCACATAAAAAAATATATGGTATAATTAATTTTTTAGTCCCTATTAATATACTTATTTTTAATTTTAGTCCCTATAAAATTTTCGATCTCATTTTGATCTCTTTAAATTTCAAAACAGGTGAAATTAATCTTGTCATACACTTGTTTTAAGCACTAATTTTATATGTTTCAAAATTTAAAGGAACCAAAATAAGGTCAAAAATTATATAGAGATTAAAAAAAATAAGTATATTTACAAGGACTAAAAAATTAATTAAATAAAAAAAATTCTCATATCATGAGAAGGTATGATTCTCATGCCGCCTATGCTAATGTTGAGGGAAAATTATTCTACTACGTGTGTTTAGATTACCTTATTTTATATTCAAAATAATTTATAATTAAAAGTTGTATGAATTTTTGAAAAATAAGCAATTATTTTCTCTAAGATAATCTATACCAAACATGTTAGAATGGAATGAATTTTAAAAACTTACTTAAAATTATGAGAATGAATAAATATTCAGTGAAGTAATGGTGTGTTTATTTCAAGATTTGCCAAGACATTTTGGAGAATGTGAGGTTGGGAATAAGACATTCCCACATTTGGTACAAACTTGGAAAAAATATTTGAGCATTGTTTTGTCTAATTTTTATTCCCACCATGAGATGGGTGTTATTTTCTCGTGGCATAGGAATGAAAATACTTACCATTAACTTTCTCTCCCACATTCTCTCAATTTCTTTACCATGTTTTTAAAAACATTCCCAAGAATAATTATAAATACTAAACAAATGTGTACTTAAATTTACTCCAGAACAACATTCCTAGTTATAGAGTATCTAGTTATACCATTACTTCCACTAATAAAGTAATAATCTACAATTAGAATATAGGCTTAGCACCCAGCGCTTGGACATCGTAACATAAAAGAATAACCCACGAGTCCATGACAACAGTCCTACATATTTATCGTCAAAATTATCATATAGGATGTATCAGAGAGAATGAGGAGAAATACAATCAGTATAATAACCTAACCTGGCTGAGATTTCAACGGCTGAGCAACTAAAGTTGAAAAGATAAATTCTAACAACAGTAGTTCCGTCTAACAAAAAAAAAAACAAAAGCTCACAGGAAATGAAATCCCTTAAATTCCAGAATATCAAATAATCTTTCACATAATTAAAGCTTACATTGTCATGAAACCAAGGGAAAAATTTCATGTAGCGTAGAGGTGTTTTCATGGAATAATGTTCTGTCCAAATGAAGCTAGCAAAAAGCTAAACTAGAAAAAAAAAATTAAAATTAAAATGACTATTAAATTTAACAATGTGTACAGTAAAATAGGTTCTAATATCATAGGTTAATCCGATGCCTACTGCATAGTATCTATTCATAACTCACGACTTGAAAAAGGCTAGCTCACGCCCCAGTTTGATGCACTTTATCAATGTTGACAGACAGTATCATCTGTAATGGAACTGAAGAATGGTGAATATTCTAAATCGAGTGTTATTTAGGTGACACTGCCAGTGTCTTTCTGCTGATTGAAATCTTGGAAAAAGGACTTTCCGGCTTCATATGTAGACCAGCAGATAGCAGCTGCAGGAGCATGAAATAGCATCCTTGGAATCCATCCTCGCATGAGCCCTCTGTATCCATCCTTTTTCACTATTGTTTTAATAACATCCCCAATTGAACCACTTTTGAACCTATCACATCCACAGACGCCCTGCACCAACAACCAATGTCAAGATAAACACTCCAAGGAAAGGAAAGATAAGGACATTTTAAATTGCTATCTGATTCCCTTCGATTTACCATCATTCTTATACCCAAGGGTAACAAACATTCATATAGTAAAATATGCTGCACAATTAATTTCCAGATAAAGTATCAGCTTGATCAAACACCATATTGCAACAACAACAACAACAAAAAACAACCAAGCCTTTTCCCACCAAGTGGAGTCGGTTATATGGATCAAATGACGTCATTGTGCCCTATCATAAACTAACTCTTCAGAAATGTCATTCAAATCTAAATCTTTTTTAATTGTTTCACCTATAGTCTTTCTTGGTCTCCTTTTACCTCTAGCTATTAGACTATCTTTTACTTGATTTATTCTTCTTATCGGGACTTCTAAGAGTCTTCTCCTTACATGTCTAAATCACCTAAGGCGAGATTCTACCATCTTTTCCATAATAAGTGCTACCCCTGCTTTTTCTCTAATGTATTCATTCATAATACTATCTTGTCTTGTATGATCACACATCCAGCGCAACATCATCATCTCCGCGACATTGATCTTATGCTCTTGCTGACTTTTTACCGCCCAACATTCAGTACAATACAACATCGCGGGCCTTACAACTGTGCGGTAAAATTTACCCTTAAGTTTGAGAGACACTTTTCTATCACAAATCACTCCTGAAGCATTCCTCCATTTTATCCATCCAACTTGTATCTTATGATTTACATCTCCCTCTATCTCACCGTCATTTTGTATGATAGATCCAAGATACCTAAACCGTGTGACTTGTGGCATGGTGTGGTCCTCAATTTTCACCGCTAAGCTAGTATTAGCACGCTTATTACTGAACTTACATTCCATATACTCCGTCTTACTCCTGCTTAAACGAAAGTCATGTTCTTCCAAAGCTCGTCTCCATAACTCTAGTTTCCCATTTGTTTCCTCTCTTGACTCTCCAACTAAGACTATATCGTCAGCCAAAAGCATGCATTGTGGCACCGGCTCTTGGATATGCGCAGTAAGCACATCCAAGACCAAGGTAAAAAGATATGGACTCAAAGTTGACCCTTGGTGCAGTCCTATAGTTATAAGAAAATCTTCTGTAACCCCACCTTGTGTTCTCACACTAGTTTTACCCCTATCATACATATCTTGGATTGCTCGATTATAAGTGATACAAACTTCTTTCTTCTCCAAAACCTTCCACAAGACCTTTTTCGGTACCCTATCGTAGGCTTTTTCCAGATCAATGAAAACCATGTGTAGGGTTTTTTGCTTCCTCTGATACCTCTCCATCAATCTTTCATAGAAGATAGATTGCTTCCATGGTTGATCTCCCAAGCATAAAACCACATTGATTCTCTGAAATATGAGTCTCTTGTCTTAATCTCCGTTCAAACACTCTTTCCCATAACTTCATGGTATGACTCATGAGTTTAATTCCTCTGTAATTTGCACAAGTTTTGTACATCTCCCTTTCTTATAAATAGGAATTAAAGTGCTTCTCCACCATTCATTTGTCATTTTCTTTGATCTCATTATCTCGTTAAATAGTTTTGTGAACCAGCTTATACCTTTCTCTCCTAAGCACTTCCACACTTCGATAGGTATATTATCCGGTCTGATCGTTTTTCCATTATCCATCCTCTTCAAAGCTTCTTTTACCTCGAACTCCCGAATTCTACGATAAAAGGTTTTATTTTGATCCTCTTCTCTAGTGTTTAGAATGTTCGAGTCCCCTAAAGTCCTGTGTCCCTCATTAAGTAACTTGTGAAAATAACCCTTCCATCGATCCTTAATGTCTTGTTCCGTAACCAAGACTTTACCATCTTCATCCTTAATGCATTTCACTTGATCCAAGTCTCTTGTCTTCCTTTCTCTACTTTTAGCAAGCTTATAAATATTCCTTTCTCCGTCTTTGGTGCCCAAAGATTGATATAATCCGTTGAACACTTTAGCTTTCGCTTCGCTCATCACCTTCTTAGTATCTTTTTTAGCTGCCTTATATTTTTTCCAATTTTCATCTTTTTTACACGTGTCAAGCTTTATAACATTCCCTTTTAACCTTAACCTTATCTTGTACACTTGCATCCCACCACCAAGATTCTTTATCCTTGGGTCCAAAGCCTCTTAATTCACCTAGTCTCTCTTTTGCTACCTTCCTAATCCCTTTAGCCACTCGTCTCACATATCATTTGCACTCCCTTGTACCTCCCAAAACTCTTCCTCCATATTGCACAATATTAAAAAAAAAATTAAAAAAAAAATCATCACATGATTGTAGAAACCCCAATCTAATTTGGAACCTTTTGTTTTGGTCGGAAAATATTGAGACATTCTGATTTATGGTCTTATAAACCTAAAAAATCCCCCTATATAAGCAATGGGAAGATGATATAAAATTATAAGGATGCTAGTCTACACGAAAGGATCTTCTCAGCTCCTCAACTTACATATGATTCTATGGAATCATAAAATGAAGTCATCCTATTTTATGCCTAATAATCGAACTGCAATAAGAGTTGAAAGAATTAACACTATCATCAGTCATTAGTACCATCATCTTCAGCATCACTCCAGCTCAACACCATTTTGACGGATTAAAGCACTAAATTTCGTAGGCTCAAGTGGTCAGGTGTATAAGAATTTCTGTAGAGGTCCAAGGTTCAATTTCTTATGTACCAAATTAAGAACACTATATTTCAATTAATTAATTCCAATTTTGCCAAGCATGGTTGTGCATAAGTTGAGAAGATACATTAACTGGTCTGTATATATGTACAATTTCATGCATGTAACTAGTACTGAAAAATAGATAAGGTGTTACTCGTAATTAGTTAATTATCATTTTCAATGGCAAACTTCTTACAGTTTATGGTAGGATATGTCCCTGCATTTCATTCTTTCTCTTAACTAGTGTGTATATATGTAAATTGAAAAATTTCATATATGTATGTTAACTAATACTGAAAAATAAATAAGGTCACTCATCAGCAGTTAATTATCATTTTCAAAGTTAAACTTTTGCAGTTTATGGTAGGATAGACACCCTGCATCTTTCTTTTAACTGGTGTGTATATGTGTACAATTTCAAGCATGTATCTTAGACCAGTACTGAAAATTAAATAAGGTGTTACTCATAATGAAATAATTATCATTTTCAATAGTAAACTTTATACAGTTTATGGTAGGAAAGACACCCTGCATCTTTCTCATCCTATCATCATATTTCTTGCTGCTTTCCTTGTCTGTTGGTCGTCATTTTCTTGTTTAAATCTCTTTTGAACTTCCTTTCTGTATTTTTAAACTCAGTCCTCACATATGGCAATGTTTCACCTTAGAGTAGAACTCAAGGGTGAGTCTCAATACTCACACTCAGGCCACCTTTAACCATCCGCTCATCATGTCTTATGACCTCCACTTTAACAACAATTAAGCCCTATCCTACGTTGCACGGGTACGGTACCCGGTACGGATACGGTACGGGATACAAAAATTTTTAAAAAACTAGGGTACAGTACGTTATATATATATATATATATATATATATATATATATATATATATATATATATATATAAAAAAAATAAATTAAAATCTTACACAATAAAATATGACAACATAACATAAAAATTAAAAACAAATTCATGCCTAAATGAATAATTAGTGTTAAAAAATGCATTAATCACTAATAATGTGCACAGAACAAATTAAAAAAAAATATAAGATCAAAGAGACAATGTGAAAATAAAATGTTAATATATTTATTAAAAATAAGAAAAAGGAAAGAAGGAGGTGTACTCCTTACACCCAACGCATCTTGTTTGGTTTGGGTTCAGACTATTGGTTGAAGACTTTATGCGGATAACAATGTTTTAGAGGTATACTTGGGTTCAGAGCTATTGGTTCAAAGCTATTTACTCATCTTTCTCTCTCGTTTTAGTCATCTACCGCCTCCAAGTATACCTCTTCTTTCTGCTTCTCTTCACTTTCTCTTTCTCAAAAAAAAAATTTTCTCCCCTACCCTCTTACATTTTTTCCAAACACACATAAACTGTATCCAACCACTTTGTTCAAGCTGGCGATCAAAAATCAAGACACCACTGTCCGAATCTGGTCGTTGGAGTTGCAGTTGCCGGAGTTGGGTCCTTAGAGCACCGCTCGGGATAGAAGCAGAGAACAGTGTGGTCGCGCATAGTCGGAGTTGGCTGGTCGTCGTCGTCGTCGAGTCGGAGCTATGCAGTCGCACTTCTCTGGTCGTGCCGCTCGAGAGAAGCAGAACGAAGATCTGAAATTTTTAGAGGGCAGAACTTCAAAGGGGAATGACCGTGTTTTGTCAAAAAAAGGGTGGAGCTGTACCCAGCCGATGATGGAGCCGCACCGAGCCGAACCGAGCCGCACCAAGCCGTACCCAAATTAAAAAAAAATTGGGTACGTACCCAAGCCGTACTCGTACCCGGTACGTACCCATGCTTCAGAGGCCCTATCCCAATAGGTGGGGTTGGCTACATGGATCAATTGACTCCATTGGACTCTATAAAAAACCAAAATTACAGTAAAAATATTTAGAGCAAGTTGTTCTCCTAAACTTTTCTTAAGTCATCCTCTACCCATTTGAATCAAACTATCTTCCATTTTATTTACTCTTCTCACAGAGCCTCTGTTGCTCTGATTTGCAGTCACAGAAGTATAAAGAACATGCTCATGGAACCAACATTACCAAAACATAAGCTAAAGTGATTATTACATATTTGCATAGGTGGAACTAGAATTAAAGGAACAGATAAAAACAAAACAATTTCTATCAATTTTAACATCCACTTTAAGGCAAAACAAATACTGCTGAATGCTAATAACTTGAAAGGACAGGAAAGATTCATGATAACAACATCTAAGCCCCATTCCAGAAATGTAATTATTACACTCTCAAGTTTGATAAAATACTGTAATCCACTCCATTTTCCACACTTCTGGACACATTCTAGAAAGAGCACATTGTTTATAGAGTAATGTTAGTTACACAAACTCAAACAATCCTCACAGAAGTAAAATTAAGCAATTGTCAAACTGATTTAACCAATGAATTTGAAGAGACTTGTCATAAATTTGTGGTTTCAGGGTTAACTGTAAGTGATTAAGTGGTTAAATCAGCTTGACAATGGTTAATTTGAAGTATGTGAGGTCTGTGACTGTTTTTTCTGTGTAACTATCATTATCCTTGTTCATATGCTCAACCTTGCAGTTGTGTACTAAGCAATTCAGACTCTAATAAGCTAGATAAACTATTTTTAACAAATGACAAGTCAACACCAGTCAGAAGTCCAATTAGGAAAAAGTTAGCAAATAAGAATGTACTCACCCTTGATTCTTGATTTGATGTATTATTCACCCTTGATTTGATAAAATACATTGAGATCTCAACCCACTAATATAAGGGTTGATATACCCTTAATTTAGAAACAAATTCACTTTAGAGACAAATTCAGGAGTTTTTTCCGTAATAATTATACCTGACACTGCAATTGAGTTTTAACCACATCAAGTGGAGTTGTAACTGCAGCAGCCAAAGCACCAGCAACAGCCCCAGCCGTAGCATGAACAACCAACCGCTCATCATCAACGCTCTCCGGCGAGATCTCCATGAGGCCCCGTTTCGCGGCCTCATACGTGGCAAAATGCACCGCCGTGAACGGCGCATTCATCAACACCGTAGTCCTATACGACGCGTAAAACGCTCCAAACCCCTCCTCACTGAGCACCCTCTTCACACAGTCCCAAACACCCTTATACCCACTGTTACTCAGCTGCAGCCTCTGCTTCACCATGTCCATCGGCGTCAACACCGCGTCACTGGTGACGGTGGCGCACACGCCGGAAACGGCGTGGGCGAAAGAGTTATTAGGGTTCCCGTTGGAGAAACGCTTCTTGCAAGTTTCGTAGACGGAAAAATAGACGGCATGTGCAGGACCGGCGCCGAGGGCCATGGCGCCGATGCCGCGGTAGAGGGCGGAGGGGCCCTCGGATTTGAGAATGGAGTTTAGGGCTTGACGGACGCTGACCGATTTGATCGGGCAGGACCCAAGGGCTTGCATGTGGGTCTTGACGGTGTCGACGGGGAACATTGCCATGTGCTCGACGGAGCCCGCAACGGATCCGGCGATCATGAACTGCCAGAAGTGGAGGCCGTCGTGAATTGGCGCCGTTAATTCGGGACGGAAATCGGGACGGAAATCCGGGTTTTGGAACTTGGTCGTTGCGTCTGTCGCCATGAATGAATGGGGGAAAAGGGAAAACTAGTTGAGTAGGGTCTGAATCCGAAAGGGTATGCGAAAAATTGGAAGATTTGAAGGGGTATTGGGTGATGGGTTGGGATTTTGCGAGTTTGTTCTTGTGCCATAAACAGTTATAGCATGTAAGGACAGAGGGTTTGGTTCATTCCTAGGGTATGGGAAGATCAGCTTTTGACAAGTCTAAGTAGGAGGCGGAAATGAACAAAAAGTATTGCGTTGTGGACTTTTGCATGTTTATTTGATTTGAATAGTTAATAAAGCAAGGGTTCCAAAAATTTGGGAATGGGATCTCTTCATTTCTTAAAAATTTTGATTTTGCACGTACTAGTAGAATTTATTTTTTACCCGAAATTAATGTTTTAAAAATCAAATCGAAAATTAAATTGATGAGATTTTTGCATCATGATTTAATTAATTTATTCGATTAAATTTATAATTATAGATAACGTATGAATTAGAAACATAGTTAATTTTAGTTTAATGATAATGATGAAGAATGTCTAGCCTGTTCAAAAATTAATGAATTTGTGGTACATGCTCTTCTTTGTCCAAGAGCATGTGCTTTCTCCTCTTCTTTCACAAGTGGACAGTCGAAATGACATTACTTCTAACTTATGAAGTACGGACACGTCGATTATGTGGCGTGTCTGTTTGACACGATATCAGATCAAAACACACGTGAAGATCATGCGATACATATATTATATGTGTCTAAATGTGTTTGATTAAAAAATATTATTTTTTTAATTTGGACACATCTTAGACACGCTCGGACACTTCTCAGAGACGACTTGAACACGACCCATTAATATTTTTTTAAAAAAAACTTAATTTTCATGACTAACGTTCAATTAGTAAATTTGTATGCTCACTCAAACTCATATGACTAACGTCCTGCCTTATTTTCATTTTCTTACTATTTTAAGTTTTATCTTTTCACACGTCACTATTAGACTTTTAAGTTTTATCTTTTCACATAAGATTATTTTTATTTGCTCTTTATCTCTATCATATCAAATCATCCACTTCATTGTCACCGAAACTTGCCTCACACCAATATTCCCCGTAGTTATTTTTTTTATACACACGTATCTTGTATATGATTAGTTATTAGGAGAAGTTAGTTTAAGAAATTTTTATATTATGTTAATAAAAATTATGTTCCATATTTTTTAGGAGAGGCTTATTAGATAACAAATATTGACATATATGATATATATTAAAATATTATAAATCTTCAAGTTTATATAAATGATATTAATGAATTATGAAAAAAATTTCTAAAATTTTGAAATTATATATATATATATATATATATACGCAATGTCAGTGTCCTCTGATTTTTGAAGTTAGTGTGTTCCTCAGATCCAGTATCCGTATCGTATCCCATGTCCGTAATGTGTCAAGTCTTCATAACTTCTAACCTTGGTAATCATAGGCGTGTTTTGCATTTCATAAACTTCTTGATGGAAGTAATTTAATGGACCTAACAAATATCGCCTTGTGACAAATTTAGAAGCATCGAAATGAATTAATCTTCTAACAACAGGCGCATTTCCCTGATCAAACCTTGCAAGCAATAATGTCCCAACTAGAAGAGTTTAAACAACCAAATCAATTCTAACTTTACGTTTGTAGAGCATCTTTTGTACTATTTCTATCATTGCTTATTTTCACCGATAGCATAGGTTTTTTTTACCCTACATAAGACTATATTTAATCTGCATAATAATATAAAATCTAATAGTGTAAAAGAATTAGATAAGATCTAATAAAAAATATTGATAAACTCTTACACTACAAAATATTTGGGATACATAATATAAGTCAAACAATAAATTAAATAACTATTTATCATAATAATATTACCCTTTAACATGAAAAAATATAAAATAAAAAAAGGACAGGTGTATGAGTAGCCTTCGTCAATGGAGACAAAAACCTATATCCTCCATGTAGAGACCTTCGTCCATGGTGGAATAGAACCTAAAAAGAGAATAAACAAAAATGCCAATAGCTTCCACCAGTTTTCAAGTGGAGTTATAGAAGAATAAAAAAATCCCTTAAGTTGTACAACCCAATTTCCACACTCTAAGATGTTGTTGTTGTCGTCGTCATCATCACTTTCGATCTTTATTGGAGTAACGAAAATAAGGCCTTGGGACTCCTCCGAGAGGTGCAGTAGCGACGCCAAATATAATATATTATAATTTTATCAAGTATTTAGTATAAATATTATACTGTATAAGTTTATATATCAAATATCTTTTAGACATTAAAATAATCGATAACGTAATTAAGTCTTAGAAAATGAGATTAAGTTTGATTGAGTTTCGATATACAAACTTATTTAAAAACTTTCTCATTATAACTCTAAACACTCTGATACTCTTAACCTTATCATATCAGATCTTATATTATTAGGTTCTATGCTATCAAATATTATATTATCAAGTCTAATAATATCAGACATTATCCTATTTTGCGTATCAATCAGACCCTTAGATACCATTTTGATACAACTTGGGAATTATTTGTTACTTTGTTGCATAACCTATAACAAGTTAGGTTAGGGTTTTCTATAATATTTTAGTAAATCTTAGCCTATGACAATGAATTATACAATTTTTTGTTTTATTTTGATGGAATAATGCTAGAGTCATCAAAATGAGACAAGCTCGATCAGTCGTTCGAATAGCCCGACAAAATGTGCTGCATGGGCTAATAAAAGTATACACAAAATTAAAAATAGTTAAAATTAACCTAATTTGAATGGATCAAACCAACCCATTTTAACAGCTATAAATAATGCCTAACTCACATCAACACTAAGTACATCATTTTTTGTCTTGTTTTGTTAAGGAAAGGTCTCACAAGAACCCATGGGAAGAGGAGATGGAACAAAGTGTATAAGGGGGGATCGAAGCCCCACACTTTGTATAATGCCCTACAACACTAACCACTGTACTACCTCATGGAACTTAAGATGAGACCAATTATAATTTCAAGATAAAAACTTTATATATATGAAATGATATATGTATAAATGTGTGTTTAGTGTTATTCTTTTTAAAGTGAGTCGTTTCCTATGCCAAGAACTTGTGGCTATTGCTCAATTTACAATTAGTTTTATCCCCTAGGTTCTTAGATTTAATGTTAGCACATAATTTTGTTCGAGTTTTTTTTTATAAAATAAAAAAGAAAAAAATAAATCAAAAAGAAAGAAGAAGAAGATGTGCACTTATTTCTTTTACACATAAAAGTCCTACATTTGGTAAACTATTCACTCTACTAAAGTCTCACATCGGATAAATCAAGTCTCTTCTCCTTCCCCACCTTCTATATAAAGAGTTGATCCTTAAGTGTTTGATCCATCAAGAAAATTACACACTTGACCTTAATACTAAGCATCTGCCTGAGGATTTTAGTAAAAAAAAAAATTGGATTGCTCTTCAATATTTGATTTGTAAGAGCACGTGAGATCCTATGCAATAAGCATGGTGTTTGCACGCCTTGAATGTAAGTTTGTTTATTCTTTCTTTTATTCTTCTTATTCTTCTTTTTTAATTGTTTTTTTATATATTTGTTTTATTCATTTTGACTTATTTATTGGTTAGTTTGGTTTATTTATTTAATAGTTGTTGATTTATTTTAGATATTTTAAAGTTAATTCAATAATAAAAAAGAATTAGCTGAATTATGACAGTTTATTAACTCAGTGACCTTTTGAAAAGTCAGCTGTGTTGCGACAACTTATTAGTCTCAAAGTTAATTAAAACTAATTAACTCACACTTTTTTTAAAAAGAACTACGTTAGCTTTGAATTCCTCATTGTAACACCCCAACTTTTGGAAAAATGTCCCGAATGTTCTGTTTGCTGTTTTTTAAACTTTTGGGTGAAAGACCGTTGTGTCCCTGTTTTGCTGTTTCTTATTTTTTTGTATGAAATATAAATATATATTACAGTCTATGATTTTATTTGGTCGTTTTACATATTTAGCTTCGAGAATAGTAAAATAAAAATTTTGTCAAACTACTGTTTTAAATTTTTCACGTGTGATATCTTGATATATTTTACTTGCCTATAATTTTATTTGAGTGTTTTGAATGATTTGCTTCGTGGTGGAAAAAAATAAAAAAATAACCATTACGTCCGAATTCTTGTTTTTAAATTTTCTATATGATACTGATGTTTAATATTAATTATTTTATTTAGACTTTTTGTGTGATTTGCTCGACAGAAAATAATATTTTTCGACCGAAAATCTTATTTTTAATTATTTAGAAATGGGGGATCTTACTAAACCCAATTCTCGAATGAGACAAGTAGTTAATCTTTTAATTTTTAGGATTTAATCTATAAAATAAAATAATTTTATATTATTATAATATTATTTTATTTGTCAAGATAATTAAATGACTAAGGACCAAAATGTCTTGCGGGACCCACGTTTAGCAAAGCGATTTTAGCTAATGACAAGGCTAGTGACTAGGTTAGTGACTAAGCTTAATGACTAGGCATAATTAGTGACTAAGCATGGTGATTAGGTTAAGTGACAAGGCTAGAATGAACCAATGAGAGCAAAGCTTGGTGAACAAGGATTAATCTTCACCATTGATCCATTCTAAGGCTAGGATGGAGCCAACCTAATGGACACCTTGCATGGCTTGAAGTCTACGACCATTTGGCTTTTGGAAGACCAAAGTTCACTTCATTTTCATGCAATTTTCTCTCTTCTCTCTCTTCCAAGAACACCAACCTCCATTGTTGTTTTTCTTTCAAGCTATTCGGCCAACCTAGCTCACTATCCAACCACTCAAAATTTTATCCAACCAAGTTTTCTAAACCTAAACACAATTCTAAGAACATCTCTAGTTGAGAGTTCTTGCAAAATCCTTCATTTGGAGCTTGAAAACCTACTTGGGAGATTTTACCTAGAAGGTGAAATTTCTTGTTTTCCATTTCTAATCTCTTTTTCAAAGTTTTAAGCCATGATTTATCCATGGTTTAAACTTTCTTTTATGGTTAATAACTTGTAGAATTTTGTTTAAGCTTGTTAGGTGATTTGGTGGAGAAAACCGAAACCCTAGAAAAGGTGTGAAAGAGTGTTTGTCTTCATTTAAGATAAGAGGAAGACTTAATCTTATCATCCTTGGGTGGTGGTAAGAAGATGGAGATTTGTATGTGATTGTAGAATCCATAAGGATTCTTTTGTGTGTTTGTTAATAGCTTTCCTATTTGATGTTTGTATAAATTTGCATGTCTATAAGCTTTGATAATATTGTATGTGTTAGAAATGCATGATAATTTATAGGATGTGAACAACATGTCAAGGATTGCATGAGTGTTCCAAAGAACACACCAATGAGGCTCACGGCCATTAACCAAAATGGAGAACCAAAATGTTCTCATTTTTTTTTAAAGTGTGATTTAATTAACCTAGGAAAAATAATTAGATATAAAATTGTTTAGATCAAGGAAAATGAATTTAGAGATCAAATAGCACAAGTATATGTTTCGACCAACATGTCAAACCAAGTATCCATGATTTCTAAAATCAATTCCAAACTAGTTTCAATCAAAGAGATGTAATATATGTTAAAGGAAAATTTTTTACAATGAGTTTTGAAGAAACAAATTGATTAAAATTAAGTTTAAGAGATTAAAAACTAATGATTTTATTGTTAGAAATGAAATACAGTAACTTTTGTAAATTCCTAACATATGGCTCATCTTATATTTTGAAGCATGTTAGTGATTTTCAAAAGGGTTAAATTATATGGTTAAAAATTAAGTAAACAGAATTTTTATGGAAAAAATTAGAAAATCATTATTATAATTTTCTAAACAAAATACTGTCAATTTTTATTAAAACGGACAAGTAAGATAGAAAAAGATATTCAAAAGACAGTATACGGTATGAAAAATATTCTACGTAGTTTAAACGTATTAAATACTATTTCATTTAAACAAGTCGGACAAGAAAATAATTTAAAAATCTTACGCGATTGAGAAAACGTATTAAAAATCCTACGCGATTTTAAAAACAGAAAAAATATATTTACGCGATTTAAAAACGTTTATAAAAACGAGTTGTAAAACGCGATAAAATTTCTACGCGATTGATGAAATCGATATTTTTGTTTGTCTCTTCCAACAGCTTTGAAACAAGATTTTCCCCACTTATCAGTATATTTTTGCCATGATGGCAATTTTTATATGTTATTGAGGGCATTTACATAAATACGCATATTTTATACCATTGAGGGTATTTTGGTAATATTGGAACTATTTTAAGATCATATATTGAGTTGTGCCAATTTAGTTGATAATTAGTGGATTGATTGAGAGGTGAATCACATCGTATTGTCGAGCGATAGGTTTTAATTTTGAATGGACTTGGAGACTTTAGTGTGCGGTATTCCATATGGATTGCTCTTCACATATATATTTAATCGAGATTTGTAAAGTCTAATAAGAGTACGTCAACGTTAGACCGTGAACTACACCATGTCATGTGTCTTTGTGGGGCTATAGACGCAAGACAACAAGAATAGTTTGGTTGGGCGCGTGGTGATTTTGCGAGTCATTCTCTCGATATCTCGTATGTTTTTAGCTCCATGGAGTATGATTGTGTCACATTGCCTATTTATTTATATATGATGCATTATTATATTCTTATCGGTGATTTTATATTGTGTATGGATATATGTTTATCTATGATATTAATTCTTATATTATATCTGTGTTGATATTACATTTTTACATTGTTTCTATATTGATATTAATTCTATGTTAATATTAATTCTTATATTGTGTTTGTGTTATACTTCATATTTATGTTTATGTTGTTATATCATGAATTGTATAACCTTTGTAATTATTTTGTGATAATTTAGATTGTCTTACCTCTTTCTTGTATATGTTGTTGTATTTTTAATTTATGTGGAAAGAGTTTTAAAAACAACCTCTTGAGTGTGTGTATCTTGAAGAAGAAGGAATCGCAACGATCAAGAACCATTCGATCATCCATATCCATTGGATTGATTGTTTGAGTATGGCGATGCCAAGATTCCTTGGTTTTGTACAGCTTGAGTTTCATGGGGGATCGACAGCCTGGCGACTGCGTGAGGACAGAGACTCGGTGACTTACGTGGGACGGTTGACTGTGTCCCTACGTAATGAGTTTGAAGGGGAGCCAGTCATGACGATTACGGTGTTTTTGCATTTGGAGTTGCCATTATCTCTTAGGCGTTATTGGGGTGGTATGTTCACTGCGCCTAGTGAGATTAGCGACGTGTCGGCGACCGTGCGGTCTCGTTTCCGCCGAGAGTCGAGCATCCCTGATATTTGTCTCCGATGATCTTCCCGCGAGTGATCCTTCGAAAGGTTAAATGTTTATGAACTTAGGCGCTGCTCATTGTTTGTATATATAAACTATTAGTGCTTTTGTTTATCTTGTTTCGGTTTAAATATTTTTAGTTGTAAATTATTTGCATAACTTATGACTAAAACCCTATGTATATTATGTGTGATGTTACTCTGTTGATTTTGTGTTTTCTGCATTATTTTATTTAATAATATTCTATTTAACAAGAAGAATTTTACAACCCGTATTATTATGTATCAAATATTTTACAACTTGGGTAGATTTTATTTATTTTCTTTTTAAATGTGACATCCCCGTAAGGGTGTTACACTCATTACACTTAGGGATATGTAAGCCAAAAGTTAAACCAAAAATTAAATTTGTATAATTTAATTTTGTTTGTAATTTTGTAATTTTGTTTTTTATTTTTATTTGTAATTATTTTGATTTTAATTTTGATTTATATGTAAATAGTTTTTATTTATTGTAAATCCTTGAAAATTAATTTTTTATGCTTTTTTTATTTGTTCTTTGGCCTTGAGTTTTTTAATTCTTGATTTTTATATTGCTTATAACTGTTTAAAATGTCATTGATTTTTCAATTGTAATTCCTTTTTTATGCTAATTTGTTTATTTTCTTTTGTAAATATTTTATTGTTGTTGATTATTTGTTATCTTTTAGGATAAATTAAATATTTTTAGTTTATTTAATTTGCAAATTGACTTTAGTGTAATTATCTTCAAATGGATGTATAGTACTACTGTTAGATTAAGTTTTTATTCTTCTTTATGTATAATTAAATCTTGAACTTAATTTGGTTTGTGCAGATTAATTTTTTAAAATTTTTTTATAAAATTTCTATTTTTTTTAATTCAATAAAGTTAATGATGACTCTCCTATTTTATTTTTTTTTTGTGTTGCCTCATGTGGTGATCTGGTCTTACATTTAATTTTGGCCTTTCTCATCATCTAAGTTTGCAACGGATTGTAGAATCATTATCTACACTTCAGACGGGCATGGTGGACCTTGTAGAACTAGAGTTAGTGCTTGACTTTGGTATGGAGTACTGTTCTGAAGATTTATTTGCTTATTGGTGCCATATATCATTTGGTTTATTTATTAGGAGTGCTTCATTTTTGTACTATCTTGATTCTTAAAACATTAAAAGCTTTAAAAAAAATCATACAAGACCACGACTCACATTAAAAATAAAGAAGAAGTTGTTAAAATACTATTAAAAAATAAGAATTATATATAACCTAAGTCATAATCATGAGTCATGACTTGAATAAAATATTATAATAAACCCTAACCTAAGTTATGATCTATGACTACAACCTTTTTATAAAATTAGAAAAAAAATTAGTTAACTTGATACAACTATGTACCATAATAATAAAAACAATTCTCAAGTTACACCAAAATGAAAAATAAGATTTTCAGATATACTTGAAGGGTTAAAAAGCCATAGAATGTACAGGGGTGGAGCCTCATGCTACTTGAGGGGGCGGTCCCCTCTCCCCCCAAATTTTGTCAAAATGGCTTTATTCTATTTAGGAAAACGTTTTATGTTTAACTTTTATATGTACACCACATATTAATATAAGAGAAATATTAAATAATTTTATATATGATTGTAATATTTTTATAAGATATAAAATGAATTTATGAGTAAGTTAAAAAAAAATTAAACATATAAAAGTTAGACGAATAACATAATTGATTTTATTTATAAATATTTTTAGATAAATAAAACTTGGCCTCCCCACTCAATAGAATCTTTTTTTATTTGCACCCCCCCCCCAAGAAAATTGTCTAACTCTGCCCCTCATAGTATATCTACCTTAAAATTATGGTCAAAATTGATATCATTCTTGAATCTGGAATGTCAATTATTTAATTAAGGACTAGGATGAAAGTTGTCAACTTCTGAGAGCTAAAGGTATCCCATGGTCTATTTAGATTTTGATGACAAACCAAGCTCTTTTGCAATATTTTGTTCTTAAACATTATAAAAAAATATTTAGTATCTAATTATTTATAACATGAACATATTTTTCGTCACACAATGACACGATCACTTACTCTTAGTAACTTTGTCCTGCCAAAATGATATTGATCAATCATCAATGAGTAGAAGATGAGGATGTACACAAGGAAAGAATAATTAAATCAACTCCTGAAGACACACAGATAAACTAGAAGATACTGAACGTTAAGAAATTCGAGTTACTATTACAAGTGACAAAGGGCTCTACACGCTTAGCTCACACTACTCAAACCTCCTTTGTAACAAAATTAAAACAAAAATTACAATTGCATTAGATTTTTTTCAAACATGATCTTCTAAGATTTTTTTTTCTATTAAGATTTTGTAAGCTTTTTTTTTTGTGGGTCTCTTAAATTGTTAATGCTCCTCTTCGATTTCTTAACCCATCTAATGCTTTTTCAAGTCCAATTCTGCTTTTGATCCATGGGCCTATATAAGTCAGACTTAAAACTAAAAAGACTTGTTTAAGTTCTTAACTATAATTTGGGTCTGTTGACCCATGGACCTATTCTTTCGGTTGTCCCAAAAAAAAAGCCCCATTTTCAGGCAACCTTATATTTATTTGTGATAATGAAAATAAAAGTATATGTTTGGTAGATAATTAGATCTAAATATTTTTTTCATTTTAATTAATTTTTCTATTTTCACTTTTAATTAACAGTAAGCACGCCATTATAGTCGTTTAACCGAAAAAAAGAATCAAAGATGTCTTGGTCCCAACATATATTCTTTTAATCATATCCTCCCACTTCAAGGGAAGGTATATTCAACCAACCAAAGCACTATATATCCCATCAATTTTGAGTCACTTAACCAATGATTTTGGTTCATTATCTCCATTATCCCACGACTTAATTATTCACTTTATCTTAAGTCTCAAATCCCAATTGAAATACTAGCAAACAACAAGCCAGTCACATCGACGGTTCATAGTACATAATAGCTCATAGAACACAAGTGGTTAGAGATAATAATATATTGTGCAGAAGATGGTGCAAGACATGGTAGCACATGAGATTGTTTAGGAGAACAAATGAGTACGTCTAATGGTCAGGTCCACCCCTTGTCTCAAACCAATTATAGCACACCTACCCGCAGGGTCCTCAATAATGCACACAAGTATACCATTTAAACTAATTCAAGAGCACATTTCATTGTTGAAACATGCCTATGTTATAGCCAAGAAGACATGGTCCTCATAGGACAAGAAGAAGAGGAAGAAAGATTCATACATACAATTTCAAGAGTCAGATACCGAAAAAGGAGATTCAGACAAAGGTAAAAGTACTAGGGTAATGAAGGGAGCACTTGAATTGCCAAAGAAGGTAACACATGGAAGCGCAAAAGAGGGCTTAAATGGGGCTACCACAATGCTTTTATTTTCCAAACATGGATTGGCGTAAGCCAAAGAAGTAACATGGTGATTCTCCAATCCCTTAACTCCTTTAGATCACGTAAGTTTCGTCCTTGTGCGTGGTTACCTCCATTATCGTATACCAAAACTTCCCTGTGTGAAGTGACCCTTCACACACCTGCAGGTAGCCCATAGATTTGGTCTAATAACTAGGTTTTTGGACAGACAGGACAACATGGACCAGAGTCCACTTATTTAAATTTATTGTTGAAAGTGGGAACAACTTGCCATTATCAATATCTTGAATCTTTCTACTTGAGAAAGGAAACCTTGAACACATAATATCGCTAACCAACCTTATTGTTTAGAGATATACATGATTATAATTTGAATCCTCCAGAACTTTATTCCATTTTTTTATCAACACTTTATTCCATTTATATATGCATATAAAAAAAATATTGCACTAAAAGAAAAATTTAAATCGTCTAGTATTCTTTAGTATACATGTGCATCGAGGATGGGCTTGGACCTTCATAGTATATATTTAAATTTTAGAAATAATAGTTCTTTTTACTTAATTAAGTCCCCTTCCAGGAATCTAAAGGGTGTATTTTCACTTTTTTTTTAAGGATTTTCTAAGGTATGCCCACACTCTTTGTGTGTAAGATAAATTCCTTTAAACATGAAATAATGTGGTTAGGCGCACCTTACAACTGACGTTTCTATAACTTGAACCTTTATTTCCTTTGAATGCACAGTTTATTTGTACCCAATCCCTTGTAAGTGGTGTTTTTACCCCGAAAACTTATCCTAAGGTTTAAACCCAAAAGTTATGGCACCGAGAATACTTTTTAAACCATTAAATCAAAGAGTCAATCATTTTATGCTTTTATTTCTATAGAAAACTCACAAAAACCATTTGATGAATAGGTTTTTTAACTTTAATTTTTTAGTGAAATATAAATTTCATCCAATCAAAATAGTTTATTTTTCACCTTTAAACTTTGCGTTTTGCCTGTTTCATGTAGATATAAATTATTGAAGATTTTGGTTTCTTTTTTTTTTCTCCCCTAAAAGAAGTAGAGTAGGGGGAGACTATTCTCATTTCAAAATTATGCCAAACTGCCAATCTAAGCAAAAATAAAGATTTGGGTTTCTAAACATCAATTTTTCTACTAGGAACATAATGAATAAATTTGTGATTGAAAACTTCAACTATGGTAGCATTGAAGATGACTTGCTTGATGAACGAAATGAACATAAAAGCTAACTATTGAGATTTTCCCTCTGAAGTCTCTCTCTCTCTCTCTCTCTCTCTCTCTCTCTCTCTCTCTCTCTCTCTCTCTCTATATATATATATATATATATATATATATATATAAATTATAAATTAAGAACCGTCCTTATGCATATTAAATATTTATTAAATCACTATAAAATATATTTTTTTTAAAACTCTAATGTTAATTTAGGTTCGATTTCAGTACTCAACAATATTTTTTGTTGGATATTTGTTGACTAATTTAGCAAGTGTATCAAATTATAAAAGTAATAAAGTAATAAGTGAATATCGTTCCCACAAGAATTGAATTGTTAAATACTACTTCACAAATCTAACTACTATCTAAGCAATGCATTGAGTCAATAAGAATTCTAAAGGAAAATAAGTAATTAAAAGAAAAGCAAAACAAATAATTTGAAAATAGTAGAAAGATCACGATAACAAGTTAGGAAGTAAACACACAATGATAAAGACGTTAGATTCGACTTCACTTGGTTTTTCTGACTAGTATTTAGGATTCCGACCTAATCAAGTTTTAATTAATCAATTAATGAGGAGATTTCCTAATTTAACTAATACTCAATTTATTGGTGTATCAATTCTCTTTAATCTTAGAAAATCAATCAATCTCTTAATTGAATATCAATAATTAAAGGCATTATGTGATTTATGGAGTCTCAAGCAAAACTCACACAATTAATAACTTATATTCATAGATAATCAATATTATAACATTTATTACATGGTCTAAGTCATGTACAAATTTTTCAATTTCCTACACAATTAACAAGATCAATGTATGAGTGATCAATTTACAAAAACATTAAAAACAGTGATAGACACTCAATTGAATAAAATGAAACTTAAATTAAATTAAAAGAAATCCAAATACATAACCATCCCTACCAAATTACATCTTCACCATAACAAAGAGAGGACTTAGCTACCCATGACAATGAAAACACAAAGCAAATCAAGATATGGAGGTAACACTATGAAGCAATATCCTAGAAGTAATGGACTCAGAATGTCTTCAATAATAATATCTTCCTAACCTCCAAAGTGAATTTCTTTTCTCTGTCCAAACTCTCTACAATCCTTTTTTCTGCCATATTCATAATCCTCAAAGAATCTAGGGCAAATAAAGTTGCATGTTGTTAGGCCTTACCGCTGCATCAACTTGTACCAGATTTTTTTCATTCAAAATGATTAAAATTAAGGAAAGTTATCAATAGGAGATTTGTATATCTATTTTTTTTTACCTTTCTAATGCCACCGAAATTAAGTCAATTGCATCTCTATAGAGGGAAGATATGTCTAATTTATTGAAACGGGTCTGATAGCAAAAGTTTTCCTAAATACCTTTTAACCAAATCTTTTGTTTCCTTTCTTTTCTTGATTTCCATGAAATACGAAACAAATCTTTTGTAAGGATAATAATAAATTTTCTCCATGAGATTCTTCTAGTAAATAAGAAGATTACATGGGCACAAATTAAAGATATAGATTGATTCTTAAAATTTAGGGATGCTAATTTAATTTGATCAAACTTCATTAGCCACTTTGCACGCAATTTTTCACCATTTTAAAGCATCAATTGGGTTTTGATGTCTCATTGAAGTTATTGGAATTTTTCTCAACTTTTCATAGCCACCAAGATAATCTCAATTTGAGGTTGTAGCAAAATACTCAAAACACTACAACAAGGTCTATAGGCTCTTTACCAAAATTTTAGTAATCAAGTCTAAAATTTCACAAAAGTCCTTAAATTCATACAAAACACAATAAAAACATGTTCAACTCCATGAACACAAAGAATTCACTCAATATGAGATAATAAGTGACATAATTCTTCTTTCAATACACTCAAATTTATATTTGAACAAACATAAAACTTGCGGATTTTACATACACATTAGTACTGTACAAGTATTACTGTAAACATTTACTATACTTTTTTCAGCCAAAAACACTAACCATTAATGTTTAACTAAATCAAAGAAAAACTAAGGGATTCTTATTTGCCTTGAATCACCATTAAAAAGGGTTTACCAATAAAGACACTATTGGAATTTGACTTTTTTTTACATTTTTTTTAAAAAGAGTTTATGGCAGTTACAAACCTATATCATAGGTGAGCACGATTGGCTTCAGGATCTCAATTCCCTTTGAGCTAGGACCGAAACAGGATAACCCTCCCTCATAGGGTTTACTCAAGAATTAAACACATGTCCTTTCATTAAGAAGATGCTAGTCGCTTTCATTGCGCACCCGATGTGCATCCTTCGACTTATTTTTAGGATGCCCTATCATTCTATTTTTAGAATACTCTCTCTTAATAACATTTATTGGGTTTTTTTTCTTTAGATTTTTGTTCATTAATTCTAGAATATATTCTTTAAGGATGTGTTGAGATTAACTATGAAAAAAGATTATCTTAATAATTGATTAAATGTGTAATCAATTTTCTTTATACTTGATTATAATGAAATCAATTTTATGTTTAGATATGTTAGTTAAAAAATAATTTTAAGATAATCAGTTTTGTTTGAATTGTATAAAAAGAATAACTTTTATGTATTAAATTACTAAAAAATGTATGAACTGATTTATTTATATTATATAATATTTGATGTTTTATGGTTACTTTTGTTAAAACATAACATAATTAGGTTTTGAAAAAAAAAATCTAAAAGCTTTTTATTATAATATCTAAAATCAAGCTTAAGATAAAAAAGAGTTTTTCTATGGTACAAAAAGTTTTTTTTTTCACTATGATCAATTTTACCCAAATAATGTTAAAACAGTAAAAAAAAAGCTTTTTTCCCCCAAAAAAAGTTTTTTAACCAAAATTTAATCTTTATCAAACACATACTAAGAATGTAAAGCAAAAATGACCATAAATGTGGTTTGAGGGCAAAAAAGTTATTTCAGTTCATATTATATTTTTAGACAAGTAATAACATAAACTAACCTAAATTATAAATGTAATTAACCCCTGAATATGCTACTAACGAAATGTTGAGTGGTCGTCAATTATGCTAATATTTTAGATTTAATTACGTTATTATTTGATGAAAATTATAAAAATTAAAATAAAAGACTCTTTCCCAATATTTTATTGATATATAAATTGGTCGAATTTAAGCCAAAAGCTAAAGCCTAATAGCATTTTTGGTACAGATTAATTTTTGTCAAAACAGATTTTTTGGGATAAAAGGTATTTTGGAATAAAATTGAAATGTTTTGGTAAAACAACATAAAGTGATAAAAAGTTTTTCCAAAGTTGAAAAGCCTTTTCTTCGTAAGTAGGAATTTGAGCATTTTTTTCAAAAACTGATTATGTTATATTTTTACAAAAATAACCTTTAAACATAAAATATTATATAATATAAATAAATCGTTTTATATTCTTTTTAATAATTTATTATATAAAAATAATTTTTTCATATAATTCAAATGAAATAAATTATCTTAAAATTAATTTTTAATTTACATATGTAAATATAAAATTAATTATATTATAATCGATTATAATAATAATTAATTACAAATATATAATTAATTATTAAAATAATAAATTAATCCAAACACACTCTTAAGACACAAATCCAAATAAGAAAGACACTTTTCCACGTATTTCAAAAATTTTCTTTTCCAATATCACAAAGTGTCTTCATACTTTTTGGGAATAACATTTCTCATAACTAATTTTATATTTAAAATGAAATGTTTGTTATTCCTCTTTACATTTTTTAATGAATGTTTTAAATAAATAGGTAAAATGCCAACATGATTAACTCATTTGATTGACATTTCGCTCATGACAAAGACATGATTTATGTTCAAATTTTGATATTTTTCATTAGTATACAATTTATAATTTCACTATAAATTTTCATTAAAATTAATAATTTATCTTAATCTTAAAATAACAAGAATCTTTTCTCATTCTACTCTTTTAGTTGTAAAAAATATATAATCAGATAAAATATACATGTTCCTATTCCTATATCCAAATAAAAATCTTCCTCCGTATATACCTGCATCCATATCCATTTGGATTATGTACACATTTTCTCACTTAAGTATAGGGTAAATAGATCGGGTAAACATGCGACCCATACCTATTTACATTCCTACCCTTCAGCTCTGCTCATCTTCCTTTTTACCTTAGTCTGAATATTATGATTTTTGTTTTTCCTTTTTCTTTTCTTAATTTTTGAAACGCGATGAGCGATTAACAGCAAAATGAGACTTTGTTCTATTAGCTAATACACTTTTGAATAGACTAATGCATGAATCAAGCTATTAGCCTCGACAGAGTGACTTAGGGGCAAAGCCAAGCAAATTAGTAAAGAGACAATATCTCTACCAAAAATTGGGTGTCACTATGAAAGAGTGGAGGGACTTAATGCTTTATTTTTAATTGTTTTGGCTTAGACATTGTATTCAGAGTTGTCATTTTTAATGTTTTGTCTCTACTATTACAACGTTGTATTCTGTTTTTCCTTTTTGTCCCTTGTTTTGTCATTTAATGTCATTGTAGTATGCAATAATTTCTCTGATGGCGGGGACCTTCCTTGCTTCTCTCAATTTATGGAGACATGGGCTACAAGTAAATGCTTTCTCAATGAGGGTATTATTGGTAGCAACATCCCATAGAGGTCAAGAGATGTTATTATGAATTATTGCCACTAGTTGCTTGGTATTTCTTTCTTTTTCACCCAGTAGTTTTGATTTTGGGATAAAATTTAGAAATTTAAGTACAATAAGCAATGCCAGAGGTTAAACAAGTGTTGTTTTCTAAGGGTAACGTAAAGCCCCAGGGCCTAATGGATTTGGAGCTTTCTTTTTCAAGAATACTTCGGATATTGTTGGAGAGATCATTTTCGAAGCTTTTATATATTTTGTCGAGACGGCAAACTTCTTAAATAGATTATTTTTATCGTTATTATGCATACATCAAAATATTTGAATGCAAACTCTCCTCAGGATTATAGACCTACTTATATTATACACTAAACCAAAGAATAGACCTACTTATTGTTGTAATATTCTTTATAAGTGCATCACTAAAAGATTCTTAAATAGATAGAATTAAAGTGATTTTATAGATAACAACAATCATGCCGTCTGTGTTTAAGGAAGACTATTGTTGAAAACATCAATCTAACTTATTATCATAAATATGATGGAATACCTAGATGTACAATTAAACAAAAATACAGAAAGCCTATAATGCATTGATTCAATGAATTGTTGATGCACCTTGACAGTTTTGAAGATCATTGGACCTCCTTGTGAATTTGTCAATTGGATAGAGGTTTTGTATCACCACCTTATGTTTTTAATGCCTTGAAGGACTCTATGGAAAGCTATTTTGAAGAGAAGACGGGATTAGGCTATGGCATCATCCTATCTCTCTCTACATATATTTTTTGTAATAGGTATGTGCAACTATTCTTTAAGATAGTGAATGTTCTGGATCGTGATCCGGAATATTAGTTTCATGAGTCAACCCGACACGCATCCAGTTGGAGTCCGTCATTGACACTCCAGCGAGAATTCATGGTACACTGTCGAGATCCCAGCACAATGGTTGTCAGACTATGGCATTGGATAGTAGCAACATTACCACAAGATTTATGTAGTAGATAAATCTTATGATTATCAGTAACTGAAAATCATGATATTGTGTAATAATAGCACTCATAACCGTCTTTAACTGTTCATAACTATAGTGTCAATATTTCGATTTTATAGGGATATCTGCAACTATTAAGAGAACGTATTTCCTTATTCTATCTCTATAAATATTAGGTTCAATCACTTCTAACAGATAACTATTGCTTTTTAGTATAAACCCTAATTGTGTACAGTCTAACTTGAGCGTTGGAGTACCTTTGCAGGTACTAACCTCCCATTCAACACGTTTCATTGTTGCGCAAGGAAAAAAAACACCAGTTCGTGCCTATTCAGGTATGTGTTAGTATCCACTACTAAACATTGATATCGTCTGTGGGAAATGATAAACTTTGAATCCTACCACCACTGTCATGGGATACAACAAAAAGAAAGGCACATATCAGAACTGACTCTACAGATCAGAATTCAGACTGTGGCAGATCAGACTCCCATTGGCAAACCACCACTCAATATGTGGCAGATCTGAGTTTGATGGCATGTGGCTAGAGCTCTATCGTCCTCCACGATGCAGATATGAGACTTTGATAGTGGGGTTTGATGGTGACGAGCCACCACTTTGCAAGTAGTAGAGCCCCATCATCCTCCACCTATGAGTTGCAGATATGGGAGTTGACGAGGTGGGGTTTGATGGTGTTGGCAGCGCATGGAGGTTGCAGATCATGGTGGAGACAGATCATAGCAGCGGATAGCCAGTGGACTCGCTGGGTTGTGGCTACGGCTCCCTGCTCGTGGGTTGCAGCTATTCTGATCCCTACTCGTGTTTACAAATGGTGGGTCATGGCTATCTGAGAAAAGACATATAGAGACATAGAGACTCACCATCACGCCTCCACCATCGCAGCTTGTCTCACCGTCGTCTGCCCATCTCTCATCTGCCAGTTCGTGGCTTCGTACTTTTCACGCAGAGACACACAATTATACTTTAAGTTTCATGGAATCAATTTGTTTCTTAATTAGATGCAACACAAATCTGAGAAAAGATGCACAAAGACATACAGAGAGAGAAACGTACCATTATGCCTCCACCGGTGTCGCTCGTCTCACCACCGTCTGCCCTTTGCTCGTCTATTAGCTCATGGCTTCGTGCTTTTCACATATACAAACTTACACAGTTGAATCCTTTCCAAGTCACACTTCAGCCCCCTTCCCCACACCCGTTGGGTTTCTATCAAATTGCATTCAAAGTCACTGACATAAATGTTCTTGGAGGCCCTGGAAAGATCAGTTCCATGCAATTAAGTAAGAAAACCTCATCGACGATCACGACGCTGCTCAATAGGACTTCCAATGTCGCTGTTATTTTCAACCACTGTGAATGGAGCCCAAAATGGCTTCCATGGACGCACATCATCTCCATAGAAAAGAATATGACACCAACTTGATTTTTTCTTAGATACGGAGTAGTACAAAAGAGGATTTCTTATATAGTCCCAGATTTTGGACCACCTTCCGGCCACATTGGTAAAATGATATAAGCAGCAAATCTCTCCTTAGCTCTGATTTCATTATAATTTTTAGTGGTGAATCCATTGGGATGAAATTATCAGCTCGTGCATCATTATAAGATAGCCATGCATATGTTGATCCAATAAAATATTGGTTTTCAATAAATGTTAAGCATATCTGATGGCTTGAATATATGTTGTTTGAACGCTTGTCAATAACCTAATTTTTAATTAGCACAAATAAGATTCTGGGACAAAACAACGTCAACACTGAGTGATATCAACACGTTTGGGAAATCCTTTCAAGGATCCTGGGTCAATGGGGCGGAAGATCTGAACATGCCAGTTTTCAAGATCATTTTCACTAGAAACCCATACTAAAAGGTCAAGTCACTTTTCTCCATCATTGCTCAAAATTAATAAGAACATCATATGTAACAGGCCCATCTATCAACTCAGTCATAATAACTTGTTGCTTCAAGAAGCTCATCTTGCTGCTAGCTTAGCAGGGCAGGAATTATTTTTGTTGATATATGGCACCTCAGGTCCATCATTGTTGATATATGACACCTTGTGTCCTTTAATTGTTATACCACAATATCCACTACTGAACATTATGGGATTCAGGATTAGCTTTAAGACCCTCAAGCCGGACCCAATCTTAAGAATATCTACAAAACTCGTTCATTATAAGGCCCGAGTTTAGCTTTAAGACCATCAAGCCGAACGTTGACTTGAGAATGTCTACAATCTGTTCCTTATGGGATTTGGGATTAGTTTTAAGACTCTCAAACCGAAAAACGCCTTGAGAATATCTACACAACTCGTTCCTTATAGAATCCATGGTTTCTTTTTTATTTTAAGACCCTCAAGACGGACTCAGCCTTGAGAATGTTTATAGAGCCCGTTCCTTATGGGATTCAAGGTTTCTTTTTAAAATTTCAAGACTCTCAAGCTGAAAAATGCCTTAAGAATATGTCTACAGAGCTCGTTCCTTATAGGATCTAGGGTTTTTTAGCTTCCAAGTTAAGAAAAATAATCCACGAAACGAATTCCTACAGTTTTGTTGTGGGCTTATACCCAAATCTTCAACACTTGGACATAACCATTTTTTGATTATAAAATTAATTGGCAACACGGGTTACGACACCTGTGCTCTGCCATTATGTAATGTCTTCTGTTAAATAGGTTTTGAACTTGAAAATTCCCAAGTGTTAGGCATTTTTTTGAACTAGACCGTTAACATTAAAGATTCAAGTTGTGGATTACATTCTTATTTTGCCTAAGTCCTCAAAGGCATTCCAAGTGCTCAAATTTTTTGGCGTTAGACCCTGGACCAAGGTTTTACACAATTGTATAAGTCCTTAAATGGCTACCAAATGCACATTAATGATGGACGTTGGACCCAGTACATACCATGGAAAAAGAAGTAAATACGACAATAATCCTAGTTCATTCTACGGATCCCAGTTGCATATTAAAATGTCCACCTCAAATCACCTGACGTGTGGACCATGACTGGACCGCAACGCGTCGACAAATGTCAAGTGACTCATATAAACGCCTCAAATTAAAGCTCTTGATCCCTTGGGGGCATTGCGAACTCCAGCTTCATGTAAAGCTTAGATCTCATAACCCGAGGGCATTAAGACTTACCTTGATACTTAGTCATGCTAGCTATAAGCACCAAGCTGGGGACATATAGTTGTTCTGGACCGTGATTCGGGATACTAATTCCATGGGTTAATCCAGCATGCATCTACTCGGAGTCTGTCGTTGACATTCCAACGGGAATTCATGGTACACTGTTGAGATCCCAACACCACGGATGTCAGACCACAGCATGGGTAGCAGCACATTACCGCGAGATTTATGTAGTAGATAAATCCTATGATTATTCGTAACTGCCAATCATGATCTTGCGTAATAATAACATTCATAATCGTCTTTGAGCTCATAACTGTAGTATCAATATTATGATTTTATAAGGATCCTCTACAACTGTTAAGGGAACGTATCTCCCTATCCAACCTTTATAAATATCAGGTTCAATAATCTCGAACATGTAATTATTGCTCTTTAGCATAAATCTTAATTGTGCACAGTCTGACTTGAACGTTAGAGTGCTTTTACAGATACCAACTCCTCTCTCCCTCGATTTAAACACTTCCACTATTGCGCAAGGAAACAAAATACTAATTCGTACTTATTCAGGTATGTGTCAATATCCATTACTAAACAATGTTTAATGAAGAATTCTTAAGGATTTGAATCTCATTGTACATGTGCAAGAGTGCGGCTCAGCCTATTTGATTTTGCTGATGATCTAATGTCTAATTACCTTCTCTACAATCACTCTTAAATGTTTTTCACTAATAAAAAAAACACTGGAACTTTTCATGGAAATCATACGGTTATGACTTAATTATTTCAATTTTAGAATTTAACTTAAAGTTATAATTTTATATTTTCAATGATTTATGTAAATCTAAATATATTTTTAAGATTTTTAACTAATTTTAATAAGAAAATTGGAACTGTAATTCTAAAGCTTAATTTTAATTATGTTGTCCAAACAGGTTCAAAGGTCAACTTTTTGTTTTTTGGTACCGGGTCCAAACGTCAACTAGATACAAGAGAAACACGTGAGTTAACTCTAGAGTAAATTAGGAAATCGTTTATGCACCCAAAAAAAAAAAAAAGGAAATAGTTTAGGAGGTTTTTCTCGTCTCTTTCATTAATTCAATGATTTCAATCACATCATCGGCAACAAACCTTATCTCACTATGTAGGTTCAGTTCTTCTTCTTCCTCATCTATTCTTATTCCTTTATACTCTTTAGGTCACGTGTCATTTTTTCTCTAACTTGTATAATTGAAATTTCTCGTTCTGAACTCAATTGTGTTTCCAATTCTTTCCTCCGATGAAGACCAGAGGTCGATATTCGCACTAGCCATGGCTATTTCTTACACCTTGAGTCAATGATATTTCTCTTTTTTATTAGTGTGATTCCGCCAGAAAGGAAGGAGAAAGTTTAGTCTATCAGACGAATATAACCAAGCAAGTTCCAGTTGTTAATAACACGAAGTAAATATAATATTAGTTCATTGTTACTTAATTAATTAGGGTTCATATCAACAAGATTAATGGAAGAAGTGTCTCATGGTGCTGTTTGTATCCAATAAAATATTCTTTATCATTACAACAATTAATATTGGAGAAAAGATATGCATAAAAAAATTTTGGAGAAAAAAATCTCAGTTTTCACCAATTAATTATTTTATCTATTGAATTATAATAACATAATATAATATGGGTTTCAGTGCTTGAAAAGGCTAACAATAAAGAAAATATTATTGTAACCCAAAAGAAAAAAAAAATATGTTGAAGAAGGCAATTGTCGAAGAAGACAATTATTAGGTGCACCTCCAAGTGCTAATAATATTGAAAAGTTTAGTTTCATTTTAATATTTGTTGGAATACTCTAATCAAAGATTTAAAAAAAAATAAGGAAAAGATCTTGCTGGCCCTTCGGGTTTTCAAAAGACAATGATGTTTGAAGAAGATTATCTGTCCATGAAGGGAGAACTTATCTACTAGATTTAGTCATATTCTCCTAATGACAAAGCAACCGCCTCCATAAAACATTCTTTCACATTCGATCACCATATAGAAGGAAAATAAACGGGCATATAGTACCCCATACATATCACTTATTCTAGCACTAAGGTTTGAGGTGATTGCGAGAAGAATCTTATAAATCACACATATGCCATAATGGCGCCATTCAATTCATTATGCAAGTTATGACTGCAGAGCAGTACTGCAAGAGAAGATGAAAAACAGAAATGATGCTGCTGACTGTTAATCGAGATTATTAACTCATGATGATTACTTTTGAACCATTGCAGGTCCCAAAAGTAAAGCCACAGGAAATGTTGGGATAGTGAGGGGTATTCACTTGACCGTTGATGTAATGACAGCCGGCCCACCTCTCTCTATTTCTTATTAAATGACAATGATTTTTAAATATTTATATTAGTTTTTATACTATTTTATTGCAGAGAGATATAGTGCTTGCACATGACCCATACATGTGATAAATCTTCTATGTACCCATTGGTCCAATCCAAACTTCGAAGGTACACTAGAAAAACTACCAACGTATATCAATCAAGCTATATGATACACACCGGTTCATTACCTCTCCGTTGTACGAATAATGTTTATATACATATATTCATTTATTTATATATTATTTTATATTTATACAATTTTTTCTGTTTAATTATAATTAGTTTTATCTTTTTTTTAAAAAAAATATTGTATAAAGACTTCAATTTTAATGTGATAATTAATTAAGAACTTTAATTTTATTTTGATTATCAATTAAGGACATTATTTTTAATAAAAAATATTTTAATAATATTTATCAATTAAAAAAAGGGATATATATACCATATTTTTTCTCATATTATAAATTATTTTTATTAATTAAGTTGGATATTTTTATCTCTTAAAGATTTTTATTAATAAAAGTATAATTTAAAAAAGTTGAAGTCCTTAATTGGTAATAATAAAAGTTTAGTTTCTTAATTGATTTATTACAAAAAGTTTAGGGAGAATTAACGGGTAAGATGCTAACAATAGAAAATTAAAGGGAATGATCAATTAACTATTTGGAATGGCCATTGTTATTATAGGAATGATTATTGGTGATTCACCTTTAATTTTATATTGTTAGCGGTCATTTCTATTTATTTTTCCAAAATTTTATGTCCTTAAACAATACTTTACTCTTATCATTTTTTTTATACTTATATTTTAATTTTGTCATATACCTTAAATATAAGAGATGTACACATATATGATGTGAAACAAACTTTATTCCTCTTATACTATATTTAAGTCATACTTTTCGAAATTTTTTAAAAAAAAACTCTCAAGAGATATTGATAATTTGGTTAGTGTATATCAATCACCCTCGATGTTTTAAAAAAATGAATCAGTCATTGAATCGAAAGAAAAGAACATTAAGGTTTTGATGTTCAATTGAGATTAAACTGGGGTCAAATTTGAGTTTTATATATACATACATATTATATAAGTATATAAAAATATATAAGAAAAATATAAAATATATATAATTGTATAAATATTATCAAAGAAAAATATTGAAATGTATTATTAATATAATTAAATTCATTTGTCACGTAAATAAATATTAAACTAAAAATATTATACTAAAGCTCCCTTTGGTACGAAAGATAAGATAAAACTTGATAGTATAAGACTTAATACACAATGGTTGGAGATATTGTGGTATTTAGAATTATAATAAAATTTTTTAATAAGAGTTTATACATCAAAATTCAATCAACTTAATCACACCTCTCAAACCTTGATTAAGTTATCAATCATTTTAATTTATAAGAGGTGTTTGATGAACAAACTTATACAATATAGTATTTACACCAAACAACTGATAATGTCATAACGTACTGTATTAACTTATCTTATCAAATTTTATATGACATGCTAAACAGGCCATAATACACATAATTTTTTAATATATACTAGTCTCAAATTGAATAAATAAAATGATAAGAGATAAAGATTCTTATTATAAATTGAAGTCAAATTCTTTTTGCATTACGTACAAGTTCCTATTTGTCCAATAATAGATAAATTAAGAGTTTTAAATAATAAGTTTTTGTTATAAATTAGAAATCAAATAATTAATATATTAAAAAGGTTTTAAATATTTTTTAAAATAAAATCAATTTTTTTTAAAAAAAAAAAGGCCAATTCAACCCTATATAAACCGCTAGTTCAAATAAATTCATCAGTTTAAGATCAATTTTTGATTTTTTAATTGGATTTAAAAATTTAATTTTAAAGAATTAATTGAACTAATTGAAAGACTAGTTCCCAATTTTCTGATGTGACTGGCCGGTCCGACCTGCTTCTGAAAACCATAATCACCCTGTATGATAGCTAGCACAAATACTCTGATTGTTGCCCTGTGTTGAAGGGGGATTGAAACAATGGGTATTGTTTTAGAAATGACGAAATGAAAAGGAAAGAAAGAAAGATCAGAGCATTATTTACATTTTATTTTTCACAATTGTATGAGGAGACATGTAGAATTTGAGAAAATGTTAAAACAATTACATGTTAAAGTTATATAAATAAATTTTCAGCCTGCATTTCATAAACAATTTTTATAAGAGCTTATTCAATAGGGGTGCTTAAGGTTGGACCGGATTTAGCCTAATTCGAACTCAATCCAATGTTTATATCGAGTCAAAGTTTAAGACCTTCATTCAATTTGATCATAATTTGATTAGTAATTGAGTTGAGATCAAGTCAATTAGATATATTTAAAATAATTTTATAAATTTAAATATTATATATAATTAAATTATAAAATTTTATAAATATGAAATAAAAATTATATAATATTTTATAATATATAAATTAAAACAAATTATATTAATATAAAAAATATTAATTTAGGTAAAAAGGTCTTATAATTTGTTATTAATTTTTATAAAATTATAAGTTTTAATATAATAAATAACATTAGGTCAAGTTGAACCAATCTAAAGTATGACCCAAACTCAATTCAAAAATTTCATCTAGTCCAATTTTAAAAATTTAACTCAACCAAATTAATTTCTGACTGAATTGAGCCATGAACACCCCTAATTCATTATATGATACTAACGCTTCTTTATCAAATGATTAAATGTTATATTTTTATGAACAAGACTTCTATAAAATGAGCTTATTTTTAAAATAAAAAAATAAAAATATATTTATAATTAAATTTTAATAAGTTAAGATTATAATACATTTTAAATTAAATTAAATTAAATGTTAATACACTTTTATTTACTCACTTTAAAAAATAAACTCAATTTAAATGAGTTTTTACCATCATGATGTTCACTTATAATTAAATTATAAGCTTTTTACATAAAAGTTGGTGAGCATATGCTTTATTTACTCTTTAAAGTCGAATGATTTTTCCGTGGCTAGGTTTGTTAAAGACAAATATACAAACAATTTTTGAGCCAACGCCTAGCACTTCAAATTTTTCAGATGATTAGTTCTTAACTTCTTATTACACAAATCAGAAATTGATATAATTAGAAAACAATCAATTAGCAAATTTGGAGTAACATATATCCTTAATATAATTGTCAATGTAACCTACCCTCAATATCAAATTATGGATTATTTATTTTGAAGTAACTTTCGGTGTAGGGAATCCTAAGTTACCATCACAAGTAGATAAATATTTTTTTGCCCTTTTTGTTGAAAATTTTGCCATATTGTGAGGCCGGCCAGTTATTAGGTAACTTCCCAGCAAAGTTACCACCGCCGAGAAATTTAAGGTTTTGTGCCTTTGTTTGTGGGTTTGAACTTCCAAGTCCACTCCACTCCCCTAATCCCCGTCACCGTATTCCAATTTCCAAGTTTCGAGAAGAAATATCGTAGTCGGCAGCGTATTAGGTGAGAAAACGTACCATGTATTATAAAAACCGTTTAAGTCATAAAAAGATGTTTTTCATTTTTGGAAAGAAAATTTAAAAAGAAAAAGTCGTCCCTACACTAACTTACACACTGAAGCAGTGGCACCAGCTAGCTAGCTAGCTTTTTAAACCAGTCTAATTAAGCTGCTGCTTTCATGGTGCAAAAGTTTTCTCATTTTTCATTTTTTTTTAAATTGAAATCAGTGTCAAGCCCTCACCTCAATTTTAACGTACCTTTCTCCTATAAATAGCCTTATAACCCCTTCCCTCACCCTCCTCACCAAAGTGACTAGCTTCTGTTCTCTCTCTCTCTCTCTCTCTCTTTGTGATTTCTTTAAGCAGTCTTCAGCATAGCCTTTATGCATGTATGTAATTTCTTGTGCAGGGCTTTGGCTCATGGCATATGGTTGCAGAGAGTATGGAAGAATCTGTAAAGCTCAGGAGGGATAGCGCCGTGATACTGATGATTTTACCATAGTGGTATACTTGGCGCTATCTATCCTGAGTTTCACGGCTTCTTCTTACTGTTTATAATATCACAGCTGCAATATATCCTTAGCAGTTACCACCCCAGAATTTAAAAAAAAAAAAACCTTGGCTATTATCTTCTCCCCCCCCCCCTTCTATTTTTTAACAGATTACTTTACTATGATTCTCTCTGAAACAGAAATCAAGATGTTGATGATGATGAAGATCAGGAGATTTACTCAGTTGAAGTACTTCATCGGCTAACTAAATATGTTTTTACTAATGTTTTGATTCCTAGTTAATTATGGATTTTCTTAGCCCTCTCTCTATGGCTATATGCATGCTATCTTTTTCTTGGAGTTTTTTTTTTTGGGTATGATTTATGTCAAAAGCTTGCTAGTTTTCTTCTTTTGACTTCTCTTGTTAGTGTTCGAACTTATTATTTGGTTTGTGCTTTTTTCTCATTTCTCGCAGTTTGTTCTTTAGAAGGTTGCTTTAATTTGTGTTTCCATTTCTCACAGACACAGGCACACTCGCAGAAAAGAATATGCTGCATAATTTAGTTCATGGTATCTTCATTAGTTCATGCTCCATATCCGAAAATCTAGTTCATGTTATCTTAAAATTAAGGGTTATAGGCTTATGGCGTTCCGGGGTTGAGAGTCCTATGTACCCATATCAGTCCAATGCTTTTCGTCTAGGAAATTTTTTCTTTAATTTTTCCCCTGGAAAATCAAGGCCTTTTACTATTTAAATTGAAATATGTGCGTTATAGGGATGTTAAATACTTGTTTGCCTTACCAGTTCCAACTCAAAACTCATTAGGATGGGTTCAAGATATGTGAATTAGACCCAATATATTAGTTATACATATTTTATTTAATATTAGATTAATCTGATTTTCATAATCAGTCTAAGTTTTGATTTAAAAATTTGTCTCAATTAAAATATTAAATCGAATTTGAATCAAACTAAATCCATCTCAATTGGTCTATGAATATTCTTATGTATGTTATAGGACTTGTAACTTCTAAGTACTAAAATTGTTTTCTTTTTCAATTTTTTATTTTATATATGATGAGTTATGTTACTTTCACTTAATTTTTTCTTACATAATTCAGATAACAAGCATCAATCATCACTACTCATTTCCTCCCCCCCCCTCTCTCTCTTCTTTTTTCATCGAAATTAATTGTTTATCGCTCTCTATGAGATTATAGGAAGTAAAATTATATGAAACAAACATTAATTTCCCTATATATATCCTCCTATTCTTTCAGGTCAGATTCACTTGTCAAGCTTTTCTCGCCTGTTCTCCAGAAGAAGAAGGACCTATCCTACAAGGTTCGTGAAGGATATTTTGAAACCAGTTACTGTCTGACGCCTTGACCTGTTGACTAATATTGTACACAAAAAGATACGAGTTTTTCCAAGTATAATTGATGATGACAGAGGAGAGGTCCGAATTATTGCTTTTAATGTATATTTTATATTTGTTTGTTCTGCAAAGATATTGATGAGTTAGTTCGGTTTTTAATGGTGAGTTCTGAAAGTAGCAGTCTTTATCCTTCTGGGGGTGCTAGCTGATCTGGCCAAAAGCGAAACCCTAGTCTTTCACTTGCAGTCTTGTAGCTAGAAAGCTATCTATTTGAGTTTATTAGGGGAACTGATGAGCTAGCTAGGGTTTCCATAATATTTGACTGCAACTTTTGCAGGCCTTTTTCACCTATTATAAATGGTAGGTTAGTTACTGTGGATGTTGACTGATTATTTTCCAACTTGGTTCAGGTCATAAGTCTCGTCGCTTTCTTTTTTACTACTACTATAATAATTATCTAATATCTTCATAATCTCCATCATTAAATTCCCATTAAAAGCAAAATTAATGTAAAGAACAGTTACCCTTGCCTCCTCCTTTCTTTTCACTCTAAAATTTTCTCTCTAATGCTTTTTTAACTCCTAAGTCCTAATCTTTCAGTTCATGATGATCACCCCATGCTAATTAAAAAATTGAGTTCTCGTAGATGATGATGATGCTGAGTATGGCCTTCAAAATTAGGCAATCTCTCAATTTTCATTCCCTTTCTCATCTTTCCTTTTGTTTTTCCATGTTACTTACCTGTTAGACATGCAATGGGATATTATCTGGTTGGCCATTATAAGCGGTTGGGATGCAATATAATATTCAGGGCTTGTTTCAAAGATTTAGAAGTTTGAATCAACTTTAGGGTACAAGAGGTGTCTTGTTGTACGGGGGACAAACCAACCAACTTTTTCCAGCAATAGATCTCCAAGCTTCTACTGTTGTTATTGCATATCTATAATAGAATATATAGAATTGATTATAAATCTTCATCTTCATCCTCAGTGGACTAGTGGGTAATGTGGTTGAACAGTAATCCCCACCTACCGGTACAGTTCTGGGTCTTTGAGAATTTTTTTAATGCCATTTCCAGTTGTTTCATGGCAATGGAGTTTGAAAATTTACGCCATTCCAAAGATGCTACTGTACCTTGAATTCAAGCTTCAATGGTGCTATACTGATTAAATATAAAATATAAAATGGAAGTACATGCAAATATGATTAGATGAAAAATTTTATTTAAACTATTAAATTACGGACATGATAGTTGAATATTCAATCAGAACTTAATATTTTTATAGAACATTGTAAAATTAATTTAAAAATACAAAAATTTATAAAATTATTAAATTTTAATTGATTTAGTGTATCTAACTAAATAATCATAGTTTAAGTAAGAATCTCTCTTATTATATATACATCGTCTTGTTTTTGGCGAGTAATTGATTTTGGAAAAAGGGTAGCTGCGACTGAATGATGTTCGCATCTTCTAACAGCAGCCAGCAAGAATTAATTTGCGCAATGCGGAGGCAGTGGGAGTGGTGGGAGTGGCAGACCAAAATGATTATGCTGAGAGAGAATGATAATGGTTTCTACTATCAATTGGCTCAAATTTTGAAGGGAAAAGAAACTTTAGCTAATTTCTTGTTTCAAGAACTTTGGTCTTGATGAATTAAATCATGGAATTCGCTAAGAATACTTTATTATACTTAAGAAATAAAGTATATATTAAATACTTTTTTAATTTCTTAATAATCATCAATTCTCTCTTCTCCTCTTTCTTCTTACCACTTTTTTTTTCCACTGTTTTTTTAGGAATAGAGTTGCCGTCTTTCACTTCTTTCAGTAGTGTTTATTGTCTTCTTTTTTTATGTTTTTAACATTTTTCTCAATAATTCGCTCTTATTTGATAGATTTTAATTGTTTTTATATTTTTTGAGTCTATTATTAGGTGTTTTTTATGAGTTTTTTGAGTTTTATTGTTGTTTTTTTTTCTAGGATCTAACGTAGATTGAGGAGATATTCAAATTCACTTTAGGTGGATTTGAGATACAATCTTCAAATTGTAGCATTGTTTGTATTAGACTTTGTTAGAAAAAATACTTAATCATCGATAATCATCGGATGAAGTATAAAACTTTGTTCTAAATTTTAATTTAGAGTGTAAATTGTATTTATTTATTTTTCTTGCTATCATATGTTTTTTGTTCAATTTTTAAGTATCATTAGACTTTTATTAATATGATAATTCCTTTTTCTTTTAAAAATGTTCTTAAGACATTAAATATTTTTATTTTTTAATTTAATACTTAAATTTTAAGTAATTAAAAGAATGTAGGAGAGGTTTCTAAGAAAAATATAGCATTATTTATATGCTATTGATTATCTTTAAAGCATTGATTAAGAAATTAATTAAAGATTATATCAAAGTTTTACTCATTGTAATTTACATTCATTTTTAATTTAGTTTCTACAGTTTTTTTTTCAAATAAATTCTTACACTTAAAAAAAAATTTATACCATTAATTTATGTTTTCAAAATAGTTCTTACCATTAATTTATGTTGTATAACCGTCATATTATCGCCAATTAATTAATAAAATAAGTATTTTTTATCTAATAAAGATTATTTTAGATATTCTTTTTTTTTATGTAAAATGTCAAGTGTTTATTGATTTTAGTATGTGTTTATTTATTCTTAATAAACATTTTTTTGCCCAATATAAGTACTTTTCTAAATGTTTTTTTTTTCATAAAATGTTTAGTAAAAATTAAATTAATGATATTAAAATAAAAATTAATTGTAGAAATTATTTGAAAATATTTATAAGTATAAAAATTGATTTAAATAGAAAAAAATTATGAAGACAAAAATTTTAATTTAACATTAATTAAAATAAAAAATATTTAATATAATATAGAAGTATTTAATATAATAAAAATAAAAAGTATTTAATAGGATAAATTAATTTTAAGGACTATTAAAAAATAATATTTAATTTTTAAATGAATGAAAAAAGTTAAAATTATTAAACAGAATCATTCAAATTTTAATTAAAAAAATGACTATATAATTTTACATAATGACCAAAATTACGCTTAATAAAATCTTCAATCCTTCATCTCTTATCCTATTTTTTCATATTCCTTCTTCTATGTTTTTTATCCCCAGAGAATTCCACTAAGTATTATGGAGGTATACAATTTAACATGGTACCAAACGACAAGATTGTCTGGGTTGTGAAGAGAGACTATGCATTTCAAACATCCTCAACCGTTCTTTCTATTCAGTCTGACGGAAATATTGTGATCATGGATGGAAAAATGACGTGACCAACATTTCAAATATCAATAGTACCTGCGCTATGTTCTTGAATTAAGGAAACTTGGTGCTGCTGAACAACTCGAATCAAGTGATTTTGTGCGAGTTTTGATAATCCTACAGATACCCATTTTGCATGGAATGAACATGGGACATGATGAAGGATTGAGGATTGAATACGGACGTGAAAAAATTGAGACAAGAAAGGGAAGATTGTGAATTTCATTAAGAGTAATTTTGACATTAATTAAGTAAAGTTAGATGATCATTCTCTCAAATTAAAATTTGAAGAGTCTTTTTTAATAATTTTCTTTTTGGTCCATCTAAATTAAATAATTTATTAATAGTCTTTAGAATTAATTTTTCCTATTTAATATTTTTATTTTTATATAATTAAAATAATTTAATAAAAAAATTAAATACTTCTTAGTCAGTGGTCTAATTATCACAAATAAAATTTATTACATTACACCTTAATTATGGAGCACTACATTTATATAACACCCAGCAGTACGTACAGTTGAAATTAAAAAATTCAATTTAACTTGATTTGTGGTGAGCCAAACAAAATTAGACTGGCGGGTTGTATTGATGATCCTCCTTACTCAACTCTAATAATTTAGTGTTAATAGAGATATTAAAAAGAAATCAGTTATGTACAAAAAAAAAAAGGAAGAAATCAGTTTAATTTTGAAAATGTTAAAGAATTTAATTTTAACACATTATCAATATAAAAAAAATTTTACACTGTCATTTAATCATGTATTATTACATTATTAAAATATTTAACTTTCATTTCAATTTTATAAAAAATTATACATATAATAACATATAATTAATTAATGATGTAAAAAATTTTAAACTGATCATATATCAAAATTAAAATCAATGTTAAATTCACCGTGTATAAATTAATTATGCTTCAAAAGGCCGGGAAAGGGAATTATTAGTTCCAGCTAAAAGCATCTTACCAAAATACGAAAGGAAAAATACATTATCCCTAGCCATGACGGGAAAAGAAAATTACCGTACTACCGGGAAAAAAAAAATGATAGATACATCTAATTAGTTTCTATTTAAGTTTTATATTGTCTAATCACTTAAAAAAGATATATTTCGCCAAACATATAGGTTTCTCTTATTTTTTCCCCTTAAAGATATTGTACAATTATATATATTTTTTGGTACAATTATATTGGCCACAATTAAATGGATATTAGCAAGTATAATGTGCATTGCACAGTATGAACTTAACTCTATGTTAATATATATTTTTTAATTGAATATTTTTAAATCGAATTAAAATCTAAAAATATATAACTAAAACAAAAAATATTAAAATTATAAAAGAGATATGCATAATTAATTTAAAAAAAAATTACATTTACAATTAAATTTAAGATTCAAATTGAGAGAATTTGAAAATGATAAGTGTCATTCTTTGAGAGAAATAAAGCAAGTGTACTCTAATTTAGTAATGAGTAAACATCTAGTAAACATCTATTTTGGTTCCTGAAAAATGAAGTTAACATTAATTTAGTCTTTAAAAGTTAAGTGACATCAATTTGGTTCTTGAAAGGTAAAAAGTGACGTCACGTTAATCCTTTTGTCTGCCCAACTCCAGACGTCGTCCATGAGCGTCCTACGTGGGTTGTTATCTGCCTAAGTGGATTGTTAACTCCAGCTTGGACTCCATATAAGCGTATAACTGACCGTTCTTGGTGGAGCTGCCATGGTTTAGAGACCTTGGAACATTAACAAAAGGGTCGTACTCCTTAATTTGAGAAGATCTTCATCTAGCAACCCTACACACGAAGGACAATCCAATTGCATCAAGAATCTGTCCCCTTAATCGCAAAAATGAGCTGTCAGATTCCTACTTGCTATTTATCTCACCACCAATGTTCAAGCTTAAGTTTACTTGCATCACGAAACCCAGGGATGAATCAACTAGCCATGTGTGTTGTTTATGGAAGAAAGGCTATTATACGCACCTCCAAAACTGAGGATAACCCAAGTAGAAGATTTTGGACATGTGTTAGAAAAGAATGTGATTTCTTCTTGTGGCTGGATGATCCAATCCATGGGACTAAGAAGAAGCGAATGAAGAAATTGAAGAAAAAGATTATTATATATGAACAAGTCTTGAAGCTTACTATAGGTTGTTGGTTATTGGGTGTGATGTGTGTGGCATTTTGTGGACTTTGGGTTAGGCAATTGATGTAGATTGTGACTCTTTGATGATGTGTAGTAGGAATTTGTTTTTATTAAGGTTGTGGATTAGGGGGAATATGCAATGTGTTGTAAATGCTTCAATGCTTTTGTGTTTTGGTTAATCAATAGAATACGGACTGATGTAGTAGGGTGCGTATTTTGATGTCTATGCAAATGTATGCATCTTGGATTGAATTAGATTGAAATGAAATGAGAATTTTGATGTCAATTGTAAGATCTCTATGTTTATTGAAAGTTAGTGCAAATTTATGATGTCAATGCATATTTATACAAATTTACTGATTGGAGCTTATGTGTTTTGATTGCAAGATCCTTTCAACAAATCAAACAGAATAAAATCATGAATCTAAACAATGTAGAGTACAAGATATCTAACAGAAGTAAACAAGTTGCCAATTGGGACTTCAAAATTCAATTGAAGAACCAAACTTGTCATTGATAATGTTCAAATCCATAAAGTGTCATTTTTACAAAAAAAAATGCCATAAACTGTTATATTCCCAAAAGAATGACCCAAACATATGGTTAAACACATCCACAGTTATAAACCAATCCAAAAAAAAAATGTTGACATAACTTGAACTGTTATGTTTCAAAAAATAACCTATATACATGGTCAAATTATATCAGCTAAAAAAAAAAAACCTAGTTTGGTCCCTATTGTCCATTTTGTTGTGCTTTGTCTTCATGGACTGACTCCATCATTCTTTTGTATCTCTCCTTAGTCACCCGAGTGGTAACCATCAAAGTGTAATGCAATGGTTGCCTTACTTGCTATGTTCCTTAGTTCCTTTACCTTCCTTGTAGAGGTATTGCTGCAGGTGGCCTAAATGGCTTGTTTAGTAGTGGCATATATGGTCTCTGTGTATGTGTTGTAGCAGGAGGTGGTGGCCTAACTGGAGGTGCCACTTGTTATGGAGGTGTTGGTGCAAGGATGGGTCCCCTGATTTGTGTTGGTGCTTTGAATGCTAATGGTGATGCTAGTGGTGCTGTTGTAGGTCCTTTAATTATTGTTGATGCTAATGCTAGTCCTGGTAATGGTGTTGGTGTTGTGATGGATCCCCTAATTGGTGGTGGCCTTGCAGGTGGTGGTGCAAAATGGATGTCCTCGTTGGCAGCTCCTGGAACTACTCTTTGCAGCCCTGTGGTTGGGCTGACACCCAACCCATATAGCCAAGATCTAACCCTAGGCCTCTGTCAGAAATGTGAAAAAACTAAGTTAATAAATGAAAAGTACATATAAGTGAATAGTTATAAATTAAAACTAACTCACCTATATTAGTTTATTGTTGTTAATGCCAACAGAAGATTCAGCAGCTGTATTGTGTGATTATGTGGTTCTTGTTTCCTGTAAATACAAAATCAGTTAATATCTAATTAAAACCCAATACATAACTTAACATAGTGTGAAATAACATAATAGCCAAAAAAGATTAATTCATACATTTACTCTCAACATCCACAATAGTATAGGCTATGGCATAGAAAACATTGTTTCCATCTTGAGAAACAGTTGACATAAAAGTTATAGGTCCAAATTTATAGATTGGAAAAACTATATGAGTTGACTTTTGTAAGATTTGACTATCATCAACTGTATAGAAGAATGTATGTAAGAAGTTAATAAAATTTGTATACTTAGCAGTTGAAGACAATGATGATGATGATATATTTCACAACAAACATTATTTTTGAAAAAAATTGTGTTTCTCAATTTGTAACGAGCAAGATTAGTATCCCAGTTCATCATGAGAGAAACCAACAAAAAAAAATTTTAAAACACGAGCACATTCAATTCAAGAGCTTAAAAGAAAAATGACCTTTTTTTTATACTGACATTCCTAATTTTTAGACTAATTTGTTAAATTTGGACAGTCTTTTCTTGAGTTTGATATTGTATTACACTAAATAAGAGAAATATATATATATGTTTTCACTTGTCATCATCATCATTCACAAAATCTTAATTTCACTCTCGTTCAAATTCTCTCACCTTGCCTCACTTTTTCTTGCTCCTATGGAGTAGGTCTTGTTCCTCTTTAGAAGGAACCTTAGCTTTTCCGCCTCCCATTCTAGGTACACCTTGAGCGACGCTCATAAGAGAGAAGGGAGAGAAAAAATAGAATAAAAGTTCTTAACAAGTAAGGTTTTTGTTGTTGGATTTTTGAAAAGTACAAAAATGAAAGTGGAAAAACATGAAGGAAGGGAGTGTGATAACTGATACCGATCGTGGAGGTTGAGGAAATTGTCGTAAAATTAAGCATAAACATTTCAAGAAATAGAGATGAAATTAGTAGGGAAAACATAAAGAACTAAAGAGATAGAGAAGAAACTAGAGAGAAAGAAGAATTTTTCTATATTCTTATGTATCATCTTCAAGTGCCTTATACCCTTTATATGTAGGGTCAAGACTACATAAAATTATAACCATCACTATAATGAGATATAAAGAATAATAATATGTGTAACATCTACATAATGAATCTTTTGTAACATTCTTGTAACTATATAACTATGGTGACCTTCGAACATCCACTCTTGAATATTATTCATAACACTTCCTCTTAGATGTCCATCAAGGATATGTCTCATTAAAACTTTACTAGAAAAAACTCAATAAGAAAAAAAATCTTAATGCAAGAAAAAGAGTACAATATCTTTTATATGGGAACTGCCTAATTAAAACCCTTATCAAGAAAAATCATGTAGGTCAAAACCATGATTAAGGGAAAAAGAGTACAATTTTTCTCCTCATGTTAGAAGCATGACTTAAGATATACAAATTGCAATATTTTGATTTTCTTCCCCTGATTTTTTTTGGAAAAATATACTTTATTCTGTCACATTTGATATACTCTCCTTTCAATTGAGCTTTGCAAGCATTATTATCTTCAATTGAAATTTCTGTTTCATAAGACAATCCACAAAATTCTTGAATATGATGAATCATAGCTCTTAACTAGAAATGTACACTACTTCCTTCATAAATTACTACTATCTTTGTAGATTGCCATGATATAACAATATCACCACATGTAAATAAAGATCTTGTTTGAGATCTGACTTTATTTGGATCAGATAAACACCATGTATAATTAATTAGCTAGACATAGATTCTTACGAATAAAATAATCTCATCAATTGTACCTTGAAGATATAGAAAAATACATTTAATTTCATTCCAACGTCTTTTGGTTAGAGATGAACTATACCTTGCTAATATATTATGAAATATATTATATCAACTTATCAAGCCATGTATTATTTAGCGATATGCATGTGTGTTTCTATAACACTGAGATATGGTACTTCGAGACTAATATCTTTGTTATTTTCTTTACATCTAGCGATCTAGCAACCATTGGCGCATTCAATAGTTGTGATTTGTCAACATAAGTAATTAATAATCTGTTCTCTATAACTTGCAAGACAAAAATTTAATTTGTTAAATACTCGATCTGCATGCCGAAACAAAGTTTTATTATTCAAAGATCATTAATTTCAAATTCTTTCTTTAGATCTTCTACAACATTGGAAGAACTTCAAGCAATTTTAGTAACAAATATACATAGCAATTATGACAAAGTCAGTTACATGTTTCTTGAAATAGACACATAAACAAATAAAATACTTTAAGAAATTTTTAAATAAATATATAATGCATTTCAACAAGCACTAATACTTATAAGAAAGTCTCAATATGATGAGAAAAAAAAAACATAAATCATTAGCATATGTAAATTAAGCTCATTGGATACTATTGATATTTTAAATCCTTTGGGAATTTTTAAGTAAATAATATGTATTAAGATATCCATAACAACAAGATGCAACAACATCCATTAGAAATACTCAACTTCTTGTGTCCAAACATCCTTAATAGATATTAAAATATAATTGCATCCATTTGTATCCATATATTTTGCACCTTCCGAGGTTTAGACTTCAGGTCCATTAAAACATTTTCTAGAGTTTGAACTACAAATTCAATAACATCATGTTTTACAAGTGAATTCAATTCTACCTACAAAGCATTCTTCTATTTGACCAATCATTTCTTCGTTGATATTCTTTGATGATTATAATTTCATAATCCTCATTATTATTCATAATATTGCGTGCTATGCAAAATATATTGTTGACAATTATTTCTTTTCAATTATATTATTTTGTCCTTAGAGACATAATTTATTGAGATATCATTAATTTCACCATTTTCAAGTATTTTAACTTCTTCTGGAGTTTGAACTACTTCTGGAGTTTGAACTACTTCAAGAGTTCTACTTATGTCTCTAATATCTTTTTTAAGAGTATCCTCTTTAGGATTATTTGCCTTCTTAGTAATTTTATTTGCTCCTTCTCTTTACTGAGTTTTGTCTTTGGAATCGATTAGTCTACCGTGCTTCTTGCATATTTTTGACTCATTTGATATCAATTCTAAATGGAGTATTTATAACTGGTATAAGATTTATTTATCCTTTTGTAATAGAAAATGTATATGACAATTCATTATTTTGCTCTTATTCACAAATGTATTATCATTTGAACTTCCAGTTCAAATTGCCTTGTTCAAGTATTTAAATGATATAATGATAATACATTTCAAGTAATTTTCTTTTTCCACTACTTATTCTTTTCTCGTAATATTGGAAACATCATTTCATATCCAACATATATTCCAAACTTTCTTTTAAAGCTCATTTTAGTGCGATGCAGTCGAGCAGAAGTAACTATATCACACACACACAAAATTTTATATGAGAAATATTTGGCTTCAGGCCAAAATCCAATTATATAATGGAGAACTTATAATTATTTGTTGATTTTATACCAACAAGTGAGGTAACATGTAAAAGGAAAACCTTAAGCAAAAACTTAGGATATTGTTCTCACAATCTGTTATTTAGCTATCAATTAGAAGCAATTGAACATAAACAACATGTTCAACATTTTACCAATGACCATACAATAATCACTAAAAGATTGAGAAGTAAATTCATTAGCATTATCAAGACAAATGGTCTATATTTGAAATTTTGTGCTCTTAATCAAATAACTTGCATAATCTCACAAACACTAGGTTACGAATTGATAATAAGTACACATGTGACTAACTAGTTTCTAGCCATAAAATATATAAATAATACTCATGGTTTATGATATAATTTGTAACATCCTCTTTTTAGCATATTATACTTGTATATGATTATAGAGACATCATAATACTTGCTTGACATGTTTGCTTATTTCTGTGACGAATTGAGTTAGTTTAGGTACTTTGTTGCAATAATGAATGTGAAAAGTAGTTTAAAATGACTCAGATAATAGCATAAAAGTCTATTTTGAGGGAAACAATTATGAACAATTTGTTTCTAAGTCACAAATGTATATAATATGATGTAGTTAAAGTTTAAGGATAAACAAAGTCAGTTTGGTATTTTTAAGTACACTAGCCGGATTGATGAGTCGTAGATATAAAAACTTATATAAATGATGAAATTAGTATTGAAATGAATCTTACGATTTATTTTAATACTTATGGAAGTTAGAAAACTTGATTTAGTAAAATCTAAGTGTTCTTAGTATGTATAAAGTTCTTGTAAAATGTCCTAAAATATCTAAAATATCTCAAAATATTTAAAATATCTTAAAATATATAAAATATCCCAAAATATCTAAAATATCTATAAACAGGCTACACAGGAGGCATTTTCCTTGACTTTTGCATTGATATTTTCTCATATTTCACTCACTCTCTCAATCTCTCACACGGCTCTTGGCTGCACAAGGCAAGGAGAGGAGAAATAGATAAACAAGAGAGGAAGAAGAGGAGAGGAAAATGAAGGAAAAAGGAAAGACCAAAGCTTGAATAGCTTAACACCATCTTCAAGGTTTAAGGTAGAGGTGTTTGTGTGTTTGTGTTCAATTATGTCTCTAATCCCATATTCATCTTTGCTTGTAAAGTATTCATATTGAATTGAAAAGCGGGTTTTTGAGAAGTAGAAGGTAGGTTAAGGAAGTAACACATTCCCTCCCTACCAAGAGGAATACAAGATAGGTTAATGAGATAATATATTCCCTTCCTATCAGGTAGGTTAAGGAGGTAACAGATTTCGTCTCTACTAAGGTTCATGACATTGCACAACATAATCCAAGAGGAATACAAGATAGGTTAATGAGATAATATATTCCCTTCCTAAACGGGTAGGTATCCGTGGGTAAGTATAATATAATAATATTTTAATTTATATAATAAGATTTTTAATAATTTTATATAAAAAAATTTTATTTTTTTTTTACAGATTTCGCCTTTATTAAACTACTAAGGTTCATGACATTGCACAACATAATCATAATTCACTACATAACTCATTTTTATGAGCATAATCATACAACCTAACATAAACATTGCATTTGCCTTTCGATGATGTCCTCTCTCACATTTCTTTGTTTCAAATTATACTAAGATCAAATAGATCTTTTTAGATTCAATCACAATCTAAATGTGCAGTTTTTCAGGAATTATACCATAAATCTTCATATAAAATATGATAATGAGAAATCATTAGTTTTGTGTAATCTTTCAGGGATGCTTAAATAGTAATCTCTTTCATAATTTATCAAGAGTAACAAACTCAATATAAAACAAAAAATGATAATTGTATTAGTCAAATAAGATTAACACTAAAATTTTTATGGATGAAACATGAAAATATTTCATACTAAGACTACCGTGAAAAAAGCTATAAGAAAGAACAAAATAATGAATTAGATTAATCTAAAGAATCTCTAAGTTGTTCAAGTCATCACTCATATGACATAGCCTCGTGATAACGTGTTGTAAAATTAAACATAAAGAACTCAAGAAATAGAGATGAAATTAGAGAGTAAAACATAAAGAACTCAAAAGATAAAGGAGAAACTAGAGAGATAGAATAATTTTTATATATTCTTATGTATTATCTTCAAGTGTCTTATACCTTTTATATATAGAGTCAAAACTACATAAAATTGTAAGCATCACTATAATGAAATATAAATAATAATAATAATATGTGTAATATTTACATAATGAGTCTATTATAATATTCTTATAATTATATAATTATTGTGACCTTTGAACATTCACTCTTGATTATTATTCATAACATAATTGAGTTTTTTGAGTATTGTTGCCTAACCATTCAAGCTACTGATCCTATTTATGTGTTTTTTTTTTCTTCTTTTGTCTGAGATATGTGAGCTTTAATTTCTCTCTCATATTTTATGATTTGTTATAAGACACAACAGCTCGAGCAGACATAAGCTCAAGCGTTCTATAGACTAACCCTTTGTTTTCTTTAAATTATTTTAATTAGTTTAGTGATGTGTATATAATCTTAGCCGTTGGCATTTTCAATGGTAGTGATTCTCTTATTTTGTTCTCTAAAGTGAAAGTTCACTTTAGAAGAACCAAATCCTAAATATTATTATAAATGCAAGTGCGAACAAATGTAATGGTACGTAGTGCCATTTGTTTTCCTCGTAATGTTTCTATGCTACAAACGAAACTCGTGCAATTTACACATGGTAGCTGGACTACATGGTGCTCGAAAGTCCAAAAACTCCATGATGTTTGTGAGGAGAAAAAACAAAGGACAAAACTTAATTATATTGTTTTATGTTTATTATATTTATTTTATAAATTAAATTATGACATATTTTTATTAATATTTTTTTATTTTTTTAATTATACATATATTATAATTTAATTAATAAAATAAATATAATCAACATAGAAAAATAAAATTAAGTTTTGTCCAAAATAAAATCCATTAATTTGCTTATGCTTTCATGATGGTACCAGCTGTAACAATTAATTACTGAATTTTGACAGTAATGGAGTTATTAAATGTCTTTAGCTGCTGTACAACTTGTTGCTATCGTCTTCAGCCTGATTAATTAATATTTATTTATCATTAGTTATCTTATACTTGGAAGTTAGAGTTGGAAATTGAGGACAAGGTTCAGTTAGTTTAACTGACTGAAGGGAATTTTTTTTATGTATCTCCGTTTATTCCTATGAGACTATTAAACATAAAACAAATGATATATTTCTAGTTGTGCGAATTTTCATGAACGATTTTATTATATTTTTAATATACCCTCTGTTGCAATTGGGTTTGAAAGCATGCATTAACAATGTACATGTCCATTTTTATGATGTGCTGCAATTTTACCTTTAACTTTATTTTAAAGAATGTGGATTACAAAGATTAAACTCTTAACTACTTAATCAAGAAAATTCTAATACTATGTTAATGACCAATTTTTTTTTTTAAAAAACTTACATATTAGATGAAGGCTTATAAATAATTTTTATTACATCTCTAGTACTAATAAATTTATAAACTTGTTTGTTGTTTTTTTTTAAAAAAAAAAATAGTTGTTAGGGTCATGTTTTGTACAGTGAAAATGTTAAATAGACGCGGATATGGCAATGATGAAACACTGAAAGTATGTTCAGTTTTTTTTTTTTTGGTACAAGAAAGTATGTTCAGTTTTAATATGAAAAGAAATGACCATTCCCTAAAAAATGAAAAGAATCCAGATTTATTCTATTCATAGTTGTATTTTTTTTAAACAAAAAAATTATAGAGTGAGGGAAGATTTTTCATTCCAGGTTAAGCATGTGACATGCTTTTATAAAATTATATAGTTACTGATAAGAGAATGATGTTCTTATATCACTTTTTATTATATTTTTTAGTAATTTTAATTAAGTGAAAGAAATTAATGAAAAAAATAATGTTATTAATGATATAAAAAATAATATATGATAAAGGTAATTATGGTTGTTACTAATATTGTTATGTATGAAAAAACGTTACATTTTGTTGCATTACAAAAACTGAGCTCTACGGAATCATTTAATTATATTCCTGACACTTGGCGGCTAAATTTAAGCTGCATCGTCTTGAATTCCATTGAATCTCTGATCGTTTACTGCACCAAATCAAAGCGACGCAGATCCGATGAAAATCATTCTTGATGGGCCTCATGGCATAACATTTTGTTGGGTTTTGATTGCTTTAACTGGGCCCCACAACTGGCAAACAATTTTTATTATGGGCCCTCATGTTTGTGGGCTCTCCTGGGCCTTATTCCTTAACACCATTTGCCTTCCATAAATAAATCAAATAATAGGAATATATAGTATGCTTGATTTGCTGGCAAGAGGCAAAGGATACATACTACATACATGCTTATCTATTAGGAGAGCTTTTTTTTTTCTTTTTTAAAAAAATTTGAATTAAGTTTATATTGTTTCGCTGTAACATTTTTTTTTTCAAATCTTTTTAAATTTACACATAACAAATCCAACAATTTGCGTAGTCTTGGCTGCCATTCTATTTATAGCTTATGTCAGTATCAGTTAGCATTCTTTTTTTGGTTCATTTTTAAATTTAACTAATCGGCTCAAATCTCAATCACTTCAACACTTAGGAATTTTCTCAAATTGGCACAATGATACTTGAAAAAAACATAAAAACAATAAATTTTGTCCAATCTGCCAATTCATAGGTTATATTTTTTTAAAGTCCAATTCATAGGTTATTATATTTTACAAAGAAAAAAATCATCATACATTTTTAAAAAATGTGTAAGTATTGTTAATACTATTTTTAAAGATATTAGATTTAATGATAAAATGTGTATGATAAATAGTATTAGATAGAATATAAAAAAAAAAAAAATATATAATATTTGATATAAGATTATCGGAATTAATTTTATAATCCCTCCACATTTTTAGTCTTTTAAAGTATTCTTTGCATCTAATCTAATTTGATATTATTTCCTTTTTTTTTTTTCTTTTAAATCTATCTCTATCTATTAAATTAGAATATATTTACTTAAGAGTGATTTAATTTCTTAGTGTATGTTTCCTTAAAAAATAACACAAATCATTTTTTATTTCTTTTCACTTTTTAATTTTAAATTTAAATTAAATTCTCTTTTAATGTAATTATACATAACTTTTTTTTAATTTTAAACAATTTATTCTATTAATTTACTTTTTATATTATAGCCAAATTTAAAAAAATTCGTCTAATGTATGGAGTGTTAACTAATTAATTATTATTCTTCAAATTAGTGTTAAAAAATCGAATTAGACCAATTGATTTAATCAAGAAATCACATAATCAATTCAATTAACTCGCAAAATTTATTTATTATGGAGTTGGTCAAAATGGGTCTAAAACTAATCAAATTGGTTAAAAATGAATAAAATCAATAATAAATTGATTTGAATTAAATTTTTTTTAAATTAAACTTATTTTTAAATATATACAATCATCAAATTAAAAAAGATATAAAATCACTCAAAAAAAATTTGATTGAATTACGTAAAGGAAAATATTCATCCTACCGCGTATAGTACAATATTATTTTTAACACTCAGTACTATTTATGAGACCCACTGTGAACAATATCAAATCAGCTTTCTTTTTTTTTTTAGTATATGTCCATTAACCAACTTCTCTACGTCGTTAACCATTTTTTTGTTTTTCGTTAACCAACTTTTTTCACGAACATAGAAATTATGTGATAAAATCTTGTGTCATTAATCAATTTTTGTACGTAATTAACTATTTTTTTATTCTTTATTAACTAACTTTTTTTCTATGCTCGTGAAAAAAGTTAGTTAATGAAGAATAAAAAAGTAGTTAATTACGTATAGAAGTTGGTTAATGACACAAAATTTTACTACATTGTTTATATGTTCGTGAAAAAATTAGTTAACGAAAAATGAAAAGAGTAACGACGAAGTTTTTTAATAGATATATACTTAAAAAAAATAATACGAAATAATTTGATCTTTATTAATGGATAGATGCTACCATAAATAGTACCAAGTGTGAAAATTAATGTGGGTACTGTAATCGGTAAGAATATCATTGTTGTTACGTAAAATCACTTTCAAGTTTCACCACTGTCAAGTTCCGCAAAACGCAGGCTGTGAGTAGTCATGGACTCATGGTTTCTCCTTCTCGAAAATTCCGAAGCTACTACCCTCTCAAACTACGGTATCCAATCATGGTAAGCTTTCTATTTCTCTTCTCGCTTCCTCAGTGTCAGCCTTCGATGATGAAGCTTTTCTAGACCATGAAAATCTTTTTTTTTTTTTTTTTGCCTCGGCTTTTTGAACTGTATTGTAACGACCCTACTGAATCTGACATCGGTAGACGGGGTCCGCGAAGTTGCCATGGACGTCGGTCTCCTTGTAAGCCTGTTTATTGGGGTGAGTTCTACCTAGTGGGTACATATCATGTTTTTAGGTGTTTTTTATTCTGTATTTCTTCCTTCTATTTGATAAAAATTGAGAAGGATTTCAATTGTTGGAAAACATTTGGATGGTGCATGGATCTTATGACTTTGTAAATTTGAAAACTTCATAAAGCTTGAAATGTGGAAATGTTTTGCTACTAACTTGTAAAAGAAGAAAAACTCTTAATAATATAGTAATGATAAGAAATCACATATCTTTTTTCATTTTTATTCTATAAAAGCGTTACACTTAACACCCAATCAAGAAAAACACTACCATAACTGCTCAATTGAGCATCCTCCAATTCTGGACCTTGAAACAGCACAAAACAGTACTGTCTATTTGGCATGTATTTAAAGAACTTGTAAAACAGCAAGACAATCAATAATTGAGGAACATAAAATTTATGACTAATGAAGCTTTCTTGATCTTAACATTGGGGCAGATCTGGTGGTGGAGGTATCACTGACTGTGATGGGCCAACTCCATTTTCTACCAAAAGTGCATTTGCCAGACCCCAATTCAGATGTGAGTCTATGTGACAATGCAAGAACCAAATTCCTGATTTGCAACAATAAAATGAAAATCACACGGTTAGTATGCAATGCCAATACAAACTCTGCAAGACAAAGAATGTCAGAATTATGGGTTCACACTTCAGTACCCCTATGTGGTACCCATACTCCCTGGTGGATGTGATATAAAGTATGGTTAACTCAGTTGCATAATGGTTTGAATACTTAATGTCTCATCCATCACCTGGGGTATTGGTACCACTTAGGGGTATTGAAGAATTTTTCCAGTAGTATGTTACCTGGATTATCAGCGACAAAACGAATGGCCACCCATCCTCCTGGAGGTGTTCCAATGGTGTTCCTCACAGGTGGGTCAACAAGGTTAAACCTAGCAGGATCTGTTGCTGGGTTGAAGTTGCCAAAACCTGAACCAACTATAAAGAAGTGGAATCCATGAATATGCATCGGGTGGTCCTCGGTTGTTACTATACTCGTATCCTGTAGAACAATTTGCACATTGGAACCATACTTCAACTTGAAGAGCTTAGTTCCTTGTGAAGGTGTCCATAGCCCCCGTGGCACATTGCCGGTATAATTGAATTGTACAGGGGGAACAGGAGGGAAGTCTGTGGTGAAGACACCAGGTATGCCTTGATAGTAGGCTTGCATTAAGGAGGTGGTGCTTGGGAGTACCAAAGAAACATTGTTTATGCTGGCTGTGAAGCGGGTTCCATTTGGTCCTTGACACCTTGGACTATTAGGATTTGTGCAGTTGATTAATCCCAACCCCACTGTGAAAAATAGGCTCACATCAACATTTGTGAAGACATTAATCTTGGAAAGACCCCTGATCCCAGCAGTGAATGCAGTTGCAGTGGCTGTGTCATTAAAGGCTGGCAAAACTGGCAATATTGGTCTTGAAGATTGTCCCTTTGGTTTACTGCAGCTAACAGATTTGTATTCAAGGATTGCAGTGGTGGTGGTGTTGTCAAAGGCAGCATTCTGGGCTGTTTGATATGCACGTGCTGCCATGTAGTATCGGCCCGGGGCTTGATCAGCAGTGACCAGGACATTGATTGTCTGACCAGGTCCTATCATGAGGACTCCAGTGGTGAGAGGCTTGGTATAAGCAGCATCCGTACCAACAACAGTCATCCTGTGGTTGGCAATTGTAAAGAAGAGTTCTTGATTGAGTGCACTGTTGATGATTCTCAAGAGAATTGTCTCGCCAGCATCTACTGGAACACGTACAGTTTCTGCATTTCATTTTTGTCATATCTTTTAGCCATTTCTATATCATTTTCAATCATAAGATAAGCCAAATCCCCATGGAAGTTAGGACTTAAGAATAATTCTAAACCTTGACTGGAGCATCTGTAGAGATCTCCAGGTTGACCATTAATGGTGTATGCAATAGATACATTTGGAGCTGCTCCTGTAAATTGTGCCTGCCTTAAGAGAAGCATAGGATCCCTATCAAACCATTCCCCTGTGCATCATCATAATATAATCTGTTATGGCTCTGTCATTGCTTCATAAAAAATGAAGAGCTCAGTAGCTTTTGAAGTGTTCACTATTAAGGAAAGGTTTGATTGAAGTGCAAAAGAAATTATAGAAGTGAGTTGAGCAGAATAAGTGATGGTTTTAGAGATGTACCAAGAAGGATGGGAAATTCTCTCTTAGGCATAGAGAAAGGATAAGGAGAACCCAATTTTGGATAGATGATGAAAGCTCCATAGACAGTGGCTCTTAGGAAGCCGGTGTGAGCATGCCACCATAGCGTCCCTTCCTGGTTTTGGATTGTAAAGCGGTATGTGTAACTTCCCCCTGGTTGGATGGGACACTGAGTCACATAACTAGGGCCATCTGCCCATGGATTTCTCAGCATCCTTAACCCATGCCTGATGCACAGGACACATAAGATTGTGAGGAAGATGGATTTCAATATGTATCATTAGCGTAGTGAATTAACAGGTTACTTCCCCTTCCACCCTTTTCTTTCTACTTGTTTATACAGCCTAGATAATAATCTTAGGGAAACTGTTTTGACTGAAAGTGTAAAATATTTAGCATGAAATTTATGTGAGGATGAATGATGATGCTATTTACCAGTGGATGGAGATGTTGTAAGGTCCAGCATTTACTACTTTGATTGCAAGAGAATCTCCATTTCTTGCTTCCACTGTTGGGCCAGGAAACTGCCCATTTACAGTGAGTATGTTTTGAGTTCTGCACAGCCTCTTCACTGGCGTAGTTTGAATCTATTTCAATCAATCATTGAGGTTATTACGATTACGAATTGCTTCAGACCATATTTGGAAACTGATAGCAAATATTGTATGACCATTAAACAAACACTTACAACAAATTCAAGGTAGTGAGCCTCTGCAGCTGAAGCAAGGGAAGCAATGATAGCAAGTAGGCCAAGTAAGAAACAAGAGCAACATGACTTGCCAGGGAGGTGGATAGTCTTCATTGTTGTCTCAGAATTTGTTGAATGGAGTTGCTTGAGTTATGTGGCATTTGGTCTAAAGTGCAGCTATTTATAGAGTGATAAAGCGGGAAATGCCTAGATTAAACCTTCTTTTAACTTGGAAAGAGAAATGTTTTGGCCAATATTTTATGAGTCAACAGGGTGCTTTAATATTTTTTTGGACAGTTAGTATAACCATAAAGAGGAATTGGTGCACCCACTAGCGCTATCAACTGTGGAACAAATGCTAGATTCTGTGGTTTAGATGTATAACAGTGCACTAGCAATACTGCTGAATTAACAAATCTTCCTCAGAAAGTACTTGTTAAGATACTAATAATTTCCTAGCTCTTACACTAAACTTGTTTGACACTAAACTTGTTTGAGAATAATGAAAGGAAAGAAATCTGTTCAGAAAGAAGTAAAACTTAAGGGTGAAATATTAGCTCGTTTGGGAAGCTGAGAAGAATGAGATAATAAACATGAAAATAACTATTTTACTATAGGCCCTTCAAAATCAATCTCTCCTCATGTAATTAGGGAGAGAAAAAGAGAAAATTATAATATGAACTTCTTAAACTACAGAGCGATCTTTTTCAAAATATCATCTCACTAAAAAGTTAAGGGAAGAATGAGCCCCAAGAAAAAGATTAAGGGAAGAGATTAACAGAGTTTATCTTTATTTTCCTTTCCTTCATTTATATTACTTCCAAACAAGAGAGGATTATAGTGTTCCATTTTCATCCTTCCCACTTTCACGCTCTAAAAACTTCTCCGAAAGTATTTTTGTTTTTTTAAAAAGAATCTCATTTTTAATTTAAACCATTTTGTTTTAAGGTGTGCCACTTTGCATGGATGTTATGAATTTGTTAGACAAGTGAACCTAATATTTCTTTATGAAATCACTAATTAGCCTAGTTCATAGTTATTTATTTTGTTTTTTCTTGGGGGAGGTGGGGGGTGATTTATTTAATGTTAGCCTCCAATGAAATAGAACTATAGAAGTTATAGCATCGCAATTTTTAAAGAAAATGAAAGTAGTTTAAAATCAGTGTCAGTTGAGACATTCCAATTGGTGAATTGATCTTTTTCATGCACGGTTAAAAAGTCTGAATTTTTTACCAAAAAAAAAAAGAAGAAAGTTTGAGAAATCAGTCGTCGGTTCAACAATTCAAACGCCAATTTGGCCTACAGGATCATGCATTTTTCTGAGCACATCAGTCTCCATTTCCTATATTTGTTTGTTATGTTCTGATATACTGAAACATAGGAATATCTCAACCTAGGAAAGACCATAACCAAGAATAGAAAATAATAGGGCAGTTAAGGTCAGGTTGAATTTTGGTTTGGGTCGGTGGTGATGAGAGAAGTAGTTCTACGTCTAGTTGACCGCTCGAAGTCATTAGCTGAAAGAGGGCAATATGAAAGTCGTATTTCTTACCCAAAAAAAATAATTGAAAGTGGCATTAACAAATAACAATAACACCTTCACTCAATCAAAATACCTTAGCTAAGCTGAATAGAATATGAAGGGTCAAATGGCTGGAAGGGAAGTAATTAAAGAAGCAAATAAGGGTGTAATCCAGCTAGGAATGGGAGACATGAACTCAATTAGTTGACCAATAAAACAGCTTAATATGGAAATTGTAACATTTTCTTCACCGAATCCAGTTCTTGTTTAATCATCAATCTAGGCACTAATCGATTAGCACATCACTTTCACACAAGCCGTTTAATATTATTTCAAATGCAGCAGGTGATACGTGTTTCCTTTGTAAATGGTACTTGTAATGTCATTAGTGTATTGATTGTTTGCTCACCTTGTTTCTCATGTATTAGGTAGACTGCCAGCTGACTTTAGAGTGATGCCATTAGTTGATTTGTTAAGTTCTAACCATAACTATTTCCGAATACCACATGTGTATCACGAGCATATTTCTATAGTAATTTAATTTCTGTTAGAGAAATACTTGTATAGATCTTGTCCATATAAATTGTGCAAATTAAATCAAATAACATATTATTACTTTAATGTATAATAATTGTATGGCACAAGAATATATACAACTATTCAAGAATTAATTGATTTAGTGTGTATAAACAAGATTTATACAAATATTTCTCTCTTAGTTGGTGCTTAAGCCACATTTCTAATAGGAACCGTTACATCAAATGGCAGCGGCATAACGTGTCAACCTCTGAATTCCAAAAGAAAGTAGGAATGTAAGACATGAAAGACCAATCACAAGATTGGCTGCTGTAAATCTGGATGGGTTTTACTTCAAAGGGATCAAATCCAATAAAAGCGGAGAAATCAAACACCATCTGTCAGACTAAAACTTTTATCACAAAATGCAAGCAATGGATTGCTAGCATCATGGTGACCATATGCCAATATTTCCACATAATTTATATATAATAAAAAAAAAAGAGAGTGCTAATGTAATGTGCCAACATTTTCTTAATACATGATTCCTCATGTGTATCTTATGATTCTGAATTTCCCATCGCATTGGTTTAAAAGCACATATACTCTTTTTTCCTTTTTTTTTTTTGTAAACAATGGTTATCAATAAATTAAACTCAAATTAAATACAATTACCCAGTCATATCGTTTTAAAAAGATACTTATGTTCGTCTCAACTTTTTTTTGGTCCTATAAATATTTTTCTATTCCATATTGATCTATTAACTCCGAAAATTAAGCAGAGTTGTCTTTAAATCACAATCCCATTAAACAATTAACGGATCTCTCTTACATGGTTGATAATAAGACTAAAGTGGCTTTTATCTTTTGTTTTAGTCCCTCAATTTATTTTCTATTTTTATTTTGGTCCCATAACCTTTTCCTAAAGGTATCAGCACTCAAGCTGATATGAAACAAGAAAAGAGAAAATGCTGAATTGTATTGATATTGTGAATCAATCGTATCTGATGTAGTACAATATGAAAGTTTTATATACAAAGCAGATAACAAAGCTAACTAATTCTAACTAACTAAACATTAACAACTGTCAATATAACTAATCATAACTAACTTGTTATCCTTTACATTCCCCCCTGCAAGCTCAAAGAGTTAAAAGTTTCAACTCTGAGTTTGTGTCTTATGAGATAAAACTGAGTGTTAGAGCTTGGTTTTGTGAAGATATCATCAACTTGTTCGGCTGAAGGAATGTGAACAACTTGTATCAGACGTTGTGCCACTTTCTCTCTAACAAAGTACAAGTCTAGTTCAAAGTGCTTGGTTTTAGAATGCAGTACAGGATTAGCAGCAAGCATTACTGTACTGAGATTATCACAGTGAATTACAGGTGTTCGTTGGACTGAGATATGTAACTCATTGAGCAGAGATTTTAGCCAAGAAATTTCTGCTACTAAAGATGCTAAACTTCGATATTCAGCTTCAGTGGTTGATCTAGAAACCACCCCTTGTTTCTTGGATGACCAACAAACAAGGTTAGTTCCCAAGAATACACACATTCCAGATGTACTCCTCCTGTCATTCAAATCTGAGCCCCAGTCAGAATCTGAGAATGCTGTAATGTCTAGATTAGGTGACTTGCTTAGATGCAATCCATAACCAAGAGTTCTTGCTAAGTACCTCAATATTCTCTTTACTGCCTTCCAATGTGATTCCAGAGGATTATGCATAAATTGACACACCTTGTTCACACTAAATTCTATTTCTGGTCTTGTGATAGTTGCATATTGTAACCCTCCTACAATTGATCTGTATAGTGAAGCATCTGACACAACATCTATACCATTAGCAGTGAGTTTGAGTCCTGTGGCCATCGGGGTTTTCATTGGTTTGGCATGTAGCATATTTGCTTTAAGTAGCAAGTCTGTAATGTACTTGTCTTGGCATAGTAGCAGACCACCTCCAGAAACGGGCTTAACTTCGATCCCCAAAAAATAATTTAGCTTGCCTAAATCTTTTAATGCAAATGTTGAATTTAATTGTGAAATGAGAGTAGTCACTGCTTCTTGAGAACAGCTAGTGATGATGATGTCATCTACATATACTAGTACAAAAGTAGTAACATGATCAGCTGTAAACTGTACAAACAGAGAGTTGTCACATTTTGTGGCTTGAAAACCAAGTTGATATAATGTCTTCCCTAATTTTTCAAACCAAGCTCTTGGGGCCTGTTTAAGTCCATACAGTGCTTTGTTAGGCTTGCATACTAGAGGAGTAGAAGTAGTGCTCTGTTGTGCATAGCCATCAGGTTGTTGCATAAATACTTCTTCTTTTAACTCCCCATTAAGGAAAGCATTATTCACATCAACTTGGTGAATAGGCCAGCCTAGTGATAGAGCAATTGTCAGCACCACTCTCACAGTAACTGGCTTGACTATTGGACTGAAAGTTTCAGTGAAATCAAATCCCTCTCTTTGATGAAATTCTTTAGCAACTAAACGTGCTTTGTATTTCTACACTGTGCCATCAGGATTTCTTTTGATTCGAAAAATCCACTTGCAGCCTATGGAATTTCTCTGAGGTGGTAAGGAGACTAATGTCCAGGTTTGATTATGCATCAAGGCCTAATATTCTAGATCCATTGCAGCTTTTCACTCAGGAATTGACAAGGCTTCAGCAACATAAGTTGGTTTAGTAACAGCAAGATAAGTTTTTGGTTTGAAGATACCTGCTTTGCTTCTGGTAATCATAGGATGAGCATTCTCAGTTATTGTAGCATTATTGTTAATAACAAGTATAGTAGTGATACTATCAGGTACAATAGGATTAGGAGTATCCTGAACAGAATTCATAGGTACTATTACTGATGTTGGGATAGCACCTCTGTCAGAAGAAGAATTAGATGGACTTGCTGCAGTAAAAGAATCTGAACCAAAAATTCCTGCACCAAAAGATCCTACAGGTGATGTATTATAACTATGATCAAGATTAGTGTTAATTGGATATGTGCAGTGTTGGTTAATTTCACTTAAGGTATGCTGAGAATTGCTAGTAGTAACAACAGGAAAAACGGGAGGATAAGGTACTGATGGAGGAGAATGACACAGTGAAACAGTTGACTGAGATAAGAATTGAGGATTTGATTTGAAAGGAAAAACAGATTCATTGAATATAACATGCCTGAATATGAAGACTTTACCAGAAGAAGCTAAACACCTATACCTTTTGTGAAAAGGTGAGTAACCTAGAAAGACACATTATTGTGATCTAAAGTCCATTTTATGTTTATTGTAGGGTCTGAGATAAGGAAAGCATAAGCAACCAAAGACTTTAAGAAAAGAATAATCAGGTGAATGACCAGAAAGAGACTCGAGTAGAGATTTGAGACCAAGTATTGGAGTTGGTAATCTGTTAATAACATAGGTTGCTGTGGAAAAGGCTTCAACCCAGTACTTGTAAGGAACACCTGATTCAGCTAGCAGAGTGAGACCAAGTTCTGAAACATGTCTATGTTTTCTTTCTGTTGTTCCATTTTGCTCATGTGTGTGTGGACAACTGAAGCGATGAACTATTCCCAGATTGGTAAGATGCTTAGTAAACACACAATACTCTTTAGCATTATCTGTTTGCAGTGTTTTTAGCTTAGCATCAAGTTGCAATTCAGCAAGGGCTTTGAATTTGAGAAAAGCAGAAAAAGCTTCAGATTTATGAGTTAAGAAATAAATCCAATTGAACCTTGAAAAAGCATCAATGAACATTATATAGTACTGATGTCCAGAGCCAGAAAGAATTGGGGATGGTCCCCAAATATCAGAATAGATAAGTTATAATGGTGTTGTGTAAACAGAATCAGATACAAGAAAAGGCAACTTATGTGATTTACCAATACAGCATGCTGAACAAAGCATAGGATCAGTTTTATTATCAGTAAAAGGTATTTTACAAGAAGATTGGACATGTTGTACAATTTTCTTGGAAGCATGTCCTAACCTGGAATGCCAAATGGAAAATGAAATTTTACTAAGAGGAGCAACTACACTATGATCAACACTAGGTGTAGCTGGTACAGTGACTGAATTTGCACAATAGACAGGAGCAACAGTAGGTGATTTGAACTTCAAATTGTCAAACACATATAAGTCATTTTTAAGTGTCCTTTGCAAAAGGATCTGTTTGGATACCTGAGATTTAAGCAAACAACAATTAGCATGAAACTTAAAAAACACATTGTTATCTTTGGCAAATTGAGAAACACTAATTAACTTTTTAGTGACATGAGGAACATGTAATAAATTTGATAAAGACAAATTGGAATTGGAAAGAGCAGAATTTATGGAACTACTACTAGCAGTGTCAGTATGACCAATGTGATGAATAGCCAAACCTGCTCCATTACCAAGATGCACCCTCTCTTGTCCAGTATAATTTTGTTTTACTGCAAGGTTGTTGATATCTGGTGTAAGATGTGCAGTAGCTCCAGAATCTACATACCAAGATGAATCAAACGAAGATAGTGCATTGGTCTGCATAGGAGAATCAAAGGGTCCTGGTGTAGCAACATATGCTCTAATATGTCCTGATGATTGCCCTGGGGAAGAGGAAGATTGAAAAGAGCTTGAATTTGGATTTGGTAGATTTTGATCAAATCTATGCTAGCAAGTCCAGGCATCATGCCCAAACTTTCCACAAAGCTGACATTTGGGGCGATCTTGTGATTGATTGCCACCAGAAAATGACTGGCTACCACCACGATTGAGGACTCTGCCACCACGGCCACGACCTCTGAAAAATCCTCTTCCTCTCCCTCTATAGAATTGTGAAGGAGTGTGAGCCACATTAGCTTGCAAGATTCCAGAACTACCAGAGAATTCTGTATTTCGTTTGTGTCTTTCCAAACGTTCCTCTTGAGCCATTAATAAAGCTTCAACTTCTATAACATTGTAAGATTCAGATCTAGATATAATTGACGTGATAAAACCATCATATTCCTCTGAGAGACCATCAAAGATGGCATCAAGATGATCAGAAGTATCAATTTGAGCTCCAACTGCAGTAAGAGTATCATCAATCTTCTTGACTTGTAAAAGATACTCAAAAATTGATAAACTTCCCTTTCTAACATTTCTCAGCTGAACTTTGAGTTGCTTTACTTTTGCTCTTGTTTGAGCAGCAAAGAACGTCTCCAATTGTTGCCAAATTTGATAGGAATGTTCACATCCCACCATACGAACAGTGAGGGATTCTGACATTGATGCAAGGAGCCATGACATAAGAATCTGATCTTGTTGTTCCCAATTAAGGAACTCTTCACTTTGAACACCTTTTTGAGCATCTGCTTCTGAATCAAATTCTGGTGGAATCGATGAAGCTCCTTGGATAAATTTCTGAAGTTTAAATCCTTTGATGATAACAAGAATCTGTTGTTTCCATGGTAGAAAATTGTTTTCATCTAATTTGAATGAAACTGTGTTTGAGAAAGTATGTAACAATAATCTTGATGAAGAAGCGTGGGAAGGATCAGAGGTGTAGGAAGAATTGGAAGCCATGAACGAACCTTGAGTGCTCTGATACCATAAAGGTATCAGCACTCAAGCTGACATGAAACAAGAAAAGAGAAAATGTTGAATTGTATTGATATTGTGAATCAATCGTATCTGATGTAGTACAATATGAAAGCTTTATATACAAAGCAGATAACAAAGCTAACTAATTCTAACAAACTGAATATTGACAACTGTCAGTATAACTAATCATAACTAACTTGTTATCCATTGATCTATTAACTTTTAAACGTTAGATAAAATTATCCTAAATTATGATTCTGTTAGACAAATAATAGATCTCTCCTAACCCTGTGTTTGGATATTTTTTCATTAATGAAACAAAACGGAATAAGTGGGGATCAACTGAAAATGAAAGGAAATGAATAGAATATAGTTATCATTCTCTTTGTTTGAAAGTTTCATTAACGGAATGAAATGAAACATATGTTCCCCCTTTTCCACCTCAATTTTGGGAGGAACAAAAGTTGAGTATTTAAGAAGAAGAGAGGGAAAATTGTTTCTCATGTGTTTCATTTCCTTCTTATATATTTTAAAACTCTCGAACAAAGAAAGTTATTCTCCTTCCCCTCATTTCCTTTCTCTTCCCTCAATTACCTATCATTCAAACATAATATAAATGGTTAATAATGTTGTTGATGTAGTGCTGATGTTACTTTATCTCACTGTTAAGCATAATATACTTTAGGAATGACATTGTTTTAGGAGACGACATAATCTAGGTATCGAAATGGCAAAATTATGTTTTACAAGAGGGGAATTTGTGTGCCTAGAGGGCAATAGGATAAACTGAAAACTCACTTCATCAATTCACATTTAGAGCATGTTTGGTATGGCTTTTTTATGCCATCCAACAGCTTTTTTACCCATAAAAGCTATTGCAGTCATTCAATAGCATGTTTGGTTAATATTGCACAAAGTTGTTGATACCCAAATTTTGTTCGGCAACAGCTATTGGAAAAAAGCTAATATTTGAGCTGTTTTTGTAGAAGCTGTTGGATTATTTTCAACAATCACATATAAATACTATTTTGTGCTCAATTAAATAATTTTTTTAATCAATTGAATAATTTTTTTAATTATTTTATACCTATTTTGATAATTCAATGTATAAAAGTAATTCTTTTTTATACCATCCAAACAAAACAGATTAGCTTAAACTCACTTTTCAGCTAATATATCCAAACATAATCAATTATTGAAATAATTAAGTTTTTACAACTTGATTATTAAAATAATCGATTATTGAAATAATCAAGTTTTCACGACTATTCCAAACACACACTTACTATCGAAGATTGGTAGGAGCTTTTCCTGCTTTCTTCCATTGTTGTGGAAGATAGGAACGAAATTGCATATACGTGCTAGTTTTTGAGCTTCATTGTGGCATTATGAATGGAGTATATGTGGGGTTTGCATTAGTGGTTTTTCATGTAAAAGGATGATATATTTGGGATTTCCAATGGTGGTAGGGCACATATGGGTTTTTCTCATGCCAATTTAAAATATTCTTAACTTCTACCTTACTATTAAAAAACAGTGAAAGCGATGAAGAAGGTGAAGCAATGTGAAACAAAATGTCAAAAACCAAAAGCAAGATGCAGGGGAAAAGGAATCATTACTCGAAAGTTTCTGCAACCCCAAAATTGTTTCCATAAGTTAGCCTCAGGTCTTGTGGTGCAAATAATAGTTTTAACCCCACAATAGCAAAAAGGACCTCAACCTCTACTCATTGATGAACTCCGAGAACACATTGCAAAAACCCTATTTATTTTACTTGCATAAACCCAAATGTAACAAGGGAGAAGAAGATGAAATAAGGGAGGAGGGAAAGCAACAGTACTATATATAACCCAACTAGCAAACAACATCGTTTAACTTTCTCCCTAAGCAAATGCTTAACGGTGAGACAACAACGTCAACGCAACATTATCTCTACTATCAGCCATGAAGGAGAAATTTGATAGTCGTTCTAACAGAAGTGTAATTTGGAACAGCCTAACATTTGAGAGCTAGGGGACCAATATAAAAAGAAACGAAAGTTATGGAATCAAAATGAAAACAATAAATTAAAGGATCAAAATAGAAAATAAAAGCCACGACCATGTAGAAAAGATCTATTTGTTTAATCGAATCATGATTAAATGTTAATTTAGATTGACTTATTTCATATTTTTTATAATAAAAAAATTTTTAAAAAATAAACGATTATTTTATAAAAAATAATATAATCCAAATACGCGCTCAGGATAATTTTGACTAACATTAGAGTTAAGAGACCAATATAAAAAAAAAAAAAAAAAAGAGAACAAAATGAGAACAAAAAATAGGACCAAATATCCTTTTTGCCTTTTAAGAAAGGGATTTGGAATCTGGAAGTATCTTCTCTGCATGTTTAAAAAAAATCTATAATTTAAATTTAAACTAATCAAACCAATAACACATCGCCAAAATTCATATTCGTAACAACATCTACAATTCTGAAAAAATAGAAAAAATATCAAATACGGGGTGCGGAGATGTAAATTGTACACTACGCAAAATTTAACAGGAAAATGACCAACAAAAACCAGAGCCGGTATTAGACTGCCAACAAACCATGATGACTGTTCCACAGAAGTTTCTGACATGGTACTCAGTGGATGCCACTTAATGAAAATACCAACAGAACTGAAGCCCAGTTTTCTCAACCCCTGGCATTGTTGAAGGTTTATATCTGGACAGGAATTGAAGGGTCATATGTCAAGCTCAAATCAAACTTCAGCACCATAAATGATAATGTTTCTTCAGGGTTGAGCTATCTGCTGTTTCAAAGACTGTAATAACTTAATTTTAGACTCACAGATGGCAGAGAATTCCGTCAGTATTTTAAGCTTCCCAGTCACCATTTTCCTGGCGACATCGGCAGGACTCCAACACTTGAGTGATTGAGAAATACGATCACCAAGTTCTGCATCATTCATGGTGGAAATAAATGTTTCAAAAATGTGAAAGACCTGCCCAGGTCCATCATTCTGATCATTTTTCCGAAGAGGAAAAAGAATGTCTCCCAAATTCTCATCCTCGGATCTTTTATTCCATTCTCGTATCCATTTCATAACCTCCACTACCACGTTAGATAAATGCTGGACAGAATCTGCGATTGCATGAGCCAGATTTGAGCTAGACTGATCAACTGATCCACTTTTCTTTTTCTTTTTACCAGATGGTTGACAGGATCTCAGACAAGACTGAATTACAAGTCCATGCCACGACAAAGGTTCTGTAACTAACTGCATCAGAAGTTGAACATCGCTCCAAGGAGAACAGAGCTGGGGCTCCATAGATTTGACCTTCTCTAAAATATACTTCTCCAGCAAAGAATCTAAGACATTCCAAATATGAGGCCTACTTCCATTCCTATCAGGTTGCACAAGTTCATGGGAACTTAGGCTCCATGCATTTAAGAATACAATGAAATTCAACCACTCTATCAAGTTGGAACCAGAAACCTGCAACAGTTTTTTGAAGATGTGGATCAAATTCCCAGTTGCAGCCATATAAAATAAAAGATGTTTTCATATATGATAAAATAACTCAAACATGATGCCACCTAAAAATAATTGCAACTTTAAGTTGTCAGGTGCAGGTGTTTAAACAAATACACCCACTGCAAACCCTTAAATAAGAGAGCATTATCAAACTGTAAATTCTTTAACAAGAGAGTAGTACTAATACTATAATAGAGTCATGTTATTTGCACAATTGTCAATGCACACCTATTTTACACCTGTACAGATGACATCATCTGAGTTTAACTGGACCAACCTAAACTTTAGCTGAACTTGCTTAAACTTTTTTCGTACAGCTCAATTTTCTACACCATCACACCTAGTGTACAACTATCATTTCCTGTATTATACTATAAAAATGTCTCCCCATTTTACTTCTGAGTTCTAACATATCTTTAAGATAGCACACTTTTGTCAATTTAACTCTGCATTGCAAAAATAGAGATCACATAATATTTTATTTCTATGGGTATAACACATTAGAAGTAATAGTTCCTAGTCTAAGTCTCATGGCTCTCTTCAATATATTTTAACAATAGCAGCATAAAAGCTTGAGCAATCATACCACACAAGATCTTTCGTCACTAGAAAAGCCCATGACCACTTCTATTGCTTCACTGAGCGAAAAGCCCAAGAATTGTGCATAGCGCTCAAGCAATAATTTCAGCTCCGAAGAGATTTTTGGTGGAAAAGAACCATTGACCTCAACATGCTCCTTGATTGATGCTGAAGCACTTTGAATAGAAAGATAGATCATCCTTGGAAGTAGGGATTTCTTCTCAATCACTCTCTGGAAACTTGTTTCCCTCTCTTTGGTCTACGATGCCAAACCATGCAATGAAGGGAGAAAAAAAAAATAGTTTTTCACAGAAACAAGGACTATTATACAGCGGCCACAAGTCATCAAGGACAGAATTCACCTACCGATATTTCTCTAGGACAATAAGAAATCCCTTCAAATGGTCCTGAAACAGAAGTCAACTGTCAACTAAGTTCAACATAATTATCAACATAATTACCAACAAACCAAAAATACATTGAAATATACCAAATTATAATCTGAACAAATATATGCAGCAAAAAGCATTTCTGATTCCCACTACACAAAAGTATGTCGTATGCCAAATCCAATAACCGCAGTATTTATTTTGAAGTATAAGACCTTTTGTGAGCAATTGGTCTTAAATTCAATAATTTTTGCCCCATTCTCATAACAAGAATCAAAATTTCAGCACAAGATAATAGTACATCTATGCTTTGTCCTCCCCTCAAGCCCAAAGGAATTTTGCTTGAGGGATCCTCCACTTAACAGCTTATGCTACAAGGTTAAATGGTTTCTAAACAATATATAAAGCAGCATTTTTTTAATATAAAATATATAAGGCAGCATTGCATACACTTTCACTTATTTTGCATTAAGTTAAAAAGCCAATTTGATATTCTCATATTCACTTTAACTTTGAAACATACTATGAGTATAAGAATATTTTTAATATACTGATGCTAAATAATTGTAAGTCTACCTTTTTCTAAACTAGCAATAGGATTGAGAAGCTGACCTAAAAGATAATTTTTCCCCGAAGTTGGTGTCCACCAAGGTCGTGACTGCAAGTCTTCATTGAAAGACACAGATTTCGACCCAATCTCATTAGACAGCTCAAGGAAGTGAGTCCCACATTTCATGCTTTCAAGGACACCCTAAGAGAATATGCACTTGTTAAACCTACCATCATATGTATTAAGAGAGGTAGTCACCTATACCAAATTTGCATGACATGAATTACCTCTTCTTCTTCAATGTTATCAGCATTCTGCTTTAGCTGTAAAATGGAAACTTCAACTCGTGCCAATAAACACTGACTAGACTGTTGCAACCGTTCTTTAAACTGCACAAATTCAATTACCTGAAATATAATGTAACTTGTGCCTCAGTTCAATCAACTCAAACATGATGGTTTCAACATAACTCTAGAATTGACATAAAAGATTATCATGCAATGTGTACATCTTATATGTCATGTACGCCACAACATGTCAATCAAACTGAAGCATAGAAACTGACACAGACACAACATGGAGACACACCAAATTCTAAAAATTGGTGTAGGACACAGACACAGCATATATATATATATATAAATTGGTATGTGACAAGCGTTGTCGTGTGTTGTACAAGTGTTGGTATGTTCTGACACATGACACAACACCAAAATGGTGTGTTCTCTGCTTTATAGTATGCAACAAATGGACAGATGTCCTATTCATGTTTCGAGTATGCATGGCACTCCACTCAGAATACAACAAAACATGGCCAAATCTACACATCATTTATAACCAGGTTCAACAGTAATAAATATTTATTAATGAACAAAAACCACTCCCTTAATGTATTTAACAAAATGAACCACCGTCCACTCATAAAATTCTCACAAAAAGTATAGGCCCACCTTCGCATCAATAGAGCCAAGACTTTATACCTAATCTAATATTGTGAAGAAATCAACCCCTCAAAATCATCAATGTTTTGTGTCTGATAGAACTTGTTGGACATAGGAAAGTAATCTCCTTTTTGTGTGTGTGTGTTTTGGGGGGGGGGGGGGGGGGTTGGCAATCTCCTCAGATATGAAGATGGTAACTAAGCATTGATTATCTAGCAAGCTATGTATGAAGAAATCTTTTAAAAAAATAGGCTGGAAATTTCAAATTTATGCACCCATATGCTGCATGTGTAATTTACGTGAAAAGGAAAATCTCTTGAAACAATAAAAACTCGAGTATGCATACTTTTGAGTAATTTCTATGGCGATATGCAAGAAATGTTAAATCTGCAGATTCTCTGAAGTGGTCATCCACAAACTTCAGGTAATCCTTTAGCAGACTGTTTGACACAGTCCAAAGTGGAGATACCAACATCTGAGGCAAAATGTGGTGCAAAACACTTTCCATCAAGATATTCTTGACATCCATTGATTTATACCTGAACAGAATAAAATTATGCTTTCAATAGGATAGTGACATCAAATTGTCTAAGGAACACAAATACATAGCCACTAATAAGCAAGTGATAGACATTAAGGTGACATTAAGAAAGCAATGTAAAATTGAAGGAATTTAACTACCTTACCATGCATATGCCACTGTAAGAGCACCGAAGTGGGAATACAAGTGCAACAGCAAGATCTTGTACTGCGACACATATCTGCCAAAGGCAACGAGAAAGTCTTTGTATTACAAATAGCAATAGGAAAGTTCTAATTCTCAAGAAAGTCTTCTAATTGAAAAATTCTACTCCAGATAGCAATTTGAGACAAATCTAACAGTCTCACAGGATATTAAATTGTGAATAAAAAGCTTAGCACTTTTCCACACTATTGTCATCAAATTTATATTTGAGCTCAGCAGATTCTCAAACATTATCGTTCATAAAAGCCAATTATAATATTGTTATATACAATACATGAAGACATAAAAACGCGCAGACCAGACAGATGCATCACATGATAGCAAGATCTGCACAACTTCAATGCAATTCTTCCTCAACTTAATGCATTTTCATGTTAGATTCCAAGATATAAAGCAAGACAATTATTCCTAACCTTCGTATTGCCAAGCCGAACTCCAAAACCATAATTGCCTCTACCAAGTAGCCGACATTCTTAGTACGCCAGAATAACTACACCAAAATATCACAATATGGCAACAGATGCCAGAGCAATGTATATATTTTTGAAATGAAATGTGAAATAAACTGTAATTCATGTGTACAACAATGTTTAGCAACGTTACACACATGTAGCATGAGTATCATCTATCTCAAACCAAGGAGACATGTGATCTTAATTGCCCATATTCAAATTATTTTTTTCTATAGAAAAGTGATATTTTAATGGAGAGTAAAGAGGAGAAATACAACAACTGGCAGATCCATATGTCAACAGGGGAACAAAAAAACTAAAACATCAATCTTAGAATCTCTTCAAAATGATTTTGCCAATAACAACAACAACAACCAAGCCTTTTCCCACTAGGTGGGGTAGGCTACATGGATCAAACGATGTCATTGTGTCCTATCATAAACCAAATCTTCAGAAATGTCATTTAAATCTAAATCTTTTTTAATAGTTTCACCTATAGTCTTTCTTGGTCTCCCTCTACCTCTAGCTATTGGACTATCCTCCACCTAATCTACTCTTCTTACCAAGACTTCTAACTTCTAAGGGTCTTCTCCTTACATGTCCAAACCACCTAAGACGAGATTCTACCATCTTTTCTACAATAGGTGTTACCCCTACTTTCTCTCTAATGCATTCATTCCTAATCCTATCTTATCTTAAATGGCCACACATCCAGTGCAACATCCTCATCTCCGAGACACTGATCTTATGCTCTTGCTAATTTTTTACCGCCCAACATTCAGTACCATACAACATCGCGGGCCTTATAGCTGTGAGGTAAAAATTACCCTTAAGCTTGAGAGGTACTTTTCTATCACAAATCACTCCTGAAGCACTCTTCTATTTCATCCATCCAACTTGAATCCTATGATTTACATCTCCCTCTATCTCTACGTCATTTTGTATGATAGATTTAAGATACCTAAACCGTGTGACTTGTGGTATGATGCGGTCCCCAATTTTCACCGCTAAGCTAGTATTAGCACGCTTCTTACTGAACTTACATTCCATATACTCCATCTTACTCTTGCTTATACGAAAGTCATGTTCTTCCAAAGCTCGTCTCCATAACTCTAGTTTCTCATTTGTTTCCTCTCTCGACTCTCCAACTAAGGACTATATCATCTGTAAAAAGTAATATGCCATACCTGAACCAACACATTACATGTCACTGAAAGCAGCTCCTCGCCATGCATACTCTCCTGCGGATCCAAGTCCTTTGAAAGTAGAAGGTTTTTGCAATACATTTCAGACATTTTAACACAAGCGACCTCAAGTTCTGGGACAAGTTCAGACGAACATGTATTAGTTACAAGAAAACTAAATATTGACAGAAACCTCTTCTCAATAACAGAAACTGGGATTGAAACCCAGAATTACAAACAGCAGAAATGGAAATTACAGAAAATAAGATAGAAAAAAAGGTAACTAGGCTAGCTTCCTGCCAAATCCCACTCTTCCTTACTGAATTCTTGCTTGCTTCTTTCCCTCCCTCTTTCCCCTTTTTATCCTCCCTCATCCTAATTGATTTCCCTCCCTTTTCCTCTCTCACCTGCCACCTCAGCATTCCGTTATGCCCCCACTTCATCAGCATGATTATTTCCCATGTGGTCCCGCAAAGGGGTTGTCTAACAAAAAATATTAAAGCTCAGGCTATGAACTACAAGCCACAAGCTCAGATCTGAACAAAATAATTTCAAATACATTTAGAAGAGGGAGTCATTTTGGTAGCAGGAAAAAAAGTCAGTATCAACCATCAAAGGGGAGATAACAATGATATGAAATATTATCATTTAATCCAAAATCTCAACAAGCTTAGAGGTAAAATAATATCTATTATATATAGCATGTTGATAACACTATATTTTATAATCCTCTTACTAGGCTTCTTAAGGTTCAATTAAGCTTAATTAAGTTGATTTTGACACATTTTATGATATTGAACCTTATTGGATCATTAAACAAATTATTGCATAAATTAACCTTAATTATCTCTTTGGCAGTGTTTAGTAAATTGGCTATAACTTGAGTTGCAACTATCTGATTGATGTGATTTTGGTCTTGTAGGAAAGTTTAGACAATTCCCTACAACTTTCATGAAGAACACAAAACTCAATTCGGACTTCTTGGAAGTGATATTGGGCTTGCAAGTCAAAATAGAGGAGCTGAAACCGAGTCTAAAACACTCTGCAGTAATTAGACCACATCTTGTGTTCTAGGAATGATTTTGGACTCAAATCAAAGCTATTTTAAAGCAAATATCCAAGCCTACAACTTTTATAAAGACCACTTTTCTCAAAAATAAAAAAAAAAGAGACGCGACTGTACACGTTTGCTCAATTATTATTAAAAAAAAACAAAATAAAAAACGTCATTGATGACGTTTAAGACTTAATCATTAAGTTTGGTTACTGTGCATTGCACAGTAACCAAACTTTGCCTATAAATAGGCAATTGCATCAGAATTGGAATACATTTCACAATTCGGAGGAGAATTCGGGGAAGAGGAAGAGGAGGTTCTGGGCAATGCCTAGCCTCTTCTCCTCAATCTCCCTTCAATTTTCTTTCTCTTTCTTTCTCTTTTTTTTTTCTTTCTAGTCTATGTGTAAATAAGTTCCAGTCTACTTGGGTCAAAATGTGAAGCTCTTGGTAATAAAATAAAGTTAGATTTATTCCTCTCTTGTGCTTTAATAATTTATTATCTAGTAACTATTATATGTGTTATATTTTGTTTTTGATAATTTAGAAACCACCCTTATAAAGAGGAGTTCTTGATTTGTTGTAGACAAGATCTTGGCACAGTGAATGCTTTAACCCATTTACAAGTGGTGGTAATAATTAAAAATATATATATAATTACGTAATGGACTTTTATTGTTGTATTTTCCGATTGAAACCTCCATTATGTGAGGATTCTAATTGAGTTAAAAAAGGAATTAATCTTATCTTTACTTTATTTACCAAGAGTGGATCTTTTTACTCAAGTAAATATTTTTTTATTGTAGTAACAAAATATTTACCTTACCTTAATTAATCTTCATCAATTCCCTGTGGATCGACCTCGGACTCCCAAGAAATTTATTACTTGAGACAACCTGCACTTGGGTTCGCAATGCAACAATTAATCCCGCATCAAGTTTTTAGACTTGGTCAAGAAAAGTGTGCATCAAGTTTTTGCAAAACCTCCTCTTCCTCTTCCCCCTCCGAATTCTCCTCTGAATTGTGAAATGTATTCCAATTCTGATGCAATTGCCTATTTATAGGCAAAGTTTGGTTACTGCGCAATGCACAGTAATCAAACTTAATGATTAAGTCTTAAACGTCATCAATGACGTTTTTTATTTTGTTTTTTTAAAATAATAATTTAGCAAACGTGTACAGCCGTGCCCCCTATTTTTTTCATTTTTGAGAAAAGTGGTCTACATAAAAGTTGTAGACCTGAATATTTGCTTTAAAATGACTTTGGTTTGAGTCCAAAATCATTCCTAGAACACAAGATATGGTCCAATTACTACAGAGTGTTTTAGACCAAGTTTCAACTCCTCTATTTTGACTTGCAAACCCAATATCACCTCTAAGGAGTCCAAACTGAGTTTTTTGTTATTCATGAAAGTTGTAGGAAATTGTCTAAGTTTTCCTATAAGACCAAAATCACATCAATCAGATATTTGCAACTCAAGTTATAGACAGATTACTAAACACTGTCAAAGAGATAATTAAGGTTAATTTATGCAATAATTTGTTTAATGATCCAATAAGGTTCAATATCATAAAATGTGTCAAAATCAACTTAATTAAGCTTAATTGAAGCTTAAGAAGCCTAGTGAGAAGATTATAAAATGTATAAAATATAGTGTTATCAAATTCTCCAACACTTAACTTTTGCACTCCTGGGTAAAACACAAAAAACAAAAACCAAAGAAAAACAACACAGATTCAAAAGCTAAAAACTCTAAAGGATTTAATGACTCAAGAAGAACAACTAAACATTCAAGGGATCAAAACAGTCACAAGGTAACATTTCTTCGCATCTCAAACCAACAAGTAAGGAAACTTCAGTTGAAAAGAATGAATCAAGAATGATAGATCCTCACAGAATTCACTCTCAATCTCTCAAGTGTTTAAAAAGGTAAATATTTCACCCTATTCAACCCATGAATAATTGTACTACCATATGCTTGCTTATCTTCTACTTCTCCGCTACTCAAAAACAACATATATACACAAATCATGAGGACTTTATTCAAGGTTATAATGGGGTAAAGGTAAAGGAGGAAGTAATATAGATAAGACAAGTTCAATACTAAAGAGAATAAAAGAGCATTATGTTACAGTTAAAGTGGAGAAGATGTTTGAGAACATTCAGTCTAACTTTCCCAAGATTTTCTTAATTCCTTCTCTGTTTGTTTCTTTCTCATAAAGGGCAATGACCAATATTTGACTAATATTTTGTTAAAGATCAATTGGTAGGTTGAATTTATTGTTAGCTTGAACATTCTCCTTCTATTCCTGTTATTTCCAAGCATCCACTGGTCAGCTCTTTTTTTTTTAATCTAACTTTTTTATTTTCTTTTCTTCTTTTTTTTTCTTATCACCAATCTGCACACGCACTCCCACACTTGTTCAAGAACTCATCTAATAACAAAGTCAATGTTCTCTTATTCCCTAAGGCTAGGTAAGAACATGATTTTCCATTTAAGGCACGTAATAAGTTTAAAACAAGGAATGGTCAAATAAGCTCAAAGGGGTTAAACAAGGAAAAATATGCAAGGTTGGCTATTTGGTCAAAATAGCTACTTCAAGAAAAATGCCTCAATCATGTTTATGTATGTATGTGAAAATGTAGTCTAAAAAAGAATTAAAGCAAGTTCTAGAGTAACAATTCCATGAGAAAAAATCACACAAGAAAGAAGAGAATGGTACAGATGTTCAATCCATTCATCGATAGGCTCAAAATCTCACAAGGCATATATCCATCATTCTCAGTCCACAAAAATTTCAACATCCATAACCAAGCATGTGATGTTTAAGAAAGAAGACAATTTACTCAATCATGCAAATTTCCCTGAATTAAAATTGCTACTTCTACACAAACTAGTTATCTACCCCAATCTAAATGCGTCTCAAGAGCAAAATTACCTCTACAGCAAAATTTACTCCTTATTCTGCCATCCTTAATTGGTTTAGGTTAGAAAATTGCTGACAAACATATAAACACATTAATAAACACACTTCCTAATTTTTTTTCTTTTTTTCAAACAATTTTTTTTTACACAATTATTCACACAACAATTATTCACACTATCCTTCCTCCCAACCAGATCACAATATTATCCTCAATGTTAAAATAAAATAGATAGGTAAAGGAAAGAAGATAGTACCTGTTACTGCAATTACTGAAAAAAGAAACCTCACACAAATATAAACAGAAACAAAGTACAACCAAAGATTGAAATTATTTAAACAAATGGAGTGTCTTAACTGGCTTCCTATTCTTACTGCTTCTCGCAACATTTCCTTCGGACCACTTCTTGCTCTCTTTTTTTTTAAATCTATACAAGAAAATATATACATGTAGTTGTGATTGTGGCTCACATTTTCTTCTGGTTTTACGTCCAGTAACGGCTTAAACGCCTTTTATGAGTCGAGGATAAGCTTCCCATCTAATTTTCTTATAAATTGACAAACAGGGTCTTTTTGAGTCAGATTCCCAAGACTATAGTGCACTTACTAGTCCCTAAAGAGATTCTTTGATAGGTGAGATATCAAAAAGTGAGCCTAAGTATGGACAAATGATCTGCAACAACCTTTTGATTTTTTAAAGCAACAAAATCCATTGTATCAACCTAAGTTTGCAAAAACTTGTTGAAAAAATCAACAAGTGCACTGAATTGTCAAAGTGATTAAAGAGAAAAAGAAAAAAAACAAACACTAAGACACAAGAAATTAAAACACTAAGGATCGAACTTCACTTGGTTCAACAATCTATCATAGACAATAGAATAGCTTTGGAACCTTCCTTCTAATCAATTCCTAATCATTCAATTGATGGGGAGAATTAGTAATTAATTTTCATTTAATTCTTTGGTCTAAACCTTAATTCTTAAAGGCATGACTTTTACTCTTGTGATTCTCATGGAAAATACCACAGTTCTCCCACACAACCTATAACCTCCATTCCTAGACAATTATAAATCATGACACTTTATTATTTATGGTTTAGGTCATATGCAAACCTTCCGATTCTACATACACTCACTAGATCAATTTATGAGTGGCCAGTTCATAAAAGCATTATGAACCATAATAAGCACTCAAATTGAATAGAAAAGAAATTTGATTAAAATTTCAGTCTTAATTTATGTCGATTGAATCACATGTATGTAACTTAAAAGATTGATTAGAGCTGTTAGACTGAAAATAAGGTGTGTCAAAGATCAATTCTTCTAAAAGCTTAACATTTTAGGTGGAGGCTGAGTAATGGTATATATCTCTAACACGTCCCTTCATGCGAAAGCCCTTTGGACTTGATGCATACACCAAGCACAGCCCCCCCCCCCAAAAAAAAAACTATTAGATGAAGCCCCTCAAGCATGGTTTATGTCTCTAACAAGTAACAAAACAGAACATAGGAATTTCTAGGAAAACATCTAAATAATGCAAATTCAACTGCATGTGACCCACCACTTGCAGAAGACTTGAACATGTTCCCCAGTAATAATTGTTGAATTTTGAAAAGGGTTATGGACTGCCCAAGAGTCTTGGTTGGCGTGGTTGATAAAGCATCACTATTTTTCATTAACTTCTCCAAAAGCTCTGTCTTCTTATCAGGAGTGAAGACTTCAACAAACATCTCAACATCTGAAGTAAAGCAGGCCAAGTCACCAAACCTATGACCATTAAACAGAGTTCTTAATCAAAGAATTGTAAAGTTGCGCTTTTACAAGAACAATTCAGATGTGGAAGGAACTAATTACTAAAATAAAATAATTATGTAGCCAGCCAACCTACTAGAAAATTGGTACAGAACTCAGACATCTCTACAACATCAAATTGATAAACAATATCTAATGTGGTCAAAGATACTAATAATAATATTTTCACATTTATTACACAAACAAAAGTGGGGATTATTCCAGTTCCCATGTTTTTTCTCAGGTACCTGTACCTTGATTAGTTGATAAATATTTATTGCTTACTAGTTATATTGGTGGGCTCCAAACATTTATAGTGAAAACCAACAACCAATCAAAAATTGACAACTAATCACGGGTACCAGTACCTAGGAAAGAAACATGGGTACCACAGCAACTCCCCAACAAAAGTAAGCTCTCAAATAACATAAGTGGTAATAAAGGCCCCAGGCCATCTATATATATATAACCAGGATTAACTATGACAGAAATGACTCAATCCAAATTGAACGAGGACCCATAAACCTAGATTTAAACCCCCTTCTGGATTTTTCCCAATGGTCTTTAGTCAATATTAAATTCCATACCAACCCCTTCACAAAGCAATGTGCATGCATGAGATTTAAAAAGAAAAATAATAAATTTAAGAAAGATAAGTGCAGCGTTATAAGGTACCTGCAAAAGTATTGCACAATGACATCCATTAAGTTCTCATCATTCCCCTTCCCACGTAAATGTTTTCTTCTTTCAATTTCTATAATTGCCAAATACGGACACCTTATAAAGTTATTAATGGTATCTTCTTGTAACTTCTGTACAAAAGCTGAAGCATTTGATATTCGAATGTCGAACTGCACTTACATTGTAGTATGTACATGAATCAAATCCCATGCAAATAGAACTAGTAAAAGACTGCTTTATACATGAGGGTAAACATTCACCTGTTCATCCGTCAAGTGTGAAACCTTGCAATTGACAAATTTCGGAGGATGAACTGGATCATTAACAGCCTCATCACACCAAATGCTGCCATCTTCCAGCAAACAGCCTATATAATGAAGGAAACACTCCCAGTCATCTGGACTGCCAAATGAAGAAACAACATCAACAGTAGCAAAAGCTAGGAAAAAAAGAAAAGTATTAGTATAATTTAGTATAATCAAAGACAGGAAAAAAAAGATTGATTTTAATTCAGGAAATAAACATCTTAAAGAATACTTCATAACTTAATTTGGAAAAATACAGATTAGAAATCTCGCATCAATGTGATGGGAGGAGCAAACTTTAAGTGACCACCCTGGGCCTGGTGATTAGCTGGATTTTACAATACAAGTTTATTTATATATATTATTTAACAAAGGCGCAAACCAAGAATAAAGGACAGTGAAAACAATTAGAAAACTAAACTTCAGAAACCAGAAGATTACTTAGCACATGTATGTGCATTACAATTTCCAATTTCATTGGGCTACAGGAGAAATTAGCATCACTGGATAATAAAATATAAATCCTGTGTGCTTCACAGACAAGGTCACAGTAAGAGATCAGCTAATGGCCAGTAGTCAGGCCATGGGACTTGTATAAGCCCATATATCCATTACCCATACATTACGCAATTCCCCACCCCCAGCCCCTATATTCCCATTCCAGTTCATAATATTACCTTATAAAGACCTGGGTGAAAATAAAGAGGACAACACTAACCTATATAAAAGAGGAAGGGGAGTTACTATAACACCCAAGTTTTTTTCCCCTAGGTACTAGTACACTTGATGGGTTGTCAAACATTTATTGGACGTTGGGTTCTGATAATAAAAATTTGAAGTCCACCTAGTATAACCATGAACCAGTAAATGTTTGACAACTCATCAAGGTACCAGTACCCAAGAAAAAAAAGGGTACCGAAGTAATCTCCAAAACAATAGAATTAAAAAATGAAAAAGGAGCTCGAATAGCTATCTATAACCATAAAACTTAAAAGCTGATCCAAATTTCAATTTTGACCATGCTTTCCTCACATCATGGTAGTAAGATACATAATACTACCAAGACCACTTTTATCCATCAACAACCAGTAACAGTTGCCAATCTAAAATTTTGCAATGTCATGTTTAAACATGGAGTCAGCATCCAAATACATACCATGACTCCAGAATTTTCTGAAAGACATCAGTGGCAGCAGCATAGTCACCTGCCAGAGCCAGAAGTCTCCCCTGTCAACTTAAAGTCAAAGCACACAGGTTGATGAGAAAATTCAAACAAGAGAAATGAGAATAATAGTCCAAGTTTTTTTTCCTTTTTCTTTTTCTTACAAAAGAAAAATAATATTAAAAGGAAAGAAGAGAAACAAGGAAGAGGGAGGATAAGATAGAAGGATTCACAAAAATAAGCAAGGCAGATAGGCATTAATATAAAAAGCTTTCCAATTCCACTCTATGTGTAACAAGGAATAACCCAGGAAGAAACCATGTGAATTGCTCCAAAGAGAAGCCAAGAAACAATCATATCTCAAAGCAATTTAGATGTTGCTTTTGCTTGATTCAAATTCATTTATCTTTTAATATGTACAAAAGGGTGTGGAATACTGATTCTTCTGGTATGCTTTTTATATTTTAACCTATTTTCCAAATAGAGAGAAATGTCTTCTTGAAAAACACCTTTGGAAGTCTCCCTACAGATATGTGGGTGATGTTCTGCTTTAATTCAGAAACACCAGCACATATATTTTTACACTCCTTGAAACAGGTGCACTTTGTCAATAGTGTACCACAGATCAAAACTCCAAATAGTGCACTTATGTACAAATTTTAACTTATTCTCACCATGAATTTGAAAAATACTTCACCTCAGAAATAATGAATTTCCACACGTTATATTCTTTTAAATTTTAATACTGCATGGAACGCAACATTTCCACTAACCCTGGAATCTTCAAATTTCTTTAATTATGACTTCTACTACATCAACCATAGAACATCCTCCCAGAAACCAATTTTCCCAGTTTTAGTGGATGGCCATTGTTAATACAAAAAATATAACATACAAAATCTAAAAACGACAGAACATAAAGAAAGGTATTGAGATTACCTGTATCCGCAGCTTATCAACTTCAATCATCAATAGTGATCCTAATTTCCCAGAGAGAATTTCTAAAGCATCCCCAAACTTAGCTTGCCTTTCCAATATGGATATGAAGACCATAAGAGCTGCAATTTTGAAAGTATAGATTCCTTTATGACACAACAGAGAATTTATGGTTGTTCATATTCATAATAGATAAGAAAGAAAAAAAGTAGATCACCTTCAGGCTCATGTAAGCTATGTGAAGCAACATGTTTCTTAAGTAATCCTTCAGCTAAAAGCAACAGCTTCTCTCCACCATTGCCACAAAGTACCTATCAGAAGTTCAGTAGCCACAAAATAAGTAAATAGAACATGTTTTATACAGAATTATATCAAGCTCAGTATGAATAATTTAATATATCCAAAAGAAAAACTGCAATTCATGTCAACAGATTATTGCAGAAAACATCATTTGACAAGGTTTCTAGATGTTACAGTTCCAGAATGCTTTAAAGACAAGTTAGAAATAAGTTTCTAAAGTATGCAGCGGTCACAAGTTTGTTTGACACATATCTTTGTAACACATTGATGACATAGATGGTTATAGCATCAATGACTTTTTTTTTATAGAAAAATAAATATTATTAGAAGAGAGAAGAAAAGTACAAAGAAGGAGGATAAGTAATCCTCTCAAAAATCACAGCTAAACCCTATGAGATTTACAAAGAGAAGCCAAAAGAAGAACCCTATCCCAAATAAAGTCTAAACTTGAGGAAAGCTACTTAAAAATTCTAGCATTCCTTTCCCACCATAAACACCACAAAATGGCTTTTTAAGGTCTACACAATGGCAACCGTGTAGGTTCGTCTCCTAACATCTTATAGCCCTGCATATACTTCTACAGCCTTGTTATGAATGGCACTAAAACTTGTCGAACCTGAAACCAGACTGGACTATTGAGCTGCTGTAATCATCAACTTTTTTTCTTGGCTCTGGTGACTCACAAGACTTGGGAGCAATCCAAACTGCACATAAAATCTCTTCTTAAAAACTATTTTTTTTTTTCCTTGCAAATGTGTTGACTTAATTCGTTAATTATGTCTAGCATAAATTTCAAAATTTATAAAGTCCTTTGTACTCTCTCCTAGTCTTGCTTGTTCTTTGTGCAATCCATGTACGGGGCAATAAAGTGAGTATTATATCTTACACCTACCAGGCTAGAATCAATAGTACTAATAAATATTTTATTCTTACCACTTTGGAAGGGGCAGGAAGAAAAAGACCCCAGAATCAAAATAATGCCCATTCTTAATTATCTGAAAACTTTGACTATCTAGCACTTCTCACAGTATAATGAATCAATTGAAACAAAAGCAATAAATTATAGGCCAGCACAAACCGTAAAGAAAGCAATATCACTAGCAGCATCAATGGTATTCTAAAAATATCTTTCTTTCTTGTATCTACCCATTATATCATGACATTCACTTTCTAAGTCATATCATATTTCCTCACAATCTGTACTCAGTGCTGAAAAAAAAAATATTATGCAAGTTGCACAAGATAGCTTGCTAATGAAGGGAAGGAGAAGAAAAACAAGTAACAGTATAAAGCAGAGGGAACCTGTAATTGGATACTACAAACTGCCCAAAGCAGAAACCTTTCTTCCCCAACAAGTTTGTACATTTTAATAGCTGTCTGCCAATGAAAAAATAGGTATCGGTAAGATTAAACTGATTTTCCACAAATAATGTAGCAGCAAATGTCCATGAAAAGAGAGAGAGAGAGAGAGAGAGAGAGAGAGAGAGAGAGAACCTTCAAAAGAAAAAGAAAAACGCACAAACCTGTTGTTGCTTCACAAATGAGTACTCACGAACATAGCAATTAAACAGCCCCATCATTAGTTCCACATTATTTGGAAATTTACCACAAGCATGTTCATAACAACTTGTAGCCAAATCCACTGATCACATCAAGAAAGTTTAGTTTAATCATCAAACAATATATACATATAAGCATTAATAATATTACACCAAGAAGCAAACAAACACTGACAGTGATCTAATCGTTGAAATACTATTTGCAGTGTACTGAGAGTAAGATCATCCATCAAGAGAGAATCATTTGCATACAAGAGCTCCTTGGCATTCAGGCAAACAGATAATGCTTCCTCGGGCTTCCCCATTCTTTCCAAAACGAGAGCTTTGAGTGCCTGCAGGACAGATGGTGAAATATAATTACAACAAATTTTGGACCAAGAAGTGTAAGAAAATACAACCCTGATAACAACAACTAAAGAAAAGGTTAATTATATTTTTGGTCCTTATGCATGACATTTATTTTAAATTTGGTCCCTATACAAAAAAAGTTTTCAAATTAATCCTTATACGTACAATCGTTTTCAATGTTTATCCACGCCATCTATTTGGCATAAAGTTACTGTGAAGTATAGGGCATAATGTTTTTTGTCCCAAAGCGTGACACCCATTTTCAATCTGGTTCCTACACGTCAATGTGTTATAATGTTATAACTTTAAGTTTTAACTGATGGTGGTGTTATAATAGCAACAAAAGGTTGGAACGGCATTGATAACGTTTGTCCACTAAATTGAAAACTTTTGTTTTATTTAGTCCGAGTTAAAAATGAGTGTCACCTATAGCTACCAAAAATATATTATAATAAAAAAAAAGAGAAAAAACTGCTACTATTTCAAAATGTCATACCCTACAGTTCCAAGAAAACTAGGGGAGGAACCTCACAAACTAATAGCTGACATGAAAAATACAGCACAATGTTCACATGTAACAAGCGCGCAAATAGTAGCAGGGTCCCCAAACACGCATTACAGAGAACAATAATTGCATAGATATTAGAACCTACTAGAATCAGCACTGGCAGAGCAAGAGAGTAGCGAAACAGAACAGGGAAATAGAGAAAGCAGAGGAAGTGGATCTTACGAGGGCGTAGGGGGAATTGGGATGCTTGGCAAGAAGTGTGGTGACATGCTTCAGAGCGTTCTTGAACTGCCGGGAATCAATGGCGTCCCATATCACACGAACCTTACGCTCAGGAATCCCTCCAGCTAGGCCCAGCTTCGAAGCCATTTGAACGAACAGGTAGTAGGTGCAGTAGGATTGAGTTGAGTTTGCTTCTTCAGAAGAGATGAACTCGACTGAAACTCTGAAAGCGAAAGTCAAAGTGTACCCCAAAGTGGTAAAGACCTAAAACTTGGCCTGGACCGTGGAGGCTGATATGATATTATGATATATAAATGGACTTGCTTAACGGCAAACCCTTTGTACCATTCAAGATTTGGTTCGGGCCATACATAAGATTCACTTCGTCGGTTTACATAGATGGATCTGCTAAACCTGGCCCAAAAACACAGCATTAAACATAAAGTAAATCTTTTTTAGTTATTATGTACCAAAAAAAAAATAAATTAAAATCTTCATGTAAGTAAGAGATTTTTGTTTTTATTTTTTAAAAACTTTACGTTGGAACACTTGATGGATATATTACCATAAAATTATATTCTGTATACCACATATGACAAAAAAGAACTTGTAATATGTAACTAAGCAAATTAAATTTTATGTGAGCAAACTTTACCTATTGAATAAGGGTTTGAAGTTTATTAAAAATATTTTGTAGCCAGGCTAAAGCTAACATGAAGTGAAAATTAATCTTTGCATCTAGTGGTCTTACAAAGATAAATAAAGAAAACCATGAAAAAAATGTTATAGAGACGTTGCCATTATTAGCTATGAAATTATAATCTTTTTAAATAATTATATTGGTATTAAACAATGAAAAGATATATTAGAAATAATCAAACTTATAAATTTAATGAGTAAACAAAACGAAAGTTTATCACAGAGATAAAAATTCATGCAATTGAGGCATAATACATTTTCAATAATATTAATTAACTAGTATTTTAAACTCGTCCAACACATGGTATAATTCAAAATATTAAATCTAAACATGTATATTATTAAACTAAATTTTGTCAAATAACTAATTATAACTAATTATTTAATTATTTGTAATTTAATATAAAATAAATGTTTAATTATTTAATTATAACTAATTATATCTAATTATATCTAGTATAGATGAGAAGTAATGTTTAGCATATATAAAAGAAAAGATAATAAAAAATTGTATAGTAAAGCTGCACATCAACTTCTAGTATTTCAATAGTATGTTACTAACAAAATTAATCAAGTGTAAAAAACTTAATTATATAAGTAAATATGAATGAAAGTTACTAATATATAAAATATAAATTATAGCAAAATTAAACACTTTATCATTACTGTAAGAATTGTCATAGTGTGATAGTTATATTTAAAAGTAGAATACAAAAGCAACACTTAAACATCATAATAGCAAATTACAATAAAACACAAAGTTAAAGAATTATCATCAAAAGAGGAATCTACGTATCCTCTTCTTAATGTCAACACAATCAAACTTCCACCAAAATACAATCAAGAGCAAAGTTGAACATAAATATCTTTAAAAAAAAAACCAAAGAAGGATCACAGTTGCTTCATTCCACCTTCAAATTACTCTTGGTACATATAATTTTCAATTTTTCTCTATCTTGACATCTTTCAGCTTGGTGCTAAACATATCACCATCGATCAATGAAATACATTTGTCAGAAGCTCTTTTTGCAGGAGTCAGATTGGGAACAATATTTTCAACTTGACTATCAAGGCATATATCTCTATCACTGAAATGTTGCATCAAGTCCTACAAAACCATAAGTTCAACAAATATTTAATGAACATATAATATTAATTAAAGCTAATTAATAAACCTTGTAACAAAAGCATAATTAGTTTGCAAACCTTAGCATTAGAGGACTGATCATCTTGAAACTCAATACTTGAAGATGTATCACCAGGAGATAACCCCACAATAATGTCAGGCTAGAAATAGATTCAAAGACATAAATAAAAATTATTAAATTCTTATTACTAAGAAGTTAAATTATAAAAATTAAAAATAATAAACTAATTATATAATTATAAATTAAGAAAGGATCCAGGCAATTTTTCAAACCTCATTGGCAAAGAATGAAATATTGGATTCTCAGAATTTAAAAATAATGGAAGGATCAGAACAAATCTTGGAAACCTTGAAAGAAGGTTCAAAATGATTGAACACTTCTATATTGAATTGTAATTTAAAAAAGAGTGATCTCTCTATTAAGAATTGTTGAAAGGAAAATGCTTTTTCTCACGAATGTAATTCGTGAAAACGGCACATGAAGGATTCAAGATATGCCAAATGAATACCGTTTTGGTGTCTTTTTCCTTTTTTATTTTTTTATGAAAAAGAAGAATAAATGAGTGTTAGCGATCTTGCTATTGGACCACGTTTTTCATAGAAGGATTCGTGGTCTCCGTTCGTTGTATATAGCACTACTCTTGTTGAAATTCAGGTGGGTGACCAATTAGACTTCCATTCTAATTCAAAATAACAAAATCATAAATGAATTTGTAACAAACATACACACATTACCATAATTAAATTGAACAAAACGAATACTTACCTTCTAAATGCATTCAAGCAAGTGAGAGCATGATTTTTTCAAAATAAAACATGCATCACGATTGGACGATTGAAAAGTAGCACTATCAGTATTATCCATCACTCTAAGATTGATTTTATATCTGAGTAAGTAAATAGAAATAAGATTATAACACAACTCAAGAAGCAATTATGAATTTAAATACAAACGTAATGAACAAACCTAGGAATTACATTCACGACATGACACTAACAACCTTTACAATAGTACATTCCAGAATATAGGGTAACTGCTTCATTACATGAGCATGCAACATACCCCATTATTGACACTCTTCACAGTAGCAAAGACATTGTAGAATCCATTCTATAATTGACATGGATATAATCACTCAAATTATAATTCAAGATTTACAATCATGATAGAAATATTATGTGATTATTTAAGAATAATAATAAACAAAATACTCACATCTTTGCAATCTTTTAACTGCTCAATTGACTTGTTAGGAGTCATGTTCAAGAAGTCATTAGTAAGTGAATAATATAGAGCATCAAATTGAAAGGGATGTTGAAAATAGAACCAAAGGCAAAAAGAAAAGGCAATTAAAATTCCAATATATTATATTTGAAAATAAAATTTAATAAGCTAAATGCGAAATACAAACAAAATAAGGAAACATGAATAATTAATAGACCTGAGTAGGAAAATCAGGAGATTCATTATGTCTAAACTTAGATATAATGGAAGGATAAAAACAAATCTTTGTAATCTTGAAAGATTGTTCAAAATTCTTGCTAAATACTGTCTTCACCTCAACTTTAAAAAGGAATGATTTCTCAATCAAGAATTGCTCAATCACCAATAGGACCTCCCTCTATTTGTACAACAAAAAAGTTAAAAATTATTTGTTGACAAACAAGAGCAGAAAAACATACTTATAATTCATAGAAAAATTTACATACCTTCTGAATACATTCGAGCAACTCAAAACATGACTTTTTCAGGAGGATACAACCATCATGATCCTACACCACAAATGTAGCACTATCAACTTCATCAGTGACTGTAAGCTTGATTCTATATCTAATTAAATTAAATATAAAAAAGAACATTAAAAAACAACTCCATTCAGTAATCAATAATGCATTTAGATTTAGATAGAAAATTAAAAAATTAACCTAGGAACAACATTCACAACATGGCAGAAATATCGTTCACAGTAGTATATCCCAGAGTCTAGGGCGACAATTTTGTTGCATTTACATATAGCGTACCACCAATATGGGCTATTATTAACACAGTTCATAGTTCCAAAGACTATGTATAAAGCATCCTACAATTATAAATAATAAGAATAAATTAACTAAAAATGATAAAAACTAATTACTGAAAATTGAATAACTAAATTAAGAACAAAATATAAAAGCATATGACACGCATCTTCACATTCATTTAATTCCTAAATGAACTTCCTAGGAGTCCCCATTAGGAAGTCATCCTCAAGGGAGTTATAAGGAACATCAAATATAATCACAAAGCTTAGCAAATTTTCTTCAATTGCAGCAGGCAGCTTAAATAAAACAAATTAAGCATGATATGAGAAAGTAAGAAATAAAATAAGGTATTAATTAGTATTATGAGAATCTAATATATAGGGAGCACAAATAGTGAATTCACACAACTTACCTATTTTTGAACTCAATGACCTCAGGAATGTTAGGATTAAACAACAATCTAGTGTCATACATGACATTCTGCAGAACAATCTTGCCTACAACCAAATAAAACAATTATAAAAGCCATATACATATTAAAATAATGTGAATAGTAAATTTTTTTAGAGAAACCTAAACATAAAAAAAGACCACAAAATAGATATACAAAATAGCCAATAATCACAAAGAGTAAAAGATTTAAAGGATAATAAACCCTTAAAAGTCTTCACTTTTGCGAATTGGGCCATAATGGCAGGTTGACGTATATCACCATTAACAATAAAATTGTTGACCTCGTCCACATAATTCCCAAAAAGGGCAACATCTAACTTGACACTGCAACTAATAATAAGTATCAAGTATACTAATTAGATAACAAATATTTGGTTGAAGATATATGAAACATGCAAAGAGAATTAAAAAATTAGTGTATGTAGAAATTAAAGAATGGATGAAAGAGAATGAAATGCAGTGGTCTAATTTAATGCTTCGTAAGAAATAAGGGTTTCAAATTGAAAGATCATAGTGTACTAATTATATAAGAGAAATATGGTCCATGATATATGAAACATGAAACAAAGAAAATTGTAATAGTAAAGTATGAAGTATAAATAAGAGATAAAAATTACATTAAAAATCATAAAAGATCATAATATACTAATTGTTAATGTCAGTTGTTGGACGATGGCCTCTATGGACGATAGTCTCTTAGCCTTGTTTCCATGTTTTTTAGTGTATATATTGTATTTAATATTTTATTAATTTGTTGCTTATTTTCTAAGAGCATTTAATATACAACAACTCCCTCTATATATTACTGTCATTGTAAACACTCTCTTTTGAGAGGTGATATATAGTTTTTCCAAAAAGCTCTCTTGTTATTTTTTACACAAATTACATAGCACAAAACAACTTAATGAAACGTTATTAAGTAAATAATATATGAAACATGCTAGAAAAAAAACTAATACAACAACTATCTAAATTGCAGAAAAGAGATAAGATAACAAGAAGTATCTAAATTAGTATCAAGTATAAGAAATCTGATTCAATTATCAAATATACTAATTAGATAATAGAAATATGGTTCAGGATATATGAAACATGTAAGGAAGAAAATAGTAACAGCAAAGTATGAAGTATATAAATTGTAGAAAACTTAAAAAGCTTAGTGCACGTAAAAATAAGTAATGAACCTTGCTTTAATTAAGAAGTCATGATGAGATTGAATATCATATAAGTCATATCAGTCAATAAGCAAGGAATTTTTTAAAATATGAAAAAAATGACATTAAAAATAATTAAAGATCATAGTACACTAATTAGATAACACAAATCAACTTAATAAAATATTATTGGGTAAAAGATACATGAAAGATGCATGGAGAAAAACTGATACAACAAGTATCTAAATTGTAGAAAAGAGATAAGATAACAACAAACATCTAAATTAGTATCAAGTATAAGAAATCTGGTTTAATTATTATGTATACTAATTAGATAACCAAAAATATGGTTCAGAATATACGAAACATGCAAGAAAGAAAATAGTAACAACAGAGTATGAAGTATATAAATTGAAGAAAACTTAAAAAACTTAGTGTACGTAAAAATAAGTAATGAACTTTGCTTTAATTAGGCAGTCTGGTGACATTTAATATCATATAAGTCATATCAATTAGTAAACAAGGCATTTTTCAAAATATGAAAAAATGACATTAGAAGTAATAAAAGGTTATATTATACTAATTAGATAACACAAATCAACTTAATCAAATATTATTGGATAAAAGATACATGAAACATGCAAGGAGAAAAACTAATACAACAAGTATCTAAATTGCAAAAAAAAGATACGATAACAGTAAGCATCTAAATTAGTATCAAGTATAAGAAACTGGTTCAATTATCAAGTATACTAATTAGATAACAAAAATATGGTTCAAGATATATGAAACATGCAAGGAAGAAAATAGTAACAATAGAGTATGAAGTATATAAATTGTTGAAAACTTAATAAACTTAGTGCACGTAAAAATAAGCAATGAACTTTGTTTTAATTAGGCAGTCAAGATGACATTCAATATCAATAAGTCATATCAGTCAGTAAGTAAGGTATTTTCCAAAATATGAAAAAAAATGACATTAAAAGTAATAAAATATTATACTAAACTAATTAGATAACACAAATCAACTTAATCAAATATTATTAGGGAAAAGATACATGAAACATGCAAGGAGAAAAGCTAAAACAACAAATATCTAAATTGTAGAAAAGTGATAAGATAACAACAAACATCTAAATTTGTATTAAGTATAAGAAATCTGGTTCAATTATCAAGTATATTAATTAGAAAACAAAAATATGGTTCAGGATATATGAATTATGCAAGGAAGAAAACAATAATAGCAGAGTATGAAATATATAAATTGCAAAAAAACTTAAAAAACTTAGTACACGTAAAAAAAAGTAATGAACCTTGCTTTTATTAGGCAACCAAGATAACATTCAATATCATATAAGTCATATCAGTTAGTAAGCAAGGCATTTTTCAAAATATGAAAAAAATGACATTAAATGTAATAAAAGATTATATTATATAAATTAGATAACACAAATCAACTTAATAAAATATTATTGGGGAAAAGATACAAGAAACATGCATGGAGAAAAACTGATACAACAAGTATCTAAATTGCAAAAAATAGATAAGATAACAAGCATCTAAATTAGTATCAAGTATAAAAAATTTGGTCCAAGTATGAAATATACTAATTAAATAACAAAAATATGATTCAGGATATACGAAATATGCAAGGAACAAAACTCTAACAACTAAGTATCAAGTATATAAAATGCTAAAAACTTAAAAAACTTAGTGTAAGTAAAAATAAGTAATGAACATTGATTTAATTAGGCGGATGACATTGAATATCATATTAGTGATATTAGTCAGTAAGCAAGCCAATTTCCAAAATAAGAAAAATCAGTCATATTAAAAAATCATAAAAGATTATATCATACTAATTAGATAACACAAATTAACTTAATCAAACATTATTGGGTAAAAGAACATGAAGCATGCATGGAAAAAAACTAATACAACAAGTATCTAAATTGTAGAAAAAGGCTAAGATAACAAGTATCTAAATTAGTATCTAAATTAGTATCAAGTATAAGAAATTTGGTTCAAGTATCAAGTATACTAATTAGATAACAGAAATATGGTTTAGGATATATGAAACATGCAAGGTAGAAAACTCTAACAGCAAAGGAACAAAACTGATACAACAAGTATGTAAATTGTAGAAAAGGGATAACAAATGGACATGACCTGTCAACATGAAACACATTGGTTTAAATAGGCAGTTAGAATCAAAAAAATCTAGTTTAGGATATATGAAACATTGAACAAAGAAAAATAGTAATAGCAAAGTATGAAGTATATAAAATGTAAACAAATTTTAAAACTTAGTGCATGTAAAAAAAAGTAATGAACATTGCTTTAATTAGGTAGTTAGGATGACATTTAATATCATATCAATCAGATGAGTCAATAAGCAAGACATTTTCCAAAATAAGGAAAATAGATCACATTAAAAATCATAAAAGATTATAGTATACTAATTAGATAACACAAATCAACTAAATCAAACATTATTGGGTAAAAGATACATGAACATGGAAGTAGCAAAATTGATACACCAACTATCTAAATTGCAGAAAAGTGGTAAGAAAGGGGCATGACATGTCAATGTCAAGCTCAATGACTATCATCTTGGCATTTTTTTCCATCTTTGTCATATTCTTTTTCAGTACCAACAGCTGTTAGCAGGCTCATTACATTTGTGAAAAAAAAACAATTAAAACCATATTGCACTGAGTGTAACTGAGAAATTGTTATAAAATTATTAATCTTGCAATTACCAACTAAAAAGAGAAACTTTCCATCACTCTGAAAAATCTCATCAAATGGAACTAACTTACAACCATAAAAAGGAATCACTTCAATTTCAGATGGTCTTACAGTAGTTCTCAATTGAAAATTTAAATGATATTCATATCTCGTAGTTTGGAAGTACCCAATGTTACCACTAACATCAAAGTAAGTAATTACATAAACTTCCCTTTCAGAAAGAAGAGGCTTAAATTTGTATATCAAGCTTTTTCTCATAGATGCATGCATGATACAACCCTGCATTTAAAATAAAATAATTAGATATCAGACATTTAAGAAATTAATAGATGATAATGAAAAAGAAAAAAAAAACTTACAAATTCGTCCATGAACACCATCTCGATAGTATTGATGGTCTCATCGTTATTGAAACTTGGAAGATCTCATAGTCGAACCACGCGAACCTTGACCCTCCAACACTCCCTTATCAAAGTGATTTTCTTTAAAGGATCGATACGCAAAGCCATAAAAGATAGTAAACATGAACGAATAAGAGAAAAGAATATTATCAAATATATGCAAAAAAATATAGAGAAAATAAGATACAACCTTAAGAAATTATTGTCATTTGCATTCACAAATCCATCTATAGGCAGGAAATTATAGAGGAACACTTAGGGTTTCAAACATGTTCGTGTGGCTAGTCGCCGTCATTAAACCCTAACCAAGACTAACACGGAAATCATAACCAATCAACTGGAACACCATGAAATAGCCTACAAATAACATACACATGTGATTAGAGAATAAGCGAAGGAAACACAGAGTCACCACGAGAGGTAAGAGAAAGAAAGAGAATCGCATAAATGAGAAGAGAAAATAGAAGAAAGAGAATCGACTATAAAATTTCCCATAACAATCACAGTAGGTGAGAATTAAAGAATAGATGAAAGAGAATGAATGAGGAAGAAGTTGCAGCATTGCACATGGCATGAAAGAGAAAGAGAGAATAAGCAAAGGAAACACATAATCACCACAAGAGAAAAGAGAAAAAGATAGGTAATAAACATTAGCATAGGTGGGAGAAATGAAGTAAATGAAACGTTTCGTATGAAATGAGCATGTAAAATTAAAACTGAATGGTAATAAATGAAACGCTTCGTAGGAAATGAACGTTTAAAATTGAAATTGCTTTCCTTCTAATAATGAGGGTCGGTGCGAGTTAAAATAAACAAATAAAATATAATAGATGAAAGACAATGCATGCATGTAAAATAAATGTTCAAAATGATTTGAATTCAAATTTATCCATTTATTAAATAAATGGAATGTATGACATGCGCAATAATAATTAATTAATAATTTAAAAATAACAAAATTTTATTTATTAAATATAAGTTATTAAATAAAATTCAATAAAAAATTATTCTTTGTGATGGAATACAACTGTATAACATAAGCAAGAATTAATTAATAATATAAAAATAACAATTTTTTATTTATTAAAAAAAATTAATAAAAAATAAGTCTTTGTGATAAAATATAACTGTATGACATAAATAATAATTAAATAAGAATTAAAAATTAAAAATTTATTTATTTATTAAATAAAATTTAATAACAAATTATTCTTTGTAATGGAATACAATTATATGACATAAACAATAATTAATTAAAAATTAAAATTTAATAATTAATTAATTAATTTATTTAATAAAATTTGAGAAGGTTAATAAGAATAGAAAGATGTAACTTTAAAAAAAAAAAACTATCAAAACTGATTCTTGAGAGAACTTTCCTTCTAATGGTTTCACAAATATATCTATTAATACTTAATACAAATACTAATCTTCAACTAATTAATTAATACTTGCCATTAATTCCAATTTTCAGCTACACTACAAGTAGATATCCTTACACCCGATCCTAGCCCGTACGCAGGACAGTCCTGCCACTTCCATTTTCAGCTGCGCCCTTCCAAACCAATCCCACATGCTTCTCGTGCCCGCATCGTCATCTTCAACATTGCCACCCCAAACCATTACAACCCGGCGCACGTTAGCCCCCACCACTGACACCTGCCACACAGTGACACTGCCTCGCTCCTCTCTTTCTCAACCAAATCCCTAATGCCAACCACCACCAATTCGATTTCACTCTCACCACCTCTACTCCTTCCATTCACCCACCAACCTTGCTGATTCCAGAAGTTTCGAATCCCAGTTTCATTTTCAATTTTCAATTCTTGCTATTTTCTTTTTGCCTTTCACAATGATGGGCTCTGAGAACCAGAGCTTGGAGGAACATCCTCTCTCTGCATCCACAGAACAAATGGAAAACCTCCTCCTCCACGACCACGATGACGATCCTTTGAGCAGCAGCAGCAAATCGTACTCCAATTACCGCAGCGCCATGTCCACCCTCTCCGATACCCACCACCCCTCTCCCCTTCGATCGCCGCCACCCCCGCCGATTCCGACCCCTCCTCTCTCCGCCGCCGCAGCAGCATTTCCCCCAATTCCCAAACCCTAACAACAATTCCTCTTTTATTGACCCTACCTCCTATTCCGACGCCGTTTTCAGCCCCTTCGACACCGTTAACGGCGCTGTCGATAGCCCCACAGGAAGCTCCGAAACTTCTCAAGCTATCCCCAGATCTCCGTCTTCGAGTTCCGAGTATATAAAGATAACCGTCTCGAACCCTCTTAAGGAGCAAGAAAACTCAAATTCAATTGTTCCTGGTAGCAACAATTATGTTACGTATTTGATCACGACGAGAACCAATGTTCCGGAATTCGGAGGGTCCGAATTTGGAGTCCGGAGAAGGTTTCGGGATGTGGTGACGCTTTCGGATCGGTTGGCGGAGTCGTATCGAGGGTTCTTCATTCCGCCGAGGCCGGACAAGAGCATAGTGGAGAGCCAGGTGATGCAGAAGCAGGAATTCGTGGAGCAGAGGAGGCTGTCGCTTGAGAAGTATCTACGGAGACTCGCTGCGCATCCGGTGATCAAGAAGAGTGATGAATTCAGGGTGTTTTTGCAGGTTCAGGGGAAGCTCCCACTGCCGACGACGACCGATGTGGCGTCCAGGGTGTTGGATGGGGCAGCGAAGCTTCCAAAGCAGTTGTTGGGGGACAGTGTGATTGCACCTGATGAGGTTGTGCAGCCAGCGAAAGGGGGAAGGGATTTGATGAGATTGTTAAAGGAGTTGAAGCAGTCCATGGTGAATGACTGGGGAGGTTCCAAGCCGCTGGTTGTGGAGGAAGACAAGGAGTTCATGGAAAAGAAGGAAAAGATTCAAGAGCTGGAGCAGCACATCAACAATGCATCTCAACAGGTGTTCTTTTCTTTGGGTTTTAAGTTTTCACTGTTTCTTTCAAATTCAGTTTATAAAACTGTGTATATATCTATATGTCTGCCCATGTGTCTGATAAGTGATAACTTGTCTCTGGCATTCTTTTACTGAGTTTATGACCGTGTGGTTATTGGTTACTATAAATTTTCATATCATGCGCCAATTATGTGCAGGCCGAATCACTTATCAAAGCTCAGCAAGATATGGGAGAAACAATGGGCGAATTAGGGTTGGCGTTTATTAAATTGACAAAATTTGAGAATGAGCAGGCTGTCTTGAACTCTCAGAGGGTTAGAGCTGCTGACATGAAAGGTGTGGCAACAGCTTCTGTCAAAGCTAGCAGATTCTTTCGAGAATTAAATGCTCAGACTATGAAGCATTTGGTAAATTACAAAATCTTTGTAGATATTATTTTCAAGTTTCAACTACACATTTCCCATTGAGTTGTCTGTTTTTAGCTAATCCCTTTCAATATACCGTCTAATCATGAAACCAATTGCAACATTTATTAATGTGACAGGTGAAAAGCTTTCAAATTGTGTGATTATTTGAACTCTACTCTCAGCTGTTGCGTCAGCCTTATCTTCTCTACACTATATGAATACCATAGGATGACATATTCTTACAAAGGTCATGCTAATATGTTGGTCATTTTCCAATTTATGCATAGCAGGATACACTCCATGAATATCTTGGATTAATGTTGGCTGTCCATGGTGCATTCTCGGATCGCTCAAGTGCACTATTGACGGTGCAGACTCTTCTATCAGAACTATCTTCTTTGCAGTCAAGAGCTGAAAAGCTTGAAGCAGCATCATCTAAAATTTTTGGGGGTGATAAATCGAGGATTCGTAAATTAGAGGAGCTACAAGAAACCATAAGAGTCACTGAAGATGCTAAAAATGTTGCCATTAGAGAGTATGAGCGGATCAAGGTATGGTTATCAGTGTTTTAGTCTTTAGAATTTTATTGGTTTCTTAAGCTAGATAGAGTAATGATAATTCAAAATGAAAAATCATATGTTTTGGCATGTAAAAGAGTCATTTTGACTTGTTTTGGTGGATCCTGCAACAATTTAGCTCCTTTCTGAACGGTTTCTAGGCATTTTTGCTGCAGTGTTTTGAAACCTTTTCAATCCCATTTTGATGGATTTTGGTGCTGTCTGAAAATTTTTGAACAAGAAATTCTAAGTGAGATGTGCCCAGTATGGGTACAGCAGCAAATATGCTGTATTACTGCTTCCAAGATTGACTCAATTACAGGTTTAGAATTTATATGTGGCATATGTTTGGTCATACTCTTTCCAAAATAAGGGATGTTGAAAATATGGTTTCGGGTCTTCAAGCATTTGTTTGGCCCTGCAAAATTAGTCTTTATAGGTTTGGCTGTGGAGGACTCTGGAGAGTATAGTTTGTGGTGTGACTCAAGAGTACGGAATGGTTGACTGATTAACTATGACAGCTAAGCTGGTACTAGGTGATTCCACTTGAATTGTAAGTGTGAAGTTCTAAATTTTGAGGAACAGATACTTCAACATTGTCATCAACAGATCTTTTTTTCAAATTACCGAGTGCACAAGTGATGTAACCCAAGAATTTGTTTAGATTTAGGGTTGGATGAAAAGGAAAATTATAGAAAGAGGTTGGGTAGGAATTTGGGATAAAGGGTGTATGTGGGAGGTGTCTACCTCCTTGGACTGAAATTTGATATAATCAGAATTCTAATTCTAAGTTGAAAAGAAACACCAGAATATGTAATCTGGATATGCTTCACTGAAACTGTTCTGAATTCTCCGAATTGCTCTCAAGAGTACATAGAGAATGACTATTTATAGACCCCATAGGACTCTCAAACTGAGTGGACTCTTACATGAATAAATTAATGACTTTTGACTGACTTTTAGACTACTTTTAATTACTCAGACCCCTAATTACAAGATTGGACTTTTCAAGACTTAATTAACTTATCAAATACAAAGAACCATAACTCTTGAGTAGTTCTAGACTTAAATACATAGAACAATGACTTCTTGAGTAAATAAAATATCTATTACTTCTAAATAATATTTATTTTTCTGCATCAACAAGCCTGTCTATGATTCTTATCTAAAGCTTGAATTGCGGCAGGATTAATTATTTGGCTTTCCTTGTTATGGTTAAGTCATTAAATCTTCACTGTCTGTAAAAGTAGTTGCCTGAGCTATGCGGCTTGGTTATGAGCTCCCAATAATTTCCTCTCTATTTTCTACTGGACAGCTATAAGGCCAGTAATCCTCTATGGTAACAAGATCAAAAAAGAAGTGTCGTGTGGAGATAAGAACACTAGGATGGATGAGTGAACATATAAAAAATAAGATTAGGAACGATTATACTTGGGAGAAAGTTAGAGTAGCATCTATTAAGAAGAAGATGACTAAAACTTGCCTCAGGTGGTTTGGTCATATGAGAAGAAGACCAAGAGAGGCTTTATTAAAAAATGTGAATCAAATGAAAGATAGTCAGATCTGGAAGGCTATATTCCTATTAAAAAAGGTAGAAGAAGAATGAAGAAAGCATTAGAAAAAACCATAAAAAAGATCTTGCCCTAAATGGTTTTACGAAAATTTGGTTTTTGATAGAGCCCGATGGCATTGATTGATCCAAATGGCGAATCCCACCTAGTGTGATTGGGCTTGGTTGTTGTTGTAATATAATATTTATCCTTTAAAAGCTTATGTTTTATTTTTAACTCGTCATTTTCTATCAAATAAAAAATAAAATAAAAAACTCTGTCATCTCTCTCTTTCTCTTTCCCTCTTTTCTGCTTGTCTAAGTTCAATATTCTAAAGTATCACTTCGAAGTTCGAATGTTGCCATGTATTGATTTGCTCCTTGTCTAATTTCATTGTTAGATTTGTTTGTTTTTCATTTTTTTGTTTTATTTTCTTTTGTCTCTGTTTTTGTTTTTTTGTTTTTTGTTTTTTTTTTCATTATGCATTTCTTTTCTTGTATGCATGTATTTTTTTATTTTTATTTTACTTCATCTATAACTGAATATTAGATGATGATAATGCCAAATTGCCAATGCAGGAAAACAATAGGAGTGAACTTGAAAGGCTTGATAGAGAGAAGCAAACTGACTTCTTAAACATGTTGAAAGGATTTGTTGTTAGTCAGGTATGACTTATGTCTGTTATATACTATGTTTGATTATCAGAGCTACCCAGGAACTTTAAGTCTCTCCTTAAGTAGAATCTGTATTTTTTTCCTTTGATAGTCTCCACTCTCCATATATGAACACTTTTTTTTTTTTTGGATACAAATATATGAACACTTTTTATTCTGTCATTCTGTGGCATAAATTCTAATGGTAGAGGTAATTCAGAAGTGTTTATGCTGGCATAAGTTGCTGTGAAGGTTTTTTCCTCTCATTAAGTACCTTATATTGTCAATGAAGTCACAGATAATTGATAAATAATGCAAGTGTCTGAGCTGAACATGTTGATTTTAGATGTGAGATATGGCTGTTTTGATCAAGTGACAATAATGAAATAGTTTAGGGGACTCTATCTTTCAACAAGAGGGATGTATGGTGAAAGAGAGAATGAGGGTGAGTAGTTGGCTTATTAGATTTAGAGCTAGAAGTTTCAATGAGGCCAAGAAAAATTGAATAAGATGAGTTCATTTGTATCAAGAAAATCTGCTGTAGTGGAATTAATTATATGATCCAGATTGGGACTTGTGAAGCAAAGTGATAAACTGATAATAAATTATAAGGGGGAATTTTAATTTTGTTTGGGGATTTAAGATCATGATGGCAAAAGGATTAGCCGCGTAGCCTTTGATGGTCTGCGTACTGACAATAAAGTTGTCATATTGTCCACTTGACATATGAACAGAATAGCCTCCTTTTACATTTCAATTAATAATTACTGCTCTTGCTACTCTAATCAAGTTGATTTATGTAAGATGTTCTGCAGCCATAGTTATACATGGTGTACGGTGCAGTTTGTTTTTAATGAAAACCAAAGAAACATGGAACCACGTGCATAGTGCATGCAACTTTGAAGCTTGGTATTGGCACACAGGATTTCAATGTATAGGGAGCATATCAAGCGAGAAGAGTGACTTATTGTGAGAGTGGGAGGAACAAATCCTAACTATTAGATCATCTAAGTATGGTCAAGATTAAAACATACCTTTAAGTAACTTCTAATCTTGAGTCTTGACCATCAAACACTTCAAACATGTGTATGTCAAGGTTGAAAAAGTTTAAGTGTTCAAGGGTCTAGGCATTTTATCAAAAATAAAATAAAATAAATAATATAAAGGGTCTTAGCATCATATAAAGAGAGAAGAGGTCCTGACTGGTGGTCCTTTTATTACCAGTGAACTTTACTGCTATTGTGAATATTGATCTTCGAAAGGTCACAAGGTGCCAATATCATAGTGCAAATTGTGAGTTGTGCCTAATTTCCTGGAGCCTTTTAAAGTTTGGGTTTGTTTTGCACTTGTTGCATGCACTTCGGAAAATGATGCATGTTGTATGTGCAACTCTGTCTCATTGAAGTTGCAATGCAACAGGTGTTAGTGCGCTATATGTGCACCATTAATGACTTTGGATTGATGCAGCGTAGAGATAATCCATTGATCTAAGTTTTAAGAATACATGGAGAATGATGTAACTGTTTTTAAATTCACTAGTGCATGTGCGGTTCTAATCTTATGGTAAAATTAAAGACAATTAAAAAGCTGTACATTTCAGTCAACGTTGGTTAATTTATCTTCTTATATGCCCATGCTCCTTTTTACTATCTTTAGTTTCATTCATCTGCTGCTTTACCTCCAAAGTAAGTAAGCCTCTTTGTGAATTAATAGGTGGGGTATGCGGAGAAAATAGCAAATGTCTGGACAAAAGTTGTTGAAGAGACCGGTGGATATGTGAATGAAAGCACTTGATCACTGTGGCTGCAAATTTAAATTGTAATCTTCTTTATTCATTGATGTGCCACTCAGGAATTTTGTTTGTAGAATGGCAATAAACTAAGCACTTCATAGGTTTATAGGTTCTCTCACACTTGTACCTCTTAGAACGTTTCAAAGTTACACATCATTAAAACTCATTCTTGATGTTGTAAATTACTTGTTATGGATAAAAGAGGCAGTTCACATAACGTAAAACGTTGTCGAATTTTTATGACATATTTGAGTTCTGCAGGTTTTCTAACGGTGTCGTCAGCACGCAAATTCTTCTCTATTGCTCTTTTCTTTTTAAATCTTTTTTTATAGCTGCCAAGCAGGGTTGGCTGAACTAGTTAGCTGTATAATTCCATATTTGTCAGCAATTGAAAATTCATTCAAAATAAAAAAACAAAAAAAAAAAAAGGATTCAAACCAACCGAGTGCCCCATCTTAATGTTGTTTATTGGAGTGAAATTTCCGTACACTCGCAGTGAAGCAAATTGAATAATTAAAGCTTTTGTCTACTTGGAATAGGAACAAAGTACAAGGAAAAAAACAATGAGCTGACTGCTTTGAGAGTTGAGAAAACATTTTAAATAATTACAGATAGTTTTAACGGGGTGAAAGAATAATTTTTGTTTGATCCTTGTCCAGAAAGCTAATGTTTTTTCAGGTTAGTAGCTAATCAACTATGATTCAATGAAACTATATCGAATATGGATATGGTTAATTTATAGGGTAATTAATCTCAATTTTATTATCAAAGTTTATCAGAACATCATTGAAAGTATGGATTAGGGGTGTAAATACGTTAACTCAAGTAGAACATTTGAAGTTTGGGCTTGAACTTGAGTTTGACTTGTGAAAAAAAATATATTTAAGTTTGACTCATTTGTTTTAATGAGTTAAATTTAAAGCTTAATTAGATTTAATTTATTTAAAAATGTCAAGTTTGATATATTAAAAAAAATTAAACTCGACTTCTTTAATTTATTTATAATTTAATTATTTTTATTCTCTTTATCAAATTTATTTTTTAAGTGATTTTTAAATTTATTAATTTAATATTTAATAGATATCTTTAAACTTGATAATAAAGTTAAAATAGGAAGAAAATAAAATACGATATAAATTGGAATTAATTAAGCAGTAATACAACGTATAAATTATTATTAACCTTTTCTTACTGGACCAGACTTTTATTGGGCAAATATATTTAGGCCCAGTTCCAGCCCAAAGAGGCGCATGGATCCAAACAGATTCGAACTATGACTATTCAACGTCCTACTCTGTCAGTTTGCTGCATGTAATGAAATCAAACTCCCCACACCATACAGAAAGATTTTCTCTGCATATTCCAGTATTCGAAATTTTGAATAGATGTTTGAATGACGAATTCGGTACATAACAAAGCACTAGAGCAGTCCAATTACAAACAAAACTCACAAATTTTCGATGACTGAGTCTGATTCAACAAACTCGGAATTGGGATTATTGCTATCAACAATTCCCCATTCCCCCTTGTATAACAGACTTGAAGTGACATCATCTAAAACTTTGGCAACGACAAAAAATCCAGGATTTCCAAGTTAGAGGAGCTAAAAAGAAAACATAAGAGTCAATAAGGATGCCCTAAATGCTGAAGACAAGTGGATCAAGGTATGGTTTTCAGGTTGAGTGTATTAGAATTTTGTTGGTTTATGAAGTTATGTATGTTTTCTCCTATTGGCTTTAAGGCTTGTGGATAAATTGCAATTTAAAACGGTATCAATCTTCATTGCCTAAGAATTCACTGCTTCAGGTTTTCAGTAACTCCCATACAGTAGTGATTTCTCTTTGGTATGGTAATTTTTATATTTGTTTCAATTTTTTTTGGTCCACGTGAAAGTGAGGCAGAGTTTTAAAATTTTAAGCTTGATGTTCATCAATTTCTAGGATTCAAGGTCTTGAAAGACATGCTGCATATATTATAATTAATCTGCATTTGTGGATTTTCTTGTATTTGTCTAGACCTGTTTGGTAACCTGGCTACCTTGATCAATCATACAGATGCATTTGAAGTAATTAACTGTCAAACATAAGGTGAATTGCACATCTAATCATTCAGAAGAAACATTATATGTTATTCAATCGATGATAAACCCAAATTTTTCATTCTTTCTTTTCCTTTTCTTTTCTTGGCTTAGAGATAGTATACCTGCATAACTACCTATAAATCTAATTTTCAATTTTAATAACCTCGATATTTAGTAAGTTTTTAACTTTCTGCAGTAACCCAAATCTGCAGCTGTTTAAGATTCAATTTTTGGTATAAGTAAAAAGTGAAAGTGTCAATCAGTTCTTGGAAGAGGCTAAAATGGTATCTGTAAAGGCTATTGAAATCAAAATAGTTCTGTATTTTATTAAAATATTCCTTGGAAGAAAAAATAAAATAACATTGCATGAACAAAAAAGATACAAACAGCTCTACCAAAATGACAGATGATATTCAGAGAACAGCTTCACCGCTTTGTTACAACTGAAATTACAAAAATCACCATAAAGTGTGTCAGCAAGGACTCATAACCTCCAGCACCAGAATCCTGTTCGTGAGTAAACTCTGAAAGTAATTAGCTCTTTCCAAGACATAGCCAAACAATAAATCAATCATTTTTTAAGTTTGCCATGGATGAGACCCATTTTGGATTTATTTATTTATTTGATTCCCTTACCAATCATTGCAAGTGCTTCACGAAAATACCTGTTAATAATGAGTGTTATAAATGATGATGCACTTGCTATACATTTAGCATAACTTTGTAGAATGAATACTTTCAGGTCTATAAAAACATTCTTCCTTTCTTAAGAGTTAAGAAAAATCATTCCATCAGCCTCCACATAAACGTATTAGGCCCCCCCTAATAAATTAAGTTTGTAGTTCTGGAGAGAATTGCTTCATTTTCAATTAAACAAAGACACCAATGATTAAAAAGGAAATCACGTAAGAGTTAAGGCACAAAACTTTTACAAACACAAAAGATTTAAGTATAGGGTTTTGATAAGGGTACAGGTGAAAAAATTAAAAATTAAAATTATTAAATGAAAAGTACAAATATTTATTATCTTAAAATTTTAAAAAGTATTTAATACTTTTTTCTTTAAATAATTATGATAAATAATAAATGTTATTTTTATTCCTCAATATGTGTGTCCTTAGGGCACACGTTGACAAAATCCTTAGGTATATTAAGTTACTTATTTTTCGAAAGAGGATAACCTTTTCTTTATCATCCCATGAAAATTTTCCCTATAGTGTTTCAAACATATGCACCAATTGCCAACATATATCATTCTTAGATCAGCTATTAGAGTATCCAAGTCAAACTTTATGGAAAATACAATATTTTATTTAAGTGGTGTGAAGAAAGAATCAAACAGTTTAATACCGAAAAACCAATCACTGGAAGATTATTTCTTTCACATACTTTGTTTCCTTCTGCTTCCAGGTTATTGTTGAAATAAGTCAGAGGATAATACCTTCTGTTTCTTTGTCTGATGGAATGATTTTTCTTGCTCATCTTCATGCTCATCAAAGACTTCAACTTCAGTTCCAATTTCACTTGATTCTAACACATAAATATCCCTATATCTCTTTGGTTTATTGCCCAATTCCAATTCTAATCCCAATTGTTCAACGAAATTGAGATATTCTGAGCCATATATGACGCAGATCCCACACTCCTTAATCACTACATCCAACTTACCCTCAGTTTCAACAAAGAATTGAAATGAAAGCTTTGGGTTACAAGTGGTGTACCGATCATTGGTTCTACTTTCTTTAATTGTATTCAACATCTCAAGACAAAAATTTTCATCATACCATAAATACACATGATCTGAGACCAATCCTGATGCAAAAGAGCACATACTTGTGTTTCTGATTTTTTCACCACCTTCCAAGTAGCATTCAGATCGAATTTTCCGATTGCAATTATTTTCATTTGATGGGGATTGAGGAAGAATGAGGCAGAAAATGAAACCACATAAGTTGGAATGTGGAGGATGTAAAAGTTCAATGGTTATTGATGCCTGTGTTGACCGATAATTGAACCAGTCTGGAACTCTACTTCCTGGGAAAATAACAATTGGTGGATGATGATAAGAGGACATCACCTCTGATTTGAAAAAGTAATTGGGGTCACTCCTTTCTATTATAGCTGATACATGAATATATGCTACCTCCTTTAATCTGACGTGGGCTTCTGTCATGATAACATTGCAAGCATGTTCACCCAATTTCACACAATTTTTGAAGGAAATGAACACCTTGTGCTCTTGCAGTAGTTCATCAATAACAGGAGAGGTGAACACTGTCTCCAAGGATGTGCAGTTAGTGGCATCTAACACTTCAATGGATGGTGGGAGCTCTGGTAGAGACTGAAGCCTCCTGCATTTGTATAAGTCAAGAGATTCTAGCTGTGAAAGATGCTTGATGCTTGCTGGCAAGTTCTCCACATTGCTTCCGCTTAGTGATAAATAATATAATGATGATAACAGATTGATGTTGTCAGGTAGTTCAGTTAGGTTACAACAATTATCAAGACACAGGTATCCTAAAGAACGTAAGCCATCAAATAGAAAATGCAGATTTGATGTGTCAAGTTGTCTGCAATCATAAAGTACCAGACGGCCAAGAGATCTCAGACACGAGAACTCATTTGGAAGATTCTTAAGACACCCACAGTAACTTAGCTCCAAGTTTATAAGATTACCAAGGTGCTTAATTGATGATGGCAATTCATTAATAGCAGTACTTCTTAAATCCAAGTATGTCATTTCTTCAGATGTCACTGAAAATTCCTTGAGACTTGAGCAGCCATAGAGCTCGAGAATTCTAAGAGATCTTAAAGGGACATTGCTTAGGAGACTCTTAAGCTTTATGCACCTAACCAGGTTTAAATTGACAAGCTTTTTGAGAGATAAAATAGATGGGTGAACATGACACAACCTTACACATCCAGAGAGGTTTACACTCTGAAGATTTGACGCCATAGAGAAATCTGGAAGCTCAATCAAGTGTTCAGAGCAGCTCAGGTCCATTTTCTGTAAATTAATAAGATCCTGGTACAAATCAAAGAAGCATTACATGGGATACAACGTTTAATTTAATATTCATAAATTTCAAGCTATATATATATAAGTATATATATATAAATATACCTGGACTCCTTCCCAGAGTTTTTCAACATGACTGTCTGGCATGGAAAGCTCAACAAGTTTCTCAGGACAAAAAGCTGATGGTAGAGACTTTAAAGGGTATGCACTCCAATAGAGGTACCGTAATTTATTAGACAATGACTCAAGACCATTAGGAAGGTAAACATTACATCTCTCACCCCAACGAGTGTAGAACTTGAGAATTCTCAGGTTAATCATCTTTGCAAAAATGTCAGAGCTCAAGTTTATATCTCTAATTTGTGACACATCTATGCTTATACCTTCAATTGCATTAGTACCCTGGCAAACGAAATTTAGAATAATTGTAAGTAAGTGGAACCATCTAACTGCATTTTTAAAGAGATATATGTTCAATTTATAATAGAAGTTGGTGTTTCTTTTTCTCACCATGTTATTTTTCAATACATCGTAGACTTCTTCATGATCACACAATCGGCTGCGTCTGCCAAGGTCTTTAATAGATTCTTGACGAACAATTTCCCAGCCCATTTCTTGTATCAAGGGATGCATTTGTATATTGTTATTCGAAATGGTAATAAGAGCCTTTTCCAAAAGGGTTTCTATACCAACATTGGCATAGAAGTCGCAGGCATCTAGTAGTCTTGTCGCGTGTTGTCTATCCTCTCCTTTCAAAAAGCAGGCAATGTCCAGAAATATTTCTTTCTCTGTATCGTCTAAGCCATCATAACTCAATCTCAATACATTCTGAATTTCTGCATTGGGAATTTTCTTGAGTTTTGTCAGTGCACTTTCCCATATTTCTTTACTTTTGAAACGAAAGAATGAACTCAAAACTTTTAAAGCTAATGGAATGCCATCTGCATAAATAACCACTCTTTCTGATAGCTGTTCATAACCAATATCTGGGTGGACTTTGTTGAATGCATTTAAACTGAAAAGCTGAAGAGATTCATGAAAGTTTAATGGCTTCACCTCATATATTTCATCAACTCTGCTAAGCACATTCTTATCTCTAGTTGTAACAATGACTCTACTACCTGGTCCCAAGGTATGTTCATCAACTAGATCATAAAGTAGCTCTGGAGTTCTTAGATCATCAAGCACAATGAGAACTTTTTTACGACTAAGTCTTCTCTTACAAAAATTGGAACCCGCTCTGACTGAGCCAATATGGAGATTTTCTTCTTCCAGTAGCACAGATAGAAGTTTATTATGTAAATAATTCAATCCATGCTTATCTGATTCATCTCCAACATTTTCCAAGAAACAGCATCCGTCGTATCTAGAAGAGAAATTGGCAAATATAACTGCAGCAATGGTTGTCTTACCAATGCCACCCATTCCCCAAATTCCAATCATTTGAACTTCTCTTGACTCTATTCTCAGCAATGATTCAATGCATGCATAGTTTTTGTCAATTCCAACAAGGCCCTTCAATTGGCTTGGATATTTATATTGCAGTTTTCGCAAAATATCTTGGACAATGTCGTCAACGAGTACAGATTCGAGCCTAGCAAATGAAAAAACCAAAGGATAGAATGTACAGAACCAATTAAAGCAATAAAGGAAAAAAAAAATAATGCCAAGAGAAGTCTTATTTTCCCGGACACACAAACCGATCCGAAAAAATTGGAACAATCCCATACATTGAATCTAAGTGCAGCAATTAGAGTGCATGATGAAATAACCACACTTAACTTATGCATTACATTTATTTTAACTCTTCAGTTCAAATATAAGATTATCACAATGACATTTTTTTTTTTTTGAAAAATTATGCTTGCACATAATTTTTACCCCATTTTTATATAGAGAAATGCACACACACTTGCACTCACACCACTTAACATTTGCATAGTTTTCACTATCTAATTATATCTAATCTCACCTCGTTTTTTACACAATTCCATTATAATTCTATCACATAAGATTATGTGAGGAGATGTGGCTTAACAGTGATATGTAACAAATATTTTTCTTTTATACACGATTAATGATGTAGTTAACATCGTATATTATGTAATTAACAGGATTAGCAATCAATGATCAATATTAGTAATCGATTACTAGTTTTATTAACCAAATAATATACACTAATCGTTCATCGTTCATCAAGTGTAAAAAAATGATTAACATATAGAAGAATTGTTCTTTTATACCACAAGGTTGGTTTCGCTCTAGCCACAATGGCCACAAATGCTACTAGTGAGTTTCAAACATTTGCTAAAAGTAAAGTTTGCCCACAAAAAACTAAATTTCCTAAGTAATTCATATTTTACAATTACATAATTTAATAACAATAGGCTAAATTAATGTTTCAGATTTTGCTTAAGGTGTATATATATATATATATACAACAAATAGAAAAAAATGCTAATGTATCTAACAAAAATAGAAAAAAAGAAAAAAAGAAGTTCAACAAAGTAACTGGAGGCAAAATGAAATTTGTTTTAATTGTGACTTGGAAAATTCACTCTAAAATTTTGAGAGAGAGTAGTTAGTTACATATAGGTACTAGAGTCCCATCCAGCCAAACTAGCTGCTTCAATGAGAGCAGCTCGCCACTTGTTCACCTTCTCTACGCTGTGTTTGAGATCACGCTCATGCTTCTCAAAAGCATTCTTATAGCTCCCAGCTTGCTTCCGTACATGCGACGGGTCTACGTTATAGAACACGGGTACGACAATCTGGCCCTTCTTTTTGCATTTCATTATGTGGGTGAGCTCATCTAAGCACCACGTGGAGGATGCATAATTTTCTGAGAACACCACCACCGACACATATGAATCTTCAATTGCCTTCATGAGTGCTTCTGAGATCTGGTCACCTTTGTCAAGCGTGTAATCTATGTAGGTATTGATTTTGCTCCGGTACAGAGCAGCATGAAGATGGCTGGTGAAGTTGCGGCGTGTATCCACACCTCTAAAGCTGATGAAGACATCATTTTCCCTAAGATGTAGCATGGGAGAGGAAGTGCCAGAAGATGATGCACCAGCTGCGTTGGTCACATACTCCATAATTAGAGGGCACGGTTCCTTCTTCTTATCTTAATTGTGTTCACTTGGAGAGATTCTTATTTGGCCGACGCATCAAAAGCTACAGATACGTACCCGGGACGGCAGATCTGCGGGTATCCTACTATTATTTTTAAAATTTAAAAAGTATTTAAAAATAAATAAATAAAATTATAAATATTTTTAATTTAAGTTAATAATATTAATAAATTAAAATAACATATTATTCAGAAGTTTTTATTTTTTAAATTTTAAATTAATATAAAAATAATAAAAATAAAAAATTATTAAAAAAATATAATAATTAAAGAAACACAATAATAATATATATAATTTATCAATAATAATAATTTAATAATTTATTTAGAACGTATATCTCGTCAAGCAAGGAATACAATCTTCGTTCTCGTTTTCCCATCTATCTTGAATAGATTTTTATCTTCATCTCTATTTATGCAAGAGAAGATATTCTAAATTCAAGTCTTTAAATAGAACAATTCTGAGTGTCAGGAGATTTTCCCATCCTAAGTACCACCAAGTTTTATCGTGTAATTTAGGCAACAACCAATTAAAAAGCACCGGCTCAATAAGACTGGGTCCCATCAAAAGTTTCTGGCACGTGGCTTCGCTTGAAGAAATTGAATGAGCTAGCCAGTAGCCACCCTTCTAAAATAAAAAATTTTAAAGTTAAAAGTCCCTTGGTCTTCTTTCACCGCCACCACATGTGGGCTGCTCGATGGCTCAACCTCCAACCCTTTGGTTCATCTTTTCAAATCTTCCTTATCTCTTACCTTTTGTTTGGATCAAGAAAAAAAAAATAAAAAAAAAGAGTACAAAAATTAATTTTTCTTCTGTATATTTGGAAGAAAAATAGAGTTAAATTAAAAATAAAAATATATATATAATTATACAAAATAATATATATATTTTTATCATAATTAGTTAAATATAAACATAAGTTAATTTTATTTTAATCTATAAACAGTTCTTTTGTAAATTAAAAAAATAATTTTATATTAAATATTAAGTACAAAGTTTTAAGTTATTCACACAAAATTATAAAATTTGATTTAAATTATTTATTCAAAAATATTTGTGATTTATTATTTATAATTATATAATATTTATATCAAAATTTATTAGATATATTTTAATATATATAAAAAAACAAAATTTCAAGTTTTCTAGACGCCCCACATCCCACCATTACCATTTTCTCCTTTCCCATGTCTTTGACTTCTCCAACCCCCACGTCTTTATCCCCCACCCTATAGTCTCACACTCACTTAGAGTTCGTTTGGATTGGTGGTATGGAGTGGAATGGAATGAAATAGAAATATGTTCCATTGTTTGGTTATATTAAAAAAAGATAGAATGGGATGAGAGTGGGTGGAATGGATTACATCTCATCCCACAAGAAACTATCATTTTTCTTTCTCCCCAATTTGGGGGATATGAGATAGAATCATCTTTTTTAGTATGAATACCACCCCATTCCACAAAAAATCATCTACTTCCCAAATAATAGAATAGTAACTTTACTTCATTCAATCTTAAAATATCCAAACAATGGAATAGTATTTTTTTCTCATTCCATCCTATTCCATTCCATCTCATCTCATTTCATTCCACTTCATTCAATCACTTGCTAAATATCCAAATAAAGCCTTAGTTATTAACCCCTTAGCCTTACTCCTTTGCTTAAAAGTAACAATTTACTTTGTGGTGGTGGGTTGTGGTGCGACGAGGTTGAGTGGCGTCGTGCGATGCGATCGAGTGGTGTTGTGCGGCGCAGTGCAACGCAAGCTGTGTGGAAAGGCACAGTGCTGTGCGATGAGGGAGCTAGATACGGTGCAGGTATGACTGTGAAACGGCAAGCGACGCAAGGGTGACGAGCTCTAAGTCCAGGCGGAGCGATAGCAACTGGATATGAGGCGCAATAGCTGGATCTGAGCGACAACGGTTGGATCTGAGCGACAACGGTTGGATCTGAGTGACAACAGTAGCATTGCTAGAAGAGGGATGCAGAGGACGCGAGAGAAGATGGTGTGAGGATATAATGGTCAAAGTGGCTATTTCTCATTCTCTCCCATTTTCTTCGCATCAGAGGGGAGAAAACTTTTTTTGCGAGTCTTATGTGAATTTTTTCTTTCTTCTCTATTTTCTTTGCACATCTAAAAAAGAGAAAATGAAATATTCTTCTCATTTTCTCTCCTCCTATTTTCTTTCAGCTTATTTTCTCTTGAAATAAATAAATGATTAATTCTTGAAAAAAAAAAGAGTACGTATATAGCAAAGATAACAATATATAAATAGATAATAATTTTTTTTCATTTGAAAGAATTTGTAAAGAATAAAATATACAGTCAATTAAAAATATATATTAAAAATATATTTTTAAAAATATATAAAAATAAATAGATAAAAAACACACAAATAATTTTAAAATAAAAAATTTTTTCAATATAAAAGATAAAAATTACGAGATTTAGTCTAAAAAATTTTCACTATAAAAATTAATAAGTATAGTAAAATATCTCTTAACAAACAAGGATATTATTTATTATCATTAAAATAAAAATTAATAAAATAATAATATTTAAAACTCATAAAATGATACAAATAACCTAATAAATAAAGATAAAAAAATAAAATTCTAACCATATAAATAAAAATTCATAATATAAAAAATAATATATTAAAAAATCATCCAAATCCAACTACAGATAACTATCAAATCTAACACGCAATATCAACTCACAAAATTTTCTCCAATTTTCTCTAACGAGGTGCTGTGCTGTTGAAAAAGCAAAACACATAAAAAAAATGATGTTAACGTTTTGCTACTTAAAAGTCCTATCTTTTCTTAAAAAAACATTATGGTATTCCCACTTGGGATGGACCATATAACATTAGCCTTTAACATGTGATTACAGGGATGTGTGAATTTCTGGTTTTGAAGCTAAACAAATTTTGTTTTTTAATATCGTACCCTTTGAGTTCTTTTACATTTTTGGCCCACTTGTTAACTACTAGTGTGCCACTGCATCTTTTTCAGCATCTGGATTTTGTTGTGAATTCAATCAGTGTGCCTTTTTTATTGTTCAATGTTTCAAGCATTACATTTGTTTTTGGTTTATAATAGCTGAATACCCAAAATTTGCCTTAATCTCTTAATCTCATAAGCTTCTTCTTCTAATAATTGGATTCTTTTTTATTGTATGTCAATTAAGCTTGAGAATATAAGATCTTCAAATTTAGCTTATCGAATTTTTGGTAGTCTGGAATTATCTTAAATCATGATAAAGCTGCAATTAGTGATTAGTTGATTTGTTGATTTTGGTTTTTGTTTATGGGATTGTTGCAAGACTGAGATGTTGGCTGTAAATTAGAATGTTCAGATGTGTGTTTGAAAGCCTTATATAAAGGGAATACTTAACTAGATTCTTGCACTCAGATGGGAATGTCTTAATGCTACCAGCTGAAGAACTTTGGGAGACAAAATTGATTGACTTGTAGCAATCGATTATGTCATCTAAGGATTTAACAGTTCTTTGAATTGATTGACTGTAGCAAATGATTTTAAGGCTGTAGATACATTGTATTAATCATAATTATGAATAAATAAAAATATAATCGATAAAACTGTAATTGTAATTACAATACGATTATAGAGATTATTAAAATTATAATATTATAATTACAATTGTGATCGTGGATATGAACGGCAAAGTGAGTGGGTCCGTTTTCTGCCCCAGTCCGAATGTGAATGTCAAGGCTGCAACTTTCATTGCTCAGGTCAGAGGCAAGTGGAAGCTGGAAATGCTCGACTCCATGAAAGATCTGCAATGGAAATGGTGGTCCATTGCCTGTGACAGGTTACAACTTGTCCAAATAACGAAGAAATTGGGCTATAAGTAATTATGATTTTTTAGTTCAGTTATTAGAGCATACTTTCATAAGAAATAAGAATGATGATTCAAAGTCTTGGACTTGGGTTTGCTCTGTTTTGTTTTCATATAATTTGATTAATTGATGGCATTATTATGGCCTTGAAGATGCATTGGAATTTACATATGTAAGATTTGTATAGGATGATAATTGGGGCTCTAATTGTGTTTCTCGATGTCCTATTGGAGTCTCTAATAGATTTAGTGAGTACGAACTTCTGGTTTGGCTGTTTGAATGTTTCAATGTAAGATATGCACTGAGCCTCTGATTGTATTTTTTTGCTCCCACCCTTTGTTTTTGTCTTTTTTAACAATCTCTTGGTCTGATTGTATTCTTTTTTGATAGTGTTGTAGTTGTTGAATAATAGAAATGATTTCCCCGCAGTTTAACCCAAATATATATATATATATATATATATATATAGAGAAATGATTTCTACTGGATATATTCCCAAGCTAGCTAGATAGTATTCTATAGTATTGTCTTTTGTAACATTTTATTTTTTTAAAAATATTTTTATGAAGAATTTTTTTTTAATTTAACTTAAATATTTTATTTTATTTTGTTTTATAATAAACTTTATTAATAAAATAAGATTAAATTAAAATTATTAAAATTAACTTTCTTAATAAATTAGATAATAGAACAAATATTTTGAATTTATTAAAATAAATTTAAGTAATAAAATAAAAATTAAAAGTATTTTAATTAGTATATTTAAAAATTTATAAAAAAATATTTATAAAAACAATAATTTTAATTTAAATATTTTTAAGTAATGATTACTTAAATAAATATTTTTTTTTTTAAAAATAAATATAAGAACGTACAACGTGCACCTTATCTAAAAGGTGCAACGTGCACTGATCCCAGCCACATGAAGTGGCTACAAATAAGTTAGATTAGGAAATAGAAAACGTAAGAATGTAGAGAAAAGAAAGAACTTAAGGCGCTGATAATTTTGAGAAATATTTTTATATTTGATTTTTTAAAAAAATTAAAGAATAAAATAAAATATGAAAAAATTCAATAATCCTTTATTTATTTTTATAAATATTTTATAATTCTCTTAATTTAAAATGAAAAATAAATATTTCTTTTTTTTTTTTTTCGATAAGAGAAAGAGAAAAAAATAAGATAAATAGGAAGTAGAGAGACAAAAAGAAAGAGTGAAAGTGAAAATAGTGAGAAAAGAAATAGTGAGGAAGCAAGTGGAAAAAAGATAGAAGAAAGGTGCTGTGATGAAAAGAGAGAGAAAGAGAAAATGAGTAGGAGAGAGAAAGAGAAGAAAATGAGAAGTCTGTATAAAGTAAGGTTATTTTTAGAGTGTTGTATAAGAAAAATTTGATATTATAAATTAATATTATTATATTTTATTAAGTATTTAATATATTTATATGATAGAATAGTTAAATTTAGTTAAATTTTTTTATTTTATTTTAATAATATAATACTATCATTTTTATAATTTCTTGATATAATTGATAAAATTTCTCACACACTTCTATTCTTCACTTTTAATATTTTTAAATTCAAAATCAGGATTAAAAATCTAGAAGCATTATCAACCGAAAACATAAAAAATTTATTATTATTATTATTATTATTATTATTATTAGATGCAAAATGTGAGAAACAAAAGATGATGGTGAAAAAGGTGAAAGATAATATAATCATAATAGATAATTATATATATTATCAATTTATTTATATTATATACAATAAATATTTGATAGTATAAGAGTTTATCAGTTTATTTATATAATCGACTTTATCCTATTATCTTATATTATCATATTTTATATTATCAAGTCATCAAAAATAATCTAAGAACTAAACTCTTTTTTCAAAAATAAAATTATGGCTTTGAGTATATTTATATATTTTATTAGTTAATTTATTATTTTTATTATTTTGTGCATATTATTATTTTTTCAGTTAAATTTATTATGCACATGTAATATTATAAAAACTTGATATTTGCTTAACTTTAAAATATTTATGTTATTTGAAAAAATTTAAAATTATTTTAATTTAACTGTTGATTCTTTTATGTGACTAATATAATAAAATAAAATATCATTCAAGGCTTTAAGTTAAATAATATTTTAATTATATTAGGTAATAAATATATGTACTTGATTTATATGAGACTTTTTATTTACCTTGACTTAATAATAATTTTATGATCTTTATTTTGACTTATATTTACATTTTTTGAGAATAATTTTATGACATTTATTTTGACATTTATAACAAAAAGACTTTTGTGCAATGAATGTACTATCAAGATTAGGACAAACTATGAATCATGATAAGAACTTGACAAAATATGAATTATGATGAGAATCTAATAAACTATGAATTGTGATGTAGATTATTAAGAAAATTATTAAATTAATTTTAAACTATAGTTGGTCTCTTAAAAATTGACATTTAAATTTAATAATTCTAAGTTTTGTAAATTTTACTTTATTATCATGATTTATTTATAAACTTGTATATGATGAATTTATTTGTGATACATTGATGTCTTGTATTATTTATGTTTGTGTGTGATGACAAACAATAAATTCATTAAAAAATTTACACTTAATCGTTGAGAGTTAGAGAGATAAAATTCTTTTTATATTATTTGTCTAGTTAGTATGAGTATATCTGATTTTATTATCACCATATTTGAGTAATACTAGAGATAAGATAGATCCCCTATAAAAGTGGGTGGGTCCGTTTTCTGTCCCAGCCCGGATGTGAATGTGTCAAGGTTGCAACTTTCATTGCTCAGCTCAGAGGCAAGTGGAAGCTGGAAAAGCTCCACTCCATGAAAGAGCTGCAATGGAAATGGTGGTCTATTGCCTGTGACAGGTTATAACTTGTAAAAAGAATGAAGAAATTGGGCTGTAAGTAATTATGGTTTTTTAGTTCAGTTATTAGAGCATACTTTCATAAGAAATAAGAATGATGATTCAAAGTCTTGGATTTGGGTTTGCTCTGTTTTGTTTTCATATACTTTGATTGATTGATGGCATTATTATGGTCTTGAAGATGCATTGGAATTTACATATATAAGATTTGTATATTGGGGCTCTAATTGTGTTTCTTGATGTCCTATTGGAGCCTCTAATAGATTTAGTGAGTACGAACTTCTGGTTTGGCTGTTTGAATGTTTCTATGTAAGATATGCACTGAGCCTCTGATTGTATTTTTTTTTTCCCACCCTTTGTTTTGGTCTTTTTTAACAATCTCTTGGTCTGATTGTATTCTTTTTTGACAATGTTGTATTTTGTTGAATAATAGAAATGATTTTCCCCTAGTTTAATAAAAAAAAAATAGAAATGATTTCTACTGGATATATTCCCAGGCTAGCTAGATAATATTCTATAGTATTGCCTTTCTACTGGCTATATTAAGCTATCAGATAATATACTATACTCTATACAGCAATAAATTCCACGTGTTAAGTTATGCTTTGCAAATTCTTTGAATGTCATTCTATAGATTTTTATTTTGATACTTCTATGATAACAATGTATTTTATTCATGTTATAATTTTTTCACTAAGTTTCTTAAGGTTCAATTTGACTTAATTAAATTAATTTTGTCACATTTTATAAAATTAAGCTTAATTAGATCACTGAAGAAATTATTGCTTGAAATGTCATTAATTTGGGTGATTGTATTCTTAAGTAAACTGACTACAATTTGATAGTTTAGAGTTGAAGCAAATCAAGAATTCTGAACTGAGAGCTTCACCTATCGGTACTCATCAGACCATATCTTGAGATGTAGGTGAGCTTTGGAGCTAAAACTGATGTCATTTGAAAGTTAAGATCTATATCTACAACTCTTATGAAGACCACTTGATCAGATTACGAACTTTTATGCTTATATTTACACATGGAAGAAGACTGGACGCATGAAGAAGGAATGAAAGCTTGAAATTTTCTTGGAGCCCCAGTGTTTAAGTGCTGGACGCGTATTCAAAGTCTATAAATAGGGTGTTAGACAGAATTTCTGAAGAATGTTTTTAGTTTTTTGCACTAGATGTGAATTTGTAATATATGTAATTTGGAATTCTCTTCTTCCTTCATCTTCTATGGAGTTCATCTTTTCTTTCTTTCTTTCTTCTTTATTTATAAGTAACTAATATTCATTTTGCTTGGGTGAAAAGGTGAAATTCTTAGTAATAAGTTAATGTTAGATTAATTTCTTTCTTGTGCTTGAATGATATATTTTTATGTAATCTTTATATGTATTGTATGTTGTTTCTGATTAATTTAGAAACTCTTCTTGTATAATGAATATCTTGATTCATTGTAGACAATACGTTAGCACAATGGATGCTTGAGACCATTTACAAGTATTAGTAGATAATTATTAGAACCATAATATGATTACATGTATAATTTAAATTGAACTTTGAATGTTAAATCTTCCGATTGGAATCTTCATTATGTATGATTTCAATTGAGTTATAAAAAGAAATAATCTTGTCTTTAATTTATTACCAAGAGTCTATCTCCTAACCCAAGCAAATCCTTTTCATTTGTGAACAACTTTTATCATTTTTAGTATTGTGACAAATCTTCTATTTACCTCAAAGAATTTTTCTTCATCAATTCCCTGCGGATCGACCTCGGACTCCCAAGAATTTACTACTTGAAACAACTTGCACTTGGGTTTGAAACTTTTAATTATCCCCATCATTCTAATATTTTTTTTTCACTCATGAGAAATGTGATGCGTAAAGAAATAATTTTTTTAAATGAAATACGAAATTTACTTTGGATAAGTGCCACAACAGATTTGGAATTATAGTAATATATGTGTTTACATGTTGAGTTTAGATGAGTGTGTGTTATCTTTTATAAGTGAAATTTTTTAAAATATTCTTAAAATATTATTTTAAGTAATTTTATAATTATTTAGATTTAATTTTAAAATAATTAAATTTCAATTCAATTACTTATATGATTATAAAAATCTTGTGTTATAATTTTATTGTAGTATTGTAATACTTTAAGAATATATAACAATGTTTGTGCTTGTGGTTGGTCGATGACAACTCTCGTTATGCTAAAAAAGATGAAGAGAAAGTTTAGTAGTTGTATCATGTTTTGATAGGATTTGTTGAGATGTAATTATGTTAGTTAGTTAGTTAGACTGTTTAGTGGTTATTAATGACCAATGCTATTAATAGCAGTTGTAGACTCTCTTATATATAAAGGGAGTCATTGTAAAATGTTTCAATAATAAGTAAATAATATTTTGATTCTTTCATCTATGTGAGTATATTATTTCAGAGTTGTGTTTGTTCTTTGGAACCTGAAATTCTTTCGCAAAGATGACATCTTCGAATGGGAACTTTCCTGCTTCTTTGCCTGTTCTCAATGGCAAGAACTATGATAGATGGTGCGCCCAGATGAGGGTGATCTTTTGTTTCCAAGATGTTTTAAAAGTTGTGAAGAATGGTGTTCAAGAATTAGAAAAGAATGTCACTGATGCGCAGAAAGCCACTGATCATGAATTGAAGAAGAAGGATTGTAAGGCGTTATTTCTCATTCATCAGTGTGTGGATTCAGATATTTTTGAGAAGATTGTATATGCTAATACTGCAAAGGAGGCATGAGATATTCTTGACAAGTCTTATAAGGGTGCTGACAAATTAAAGAAGGTGAAATTGCAGACCTTACGAAGGCAATATGAGCTTCTGCAGATGAATGATCAAGAGAGTGTGGTTGAGTATTTTACTCGGATGTTATCCCTTATAAATCAAATGAAGACCTGTGGTGAGACAATGACTGATCTGATGATTATTGAGAAGGTTTTGAGGACCTTAACTCCAAGATTCGATCACGTAGTGGTGGCCATAGAGGAGGCTAAGAATCTTGAAGAAATGAAGGTGGAGGAATTGCAAGGGTCCTTTGAAGCACATGAGTTGTGTCTTAAAGAAAGAAACTCTGAGAGATCTTCTGAGCAAGCCTTACAAGCTCAGACAAACAAGAAAAATAACTATGATGGTGGCAAGAACAAGAAGGGAAAAGGAAAATAGAAGAATTACAAACTGAAAAATTCTGGTGAAGGCCCAAGTAATGCTTCAGAACAGAATTACAATGAATGAAACAACAAGAAGAGTGGAGGCAACAATAAGGGTGGCAAGAAGAAATTCAACAAGAGAGGGATCTAATGCTATAACTGTCAGAAGTAAGGACACTTTGCTGATGAGTGCAGATCCAACAAAAGCTCACAAGGAAAGAATGATGAGGTGCAATTTGCACATGAAGAAGATTCAGATGATGTGTTGTTGATGGTAACTACCAAATCAGAAGATGATAATTCTGACCTTTGGTACTTGGATACAGGCTGTTCCAATCACATGACTGGTCATAAAGAATGGTTCATGAATCTTGATGAGAAAGTGAAGATAACAACACTGTTACTTGTAACACCCACCGTAGGATGTCACATTTATGTTACTTTAATTACCCAAATACCCTCAAAAGTCATAAAGTGTGATATTGTGATAAAAATATGAGTTGTAAATTTTTTTTTTTAACAATAACAATAAAATAAACTTAGCGGAAAATAAAACTATGATACAACAATCTCACACATAAATTACATCATATACATATTTCACACGTGCTGTCAGGTTTATTTATTACAAACCATTTATTGAAACAATAAACACACTTAAATAATTACAGACATAACTTATATCAGAGTTCACACTCGCCCAAGCTTAACTAAGCGAGAAGACCCTCGAGACGGGTCCTCCTCGGGTTCCTCGGCGGTAGGAATCCATTGTGACGATTAGCCCTACGGGCGGTGTCCGGGCGATGACACTATGCGATTTCCGTTGGGACATAATTTCTAGTGTCCCAATGTCGCCGATATGCAACGGAAATTCAACATGAACAAAGATCGTCACACGAGAAAAACGGATCCCCACGATATAGCCTACTAATACTAACAACGGTACCCCTCATAAATAAGTCCTCGCTCATCCGGACTTGTCCTCCACTCTCTAGCTCCTCCATGAAACCGTAAACGTACATATCCGAAGAAACTAGCTCCCGATGACATGTTGTCGAAACTCGCTGGTTCCTCATGTGAGAAGTAATTCCTCTTCTCCTTCTAGTACCGTATCTTTCTCAACGTCTTCACCCAATATAAATACAATAAAGATATACATACAAAGAGGTGAGATCACCTACACCAATACTGGCGATGATAGCACGAGATAATACGTACATCATATTATGCAAAAATATCATATCATGATCACAATTATGGCATCATCATAGTGTAAAAATAATTACCATCATGCCATCATCATTTGTTCAAACCACAATTAATTACAGTAATACTACCACATATGTATATGTTAAATTCATGCATGTGAACATAGACTCAATGTCCTACTCCATGGAGCTAATACTCAAGTCGGAGAAATTGATCGAAAAGATCTGCCGGTATCTCGTGCCTCAGACCAAGTGCTATAATTATATCTTGCACATCTAAGCACATACACGATAGTCTTTGTCGATCTCGATTAAGAATAGTGTCTCGGTCCTGGATCATCGGTGTGTTGCATCGGTCTAACTCACGGTGCGAGAAGAGCTACCAACCGCCCCATTGCGAGCAACCCGCACCCCGATGCCCCCAAGGTCAACTAGTGACCTACACTACGCATATCGCACCCACTCAAGAGTGTACGTTTCTCCTGAGCAATTAGCCATATTCAGTCCGTTGGACCATTTTCAATGCATGTGTAATGCACCAATTACCAACCAAAGGTAAATCACATAATTTCTCATTCAGATTCGAATCTTGTTTTTCGTTCGTAAAATGGATTAATGCCAATTACAGGCAAACTTCTCAATTTCTTGCAAGTATTCATATACTACTTTTAACTGTATGATTTACTTGTATAATTAACAGTTAAATCACATTACTTGTGTTTTCTCATTCGCAAAATATTTTTGTTACGTTTTTTACGTACGGTAATGATTTGTAACATTTTTATTATGTTTAAAAATCGCAAAACTATTTTCTACTATATTCTAAATTAAGCGTAAAAATGATCTTTTATTTTTAAAATGTATAGCAATGTTTCCACAATATTTAGATCGTGTAAAATATTTAAACGCGTTACAAATCGCGTAGGAATAATTTAACGTTTTTTTTTAAATCGCGTAACTTAAAAATTACGTTTTTGAGTTACGTAAATCGTTTTTCACCATTTTCACCCTTCACAAAATATTTCTTAACTTTAAAAATATTATTTTGAACATTTCCCATAAAAATATAATTTCTTACGTTATTCTCTTTCTATCAAAAATCCCTTCCGTACTATATTTTCTAAAAATCACTTTTTATTGATTTAATCTTACCAAATCATATTTAATTGATTTAATTACTATTTAAATTTCCTAACATTTTTCAAAACCCAATACTTAAATTCTACGTTAGAAATTTTAAGTTACAACGTTTCCTTTTATATTTCTAAATCATTTCTAAAAAATTAATTCTTCTTAAGATAATTTAAAGTTCAACACTTAAATTCCTTTCCAAAATCCTTATTTGAAAATTCTTATATTTTGTTGCATCAAAGCATTTTTTTTAAATTATCAAAACCTTATAGATGGTCATTGGAACCATGAAATATTTTTCTTCTAACTTAAACAAATTTCATTCTTGTTTCTACACAAAATAAATTCATGAAAATACTACTTAAAAACCGTAGTACACTCATTTTAGAAAACAAACCCTCTTGTTTATTTTCTTTACTTCTCTAATCTTTCAATTTTACCATTTATGAAAATATCATTTTTGTGAACACTAATTTAATTGGTGTCTTGGCTGAAATTTATTTAGTTCAAGGACTAAAAATCAACTTCATTGTTCTTTTTCAATAAAAACCCTAAACTTGGAAGCTCAAAACCGTGACCTCCTCCATGGCCTTTGGAGCCAAAATTTTGTTTATTTCAACATATATCATCATGCTTCCATCATAATATATTCAACATATATCATCATGCAAATTTTAAGCATACCATCTAAACAAATAAAAATTATACTAAGCATGCATACACAAGTAAATCATGCAAAGCATATCAAACATATCAAGCATAGGCAAAAATAATTTAAAACACATAACACACACACAAATTATTACATGACCATGGATAGAATCCTCACATGGATTCACCATCCATCAAATATAAAACCTTCCTCACCACCATGTATTTGGTGAGATGAATCTCCTCTTACCTCTTGAAGAACCACCAAAGAGCTTGTTGCTTTGTCTTTGGAGCAAGATCTCCACCAATACAAGTTCTTAAACATGAAACAAATACAAGAAAATTAGTATATCAAGCTTGAACAAGAAGAACCATGGATCAAACATGGTATAGAACATGAAAAAGAAAAGAATAAATGAAGTTTTCTTACACTTCACCAACAAAAGCTCTAGAACTTGATCTTGGTAAAAGTCCTTCAAAATGGAAGAATTAGAACTTGGTGTGAACTACAAAGGTTCTTAGAATGATGAAAGGATTCAAGAAACTAGGTTGTATGAAATTAAAAAGTGATGGAAGAGGTGCTTGGAGTGCTTGGCGAATGGTATGTTTTTAGGAGAGAAATGGAGTTTTTCTTGGTTTGGTTTCTTTGAAGTTGAAATGATAAAGTGAAGAGGTGATAAATGAAATATGGAGTGGTCTTCAAATTGGCATTGCCGTAGCATTGCCTTAGAGAAACACAAAGTGGAATTTGAAGAAAACATAGCATTTATGATCAATAGTATTTTGTCTTAAACTTGTGATTTTCCTTAACCTTTTCTATCCTTTTTCTTTTGGCTAAAAAGCAATTCTATCTTGGTCTCCCTTCATCCTTGCTCTCTCCAAACCGTCCCCCCCTCTTCATGCATGCAAAATATGACAAATTAATATCCATTTTGTTTTTAGTCATTTTAGTTATTAATTTAAAGCATTATAGGTAAAATAGGTATTAATTAAAAGTAGTCTAGGTAGAAGACTTCTGAATACCATTGGATCACTTCACTTTAAACCCCATCCCTTAGATGTGTCTCCAAAAATGAAGGGTCAAGATTACACCTTCAAACTTTACATCCAAGGGTCCAAAATGGTTGTAATCATTTTTGATGACTAAATCTCCACCATTGATCTAAATCCAAATCCAATGGTCATTAATGATCCATTTTCCACCATTGATTAAATTTACATCCAAGGGTTGATAATGGTCATAGCCATTTAGAAGATTAAATCCCTACCCTTGATTTAATTTCAATCCAACGGTTATAATTGATCCTATTTACTTTTAAGATCAAATCTCCACCGTTAATTAAATCAAGATGAATGTCTAACTTGTAATTGAATTAATAGTGGATATCCAAACCACTAATGTTATCTTAATAATATTTTAATAATATAGAATTTTATTTTTATCCATTATAACCTCACAAAAGTATAATTACGTGTATTTTATCGTCGTCGATAATTAAATACGATCTAAAAATACATAAAGAAATTTTCTAAAACTCAAGCTTTTGGATTCAGGTTTAGTAAGATCACTTGTCTCGTCTAAACAATCAAATTTTTCTACACGTAGAAAAATTTTCATTTCTTGAGGATCCACAGGCCCACGTATGGCCACACAGGCCCACATATACCTCGTGGGGCCCACAAACAAGAAAATTCCAAAATCACACATAAAATCATAAAAATTACAAAACTCACAAATATCAAATCAGATTACGTAAATTAATTAAGACTAAACGGTAAAAATTAATTTACGTAGATTTTTCCGAATTCAAAATTATTATTTTCTTGACACGAGCAAATTACTCAAAACGATCAAATATGCGAGACATGAATATTCAAAATAGCTTTACAAGATACGAAAATCACTAAACAGTAGAATTCTATCAACTGTCAAGATTATTGTTTAATACATAGGAAGTTTGGGGTGTTACATTACTGCTGAAGGTGTTGGCAGGGTGCTGGTCCAGAGGAAAGATGGGAATCAATCCTTCATTAGTGACGTTCTTTATGTTCCCAACATGAAGAACAATTTGCTCAGCCTTGGACAATTGTTGGAGAAGGGCTACTCGATGAAGATAAAGCTTGGTCAACTGAAGGTGTTTGACAATAAAAGAAGATTGATCTTGAAGGCTCCTTTGTCTAAGAACAGAACTTTCAAGATTAGGATTCAGATCATGGAGCACCGATGCTTAGCTACTACAATCAGTGATGTGAGTTGGGTTTGGCATCACAGGTTTGGACATCTAAATTTTAGAAACCTAAGCTTGTTGAAGGGCAAGAACATGGTGCATGGCCTTCCTTCCATCCAAATGTCAAAGCAATTGTGTAAAGAATGCTGTGAGTCCAAGCAACCCAGGAATTATTTCAAGTCAGAGATTCTAATTAGAGCAGCTGAGAAGCTTAAGGTGATCTACTCTGATATGTGTGGTCCATTTGAAGTAAAATCACTGGGAGATAACAACTATTTTGTGTCTTTTGTTAATGAGTATACCAGAAAAATGTGGGTCTACCTCATTAAGAAAAAGAGTGAAGTATTTGCTATTTTTAAAAGGTTTAAATTGATGGTTGAAAAACAAAGTGGAAGTGTAATCAAAGTACTTAGAACAGATGCAGGAGGTGAGTATATCTCACTTGAATTCCAGAAATTTTGTGATGAGGAAGGGATAGTGCATGAGGTGACAACATCATACACACCCTAACATAATGGTACTGCTGAAAGAAGAAACAAAACTATTCTAAACATGGCCAGAAGCATGATGAAAGGGAAGAAGATACCTCATTATTTCTGGGGGGAGGTAGTGTCAACTGCTATCTATATCTTAAATAGAAGCCCAACCAAAAGACTAATAGGTATCACACCTGAAGAAGCATGGTCAGGGAAGAGGCCAGATGTGAGCCATTTTTGAATATTTGGCTCTTTATGCTTTAGACATGTACCTGAACAGGTTAGAAAGAAATTGGATGATAGAGCTGAACAAATGGTGCTTCTGGAATATCATCCAACTGGTGCTTACAAATTGTATGATCCAAGAGGGAGAAAGGTTGTTATCAATAGAGATGTCATGGTAGATGAAACCAAGAGTTGGAGCTGGGAAATAAGTACTGCCAGCAGCAGTGAAAGGAGTGTGATTGTGAGTCTTGAAGGTGATCAAGGTGGAGAAAGATGTGCAGCAACTAAAGCTCAGAGGAGAAGGCCTCAGAGGGAAGGGCATCTATGTAACACCCCGAACTTTCTATCTTAATAACAATAATTTTGACAGTTAACAGAATTTTACTGTTTAGAAAATTCTGGATACTGTAAAATTATTTTGATTATTCCATCAGCGTATTTGATCGTTTTGAGTAATTTGCTCCGTGTCATGAAAATAAAAATTTTCGGGCTAGGAAAAATTTACGTAATTTAATTTTTACTGTTTAGTCTTAATTAATTTACGTAATCTGATTTGATATTTGTGAGTTTTTTAATTTTTATGATTTTATGTGTGATTATGAAATTTTTATGATTTTTGGACTGTATGTGGGCCCCAGGGGTCCTACGTGGGCCCGGGGTGGGTCCCAAAAAGTAAAAAATTTTTTACGTTTAGAAAAAATTGTACTGTTTAGACGGAGACAGGGGGTCTTACTAAACTTGAATTCAGAAAAAATTTTAAAAAATTTCTTTTACAGTGTTTTGTACTGTATTTAATTATCGGGCGATAAAAATACAGTAAAAACATTATTTATAGTTTTACAGAGATAAAAATAATAATTATACTGCTTGGTCAACAATAGTAGTTATGACCACTTTAGGACTTTGAATATCAACCATTGATTAAATCAACGGATGAGATTGATCTTATAAAATGGCTAGGACCATTTATAACCGTTGGATCAAAATTAAATCAAGGGTGGAGATTTAGTCTTATAAATGGCTATGACCATTATCCACCCTTGGATGTAGATTTAATCAATGGTGGAGATGGATCATTAATGACCATTGGATTTGGATTTAGATCAATGGTGAAGAATTGGTCATTAAAAATGATTACAACCATTTTGGACCCTTGGATGTAAAGTTTGAAAGTGTAATCTTGACCCTATATTTTGGATATACATTCAATGGTTAGGATTGTAAGCAAGAATGATCCAATGGTTCAAATTAAGTCTTCTATCTATAACCTAAACCTAGTAGCTATTTTAATCCAAACCATTCTTTTAATCAAGGGTTAGGACTGCTTAGAATAATGGTTATGAAATTTGTCATTTTTTTATGAAGCATGGAAGGGGGGGACGATTTGGAGATGCAAGGGAGAGGGGGGACAACTTTGAGTAGGCTTTTTAGGCCAAAGAAAAAGATGAAGGCAATTATCTATCACTTTTTCCATTATTGCAAGTTTACATGCAAAATAACTTAGCAAAAATTCTCTCCTTTTCTCTCCATTGTGCAAGCTACGACTACCACCTCCAAACACACCTTCTATCACTTAACAATTCTAAACAACCATATTTCTTGAATCCTTTCATCATTCTAAGATACTTTGTAATTTACACCAAGTTCTAAATCTTTCATCTTCAAGGAGTTTTTCCTAGTGCAAGTTCTAGGGTTCTTAAGGTGAAGTTATGAAAAACTTCATTTCTTCTCTTCTTTTTCATATTCTAAACCATGCTTGATTTATAGTTCTTCTTATTCAAGCTTGATATACTAATTTTCTTGTGTTTGTTTCATGTTTAAGAAACTTGTGTTGGTGGAGATCTTGTTCAAAATACAAAGCAATGAGCTTTTGAGAATCTTCAAGAGGTAAGAGGGAGATCCATCTCACCAACCAAGTATGGTGGTGAGAGATGACTTTTATATTTGATGGTTGATGAATCCATGTGAATATTCATATCCATGTTATGTAATAATTTGTATGTGTTTATGTGCTTTGGTTATTTGTTTATATTTGTTATGATTTTGCATGATTTTGCATGGTTTTATTGCTTGTGTGATACGCTTATAATATGCATGATGATGTATGTTAAATATATTATGATTGATGTATCTTGAAATAAGCAATTTTGGCTCCAAAAGCCATGGAGGAGGTCACGATTTTGGGCTTCCAAAACTAAGGTTTTTATTGAAAATTTTCAAGAACAATGAAGTTAATTTTTAATCCTTGAACTAAAGTAAATTTCGGCTAAGACACCAACAAATTTGTTGTTCACAAATTTCTATTTTCATGAATGATAAAATTGAATGATTTGGGAAGTAAGGAAAATAAACAAAAGAGTTTATTTTACAAAAATGATGCACACGATTTTTAAGTTGTATTTTTACTAAATTATTTTGTGTAGAAACAAGAATAGAACTTAGATGATTTACAAGAAAAATATTTGATGGTTTCAAAGGCCATATATAAAGTTTTGATATTTTAGAAAAATGTTTGATGTTATGAAATACAAGAATTTCCATATAAAGATTTTTGGAAAGGGAATTAGATTTTTGGTCAATTAAGTTAATGGAATTTTCATAAATAAAAGAAAAAGGAGGTTGAAAGTATTTGAACCCCAAATTATTTTAAAGATAATTAATTTTTAGAAGGGATTTAGAAATATAAAAGGAAACATCTATAACTTAAAATTACTAACGTAGAACTTATTTCTTAAGTTTTGGAAAACGTTAGGAAATCTAAAGTTAGAAACAGTAATTAAATTAACTAAATGTGATTTTGTAAGACTAAATCAATAAAATGTGATTTTGAGAAAATATATTATGGAAAAGATTTTTTGAGTAAGAATAGGAAGGGAATAAGGTAGGAAATTATATTATTGTAAGAAAAGCCCTAAATAATATTTTTAAAGTTAAGAAATATTTTACGAAGTGTAAAAACGGTGAAAAACAAATTACGTAGCTAAAAACGTAATTTTCAAAGTTACGCGATTTGAAAAACGTTAAAATATTTCTACGCGATTGGTAAAGCGTTTAAATATTTTATACGATCGAAATGTTGTAGAAAATTACTATGCGATTTAAAAACGAAAGAATATTTTTACGCGATTTAGAATACAGTAAAAAATTGTTACGCGATTTTTAAACGTAACAGAAAATGTTACAAATTGTTGTTTACTTAACAAAATATTACGTGACTGTAAAAACGAAACAAAAATATTTCTCGAATAAGGAAAATGCGATAAGGTGATTTCACTGTTAATTATACAGTAAACTTTACAGTTAAAATCAGTATATGAATATTATACAAGAAATTGAGATGTTTGCCGTAATTGGCATTAATACTTTTTACAAACATAAAACAGTATTTTCACATGGTATGAGAAATTATGTGATTTACCTTTGGTTGGTAATTGGTGCATTACACATGCATTGAAATGGTCCGATGGACTGTATATGACTAATTGCCTAGGAGAAACGTACACCTCTTGAGTGGGTGTGATACGCGTAGTATAGGTCACTTGTTGACCTTGGGGGCATCAAGGTGCGGGTTGCTCGCAATGGACAGTTTGTCGCTCTTCTGTACCGTGGGTTAGACCGATGCAACACACCGATGATCCGGACCGAGACACTATTCTTAATCGAGATCTAACAAAGATTGTCGTGTATGTGCTAGATGTGCAAGATATAATTATAGCACTTGGTCTGAGACATGTGGTACCGGCAGATCTTTTCGATCAATTTCTCCGACTTGAGTTTAGCTCCATGGAGTAAGAAATCGAGTCTATGTGTTCATGCATTAACATAAATGCCTACATCTGTGAGATATAATAGTTGTGAAATATTGATTATGACAATTGTACTTTTTAAAATATCTGCTTAGTATAGATGGCATTTCTTGTAATTATTAAATGTTAATTTTGATTAATAATATGTTGATGCCATATTTGTAATATGACATATTTATATGGTATGCTGTTATGTTATCTCTGTGCTACCATGCTGGTATTGGCGTAGGTGATCTCATTTCTTTGTATGTATATTTGTATATTGTATTTATAATTGGCTGAAGACGTTGAGAAAGAAACAGTACAAGAAGGAGAAGAAGAACTACTTCTCACGTTTGGGAACGCAGAATTTTGACAGTATGACGTCAAGAGCTAGTTTCTTCGGCTTTGTACATCTACAATTTCACGGAGGAGCTGGAGAATGGAGAACAAGTCCCGATGAGCGAGGACTTATTTATGAGGGGTATCTGACTGTTAGCATTAGTAGGTTGTTTCGCGGGGATCCGTTTTTCTGTGTGACTATTTTTGTTCATGTTGAATTTCCTTTGCATATCACGCGACATTGGGATACTAGAAATTATATCCCAACGGAAATCAGCATAGTATTGTCAGCCCGGACACCTATCCATAGGGCTACTCGTCATAACGGATTCCTACCTGCTGAGGAACCCGAGGAGGACCCGTCTGAGGGGTCTGCTGCTTAGTTAAGCTTGGGCAAGTTTGAAACTCTGATATAAACTATGTGTGTAATTATCTAAGTGTGTTTGTAGTATTGAGACATGGTCTGTATATAAATAATCCTGACAGTACTTTTGTAATATGTGAGATGATATAAATTATGAGTGATGATGTATAATAATTTTATTTTCTGCTAAGTTTATTTTATTGTTATCAAAGAAGCAAAAAAAAATTATTACAACTCATATTTTTATCACAACATCACATTTTATGACTTTGAGGGTATTTGGGTAATTAAGTAACATAAATGTGGCACCCTACGGTGGGTGTTACAATCTACCACAGAGGTTAAATGAGTATGAAGTGTTTCCTGACATAGCAATTACTGCAAAAGGGGACTTGGTGCACTTTCAATTGCTTGCTGAATCAAAACCTGTGAATTTAGAGCAAGCCCTGCAAGATTCACATTGGAGAACTGCTATAGAGGAAGAACTAAAGTCGAATAAAAAAAATTAGACATGAGAATTAGTGTCTTTGCCTCATCAAAAGAGACCAATTGATATGAAGTGGGTCTATAAAACTAAAGTGAAGCCTAATGGGGAAGTGACAAAGTATAAGGCCAGATTAGTGGCAAAGGGTTTCCTGTAAAAACCTGGCCTGGATTTTCATGAAGTTTTTGCTCTAGTTACAAGGACTGAAACAATCAGACTTGTGGTTGCAATAGCTAGCTACATGGGGTGGTCATTGTACTAATTAGATGTTAAAGCAGTCTTCCTTAACGGGTCATTAGAAGAAGAAGTCTATGTGAGTCAGCCACTTGGCTTTGAAGTGAATGGTCAAGAGGACAAGGTGTATAGGCTGAAGAAGGCTTTGTATGGCCTGAAACAGGCTCCTCGAACCTGGAACAAGAGAATAAACAGTTTTCTCTTGCAGCAAAATTTTGTGAAATATACTACTGAACATGGTGTTTATGTCAGAAACTCAGTAGCTTCTTACTCTTTGATTGTGTGTCTCTATGTGGACGACTTGTTAGTAACTGGCAGAAATGAAGTAGAAATATCTGAATTCAAGAAGAGAATGATGGAAGAATTTGAAATGTCAGATTTGGGGGTGCTATCATATTTTCTTAGAATGGAGTTTGCTGCTACCAGCAAAGGCATCTTCCTGCATCAGAAGAAGTATACAGCAGATGTTTTAAGGACGTTCAACATGACTAACTGCAATCTAGTTACAACTCCAATTGAAATTGGTCTTAAGTTGGAAAAGGAATGGAGTGAGCAGCTGGTTGATGCTACTTTATACAAACAAATTGTAGGGTCATTAAGGTATCTGTGTCACACTAGACTTGACCTGGTCTACAGTGTTGGTTTGATAAGTAGATTCATGGAAAAACCAAGGACATCTCATCTTATTACAACTAAAATGATCTTAAGGTATGTTAAAGGAACATTGGACTTTGGCATACTGTTTCCCAATAACCAAAAATACATCGAGGCAGAGATGTTTGGCTATTCTGACTCCGATTAGTATGGAGACAAGGATGACCGGAAGAGTACAGTAGGGTATGTTTTCATGTTTGGTGTTAAGATTTTCTTTGGCAAGTATACCAAGTCATACAAGTAATAAAGAGATGAGTGGGTTGTCATTCCCAACGAGGATCGTGACAAATACTAGCACCTAACACAACAATCACTATCTAAACGATGAGTTTGGAAAGAAGGGAGCTCAAACAATAAATGATGAAATCAGAAATTAAAAGAATAAAGTCTTTTTGTAATTTTCTCAAACACTTGGCGAGCACAAATTTGGTTGAATTCAATTAAAATGAAATGCTGGGGTTAAACGCACTAATCTTTTCCCAAATGCAATGACATGACAAACAATATAATCTTTAACTTCAATTATGAAAATCAATCCACTATTTACTCAAATCCTAATTCCTTAGATGAAAAGAGCCTAAATCCTCTAATTAAGTCCTAATTCCTTACGTGACTTGAAAAGTGAATTTGCATTAAGGTTAAGGATTAAAAGATTACTAATAAATCAAGATCCATTCCTAGATTCAAGATCTATTAAGTGATTAATTTCAGATCTAGACCTAGCATCAACTTTCCAATTATTTACCAAATCAAACATCAAGTCATGGATGATCAACCCACAACAAGCATTAAGCATAGAAATTAAACACTCATAAAGAAGTATAGAAATATATTGAATGATCAAATCAAATACATGAGAGATTCAGAAATAGATACATCTAACCCCAACAAGTGAATGATTAGCTAGACATGATCAAGATAACAAAATAAAATGAAATGGGAGTGAAAGATGATGAAAACTCCATGGATGCTCTTTCTCTTTCCAGCTTTCCTCTCCTTGTTTCCTTTTTCTCCCTTCAAAGCCAACCGAATCCCCCTTCTCTTTGTACGCAATATCCTAATTTTAGGATTGCTTCCAGACGCCTTAGCGCTTAGCGCAGAATTATTCGCGCTAAGCGCGAATTAATTGACTTTGCTGTTGCAACATAGGTGTTGCGCTAAGCGCTAGGTTAATGGCGCTAAGCGTGGCACGCACTGAAATACATCACGCATCAGTCAATCTTCTGGCTTCTTCAGGCTAAACGCCACAACATTTGGGCTAAGCGCTGGCTTCCATATGTGGACTTGGGCTTCAGCTTCCAGTTGGGCTTCGATGGGCTTCAATAGCTTGCACTCAAACTACATAAAACACATCAAAACATCATTAACTAATCCAAAAACATCAATTAAGAAAAAATTCTTAAAGATTCAATAAAACACATAAAACATTGACTAAAACGACCTCTCAAGTCTTAAAAGAAAGATAAACAACCTCAATGTACACCTATAAAGGTATGCATATTAGACATTTATCATTTGGCAAAACACCAATTTCATGGTGCTCAAAGAAACAAAGTGTGGTAGCGTTGTCCTCATGTGAAGCAGAATATATAATTGCATCTATGGGAGATTGTCAAGCTTTGCGGCTTGAAACTCTACTGGAGGAGCTAAATCTAAGAGGGTCTAAATCAATGAAGTTGCTGATTGATAACAAGTCATTAATTACTTTGGCTAAGCATCCTATTGCACATGGTAGGAGCAAACACATTGAGACCAGATTTCACTTTCTGCGAGATCAAGTGAATAAAGAGAGACTTGAATTAGAGTATTGTAGATAAGAGGAACAGGTTGATGATATCCTAACCAAACCTATGAAGTGTGTCAAGTTTCAAGAGCTTAGAAATAAGCTGGGAATGTTGTCTCTTACTAATATGAATTAGGGGGTGTGCTGATATGTAATTCTATTAGTTAGTTAGTTAGTTAGATTGTTTAGTGGTTATTAATGACCAACATTATTAATAGCAGTTGTAGACTCTTCTATATATAAAGGGAGTCATTGTAAAGTGTTTCAATAATAAGTAAATAATATTTTGATTCTTTTATCTATGTGAGTCTATCGTTTTGTCTCAACAGTTTAAGCACATTTAATTTAATTTGATTTTTTACATTATTTTTTTATATTATTAATTATATTATTTTATTCTCATTATTTTATCTCATATAACTATTTAAAAATGAGGAAGGATCAACTTACATCATGTAAGTTTTTTTGACTTAATCGTTAGATCCACTTTCATCTAATGGTTACTTTTAATGAAATTATCTCAACCATTAGATGAAAGTGAATCTAACGGTTAAAAATGAGTGTAAGTCAAAAAAGACTTATACTGGTGTAAGCCGATCCCCCCTCTTTAAAAATAATGTGTCAATAAATATACAGGATATAATTTTCTCATTTAATTAGAACATAAATCAATAGAAGTGGATTCCACAAAAAGTTGTTGCCTTCAAGTTGGATTTGGAACCGTTACTAGCTTGGCTGGGAGAAAGCTAGTGGGTTAGGCAATATTGGCTTAGCCACTACATTTTAGAATTTGTAGGTATTAAGAAAAGTGTTGGTGGTTTGGTTTGAATTAATATTAAGTTAAAACATTAATTAATTTAAATAATATTATTTATTTAAGTTTAAATTTAATTGAATTAATTATATTTAAAATTGATTTAATGAATATGTTTAATTAATTTTTTATTATAATTTTTTAAGTTTAGAATGTTTTAAATTAAAAATAATTTAATTTATTAAAAAATGAAATAAAAAATTTTATTTTATATGTTTAAAATAATTTTTGATCACATAAAATAAAATAAAAGTATGAAAAATTAAAATTATTATATGTAAAAATATAAATTTAATAAGAAATAAATATATTATATAATATTAATTAGTTTGAATTAAATTAAATCAATTAAATCAATTTTTAAAATTAAGATAAAAATTGATTCAATCTAATTAATTTTAAAAAAAATCAAAATTATTTATTTTTGCTTAAATTTTGATTTTTAATTTAGTTTTAATTTGATTTTCAATTTAAATTAGATTTAAATATGCTTAGGTATTAGAAGGTATTCGTGGCATATTCTACATATTAGGCGTCCTACTTTTGGTTTTTAGATTGTCATGATGGCTTTTCTACACATTGAGCTTATCCCAAAATTAGCTATGATTGTTTGAATGGGATACGTGGTGGGAAAGTCAAGAATGAGGTTTATAAGAGTGGGCTCTCGACGAAAAATTCTTATCTCAACCCAGATGAATTATTCTTTTTTCATGTGGATCTACACCTACAGATTTTTAGACGGTGAAAAAAAGAAAGAGAATATAATAATAATTAGGAGAAAATTTAGATATAATTCTTTACATATTGGTAGTGTTGTTCTCCTATTAAATTATAACATGTCTTATTTTTTACACATTAGCACTACTTCATAACCCTTCAAAGTTGAAATTGTTATTTGAACTCACACTGTTAACTTTATCTCTTTTGTTTACATGTGCCTCTCCCTCACATCCACGCCCTATCTTACGTCACCTCTGACTATGCTCTCTACCAATGCCACTGGCTTTTCTGCCTCTATAGCAACTTTGTCATCCATCAAAGTTGCTTATGTGCGGCCTTTCTCATCCACAAAAGTGTGCTCATTGTTCGCGGTTTCACCATCGATGCCAACTGACCAAGGCTGATAGTGGTGCTCCTAATCTTATTGGTTTTAATTTTATTTGTATGAGTTTCGTTTTTGCTCTTTCCTAAGTCATGTGTTTTCTTTCCATTGAATTTGCTTGTTAGAATTGTGTGACCATCTCATTCATCCAATTAAGAAATTGGTCAAGAATAGGTGTTGCTATTTTTTTTCTGCTTCTTTTAAAATTCTTTTCATGTTGGTCTCTATATATACTACTTGTCTTATTTTTGGTATTCCAAGTGTTTGATAAAATGCCTTAATGACCTTCCTTTCATCTGTATTGATATGTGCAATGTAGAATCAATACCGCAACACTAATGAATTGAAATTTTGGAACACCTAAATTGAAACTAAAGCATGAAACTTTTAATTATTGCTTTCCATAATTCAAATATGCTTGTACAAAAATTAGTTCATTATTTGCTGCACCGAAATATGTGAGACACTACCAAGTTGCAATCAACATATTTTAATATATTACTGCATTCTTTCTTTAAGAGAGTGAAGATTATGCAAATATCTTATGTATTTTTATATTCTTTTCAATTTTTTATGTACTGATGCAAATAATTAATTATTTTCTCATTTTTTCTTTTTATTGTACTAGTACATCGTTTCCTCCTTTAATTCATTTTGTGCATACTCAAATGTCAGTAGTAGAGTTAAAAAGAAAATTTAGATGACTTATTGGACAGTCATTCTATTGGTTGATTGATATATCATGTTCTTGAGTTATATATGATTCAGTTACAATGATCTGAATTTGTTTTCATATTTAGATTGCAATTCAAAGTGTGGTTTCAACAAGAGAAATCAAAATGAGCAAGCAGGGTTGTCGAGGGGCTGACTATAATCCAGTCAGGTTTATACACTTGTGTCCTAATTCAGTTGATGATAAATACATTTTTTATTGTAACTCCAAGTGAGTATATCTGTATATGTATGGCCCTGATACCAGGGATGAATCCATAAAATATTTAGTGAATGAGACAAAAGTTATGAATCACATTATCAAATTATATCATAGTATCTATCAATAAAATGTATATTATAGTACAAAAAAAGGCCAAAAGTTATGAATCACATTATCAAATTATATTATAGTATCTACCAATAAAATTTATATTATAATACAAAAATAATATATAATACTTTCATCGAAGTCGAGCACGACGTTCCTTTATATCATAAAACTCATCAATGATAGAATTTGTATCAAACTTCTCAGCAATCCTCCTCTCAACATAAGTGATTAGACAATCAGCCAAAAAGTCATCTTCCATCTTATTTCTAAGTCAATTCTTCACAATATTCTTAGCAGAAAAAGATCTCTCAGTAGTAGCAATTGAAACAGGAAAAGTAAACACCAAGCGAATTAATCGATCAATCAAATGATATGATAAAGATTTTCCTATTTTCATCAACCTTTGGCATAACTCAAAAATTATTGACAAGCTACTCAATTCAGAATGATTGGGAACATCAAGTTTATATTGTTGAGCTTGTATTCTAATGTGTAATTTTTCTTGTTCAATTAAATCATCAGGATAAAATCTTATTGCTAATTCACAAATTTTATCAACATCTAGAAATTTATAGTTATCTCTTCGATCTAAAGTCAAACATAAAGTAAGTAACTCCATCATATTATCATTGAATCTGCTATTAAGCTCTTGCAATTGAGTATTTATAATAGTAAGAAACAAGTTAACACGATAATGATGCTCCACTGATATATGATCAACAATTTTATGAATTCAACATTTTCTTGGAATATACAATATATTCATACCAGGAACATCAACTTCATGTTTCTCACAAAATGATATGACTTCTTTGAAAAAAATTTCCCAACCAGATTCCCTCATATTTTGAATCAAAGTCTTAGTAGTAGACAAGAAAGTCATTGCATTTAATATATCTTAATTTTTTCGTTGCAAAGCTTGACAAACATCATGACTAATTCCTAGTATATCTCTCATCAAATGTAAAATAAAGACAAATTCAAAAGATATAACATCATCATAAGCGGCAGTAGCCTCACCACGAATAGAGTAATTACTTTCTTCTATGTTTTTTTTTCAAGTACTTCACAAGTGGCATCAAACATGCATAATAAGTTGTGTATAGAATTCAACTGAGAACCCCATCTAGTATCTCTAGCCCGTTGCAAAATACCTATCTGATTAAGTCCACTATATGTCTCAATCTCATCATTAGCTATTAAATTTGTAATATTTGTTGCTAGAGCAACCCTTAACTGATCATGACGCTTAGGAGAAATAGTCACAACATTCACAATCAATACAAGTTTTGAGAAAAATTGATGAACATAACTAACTTCTTTAGTTGTTGCAACAAGTGCTAATTGCAATCGGAAAGCAAGGCAATGGATATAATATGCATAAGGACTATCTTTCAAAAACAATGCTTGTAATCCATTCCATTCACCATACATATTACTAGCTCTATCATACCCATGGCCTCTAAGATTATGAATATCAAGATTATGATGAGAAAAAAATAATGAAATTTCTTTTTTCAATGTCAAAGAAGAAGTATCAGAAATATGAATAGGATCAAAGAATCTTTCTTGAACATAACCATGTTTATTCACAAATCTCAAGACCACAACCATTTGTTCTCGTTTAGACTCATTTCTAGTTTCATCAATAATGAGGCAAAATTTAGAATTACTAATTTTCTCTCGAATTGTTGCACGTACTTTTCTACCAAAAATATACAAAATATCTTTTTGAACATTAGGAGATATATACTGAGCATTTCCCGAAGCATTTCCAAGGACAACATTAGCAACATTTTGATTATAAGAAGCTAAAAGCTCAACCAACTCAATAAAATTTCTCCTATTCAAGGATTGAAGACTTTCATCATTGCCTCTAAATGCACATGCTTGAAATGTAAGTCATTGAATTGCATCAATGGAAGTCTTTAACCGTAAACAGATATTTGCAATAAGTTGAGCACTTTGCTTATGAAAAATTTTATCTATATGATGAGATTGAGCCATTAAATCATCACAACATTTCACACTTATATTATGTGGAGAATTAGGACCAGGACCTTCATGATATAGAAATGCACAATTTTTCTCATCATTTACTTTCTTCCAATTTCCAAATCCTAACTCTGTAAATGCATTCTTTCCATCATTGCGATCACCATAATTTTTATTAAACAAGTAACATGGTAAGCAATAAGCAACATCTTTTTCTGGTGAATATTCTAACTAACTTGGGAACTTTTTAAACCAAGAAGATTGAAAATGTCAACAATGATTATCTTTACCAGAAGCTGGATATTTAATATTTGTTGGTTGATATGGTCCAGCTTTTATATAAGCTCTACAAACCTTATCATATTGATCAATATGATATTTCCAAATCAGACATCGCTTTCCTGGATCTTTTTCTAGTAAGGTGATATCAATTTTGAATTTTTTAATTCTTGGGACTTTAGATTTTTGCTGCTCATCATTGATCAATTGTGCATTTGAAGTAGGAATAGAGGACTCACTGACTTGAACTTCAAGATTATGTGTAACTTTTATCTTAAAAATGCATCTATTTTAGATTGCTTTCCTATTTTAGAAGTCTTTTATCCTCCTATATTATCATATATGACAACATAAAATTAATATTAACAACTTAAATATGTTTAAGAGAACAAATAAATAGAAAATTAAATTAATTAAAACCAATTACATTAATAGTATATTATAGAAATAAAAAAGGCATAGTGAAATAGGTCTTTTACTATCACTGAAGAGAAATCTTGGTTGTATTTTTGTGTGGCCGTTTATTTGTTTGTGGGTCACACTCCCTTTGCTGAGATTTGATCTTCAAAAATTCGTAGCACTAGCACATGTTCTGGAGTCTGAACTGCATGAGAAGCAAAAAGAAAAATGGTTAGTTAATGTCAACATCATCAAATGATTCAAAATTTTAAATCCCAATTAACTAGTAATAGTATATAGAAATAATCAAATAATAGAAGAAAAACATAGTGATCCTTGTGATAATTGGAATAGATAGTCATAGACGAATAGTGGATCATGATGAATTGAAAACAATAGTACAACACAATTTGGAACTTGACTACTTGAGAATATTAGATATTTAGAATTTTCATATATCAAATACAGAAATACTTACATTACAATTTACATGGTTATCATCATTACTCATTTGTCAGACACTTAGGCTACGAGTCTACGACCTCTCTGTCTCTGTAAAGTGCAAACTTTGCTGATTACTCGATAAGAAAAAAAAGGTTTCAAAGAATAATTTTCTCATATATTTCATTCACAGAATAGTGCAACATATATATACAAGGGTCCCTATAATTCCTCATCTATTAGAGGAATGACAGCTGCACAAATTACCTCACAGCTGTACAAATGCCTAATTTACAGTTAACATAATATTTGACTGCTTAATTTTAGCTAATAGAATATTTGGCTTATCTTAACACCCCCACTCAAGTTGGTGCATGGATATCACACATTCCCAACTTGAATAAAGACTCATTAAACACTCTGCTTGCCACTCCTTTGGTTAGAACATCAGCTAACTGCAATTCAGACCTTACAAAGGTAAAGGAAATTATTCCAGCTTCAAGCTTCTCTTTGATGAAATGTCTATCAATCTCTACATGTTTTGTTCTATCATGTTGGACAGGATTATGAGCAATTGCTATAGCTGATGTATTGTCACAGTACAAACTCATAGCCTCCTTTGGTTTAAAACCCAAATCTGTCAGCACATTTCTAACCCACAAAAGTTCACATACCCCAAGTGCCATGCCTCTAAACTCTGCTTCAGCACTAGATCTTGCTACTACTTGTTTTTTACTCCTCCAAGTTACAAGATTCCCTCCTACAAAAGTAAAGTATCCAGAGGTAGACCTTCTATCATTTTCTGAACCTGCCCAATCAGCATCAGTGTACCCTTCTACCTTTAAGTTTCCATGATTTGAGAACAAAATTCCTTTCCCAGGAGTGGACTTCAAATATCTCAAAATCCTCTCAACAGCATCCATATGAGGCTTACGTGGGTCATGCATAAATTGACTAACGACATTCACTGCATAGGTAATATCTGGACGTGTATGGGACAAATAAATTAGTTTTCCCACCAACCTTTGGTATCTACCTCTATCTATGCTAGCTGACTTTGAGCATTGAAAGAGTTTATGATTTTGTTCAATTGGTGTATCAACTGGTTTACACCCAAGCATTCCAGTTTCAGATAGTAAGTCAAGAGTATACTTTCTTTGGCATAGAAAAATACCATGTTTAGATCTAGCTACTTCAATACCCAAAAAATATTTTAGGTTTCCAAGTTGTTTCATCTCAAATTCAGATGCAAGGTATTGTTGCAAACTAGAAATCTCATCCGGGTCATTTCCTGTAACTATCATATCATCTACATAGATAATCAAGGCTGTAATTTTTCCTTTTCCTTTCTTCAAAAATAAGGTGTGATCAGAGTTACTTGCTCTATAGCCAAACGCCTTCATAGACTTAGTGAACCTTCCAAACCATGCTCTTGGGGATTGTTTTAATCCATATAGAGCCTTCTTTAATTTGCAAACCTTCATTCCATTTGAATCTATCATGCCTGGTGGGGAATCCATATAAATTTCTTCTAAAATTTCTCCATGTAGGAACGCATTTTTCACATCAAATTGTAGAAGAGGCCAATCTTGGTTTGCTGCTAGTGACAAAAGTATTCTAACAGTGTTGAGCTTGGCTACCGGCGCAAACGTCTCTTGATAATCTACACCATAAGATTGAGTGTAACCTTTAGCCACTAGTCGTGCTTTATACCTCTCAATAGTTCCATCAGCTTTGTGTTTAATTGTAAAAACCCATTTGCACCCCACTGTTTTCTTCCCTCTTGGTAAAGGCACAAGATCCCAAGTGTTGTTTTTTTCTAAAGCTGCCATCTCCTCAACCATTGCTTCAGTCCATCTAGGATCTGCCAAAGCTTCCTGTACATTACTAGGAATAGAAATTGAGGATAATTGAGATACAAATGATGCATATGACTGGGATAACTTGTGAGATGACACATATTTACTAATGGGATATTTAACTTTGGCTTGGAGGTCTGGTTCATATTTGGCTGGAGGTTGACCACGGTTAGAACGAGGTGGAAGGTTATATTGGACAGTAGTAGACTCAGTGTTAGGTGTCTTGATGGTCTCATGCAAACAAGGATCAATTTCATGATCAGTTTCATGCAAACAAGAATCAATTTCAGAATCAAAAACAGGATCAACTTCATCTATATTAGTATTATCAAAGATAGGATCAATAGGTACCTCTGAAGAGTCATGTTGAACCTGTGGAGAAGATTGAGCCAATTGGTTATGATCAGAAGACACTGTATTATCTAAAGGTGAAGTGTCCATATTTAGGATTGGCTTTCTTCCTGCAGAGTGATCCTTACAAGATTCACAAGATAGTTTATCTTCACAATATAATTTTATATCCGAGATGTCAAACATACTAACATCATGTTTCTGCACTTCACTTCCATTCCCCCCCTGAAGTGTAGAATCATCATAAAAATATTTATGTTCATGAAATGTCACATCCATAGAGATATAAAATTTCTTTGATGTTGGATGGTAAGCACGATAACCTTTTTGAGTTGATCCATACCCAACAAAAACACATTTAATAGCTCGTTCTTCAAGCTTTGTACGTTGATGTGGGTGTAAGTGAACATATATAACACATCCAAAAACATGAGGTGGTAAGTGAACCATGGAAGGAAGAACGCAATGATCAGACAACACATCTAGAGGTCTTCTAAAGTTAAGCACACTAGAAGGGGTTCGATTAATCAAATAAACTGCAGAGCTCACCGCCTCACCCCATAAATGAGATGGAACATTACCATCTATTAAAAGTGATCTTGTCACCTCTAATATATGTCTATTTTTCCTCTCAGCTACTCCATTTTGTTGGGGTGAATAAGGGCATGTAGTTTGATGCAAAATACCGTTAGATTTCATGAACTCTATCAATTCTGTCTTAAAATATTCCCCTCCATTGTCTGATCTAATGACCTTTATACATGTGTTAAATTGTGTAACTATCATTTGATGAAAGGAACGAAACACATCACACACATCACTTTTATGTTTAAGCAAATATACCCAGGTTACCCGAGTACAATCATCAACAAAACTGATAAACCATTTTTTTCCATTATGCGTAGATTGCGGGGCAGGGCCCCAAACATCTGTGTGAATTAATGAAAAAGGAAAATCAATTTTTTTATTGCTTAAGGGAAAAACAGCACGATGGCTTTTTGCCATTACACAAGTTTCACAAAGAAAATCTGAAATATTGCACTTATAAAATAACGATGGAAATAATCTTTTTAGATAACTAAAAGAGGGATGTCCCAATCGTCTATGCCATAGCCAGATTTCCTTTTTGTTTTTATCTTGTATGTGCTCACTCGCAAGATAGGCCAATGCTCCTTTATGGGTTTGTTGTGAAACATTTTCCAGATAATACAGCCCTTCACTCTCTCTACCACTGCCAATCTTCTCCTTGGTATGGATGTTCTGAAAAAGACAATGGGTTGGGTAAAACAAGGCAACACAAGAATGTGATTTGGTTAATTTACTGACAGAGAGAAGATTACAGTTCAATGTAGGAACAAATAAAACATCAGGTATTGATAAGGAGGGTGAGAGGGATACAGTACCAACACCTTCAATAGGAGATGAGACCCCATTGGCATTAATAATGACAGTTTTAGAACAGCCAGGGGAAAAATTAGTAAATTTATGAGGATCACAAGTCATATGGTCAGTAGCACCTGAATCGATTATCCAATTACTACCCCTAGTAATAACAGAAAGATTAAGAGCAGAGTTAGATATACCTGACTTGGTCACAAATCCAGCAGCAGTAGAAGTATGGCTCTTGGAAGTAGTTTCTGCCTTGGTATTGGAAGTAGTTTTGCCTTTTGGATGCCAATCTGGATAGCCATGGAGTTTAAAACACGTCTCCATGACATGATTATCCCCATGACAGTGGGTACACTTGCGGACTCCTTTCTTAGAATACTTCTTGACAGCAAAGACACTCCCCTCAGTAGACTCACTACCAAGCATAGCCTCTTGGCGATTTGCCTCAGCACAAACAGTTGCATAAACTGATTGAACATTTGGAAGAGGAGTGGTAGCAAGGATACGGCCACGAACTCCATCCAAATGTGAATCCAGGCCAGCCAAAAAAACATAAACTCGTTGAGAATTAATCATCTTGTTATACTTCTCAACATCTTTAGGGCATTCCATGGTACAATCGTTAATAGCATCATACTCCTGCCATAACCTCTTTATGTAATAACAGATCCTCCATTTTGCTGAGTAGAGATTACCTCACGATATAATTGATATGCTCTGGATGCATCTTGGTTGACTGAGTACGTCTCCTTCACAGTGTCCCAGATTGCCTTTGCCGTATCTAAGCGAATGAAGAGGGATCTGATTTCTTTGGTCATAGAGTCCAGAAGCCAAGACTTGACCAAGCAGTTTTCATCTTCCCATGTTTCATATTCATCAGATTCCTTGTTTTCTGGTGCAGCCTTTGTTCCAGAGATATAACCCCAACGTTTTCTGCCTCTGATCTTGTTCTGCGCATTCAATGACCACTCGACATAGTTGGTGCCGTCAAGCCGTTCCGGGGTGAGCGCTTCGTGCGTATGGGTAGCAGGGGAAGTCCCAGAATTAGGTTTTTCCGATTTATTCTTATCGGAAAGAGCCATCAGAGATTACTCAAAGAAACCCAAAAACACCGATTCCTATATTGTAGAGGGTGTCGGCGCTGGCTTTGATACCATAAGAAAAAAAAGGTTTCAAAGAATAATTCTCTCACATATTTCATTCACAGAATAGTGCAACATATATATACAAGGGTCCCTATAATTCCTCATCTATTAGAGGAATGACAGCTGCACAAATTACCTCACAGCTGTACAAATGCCTAATTTACAGCTAACATAATATTTGACTGCTTAATTTTAGCTAATAGAATATTTGGCTTATCTTAACACTCGACTGCTTAGTGCTCACCTACTCTGCCAGACGACCACTACCTTTCTTCTTCTTCTTCTTCTTTTTTAAAAAATAATTTAAAAATATTTTTTTTAGTTATAAGACTTTAATTGCCTAATATTAACAGTAGTCTAGCTGTCAAAACTCACATAAAAATAAAATTAGTGGGCTTTACTTATTTTCTTTTAAGCCTTTTAAGAAAATATTTTTTTAATATTAACACTTTATCATCAAATAAGCTTTATTCTTCACATTATAAATATCTAATAATTTTTTTTTATTTTTTATAGGGGTCGTGGCCCATGCACACCCCATTCCATTCGTCCTTGCCTGATACATTATTTCATTTTTGCCTCATCAATGATCTATTAACAGTAAAAGAGGTGTTGTAGCAATGGAAAAAGCATAACTCAAGTGTATATCTTGTCAAGATGTCTAATTAGAGCATAATAGATAAGTCTTAAGTTATATATGATACAAGTATATCTTGTAAACAAATAATAATTTTGGAGAAAATTTAATTGATTTCTAATTGTTGGGATCTGTCCATTGCTTGTATTCGATATTATATTTGGTTGCTTTGCTAGGATCTTGCCAATTTTCATAAAGATTATTGAATTGACAGTCCACATAATTGCTCCTTTAATTTTTTTTTTTGTCTTGTTTATTTCCACTATTATGTCATATGATTGTTTCTTGATTTTTTATAGTGCAGGGTCTCTTACTCATGAAGCAAGAGTAATGTTCCTTTTAGCCTTAGTTTCTAAAGATATGCTTTTATGTTGTTGGATTTATAATTCTTGTGATTGATCTAAGAGAAAATGTCTCGTGTCATTCTGATTTGGCAAGACATGCAAAATGGATGGATATATGGCATAACAAATTTCTTATTCTCTAGCATTGATTCAAGATTGGGTTTACATTTTATTATAATTTATAGGTTTAATGAACTAAACTTGTAGCCAAGTTTTAGTATAATGGAAATTGTATAGTAGATTATTTTAAAGAGCAAATTGAATAATACATTATCATTTGAAAATTGTAATGCATGTAGTTTTATAGAGATTTGATGAATATATTAGTGCATTCTTTCCTTATTACAACAAATTGTGCATTCTTTTATTGTATGGTACATTTTATTTTTAACATTAACTTATCAATCACGATAACATTTATGCTTATTACATTCCCAAAGATCTATGTGATTTTTTTGGCTATCAGATAAATACAAAATTTCTGGTGTCATCTAGATTATAGTCCTAAATTAACGAGGAGCATTTCAACACTTACATTTATTTTAAAGTAAAATGGACAAAGCAAATGACTGAAAGCGTACGTTAAATTAAAATGGACAGAGTAGTTGTCAAATTAACATAGGCATAGAGCTTTAAATAGTATAGCACTTCTAGTGTACATTAAAATCCAGCTTAAGAAGTACGACAAGAAACAATGAGTCACTTGTAATTGTAGGGAACCAAAGAAAACTACGAATTTAATAAAGAGTCCTAAACAATTAAACTAAAAGAGTCTTCACAGATAGGCATCTCTAACAAGTCTAATTGTCTGAATTGCTCAAAAATAGGCATAAACCAAAAAGCTCAACCCTCAGTCGGTTCCCTCAACCTCCTGATGGTGCTCTGAATTGTCATAGTAGTTGTAGTACTGTCAAAATAGTGAGAAAAAAAGATAAAGAAATTGGTTGATGTAGGAACTTGACACTCATAGCAAATTGGCAATCAACTAATTATTGACAACCCAAAATTAAGTCATAGGCAAGTACATAATCAAATAAATCATTGTGATCAAATATTCACAAATTAGATTAACTTTTATTTAGAGATAGATCAAATGGTCCCAAATAATGGTAGAGTGAAAATCACACAATATCCACAATATAACCAATCAAATAATACTATGATAGTTTTTAAGTTTTTGCAAGATTTTTTTTTGTTGAGTGAGGTTTAGCAAGACTTTACGTAAGACTTAATAGGCACAAGCATAACTCAAGTGCATGAACCTTTGCACTAATTTTTTAAACAACAACCCTAAGTACAAAATGATAAAACATGGCCACTAAGACATTCTATCAAACAATTAGAATGCAGAAATTAAGATAGCTAGGATATATGGAGACTGACAAAAAAAATAGCAGTAAACAAATTGAAGCTTGTTGGAGCACCATTATTCCAGGAAAACAAATTCCAGCAAACAAATGCAATGGAAGAAAAAAAACACCATAGCCTAAAAAAAGTAGATGCAAAACCCTTACCATTGGAATCAAAACCAGTTGGAGCACCATTTTGATTTCTCTTGATGAAACCACACTTTGAATTGCAATCTAAATATGAAAACAAATTCAGATCATTGTAACTAAACCATATATAACTCAAGAACATGATATATTAATCAACCAATAGAATGATTGTCCAATAAGTCATCTAAATTTTCTTTTTAACTCTACTACTGACATTTGAATATGCATAAAATGAATTAAAGGAGGAAACGATGTACTAGTACAGTAAAAAAGAGAAAAAGAGGAAACAATTAATTATTTGCATCAATACATAAAAAAATTGAAAAGAATATAAAAATGCATAAAATATTTGCATAATCTTCACTCTTTTAAAGAAAGACTGCACTAATATATTAAAATGTGTTAATTGCAACTTAGTAGTGCCTCACATATTTCGGTGCATCAAATAGTGAGCTAATTTTTGTACAAGCATATTTGAATTATGGAGAGTAATAATTAAAAGTTTCATGCTTTAGTTTCAATTTAGGTGTTCTAAAATTTTAATTCACTAGTGTTGCGATACTGATTCTACATTGCACATACCAATATAGATGAAAGGAGGGTCATTAAGGTATTTTATCAAATACTTGGAATACCAAAAATGAGACAAGTAGTGTATATGGAAATCAACATGAAGAGGATTTTAAAGGAAGCAAGAAAAAACAATAGCACCTATTCTTGACCAATTTTTCAATTGGATGAATTGGGATGACTACACAATTCCAACAAACAAATTCAAGGGAAAGAAAACGCATGACTTAAGAAAGAGCAAAAACGAAACCCATACAAATGAAATTAAAACTAGTAAGATTAGGAGCGTCACTATCAGCCTTGGTTGGTTGGCATCGAGGGTGAAGCCGCAAACAATGAACACACTTTTGTGGATGAGAAAGACTGCACATGAGCAACTTTGACGGATGACAAAGTCACCATAGAGGTGGAGAAGCCAGTGGTGTTAGGAGAAACAATAGTCAGAGGTGGAATAAGATAGGCCGTGGATGAAAGGGAGAGGTGCCCGTCGACAAAAGAGATAACGGTATGAACTCAAATATCAGTGTCAATTTTAAAGGGTTATAAAATGGTGTTAATGTGTAAAAAATAAGACATATCTTATAATTTAATAGGAAAACAACACTACCAGTATATAAGAAATTGTATCTAAGTTTTCTTCAAATAATTAATGGATCATTTTTTATGTGCATCTGCATTGTTAATTTCTAAAAGATGAAGGAAAGAGAAATAGAGTATGACATTAATTAGTGAATCTTTCTCCACGTGGATCTACACTGTTAATTTCTAAAAGGTGAAAGAGAAATAAAGAAAATATAACAATAATTAATGGATAAAATGTTCTATAGAAGAAGAATTTTCTTCTTCGTGGAATACAAAAAAAGGCTTACTCTCAACCCCTTTCTTGTGAAATTTTAGTGTTGTTTTACTGTTGCTTCCACGTGTTGCATTCTAATACTTTGGTTAAATTATTCGCGTCTTTAATCCATGCAACATAAAGAATAATTTAAAAAAATTAAAATAAATAATTAATTTATATATTTAATTTTAATTTTATTTTATAATTTTTTTATTAATTTTTATATATTTATTTATTTAAATATTTTATTTAAAAGTATCAAAATAAGTTAATCTAACTCATTTGAGTTGACCTGCATCGGCTCAATGAAATTTTTGGTCAAGTTGAGTCAAGAACACTGCAAGTTGATAAATTCCTAACCTAGTCTAGTCTTATATAATCCATGACTTGGGCCAGACCAACTTATTGCCCTGCATCATCTTTTTTTTTTTTTTTTCTTTATTTATCAACATTTTTAAAAAATATTTTTATGTTTCAACATTTTTTTTTGTATAGTTTAAATTCCATCAAAAATCAAATAAAATTTGATGTTTTTGCTTGTATAATTTATGTGATGGTATTAATGAGGGTTTGGAAGATTACTTGTATAATAGGTTCATAGTTAGAGACATAAATCTTTTTGCTTATTGGTTTTCTTACTTCAATTGTGGATACATTGCACGTAATTTAATAAGGTTGTTGATTGTTTAACGCATTATGCTAAGGACGGTGACCTTAATATTTGGTGTGCAAACCACCCTCATTTATTGTTTCGTTGTTGGATGCTAATTTATAAATTCAATGAATTCTATTTTTAACTAAAAAAATAAATTATTTTAATGTTGATCACAAATTTAAATATTTAGTCTCTTATATATATTATTAATTGTGGCATCCTAAATTCATACTTTCATATTCTATTATTTTATTTCTTGTATTTCTAATGGAAATTTGATTAAATTCAACATTTTTTTTATAGAATAGTCTCAATATAATTGCAAAATCTTAGTTTGCTCCTAAGAAACTAAATTATTGTGAATTCACATGTTGACTAAGCAGTATTTTTTTTTGTTTTGATCAAAATTGGTATGCAAGAGCATCACTATAATGCAAGACATTCCAACTAGGTTAGCACCTCAAACATTATTTATCATTTGCAGCATACCAAAAATATTATTAAAAAGGATAAAAGAAGAAAGAATACAAAAAAACATGGGGGGCATAAACCTAACCCATGAAAAATTCATCTAAACCTATAGTTTGGAATCCCAAATCTATTTCTAAAAACTTTGTTCTTTAAAAAAGAAGGAATAGAATCCCACCAAGTCATATCGTCAATAGAAATACCATGATTGGCTAACAAATCTGCACACGAATTTCTCTCTCTAAAAACATGAAAAAAAACAAAATTCATCTTTTTGGAATACATTAAAGCGTTTAACCATCTATTTTTTAGTCTCCAAGAAACTATGAGGGGGTTGGAAAAAGCAGCAATAACCAAACTTGAATCACATTCAAGGCAAATATGATGCCAACCCTTCTTGAATGCTATTTCAATTGCAAGAATAGCTCTCATAATTTCAGCATGAAAAGCAAAAGAAACTCCCAAATTCAAGGCAAAGCATCCTACAACAGCAACATTCTTATCCCGAAAGATCCCACCACAAGCAGCAACTCTTGGAACACCCTTTGATGAGCCATCCGTATTGCATTTCAACCAGTTGAAGCTAGGGGCCTTCCAGATTACCTCTATGATATCCGGGGCTTTAGCTAGCTTAGAATTAACAGAAAAATTCTGCAAGATAGAGCGCTCTGCAGCATTAGAGTAGGAGTGACCTTTTGATTGATTTCCAGCCAAAGCACCGTTGGCCATGATCTTGTTTATAGCTGCTCGAAAGGTGATTGTTTTGGATTCAAATCTAGCTTGATTCCTGCAAAACCAAATAAACCAAATAATATTGGCAACACCAGAAATTACAATATCTTTAACTTGAGAACTCTAATGCAGCTGACAGATATCCAAAGTCGAATGGATAGAGTTGTGATTAATATGAATTGCTAGGCATAAAGCAAACCAATTCCATAACTCAGTTGCAAATCTACATTGAAAGAACAAATGTTCCATATTCTCAGCTGCAGCACCACAGAGGCAGCAAATTGAAACCATATAAAAACCTCATTTCCTAAGAGTGTCATCAGTAGGAAGTTTGTTATGGATGATTTTCCAAATAAGAAAAGATCTTGAGGGAGGCACAACATTGCACCAAATAGCCTTGCCCCAAGGGACTTTAGAAACAACAACATTCATCATGTTATAAGCTCCTTTAAGTGTAAGTTTACCAAAATCATCAGGACACCAAACTTGTGCATTAGGAAAAGGCTTAATTGAAAGAGCATACTGTTTAAATTCAGCAGCCAGAGAAGCAGACCTATGCAGAACAAAGTCAGGAAGAACCAAGCTACCATCCTGAATAAAGTCCCTTACTCGAGCTTGAAGCAAATGATGGAGATGGAGAGGGATATTAAGAAATTCCACAACAGGCTTGGATAGCCATTTACCTGTCCAAAAATTGATAGTGCAACCATCACCAATGATCCACTTACAATTTCTGAGAGTTATATCAGAGTATTCCTTCAAACCAGCGCAAATAAAGGAAGATATGTGCTGAGTTATAAAGATAATATTAGCCAACACCCTTGCTCTCAGCAGTTTGGCCCATTGCTGATCTGAGATAATCAATTCCCAACAGAGTTTAAGAAGAAAAGCTTTGTTAAAACTAGTGAGAGATCTTATGCTTAAACGACCAGCTTCTGTGAGGGAGCAGACTGAGCACCATTTGACTGTAACCAATTTCTTAGTCATAACATTTCCTGACCATATGAAATTCCTTATCCATTTATCTACCATTTTTAAAAGGGCTTTAGGCCAGACATATACCCTAAAAGAATGCAACAACATACTATGAATTACCGACTGGACAAGTTGCACCCTCCCCATTACAGATAGCAGGAGGCCTTTCTAAGTTGCCAATCTTATCTTGATTCTGTCAGCCAGAGGTAGATTGAAGAGTTTTTTTGGCTTGCCCTTAAACAAGGGAACTCTAAGGTAAAGAAAGGGAAACTAACCAATACCAAATCCAAGCGTATTAGATATGCGAGCAAAACTGTTAGCTGCTATGGAGCCATTATAAATCTTTGATTTATCCCTATTGATAAACTGACCAGAAGAGCAACTGTATCTATTCAAACAATTCATCAAGTTCTCTAGATTCCTTTTTGTCTCCTTGCAGAAAATGAGAAGATCATCTGCATATAGAACATAAGAGGGGACTGTAAATCCTCTAGGACTAGACATAGGTTTTAAGTGACCTTCCTCAACCAGCTTTGTTAAAGCCCTACTCAAAACATCCTCAGCAATGCAAAAAAGGAGAGGAGAAAGAGGATCACCTTGCCTAACACCCCTCTTGCAAGAGAAGAAACCCACACTATGACCATTGATAAGGATGGACACTTTAGCATAATGTAGAATTGTATTAATCCATTTGCAGAACAGAGGATCAAAACCAAAGGCATGCAGGGATTTAAGGATAAAGTTCCAATCCATAGTGTCAAAGGCTTTCCTTATATCAATTTTCAAAGCAACATTCCCACCAAAACACCTTTTATCCAGCAAATTGACAGCTTCAGAAGCTACGCATATGCAATCTGTTATCTGTCTATTCCTAACAAACCCTCTTTGATTTTGAGAGATAATCTTTGGAGCAATACATGCAAGTCACTCAGCTAGAAGCTTGGTGATTATTTTAAATTAGAAGTTAGCAAGGGCAATAGGTCTATATTGAGAAATGGAATCAGCATTGGAAGATTTGGGAATGAGCACCACTGTATTAGAATTTAAGTTGGGTAGTAGCCAGCCTTGTTTAAAAAACTATGTAATAGAGTTGAAGACATCTGTCCTTATAATATTCCAATAATGTTAGAAAAAGAAACCACCAAATCCATCTAGTCCGGGAGCACCATTCAGATTCATACCAAAAATAGCATTTCTTACTTCATCCCAAGATGGCAATCCAACTAACATTTTGTTATCAGTTTAAAAAACTAGAGGCCTGATCACCTCCTAAATTAAACCATCATCAACACAAGCATTGTCTGAGGAAAACAAATCCTCATAATATTTCAAAATATGAGCTTCAATATCTGTCTGACTATCCAGCAGCTCATCCCTATTATTCAATAAGGCAATCCTCTTTGAAGTCTGCCTAACTTTGGCCAATTTGTGAAAATAGGTTGTGTTCCTGTCCCCACTTGTATGCCAATCCACTCTGGCCTTTTCCATCCAAAAGAGTTCTTGAGAACTCAAAGCTTTATTTAATTCTGACTGAGCATTTTGTTCCTGAACCAGCAGATCATCAGAATAACCTTTACTTGATATTAAATCTTGGATAGCTTCTAGATTATGCAAAGTTGAGTCCACTTGTTTATGCACATCCCCGAAGACCTCTTTATTCCAAACCTTTAAAGATGCTTTAAGGTTTTTCAGTTTTTGAGCCAAAATGAACATTGGACAACCAAAAACTTCCTTCCTCCAAGAATCAGCAATCACTTTATGGCAATCCATATGAGAAGACCACATTTTTAAGAACTTAAAAGAAGAACTAAATAAACTAACATTCTTTAAAAGCTTCAACATAATAGGATGATGATCAGACTTGTGCCTTGGAAGAGTGCAACAAGTAGAGCCCTCCCAAAAACTGAGCCAAGCCTCATTGCAAATCACTCTATCCAATCTCCTTTCAGTGCTGGCTATTCCCTTTCTTCTGTTAGTCCATGTGAAATTAGCACCAATAGTAGGCAAATTAATCAGGTTACAAGCATCAGACCATGCTTTAAATTCGTTGCAGGCAATACTGGATGGCAGCCTTCTTCCTCTCTGCTCATAAGAGCCAATAACAGCATTGAAATCCTCCAAATAACACCAAGGGCCATCAAAGGAATGCTGGAGCATGATCAACTCCTGCCAAAGAAATCTTCTTTGGATATAGGTAGTTGCAACATAAACAACAGTGAAATAAAGGGGCTGATTGTCTTTGATAACTGAAAATGTTACTTGTTGTGCAGAAGAAGCAATCACAGTAGGTGACATGTTAATATCACAGATACACCATAGATTTGGAGCTAAGGAATCTCTAGCATTAAAAGCAAAAACTTTAAGATGCAGATTGGACCAAAATGAATTTGGGAAATTACAAAATCAATCAAGGTTTAGCAACCAAAACAAAATCTAGCTTGTTACTCAAAATCATGTTTTTCAAAACTAACCTAGTGTTATGGTTAGCTATGCCTCTAGCATTCCAAAAAATGACCTTCATTGAGAAATAGTATGAAGGCCTGCTTTAGACCTAGTATTTCTAACCACAGCAGATTTATGTTGTTCATTTTGCCATTTTTTTAATTTTTTAATTTGAGATTTAGACATGACCTTAATAAAGTCATCATCAACTAGGTATTTAATAGCATTGTCCTCAATCTTTGCATTCTATCTGCCAGCTTCATTTTCAAGCTCCAAGTCCTGATCCACCTTAGAACTCCAGAATTTTCCAACCACTTCCAAATCCTTTTGAGCTTGGTTTGACAGTTCCTTACCCGAATTAGCCTCACCAGCAACAATGATTAGTGATTCAAGAACAAATTCATGAATATTCGGATCAGAGTCAGTCTTGTTTTGCAATTCTGCCTCAGTGTCATCATAAATAATCTCTGCATCTAACTCCTCCTCAACCCTACCAGGGATTACAATTTCAGGCACAAAGCCAAAATTCGTACATCTAATTACCATATCTGGACCATAAATAAGATCCAAAGCCTGATCCCTATTATTATTAGTATTAGCATGTGGATCACCATCTGAGACCTGTTGTATTAAATAGGAATTCTCATTCCTAATCACTTTGCTTTGTGCGTAAGCTTGTTGATCAGGACAAATATCTGGACCCTCTTGAAGATTAGCTAAGGCTTCAGGATTATTATGTTGTTTAGCCATAACTTCATTAATATCATTCTTTTCACCCTCTTGAACCAAATTCTTGGATGAATCATTTAAAACATCCTTAGGAACATAAATCTTTCTAACTTTGACAGGATCATCTTTCCTTTCCATGCCTTTAGATTTAAAGCAATTGGCCAAAGAGTGCCCAATTAATTGGCATGAAGTGCAAAAATCTGGAAGCCTCTCATATTTAACATTAGCAAAAAAAAGCATAATTATCCCTCTCTACCAAGATTTTACTTCTAGGTGGTGAAGTCAGATCCAAATCGATAAGCACCCTTGCAAAATGGCCAAAGGTTTTCTTACTGGTGGCTTCATCCAAACAAATCGGAACCCCCAATCCACCAGCAATAGCAAAAAGAATCCTAGGACGCCAATATTCTTGTGGCAATCCAAAGAATCTCACCCAAACTTGAGCATTAGTATGTTTCAAGGCATAAGGATTGAAGTCCTTGGTCCAAGAAAATAGTCTCAAATTCCCAGGGTCAAGATTCCACATTCCAATAGCTAAAACGTTGCGCAAATCCTCCAAGGAGGAAAAAGAAAACTCAAAAAAGCCTTTCCCCAAAGATATGAGTTCCCATGGCCTGAGTTTATTCCATAATTTTAGAAGCTTGCATCGCAAGTCTGCCACCTTTAATGGCACTAAACCTTTTGATAACAGAAGCCTTCCATGAAGATGATTCTTGCAAGCCTCCAACCCTGCCAAATACTCGCTTTCTGGAATTTTGATTGAAACATCATCACCCTTGAGGCAAGGCTTAGGAAGCTGGCTGAAAGGGACCGAGCATGTGTTTTGCAATGCTTGCACAAACGATTTCGATTGTAGGCGTATTTTAGGATTAAGAATTGAAGGAGGAGAAGAAGGAGGGGGAGGGAGAGGAGTTACAGATTCAGGAAAGAGAAGATCATAGGGGCAATCAGAGAAGATTGCCATGGCAAATCCCTCCCAAGTTCAAGAAGAAAATTACCTCTCTTCCCCCAAGGAAGAGATCATCTTAATGTGTCATTGTATCAACTAAGCAGTATTTTTGAATTAGCAAAGGCAAAAGAAAAGGGACTGATGCAATCCTCAAATTTTGATATATATTTTTCCCCCAAAGTCACAAAAGGAAGATTGTTAAACTCCAACAGCATAATATTGGGGCCTGGGGGTAGTTACAAAGTGTTGTCGAATATGGTTGATAGCAGGCACGTTACATAGAATATTCTCACTGCCAAGTGCCAACCAAGTGTGGAGTTTTCAAGGCATTGGAAAATTTATATTTTCTTTTTCCCTTATTTGTTTCTCTGAAGTTTGCAATTGCTAAGTTTAGTAGATCTCAATTCAAAGACCTTGGTGCACACAGGCCCAAAAGAGCTCAAGAGAAGTGTAAAACTAGTTTCTTTACACTACCGAATGTCTGAATCTCATGACTAGAAATGAAGGAAAAACCGAAATATGTTGCTCTCCTTCCCTTCTCTTAGCATATTCTATATTTTAAAGCGGTACATGCTACTCAAAAAGGAAAAAAGAAAATTAATCACAATAACGAATATCAAAGGATATATAGTATTCATATTTTAAAATAATTATCATATCAATATTTAATATATATTAGATATTTTGGTATTTTTTATTTATATATTTTAATTATTTTTTTATTTTTTATCATATTAATATATCCGTATCGAATTATATTGTATTTGTATTTGTATTTCTATTATGATGCATATATGATGGATAGTCAAAGTAAGAAAAAAAAATAAAAAAGAAAGTAGGGGGAGAGAAGGGCATGTGATTCCTGTGCATTGAACTTTAATTAAAAAAAATAAAAAAAAAATCCAAGATTCTTGGTTGCTAATGGAAAGGGAAAAGAAATTAGCTAACAAGGTTTCTAGTTTTTCACTTTTTGTTTTTGTTGGTTTTTCTTTGCGATGCTTCATTAGTCATTACATCCTTCTCTTAGCTCTGATGTAATTAGTGTGTTATTGATAAAATATTGCAATGACTGCTGAAATTATCTCTACTAGATTTGCAGTTAAATAAAACTAATTGTGATCGACCATGCACCTAGTTGGTGGGAACTGGCACCATTTAGCAATGAAAATTTCACTAATACATTTTAATCTGTAACACGAACACTGATGTTCAGATCTTTCATTGTTCACTGTTTAAAGCAGTTAAATCATTGACAGACATGGTTGAAGTTTTGGCTGTGATACAGAGAATGGCTGATATCTTAATCTTGATCAGTGAAACAGAAACCAAAGTCCCATTAATCTGAAATGTGTTGTCAGAGTATAAGAATCGTGGGAATGGGGCAATGGGCTCTCCAAATTAAAGCATTGCAGATAGTGCATTTCCAAATTAAGCATCTGATTCTCAACTAATCAACAAATTGCACCAAGCAGCGTGATAAATCAAATGAAATAGAAAAGCTGAAAATTTATAATAGACACTCCGTTGATGGAAATTTGGTCCAAATCAACGGGTCAGGATGAACGCCTTGACAGGTGCATTGGTGCACCGTTTCTTGACAGTGCATGCAAAACGCCTCCATTGTTGAGCTTGAATTTGATGAGCTAATACGGTGATCCTGTTCATTGGTTACCTTCGAGTCAAGGTGTGAATTCATAAGAAATGATTCCTAATTACCAGAATCTATGACCAAAATTGGAGCCACTGGGGTGTCTTTGCTTGTGTGATAACCAACGTACGTAATTTGGTACATGTCTGGATTCTCGTGTCCGCTGCACCTGTTTTAATGCCTGGCAACCTTGATCAGACTTTCGAGGGCACCTGTAAAATGAAAAATGTTTTGTATATAACTTTTATTGACACATTATATTTATATAGTATATTAATGTGATAGAGATTTCAAATTATCTTGTATATGATTATAATATTTTTATGAAATATAAAATAAATTTATAAATAAATTAAAAAAAAAATTAAATGTATAAAAATTAGATAATTAACAAATTTAAAACAAAAATCACAAGTAGTTACAAAAATATTAATAAATTTGAGAATCTTTTTCAGTTCTCCTAGTTAAGTGCCATATAGTAGTCTCAATGTTCAGCAAGTTTCCTAAGTCTGGTTTCTGCATTAGCCACCAACTGCATCAGTTTGAGTTTAATTTCTACTTTTGGTATGAGCCAGAAAGGAAATGTTCACTTCTAGCAAAAGCCAATTAAAGTCATTTTTAAGATTATATTCCTATATTTCTATATGGATCACTCTGTCGATCAGCATTTTTTCTTTGAAGATAGGAAATAAAGGGAAGGAAAAAAAAAGAAAAAAAAGAAAAGAAAAAAAGAAAAGGACAATGACAATGACTAGTGATGCAACTTATCTCATATACTATCACATAATATATTTCCTGGGAAAATAATGATTATATAAGGGATTTAGAATTAATATCGTTGCTCGTAATGTTTAATTTTTTTTAACTTATTCACAAATTTATTTTATATTTCGTAAAAATACTATATAAGATGATATTACATCTCATAAAAATTGTATACAAAACATTTCTCATTTAGAATTCTCGATTTCCTTTTGTCCGTACTTTCTCCATGCATGATTATCATCAACAGTGAGAGAGTTTGGTCCACATCTGTGCAGTCTTCTTGCGCAACAACAATTCAGGATATCCCATATGCATATCATTTCATGTACTATATAATGGCCACAACATTCAGAATCTGTATAATATTTTCGCAGCAAGCATCTAAGAAAAATGATCCCATTTGGATCTGAACCCTTGAAAATATCTTAAACTAATCAAAATCAACATAAGAGTAGCTAAGGACAGATTATATAACGTTCTACAAAATATATAGGACATAGATTTAGAAAGGAAAACAAATGCATTGCTTTTTTTCTTTTTTTAATCCAGTTGTCTCTTTCATCTAATTTTAACCTTTTGCGTAACGATGGTCATTCTTGCTGGTTGTTGCTATGTTCAGATTGGAACCCACTGTTTCTGCCATGATCAGATTCATATCCTTCTTCTAATCCGTTTAAAACATCAATTTCTACGGTTACATGATCTGTGACACTAACATTTCCAAACTGCGCTTGTCAACAGATGAAAGGATGAATTTATTTTCTGCGTTATATACTCCATCTAATTTTATGATATTTCCAGGTTTACAGTCTATACTGAAAGTTCATGCAGAAATATTCTTAATTCACAATAATCTCTATTAACAAAAGCTGTTTGGATATTTTCTGTTTTTGTTAATTAAAGTTCCTAATATACGAGTCCTAAAATAGCTTGGACAGGCTCTAAACAAAATTGTTTGTGTGATGGTTCACGGCCGAGGGGCTTATGATGTGGCTGCATTGTTGTTTTGGTGGTATCGTTGGGCAGAGCTCTGTTGACAGAATGGCTGCCACTGCCACGGGCTGCTGGGATTCCACGGTTATGCTTTCTCTCATAGGTCATGATCACTACCCTTGTGTCATTTAAGGTTCTCTCTACGTGCTTTCTCACTGGACATCCTAGCCATATGCGCACTTGTAGCAACTAGCAAGTTCTACAAGTCACAAAGTAAAATAAATATAAGACAAAACAATCTGAGAGCTAATAATTCTTCACATCTTTAATATGGATCACACAAATAACTTGTTATGGTAAGCCAGAGTAGGTTGGGGCCATTGTTAAAATTGTTGTCTTATGGACATCAATTCATTTTCGTCAGACATATTGCCTTTGGATTTATTCTTTGTTAAACGAATATCCATCTTTAATCTTTAATCACGGATAATCTCTGCGCATCTCTACGGACACAGAAATTTTTACTATTCTTAATTGTAGTCTAGTTTTATATTATATTTTTTAACTTTCTAATACAATAGAAATTTATCAAGCAGAGAGTGACCACAAAAAAAAAAAACTTTATCTGGCCTAAACCAAATTTTATTAATCCAAATTAGTTAGAAAGACTCAATAACTCTAGTCACATCCTATAACATATATATCCAAAGAAAAGAATATTCTCTGAATTTTTTTTGGATAAAAACATTCTCTGAATTAACATGAAAAGAACTTAAAAGATTATAATCTTTTTCTACTAATAAAACAAAAACTCTAATCCTGTAGCAACTTCCCCCTCTCCAAAGAAAAGAATATTCTTTGAATTTTTTTTAATAAGAATATTTTTTGAATTAATATAGAAAAACTTAAAAGATTGTAATTTTTTTTACTAATAAAACAAAAATTCTAATCCCTGTAACAACTTGAACTTGAAAGAAGCCAATCTAAACACAAAAAAGAAAAGAAAAGAAAAGAAAAAAGAAACACATACAATTGAACACAGTACAAGGCCAAGAATCCAGCTAAGTCTGTGATGATCAAAACTTTGTATTCTTATTTCACACTACCCTCCATATCCTTAACCATCTCATTTGACATGCTTCCACGAAGCAAATCGTTGAGTAGAGCAATAATGTCAAACATTCCATACTTAATACGCTCATCAGCATGCCTACCAAGAACATTCTGAAACCTCCCGATGAAGTTTTCATATGCTGGCACCAAGATGTCTTCCAGGGATATTATTATTTCTTCTCTCAGCTGTTTATCATAGACACACCAGGTAGACTGAACGCTGCATATCTTCTTAAAATGCATGTTGAACAAATTGAGCTTCTCTTTCATTGACTCTGCTGCTACATTAGGCACCACTGACTCATTGTTGTCCAGCTTCAAAAAGTCCAGCACCTTATCCCATGTGCTTCTTTGATAGTGTTCAAGGTTTTTCCGGACTTTTGCAGCGTATTTTCGGACCCACTCATTGCACGCAAGAAATTTTGCTATGTGTTTTATGTAGCTCCCGTTATTCATCATGAAAACATAGCCCAAAGCAGGGTCCGTGTAGCTTTTGGAATTGGCTTCCAAATTGCTTTCTAACAGCTCAATTATAGAAGCCATCTGGACAGAAAGTGAAGAAGAAGTTCCCTCTCTATCAGCAGGATATTCTTTGAAAACTTTCTCAAGCGTATCCCTAGCGCTAAAAAGATCACGGAGCTTGTACATCACTTTGCGAGTAATTGGATGAATCCCGCCATCAGGAACAGCCTCCCGCGCAGTATAAAGGCAAATCAGATTCTCCAACTTCATGAAAACACACCTTATTACTTCACCCAATCTCTTCCTAATCGTGATTGCATCATTCATGAGTGACACACTGTACTGATTAGAAAACAGTGATTCAAACTCCAGAATCAAGTCACCCAATGTGTCGAACACTCTAAGATAGCCGTCTAAAAGTTTTGGCGAACGGCTCCCAATTGCACAGGTATTGGCGAAGTTCAGTAGATGAATCGTCAATTCCTTGCAAACCTGCATGAAAGAGAGATCTGCAGCAGGAGAGAACCCGAAGAAGATGCGATCACAGAGTCTCCTTTCATTGGGAAACAGTATCCTGAAAGCTATGTTGGAAGCTTTAATCCACCTCTGAATCCTCTCCATCTTGTCAATGTCCTCGGTGTCTTGCAACCCAAAACTCGACATGCACTCTTGTAAAAATTCACTACGGCAATTGCTGTACACGTGGCAGCACTCCTCCTCAAACCCAGCGGCCACCATGAGCTTCACGATTTCATGAAGATCATTGATAAATTCCGACTACAGCGCATCCATCACCAAGTTGGGGTCAGTCTGCAGTATTTCCTTTACATTGGCTTTAAGGTATTTGTCCACATGGTTGGAAAGTATGCTAATGAGATTTCGATTGTTCTTCTTAAGCGCGTTTATACAAACCATGAGCTGTGCCATGATAAGAGCACTATCAGCATTGGTTTCTTGTGAATCAACTTGAATGACTACGTGATCTTGGAGTGCAAGGTACTCAGTTTCTGATGGGGCATCAAAAGAGGAACGAAGAATGATGAGGGAATAACTGAAACCAGCTCCAACAATAGCTAACAACAATTTTATCTTCATAAGTTGTATAATTAGAGATCCAAGAAAAAAATATAGGAGATCCACTTCTATTCCCCAGCGAATCTGCCTTGACAAGCTAAGAGACATGATAGCAAACGCAGCACACGAAATCAGGCTATATGCATCTGGTTTCCCGTTCACCGCTTTATCGAAGAAAAAGGAGTAAACAGAGGTGATGGCCAAAACCAAAAAAGCCAAATGAGCTTTGAAGCGGAGATTCGTTGAGTGTTGCCATAACTTTGCAAACAAAATCATGAGGCTGAAGATAAAACTAAAAACAAGATAGAGACAGATTTTCAATAAATTCCACTCTCCGAATAGATGGTAGAAAGAGGAGCTGAGAGCATAACAAAACAGTCCAACTACAGTTGACGCAAAACCCACAAATCTCCATACCTTTGGCTGCATCAGCGATCTCTGAATTTGGATGAGCATGAGCGTCATGTTCTTTCCGAAGTGAGCTGAGTGAGAAGGATTGCTTTCCGAGTCATACACAGAGAGCGCCCAATTCTAACTCAGGATCAGAAGCTCTTCCCTATTTCTGAGGAAATTGCGAGGAAGAGTTCTGCAATTGTTTTTTACTTGAAATTTTTGACGTGTAAGAGCAATGACAAGTTTGAAATTTTACATATTAGTAGGTATCCGTGGCATATTCTACATACAGTTTCGTATTTGTCTAACTTTTATATGTATAATTTTTTTTTAATTTATTCATAAATTTATTTTATATTTCATAAAAATATTACAATTATATATAATATAATTTGACATTTTTTATATAGATATACGATAGAAATAAGATAGTCGTATTCAAATGTATAAGAAACATTATCATTTTGATCGTATTTGTCCATTTAAAAGATTTTAACTTTTATCTATTTTTGTATTTTGTTGATTCATTTGAAAAAATTTAAAATATGAAATTTGAAACTGAAATTGTTCATGCAGTGACACTGTAGACATAAAATAAGATTTTTAATTAATGCATTAGAAATAAGTGGTTAATCAATATAAGTTTTTAGTTAATCTCATTAATTAGTGAATTTAGATTAACTGGTTAATACATTAGAAATAAATAGTTAATCTATATCAGTTTCTGGTGAATCCAAATAACAATTTCGAATAATGAATAATTGACTAATATATTAAGAATAAGTGATTAATCAGTATAAGTTTCTGGTGAATCTACCTAAGAATTTCGAATAATGAATAACTGATTAGTATATTAGGAATAAGTAATTAATCAGTATAAGTTTCTGATGAATCTCATTAATTGGTGAATCTAAATTAATTGATTAATACATTAGAAATAAGTGATTAATTTATATCATTTTTTGATGAATTCAAATAAGAATTCTCAATAATAAATAATTAGTTAATACATTAGGAATAAGTAGTTAATCAATATAGATTTTGATAAATTCAACTAAGAATTTTAAATAATAAAAAATTAATTAATACGTTAAGAATAAATGATTAATTAATATAAATTTTTAGTTAACAAAAAAATAAAAAATAAAAAATAAAAATATTAACATATAAAAAAATTAATAAATATACATATAAAAATATACAATAAATAAAAATTAAAGTATTTAATTCGACGAGAAATATTTCCCTTATCATTCTACATATTAGGCGTCGTACTTTTGGATTTTAGATTGTTATGAGATGACTTTTCTGAGACATTGAGCTTATCGTAAAAGAAAGATTTTTACTTAAATTATGGGTATTTAGTTAGGTATATTAATTTAATTAAAATTTAATATTTTTATAAATTTTTATGTTCGTAATTAATTTTATGATGCTTTATAAAAATATTAAATCTTAATTAATTTAATGTCTTAATTATCATATTCATAATTTAGATAACATTCCTCATTTCAAAATTAGCTATGACTGTTTGAATAGGACACGTGGTGGAAAGTCAAGAATGGGGTTTATAAGAGTGGCCCTCAACGAAAAATTCTTATCTCAACACGAAGATTTGTAATTTTGATATTTTTATCGTAAATAATATATATATATATTTTATATTTAATATAATATTATTTATTATATTTATTTATTTTTATTTTAATTACATATTTTTTTTAAAAAATATATATATATATATATATATATATATAATACTTATACTTTTAAAAAAAAATATAAAATCATTATTAGATTAATTATTTTTTTATATGAATCTACATCATAGATTTTTAGAAGGTGAAAGCGAGAAAGAGAATATAATAATAATAAATCGATCGCTTTTCATGTGGATCTGCATCGTTAATTTCTAAAAGGTCAAGGAAAGAGAAAAAGAGGAGGACGTATGACATTAATTAGAGAATCTTTCTCCATGTGGATCTACACTGTTAATTTCTAAAAGGTAAATAATCTTTCTCCATTAACAATAATTAATTTATAAAATGTTCAATAGAAGAAGAATTTTCTTCTTCATGGAATACAGGAGAAAGGCTTGCTCTCAACCTCTTTCTTGTGAAATTTACTGTTCGTTTACTGTTATTTCCACGTGTTGCATTCTAATGCTTTGGTTAAATTACTAGCATCTTTAATTCACGGAACATAAGGAATAATTAAAAAAGTTAAAATAAATAATTAATTTATATATTTAATTTTTTTTTTTAATATTAATTTTATATATTTATTTATTTAAATATTTTATTTAAAATTATCTAAATTGATCTATTAAATTCATTTTAGTTGACCTAGGACCAATGAAATTTTAAGTCAATCGAGTCAAAAAATTATAAGTTAATAAATTCCTAACCTATTTCAGTCCTATGTGGGTCGCAGGTTGGGTCAGGTCAGAACTTGTCACCACATTATTTTTCTTTTTTTTTTTCTTTAGTTATCAATGTTTTTAAAAAAATATTCTTATATTTCAACACTTTTTTTTTCTTTTAGATAGTTTAAATTTCATTAAACATTAAATAAATTTATTTTTATGAAAAATATTAATTTACATTAAAAATAATAACAAAATTTTTATATATCATATAAATTACATAAAAATATCTTAATTAAAAATTAAGCATTGGACTTATGGGCCGACTCGATCCAGTTCTGGTTGGCTCATGTCAGGTCAAGTCAAAATCTACCTAACCCACTTAGGCCAAATCCAATTTTGCATCGAATTTTTGGGCCTAATTTGCCTATTTTATTGAGCTATTCAGGTTGATTCATTAGACTCAACTTATTTTAACACTCCTAGTTTTATCACCTCATTATTAAAAGTATATTAAGCTAATTCTAAATGTCAAATTATACTGACGAAATAATCTTATACGATGACAAAAAAAAAAAAACCTATTAAAATTGAAATTATCTATAACAATATAACTAAATAATATTTAATGCATTCAAGTACTTTAGCATTTTGTAATGATGTAATTTATACATTTAGTTTACATAATTTAAGTAGATTAAATAAAATAACACATTAGTTAAATCAATCAATTGACATATGATTTCTTAGATTCTTTAATCTTGTTTTCTTTCACAAATCTAATATATTTCAATATGATTATGAGATTCCAACCTAAAATCAAATTGTATCAAGTAGAGTGATTCAACAGATATATAAACCACACCCGGAAGATTGAGACAGACAATGTGAGACTCTAACACCCCCTCAACAAATGTCTGAACATAACAGGCGAGCCTAACAGAATAGGCGATGGAGAAGCCTAGTGAAATAGACGACATATATGAAATCTTGACTATTATGTCATGTGAGATTCTAACTTAAAACTAATTGATATCAAGTGAAGTGACCCAACAGGTATATAAACCGTACTTGAAAGATTGAGATAGTCGATATAAGACTCTAATAATGACACACAATTATAGATTATCCATTACATTTGTTGTATTAATGCTCTCATTGAGTTCAATTTATTTCCTTATTTGCCTACAAAAACTATCTCAACTTCTGCAAATAATTTCACTCAAAGCATCAATGAAATCTTGACATTATATGATATGAGTTTTACTCAATTGCATTTACACAATCTTACTAAATAAATTTTATTATAAATCCGAACTTTTCAATTTATTTTATCATATCTTATTATAAAGTTTTTATTTCATAGATGTATTTTTTAATATATTTTCATGAAAAATTTTCAATCCCGTGAAAAAACAAATTTCATTTAGTTAAGTTTATTATATTTTTATGTAAAGTTTTTATTCTCATGCAATGTACATATTGAAGTTTTTAAATATTCTATAACAAATATAGTAATTTGAAAATATAATTAAATAATTTAGTTTTCTAATAATAAAATTTGAATTAATTTTATTTTGGTTTCTTAAAAATTATTCAAATTCATGTAGATATTAATATATTTTGTATGTAAAGTTATTAATCTAGTTTAACATGAGTAAAATTTTTAAATATACAATAATAATATCACTTTTAATGATGAGTTATATTTTATTTATTTAATCGAAGAAACAATTATCACCATGAAAGATACACTTAGTAACTTGAATAATACAAAATAATTGAATTCCTAACAGTATTTGCCTTTCTATATTCATATGTTTTATTCAATCTATTGACATATGATTTCTTAAATTATTTAATTTTATTTTCTTTACATACAATTATAGCTTGCTCATTGTATTTACTAAATTAATACTCTCATTGAAGTTAATTTCTTGTCCACAAAATTGTCTCAACTTCTGCAAACAATTTAACTCAAAATATCAATGAAACCTTAATGTTATATTATACATATTTTACTCAATTGTATTTATGTGATCTAACTAAACAAATTTTATTATAAATTCAAACTTTTCAATTGATTTTATCATGTTTTATTGTAAAGTTTTTATTTCATAAAAGTAAATATTAATATATTTTCATGTAAAATTTTTAATCCCATAAAATATAAGATATTTAAATATTATATATATGAATGAAAAAATTTTAAAAATGTACTTAGTAATTTTTTAGTTTTCTCATAATAAATCATAATTAATTAATTTTAATATATTTTCATGTAATTTTTTCACTCTCATGTGATGTGTATATTGAAGTTTTTTAAATATTATAATATATATATATTATATATTATAAATAAATATAGTAATTTAAAATGTAGTTAATTAATTTAGTTTATTCATAATAAATTTTATCTAAATTAAATTTACTGTAATTTCTTATAAAATATTCAAACTCATGTAGAAATTAACATATTTTTATATTAATTTATTAATCTAGTGTAACGTGAATAAATATTATTTAAATATAAAACAATAACATCACTTTTAATAAAAATTATAATTTATTTATTTAATCAAAGAGATAAATATCACCATAAAACATGCACTAAATAAGTTGAATAATTTCAAAATATTAAATTCTTAATAATATATAACTCTCTATATTCTTATGTTTTGCTTAATGTCAAAACAATTTAAAAAATTTATCGCGTTGTCAAAATAAATTGAAATTTTTAACAAAATGTCAAAATAATAATAAAATATTTATAAGATAATCAAGACAAAAAAATCATAAACTAGTATTATTCCAAGGTAATAATACAATGAATATTCAATCAAAATTATAGTGAAATTTATTTTAGAAATGCAACAATAATAATACTACCATTATTAAGTGTATTAAAATGTTTATAATAATATAAAAAAATGTACTTATCAAACAGAATGCAAATTTTTAAAACATTTAATATGTTACAATTTTTTAATATTTAATTATTTTAAACTTTTTTAGTATTTTTTAATATTTTTAAGAATATTAATGTTGAAATATTTTAATATATAACATTGTAGCATAATTAAAATATCTTAATATTAAAATATAAGTATTAAAACATGGAAGAAAGTGTAGTGCTATAAAAAAAATTCTCCTTTGATTTGTATTGTTTATAGATAGATAATATATATATATAGATGGCAAAAAAGAGTTTTTTTAGTTTCTTATCTTTAATTAATTTTTTAATTTGGTTCCATATCAAATTTTTTTTTCTCAATTTGGTCATTTATCTTTCCTTCCATCATACAATTTGGTCCTTTCTCAGCCTTCCATCACTCTCACTAATGGAATATGCAGATGTGGTATAAATGACATTAAGTTGGCGCTTAGATGGTCATTAGACTTGATTGGAAATTGAAACTAAACAAAATAATGTCGTTTTGCCATGTCCCAAAAAATGTTACCGTTGTCATCCCCCCCCCTTTAAGTTGTCTTCTTCCTTTGTTTTCATTACATTAGGGTTTTGAATTAAAGGAATTTGAGTTTGATTTTGTATTACGAATTGGAAGGTTGCAATGGAGTCTCGTCAAGAAAGGGCAGTCATTTTTGCATTTACAATGTGAGGGTTGTAATTCGAACAACTGGAACTGAGAAGAACTTAGGAAAACGATTACCCTTAATTAACTGTACAAATCATTTATAACCTTAAAATGTTTATTTTACCCATTTTTAATAGATAAACCGAGATATTGTAATTATTCAAACAAAGAAAAAAGAAAAATCAATTATGAAAATTTAATTCTTAACTTGACATTCAATCTGCTTATTCCTTAATGTAATGAGAAAATCAAAACCAATATAGTTATCTCAAAAATGATTGTAAGTTAATTGATTTTAATTTTTTTTAAAAAAAATTTTATTTTGAAAATAAATCCATTCTTGTACAAAGTTTAAAATAACAAAATTATACAATAAACTCTTACAATTCTTACGACACTTGAAGATAATAAACCATACAATTAATATCATAGATTGTTACATGTATCAATTTTTTTTTTAAAAGAAGACAACTTTATTTAACAATTACGAAATTGACATTTTTTACAACCACCAAAAAGCAAGAAACATGCACTAGGATAATCAAGTAATAACATTCTAAAAATTAACATAAAATCATATCATTGACCAAAGATACAAAATGAAGTGAACTAATGCTTAACAACTCAGATAAGAGAATTCAAAACTTTGTTCATTTTTATTTATTTTATTTTATTTTTGTATTTGTCATTTTTAATTTTTTTAATCAATTGCCTACTTTTTTATCTACTTATTTTATTATCCTAAATTTTTATTTTTGCTATTTCTGATAAAAGGAACACACTCTCCTTACTAGGTTCTTTTTATTATTAAATTTTGGTTAAATATAATTTTGATCTTTACAATTTACACTTATTTTTAAATTAATTCTTATACTTGGAAACTTTTTAAACAAGTCCTCTTAATTATAACTTGATTGTAAACGTTATCAATTCAATCCTGTTGTTAAATGAAAATTATAACACCGATAAGATTTATCCTATGTGATGTGGCTAATAAAAGCTGACCACCCCTTTTGTAGTTGAAATGGGGAGCTGACTCAACTCCTAAATGGCATCTATCCTCCATGTCATTCCCAAATTTTCCTCTAAACCCATTTCCCATATCTCTCTGAGACTCCTCATTTTCTCACCCACAACGCAACTGGTTCTGTTAACAATATGAATGATATATATATAGGCTAACTTCAGAGAACAGCAATACGAAGTGTTGTACTAGCATCATGAAGCTTGGATTTATTTGCAAAAAGGAATGTCTAGTAAATGGTTTTCTAGGAGGATGTAATTGAAAATGATTGGCTTTCATTTATATCTATCTGTAGCAAGACCTCTTTACTATAAGGAAATTGTGTATATAAGGTGGAAAGCATCTCTTGGGTGATTTAGAAAATATTCCTCACAGAATTTCTTTCAGGCTAAGAATTATTGACTCCCAAAATAATTAAGGAAAATTAAATAGTAAAAGTAAATAACATAATGTGCATCCTGCTTCCTGAAGCTAAAATAAATAAGCATAATTTATAGCGACTTGCTCATTTAATCTTTAGTAGCTCATTCAATGTTTATATCTAAATCAGGGCGAGGTTGGAACTGAGTTTATTGTACCATCTTAAAGAATTCTATTATGATTAAGTGAAACTGATCTAGTACAACTTCATCATCCTTCCTTCTCTTGCTTTTCTTGGTGCTAGTGTAAAAAGTGAAACTTATCCTATATATTGGAATGTTCTCTACGTTATTGGTTTTGCACAATGTTATTGGAATGCACTGTGTTACTGGTTTTGCACTATCTTAGTGGAATGCTCTCTGTGTTTGTGAAATGTTGTGGAATGCTCTATGTGATGAGTTTCATGTGAATGTAATGTCAGATAATTTACCTGTTGTATTCACTACAATCACACATCATGGAGGGCATTTGCTGAAACAACCAAGAGGCAAGGATATTGGCTAAATTATGTAGGGGGGGTTAAATACAAGCTTAAGGATTGTGATCCTGACATGTGGTTACTTCAAGAGATCACTGCAATCCTTAAGAGTTTAGGATACAAGGAAATGTCCAAATTTTCTACAATAAGACTGGGTTTGCACTGGATGGTGGGTTGATAGAAGTGACAAATGATGTAGAGGCTATGAAAATTGCTAATAAGGCCATAAGCATTATTGCAAGGGAAGTTAAGGTTTATGTCATACATGGTTGTGGTTCTACAAATGGGATTCAGTTGACAATGGATGAGGAGGACATGGGGAACGTTGGAGATGCAGAATCTGAACAAGAAGATAACACTGCTGATGTTAGTGTGGAAGGAATTAAATTTGATGATTTGGAAGATGAAGCTGATGATGGTTGTTGGGAAAATTACATCAATCTCAACGATGAAAAACCTGCTGAAGAAAATACACTTGTTGTAGCTGAAAATGAAGCACATGCCAAAAATAATACACTTGCTGGTGTTGCAGCTACTTCACAGGTTATTCTGGATCAGTTGGAGGAGCTACTATCTGAATATGAGAGTGATGAATTAATCTATATGATGATGGGGGATAGTGATGATGATCAGCTTGTCAAGCTAAGAAGGGAAAGGTACCATCAATACAATCCTAGTGAGATGTGTCCAGAGTTTAAATTTAAGTTGGGAATGGAGTCTACTTCACTAAAACAATTTAAAGATGCCAGTAGGGAGTATTCTTTGCTAAATGGTTGGGCATTACGATTCAAGAAAAATGATGCAGTCAGGTATAGGGTGGTGTGCAGGGAAGGATGTGACTGGGAATGCTTTGTAAGTAAGGTGGGGGGTTCACTAACCTGTAGATAAAAAACCCTGAAGGACAAGCATACCTGTGGAAATACTTACAAGGGAAAAATGGCATCTGGAAAATGGGGTAGCAGAGAAGTTAGTTAAGACTATGCAGACTAACAAGGGGTTGACATTGAATGGAGTGATTAAAACCATTAGGAATGATTATTGTGCTGAAATTTCTATTACCAAAGCATATTGGGCAAGGAGAATGGCTAAAGAGAAAATAGAGGGTAGCTATGCAGAGCAATTCAGCAAGCTGTGGGACTATTGTGAGGAGATCAAAAGGGCAAATCCAGGCAGCAAACTCAAACTTCTAACTGAAAACCCAACTACAGGCACTAATCCTACTTTTCTAAGATTATACATGTGTTTGAATGCTGTTAAGTCTGGGTTTTTGAGAGCTTGCAACCAATAACTCGTGTTGATGGGTGTTTTTTAAAGAGTCCATTTGGTGGTATATTGCTAGTTGCAGTTGCAAAAGACCTGAATGACGAGTACTTTCCTCTTGCCGTAGCTGCAATGAGTCCAAGGACTCATGGCTTTGGTTTCTTATCAACCTACTGGATTATATTGGTCATGAGAAGAGATGGGTTTTCATATCAGACCAATAGAAAGTTTAGTGCTAATTTATGTTCATCGATGTTTCTAACAAGGTATATTTCTAGTTTATATTTGCTTATACTAACAGGTTTATGTTTTGGAAAATTGCAGGGATTAGTGCCAGCAATTGAATCCTTGTTAGAGCATGTTGAGCATAGAATATGCATTAGACATCTTGATGCAAATATGAACAAATATTATGGTGGTGGGACAGTTCTCAGAGATAGAATGTTGGCAGCTTCCAAGGCAACATACCATGCTGATTGGATGAGAAGGATGACAGAGCTGAAGGCAATCTCCAAGGATGCTCATGACTGGTTGATGGGGACAAGTCCAAGGTTGTGGGCAAAATCTCACTTCAGTGAATATCCAAAATGTGATATAATTATGAATAATATATCTGAAGCATTTAATGGGAGGATACTTGAAGCACGAGACCAACCAATTATTTCAATGTTTGAACGGATTCGAGGATATCTCATGACTAGATTTGCAAAGAATAGATTAATGGCTGAGAAATATAGAGGAAAGGGTAAGATATGTCCAAAGCCAAGGAAAAGACTAGATAAAGAAGTCATGAAGTCAGGCAAATGGACTGCTACTTGGGCAGGAGGCTTGAAGTATGAAGTCAGAAATTACCCAGACCAGTTTCAGGTTGATTTGGAGGCAGAGACTTGTGCCTGTGGGTTTTAGGGTCTAACAGGATTGCCTTGCTGCCATGCTGTGGTTGCAATCTATGCTAACAATGAGGATCCGCAGGACTTTGCACACAAAGACTACCATATTGAGAAGTATGAAGCTTGCTATGCACCAGTTCTCAATCCAATTAATGGAGAGTCTATGTGGCTGGTCACTGGTTTGCCATCTGTGCTGCCTCCAACTTATATGACTCCAATTGGTAGGCCGAAGAAGGCTAGAAGGAGAGAGAAAGATGAACCACCAAAGCCAAATAAACTTAGGAGAACAAACACATCACCGTGGTGTTCCAACTGCAACACCTATGGCCACAACAGAAAAAAATGTGCCAATCTAACATTACCACCACCATCTGGACAATCATCATTAACTCAAGGAGGAAGAGCCCATAGAGAAGGAGCTAGTAGGGCCAGAGGAAGGGGCAGAGGTGCTGCATCAACCAGATCGACACCACCAACTGCAAGGAAATCTACACCACCAGCTACAAGGAATTCTGCACCACTAGCTGCAGGGAGGTTTTGCACCACCAGCTGTAGGGAATTCTGCACCACCAGGATTTACAACATCTGCATCTTTTGTTTCTGCAACCAACAATGGAGGCAGAACCCGTGGAGGGTTTAGGCCAAAGTTGGGGTTCAAGAGAGCAATAGGACATAGAAATGTGCAAGGAAGTCAAGAATCAATTAATGCAACCAAGAACTCTAGCAAATCACAGTGACCAGCTGTAGTTCTACAGTCATGCACCAATCCAACGTTTTTTTTTATGTTTAGTCATAGGGTTAACTTGCTGGAACTTTTTTTGGTGTTTAGTGGGAGGTCTATGTTGATGGAACTTTTTTTTTGGAGTTTACTGAAAGGTCCATCTTTTGAACAATATTGTGGCTCTTGTTTTGGATTTATGGTGCTGCCATATGCATTTATTGTTTTTATGTAATGTCATATGAGTGATAGAAATGGTAAAATGGAGCATCTTTTGATATTATTGATGTGGTCAAACTTTTTGTCCTTTGGCTTTTGTTTATTGCTGTATAATAACATTATGGCTTTTATTTATTGTTGTATAAAACCTTTTATCGTAAAATTAAAAAATTCGAAAAAGAACCATTGAAGAGGGATGGAAAATACAAAAACAGCTATAATATCTTCAAAACAGCAAGTTCTTTTTTTTTGTTGAATGCTGATAGTCCACGTGCTGCCCAAAGGCTTTTGCGAGATAATGAGATCTATAAATGTTTGATTGTGAGAAGTCATTTGATTATGATTTATAAAAATAAGATAGACTATGCAATTGACCAATTGTAGATTATCATGTGCTTGTTGTCCTTTACTTTTCTTATGGGAAAATGTCAACAGATTAATGATATAACTCGATTTCTTCAATTTAGTTTTATGCTGAGAGGTGCATGACCATCACTTATTTACACCAAGATTGATGGAGAGTGTTCCAGGAAGCAAACTTTAACTTTGCATAGTTCAATGATCTTATAAAAGCTTACAGATAGAAATCGTGCAGATGCAGAATTGTGTGAAAGCTATTGGAGAAGAAGAAGTTTTTTATATTCGCATCCAATATGATGATGAGGCTAAAATTGGGGAATGCAAAGGGGTTACTGAAGAATTTTTCCTATATTGGAGCATCTAGAACTCCATGGATGATGGAAGTTGTTTTAGCTGCTCTGAATGTATCTGCATATCCAAAGGGTAGAATAGGATTCTGTTATGTGAGTTGATATAGGACTTTGTTAGAGTAGAGGTGTGTGTAGGAAACTTTGTTAAGACGAGCTTAGTAGGATATGGGTTGTTATGTGTGGGTGACGGAAAGTATATGGAATGTTGTTCGGCACTCACTGAGTGTTATTTCATTGCGGTGAAAATGATTACTACCCATCAATGAAGTCACACATCATTATTATACTTAATCTATCATACAAAATGATGAGAGATAAAGGAGATGTAAATCATACCTGAACATTGGATGATGAAATGAAGGAATGTTTAATGATTTCCTGAAAAGACCTCTCAACAAAGGTAAATTTTGAACACTGGTTATATAGGTCAGATGTTTATGATAATTGAATGTTGGGCGAATTTAAAAGCAAAAGATAATATCGGTGTCGCGAGATATGTTACTCTAGATGAGGAACTAACATAATTAGGAATGAACATGAATAGAGAAAGGCAGGACATTGTGGAAAAAATGATAGAATCTCGCTAGAACCATAATCACATTTAAAAGTCTCACTAAGAAATAGATCACTGAAGGAAAGTCTACTAGATAACAAAACCACATCCCAAGAAAAGAAACTACTGTTAAAAAAACTTTAGATTTGAATATATTTCTAAGATTTGGTTTATAAGTTCTCATCTAAATTTATCTTGAAAGGGAACTCCCACCAACAAAGAACCAGTTTGTTGTTGTTGTATATGCAGGACCTTCACAAAAGCAGCTATAGGACCTTCAAAACAGCAAGTTCCCTTTTTTTTTTGTTGGAATGCTGATAGTCCACGTGCTGCCCATGTGCGCAGCTATATCTTTTGTGAAGGTCATTTGACTATGATATTATTAAATGAATACCAAAGGACTTGCAATTGACCAATTGTCATTATCATGTGCTTGTTGTCCTTTACTTTTCTTTACTAATGTCACAAAATGATATAACTCGATTTCTTAAAGTAAAGGTGCATGACCATCACTTACTTAGCACCACATAAGTGTTCCAACAAACTTTAACTTTGCATGTTCAATGATACTTATAATATGTTACAGTACCAAATCGTGCAATGCAGAATTGGATGTGAACTATTGGAGCATTGCAGAATTTTTTTATTATTCGCATAATGATGATTTACAGAATGGGGAATGCAAAATGTGCACTGCAGAATAAGTTTCTGCATATTGGAGCATCTAGAACTCCATGGATGATGGAAGTTGTTGGAGCTGCTCTGAAGTATCTGCTATGAAAGGGTAGAATAGGATTCTGTTATGTGAGTTGTGTAGGACTTTTCTATAGGAGGTGTGTAGGATTTTGTTAACTTAGCAGGATTGGGGTGTAATGTGTGAGTGAATTTTGTTGACAGCACTCACTGAGTGTATTTCATTGTAAATGATTACACCCATCAATGAAGTTATGACACCATTATTATACTTAATCCTATCCCCTGCATAATGGTGAAAAAAGCTATGAATGACCTGAACATTGGAGACATTGGAGATCTAATGAGAATAAATTGTAATGACCTGAATGACATGGTTAGGTGCTTGAACACTGGTTAATATACCAGTGTTTAAAAATTGGTGGCACTTGTATTTAGAGAACATAATACCAAATGTCTTGAATATATTACTCTAGATGAGGAACTACCATAACAAATTCAACATGAATATAAGGCAGGACATTGGCAATTTCTATTCCATACTAGAACCATAATCACATTTAAAAGTCTCACTACAAATCTTCACTTATGTACTAAAACCAAAACCACATCACAAGAAAAGAGATTATAGTTACTCACTGTAAAACTTTCTTTGTAGTATCTACTACAATTTCTAAGTTCTCATCTAAATTTTTGCTTGAAATGGAACCAACAAGAACCAATTTCAATGTTATATAAAGTATATTCAATAAGTGAAACCTAAGAATTGGAGAGTGGAGTTCGTAGAAAACTGAACTGGAGTAGCCCAAATCTGTTATGAGTTCAAATAAAATCTGGTATCAAATGACAATTATTAAAAATCTGAATGCCATAACTTCAGAAAGTCTTATATCTTAGATTTCTTTAAAAAAAAAAAAAACGGTTCTCAAATGCGACTAGTGTAGTTCAAGATATAGTCAAAATAGTGTGGACTGCCATATAGCAAAATTGTGTAGAAATGGTCCAATCATTGAAACTAAACTGGTCTTGATTGAGCAATAACTAAAATCGGAAAATTTCCACGATAAAAGCCTTAGAATCTTAGCTTCAAGATGCAATTGACAGTGTGAATTTCCGAATTCTATAGCTGAACTTATGGTATAAAAATGAATTTCCTCTGATAACGCCAACCAAAATCCAAGAGAGAGAATGGACGGTGGTTCAGAAAACAGGAGAAGTTTGGAAGAAGATGAACGTGTTGGGTATTCTACGAGTTTTCTTTTCTGATTTTTGTTTTTTATTTTGTTATTTGGAGGGAAGTTGTAAGTGGGATAGTCAGCATCTGAATAGAAGAGAGAAGAGCAACTGCATATCACAATATTCAGACGTTTGCCAACTCAATATAAATTAAAAATAATATAAGAACTAAATTAAAAATTGATATAAATTAATAAAATTATAGAAATCAAAAACTTAATTTAACCTAATTTTTTTTATCTAAAAGAGACAAGCCCATTAATAAAAGAAACAAGCCTATTTACAAAGCTTAACCATCTAAATCTGAAACATAACTAATGTCTAATGGCTGAGGCCCAAATAAAAACACTTGACCCATTAAAAGAACATAAGCCCCTTAAAAAAAAACACTACAACCTAATGAAACCAGAATTTTGCTAAAAAAAAAATTGTTGGTAACACATTTTTTATCTTACTTTAAATAGAATGTGTTAAAAAAAGTGAAATAGAGAGTTTGTTTTCTTAATAGAAAAATGGGCCACTCTCTTTCATCCCAGCCCAAGTTAAATAAACCCTTCCCTCTTAAATAATAATAAAAAAAGAACATATATGCTAAAATTTTAAACAAAGAACGAAAGAAAACAAATCAAGCCATCGTTCAACAATCAACAGCACAGAGTGACACAATTTGGACAGCGGATGGGCTGCGGTACGGATGCGTCTTGGTAGCTGGCGGGTTTCAGGCGGAGGAGAAAGGGGCAGTACTGGATTCACGGTGGCCGGCGTCAATGGTGGTCGTAGTTGGGTGGTTCGGGGTTTGGTTGGGACGGTGTGGTTCGTGGATGGTGAGGAACGGCGAAGTCATCAACACAGGGGAGTTCTGGTGCGGCTGGATGGGTTCTGACAATGACGCCGGAGCTGGTCTCGGTGAAGTCGCGATGGAGGTTCGTGGCCGTTCACCGGGGCTCGCGACTTATCGAGTGGCGGCGTCTGGTCGTGGTTCTGTGGCGAAGAAAGAGGGATGCTGTGCGTGATGGCGAGCGTGGTGATCAAGGTTGTTGGTGTTGTGTTGCAAGGGAGGCTGAACTTGCGGTGGAAGACTGTAGTGAAAGGCTCAGTAATTCAGGGACGGATTTACGTGGATGAGAGTGAGGACACATGCCCTGCTTAATTTTGGAATTTTTTTATTTTCTATAATAGTCATTTATTATTTTTATCACTTCATATTTTTTATTTTGTGTGAGATAGGTAAATGTATAAATTTACAATGAAAAAAGTTAAAATTTATTTAATATGATCATTTATATATAATAGAGTTAGAAATATATAATAGTATTGATAATAAAAATATTATTTAATATAAAAAATAATTATAAATTAATTTTTTATTATTTTATATTAATATAATTTTTCATTATATTTTTTTTTATATTTATGTATTATCTTTATTCACATTATTTAAAATTTTTAGATCCTTCGCTGTTCAGTGGCTTCGTTGGTTGAAAATGAGTATTTTGAATTTATGAGGTGAAAATAACTATGAGATTGAGGTGCTTATGATAATAATAGTATTATTCGTTTATTAAAAATATTTTAATTTTTTATAAATTTATTTTATATTTTAATAAAATATTATAATTATATATAATTGAAATTAATATTTTTATATAAATTTATAATATAAATATAATATATATATTTTAAATATATAAATAACATTATTCTTATAATAAAGTAAAAATGGTGGACAATTAGTGAGCTCTTGAGAGAGTGTGTATGCTTGATGAGAAGGAAATGTGGGTGAGTTGTCTAGCTGTGAAGACTGTGCAGTTTGTCTTGTACGTGAGTGAGTGGCGTAAGGAGCAATGGCGCTGCACTGTGGCATGCCATCAGACAAAAAAAATATTCTTTGCGGTTTAACTTTTGCTATGTGCTGTGACATAGAGACAAGAACAATTAAAACTGTTTGACTTCGTGTGCAGGTACTGTGCAATAATCAGCGGGAGGAAGATTTTTTTTTTTTGAGATATAATATAAGTTTAAGTTAGATTAATATGATTTATAAACTTTTGAGCAATGTAAAAACTGCATATAGATTAAAGAAGATAAAATTATTCGTATTTACAAAAATTTGTAAGGATTATCTGCAATGGAATAGAGAATAAATACCTGTTTAATAAATAAAAATAATAGAAATTATAATCTTTCGTTAAAGTAGATGCTTTAAGAACCACTGCTTAGTATATATATTTTATTTAATATATATCATATATTATAATTTTTTTTTTTTTTTAACTTTGAGATGAGATAAAAATACTTATATTTTATTATTTTAAAATAATTTTTTTATTAAATGAACCCATAATGATAAAATTTGTTGAAAAAATATATACTATTTATGTAATAGTTATTTATGTAAACTAATTATTACAAAATATAATTGAATTTAATTTATTATTTATAATATTATTTTAATTTTGTAAGAATCTTATATTGTTAAACAAAATTATAGTATGTGATGTTAAAGTTTATTTTATTTATATTTGTTTTATAATTTTTAAGATTTTATTTTAAAATATCAAATACCGGATATTTCGCTATCCGCGAGGATCATAAATAGATGACTACAAGAGACGGGGGGGGCGCAGGAAGCACTACCCCCCCCCCCATTGCCATCCCTAGTAGAGATAAGAAAAAAGTGCTTGCTATGGTACCCTACTTATTTGAAGGGGTTCTGAATCCTCTCCTGCAAAATATTTTTAATCTTGTAGTAATTTATTAATTTTTATTTTAGTTTGTTTTTTTTCTTAAAATATATGATCTATCCTTAATATATGATGTCTTATTCTTTTTATTTCATTATCCTTTTATTCTGCATTTAATCTTTTTATTTTTACAACATAGTCAAATATATCACCTAGTCCTTTTAATACTCATGTCGTATGTTCTAATTCTAATTTTTTTGTCTCTTTTTAGTTGTCTTAGTTCTCTCATTCTTTCTTCTTTTTCTTTATTCATTTTAATTCCTTGCTTTGATACCAATTTCGTTCGTGTATATTTTTCATATTTTCTCTTTTATATATTTAGATAATGTATTTATTTGTATTGATAATCTTTTTATTTCATTGTCTTCTTTAGTCTTTTCTGATTCCATAAACTTTATGGGTTTAGGAATTTTTTCTTCCTTATAATCTAAATATTTTGGATTATTTATAAAAGTATCGATTTCTGTTATTTCATTTTTCTTAGGGTAATAAATTTTTCCTATATCTATAAATACGTAGGGTATATCTATTTTTTCATTATCTTTAAAAGTAATGTTATGATGTGAATTTGTTAGTGCATAACTGACACAGTAGGTAACTGAAAATATTTCATCTCCTGGTCTCATTAATTTTTTTCTTATAAAATTATGTTCTAAGGTTAATGTTTGATTTATTCGTTGAGTATTTAACGGTACTCCGATATTTGGCCGAACTTCAAACTTTAGTTTTCCATAGGCTAAGTTTCCTTTTATTACTCCTAATATTTTATCTTTTGGATCCATAATTCTTTCATCTTTTAAAATTAATTCAATATGTGAGTTTATTTCTTCCTAAAATGTTGATTTTAGTAATACTTGTACTGCTCCAATATGTATATATCCAATTTTTCTTCTATCGTCTTCTCTATTTATTTTGTTTTTTAAATCCGTTAGTCTTTTTCTATTGAGCAATTGTATACTTGTATTTTCTTGAACATCTAATATATCAATTGGCATTTCACTACTAAGTTTTCCATAATAAATAATATTATTTCTTTGATTAAATCTTTTTAATATTCCACCTAGTCTTTCTTTTCCTTACATATTCGAATTTTTAGCGAGATCTAATTCTTCTTTTTGTATTTTCTTAAATAAAGATTTATTAATTAAAATATTTCCTTCATAATTTCCTTCGTTTTCAGTGATTTGGATGTGTTCTATGTCTTCTACTACTTCTATCTCCATTTAAATATGATTTGCTAAATATTTTTTAAAATCATATATATTGAGTTTAATTCTTGGAATTTTTATTTGCTTATTATTGGTTGTTATTATTAATTCTTCGGATCTAAGTTCATATGGAGCTACTACTTCTAAAAAGTCGATTCCTAATAATAACTTAATATTTGTTTCCTCTTCGATTAGTAATTCTGCTTGAAATAAAGTTTCTGAATCAAAACAAAATTCTATAAATGTTTTTTCTTTGAAAGTTTTTTTCTCTTTGTTTAAATAAAATTGCTTTCCTTGGTTCAGTGTCTTCTGCATTTGTTATTAAGTTATTACTAATATAACTAAGACATGATCTAGTATCAATTAGTATTAGTATGATAGATCCATTTACAATTCCTAATACATGGTATTGACAGTAATTATTAGTTATAAGATTAATAAACATACCTGGACTGGATTTAAAATCTACTGATTCCTTCCTTGGTTTGGTTTGTGCCCACTGCTGCTTCCGTGGATGATTGAATGAAGTTGAGTAAAGTAAGTGATTGGATTAATTTGGCTAAAATAGATAGATTGCATGGTATAACTAAGTAGTCCAGAATTAAGTTTTTATTGATAAGTGAGTATAAGTACAAGATAACTGGACACACTCTCAAGTGTCCAACTCATTTCCGAAGAGATGAGCACAACCTCTCAACTGAGATTTTTGGAATTGAAATCCTCAATCTGCCTTGCCTCAGCATAAGAGGACTTTTTTATACACGAGAGTCCCTAAGGTCTATTTACATGATTATCCTTATAAAACGTAAATGCTTACATCAGAAACTTAATAATTTACATGATGACGTAAGGGCTTACATCACTCCTCGATTATTGCTTTGTCCGACTCATTGTCTTTTATCTTGTCGACCATTACTTTTTCTGCTTGGCATCTTTCACATGCGTGGTTTCCACTTACCTTGATCATTGCGCAAAGTTGGTGGAGGACAGCTGGACGATACTCCATTTGTGGTCCTTGGAGTGCGGAGAAAGGTAGTTCAAAGCTTGTCAGGATGTTCATGTCTTTTTCTCTGATTACTTTACCACTAGTCTTGCTTAGAAGCAAAATATTGGGTCCTTTATATAGTGTCTTGATACATGATTCTTTACCAATATTCTAACACTGCGAGAAAATACTTGCCAATTGGTTGCTCAATACTTGAGTGATCTGATCTTCGTCATAAACAACTCCAGTAGGTTCGTCTTTCAGTAGAAAATTATTATTGCTAATGCCAACAAACACCAATGTTTGGCTGGTTGCTTAGTCATGAAGTCAGGATAAGCTGAGTAGAACTTTAGGAAAATACTTCGATCTTTGGCAACATTCTTTTTGAATAATTGAACTGCTTCTTTAAAAGTATAAGGAAAGAGACTAATTTCTTCTGAATTTATGCTTAAGTAAAGACAATCAATAAGTCCAAATTGGAACATATTGAAAGTAAGTATGGATGGGGTTCCTCGAAGGAGGATTGTTTTAATACTGAAGAGCTTTCGATCAACCATATAAAAACAATGGATCTTTTCTTTTTCATTCCAGTTGACTAATCTTTTGAAATTTTCCCAAAATTGTTCTTCGGAAAATTAAACTTGTAATTCATGATCTTTTCTAGAGATTATTTGAAAATAGTCTAATGAGGATGGAATTTTTTCGAGTACCTTGAATGGTGATTGTACTGGTGGTGGATTTTTTGTTGTTTCAGAAAAAGTTCTTGGGCCAAGATAGACTTCTTTTCCTTTTGCTTGATAGTCTTTAAGTGCTTTTTCAGCTTCTTCTTTTGTTGGATAGGATTTGTGTAAAACACCAAAAATCTTTTAACAGTGTGGTGCTGCTTTGAACCAATCATCATAAATGCTTAGGAATGGTCCGTTAAAAATCATGTACCATTTATTATTTTTCTTTTCTTCTTGCTGGAAATTCTGAAATGCTTCTTCAAAGAATTCTTTTGCCTTGAGCTGTAGTTTGAGGACTTTAATATCTGCTTCAATGAGTTCCAATTCCTTCAGTTTCTGCTCTTTTAGTGCTTCTTTAAGTTCCAGTTGCTTTTTAAATATTCTATGTTGCTCTGCTGCTTCATTAATATCTGCTAGAACGTTCTTTTCTCCTTTAATATGTGAGATTGAGTAATTGTATTCAGCTAGCTTCATTTGCCATCATATGAGTCGTCCTTGTTTATAAGTTCCTTAATGATTGAGATTTTTAAAACCTGTAACATAGGTAGAATTAGTTCGAACAATAAATTTTTTATCTAACACATATATCCGATGTTTTTCCAACATTCGAATAAGTGCTAGTGTTTCCTTTTCGTGAGTTGGATAATTAATTTCACTTTCTGAAAATGTTCCAGACATATTTCTGTATAGTAATTCTTTCTTTTGTCCATGGGGTTTTGCTTTCATCATACCACCCCAACATTCATTTGATGCATCCGTTTCGATAATAATTAAGTCATCATCAGAAGGATGATATAATTCAAGAAGATCCTAACATAAGTACTTTAATTTAATAATAAGTGCTTCGTCTTCACCTGTCCATGTCCACAAAGCATCTTTTTTGAGTTTTTGTTGGAGTGCTTTTCTTTCAGCTGCAAGATTCTTTATAAATTCTTCATTAGAAATATATGTTAGTAACCCAAGAAATCGTTGTAAATCTTTTTTATCTTTTAATTTGGTTGGAAAAGTTTGTAATTTTTCTAATACATGTTTTTGCATTATTATTTTTCCTTTTTCTATTTCTAATCTTAGATAATTAATTTTGTTCTGAGCTAAAACAACTTTTTTCTTACTTAAGACTACACCATTATCTAAACATTTTGTAAGTACTAATCTGACTTTATTAAAATGATCATTTAAATTTTTCCCAGGGAAAACTAATATATCATCAATATAAATAAGACATAAGTCTCAAATTTTTTTTAATATTGAATCCATATATCTTTGAAAAATTCCTGGTGATTGCTTCATTCCCATAGGGAGTACATTCCATCCGTATTGTCCTTGATGACAACTAAATGTTGTTAAAGTTTTAGATTCTTCTGTAAGCCTTAATTGATAAAATCCAGACTTACAATCAAAAGTACTAAACCAATGCATATTTCTAATTCGTTCAATAATTAAATCCTTTCTTGGAAGATAATATGCATCACCTTCCATTGCATCATTCATTTGCTTGTAATTAATTACCATTTTTCTTTTTCCTCTTTTAATTTCATTATGATTTTCAACATAAAATACCGGTGCTTACTTTTTGATGGTCTAATCAATCCCTTTTCTTCTATTTCTTTGATATCTTTTGCAAATTCCTCTATATCTTGTTTTATATATATCATGGGTTTGCATTTTATTTCTTTCATAGGTTCTTTTAATTTTAATTCAATTAATTTGGTATTTTTATTATTAATTTTTGGATTTAAAGGATTTTCATTACATGTTTTTTCTAATAATTCTTCAATATGGGCAGGAATTATTCGTCCTGGTTCTAAATTGATTAATACATGGTGAAATTTTTGGTAAAGAAGTGCAACAATCTCACCACGTTTCAGTTTGCTAAACTCTGATTGTTTGATAGAGTAGGTACATTTGGAAAAGTGAGTAATAAGAATTTTAATGACTTCTCGTAATTGCTTTGACCGAATATAAGGAGTTTTTAACGATATATATTCTAAGTATTGGCAAAATGGTGCTAGAACTGATTTCCATTGCACGCTGATTAAAGGCTTTCGCCCTAACTCACGTTAAGAGCTAAATATCTTAATTAAAGATTAAAATAAAGCTAAGAACTAAGCAAGACAACAAGCTATTTAAAAAGGGAATAAATAAATCTGGAATCTTAGCTGGTTTAAGAATCCATGATTTATATTGAATAAGTCTATAAGCGGATGACTTCTGGTTCAGCATGATGTATATACTATATATACACACAATAGAAAAGTTGGGTGAGCCTTATCTACCAAGGATATATACCAACTGCTTTTCAACTAACAGTGGTGTATTGGTGTGTATATATGATACATTGCGATGCAAATGTATTAAATAGGTTTTACACAAATAAAATGATATTATGGCACAAAAATAACTACTTGCTCAACTAATTAAATATTGGGTTGGAATTTTCATTTCTTGATATCTGTCTGATGCAATACTATGTAGTCTGTTTGCATCATACAAGCTTGTTGGCATGTTGCTGAGTCTTGCATTCAACTAATAGTGGTGTATTAGTGTGTATATATGAGATATTGTGATGCAAATATATTAAACAAGTTTTACACAAATAAAATGATATTATGGCACAAAAATAACTACTTGCTCAACTAATTAAATATTGGGTTAGAATTTTTATTTCTTGATATCTGTTTGATGTAATACTATGTAGTCTATTTGCATCATATAAGCTTGTTGGCATGTTGCTGAGTCTTGCATTCAACTAACAGTGGTGTATTGGTGTGTATATCTGAGATGTATATTTGAGATAAACCAGACAATGATTCATAAGCTGGTTTAATTTCATTTTTTGAAGCATCAATTTCTATCATAGTAAGCCTTATTCAATAATTACCATGAATAATATGAGTAACTTAATTTTATGTGCAGTGGAATGCCATGTTTTAACTTCTCTTGGATCTGCTATTACTGTGATGGGTTATCAATTGGAGTTGATATATACATGCTTTATTTCTTTAATTTGTACATAACACTTGCTTTATTTCTTTCATGCTTTATTTCTTGGATATATTGTAATTCTCTAAGTTAACAATCCATGATTTATATTGAATAAGTCTACAAGCGGATGACTTATACTTATTTTTTATCTTTTCAGGCGAATCCGATGTCTAGGGAGCCAAGCTTTTTTGAGGTCTACAAGCGGCTGCACAAAGCCAAGGATAATTCAGAAGAGTATATCACTTCGGAAGCAGTAAGGATTGCAGTAAACATAAGTTAGCATTTAAGTTACATCAAGTTTCAAGTACAAGTGTCTTATAACTACTTTTTAGGAAGAGTATGAAAGGCAAATGACTGAGTTGCAATCTCAGAATGGTGAAGGTAGCAGCAGTCAAGACTCTACTAACAGTATATACTTGGATGTTGTTGGAGGTCCCGACAAGAAAGGGCGTATCTACGGATTGGGTTCACAAGCAACTAATGTTATTGGATCTTCTTCCATTCCCTCCACCTCTTCTATTGATGGAGTATCACCAACAAAGATTGTTGCAATACAAGATAAAATTCAAGCTTTAACTGATGAGCTTCGCCAAAAAAATCTTAAGCAAGACATGATGAGACAGAAGATGAAACAAGAACAAAAGAAGATGGAACAAGAACAAAACATGATGAGGTAGAAGATGGATCAATGGGAGGAGAGGTTTAGGACTCTTCTTGTGGGTAGTCAATTTAGAATGTCATCACCTGCAGCTTCACAACCTGAACCTTCCCATCCTGCACCTAGAGAAGAGGATGACCATGATGATGAGGGTGACGATGATACAAATTATGATGACCTAAATCTGTGATTAGTTTTATTTTTATATTTTCATTGACAATTTAAATATTTGTAGTTACTATCTAAATATTTGTAATGACAATTAATTATTACTTTGCATTTTGGTACGAGAATTTGTGATGATGTTCTAAATTGTGATTTCTGCTGCTACATGATTTTATTGTGATGGTTAATTGATCAAGTTAGTTATAAAATTAAAAGTATATTAAAAAGATAATTTCATCTCTAATTTTTTTTACTTTATTTTGGGAATTAGAGATGAAATTAGAGATGGAAAAGTGACGTCTCTAATATAATTATTATTATAATGTTTTACTTTATTTTCGGAATTAGAGATGGAGACGTGTCGTCTCTAATGTAATTATTATTATATTTTTCAGAAAAAAATATCAAATTTCATCTCTAATTTAGAGACGGAACTAATTTTTCGTCTCTAACTATCAGTGATGCTGCTTTTACCGATGGATTAATTTCCGTCTCTGATTCTGTCTCCAAATCTTTAGAGACAAAATTTTGACCTTTTAGAGACTGGAAAATTTCATCTCTGAATCTGAAGTTTCTGGTACTGCTTCAGAGTAGATAGATTCAGAAACTCGACTATAACTTAGCCATGGAACTCAGCTGCAATGGTTTCAAATCTAGGGTGAAATAAGGCCATGGAGCTCGATCACCTCAGTGGAAACTATTGTAGCAACCAAAAGCATAGAAAGGTATTTGATTGTTAGGATTTTAGATTGTTATTCCTGCTCGGATCTCTTATCATTTTGGTTTCCTGATTTGGTTTCTTTTTCATTATTCTTCATTAAGCCTCCAAAAATTTCAAGTTACCTCCTCCACTTTTGTGCCCGCCGAAGATTGCAGCTGAGTAATATCAATATTTTAATCTCAATATTTTATTTTCAGATCTAATGTTCAGTTTTTTTTTATTTTTGAATTGATGCCCTTTCTTCAGGTATAATTGGGTTTTTGTGATTTCAATACTTCATTTTTGGAAAAAATATTATATTTCATGTGAATTATGATATGGAATTATCATTTTTTGTTATTTTCTGGATATAATTTGTGTTATTAGATGTTTCTTTTGCAGCACCTCCATTTTTCAAGTAAGTTTCTGATCTGAATTTTTATTTTTGATTAAACCATGGGTTTTTTATTTGTTTTTTTTTTATACTTGCCATGGGTTTTCAGGTTTCCATGGAGCTCACTCAATAATAAATGCCTATTCATTCATCTTTCTTTTATATCTTTTTTTATAATTAAAAAACTATTTTATTTTTAATATTTTTTTTATTATAATCATATATTATATTATATAAAACAAAAGTAATACCTTAATAGAAAATGTTATATAACATCATATCCTTAACTCAATTTCTCACCAAAATGTTAAGCTTACTCCATGACTATCACATGTTTATTCATCTTTCTTCCATATACTCTTTCTTTCATAATTAAAAAACTGTTACAATTTTATTTTTTTATGTACTAATTAACATATCCCTTTTTTCAATACTCTATTTTCTTTCTTGGAAATCATCCAGTTGCAACCATTCCAAATGCAATCCTTTCTGTTATATTATATAAAACACGGTTGATATTTTATTGAAAAATGTTACGTGACATCATATGCTTAACTTAATTTCGTTTTCAAACTTTAGCCCCCCTCAATAACCAAGGCCATTGCTATGGTGCACTAGGTCAAGTTATGGTGCACCATACACCATTGACATTACCTGTTATTACAGGTTATTGTTTTTTTTTACAGGTTGTATTTGTTTTGAGTTATTACTATTCACCAATGGAAGATTTGTCGGAATTACTGTTTATTGCTAGAATATTGGTCAAAATTACTATTCATAACTGGAATATTGATCGGAATTACTGTTCACTGCCAGAATATTGACTGGAATTACTGTATTAGTCCTTATATTTTTTCATAAATAACTGTGCATACTGAAAATCTTATAGTATGTGTAAATATTACCAGTTAAAATTTATAAAGTTTTTAGTATACACAGTTGTTTATTAAAAAAATAAAAGACTGATACAATTTTTATTAGTATTATTTTAACTGGTATTATTTTTACAGTTGTGCAACTTAAAAAAATAAATAGTATAACCTTAAAAAAAGTGTTGGCAACTGTTGGTGGTCGGCGAGTGGCGGCGGTGGGTGGTGATGATTGGAAAAATCATAAAAAATATAAAACCAAATATATATATATATATATATATATATATATATATATATATATATATATATAAAGAAAACCTGTTTAGCGATTTTATTTTGATCCAAACTATTGATTATTTTTATAATTAAATCAATGGCTTAGATCAAGTGGTGTATGGTATACCCTCCTTTAGAGGGTACACCTTAGAATTGGCCCAATAACCAATGTCTGTTCATTCCTATTTATTTTATATCTTCTTTCCCTTATAATTAATAAACTATTCTAATTCTAATTTTTTTTAACGTACTCATCTATTATATTATATAAAACACATGTAATGCTTTAGTAAAAAAATTCTATATGATAAGAAATACTTAAAATATGAAACTTGTATTTAATCAAGACATAAATGACGTTAATGAAATACAACTCATTTTTTTCATGTGTAGCTCAAATTTTATTAAAATTGTGTGTATCTAATAATAAAAGTGGTTTCATAAAAAAAAAAATTGAAATAATTAATGTTATTTATAATTTTATTCAATTATCTTATAATTTTTTATTATTTACTATTTTTCAGTATTTTCATGAATCACACAAGTGATAATAAAGCTTAGCGTTGCACGGGTGATGACTAATAAGCTATTCTGAATTACTAATAATAAACTTGGCATTGTCAAGACATAATGTTGGCCTACAACCAATAATGTCCTTCAAGCATCTTTGACCTTCCAACCCATCTTGTCTTGCCAAGACATGATGTTGGCATACAACCAACAATTCCCCTCCCAACAACTCTGAACAACCTAGCCTTGCCAAGGCCTGATGTTGGCCTACAACCAAACAATTAATCTCCTCCTAATAACTTCAACCCACATGACCTTGCTAAAGCAAGATGTTGGCCTATGACCAACAACTCCTTTCCCCTCCTAGCAATTCTGTTGACAAAGCAGGATATTGGCATACAACTAACAATCTACCTTCTAGCACTTGCTTGTAGTCTATGCTTTTCTGAGAATTGAACTTGTGACATTGGCTCTAATATCACTTATTAGATTAAGATATTACCACTAGGTTAAAAGTTATAGTTGTTAATTAGGGTGCAACTCTTTCTATTTAAAGCCTATCAACAAGTGGCACACTTCGATTTGATTTCAATCTTACTTAGGCCTTACCAAGGTAAGATGTTGGCCCACAAGCAATAGTCTCACATCCAAAAGGTGTAAGGATACTTTGGGAAATAAAAAAAACCTCAAGGATTCATATATATTCCTTTGATTCCTTTATATATACTCCCTCCATCCATTTAGGAATCTTGATTTGTCCAACATTATCTTTTAATTTAGGAAATCAAAGAGTATCTATTAGTCATTTTTTAACTTTGCCCTCATCTTTTATTATCTCAATTAAACTCAATAAATACATATTAATTAATTTTTACAACTTCCTAAGTGAGAAAATGGATAATTTAGTCATGTTAAATAATATTTTTCTATCATTTAGCATATTTAACAACTTTCTTAATTTATCTGCATTAACCTTAACAGACAGATAAAAATGGACGGAAAGAGTATTGTATTGCACAATAATTAATAAAGTCATTAAATAACATCTATTAACAAAAACAATTACATTTAATTGAATTATGCTTTATTAAAATATTCAAAATATTATTATTGCTCTATCATTACATAGGCTCGAATAGTGGAAAACTTTGACTATATATCGTTTGATGAAGGAGAAATCTTAGTACAAATCCAATATTTGTTTTATGAACTCAAAGGGTTCCAATACCCACAAGGAATTAACCGGTGGTAAGTGAACCACTCACTTAGGGGAGTATAAAAGTTTGATTTTTGGAGATGCCACTTAGTCTTAATTAGATCAAGTACTTACTACTAGACCAAAAACTATAACTAAACCTCTCGCAGTTCATGAGTTTGATTTGACTCTTACCTACCTAGCATTGCCAAGGTATGATGTTGACCTACAACCAATATTCTCCCTCCTAGCAACTCTAACCCACCTGGCCTTACTATAGCAAAATGTTGGCCTATAACCAATAATCTCCTTCCCAACAACTCCGACTCACCTGACCTTGTCAAGGCAAGATGTTGGCCTACAACCAACAATTTCCCTCTCAGTAACACTAATCCACTTGACCTTGTTATCAAGGTAAGATGTTGACTTACAATCCAATTAATTGCCCTCCTAAGAACTCCAACCCACCTAGTCTTGTCAATGAAGGATGCTGACCTACAATCAACAATGTCCCTCCCAGCAACTCCAACCCACTTGGCCTTACTAAGGTAGGATGTTAGCCCACAACCAACAATCCCCCTCCTAGCACTTGCCAGCAATCTATGCTTTTTTGAAAATGAGTATGTTGTTAGCTATGACAACTATCACCCAAGATGGGGATAATTTAGTGATTACAAGCTTTTAAGACAACATTAAAAAAATTAAGCATTTTGAAGCATTCAATTAATAAGTGTAGCAGAACATGCATAAATTAAGTTAATATATAATATAAAGAGTGTAGGGAAAAGAGAATCAAACTCAAGAGCTTATTCTAGTTCAGTCACCAACTACTTGTGACCTACATTCAGTCCCCGAGCTTAGCTTGATATTTTTTCACTATCTCCTAGACTTAATGGGTGCTAAGAAAACTTTTGTACACACAAGAACACTCCTCACACCTTGGGATCCTCCACCTTTGTGCTAAAGCATCCAACTCTTCAAGCTTCACAGTTGTTTGAAAAATCTTTACATTCAAGAGCACTCACAACACGTTTAAGATACATCACCCTTTGTGTTTGAGCCTTACTACAAGGGATACCTCACATTTTTCTCTCTTAGGGGATACTTCACCCTTTTACAATGATTTTAAAATGAAGAGAAAGATTAAAAATTCTCACATGAGTAGATATATAACTTGAAGAACAAAGGAATAAAAAAATTTTGTAATAAAAAAACTCAAAATATGATTTTGATGATTCAAAGATCAAATCAAGTGTTCAAGAGTTGTAAAAGTTTCAATCTACATTTATTTACAGAGCCTAGGTGATAAAATAACTGTTGGTAGTGTTTAGAAATTATTTTTTATGAAAACTAGTCGTTTATAGCCATTAGAAGCATTTCTGGGCTCGTGGTAATCAATTACCAAGATTATCATGCTTTTGTTTTGTTAAAAACACATTAACAACATTCTGATGCTTAAAAATTGACTTTAAACACTCATAATTTCTTCATTTCTCATCTGTTTTAAGCAAATGACCACTCATTGGAAAGATCTTTGAGTCAATTTTCATATGAAATAAGTTTTAGGACAAAAATTAAAGTATTTTGAAAGTTATGATCAAAAGAGTAACCAAAGGTCAGTTTTTCAAAACTTAAACTTGACTATTTTTCATAGTTTTTAACTACCACCATGACTAGCTTTTCAAAATATGTTTGTTAGAAATTTTAGTATGTAAGAACCATTTGTAAAGATTTAAAAACATATTTGAACTCTTTTCTTGTAAAACTTCTATCTTTACATAAGAGAAAACTTAAAAGGAAAATATATTAATTCTAGTCTTTAGGCTTCTTGATGTAATCCAAGTTTCCAAAAATTTATTCTCTTCAAATCTTGCAAATGCTTGGAACATCTTTTCATTCTTATTCTTCTTGAGTTGAGCATAATTGTAATATTTTACTTTCTTGTTACAATGCTCACTCTTGGTACTTGGACTATCCTACAAAGTATTACTCACTTAAACAAACATAATTAGTTTAAATTCATAATTTAATATCTTTATATACATGATTTATAAATGTATAACTCTAGTTTGTCTAACATACATATAAGAATTTCATAGATACATCCAAATAAGATATTTATCAATTACTAATAGATATGCTCTACATAGGATGCAACAAAGAATACTTTACACATTTCATTTAAATAGAGTCAAATTTAATATTAATTAAATATCACTCATGTAACATATTATTGGATATATCCTATAAAAGATGCTATAAAGAATATGCATGATTCTTATATGAAATATAACAAGATGAAGTACATTATCATGCATAATCCAATATAATTCATTAAGCACATCTATGTAGCATAATCATCATTTTTTTATCTTGTATTTGTCATCATCAAAACTTAACATCTTAAATCATTGTGGTAAACTTATTTCCAGACATGTGACATTGGATTTGATATTAAGAGAGATTCATGCCTAAACTTGAAGCACCTAGTTGAGTGAACTTAGAACTTTGTGTCACATAATTTAAAATACAAAATTTTATGAAAATATTAAGTACTGATTGACCTAATGCACTCAACTTAAATGCTTTAAATTTAGGCAAGAATTTCTCTAATATTAATTACTTATTGGATCGAACACTTCTAATTTGATCAAAAGTTATAACTGTTACTTAGAATACAATTCTTTCCACTTAAATCCATGATCAACAAGCAACACATTCGATTTAATTTCGACCTTACCTGAGCCTTGCCAAGGCAATATGTTAACCCAAAAGCAACTGCCTTATTTCGTTCCTTTATATATGTTGCATTTAAAGTAGTTGCACAAGAATTAATAAAGTCATTATAATTAAATAACATCTATTAGCAAAAATAATTACATTTGATTGAATTACTCTTTGTTTAAATATTTAAAACATTTTTATCACTCTATTAACCCTTTATATTACAAAAGATAAAGTTAAAAAAAATTATTAAGTTTTTAACGTGACATGAAAAAAAAGAAGGGTTGGAGTAATTATTTATCTTGTACCAGGAGCATCGTAATCACACATTCTATATACACTGAATCTATACAAAAAAGTTTTCTGGGGTCATTAATTACTAGGATTGGAATATTCTATATAGTACACGGGTTTGTTGAGTAGCAATGAACAATAAATGTTTCCCGACTATCAGTTTTGTTATGCGTTCATTGAACGTTGAGAAGCATAGAGCACACTGCATGTGTGGAAGCCACAGTAGCTAGTCATGTACATCTTAGGATTCTCTTGTATTTGTTGGACGTATTTTTTTGCTCGACAGCCTTGATCATTCTTGTAGATGCACCTGTAGTATTTTCTGCCAAACACAAGGTGACTTAGATCATTATTCTTTGAAAACACGTTGAATGGATCATATTCCATTACCAACTCAATTACCCATTAATTTTAAAAATCCATAATCTCTATATTCACTTATTCAGTTTGTTTCTAGCATTGGGTTAGTATACAAGATGAAAGATTTCAATTATTGCTAGATTTTTAGTTAGTTGGCTTTTGGTTATATGTAATTGTTCAGATGGTCTTCTAATAAGGGTTACTCTCATACAATGCTTGCATGATACCCAAGTCAAATACCAAAATGTCAGCAGTGATACTGAAATCTCAATCTTTAGTATAACAGGTAAACATGCCAATTTAATGGGTGACGCCGATTTTGGCTTTACAAATTATTGTATAAAATTAAAATTTGCTTCTTTCATTAGTTGTGTGTGACAAAATGTTCTCATTTTCCCCATTAATGGCAAAAAAATTTTAAAATAAAATACCTCGTGATTACCTTGGGTATGTAGAATTAAGGATTGTCTTCTCGGCGCACTTCCTCCATTCATGAAAATCTTGTGTACTGGGCAGGACTACGGTCCATGTTGGCTGAATATTTCTGCAACATACCAAGATTCAGTTCTTTAGATACTTTTCAACCTAAATTAAGAAGGAATTACTTAAAGACTTATCTTTGAAAAGCTCTAGCACTAATCATGATTCACGTATGGGAATGCGCTCTTTATATATATACTTTTTGGGATGAACAGATGCTATTCGCAAATGAGTCTTACACAGCTCTCATAAAATATGTGATGTAAACTTTTTTCATATTAAATGAATGGTAATAAATATAAATTACTAAGGGAGATAGGAGAAATGAACCACATTCTTGACAATAATTTGACTTGATCCCGAAATATGACAATACGTCTATTCATCTCTTAGTTTGATTAACCATCCAATTAACCTACTTTGCGAGTGCAATTATCCTTTGAATAAAAACACAAACTTTGAAAATTCAGCAACGTACCTTGGGTTTCTATGCTCATCTTGTCCCTGGAACAGCTTGTCAATAAGAGCCACAACATCTTGGACCCCAAAATCCTTATTCAAGTGGTGGATATCTTCTCGAGGATCCACAGCATTTTGGAATCTTGCGATGAAATTTTCAAACGCCGGCAACAAGATTTTCTTCAAGGAACTTTTCATGACTTCTCTTAGCTGGTCATCAAAGACAACCCATGTAGACTGCATTTGACATATCTCCTCAAATTGCAACCTAAACAGCTCAAGCTTTTCTTTCCAACACTCTGCAGCTACAATATTAATATCAGGTGCTAGTGACTCATTATCTATATTCAACATGCCAAGTACCTGATCCCAAGAGCTTCTCTGGTAGTTTACAAGGTATTGCTGCATTTTGGCTATGTGTTTCTGGATCCACTCATCTCCCAACACCTTTCCCAGTTCACACTTCTTCACCTTGTGAACTATGTATCTCCAATTGTTCATCATGAAAATAGAGCACAAAGAAGAGTCCTTGTAGATTTTGGAGTTGGCCTTTAAATTAGTCTCTAACAACTCCAAAATCTGAGCCACCTGGAGGGACAACGAAGAAGAAGAAGAAGGTGACCCTTCATCGTCAAAAGCAAGCTCAAGGGTCTTCCAACATTGACAAGTCCCAAAGAGGTAGTTCATCACATAGCGGTTAGTTGGATGAAGGCCACCACCGGAAATAACCACCTTTGCCGGGTGCTGACGAATCAGATTCTCCAGCTCCATGAAAACTCCTCTGATTGCTTCCCTTAACCTTTTACTTACTGTGATTGCTTCATTCCAGAGAACCACACTGTATTCATCTGAGAACATTGACTCTAAGGCGGGTTTAAGGTCATTCAGTGTCTCAAACACTTGGAGGATTCTGAACAAACGCTCTGGTGACCGGGTTGTAGTAGCCACGGCATTTGCAAAGTTCAGTAGATGAATGGTAGGTTGGTGGCAAATTTCAATGAAAGAGAGATCAGCAAAAGGAGAGAACCCAAAGAAGACACGATCACAGAGATGGCGTTCATATGGGAAAAGCATCCTGAAAACATCATTGGAAGCTTTGATCCAGCGTTCAATTTCGTCTTTGAGATATTTCAGTGGCATCTTGTGGACCTCTTCGTTACTCATAATAAGGTTCTCTAGCTCCATCTTCATCAACTTGTCCTCCAAGAATTGTCTTCTCCAACTGCAGAACACGTGGTAGCACTCCTTCACAAACCCAGCAGCCATTGCCTCCATAAGTTTTGTTTCTAGGTCCTGAGGGTACATAACTGTCTCCCCACTTTTGATCTCAATCCCCAGAATCGAATATAGTTGTTTTATGTGGTCAGTGTCAGCTTCTGTTTCTTCTTCCTTAGCAGTATCAATTTCAATTGCCACATGCTCTCCATGACTATCATTTTCAATATCTAATTGGGAATCTGAATAGGAATGAGAATGAAGAACCATGAGCAAATAACAGAAAGCTGCTCCAACCAAAGACAGCCCCAAGTTGATCTTCATCAGTTGTATTGTAAGACATTCAAGATAAAAATTAAGGATTTCCACTTCCAAGCCAAGCTCAAATTGCTTCGATAAGCTCAATGACATCAAAGCAAAAGCGCCATTAGAAATCAAGCTAAACACATCTGTTTTTTCATCCTTGGCTTTATCACCGAAAAAAGAGTATAAAGAGGTTATCATCACAGCCGAAACTCCCATATGAGCTTTCAACATCAAACTCTTTGAAAATTGCCCTTTCCTAATCATAGCAAATAACATAACACAGATGATTGTGAAACTTACCACACCATAAAGAGAGATCTTCAAAATCCTCCACACTCCAACTACATGTTTGAAATTGATGGACAGGCTCAGCGCATAGCACAGCAGCCCAATGACACTGGACACAAATCCCACAATTCTCCATAACTTCAGCTGAGTTAACAGGTTTCTAAATCGTGAGGACATTTTCTTTCTTTCTTTTGAGATGGTGGATCTGTTGATTATGTTTGAGGTTGTAGTGTAACAAGAGGCAAAGAAGGGTTTTAAGATGGAAAGAAGTCATACTCATGCCAGTTGTTTTGTGTCAAAGGTATAACCAGGAAGCAAGGCTTGGGTTTGAAAGTCTTCATCAAGTTTGATGAAATTTCCATTGAGAGAGATTAAATCATCGTTCTGGTTGGGTTATTTGGGTGCAAACGTGTGTCTTGAAGAATTATTTAGACCTTAGGTGATTTTCATAGAAAAAAAATTCGTCATTTTGGGATAACACGTAGTCAATCCGGATTATGACATGTGAAGCTACCTCGAAGCTTTTCTTGAACCTAGGGTGATTTTCATGGAAAGAGAATAATTTTTTTTTCATTTTTTATTTTTAAATAATGATATTTACAAATCATTTTTCTTATATCATTCTTACATCACTTTCTTTTTAAGCAATAAAATAAATAAAACACACATTTTAATAAATTCTTTTTCTATTTTTATTTCTCAAATAAATAAAATATAAGCAATAATGTATTTATTTTGATATGTAAATAATATTTTATTTTATTTTTTATGGTTGGTTCTAGTAGATAATAGAGTCTTGAATTATGCATCTAGTGGTCATTTTCCGGAGCCCATCAGCAATTTCTTTGGGGCTTCTAGAATTTAATTTCTGATATCCGCTTGCTAAAAATTCCATCTTGAAGTAATAAACTTAACTTATAATACAAAATGAAGTTAGAATTATAATGACTGAAAATAGTCAAATTATTATTCTTTAGTCTATAAAGATTGAACATATTATCTGCACGCATCCAAATTCTACGTCCCCTGCTCCCTGGTTCCTATGTAAATTGTCTTTGACGGGATTGGAAAGATAAATTAATCAATGTGTATGTAAGTTTACTTCAACATTACTTGATTGCAATATAAAAAGAGAAAAAAATGTATTCTAATTTTATTAGATTTTTTGTTTGTTTTTTTTAGAATATATCTTCACTTGATATGTGAGAGATTAATTTCTCAAGATTTGATAAGATATTTAAATAAGGATTCTTTTTAATGATGTTATATTTATACACATAAATTTTAAGATCAAACTCAAAACTACATACTTAAAAGACTCAAATTCTTTCTATTCGGATTAACACACATTCGTATTCTAATTTTATTAGTTGATCCAATTCTAAGTAACAAAATATTGAAATTATTACCCAAAGAAAAAGTTAAAATTACCATCAATATAATGAGGAGCAAATTAAATACAATCCCCACTTTTGTACATTAAAGAGCAACTCTTTATTTATTTTCCCCATACCAGCTCCTTTAGGTCAGGAGGTTATGGAGAGGTAAAAATTTTAGGGAGAGAGTTATAGTTAGGAATATACCCAGAATCAAAACACCGCAAACTGAAATCAAATGTATCACGTAAGATGGATGGAGATGGATGGGAAATATATTAATGAATCTCCCTACAAGCAACCTCACCTGGAGGCAAGAAGTGGTGAGTTTAGACTCGTGCATTTAATAGTATCTACCATTATTATTATATGTATATAATAAGATGGACAGCACCTGCACATTCGACAAGAGTCGTGCATATAAATATAATGTATGTATCATTATTTATTAAATTTGAGTATATTTTCTTAAAAGTGATTTATTCATTTACTCTATTCTTTTTTCAAAAATGAAACTGAAATCATCATTCTTAATGGATTTTTTTATTTTAAATTTTAAATTTCAATTCTTTTTAAATTAATTTTATATTTTTTAAACATTTTTTCGTGCTTTTAATCTATATTTTTTAAAATTTTATATGAATTTATAAAAACCCTTACCATGCACTAGGATACTTGCTACTTGTATAAATATATATGTGATTAGTCTTTAGACCATAAAAAATTCACTACTCTTTTCATAATTAATTAACTTTTGCAATGTTCAATATATATATATATATATATACACGTGTGTGTGTGTGCAATATATGTGATTAGTCTTTTAGACCATAAAAAAAATCACTACTCTTTCATAATTAATTAACTTCTGCAGTGTTCAATATATATATATATATATATATATATATATATATATATATATATATATATATATATATATATATGCAAATGAAGAGTTTAAAAGACACTCAATGAATGGAACTTTTAAGTCTACCATGTAAAAACATTCATATAGTTGGTTAAAATGGATCTCATCAATGATACCATTTTAAAATGAAATAAATAGCATGTTGCCGTCCCTGCTATTAGCATTCCATCCGTATTTAGTGGCAAATGGCAACTCATAGATACAGTTAAGCACGTTCTTGACTAGTCATACTTTAAACTAAAGCCACAAGGTTTTAATCTTTGTCCCCTTCCCAACTTAAATCAAACATCTAAATTAGCAACCGGCATATTCTTAGTTGTTGATTGCATATTCCATGAAGCTATCCAAAACCAGGAAGTGACGATGTCTCATTTGCCAGTAGCTTGGCCAATAGGCATTGTTCTATCTCGTTCCATAGTAGTAATTTAATAAATTAAGGAAAAAGTCTACAAACTGATGCCGATGAGTATTTAATAAAGGCGTATGATGCTATGTCAAGTCAAAGTCTTGTCTTTACATCATAAGGCATTCTTCAACCTTTAAAAAAATTAAAACTGAATGGTAGCTTCTTGTCCAATCCAAATAATTCAGCTATAGTTATACATAAAAGTAACTATAATTAATATTCTTCATGTCATTTCGTTTGGTAGTTGCATGCTTGGATTCATATTCTTTCATTTTAGAAATTAATATGAACTTGTTAAATATAGCAAAATAGCAATAGATAGAAGAACAGAATTATTTGCATTAACTTGAGTCTCCTTATACAAGTGTTGTCTTGGTCTCTCTCTAAGAAACCATAGAGGATACCAAAATTAATTCAACTGAAAAACACGATGACATGCTTTGGTTTCTTAACTTCATAAGGTTGCCATTAGTATTGTTTTATTCAATTTTTGGTCCATACGCCAATTGTTGAGGTGAAGTATTAAAACTTTAAGCTTGATATATGTGCATCAGTTTGTTTATTTCTCACCATATTGAAGCTTTCTGTGTTGCTCCTGTTCTTTAAAGTTGTCTGAAACAGGTTCATTCCTTTGTATTTGTAGGCCACATTAATTTGTTTCTAAATCCGCAGATCAAAAAATTCCTTGTACATCCATGTTTGATGTGAACAATTCTGTATCATACACTTCTTTTATATTGCTTTTTCAATTCCTACTGTAGGGACTGACGACAAGTACTCAAACTCAATGGATGGGATCGATATGTCCTGTTTGCTAGATTGCTTTTATGAGTTCTTGTCTCTTTGCTACTAGCTTGCTGAATCAATGATCATCTCTATCATCACTTCCTGAATTGTAGTTACAACATTTTCTTTCTAATTATCTGCATTTGATTGGTTTATGTCTTTCTAGCTTATATCAGACATGATAAAACAATTTAGGGTTATATCCATTTTTGTTTACAATTGTTTCCTTTTGAGGCATTGACTATTTTTTCCCTCAACTTTGTGCATGTGATTATCTTAACAGTATCTTTCAAGAAAATATCCATGTTTTTCCTTACAATTTTGTAAATAAAGATCTCCTGGAAATTGCTTGACTTATCCATCCTTATAATATGATGGTTCAAGATAATGTTACGCCTGCAACTTTGCAAACTATTGAAAATTTCCTCTTTAATTCCTTAACTCACTTTTTTTTTTTTTAACAACTCACATTTTTTTTACCATTAAATTTCTCCTTTGGTAGAGCTAATTAGGAAGAAAAGAAAGGGCTACATTGTTATGATATTGACATTCATAAAAGAAAGGAAAGGAGAGGGATGGATTTATCTTCCATGGAGCCTATTGAAAATTTAACTATTTGCAATCCTTCCCTCAATGGAAGGATAGGAAACGGCAAAAGGATACAAGAAAAAGACAAATAACTTTTTATTATTTTATTATTTCTTCTTTGATTTGATTATTATTTTATGATGGCTTCTTTGGTGGAATCACAAATGTGATGTCATCGGTACACTTTGTATAGTGTGTGCTGAACTGATTTCTAGTTTTGTCAATTTTGTTGTAGCATTTCATCAATTCTTTTCTTATGTTCCTTTTCTTGTTGAAATATATGATCAGTTCTTAAAATAAGATAACTTATTTTGTTTATTTCTCTTTCTCTATAATCTTCGTTTATGTTTTTCTTTTTACAAAAATAATCTAATCGATCTCCTAATCCTTTTAGAACAAATCGTGTGTGTTGTAGTTTGGTTTCTTTCTTTCTTTTTAATTGATTTAATTCTTCGTTTGTTATTTTATTCATATCTTAATTCCTTCTCTGATACCAAATTTGTCTCAGTATAATGAAACTACTTCCTTCATCTAGATATTTTATCATATTTTTTCTTTTATATATTTAGATAGAGTATTTACTTGTATAGCAAATATTTTAATTTCATTATCTTCCTTTATCTTTTTTATTCTGTAAATTATATTGGTTTAGATATATGTTCTTCTTTATATTCTAGATAATTTGAATTATTTATAAATATATCGATTTCTGTTATTTCATTTTTTTAGGATAATAAATTTTTCCTATATTTGTAAATAAGTAAAGAATATCTATTTTATCATTATTTTTAAAAGTAATACTATTATGTGAATTTGTTAATGCATAACTAATACAATAGGTTACTAAAAAATATTTTGTCTCCTATTTTCATTAAATTTTTTCGTAAAAAATTATGTTTAATGTTAATATTTGATTTATTCTCTGAGTATTTAATGGTATTCTAATATTTGGTCTAATTTTAAATTTTAATTTTTCATAAGCTAAATTACCTTTTATTACTCCTAATATTTTATCTTTTGCATCAACAATTCTATCATCTTTTAAAATTAATTCTATAAGTGAATTTATTTCTTTTTGAAAAGTTAATTTTATCAATACTTGTACAGCTTCAATATGTATATAACCAATTTATATATATATATATATATATTAGTATAATATATTTATTTTAAACATAATTTAATAGTTTTGTTAAAAGTTATATTTATTTAAAAATTAAAAATCTACTCTTATCTTCGTCTCTTTTTATATTATTTTTTAAATCTATTAGTTTCTTCTTATTAAGTAGTTGTATATTAGTATTTCCTTGAGTATCTGCTATATCAATTAACATTTCATTACATAATTTTTCATAGTAAATAATATTGTTTCATTGATTAAATCTTTTTAATATTTCACTTAGTCTTTCTTTTCCTTGCATATTAGCATTTTTAACTAAGTCTAATTCTTCTTTTTATATTTTCTTAAATAATGATTTATTTATCAAAATGCTTCCTGAATAATTTCCTTCTTCTTCAGTTATTTGAAAGTCTTCTATATCTTCAACTTTTTCCTAATTTATTTCCATTTAAAGTGTATTTTCTATATATCTTTTAAGGTCATATTCACTAAGTTTAATTCTTGGAATTCTTATCTGCTTATTGTTTGCTGTTATGAGTAATTCTTCCAATCATATTTCATACGGGTTAACTGCTTCTAAGAAATCTATTCCTAATAATAATTTAATATTAACATCATCATTTACGTATAATTTTATTTGTAATAGAGTTCTTGAATCAAAGCACAATTCTATAATTGTTTTTTCATCGAAATTTTTTTCTTTTTGCTTAAATAGGATTGCTTTCTGTGGTTTAATATTCTCTACATTATTAATTAAATCACTACTTACATAGCTAAGTCATGAACCAGTGTCAATTAGTATTGGTATAATAGATCCGTTTATAATTCCTAATACATGATATTGACAGTAATTATTAGGCAAAAGGTTTATGATCATACCTGTTTTGGGTTTTTGTCAAAATCTCCTGACTCCTCTCTTCATTCTTTAATAGTTCTTCAGTGCCCACTGCTGCTTCCGTGAGTGATTGAATGCGTTGAATAGAGTAAATGGTTAAGTATCATAGAGATTTAAGTGAAGAAGAATTTTATTGATAAGTAATTATAAGTACAAGATAACTAGACACACTCTCAAGTGTCTGACTAATCTCATCAGAGATTAGTACAACCTCACGGCTGAGATTTTTGAAATTAAATTTTTTCAATCTGCTATGCCTCAGCATAAGAGGACTTATTTATACACGAGAGTCACTAATGACTAATTACAAAACTATCCTTACAAACGTAAGTGCTTACATCGAAAACTAAATAATTTACATAGTGACATCAGAGCTTACGTCACTCTTCAATTATTGCTTCATCCGATAATGTCTCTTCTTTTTCCTTGTCGGCTATTACTTTTTCTTCTTGACATCTTTCGCATGTGTGGTTTCCACTTACCTTAATCATTGCACAAAGACTATTGAGTACAGCTGGTCGATACTCCATCTGCGGTCCTTAGAGTGCGTAGAAGGGAAACTCAAAACTTGTTAGAATGCTTAAGTCTTTTTCTCGAATAGCTTTTCCACTTGTTTTGCTTAAAAGCAAAGTGTTTGGTCCTTTGTATAGTGTCTTGATGCATGATTCCTTACCAATATTCTGACATTGAGAAAATATGCTTGCCAGCTGGTTAGCTAGTATCATAGTAATTTGATCTTCTTCAAAGACAACTCCTGTCGGTTCATCTTTTAGTAGAAAGTTATTATTGCTTGTTCCAATAAACACCAAATGCTTAGCAGGTTGCTTATTAATGAAATTTGGATAGGCAGAGTAGAACTTTAAGAAAATACTTCGATCCTTCGCCTCACTCTTCTTGAATAATTGAACTGCTTCTTTGAAGTTGTTGGGAAACAAATTAATTTCTTCATGATTTAGGCTTAAGTAAAGACAGTCAATAAATCCAAATTGAAACATATTTAGGGTTAGTATTGGTGGTGCTCCAGGGAGGATAATTGCTTTAATACTAATGAGCTTTCAATCAACCATATAAAAAAAGTTATCTTTTTTCTTTATTAGTCCAATTAACTAATCTTTTAAAGTGCTCCCTGAACTTTTCTGCTGAATATTGAACTTGTAATTCGTGGTCTTTTCTAGAGGTTATTTGGAAATTGTCTAATGAGGATGGAATTTTTCCAAGTATTTTGAATGGAGATTGAGGTACAGGTGGATTTTTTGTTGCTTCAGAAAAAGTTCTTGGTCCAAGATAGATTTCTTTTCCTTTTGCTCGATACTCTTTGAGTGCTTTATCGGCTTCTTCCTTTGATAGATAGGATTTGTGTAGAATTCCCGAAATCTTTTGACAATGTGGTGCTGCTTTGTGTCAGTCATCATAAATTCCTGGAAATAGACCATTAAAAATTACATACCATTTGTTAATTTTCTTATCTTCTTGTTGTAATTTCTGGTATGCTTCTTCAAGAAATCCTTCCGCTTTGAGCTGAAGATTTAGAACTTTGATATCTGCTTCAATACATTCTAGTTCCTTCAATTTTTGTTCTTTTAGTGCTTTCTTGAGCTCCAATTGTCTATTGAGTAGTTTTACGTTGTTTTGTTGCTCCATTCTTTGGATAGTATATCTGCAAGAACATTCAGTTCTCCTTTAATGTGAGAGATTGAATAATTATATTCGGCTAATTTCATCTGCCATCTAATTAATCATCATTGCTTATAAGTGTCTTTATGATTAATATTTTTAAATCCTGCAACATAAGTAGAGTCAGTTCGTACAACAAATTCTTTGTCTAGCACATAGATTCGATGTTTTTCCAACATACGAATAAGTGCCAAAGTCTCTTTTTCATATGTTAGATAATTAATTTCACTATTCAAAAAAATTCCAGACATATATCTGCATAGTAATTCTTTCTTTTGTCCTGGGGGTTTTGCTTTCATAACACCTCCCCAACATTCATTTAATGCATCAGTTTCAATAATAATTAAATCATCGTTGGATGGATGATATAATTCAGGAAGATCCTGACATAAGTACTTTAATTTGGTAAGTATTGTTTCATCATCTTCAGTCCAAGACCAAAGAGCATCCTTCTTGAATTTTTGTCTGAGTATCTTTCTTTCTGCTACAAGATTCTTGATGAAACCTTCGTTAGAAATATATGTTAATAAACCTAAAAATCGTTGCAAATCTTTTTTATCTTTTAACTTTGTTGGAAAATTTTGGAGTTTTTCCAATACATGTTTTTGCATTATTATTTTTCCTTTTTCAATTTCTAATCCAAGATAATTAATTTTATTTTGAGCTAAAATATCTTTCTTGTTACTTAAAACAACTCCATGTTCTAAACATTTTTTAAGTACTAATTCAACTTTTATAAAATGATCTTCTAAATTCTTATTAGAGAAAACTAATATATCATCAATGTAAATAAGACAAAATTCTCTAAATTCTTTTAATATTGAATCCATTCTTCGCTGAAAAATACCTGGTGATTGCTTAATTCCCATAGAGAGTACATTTCATTCATATTGACCTTGAGGACAACTAAATACAATTAATGCCTTATATTCATTAGTAAGTCGTAATTGGTAGAATCCTGATTTACAATCAAAAGTACTATACCAATACATATTTCTTATTCGTTCAATAATTAAATCTTTTTTAGGTAAATAATATGCATCACCTTCCATTGCTTCATTAATTTGCTTATAGTTGATTATCATTCGTCTTTTTCCTCTTTTACTTTTATTATGATTTTCAACATAGAATGCTAGTGCAAAGTGGTTACTTTTTTATGGTCTTATTAATCATTTTTCTTCCATTTCTTTTATATCTTTTGCAAATTCATCTCTGTCTTGTTTTGTATAAATCATAGGCTTACATTTTATTTCTTTCATAGGGTCTTTTAATTTTAATTCAATTAATTCCAAATTTTTATTATTGATTTTTGGATCCAATGAATTTTCATTACATGTTTTTTCTAGTAATTCTTCAATATGAGCCAGAATTTTTCTTCCAGGTTCTAAATTAAGTAGTACATGGCGAAGTTTTCGACATACAGTTTCAACTATCTCACCACGTTTCAGCTTGCTAAACTCTAATTATTTTTTAGAGTAGATACAACTAGAAAAGTGTGTAAGAGGAATATGAATAATGTTTTGTAATTGTTTTATTCGTATGTAAGGTGTTTTTAAAGATATATAATCTAAGTATTGACAAAATGGTGCATATAATCGTAAGAAATTATTTCCTAGAATCATATCTAGTCCTGTTTCTTGCTGGTATATGGTAGGAACAATAAATATTTTAGTTTGAATTATTAAAGTAATTCTTCTTACTACTAAATACAGAGGATGTATAGATCTATCTGCAATTTGTATTTTTAATGATTTCTCTAGTTTTTCCCATTTTTCAAATAATGTTTTTGTTGCTAAACAAATACTTGCTCCAGTATTAATATGCGCTTCAGTTTCTTTATTATTTTTTTCAATTTTTATTTTAATATATGTACTATTCGGATTGATTTCTTCTAAAGGTAATTCATTTTCTTCGAATTCATATATACTGCTTTCAGAATTACTTAGTTCATCTTCAATCTGTTCAAGATTATATATTTGATAAACTTGTTTTATTACTTTTGATTTATTCTTAAATTATTTTTCTTTCTTCATGGACATTCATTATTATAATGACCTTCGACATTATACATCCAATAAACACATTTCTTTTTTCCTTTCAAACAATATTTTATCGGAGTATTTCTTTTTCTTCTAAAGTATTTTCTTTTAGTATTTTTATAGGCTTTTCTTTTAGGGTATGCTTTTCTAAGTTTTGGTTTTCTTTTATAATATTTTTTCTTTGTTTCTCGATTACATCCATAATTTCCTGGGTTTTCAATTTCTAATATATCACAGCAAATTGCATTTCTTCCCCTATTTAATTGTCTAACTGTTTCTCTTTGAATACATTGGTCTCTTAACTCATTATAGAGAATTTGGATAATTCCTCCAAAAAAAATCGCAGTTTCTTTTGGTTGTATTTGCCAGATAGTTCTTATCTCAGTACTTAGTGGATAAGGTAGTTTATCTATAAATAGATCCATATATATTGGCTTATTTTCAGTGTTTAGTTGATAGTAATATTTTTTATATTCATAAATAAATTTTTCAACTTCACACATATTACATAACTACATTTTATTTAAATGAGCTTTAGCCTTTTCATGTAAGAATCTATTTACTTCATTTTTATGTTCAAATATATTGTATCCTATAAATTATTGATAAATTAATCTCATAATTAATCTAACAAATTCCTGATTATTGCTAATAGTTCTTGCATAATGATTCCACGTATTGTCATCAATACTTGTTACAAATTTTTGTACATTTCCTTCAGTTTTACATATAATTAAGTTTTTTACATCGAGTAAGTTTAATCTATTAAATTTCTCGTCCGTTGCAATTAGTAATGTTATTTCATTAGTCTATTGTAAAAGAACTTCTTCTTTATTTGATGCACAATCAATATTTAATCTGGTTCTTATTCTAATTTTTTCATAACGAGGTTTATATTCTTCTGGTACAGAAGTCCACTTTCCTTGTTTTCTAGCATATCTTTTATTATACATAGTTTCTTGTTCGAATTTATCCCATGTTTCTTTTGGATATCCTAAATATTCTTGCCATTTTTGTTTTATTTTAGGGTTACTTGTTTCTCCTTTTTTCATAAATATTTCATCATAATCAAATTCTTCCTCTGAAGTACTGTAATTTAATATTACTTTTTCATTTTCATTATTTGTTTCAATTTGCACAATTTTTTGTATTTGTTTATTTTCATCTTTAATAATTTTTAATTGTTCTAGTAATTGCTGAATTTCTTCAATATCTGTTGATTTTTTTATTAAATTTGTATATTCTTCTTTTATCCTCTCCATGAAGTTACTGGTTTTAAAAGTTTTGAAGGTTCAACTTCTTTTTCTTCGAGTTTTATTATATCTTTAGGTGTAAATTTAAGTATTTCTTTTAAATCTCTTTTTGTCAAACATCTATTATTTTGTTCTTCATTTAACAATTTTTCAAGTTGTTGTAATACTTCTTCAAATTTAACAATATCTTCAGGTTCGTTTACTTGTTTATTTTTATTAATTTTATCTAATGTTGTTCTAATATGATTTATTTCGATTTTTTCATTATTAATTCTTTCACAAATATAGATTGCAATTCTATTAGTATTTTTTATTAATAATAAAATATTTTTATTTATTTCTTCTAGTATTTTTTGTATTTCACTATTTATTGATTCAATTATTTCTGAAACTGTCATTATTTTTTACTTTAGTTTTGATTTTATTTTTGTTTTATTTATTTTTGATTGCACGGTGCTTCGAGGCACCAGAGAATCTGCCTTATTTTATTTAACATAAAATATGAAAATAAGTTTTTTACTATTCTTTTGTTTTCTCCTTGCTAATATTAAACAAGGTGAAGTCTAATTCTTTTCCTTTTTATATCCCTTTCATTTTCGAAATATTAGCATCTTCCTATATATTCCCTTTTGTCTTAAGATACCAAACAAAGCAACTGTCAGTCTTGAGCGTCTGTTTGCCTTGTCTAGTTGTTTGTCTTCATCGCAGTTTGGTTTGGGCCTTCTTCATGGGAGATTGTAGTCTAGTATTATGGGCTATGTTGTTCTTTCACAGTTTGTTTTGGCACCCAAAGATGCTATACTTAATTAATTGTCGACGTTGTGACGTACACAGTCAGACTAGAAATGAATTATCAACTCGGATTTTGTCTGTTTATGGTGGAGGTTTCCTGATCTCTTCGTCTGCCTGGGATAGGAATAGGGAGCCAATATAGGCTTCTTTTTTTTGACCAAATTGTGGGTAAAATTATTTATTAAAATATTATTTTTTAAAAATTATATACTAAAATATTATTTTTTGTCAAGTATGACATTTTTTTTTGTAACGTCATCCATGTTGGTATTTTCACTTAAATAATTCTTGCATTTGACGCATGGATAACTCTAAACAGTTTAACGTTATCTACATAGAAACGTTAATGTAAATGACGTTATCTATGTGAATAGAAAAAAAATATCATGTCGAACAAAAAGGTGACATTTTGTATTGATTGTAATGACATGTTATATCTAGTTCTTAGTCGGACATTGCAAAGCGGAAGTTTGGTTGAACTACTGACGCTACATCGAATTTTAGTATGACGACTCTTCGAGAATCTGCTAAGCATATCTTACATTTATTGCAGGTGCATGATCGCATTACAATAGAACAACTTTATCCAGCTCCAGCAGCAGACGCAACGTAGAAGGAGGACTGAGTTAGAGAATACTTGGACACGACTTCGACATCCTGAGAACTTCGTTTCTACAAGCCCGCACACGACTCGGCCTCCTGCAATGAATGTAAGATATACTCAACAGATTCTCGAACGGTCGCCATATTAAAACCCGATATAACGTCAGTAGTCCAACCAAACTGCTGCTTTGCAATGTTCAACTAAGAAACAAATATGACATATGTCATTACAATTAATACAAAATGTCATCCTGTTGTCCAATGTGGCATTTTTTTTCTGTCCACATAGATAACGTCATCTACATTGGTGCTTCCACGTAGGTAATGTCAAAGCGTTTGGAGTTATCCACTAGATAATATCTTCCACGTTAGCACTTCTAGGAAGATAACACCAAAACATTTGGAGTTATCCACATGTCAAACCCTTTGGAATTATCTACGTGAAAGCGTCAACATAAATGACGTTATCTATGTGGTCAGAAAAAAAAATACCACAGTAGATAAAAAAGTGACATTTTGGTATATAATTTTAAAAGAATGACATTTTAATAAATAGTTTTATCATCAATGACAGTTTGATAAAAAAAATTAGTCAATGTACGACCGATGCGTATTTTCAATTTTATATATATAAACCTAATTAGGCTAATTTTATATTTTTATAAAAAATATTTAATTATATAAATTAAGGTTTGAGTTTTCAAAAATCCTATTTGGTTTATTAGGCTAATTTTTTATTCATTATTTATATATAATTAAGAATTTATAATACATACATAATTTATTAATATATATATTAGTATAATATATTTATTTTAAACATAATATAATAGTTTTGTTAAAAGTTATATTTATTTAAAAATTAAAAATATTTCTTAACCTATTTGAAAATCTTTATATAATGCAAGTTTTTAAATCGATTTTTGGATCAAATCTAACTTTTATATTTTCATAAACAAGTCAAATCGAACTCAAAAAAACAAAACCCATGATAGGTATCAGACCAAGCTCAGGATAACATTTTATAGAACAAGACTAGATCTATTTAAGTAAAGTCTAGCCTATAACATAACCAATTTTTATCCCTATTGTCTATCCTAGGGGTGTTCATGATCTGTCTCAACACAACAACTTGTCCTAACCCGAAGCTAATTGAGTCAAGTTCAAGTTCTTAAAACTTGATCAGGTGTGTTTTCAAGCCGAGTTCAACTCACAATTCGGATTGGCCTAGCCCGGCCGCTGCAATATAATGTTTTAAAACTTATATTATACATATCTTAAAATTAGTGATAAATTATAAAAAAATTAGACATAAACTAATAATTTTTGTATAACATAATAATATTTTTGTATTGATATAATTTATTTCATAATATATATTAATTGTAAAATATTATTTAGTTTTAGTTTCATACTTCTAAAATTTTATGACTTCAGAATGCATAATGTCCAATTTTATATATTTTATATAAATATTGAGTCAACCTAGTCCTAGCCTGGTCATTTGTTGGGTTATGATCGAGTCGAGTCTAGGTCTAAATAAATGTCATAATCAACGTATCAGATCGGGTTCAGATAAGGCCAAACATGTTCTAATCCATCCCATGAACACCCCAACCCTCGTTTGGTTATTTTTTCTTTTCCGTTTCTTTTCTTTCTGTTTTCTTCTTTTGTCTATACAACATGAGACATGGTAAGAAATTACAATAAATTCTAAAAAACATAAAATACCACATGGTTATAATAACATGCCAAATATAAATTAACATAATAACGTAAATCTTAAAAATATATTGTATATATAAAAGCATAAATTCCAACACTAGCGCATTCCTACTATTTATTCCATGCACAAATCTTAAAGATAAAATTAATAAATAAATGACAATAAACAATACATGTATTGAAAATTTGGTAGAGTTATGAGAATAAGGTATGATATTGAGAGCTAGACTTAGTAGAAATGTAGGGATAATGGTGAGGAGTTGAGAGATAAAGAAGGTTGAGAGTGTCCACAAATATTATCTTATAATCTTATTTTGATAATAGATTCTTCTCATATATGAATCTAAGCATGTATGGTTGAACCACATTAAAATGTACATGATTTATGTGATATTTTTTTCCTAATTATTTGTATTTATACAAGCACGTGCGGAAGGGGATGCGGTATTCCCCAACAAATGGTATCAGAGCTGTGGTTTGAAGAGATGCATAATGATTTGATGTCTCTTTGATCCCTTGAGTCGAAAGTCTTCCTAATTCAGGTGGCATATCTCGTTATAATGGTTTAAAGAGATGCACAATGATTTGATGTCTCTTTGATCCCTTGAGTCGAAAGTCTTCCTAATTCAGGTGGCATATCTCGTTATAATGGTGACAAGTATGTCGAAATTCTTCTTGACGTGGAAGTCAAGCGTTGTGTTCCATATAGGCTATGCAAGCACAAAGATTTGATTGAAAGATTTACTTAGCAATTTGATCGTGGTTTGTTGCATTGCGTGAAGATTTGCAATGATGGTAAAGAGTTTATAAAGATTGGCAGATTTGCATATTTTGAAGATTGTTTGTTAATGATAGAATTTGGATTAAGATAGAAATTGTTGGGATTGACCTAAATTCCTATTTTGATAAGTGTTGATAGCTTCCTATTTTATTGGTAGATTTGAATTTTGAATTGTAATTAATACAATATATGTGATATATTTGTTTTTAAATAGAAGATTAGGAAAGTCTTATCTTGATAAAGATAATCTTTATCTTGATAAAGATAAGATGTGTGATGATTTATTGCCATATATAAATTATTTGTGGGTTATAAAATACATGTATTAGAGATTTTGTAGAGTTATGAGAAGGAGGTATGAGATTGAAAGGTTTGGTAGAGATATAGGGATAAATTGTGAGGAATTATGAGATAGAGAAGAATGAGAGTAACCACTAATATTATTTTATAATCTTATTTTAATAATAGACATTTTTTTATTTGTGAACGTAGATTTATTAAACCAAATTACACTAAATTATACGTGATATATTTTCTTAATTATTCATATTTATACAAATACGCGTGAAAGCTATTTTCCCCAATACTATGCATGTTTGCTTATGCGGATAAACCTTTGGTTTGGTAGTTCCTTTTTGAAGTAGGTGACTGTTGTGTGTGATTCTTAAAGCCGTCTCCTGTCCTTTCACCTAGATTAAGATGTTATCAGTTGTTTGCTAGGAGTACAGTTGTCACTTTTATCTAAATGTCATGAATATTTAGTCATGTATATTCGTCTATGTAAGTTTTTGCTTTCGAAGAAACACTGGTATCATGTCATACATCGAGTAGAACTTTTTTTTTATCCAAATGCTGAAGCACCTTGAACATTGAAAATTTGATATATCCATGTAGATTGACTTAAATATCAATGAACCACCAAACAGGTAGCCACGGAAGGCAGAAGTAGTACACAATTGTGTATCAATTTAAGCCGCAACTGTTGGTGGAAATTTAAATCTCAAAGCTACCATATGTACACCTGCTCCTATATATTGCTGTTCATGTCACTACCAGTGAGCTCAGCTCATGAAACGGTAGGAAAGAGAGGAGCAATTATATGAAATCATCGGACTTAAAGAGAATAGTGATTGATGTCACATTTTAATTCAAAATTTTAAGATAATAAGTTTATATGTTTATATCTACTAACAAATTTTTTACTTTATTGTCATTTCTATTTAATATAAAACTTCTTTTATCTATATATATACTTAAAATTTACACTTAAGTTCTCAACTTCTAGACTGAACCGTAAAACCTAGTCACAAACTAGGGTAAAGGAACTCCTATGCTTAACCCTAATTTTTAGAAATAGTCTCTTATCATAGTATGGCTGGAATGTCTTACTTTTGGGAGATCTGCTCACTATATATATATAGATTTGTGCGGGATTCAAATCCTCTACGGTTTTAAACAAACTGTATGTGATCTCAGCGATAAAAAATGTTTCACTATGTAACAAGATAAAAATTGTAAATATAATTTAAAAAATGTAGACAGTTGGATCAAGCTACACCATCTTGTAGTTTTTCTAAAACTCTAGAAGGATCCCAATCCATTTGTGTCATACCATATAGTGTAGTGTTACTGTGTTACTAAATCCTCATGAGTGAGGTACAGGGTCGTTAGTAGCATGGGGGTGGTGGCTGTTCAGTTGCATGTGGATTGCAGCATTGAGCCCGTGCTTTTCATTAAGTGGGTCGAGTATGGGCTTAACTTAAGGGACCCATGTTTGTGAAACCTGTACACAATATAACAGCTTTTCCTAAAATACTGTCATTTATGTATCCAAAAGAAAAGAAATACTATCATTTATTGTTATATAAATTCAAAACATAAAATTCAAAATTGAAAAATGAAGGTTAAGAATGTTTATTGGTGAATATCCAACACATCGTATTTGACACCGGACAACAATCATTCATTTTAAAGTCATGCTTCATATATTTTTCAACTTTGATTTTTTTATCAATTTTTTTTCACATTACTTTTTATATTCTTCTTAATACTATTTATCATATATACTCTTTTTTATTATTTTTTTCACTAAATCACATATTTTTTAAAAAAAATGTGCACAATACATACATCTCTAAAAAAAATATGATTAATATTTTTCTATATTGTTTCTATATCACTATTTTTAGCCTTCCGAATTTTGTACTTCTCATTGTTGACCATGAAAACAGAGAAGAAAGCAAAGTCTTTGTTGATTTGTAGACGTGGTATCTCAATCCTGAGAGTCATACACAATTCTTTGATACATTTATTTTTTTCTATTTTCTATATTAATTCACATCAGTACAATTTTCAACATTTGACTTTATTTCGTTGTTTATATATTTATACTCTAATTCTACTATCTATACAAATATGAATTCTTCTGTAACTATGAATTTCTTAATGATTATGCAAGTGTAGGATGAAAACAGGATTGAACTTTAAAGGCTTGACTGAAAGACGAATGCTATGGTGACTTGAAAGTTCATGTTTCTTCAGACTATGAGATCCAGTCTCCGTGCATGAACACCCCCAGTGTTATAATAACAAAATTGAGGGCTTGAAAAAACAGGCTTAGAAAACTCCAAATCCATCATAGCCAACTACCATATTAATGAAAATTCGTATAAAGGATCGTGGACGTATAGAAAGCCAATGTACATAGTCTAGAACTTTTTTATTTTTATTTTTTCAAAATATTTTTCATTCGATAAATAAAAAATTAATCTTTCAATACACGTGAAGCGCCTAAGCAAAAATTCTTCTTAACAATATTATTTTTTTTAATTTTTTTTATTCACATAAATATAATATCATCTTATTTTGTGTTAAAAAAAGAGTTAAAGAGTCCAAGAAATTTTATCCAGAATGGGACACTGATTAAAACTTATTAAATGATTGTGCAAGTCCTACAATGATTAAGTATATAAGAAAAGTAACACTTATGCTGACTTGGGCAACGACCTTCCCTCATAAGCTAGCTTTTAGAATGTAATTAAGCATATTTATTTTAATATGTATAAGAGCCTATTCTATTTAGGCCACTCGCATATGTCAAGTCTTGGGTGTGAGGAAGGTGTGCTAAAATTCTATATTAAAGTTCAACATCGATTAAGTATATGAGTAAAGTATTATTAATAATAACTTGAGCAACTCTTCTTTCATGGTGGAATTAAAACCCAATTATTCATATATAGTGAGACTCATTCATAAAGTGAGGCTAAGTATGTTTTTGAACAATTGAGCTTGGCTGCGATGTTTTTACTCGAGCGGCTCTGTAGTCGAGCTCTTTATGTTAATACCTCATTTAATGAACTTAATTATATAATCGATTACGCAAAAAATATATCAAAATTAAAATATTTAATATACATAACTTATTTATAATGTTATATCTCAACTTTCAAGTATTTAAAACTATCACAAAAATTATAATAAAAAAAGTTTCATATTGGTAGGTTAATTGATAAGAGTTGAGACATGTTCCCTTTGTTTGGATGTGGAGAGAAAATGGAAAGAAAGAAAATGGAAGGAAAGAAAATAGAGAAAATGAGAAAGAGAAAATCAAGAGAAAAGTATATTTTCTCTCTTATTGTTTGGATGAAGAGAAAAATGAGAGAAAAAAAATGAGAATTGAGTAAAAAAAAATAAGAGAATATAATATATAATTATGTATAATGATATATTTACCCTTATTAAATGTATAATTAAATATAAATATATTATTTTTTAATTTTAAATTAAACATTTTTAAAATTATATTAAGTAAATAAATACATTTTATAAAAATACTAATTTGAAAAATAATTATTAAATTTAAAATGTAAATTAAATATAAAATAAATTTTTATTTTAAAAAATTCATTTTCCTTTCTTTTTTTATTCTTCATCTCTCCTATTCTTCCCCCACCTACCTTACCCCAGCAGCCTTGTCCACACGTCCTCCCTCCCCCTTTCTTTCTTCACTCAGATATCTTTAGTCCTACTAAGTATATGTTTGAATTAGAATTGATTAATTTAAATTTAGTTGAAAGTGTGTTTACAAATTTAAATTTGATTAAAATGAATTTACAGTAACGTAATTTATGTTTGATAATTTTTGTCTCAAAAGTGAGTTTGACCAAATGAATTTTATTTAGATGTATATAATCAAAATCACTTTTAAATGTGCAATTACTAAAAAAATATGAGTTTATATTACAATATTAATATTACTTTTTATTTCATTTCATTAATTTTAACTATACATGAACAAATTATATAAATGTATTTTTTTTTTACTTTTAGTGGTAGAGTTATATTATAAATAAAAATTTATAACAAAATGTTAAATTATATGCATAGTTGAATAAATTATATAAACGTTATTTTTTTTACTTTGGTGATATAGTTAAATTATAAATAATAAAAAATTGCAACAAAGGAAATAAATTATAACCATAAAATATTGAAATTTTAATTAATATAGTTATATACATGCCAACAAGGTAAATGGATTGTGAGCCTTTGGATCACATCCTTTGACTTATGAGCTTCATTATTTATTGAAGGAATTTTCACAATGTCTTTCATCTTGTTTTTACTCATTGATCTATTACAAAATAAAGATCAAATGTGTTATTTTTTCTTTTAACATATTTCAGACCACATATAAGCATATTTTAACACTTTCACAAGTTCCACACCATATTTCAACATATTGACACAAAAACTAACTATAAAATGAATATTACTTATTGAACTAATAAATATTCCAAATTCAAAAATAACTCGAGGTCAAGATACAAGAAGCATCAAAAAGCATTGAAACTCAAATGAATCAACCCACAACTCAAATTAGGAAAAACATTTTAACTACAGGGCTATCAAAATGTATTACATTTATTGTAAGTGTTGTTGTTATCTACCTTTGGTGGCTGAATGATCATGCTAATGGTCTCACCAATTTTCTTTCCTTATTCAATTGCATTTTGTGACTAAAACAGTAGCCTAATGAGTTCCATTCATAGGTCAAAATAGTATCCATAACATAACCATCCATTCTTAAAGGAACCACTTCAAAATCAACACAATTAAGTGATTAGTCACTAATCCTTCAAGATTTCACAAAAACAGAATATTCAATGAATTTATGAGTGACTAGCAAAACATGATTATCAATCTAAATAATTTACACTCTAAGTTACCATTTTATGATAGTACCAACCAAGTCTCATAACCACAACACTATAACGAGATGATTCAACAAGTCCCATGGTCTAGAAATTGTTTCAGTCATAAGAACACATAAGTATATGTATACATAACTATTAATTTGGTTCTTGCGCTATATCTGCACATACATATGAATTATGCAGAAATTGATGTTATTAGTAACAATCTTATCCAAATCAAACCAGATTTCATTAATAAAGCCACACTCTAAGACATATTATAACAACAAAAACAGGACACATTTGCACCTGCATAGATACATTTGCACCAATTACTAATTCCACATCTAGTAACTATGTATTTATAAATAAATGTAAGCCTAATAATACAAATTAAAAAAATGGTAGCAATGTCATATTATCAAACCTCTAGAAGTTGAACATTATTAAAATATGAATTTCATCCTCACAAAATATGATAAATAATAAACAAGTTTGCTACAACATGGTCTTCCAGTTGAATTAGCCCAAATTCCATAAAAACTCTAGTCTTCTTATCACCAAGAGCAATAACACTTAGTCTTATTTATCATATTTGAAACAAGGAAGCTTAAAGTTAATTCAATTCACTCAAACAACACTCAAGTGCTATATCCACCTTTTTTCTTCTTTTGAAATATAGATTAAAAATGGATGGAAAGCACATAAGAAAAGGGTAGTTTAGGGGTAGCAATTGGGACAAAAGCTCACTAATGACTACATTAATATGGAAAAAGAGAATGAAGGGTATGTGGCCTGGCGTGGAAAAACCACGGCCGTTGCTATATGGTTTTTTCTTTTCGATGGACAGACCGGTTTTAACAATATATAGATGTTCAAGACAACATTAGGGTTCAAATTTAGGGTTTTGGAGCCTACCATCTTCCTCTCTTCTCTCTTGAAGATTCTTTACCACTTCACTTTTGTTTCTAACACCTTGGGTACTAATTGATATTGTTTACCTTTTTATTAACCTTGAATGTTGTTGATTCAATCCTTATGCGATTAAACTAGCATACCTCTTACTTGCAAGATTTAGAACATGATAATAACAAAGAATTGATAAATAAAACGAGAGTAGGTTTAGCCTTTCATATTAATGAATCCAAAAAGTGTTCAATTTAGATTCAATTAAAGAGTAGGAATTGGTTTAATTAGAAGAAGAATTTGAGAGGGAAGTTAACTAGAGGAAAGAGGGTTGTCAATTAGTAGTCTTGTATCATTGTGGTTAACCCTAATCTTGGAAGCTTTCTTGAATCTGAAAACTTTTCCTTAACAATTGCTATTTTTGTTCTCAATTTGCATTTTGATATTCATTTATTTAATTGTTTGGTTACTATGTTCTTGTTAATCAATAATTATATTCCCTTTTGTTTAATTTAATTGAATTAATTAATTAATTGGTATTCATAGACATAATCCCTGTAGATTCAATCTTTTTATTACTTGACGACGAAACCGTACACTTGCGGATTTCACGCACCAGTGCTATATCCACATTTTTTCTTCTTCTGAAATATAGATTAAAAAGAGGAAGCACATAAGAAAAGCTTGCTGACTAGTGACTACATTAATATGGAAGAGCTCAACGTACGTGGGGAAAATTGTTATATGGTTATAGAAAACACCGCAAACAAAATTCTTTACCACTACTAACACCTTGGGTACTAAATACCTTCTCTGTTAAACTAGCATACCTCTACTTGCAAGATTTAGAACATGATAATAACAAAACGTGATAAATAAAAAGCATATTCTAATCCAAATTCAGCTAAAAGAAGAAGAATTGTGAGTTAGAGGAGAGAAATGTGTTGCAGCAAAAGAAACGAGAAATTGCCAAACGAAAGATGACCCGTTCAAGGAAGAGCTCAACGTACGTTTGTAGTGTCGAAATGCAAACCAAACACACCTTAACCCATCGACTTCCCCCCAAAAAAAAACCAACCACCCCACGCACTCCTCCACCCACCCTTGCTACTCCCCCCAACCCCTTCAACCCCCATCAACCCCTCGCCTTACACCCCATGGTTTAATAGATTTTTTTTTAATCAATAAGTCATTTTTCAAAAAAAAAAACCAATGAAGAAAGAAAAAAAGCCTCAAGTTTTTGCAACAAAAAGCAAAACGAAAACAAAGAAAAGCGAGGTTACAATGGAGTTTGGAATGATGGAGATCGGATCTAGGATTTGTGGTGGTGGGTCATGGTGTGACGCCCGTGGAACAAGGCCGGATCCGTGCGAGTCGACGGTGCGGCGAGAAGCGCGACGATGCGATTAGTGACAAATGGCACGACGGAGCCGAATTGGGTCGGATGGCGGAGTTACGATGCGATGACGAGGATGCGATACGGTGAGTCGGCCGATGCAGTCGCGGTGAGACGGCGAGAAGCGCGACGGAGCTGTGAACTGGATTAGTGACAAACGACATGACGGAGCCGTAAATTGGGTCAGCGACAAGTGGCGGAGTTACGATGCGATGGCGAGGATGCGAGAGAAGAAAATGGTGGGGTCTCGAACTGAGAGGGTGGAGTCGCCGAGCTCTATGGTAGGCACACAAATGGCTTGAACGGAATAAAGGAAAGGTTTTCAGAGTTGAGTAGTTGATAATGAATGTGGGGTTATAATGGTTATTTTATGTCTAATCTCTCAATCTCTCTCATTTTCTTCGCATTAGAGGGGAGAAAACTTTTTATGTGAGTCCCACGACATTTTTTTTCTTCTCTGTTTTCTCTACACATTCAAACGGGAGAAAAAAGAATAATCTTCTTATTTTTTCTTCTCTCATTTTCTTTCCACTCATTTTCTCATCAAACAAAGAGTAGCAGAATCTAATTCTTACAAATGCTCTTCATTCTAATTTTTTTTCTTTTTTTTCTTATCTCTCACCTCCTCCATGAGATCATCTAAGGGTCTTACTAGAAACTACTCCGCCAAACTTACAGGATAAATCATAAATCTTTAAAAAATAATTATGATGAAAAAAAAGTTATCACACAAATATTAATTTAAACATTAAAGTTTTTATTCTAACAATTACATGGAGTACTTTCAAGATTTTTCTTCTTACCTCCTATAAAAAGTTTATTGTTGACTAACAAATATTTTATTAATTTACCCACTTATTCTCACCTAGGCGGTTAAGCGATATTTTTAATTTTATTTAATTAAAATCTTCTAAAAAACTCTGATGTTTCACACTGAAAGCGACTAAACAACAACCTAAATTTTTTTGACTTTGGTAGAAGAAACAAAGATGATCAACAAAAATTAACATAATCTTTCTACACTCATCAATAAAATGTCTTTTATACAAAGAACAATATTTCAAACAAATGATCTATAGAATAATAGAGATTAATAAAGAAGATAAATAGCAACCAAACAAAAAATGGGAGTAAAGAAAGAAGATAAATATGTACCGAATAAAAAAAGCATATAACAATTTAGAAGATAAATAATCCCACTAAAAAGAAAAAAAGAAACACCAATTTTTACCTGTCGTCCACTCCAATTTCCAATCAAAAGGCCATCAAATCATTCTATTTTCTTTTTCTATTTTTGCAATAACTAATTCATTGTCTCAGAAGTCCAGTCAAAAGTCAAAAGACCTAACACCAACATTGGAATAATCAACTTCCCAGTTCCACCAATAGAAACATAGAACAAATAAATATTACTGAAAAGAAAAGCATATGAGAAAAACAAAGCTAGCTACAACGGCTGTCAAAGAAACCGCTCTCCACGTTTACTCTCTACTTTATCTTCTCTCGGTCTTTGCACTCTGCACCTTGTCCTTTCTCAGCAAACTCCACGTACTTTCCCCATTTTACCCCCTTTGCCCTCCACCTTTTCCACAAACCGCGTCTTCTGAGGGGCATATCCGTCATTCTACCCCTTCTTCCTTCCCTTTTATCCCTCTTCTTCGTGCAAGTACAAGTGATGAACTAGCTTACACAGAAAATGGCTGAAAACGGCGAAGAGAAATTACTGGCTGTGGCGCGACATATAGCAAAGACGCTGGGCCACAACAACAACATGGCTGATGATATTCTCCAAATCTTCTCAAACTTCGACGGAAGGTTCTCGAGGGAGAACTTGTCTGAGAAGGTTCCAGAAGCTGATCCCAGGGCCTGCGCCGCACTGGATCACTCCCTCAAGTCCCTCGACCGCCGGATCTCCCACTACGTCTCCTCCGACCACCCCATCTGGGCTGACTCTGCTGACTCCGCCGCTTTCCTCGACGCTGTCGACGACCTGATCACCGTCGTCTCCGAGTGGAACCACCTCGCCTCCGAGAAGGCCGTCGCCTCGTGCCTCGCACGCGCCGATGACATGCTCCAGCACGCCATGTTCCGCCTCGAGGACGAGTTCCGGTCCCTCATGGAGCGCGGCGGCGAGTCCTTCGACTTGACTCGGCCTCACAGCGAGTCAACTCAGAACTTGCCGTTTGACTCGGAGGAAGAATATGAAGAAGCTGAAGAAGAAGAAGCCAGGAACGGAGAAGAGGAGCAACAGATTCCGGTGGCGCTGCCGGTAACCGACTACGACATCGTGATCGATGCTTTGCCGTCGGGAACGATCAGCGACCTTCACGAGATCGCGAAGCGAATGGTTGCCGTAGGGTTTGGGAAGGAGTGCTCGCACGTGTACAGCAGTTGCCGGAGGGAGTTCTTGGAAGAAAGCCTTTCGAGGTTAGGGTTGCAGAAGCTTAGCATCGAGGAGGTTCACAAGATGCCATGGCAGGACCTCGAAGACGAAATCGAAAGATGGATTAAAGCTTCCAACGTTGCTCTCAAGATACTGTTTCCCAGCGAAAGGAGACTCTGTGATCGCGTCTTCTTCGGATTCTCCTCCGCCGCCGATCTCTCCTTCATGGAGGTTTGCAGGGGATCCACGATTCAGCTGCTGAATTTCGCGGACGCCGTCGCAATCGGTAGCCGTTCGCCGGATCGGTTGTTTAGAATCCTCGACGTGTTCGAGACACTGCGTGACCTAATTCCAGAATTCGAAACACTGTTTTCCGATCAGTACAGTGTGTCACTGAGGAATGAAGCAATTACGATTTGGAAGAGGTTGGGGGAAGCAATTAGGGGCATTTTCATGGAGTTGGAGAATCTGATTCGCCGTGATCCGGCGAAGGCGGCTGTTCCAGGTGGCGGGCTTCATCCAATTACTCGCTATGTGATGAACTACCTCCGCGCTGCGTGCCGATCACGGCAGACCCTGGAGCAAGTTTTTGAAGACTATGGGCATCCGTTGAAGGAATACCCCAAGCTTGATGATAGAGTGGCGTCCTCTTCTTCGCTCTCTGTGCAAATGGATTGGATTATGGAGCTTTTGGAGAGCAATTTGGAAGCGAAGTCCAAAATCTATAATAAGGACCCTCCTTTGTGCTATGTTTTCTTGATGAATAATGGGAGGTACATAGTTCAGAAGGCCAAAGATAGTGAATTGGGAACCCTTTTGGGCGATGATTGGATCAGAAAACACACTGCAAAAGTTAGGCAATACCATGTCCATTATCAGAGAAGCTCATGGAATAAGATATTGGGGAATCTGAAGTTGGACAGCAATGGTTCAGTGGCGCCTAATGGTGCAGCAAAGTCAATGAAAGAGAAGCTCAAGTCGTTTAACATGCAGTTTGAGGATATATGCAGGGTTCAATCTTCATGGTTTGTCTTTGATGAGCAGCTTAGGGAAGAAATTAGAATTTCCCTTGAGAAAATCTTGTTGCCAGCATATGGAAACTTCATTGCGAGGTTCCAGAATGTTCCGGAACTTGGTAAGCATGCTGATAAGTATATTAAGTATGGAATGGAGGACATTGAAGCAAGACTCAACGATTTGTTTCAAGGAAGCAGTGGATCAACTGGTAGCCGTAAGTGAAGGTAAAGCTGCTAGTTTTTGTGTGTATGTATTTGTAGTGTAATTAGAATACAAAGTTTTGATTATCACAAAGGTAGTTCTAAAAGATTTGTGGCCTTGTACTATATATGCCATTGACGTTGTTCTGCTCAGCATCATTATTATATATATATATTTTCTGATGAAAATTATGGAGGATTGAAAAGGATTTTGAAGTCAAGAGCCATCTGAGTTGCAAAATTAACATTTATGTTGTAACATTGAGGTGGTTCCTATTGGTGATTGCTTTCAATTACTCTTACATTGTGTAATGCTTAGAATAGTATCAAAGACCGGGAACTAAGGCATGTCTTAGTTCGAAGTTTCGAGTAGAAGGAATTTAGATTTTTTAAACATGTATTCTTGGATTTGAACTTAAGATTCATGTGTATGAAAATTAAATTGTTTAGAAGAGTTTTTGTTTAAAGGTCTAATTGTATCTCAAAATATTAATCTTTCACTTATTAAGGGATATATAAGGGAAAAAAAAGTATATATCAAAGAATAGGAGCTTGTAAAATTAAGAAATTTAGTATATTTTATCATTTTATGTAAGTTTCCTTTTTTTAGTTTTTATGTTTTAGATTTGCTTGGCTCAAGTGCTAGGCCCTACAAGGATTGGGATTTTTGTTTCATTAGTGGAAAAGTATTGTAATCTTTGAAGTTCTTTTTATGCTAGTTCATAAAAGATTCATTTTGTATTTTTTATAGGACAAAAGCTAATGGGTTGTTCTAACTAACTAGGGATTTTGGGTTAATGGAATTTGACTGGGGCAGAGAGGATTTTATTTTTCTTTTTTGGCTTTTGTTTGATAGTAGCTAAAGAGATATAAAGGTTAGTCAATTGATTAAACAGTTCCGTTATTCCTCTATTAAAAATATTTTAATTTTTTTTATTTCACTTATAAATTTATATTATATTTTATAAAAATATTATAATTGTATATAATTTAATTTAATACTCCTCTTGTAAAGTTAGACGTATTTAATTGTAAAAAAATATTTTTCATTTACTAATTCAATAAGTGGTTTATGCCTTGTGGCTTTATGCCTTTAATAAAGGAAGACGCAAAGTACTGCCCCCTCTTTTCAGTCCCTCGATATTTTTACTTTATTTTTAGTTTTTTTTATATAATTTTTAAGGCATTATATTCAAATGCTGACAAGTAAGGAAATACTTTTTAGGATTGATGCATTCTTATTAACATGAATTTTACAATTTTATACATATTAAATGAAGTTTTTATAATAGACAATGTAACCAAGAATTACTCTTCCTTTATTTATTTCTTTATCCCAAATACAAGGGAATGCCGAAGTGAGAATAGAGAACCCCATAGCTTATATGCAATTGTAATGCTACATAGTGGGAAGAAATATTCAACTATCCTAGGTAACAACTTTATCCATGGAAGAAGTTCCAAGTTTGGCCAAAAAATCAACACATTCATTGGCTTCTCTGAAGATGTGGGATATATGCAACTCCCAGTCTTTCTCCATAAGACACCTAATATCAGAAATCACCACACCATATTGATGGAATTTTGGGTTATCGCCTGAAGTAATGAGCCTCACAGCTTCAAGCGAATCAGACTCGCAGCAAATTCTTCTATAACCACGGTTCCATGCCTCAATAAGACCATGCCGGATAGCTAGAAACTCTGCAAGGAGGATTGGCACCTCCCCAACATAGCAAGAAAACCTAGCAACCCAATGGCCATAACAGTCACGGAATAAACCACCGAAACCAGCCTTCAAAGGGTGAGATAAACACAGCTACCATCAACATTAAGCTTCATAACACCAACACTTGGATAAATCCAGGGAACCTCAGTAGGCAAATTAACAGTAGCAAGATGAGAGGAATCCAAAATGTTCATGTCCAAGCAGAGCTGTTGTATGTTGAATAAAACCTTGTGGATAGACCACTTATCAGCATCCAGAACAAGATTATTTCTCAAGCGCCAAATCCACCAAATAGAAGCTAGAAAGAGATGGGACTGTCTCCCCTGAGAATGTTCACGAACCCAAGTTTCAATATCCTGTTGGAAGAAAGGAGCTTGAAAAGAGTAACCAACTCGAACCCAGAGCTCTTTGGCAAGAGGACAGTCTCGCAGACAGCGAATGACATCCTCAACCTGAGAAGAACACCTGCAACAGCAAGGTGAAGGAGACATTCCTCGTTGAAAACGAAAAGAATTTGTTGGGATTGCCTCATGGAGAAGAAGCCAAACAAGGTATCTAATTTTCTTAGGGGCATCAAGACGCCAACCCCACATCCAATCTCTATTTTCCTCCCAGAACGAGTCCTTTGAATAAACCACTTATAACCCCTAGAGGCCGAATACACACCAGAACAATGACTTTTCCAAATCCATCTATCTTCAGAGAAAGACAAGGTAGGAATAGGCACAAGAGAAACTTTGGTTTTAATCCACTCCAGAAGAACAGTAGCTATGTGATCAAAAGTCCAAGAACCATTCATCCACATATCCAGAACCTTGAGGTGAGAGTCACTGATATCACAAAGTCAACCTATTCACATAGGTGGCCATCTTCGAACCAATGATCATACCATAATGAGCTATTGCCGTAGCCCAACCTCACACCAAACCCATCTTCAGGATACTAGCAATCTTAATAATACCACACCAAATATATGATGCTGACCGAGAAGCAGAGGCTGTGAAGATAAGTTCATTGTTCAAGTATTTATGATTTAACACATGAACCCACAATTTATTTGGGTTATGTAACAAAGCCAAACTTAACTTTCCCAACAAGGCCACATTACTACTTCTAGCATCTCTAACACCAAGACCACCAAATTTCTTGGCTGTAGTAACCACATCTCATTTGACCAAATTAAAGCTCCTAGAATCAGGCTTCTTACTCCAGATGAAGTCTCCAGTAATTTTATCCAAGCTATTGCAAATATTCTGAGGAAACCAGAGAACTTGCGTAGTGTAAGTAGGAATTGTGGATAACATTGAAGACAGAGCTTCCCGACCTTGTTCAACAAATTACACTTCCAGGACGCTAACCTGCTCTGAATCTTTTCAATTGTGGGATTAAAAACAGCTCTCTTCACCCTACCCTTTAGAAGAGGAAATCCCAGGTATTTGCCAAGATCATTAGCCAAACGGATATAAGAAATACTAGTAATATTTTTCTTCCGTCTCCTAGTGACAGACTGAGAACACATTGGCCGAGATTTTTCAAAATTAACTTTCAATCCAGAAGCTTTACAAAAGTCATGCAACACTAAAGTAACCAATCTAACTTGAGAGTTCTTAGCTTTGCAAAATAACATAATATCATCAGCAAAAAATAAATGTGAGATACCTGGGCCACCATGAGAAATGTGGATGGGTTGCCACTTGTTCTCCACCACCTTTTGATTTATAACAAGAGCCAACTTCTCCATGCAAAGAACAAATAAATAAGGAGACATAAGATCACCCTGTCTAAGATCCTTGGTTGGAGCAAAGGGTTCCAGCTTAGAGCCATTCCACAAAATAGAGACTTGAAGATCTAACACAACACATGATGAGTCTAATAGAGATCTTCGAAAAACGAAAATCTCTAAGAGTAGATTATAAGAAATCCCAATTAACTCAGTCTTATGCCTTTTCATGATCAATCCTGAAGGCAACCACACCTTGCATATTCTTTATTTTATGAAAATAATACATTACCTGCTTGCTTTAGTATTTGTACTAGGAGAATTTCTTATCCATTATGACTTTGAGATAACATTTCTAAGTACTTTTAATCTTCTAAGATGAAGTTCCATGAAAATAGCTTTCTAATGGGTAACTTTGCGGTGAATAACTTTATGAGTAAATAGCTTTCTGATGTACAACTTTCTTAGCAAATTGCTTTCTCAATGGTAGCTTTATGAGCAAGAGCTTTTTAAGAATATTTTTACATGAAGTTTCAGTATTGTTGGGGGTAAAATCATAAGTTCTAATTCGACAAAGATATTTTTGACAGTCAGATGATAACATTGAGATATTCGACGACGAAGAGATTTTTGACAGTCGGATGATAATATTGAGATATTCGACGAAGATAATTTTGATAGTCAGATGATACCATTGAGACATTCGACGAATAAGGGTTTCGACAGCCGGATGATAACATTGAGATATTCGACGAAGAGATTTTCGACAGCTCGATGATGATGACATTGAAGAAATTTTCTAATGTGTTGTAGTCAGATGTTGGTTTTTGTCGAAAGATCTCAGTTGCTTTCAGTTATTAGTCTTGAATTCGACAGCTAGATGGGGATCCAAGTGGTGGCCAACTCTCAAATGGCCAAGGGTTGGTTTCGTCGAAAATAAAGTTACCAATTCTGAATTCGACAGGAGTTGGTTATTGTCGAAAATTAAGTAAGATATTAGTGAAAACGTGGCATAACTGCCATGTACGTGGTCAGTTTTTAGGAGTCAATTATTTTTTATATTTTGCCTATTAATACTAGTATTCACGATGTAAAAATGGTGGTTTTACTATATATACAATCCTAACATCTCACTCAAGCAGATTAACGGATTTGATTCCAAGTATAACTTCCATTTACATTTCCAGCAATTTACATTAATGCAATGTCTTTTAAATTCTTTATTTTCAAGCCTTGTTCTTTAAATTTCTTTACTCTTTCTGCACTTTAAACTTACTGCACTTTTACATTTTTGCACCTTTATTTTCTGCACTTGTTCTTTAAATTTCTTTACTCTTTCTGCACGATAAACTTACTGCACTTTTACATTTCTGCACCTTTATTTTCTGCACTTGTTCTTTAAATTTCCTTTACATTTTCTGCACTTTACTATTCTCGCACATTTAAACTTTTTGTACCTTTACCTTTCTGCAAATTTTACATTTCTCGCAATTTACTTTCTCAGCACTTTACATTTTTGCACGTTACTCATCATTTCCTAAACAAATTCATTTTCTACCGAGATTACCACATAACTCTGAACCCATATTCGATTGATAAAATATATTTGTTTGTTAGAATTTGTCTCATACCAAATTCACCCGTAAACAAGTATAGATTGTAAACCTGGAAATATCATAAAATTAGATGGAGTATACAACGCACAGTCAAATCCAAAAGTTACAATTGCTATTTACAAAAGTTACAGTCAATTCCAATGATTCTTATTTGTAAGCATTCTTGTATAAATTTTTCAACAGAGCTTTTCCTTTATTTATTTATTTTTTGTGATAGAATTTCTTTTTTTCGAAGGTTGTATGTAGAATTTAGCATATTAGTCTCGAGTCAAATTATCCTTTTCAGCTTTGACATGGTGCTTAACTGCTTCTATGAATCATGCAAAATCGGTGACTTGCTTGTAAAAGCCTCTATTAGCCTTTGCATCTCGATCTGGCTTTATCAAACAAGTGTTATCACAGTTCTTTCTATCTCAACCCCTACTCTTAACACGAGACCATCTCATAAACCAAATCCAAACACACCTCACTTCGTGAAGAAACTATTTTATAAGCTATCAAAGTAACTTTGGCAAAAACAATGAACTGTCAACAAATTTGTCAAGAGCTGGTTGCGACGGTAAAGTGTTGGGGGTAAAAAATACAAGTTCTAATTTGATAAAGATATTCTCGACAGACAAGTGATATTCGACGAAGATAATTTTTTCCGTCAGATGATACCATTAAGACATTCGACAAATAAGGGTTTCAACAGCCAGATGGAGATCCAAGTGGTGGCCAACTCTCAAATGGCCAAGGGTTGGTTTCGTCGAAAATAAAAGTTACTAATTCTGAATGCGACAGGAGTTGTTTATTGTTGAAAATTAAGTGGGAACGTGGCATAACTGCCATGAACGTGGTCAGTTTTTAGGAGTCAATTTTTTTTTTTATATTTTGCCTATAAATACTAGTATTCACGATGTACAAAGGGTGGTTTTACTGGATATACAATCCTAATATCTCACTCAAGCAGATTAACAGATTTGATTCCAAGTATGACTTTCATTTTCATTTCCAGCCATTTACGTTAATGCAATGTCTTTTTTAAATTCTTTATTTTCAAGTCTTGCCCTTTAAATTTCTTTACTCTTTCTGCGCTTTAAATTCATGCGTTTTACATTTCATGCATTTAAACTTTCTGCACCTTTATTTTCTGCATTTTTAACCTTCAGCACTTTACATTTCTTACACTTTACTTTCTCTGTACTTTAAAGTTTTTTTGCATTTTACATTTTTGCACGTTATTCATCAATTTCCTAAAAGTTCCTTTTCAAACGAGATTACCACATAACTCTGAACCCACATTAGACTGATAAAATATATTTGTTTGTTAGAATTTGTCTTATACCAAATTCACCCATAAACAAATTAGCACGCTCAGTGGGACGAGTTCAGAGTAACTCGTAGTGTGTCATAAACCTCTTCATAAGAAGATGGTTTTATGCATTTAAGAAGTGAAAAGTTAGTATATTATTGTCCTTCTCAAGATACGCAAATTATGAGTAACGCAAATAGCTAGGCGTCAAATGCACTTTCAGTTGAAGTTAGTGTGCCACCTTCGACAGTCATTACTGCATCATCTTTAACCGTTGTTAGTACGGGTCCTGTGGTTGATATAATAGCAACTGGTACTCTCAGAAGTAACCCAGTGCTAGAACAAGTGGTGCCTGGAATGACTCAATCATCACCAAATCAACCAAGTAATCAAAGTGTAATGAACTCAAATTCAAGGTTGGCACCACAATATGGTTTGCCACCAAATTATGTCCCTCTTGTGTTGGCACAAATGGGACTTGGTCCTACTTTGGCTAATACTATAGGTCAAACAGCAGCCTTGCAAGGCCAACCACAAATAAGTTCGGCTTTGGTAAGTTTTAATGGTCAATGAATAGTAGTTGCAAGTTCAAGTAATCCAACTCCTTTTTGACAGGAGAGATTGAATTTGGGACTTGTATTCCCAAATATGTCGATAGATATTCCTCAGAATATAACTGGGCCAACTATAAATTCTTTGGCCAGTTTTCGACAACAAATGGATGAAAGTAATCATGAAATGGTGCTTATGTTCAGTCAGCAAATGGGTGTTGTGACACCAATCATGGAAAACACAAATAATGCTTGCAGCGCATTGGCCCAACAAATGACAAGGCTAAATCAAGCTTTGGGGATAGGTGAATTGGCCAATGAAGATGTGCAAGGAACTCAGCCTGGGGTAAATAGAGAAACGGTTATACCTCAGGAAAATAGGGGACAAAATCAACGAAACATAGAACAACCTAGGCAAAATGATCAGCCACGATTGGAATATGGGAATGTCCATATGCTCCGTCGAAGTGATGAGGATCAAATGACTAGAAATGATGAGCTATGAGATTGCTTTGACAAAATCTTGGGGGGCACCAAGTAATTAAGCAAAATATAAACCAAGTAGTGGAACAAGTGCTGAATAGGATTGAGTTCAATGTTGGATATACCAACCAACCTTATTTTGTTTCAGCGTTTCCTGAATGGGTACAGTAAGTAGAATTGCCTAGGGGAATTAAAATTCTTAAACTTTCAAAGTTTGCTGATGAAAATAGAGAATCGACCGTCGAAAATATTGCACGATATACAATAGAAATAGGGGAATTGGCCACTATTGAAGGCCTTAAAATGAGATTTTTTTTTAAGTTCTCTTACTAAAAATACATTCTCTTGGTTTTCGACATTGAGACCAAATTCGATACATTCTTGGACTCAATTAGAAAGAAGTTTCCACGATCAATTCTTCAGGGGAGATTTGAAAGTTGGACTTATAGATCTCTTCAATATTAAGAGAATGTATAACGAAACAGTAGAAGATTACCTATCTAAGTTTCGACAAATGAAGAGTAGATGTTTTACTCCTACACCTAAAGCAGAAATAGTGAAAATTGTTGCAGAAGGTTTAGATTATTACATAAGAAAAAAGTTAGTGAACCAACATTTAGTTGATCTTGCTCAACTACGTGAAAAAGTTAGGTAAATTGAACAACTAAAAGCTGAAAAGGTCTATAAACAAAAGAGATTCCTTAAAAGGGAAAAAGTAGCATTCGTCGGATTAGGTGAATCCGACAATGAAACTGAAGATAGCAATGACGAATTTGAAGTCAATATTGCTGAACTTCAGAATGGTCCTCCTTATGTGTGTCAGGCTCTCCAGCCTACAAGAAATGAGGAAAAAATGAGTTATGTCAATAGAAAAATGTATACATTCAACGTAACAAGAACCGACAAAATCTTTGATTTATTGTTAAAAGATAAACAGATTAAACTGTCAAGAGACCATAAGTTATTAAAATCTGATGAGATAAAAGACCGAAAATACTGTAAGTTTCATAACAATTTTGATCATGTTATTAACGAGTGTATTCGTTTAAGAGATTTAATTCAGAAGGCATTAATGGATGGGTATTTGAAGTTTGCTGATAAGCCTAAGGCAGATATGAAAGTTGATACAGATTCGTTTCAGGATGGAATTTCATACGTCGATCAACAGGTTCCTTTAAATATTGGAATGATCAACATAAGGGATTTACAGGGATTCGACATTGACATGAAATTTGTAATGGGCGTTTATCCCAAAACAGGAGAATCTCTTGAAAATTTTCTTGAAAGGAAGAAAGAAAAAGGCAAGGTAAGGTTGTGTCCAAGATGTAATGCAGTGTATGATGAATTTGCTGCAAAGAAATCTGCTAAGGAGCAACAGGGTAATTCACAAGTTAAAAATAAGTTTTTCGACAAGAAAGTTTGAAAGCCACAACATCCCTTCAATACTCCAAAGCCAGTTTATACTCAAAAGCCTAAGCCAGTCTATATGCCAAGGCCTAATATGAATGGTTGGTTGGTTGAGTCATCTGGTGGATCTATTGGGAGCAATGAATTTTTCAGGAGTTGCGTCAGACCAGCTAGGACCAGAGTACCACCTGCTAATGCTGCTATGGACAGATGGGTTAAAAATTCTGCAATGGCAAGTTACACGTATTTTCGACGAAACGTGGCTACTAGGAAGAATAGATTTCAGAAGGATCGACCATTCTGGAATGAAGATTACAGACATGGTATAATTGACCAAGATGAAGTTTTGATTGGCCAGGATGTAGTAGGGCTATCAAAGTCTTTACCAATGTTAAAGAGTCAAAAAAGAAGGTTGCAGAGGTTGAGACAGGCCCAGAAAAGAAGGAATTTGGCTAAGGGTTTAGTTATCAAAGCACAACCAACAAAAATGGAATGTTTAGTAGTCGAGGTTAAGCCAGCACTAGATGAAAATAAAGATGACAAGAAATTGAAGAGTATTTTCATAAAAGAATCTGCAGATACAAGGGGGCAATCCTAGTTGAGCCGACAACAAGTGAAGTTAGATGGTTGGATGGGAATGACAATCTCCGACAAGAAAAACTTGCAGAGATAAAGAGAAGAAAACAGGTTCAAGGGCCTACTCCAAACAAAATTGGAAGAAAATGGCCAATTGGACTTGTAGCAATGGAAAAGGAAGCAAAGAAGAACAATCTGGTAGTTAAGGAAGATAAGGATATAGCTAGGTTGAAAGCTAAGAAAATGATAAAGGGAATAGCTGGGAACAAAAGCATTAGTGATGATGAAGATTGGTCAAAGGAAGAAATCTTGAAAGTTCTGAAAGATCCTGACCAAGATGTTGAGTGGAAAAATAAAATGCTCGACATGATCAAGGGGAAAAGAAGTTTGGCGAAGCCTGATTGCCAAATTGTAGATATGGATTTAACAGTTGATGAAGTTATTGAAGCCTTGACTGATCCAGATGATCTTTTGGGCTTTGGTGATAATGAACAAATCAACATGGATTTCAATCTGGACAAGGATCTGGTTGACATCATAATGGCTATGGATAGTAGTTTGCCGTCGGAAGAGTACCTCAAGCTTGGTGGATATAAAAGTCATGAAGAGTCAGATGAAGAGGAATTTTTGAAGTCGATGAATGTGTACTTGATTTCAGTTATACCTGCTGAATTTGAAAGGTATCATGAAATTGAATATATAGGAGAGAATGAAGAAGACTTGGATGACCTCGATAATCATTGGCTTTTTTGTCAGATAATATATTAACTGTGTTCGATAATACAACATATTTTGAAAAGCCAACAGAGGAACAGAAGACTTATCTCCGCCCATTACACATCAAGGCTTTGCTAGAAGGCAAGCCGATAAATAACGTCTTGATAGATGGAGGGGCAACTATCAATCTGATCCCAAGGGCAACGTTAAAGAAACTTAGGAAGAATGAGTCTGATTTAATGGAAACTAACATGATTGTTACTGATTTTAGTGGAAAAACTTCCCCGTCAGACGGAGTAGTGATGTTGAATATATAAGTTGGATCCATTGAGAGGTCGACATTGTTTATCGACTTTGTACACCACTGAAGGTGTATTGTTGGATTGCATAATAGATGATAGTCCTTTGGATTTTGGGAAAGGACTTGATGAAAGACAAGGTGTAGAAGTGGAAGATCCTTTGGAAGAAATAAAGTTGGGTCCTGAAACAGACAGAAGGCCTATATTTGTGAGTTCATTTCTGCCAAAGGAGTTCAAAGAAAATCTTATCGAATTAATTAAGGAATATAAAGATTGCTTTGCGTGGGATTACGTTGAAATATCTGGTTTGAGTAGAGATCTTGTCGAGCATAGACTGCCATTAAAAGAAGGTTACAGACCTGTCAAGCAAGCTAATAGAAGATTTGCACCAGAGGTGGTTTTGAAAATAAAGGAAGAGGTCGAAAGATTGCTCAAAGCCAAGTTCATCAGAACAACCAGGTATGTCGAATGACTTTCTAATATTGTTCCTGTAATTAAGAAAAATGGCAAGTTAAGAATATGTGTAGATTTTAGAAATCTAAATACTGCTACACCTAAAGATGAATATACACAGCCAATTGCAGACATGTTAGTTGATGCCGCATCTGGACATGAATTATTAAGTTTTATGGATGGTCATGTAGGTTATAATCAAATTTTTATAGTCGAGGAGGACGTGTCGAAAACTGCCTTCAAATGTTCAGGAGCTATTGGGACATATGAATGGATAGTCATACCTTTCAGTTTAAAGAATGCAGGGGCCACCGATCAGAGAGCAATGAATACAATCTTCCATGATGTCATTGGAAAATTTATGGGGGTGTATATCGACGATGTCATTGTCAAGTCAGAAACAAAAGAGAGTCACTTGACAAACTTGAGGCAGGCATTCGATAGGATGAGAAAGCATAGCCTCAAGATGAATCCAGAGAAATATGATTTTGGAGTGTCGGCTGCTAAATTCTTGGGTTTCTTAGTCCATAAAAAAGGTATTGAGGTGGACAAGAATAAAGCCAAGGCAATTTTGGAAGCCGCACCTCCGATAAATAAGAAGGAATTACAATCTTTTATGAGGAAGGTGAACTTTTTAAGAAGATTCATTTCCAATTTGTCGGGAAGGACCAGAGTTTTCGCCTCATTAATTAAGTTGAAGGCTGAACAAGACTTTGTGTGGGAGTCTTGTCATCAAGAAGCATTCGACCAGATTAAACAATATTTAGCAAACCCTCCGGTCATGATGCCTCCAGTGCCTCGTAGACTGTTGAAATTATATATATCAGCGTCGAATGATACTACAGATAGTATGCTGACTCAAGATGAGAATGATGTCGAAAGAGTCGTATATTATCTTAGTCGAGTTTTAAATGATGCTGAAAGGAGATATAGTTCAATAGAGAAACTTTGTTTAGCATTATACTTCTCATGTACTAAACTTAAATATTATATGATGCCTTGTAATGTATTGGTTATGTCGAAAACTAATGCAATAAAGTATATGTTGTCAAAGCCAATATTAAATGGATGTATTAGTAAATGAACCGTTGCTTTGTCAGAATTCTCTTTACAATATGTTCCGATGAAAGCTGTCAAAGGCCAGGCAATTGCTGATTTTTTGGCTAACCATCCATGTTTGGATGTTGATAATATAAATTTCATCGGGTTAAAACCTTGGCGCTTATATTTTGATGGCTCAAGGCATCAAAATGGAGTTGGAGTAAGAATTTTAATTATTTCTCCTTAAGGTACTCTAACTAAATTCATGTTTGAACTTAAATATACATGCTCAAATAATGAGGCTGAGTATGAAGCCTTAATTATCAAGTTAGAAATATTAATAGAAATGAAAGCACGTAATGTACATATTTTTGGGGATTCACAATTAGTCATTAAGCAACTCACGCAAGAATATAAATGTGTCAGTGATAATCTGACCAAATATTGTGTTGTGGCGAGTAAGTTAATGAAGAGATTCGACGAAGTGATTGTCAAACATATCCCTAGAAATTTGAATGAGGAGGCTAATGAATTAGCACAGATAGCCTCTGGGTATAAAATTTCGTCCAAAGTCCTAACAAATCTAATGGAGATTAGAGAACTTTTATATCCATTAGCAGAAAGAGATGTACTACAAAGTGATATTTTGACGGTTAATGACTGGAGGCAGCCAATATTAAGCTATTTGGAAAATCCAAGTCAAAACGTGGAGGTCTGCCTAGGTGAAGCAGAGACTTATATTACCGTAACAGAGGTCCATGAAGGAATTTGTGAAGCTCATCAAGCAGGTGATAAGATGAAATGGGTCCTTCGACGACAAAGGTATTATTGGCCTACACTAGTAAAAGATTGTATAATGTTTGCCAGATCTTGTGAGGAATATCAAACACATGGCCATATACAGAACGTTCCTGCTAGTGAATTACATTCCATTGTTAAACCTTGGCCTTTCAGAGGATGTGCTTTGGATATAATAGGTCAAATTCATCCTACATCGTCGAAATGACATAAGTATATTTTAGTTGGAGTTAATTACTTTACAAAATAGGTTGAGGCTGTAGCCTTAAAAAAAGTTACCTAACAAGAAATTATTGATTTTATAGAGGACAATATAGTTTGTAGGTTTGGAATACCACAAACTTTGACAACTAACCAAGGAACAATGTTTATTGGAAAGAAAGTTGTCGAATATGTCAATTCTAGAAAGATTAAAATGATTACGTTGACTCCATATTATGCTCAAGCAAATAACCAAGTAGAGGCCATGAATAAAATAATCATAAGTTTGATTAAAAAGCATATTAGTCGACAGCCTAAAAATTGGCATAATATTCTTAATCAAATTCTATGGGCCTATAGAAATTCACCAAGAGAATCAACGGGCACTTCACCATATAAGTTAGTTTATGGTCATGATGCAGTGTTACCAGTTGAGATTAATCTTCAATCAATTCAGATTCAGAAACAAGATGAATTACCAACTGAACATTATTGGGACTTGATGTTTGATGAATTAAACGAATTAAGTGGTGAAAAATTAGTTGCTTTAGAAAACTTGATTCAACAAAAAGAAAGAATTGCGAAGTTTTACAATAGTCGAGTTAAGTATAAATCTTTTAATATTGATGACTTGGTTTGGAAAGTAATCTTGCATATGGATAAGAGTTGTCGAGAATATGGAAAATGATCTCCAAAATGGGAAGGACCATTTAAAATTACTCAAGTATTTTCTGAGAATGCTTATGCACTTGTCGAAGTTAATTCAAGTTTGAGAATTAAGTCAATTAATAGCAAATATTTGAAGCCATATAAACCGACAATGTGTGAAGTAAAAATTGACAATGAGTAAAAATAAAATTTTATTCATATATTCGATAATTACAAGTTACATACTGATATTACAACTTGTTTAAGTTGTCAGAATATTCAGAGAAAAATATACCTATTTTAAATAAACCAGAAGCTTCTCCCCAGCTGAGGCATGTGTTTCAATTAAGCTCGTGGGACCGGAGGAAGAGGAAGAAATAGACAGCCTTTAAATTGTCCTTGACGAGATGATGGTTGGCCGTCTACTCCCTGATGAGTCATCCATATCATAATAACCATGTTTTAGAAACACCAAATTGTTACGATGATTACTGAAACTCATCAAGAAAATTACGATTCTTACTGAAACTCAAGATGAGTATCACCATTAATACAAAGTCCTTCTTCCATTTTTCCCATTAGGAGAAGAGGAAATTATCTGAAAAAATGGTGAAATTCGCTGGGGAATAAGAAAGAAAAGGCCATATCACACTTTGAGTTTTGATGTATCGGAGAACACTATTTATAGGGGAGTTTACAGATAAAGACGTTGCACAATATTTTGTAACTTGCATTTTAATTAATTAAGTTAATTATGATGCATAGTTATGAGATACATTGAAAAGAAACAGATTAAGAACAGTTAAACATATGGAATTGTGGAGCAATAATAAAAAATATATTGGAAATTGATCAAAATGAATGTTTATTAGATATGGCTTTGAAGGCCATACAATATTAAACCGACACTAAAAGAAAAACCAATACATCTAAATTCTCTGCAAAACTTCCTACGAATCTTCCAAGACTCGTTTGCTGGCACAAGCTTTTTGATATTCTAGTTCAAGAGAGTTTATGTCTGCTAGCACAGCTTTGGTCTCGATAGCCCATTGTTTTGAGTTATTGACAATGCTTTGTTGCTTGGCACTCCCTTGTTGCAATGCCATGCTAAGCTTTTTCTTTCGACGGCGAGTTTCTTCAAGTTTTTTCTCGAAGTCATCAATTTCTTTGTCCAGTTTTACCTCCTTATTCTTTCCTTCAATAAGATGACCTTTTAATTTGGTCATCTCTTTCTTCGCATCGGTCAGCTGTTTTAAGATCCTAGATTTTTCTTGGATTTTTTCATCATAAGCAGGAATGATCCGACGAATGGTAGGCATGTTTGAAAACAAATTCTAGAGAAAATCTTTAACAGTCGAAGGAAGAGCTTGATTGGTTATTGAAAGTTGTTGAAAAAGAGGTTTCAACTCAGTCACAATGGCCAGCGTTCTTTCCTGAAGCGGTTGGTTGGAACTTAATTGCTCAAAGGAGTAGGTAAAGACGTTCTTCAACTCTGCCAAAAGTCCAGTAACATAAGAGTTGCTGGAATCTTGTCCAGGCTAAGTAGAGGAGCGAGCTGACTGTGGAGAACTTCTGTGACTACCCGACAACATGGATATCAATTCATCCAAACCTACCTCTATGTCCTCAGTATTTTCTGGTTCTGCGACAGTTGAATGAATTTGAGATGATGGAGGTAGATTGGAAGGTGCAATTTCAGCCAAGAAAGCATTCATGTTGAATTCGTCCGAAAAGATTGCGACAGGATTGCCTTCATTTATTTGGGAGGAACTAGCACCCTGGGTTTCTGTCGGGAAAGGCAAGGAGATAATAGGCATTTCAGGAGTTGGAAAAGTTTGATCTTCTAGAGAAGGATTTTTATTGCCTTGTCTAGTAGGATTGTCAGGTATAACAGGATTTATCAGTTGCTGTAGAAAACAAAGGCAATGTTAGGACAAATAAAATCAAAAGGATTTTTTCAATTGAAAGACTTGGAAAATTTTACCTCAACAGGCTGACGACTTTGATCCTCAGTGCTTAATTCGACGACGGGTCCTGGGGGACTTTCAGCAATTTGTTCAGCTTCTGGATTTTGAAATAGAAAAGATCAAATTATTAAATGAAGTGAAGTCTTAAGTTTCCAATTCGTAAGGAAGAAATTTTGTCGGTTAGCATTTACCTTGAGAGGGATAGAAGTAGTTTCTGCTTCAAGTTTAGTGGTAGGTTTCAAACTAGAACTTGAGGATTGAGTCTTCTTCTTTTTCTTCTGCAAAGGTAGAATGAGATAAGAATTTACCAAGATATACAAAAAAGAAAGTAACATAAATTATACCTTCAGAGGATTTTCAGAAGATGGGCTTGGAGACTCAATAATTTCGACAGAAGAAGTAGGAGTCAAGCCACCAACCTAGATTCGATAAAAGATTTAATTTCGACAAGTTGAGTTTAAATTCTAAAGTCTGGTCGAAAGAAAATATATATATATATATACCTTGGAAGTTTTTGCCTTTGAAGGGTTGGCAGCAGCTTTGGGTTTAGCAGGACTTTTCGTCGATGCTGCTCTAGTTATTTTAGCCTTTGGGGCTTTTGGGATAGGAAGATTTTGAGCTTTCTTGCTTTTTCTCTTTTTTAAGGCAGAAGTTTCTACTTCTTCTTCCTCTTCCCCTTCTTCTGGTCGCTTGTACTCCAAGGGTCTTTTCAATGGGGTTGCTATAAAAAAAGAATAATAATTAGTTGATGAAATAAGGATTCAATATCAGAATATGAAAAGAAGTACCTTTGAGCAATTTAGTGATGACTCGGGTATCTTTGGCAAATTGTTCATACAACGAAGTAAACTAACGAGTAAAAGTAACTTTTGGAGTTCTTGTAAGAAAGATGTTACTCGCAGAAAAGATCCTATCAGTAGTAAGGAAGTTACCAGCCCTGGTGGGTTTACTTGGGAATTCGTCGGCCAAACCAAAACGAGCACAAGGAAGAGGCACTGGTTTTGGAAAAGGAACTTGAAAAGGTTCAAGCCGTGCCAAAGGGTTTTTTATGGAAACCGCAATGAAGTTAATGGAGCATTTTTCCTTGTGCATTTGTTTTTGTTTAGCCACAACTTCTTCACAATGTCGAACAATTGTGTCAAGATACCTGTAGTCCCACTTGATCTTGTAGTATTTTTCAAAAGCTCTAATATCTTGAATATGCTTACCTTTGGTTTTTGTCGAAGGCTCTTGATCCTGCACAGGAACGAGTTTTTCAGTTATACGGCTTCGACAAACATCAATATCGATATGATGAGGACTATAATATGTAGTCCACCATTCGACAAAATCTGGGGTAACCCCTCTATAGGGTGTGAAAGGAGAAATCAAAAAATGTTGCTTGTATTTCTCGTTCTTCATAGCCACCCATACAAGATCTGACATATCTTGTAAGCAGCCATTAATAAAGTGTTCTTTGGCTTTTTGAGAGAATGGAACTGGAATGACTTGGCAGAATCCTAGTTGTCAAGCCACTAAATTTGGCAGGTGCAATTTGACGAACGCTGAACTCAGTCAAAATTATAACCGAAGTTATTACCTAAGCTTGTAGCACAGTGACAACACCGGATCATCTCCACTAGGATTGTAGATGCAATTTAATCAAATCAAGTGAAAGTTAGCAAAGGGGGGTTTGACAGTTTAAGATCGCACTTAACAAAATTAAAGGAAGAAATAACAATTAAAGAGCAGTCAATTTAGAAACATATCCAAGATTGGGTGGATTCAATCATAGACCCTTCATAGAACACTTGAAGCGCAATTGAATTGTTAATTTGGATCTAACCGAGATCTCTGCATCAAATCCAGAATTCATACTAGACGATCGTCTAGAATTTAATTAACAAGTGATAAACACAAATCCGCAATCACACCATTCATGAAGATCTATGTTAATTTCAAGTACCGAATTCAATTAACTTAGGCACAAATTAGTAACCTAACCTTTTCAATTAAATGTGATTAATTTAGATCAATCAGCTTCTAAGTTTCATCACAAATCTCAATCTTCATTTATGTGATTAGTTTAGATCAATAAGTTCTAAGTTTCATCACAAATCTCAATCTTAAACTAAGATCAAATCAGATCAACATAAATAGAATCACCATTCATGCATTCAAGATCAAGAAGAAGAAAAAAAGAAGAAAAAAAGAGGAATTCAATTACAAATCAAATACAATACATAACCAAGGTCTCAAGAATCCAAACCACAATCTCTTCAAGAGTTCTAAATTGACCGAAAGTAGCTTAGCCCTCCATTACCATGAAGGGGAGCATCAAAATATACAAAAATTATGAGAAATTATGAAGAAACAAGAAGAAACTATGAGAGAAATGAAGGAGAATACAACTTGTTATTCATGATAACCAATGGTGCCTTTTATAGAAGTCTAGGGTAACAAAATGACAAAGGGGAGTGGGTGGATGAGTGGGGTTGTTGAGTGAAGTGGTTGAGCGGAGTAGTTGAGTGGATGGATTAGTGGATGAGTGGGTGGATTAGTGGATGAGTGGATGAGTAGATTAGTGGATGGATGAGTGGGTGGTTGAGGACGAAAATTTCTTGTCTGACTTGGAAGCCTAAAACGACTAACTATACATCAGATCCATGAAAAGTACTCTTCATAAAAGTTGTAGATCTTTGTCTTGGCTATAACATGCATATCTGGATCGTCCAATTTGGCTTCCTACAGCCCAAGATATGACCCAAATACCGCAGGTTGCTCAAACTCAACTTCAGCACCTCTGTTCTGACTTACAAGCTCAAACTGACCCATTAGACTTTATTTTTTCAAAAAGTGTTCTTCATGAAAGTTGTTTATTTGGATCTTAACTATCAACTATCCAAATTTAAGTCCATCTCCATTATTACAGCTTGAGATATGATTTTATGAGTGCACACCATTCGGATTCTAGTGACAGAACCCGTATTCTGACTTCCATGTAAACTTAGGTCCCTTAGACATCTGTTTAGGACTTCGAGCTCTTCATCAAAGTTGTAGAGCTTCCTCCTAGCTTTCCTACAAGATAAAATTCATGATTATCAGATATCAGGAACTCAAGTTATGGCCAAAATACAGAAACAGTATCAAATCTCAATAATGCTGAAAATATTCAATTAAGACCAATTTGAGCTCAAACTCACAAAATCATACCAAACTCAATCAATTAAGAATATGGAGAGTGTAAATGACTAAACATAAGGGTTTCTTAATGAATAAAATATGTGATTATCAAATTCCCCCACACTTAGCTTTTTGCACTCCTGGGCAAAACTCAAGACCAAAACAAGGACATAAGAGATTAACAAAAATTTAAATTCCAATGACATTCAAGAGCCCAAAATTTTACAATCAAGAAGAACAACCAAAGGTTCAAGGGATCAAAACATTCATGAGTTAACAATTCTCCACATCTCAAACCAACAAGCAAGGTATCTTCAACATGAATCGAGAATGATAGATCTTCACAAGATTCCTCTCAATCTCTCAAGTGTTTAAAAGGTAGGTATTTCACTCAATTCAAATTCCATGAAAATTGCACTACCATAAGCTTGCTTATCTTCTACTTCTCCACTACTCAAAACACATGCACACACAAATCACGAGGACTTTATTCAAGGTTGTAGTGAGGTCAAGGTAACGAGAAGAGGATAAAATGGATATGAGAAGATAAATACCAAAGAGAATAAAAGCAAATGAGAGTGAAAATAAGCATAAAAGTTCATCCCAACTCTAATGTATATCCCTTTACATATTCATTTCCCAATCTTTTTTTTTCTTTTTTTTTTATATATATAAACATAACTATATACATACATTTTTCCTTTTTTTTAGGCACTCTTTCCTTTTTCAACAACCATTTTGTACACACACACCCACACTTGTTCAAAAACTCATCCATTAACCAAGCTAATGTTCTTTTATTCCCTAAGGTAAAGTAAGAACACGATTTTTCATTTAAGGCACATAATGAGCTAGAAACAAGGAATGGTCAAATAAGCTCAAAGGGGTTAAGTAAAGGAAAATATACAAGGTTGGCAGGAATCAGAGAATTTTCAAGAAGTCAAAAGAGTGCTTGATATCATATTGAAAATAATTTTGGCTATTCGGTTAAACTAGCTAATTAAGAAAGAGGGTCTCAATCATGTTCATGCATGCAAGTGAAATGTAGCCTAAAAAAGAATCAAAGCAAATTCTAGAGTGGTCATTAACATGAGTGAAAATCACACAAGAAAGAAGAGAATGACATAAATGTTGAATTCATCCATTAGGCTCAAAATCTCACAAGGTATGTATCCATCAAACTCAATTCATCAATTCAATCATCCATCACCAAGCATATCAGTTCAAGAAGGGAGAAAAGTTATTCAATCATTCAATGAACCTTTTTTTTATTTTTTTTAACAAAAATAAAAAAAATGCTAAAATCTCTCCCCCACACTTAATATAACATTGCCCTCAATGTGAAAGAGAGATATAGAAAAGAGCAACACAACCTGATAAGAAGTGAATCAACGCCAAGCAGAAAAGAAGCACACCGTCGGTCTTAGCATCGACTCGAAAAGAAATCAAACAATAAAACTTTAGTACTTCCACAATTTAATACTAATTAATTACTACCTAAAAACTCCTTACTCGCCACCAATTAAGATGTGTCTCAAGAGTAAAATTACTCCTTACTCTGTCATCACTAATTAGTTTAATAAGTCCATGACAATCATATCATACTTTCCAAACAAAACAACAATAATTTTTTTTTTGGGTCAACTATCTTTCCCCCCCAACTAGATCACAACATTGTCCTCAATGTTAAAATATAGATGAGTAAAGGATAGAAGATATTACCTGTTAGAGAAAGCTGACACAAATTTAAACAGAAACAAAGTACAATAAAATCAAACCCATTAAAGATAAAGTTTCAGATCTGACTTTTTTTTCTTGTTACTTCCTTCACTGCTTCCTGTTGACCAATCTATCTGAGCTAATACCTTATCAGGTACATACTCAAAAGCTTCTAATTTATCAATGAGCTCATCAATAGTGGAGGCAGAGATAAGAAGTTGTCTTGCCGAAGGAGTGATAAATTTTTGTTCCACAGCTTTGTCAAGAAAAAATAACAAAAGATCAAAGAAATTATTAACATTCAACAAACCAATGGGTCTATGGTGGATGTTCAGTTCGGCCCAAGAGACAATTTGAAAAATTTCTTCCAAAGTACCAAAACCACCTGGTAAGACAAGAAATGCATCAGAATTGTCAACCATTGTTTTCATTCGTCCATGCATAGATGTTACCTGAATTTCTTCTCTAATTGTCTTTCCAGTGATGTTATTTTCAGCTAAAGGTTTAGGAATAACACCTAAAACCTCACTGCCTCCTATAAAGGCAAAGTAAGTGATACAACCCCCCATTAACCCACGACAACCTCCCCCATATACAAGATGAATATTCCTCGCAGCAAGTGATTGACCAAGAGTGCTAGCTGCATTTACAAACTCTAATCCCTTCCCATAACTCGACCCACAAAAAACACAGACATTTTTTAGGGTACGAATAGAAGGCCCCATTCTATACTCTTCCTCCCTTTGAGTGTTTCTGAGTTGAAGGAAAATGGAGAAAATGAAGTGTTTAAATAAGAAAAAGAATAGAAAGGGGAATAATTGCACCTATAAGGGTAGGTTGACTGTTGTCAGAAAAGGTTAAAATTAAGAGAAACAAAATTTTTTTTTTTTGACTTCAAGAAAACCATCAAGGTAAAGAAGTCTAGAAACCCCTGAAGGACCCTGCTCAAAGGATCGTCTGTACAAAAATTAAAATACAACAAAATGATACAAAGATAAAAGAAATAGAAAATGATGTCATACCCGTATATAGCTTTCCATGGCGTATCTTTATACTTTATGCGCGTTATGAGTGCGAAGAGACATCACGTCCATTTTTTTTTTGAAATTGTTAGAAAAACTTGATGAAAGATGAGTGTATACTTACTTAAGATTGGGATGAAGGTAGTCTGCTCTTTCGGCTTTGTGTCAAAGCATTGTTGACCAGTATTTGACCCATTCAAGACCAGCGCAACATAGGGCTCCCAAAAGGGACAAGTGGCCATAATGCGACTGGCTGCCTCACATGTGGGATACAATCTACCTTCTTTGTTTTTCAATTAAGAAGGCTGGATCAGGATGCATGCATTTCCCCATTCACGGTTTGTGTTACCAAAGCCAACCCTAAGACGTATACATAAATTTTTTTTTTGTTTGAAAGATGACATGAAGAAGAAGAAGAGGATGATATGTACAGACTGTTTGTGGATATGGCTCACATTTGCCTCTGGTTTAACGTCCAGTAACGGCTTAAACGTCTTCTATGAGTCGAGGATAAGCTTTCCATCTAATTTTCTTATAAATTGGCAAACAGGGTCTTTTAGAGTCAAATTCCCAAGACTGTAGTGTTTTTCTTCATCCTTGAAGAGATTCCACAATTTAAGAAGAAGAAGAGGATGATATGTACAGACTGTTTGTGGATATGGCTCACATTTGCCTCTGGTTTAACGTCCAGTAACGGCTTAAACGTCTTCTATGAGTCGAGGATAAGCTTTCCATCTAATTTTCTTATAAATTGGCAAACAGGGTCTTTTAGAGTCAAATTCCCAAGACTGTAGTATTTTTCTTCATCCTTGAAGAGATTCCACAATTTAAGAATTTTACGATGCACCAATCCACAAGAATGCGTCTCAAGAGTCAATAAGATATTATCTAATGACTCCTTACTCAGTCCATTCTTAATGAAGAAAATTTTATCTTCTCTATTTGAGGAAACCATCCCTAAAGTACGACATCGCTTGTTACAGTTTCATCATCCACATTTGTGACAGACTTGTAACCTTTTTGCTCTTCTCCTTTTAGAATATGAACTTCTTCCAAGACCGGGCATATATGAGTCAAATGAAATTGAGGACTCACCTGCTAATCGGACCTTTGCTTCAATTATCCAGTGTACATCTTCTGGCATACCTTTGTGCATTAACAGTCTCAATCTTTCACATCGAACTTTGTAGATTTTTCTCAGAGCATTTTGAGGAAGAGAAGGAAAATGTTTTCTCAGGTTTGAAAGAATGACATCCATTTTGAAGGAGAAGAAGGGTTCAGTTATTATAGGAAAATGAAAAATAAACCGACTTGAGAGTCACAGAGTACCGTATCCGCCACTTAACCGGCAACACAAAGAACTCAAGAACTTGGTTTTCCAAGAATGGTTGAGTCTCTGTCCATTAACTTTGAGCACATTACCATTCCTAGGATCCTCAATATCTACGGCCCAAGAGGATACACGTGTTTGACAACAAAAGAACCGCACCACCTAGATCTCAATTTTCCAAGGAGTATGTGCAGATGATAATCTCAAAGTAGAACTTTTTTGACCAATTTCCGCTGTTTTTGCAAAAGGTGTAACAGACCTTGAATAAAGTAGGCCAATAAAATCCATACTGCAAGATTTTCGCAGTTGTTGTCGCTGAAGAAAAAAAAAATGACCTCCACATGCTTTCGAGTGACAAAATTTAATGGCACTACCTACCTTATTGTCGGGCACATAGCTGTTTTTTTTTTATTCATAATGCGGATGGAGAAGGTTCATCACCTCCATTTCTGCATTCTCTGGAAGTTCATGATACTGTTTGAGGCGGTGTCCATTTACGATGAAAGCTTTGGCAGTGACCTCACTTTTAATCCGAATGAAACTGACTGAAGGAAAAACCTTAGTAACAATAAATAGTCCATCCCATCTAGACTTTAATTTGCCAGGCATGAGTCGGAGGCGGGAGTTATAGAGGAGAACTTTTTGACCAATCTCAAATGTTTTCCTCAGAATCAACTTATCATGGAAGGCTTTGGTCTTCTCCTTATAAAGTTTGGAACTTTCATAAGCCTCCAAGCGGATCTCCTCCAATTGTCTTTAGCATTTCAGCTTCCTCTCCATACCTGCTTGATCTAGGTCCAAGTTGCACCTTTTCACTGCCCAGAATGTATGATGCTCAATTTCTACCGGCAGGTGACAGGCTTTTCCAAAAACAATCCGATACGGAGACATCCCGATTGGTGTCTTATAAGCAGATCCCAAACCCATAAAGCATCCTCAAGCCTCTTGCTCCAAATCCTTTCTGTTAGGTTGAACTGTCTTCTCGGAGTATCTGCTTGATATCCCTGTTGGAAATCTCGGCTTGCCCATTAGTTTGGAGATGGTAAGGTGTAGAAACTCTGTGCAAGACCCCATACTTTTTCATCAAAGCTTCTATGCTTCGATTACAAAAATGTGAACCCTGATCACGATGATGGCCTTCTAACTCCAAACTGCGAGAAAATCGTGATCTAACAAAATCCACAACAACTTTGGAATCATCGGTCAGAGTAGCTTTCGCCTCCACCCACTTGGATACATAATCAACGGCTAGCAAAATGTAAACAAAACCAAAAAAAAAAAACAGGAAAGGGTCCCATAAAATCAATACCCCATACATCAAAAATCTCACAGAACAATAAGGATTTACGGGGCATCTCATTCCTTCGAGAAGTGTTTCCTGTTCTTTGGCATTGATCACAAGATTTACAAAACACATATGCATCATGAAATAGAGTGGGCCAATATAATCCAGATTCCAAAACTTTCCTAGCAGTCCTTTGGGGACCAAAATGACCGCCACATGCAAGTGTATGACAAAAGCTAAGAATAGAATGAAATTCATTATCAGGCATGCATCTCCTAATGACTTGGTCACTACAAAATTTCCATAGATAAGGGTCGTCCCACACATAATATTTTGACTCACTCTTCAATTTATCAATCTGAGCCCTAATAAAATGTGTAGGGAAAACACCAGCAACTAAGAAATTTATCAAATCAGCAAACCAAGGAGTGTTACCTTGCAGCTTGAAAAGCTGCTCATCAGGGAAGACATCATGGATAGGAAAAGTATCTCCCTCCCTTTCAATTCGGCTTAGGTGATCAGCCACTAAATTCTCCGCTCCACTTTTATCACGGATTTCAATATCAAACTCTTGGAGGAGCAAAATCCACCTAATCAACCTAGGCTTTGCATCAAGCTTCTTCAGGAGAAACTTCGTAGAGTGTATGATCCGAAAACACAACCACTCTAGAACCAAGCAAATATGATCGAAATTTGTCTAAAGTAAAAACAATTGCTAAAAGTTCCTTTTCAGTGGTGGTGTAGTTGACTTGTGCAGGATCTAAAGTTCTTGAAGCATAGGAAATGACATGAGATATTTTGCCGACCCTTTGTGCAAGAACAGCTCCCAAAGCATAATTAGAGGCATCACACATGAGCTCAAATGGGAGTGTCCAATCTGGTGGCTAGATGATAGGTGTACTAGTCAATGCTTGCTTCAAGTGATTGAAGGCATCCTTGCATTTCTGGTCAAAATGGAACTCCATTTCTTTTTGTAGCAAGTTGGATAGTGGAAGAGCAATTTTGCTGAAATCTTTTATGAATCGCCTATAGAAACCTGCATGACCAAGGAAAGAACGAACCTCCCGCACGCATGTGGGGTAAGATAGGTATGAAATAACATCTATTTTCGCAGGATCTACCTCAATACCCTTGCTAGATATTATATGCCCTAAAACTATGCCTTGCTCCACCATGAAATGACATTTCTCAAAATTCAGAACAAGGTTAGCCTTAATGCATTTATGCAAAACCTGAGTCAAACTATCCAAACATGCATCAAAGAAAGAGCCATAGACAGTAAAGTCATCCATGAATACATCCATGCAATTTTCTAAAAGATCAGAAAATATACTTATCATACACCTTTGAAAGGTGCCTGGAGCGTTGCACAGACCAAAAGGCATCCTTCTATATGCAAATGTGCCAAATGGACAAGTGAAAGTAATTTTATCTTAGTCTTCTAGGGCTATATGGATCTGAAAATAACCCAAATATCCATCCAAAAAACAGTAATGCGACTTACCAGCTAGTCTCTCTAACATCTTATCAATGAAAGGTAATGGAAAATGATCTTTCCTGGTGGCTTGGTTAAGTCGTCTGTAATCAATGCAAACCCGCCAGCTGTTTTGAATTCTTGTGGGTAGTAGCTCATTGTTCTGATTTTCAACTACTGTGACCCCAGATTTCTTTAGAACAACCTGCACGGGGCTCACCCATTTACTATCAGATATAGAATAAATAATGTCAGCTTGCAGTAGTTTGGTAACTTCCTTCTTTATCACATCCAGAGTCAGGGGGTTCAGTCTCCTTTGGGGCAGCCGTACTGGTTTAGTATTTTCCTCCAACAAAATCCTATGCATACATGTGGAGGGACTGATACCAGGAAGATCTGCAAGTGTCCATCCGATGGCTTGTTTATTCTGCCTCAAAACCTGCAGTAATTTTTCTTCTTGATCAGGTTGCAAATTTTTAACAACAATCACAGGCAGCTTCTCACCCATCTTCCAAATATGCATATTTAAGATGGTCCGGTAAAATCTTTAATTTTAAGGATGAAGGCTATACAATGGAGGGCAGCAAGCTATTTGAAACAACTAACTCAACAACATTAAATTCAACATACTTCTGACTCTCATTTTCACATGCTGCATCATTCAACTCAGCAGCTACATCACCACTCATAACTGCATAAATCTCAGCATATGCAGCACATGGTACAATATTACAGCCAGCACATGTTTCACAGGTAACAGAATCCAGAAAATTAGCAATATCAGAAAATTCAACATAAATATCAGCATAAGCATCGTCAACTAGCATATCAATCACATCAACATGGAAAACATAATGCTTCTCTAGGGGATGTCTCATGGCCTCAAAAATATTAAATTGTACCACATCGTCACCAAATTCCATGGAAAGGGTGCTAGCATGCACATCTATCTTGGTCTTGGTTGTCTTGAGGAAAGGTCTGCCTAGGATTAATGGAGCATGGTTTGTTGAAGACTCATCTTCCATGTTCAGAATATAGAAGTCCGCTGGAAAAATTAGCTCATTCACCCGAACTAACACATCTTCTAGCACTCCTGCAGGATGAGCAGTGGTCCTATTTGCCAACTGAATCACTATACCAAGAGGGTTGCAAAGTGCCAATGTTCAAGGACTGATATATTGACATAGGCATGACATTAATCGAAGCACCCAAGTCTAGCATTGCATGTTCAAATTTGGAGTTACCTATCGTGCAAGGAATTGTGAAAGTTCCAGGATCTTTGCATTTTTGTGGCATGCTTGGTAGAATCATTGCGAAACATTTCTCGCCCATGCTTATTTTCTCGGTACTTTAAGTCTTCTCTTGTGAGTACACAACTCTTTGAGGAATTTGGCATACTTGGGAATGCGCGATTGCATCAAGGAGGGAATATTGATTTCCACCTTCCCGAATGTGTCCATGACTTCTCTTTCCATTTCTGTTGCATGCGGTATGCTTGACCGTGTGACTCGTTTGGAAAAGGTAGTGGAATGGCCAGATTTGAATTCTCTCGCACATTTCTTACCGTGTCACGATTTTTTGGACTGAGCTATCCATTTTCTTCTATTTCTGGTTACCTTCTGGTTGTTGCACTTGTAGTTCAGGTTGTGGTGGAGTAGGACCGTCAACTTCTCTGCCACTTCTCAAGCTAATGGCACTTACATTGCCTCTTGGGTTGTTGACTGTTTGTGAAGGCAATTGGTTCAACCCTTGACTTTTCAGCTCACTCAGAGTGGTTGCCATTTGCCCAATTTGAGTTTGTAAATTCTGGATGGTGGCATTGACATTCTGCTGAAACTGTTTCATCAAGTCTTCGAAAGGTGGCTCAGCTGGAGTGGCTGTTGGAACAGTAGTCTGGAAGAAGGGTCAGGCCGCATGGGTGGCGGCACAGGTTGTGCTTGCCTAAATGCAGGTGCTTGGTACTTGTTGCTAGGGCATGTAGCTTGGTATCTAAACTGCGGTTGCTGCTGTTGGTAGGGCTATTGTTGTTGTTGACCAGAATTTCCATATCTCAGGTTGGGATGGTCCCTCCAAATGGGTTATAGGTATTAGAAAATAGATCATATCTGGGTCAACTTCTGTGATTGCTGATATTGGGGTCTACCAGGAAAAATACCAGCTGCTGCAACAGATTGCTCTGGAAAAATAGAACCACCATCCTGAAGTGTGGGGCATGCATCAGTAGGATGAGATGAACAAGAGCAAATGCCACACACAATTGCAGCCATCTGCATTGGTGCTTGTTGTCCCTACTACTAATTGCCTCACCAAAGAAGTCAATTCGTCAAGTCTGTGTTCCATTCTCTGTTGGTCTACATGAGATGATTGAATCTCATTGACTCCTCTAGTTGAGGTAATAATTTGTGTGTCAAATTGTTGGGTATTGGCTGCCATGTTTGCTATCAAATCTCTCGCTGCTGCAGGGGTCTTGTCTACTAAGGCTCCTCCAGAGGCAGCATCCACCATGCTTCTGTCATTTGGCGGCAAGCCTTCATAGAAATATTGAATTAAGAGTTGATCGGTGATTTGGTGGTGGGGACAGCTTGAGCACAGCTTCTTGAATCTTTCCCAATATTCATGCAAGGTCTCTCCTGTCATTTATCTTATGCCACATATATCTTTTCTAATGGCAGCATCTCTAGGCGAGGGAAAAATTTCTCTAAGAACAACCGCTTCATGTCACCAACCAACTTGTTCTTGAACCTGGTGAAAGATAAAATAACCAATCCTTAGCTGTATCAGCTAGTGAAAAAGGAAATGCCCTCAGCTTCATGTGCTCTTCTGAGATCCCATGTGGCTTCATGGTTGAACAAACCACATGGAACTCCTTATTTTATCATAACACTTTCTCTCTCTAACTTCTTCTTCTTCATTTTTCTCTCTACCTTCTCTCTTCTTCTCCTCCTTGGCTACGGTTTGCAGCCCCCATTGTGACCACCATTTTTCATCTTTTCTCTTCATTCACATCATTTTCTTACTTACCTCAACCCCCTCTACATTTCCTATTTAGAAAATTTCTCCAAAATTCATCTTCACCTCCATTGTCATCCAAGGCAAAGTTTCAAGCTTTAAGGTAATGTTTTCATTTTTCTTCTTCCTTTTCTTCATTTTCGTGTCCCATGGTCTCTTTGATGACCATGGATCTTCTCTTTTTCAACCATTAGTATTGATTCATTGTCTTGAAATTCCTAGGATTTTGAAGGCTCAAAACTGAACCCACCAATGAGTAAGTGGGAAGCCATTTTCGTTTTCCTCCTATAGGTAAGAGGGAGATTAACTCACTTCTATCATTATTGGTGGTGAGGAGACCTTTTGTGTTTGTTTAATGGAGAATTCCATATTTATGTGCTTACTTTGTTAATGATTTTGTATGCTTATGTGTTCTTAATTTGAGATTGATGATTTTGAATGTATTGGATGTGTTGAAAATGCTTAATGATGTTAAGGTTATTAAATGAAAAATTTGGAGTTTTCTACCCTAGTGTAAGGTCACGGTTTTGACTAGGAATTTGGGATGTAAATTGATTTTTGTACACTAATAAAATGAAGCTTATGTAATTAAAAGTTGAATGATAACGTGGGAACTAATGAATGGAAATTTTTTAAGGATTCCTACCTTAATGTAAGACCACGGTTTTAGCTTGAACTTTTAAGGAATTGGATTGATTTGGTGTGAACTAAAATTTAAGTGATTAGATATCAAAGGCTAATGCATAATATGGAAAAGAAATTAGAACTTTAAAGACCTAGGGAGGCCACGGTTTTTAGAGAAAATTTAAAGTTTGAATGATGCCTTGGTACATCTTTGGAGATTAAAAATTTAGAGACATGCATAATCCATAATGAAGTAGAAGAATTAGATTGAATAATAATGCTTGAGAGGGTTACGGTTTTAGAGGGATAATTAACCTAAAATTTTCATAAGTGATCAAAGCTTAAAACTTTAAAAATGTAGATCCATAATGTGGACTTGTGATGATGGATGAATCCTAGATACATATTTATGTTGAGAATTGATTCTATGTTATTGTGGACCCCTATGTGGGCTAAGTACTTGTTGACTGTGTACTTGAGGAAATTATGACATGTTGATGTTGAGAAATGAACACATATACATATGTCATTGTGGTATACTTATGATGAATGCATCATTGATAAACATGTATGATGTTGATAATCACATATTTTATTTATTAATAGACACTCATTTTTAGTCATTTACACTCTCCATGTACTTAATTAATTAAGTTTGGTTATGTTTTGTAAGTTTGGACTCAAATTGGACTTAATTAATTTTTTTAGCACTATTTTGGTCTTACACTATTTCTGTATTTTGGTCATATCTTGAGTTCTAAATATCTTAAAAATTATGAGTTTTACCTTGTAAGAAAGATAAGAGAGAGCTCTACAACTTTGATGAAGAACTCAAAGTTTCATTCAGACATCTAGTGGAGCTAATTGAGCTTGGAAGTCAGAAAACGAGCTTTATGATTGGAACCTGAATAGTGTGCAGTAATCATTGCATAATTCGAGTTTAAGGAACTCAATTGAGCTGAAAATTTGGCATCTGAAAGTTAAGACCCATATTTACAACTTTCATGAAGAACACAAAACTTGGATCAGACTCCTTGAAGGTGATATTGGGCTTTGAAGTCAGAACAGTGGTGCTGTATTTGGGCCTAAATACTATTTAGTAATTGGGCCATATCTCGGGCTGTGGTTATTGGATTTGGCTAAACTTGGTGTGGCTGGAAAGCTGAGATAATTTTCTAGAACTTTCATAAAGACCAATTTTCTATTTGATGATGGCATCCATAAGTTAAGAAATAAATGATTTCAGAGACAAATAATCTCAATAATTTTCCACTCATCCAACCACTCCACCCACTCATCCACCTCTTCTTAATCAACCCCCTTGTCATGTTGTATTCCTAATCCTCTATAAAAGGCACCATTGGCTGATCATTTGGTGTTCTTGGTGTTAGGCTTAGTTTTTAGAAGTTATGGTTATGCTTGTTTATTGTTTTCCTTTGTTGTAATTTTCTCTTGTTCTAAATTGAAGCTATGTTCATCTTTCTCTTCTTCTCTCTTTCTTTCTTCTTGTTTATGAGTAACTAAATCTTCATCTTGCTTGGGTGAAAGAGTGAAGCTCTTGGTAATGAAATAAGGTTAGATTATTCTACTTTTTGTGCTTGAATGATATATTTTTATGTAATCTTTATATGTGTTGTATGTTGTTTTCGATTAATTTAGAAACTCTTCTTGTATAATGAATATCTTGATTCATTGTAGACAAGACGTTGGCACAGTGGATGGTTGAGACCATTTACAAGTATTGGTAGATAATTATTGGAACCATAATATGATTACATGTATAATCTAAATTGAACTTTGAATGTTAAATCTTCCGATTGAAACCTTCATTATGCATAATTTCAATTAAGTTATAAAAAGAAATAATCTTGTCTTTAATTTATTACTAAGAGTGGATCTCATAACCCAAGCAAATCTTTTTCATCTTTGAATAACTTATATCATCTTTATTGTTGTGACAAATTTGCTCCGTACCTCAAATAATTTTCTCTTCATCAATTCCCTGTGGATCGACCTCGGGCTCCCAAAATTTACTACTTGAAACAACCTGTACTTGAGTTTGAAACTTTAAATTATCCCATCAGAAGTACATTGTGTCGTCATGCATATGTGTTGTCCATTGGACATTGTTAGAAAGGCGATGTATGCCTAGGAGTTGAATAACACCTATGTGCGGGTGCGAGTAGACTAAGCGTAGGGTCATAGTGGTTGGCTCTATGGGGTGTCGGGGTGCGAGTGTCTCACAATAGACAGTGGTAGCTCCACGGGGGCCGTGGGATAGACCGATGCAAACACACCGATGATCCGGACTGAGACGTTGTCCTATATCGCGATCAACTATTGAGGTGGCATGTATATGCCATATTGTTCAAATATTTTTATGAGATAGAACACACTATTTTTTAGGCTAACGAGATACTGACATTACTCATTGATCATTCTCTCCGAAAATGTTAATGTCTAGCTCAATGGAGTAGGAACTTGGTATCATTTGTATTGTGAACTGTCAATCTCATATTTCATTGAGCATGAACATTTATAATTGTGAATATATCTGTTCTTTTTTCTGTAAGAATTATTTGGCTATTTTATTGACTGTTGTTGTTCTGCTCCTACTGTATATTTTAATGTCACTGTAGATAAATATATGTACTGGGTTATGTGGGCGCTTTGCGCCGTTCTGTTTTCTTGATGCCTTATTGGTAATGAAAGACGGATGTCTCACTTTTTTTCTATATATCTGTATTTCTGTTTTAAATTATGTACCTTTAAGAAGACGTCCGTGAGGAAGAAAAGGAAACCCATGAGTTTCCTGGTTTTTGGCCATACCTCGACTAGAGCTGCTGAAGATGTCGTCGCGTCCTCACCGCTTTTTGGGATACGTTTGGATGACTTTTCACGGTGGTCTAGATTGCTGGCACATCAACATTCAGATGGATCGTTGTGTCTATCGCAGGGAGTTGACAGTATCACTTGCTTGGGGTCGCTACGGCACTCCTGTCTTTGACTTTACCACCTTTGTCATTTTGGAGTTTTACTTGCCCATTCGAGATATGTGGGATGACGTGTTCTACACCCCTCGAGATGATTCTTTTCTTTCCACTGCTTGGGCTTCTGCCCGTAACTTAGTCGCTCCGATGGTTATCTCATCGGACGAAGAGGATCCCGAGAAGGACCCTGTTGTGGGTCCCTCTCGTTAGTCTTAGGGGTTGATGATGTCGGTGGCTACTGATGACTGACCGTTTATCTTTTTGGGAAAGCCTGATGTTTTGGTGTATTTATTAGGGGTATATTTGTATCATCTTGGGCGGGTACATATTTTGCTTTTTGTACAAGTGGTGATGTAAGTAATCAGTGATGTATATAACATAATATATATATATATATATATATATATATATATATATATATATATATATATATATATATATATATATATATATATATTTGTTTATGTCATGTATGGATGTATGTTTTATTTTACGTCGATTTTGCTATAACTATTTCAACTAACACTTCGTCGCGAAAGGAACCTTTAATTTTAAATTCTTCTGTCGTTATTCATTGGTAAATTAACACAATATGAAAAGAAACAAAAAAATATAATATATATATTAAATGGATAAACCGGGTCGATGAATTATTTTTAAAATAATTACTACTTTTCCGAATTTGTTTATTTTATAATGGTGCATCGTTCCCTCTTCTCCCCCACTAAGCTAAGGAAAAGGTGTGTCACACTTACAATCCTAGTTAAAGGAATCATCCTAACTTCTCTTGGAAGCAACAAGATGTTGAACCACAACAAGGGCGGCGACCTAATCAAGCAGGTTAAATTGGTATGACACCACCTCCTGGCTTTCAACCACAAGGGTATGCATCTAACACATCTCAAGCGTCATGCAGTAGTTCCAACTTGGAGGACAAAATAAATAAGGAATTATCTTGTGTGACAAACTTGGACTCTATGATGTAATTCATGGAATCTAAGATGTCACTTTTAGACTCTCACACTCAATCTATAGCAAAATTACAGACTCAAATTGGACAACTAGTCATTGCTATAGGAAATAGAAAGGAGGGTAAGCTTCTAAGTCATCCTATAGAGAACCTGAGAGGTCAAACCCATGAGCAAGTTAAGACTATAATGATTCTAAGAAATAGGAAAAAGATTGACAATGGAGTGAATAAGGGGAGAGTGCATGATATTGGAGAAATGGAGATCCATGAAGAAGATATAGACTCAAATCCTTCCCATTCTCCTAAAGTTTCTAATTCTATGCATTCAATTCTATATGAGCCAAAGGTTCTGTACCCTAAAGCTTTAGATGCACTATTAGCTTTTAGGAAAGATAAGCAAAAGGAGGATATTCTTGAAACCTTTAAGCAAGTAAATATCAATCTTCCCCTTTTGATTGATATTCAATAGAATCTTGCTTATGCTAAGTTCCTTAAGGACATGTGCACATTTAAAAGAAAATCTAAAGCACATATGTTTAAGAAAATTCGCTTAAGTGAACAAGTAAACTCAATTTTACATTTTAACACACAACCTAATTTGAAAGATCCTGGTATTCCTACTATTTTTTGTTATATTGGTGATCATAGAATTGATAAAACACTTTTGGATCTAAGTTCTAGTGTTAATTTGATGTCATATTCTGTTTATGAAGAGTTAAGTTTGGTTAAGTTGCAGCCATCAAATTGTTCTTTGCAATTAGCTAATAAGTCAATTAAGATCCTTAGAGGAAAAGTTGATGATGTCTTAGTAAAAATTGATAAGATATTCTTTCCTGTTGATTTCATAATGCTTGATATGGAACCCTCTCACTAATCAAAAAAGAAAATTCTTATCATTTTGGAGAGGCTTTTCTTAGCAATTACTGATGCTAACATTAGTTGTAGGTCTAGGGTAATGGATGTCTCAGTTATGAACATGAGAATTAAACTTAATACCTTCAAGCCTACTAGTCAACTTGCTGTGGAAGATGAATCTGAGTGTGCCTTTGTAGATGTGATTGATGAGAGAGTTAAAAAGACTATGTTGCCGATTTTGTCTAAGGAACCTTTAGAGAGTATATGTTCACATAATGAGTTGAAGGCTTTTGATTTGAGAAATGATGTAGTTGAGGTTAATGTAATTTTTAGTTGTTCTTCATCTCTTGAAGCTACGTCGTGGGTAGTGAGGTATGAACATTTACCTCATTGAGTTGATTTGGATTTAATAGATCTAGTTGTAGGTAAAATTTTCTTTTACTCTTTAGATAGTTTTATTTTATTGTTTGAGTTGGCTTAAGTGCCTCAAAGAGTTCGGAGCCTTTGTATGTGGATGTAACTAGTGTTGGGCAACCAAAAAAAAAGTTTACTTGTTTGTTTATTTTATTTTATTTTATTTTATTTCATTTTCTTTTCTTTTTATTATTTATTGTCATTGCTAACAATTGTCAGGGTGTAATTATCCTTTTTTCTTTCCTTATAATTGCTAAGCATTTCAGGTGTGTGACTCTTCCTCATTGCTCTTTATTCTTTTGTCCCAATAATTATTTTGATGCATATTGGTGATTATTTCTCATGTTTAAATTTAATTTTAAACATTGAGGACAATGTTTGGTTTTGATTAGGGGTGAGCTTACTTGAATATTCAGTCATGTTATCATTATACTACTTTTATATGATTTTTTTTTCTATCATCTTACTCCAATTGTTTCAAATATTCACATAGTTACTGATGCATATATCTCATTATTAAAAATTTGAAATAATTAGAGAACTTGAAGATGAACATGTTGATACTATTTTTACCTAGTGAGTTTTGATCAATTCATTTTTATTGTGAGAGTATTTTCTTGATCTTCCAATATTTCTTGTTAGTGATCATAATTTATTTTTCCCTCACTAGATCGTTTCATTATTGTTATTTTTGGTTAAAGAGAAGTTTTATGTTACACTTGCATTTAATTTGATGTCATAGAAATTGATTGTGTTATGTATTTTCTTAAGAGATGATATCAGGCCATGTTTCTTGAGATGATGTTGAATGTCCAGGTTACTTCAGTGTGACAGTGATCATTATTCGAACTGTTATCCCGGAATTGTGCCATTTCTTGATTCTGGGCATTACCCTGAGATCAGCATGTGCCGAGATTTTCATTCCTTGTAGGTGAACGTCTTCTGTAGTACGATGGAGATGGGTTTCTCCAAGGATTGTAACTTCGTTTCCTGTAATTTTGTCCTCCCTTCTAATTATTATTTCGAGATTGATGCACATAACAACCCAAACGACCATCTTGTATCAAATATTCAATGGCACCTTGAATGTTGATGCAGTCTTCTATATTATGCCTTTCAAGCCATGCACAGTGTTTAGACTTATCCTGCTGTGAATGTTTTCTCAAGGGGGAGAAATTTGAGTCGGAGGTGTATTGAGAGGGGTGTAGCTCATATACTTTCCTTTCAAAGGTGACCTTGAGTTCCGACCTTGTTGGTTATGTTATCCTGGCTTAGGTTTAACATCTTCTCCTTTCTCCAGGTGCTTCATAGCCCAAAAAATGTCTTCAGCATTGATGTATTTATCTATTCTAGCACAGATCTCGTCCATCATCTTGGGTTCCTTTTTAGCAAGAGAAAAAGATAGTGGCCTAGGACGGAGTCCTCCCTTCATGTAGTGTAATCCGAGTCTTTCATCCCAGTCACGAATGTTCACTATTTTGTTATTGAATTGAGATATAAAGTCTTAGAGAGATTCCTCCTTTCTCTATTTAACCTAGGAAAGACATGAAATGGATTTCGACTGCACCTTACTATTGGTGAAGTGCAGCAAAAATCTCAAGGACAAGTCTTCCTAGTTAACAACAGATTTAGGAGTTAAAGTGGTGAACCATCTCAGGGGGGGCTTTTTTCAAAGAAAGAAGAAAAGTGCGGCACATGAACGAATCATCTCCTCCAACAAACAAAAGAGCGGAAACATAAGCATCTAAGTGCTCTTGAGGGTCCGTGGTCCCATCATAGACATCAATATTTGTTGGATATTTGAAACGCTTAGGGATCTCATAGGCCGTCAGTTTGTCGAAGAAAGGTTGGTTTTGTGTAACCGAGTTCCTCAATCCTTGATCTTGTTCTTTGTTTCCCCGAATTGGGATTTCAACTTTCTGACTGGGTTATATGATCTTGGAATACTTTGGATGACGTATCCCGTCACGGGATGGGTCCCTTTAGTACTCTTGATTCCTGTTCGAAATCCGGTTCTCGCCTTCTTTCTTCCTGTTGACAGTTTTCTTCAAGTTATGAATATGTTCGTCCTAGAGTCTGATAAGAGAGATGAGTTCTTCTCTAGATAGCTTCGGGAGACCAGATTCGCCCAAGAGAAACCGAACTTCATTATTATCTACTCATGCTCCTAAGTGCTGCAGCGTCGATACCCATTGTCTAGTATCTCCAAAAAGTGTTCCTTGCGGACTAAGTCATTGTCTCACCGGAACTTGCCACGATGGAGGAGAGAGATTTCTGCCAGTATGGGAAGTCTATACTCCATCCTGCCTAAGTTTTGATTAGGTCACGACTAACTCCTGGATTGGCTCCTGAACTAGGGCGAATGCAGGACGGTAGCAACCAAAAGAGGGTTGGTTTTGGGTGGCAGAAACATGATTTTACCTTGTGGTGGCCATGATGGTGGTAATAGGAATCGAACTTTATTTTTTCCTACATATGGCGCCAATGTTCTAAACGATTTTGTATGAGTACCTAAATAAGGTTGTCAAAGGTGATTTCCTCCGATGCAAGGTGGTTGCGACGGTAGTACTAGGGCGTGAGTACTTGCAAAAGACACTTTGATACTCAAGTTAGACCGTGCACAAGGTAAATAGTATTTAGAATTAGAATGCATACATGTGCTACCTCGTATGATATTTATAGGAGCGTCTTGTGTGATAAAAATTATTGTCAAATTTATATTAAATATTGTTAATTAAGATAAGAATCCAATGAGATTGTTATTTCTTATAATTGATTCTCCTATTTATGAATGATATAATTGATTTCCTTATTTATGAGAGATTCTGTGAAAAATTTACTCTTCATAAATAGATAAATTTTCTTATCTAATAATGTATATAAATATTTAAAATATTATTTTAGTAGACTAAATTACTCATAAACCACTAATTCAAAATCCGATCTAAAACAAGTGACATGATGGGAAAAGCCTCTTTCCACCTAAAATCTCCGACCTTAAGCAGAAGGTCACATAATGCGATATGCGTAAAATAGAAATTTGGAACAAATACGGGCAAAAGCAATAGAAAAAAGAGAGAGTAGAAACCCAATAAGTTACTACAAAAGCCATGCACGACATTTTCTTTACTCTATTGTACCACTTTTAAAAATAATTTCCCACATTGAAATTGAAGTGCTTTTGAATTTATTTATTTATTTTATTAAGGGGGAGGGGTAGGAAAGGTTGGCTACATGTCCTGTTTTACTATTTTAAATAAAAACAAAAGAGAAATTTTATTTAACTTTGAAGCATGATAATCTGCATAGTTTTTTTTTTTTGGTTAAGGTTTTCTGCTACAATGCTAGAGTTTATCTTTTAGGATCTCAATGCATTGATTTGTCGGAATATATGAATTGTAAAAGAAAATTAAACAATGGAAAAATCCTAGAGTATGAATGAAAGGCTAGAAAACCAAATATCATAATTACATCTAATTAATTTATGAAATCTTTAAATCCATAAATTAAGAATAAACACATTATCAAAACATATGAAAGAAAAAGTTTTGTAAAGAAAGAAGTTTAAACCTAAGTTAATTTAGTATATTACGGATAAGCGGTAGAGTTTTATCATTTTTATTTAATTACGTAGGATGTGTTTTTTTAAGGAAGGAAGTATATATATATATATAATTTGCTAAGAACGACAAACAAAAATGACGAAATGTAGGGTAGACTTTTCAAACCTGTCATTGCTCCCACGCGTAAAAAATAATTTGCAACCAGTCCGCCTTTCAAACCTCTACTTAAGATATATATATATATATATATATATATATATATATATATATATATATAAAACTTTTGGTTGAATGCGACCAATCCAACCCGTGTTATATATATAAGATTTTATTCTCACGTGAGGAGTGATTATTATAAAAAATGATAAAAGTAAATATTAATTATTAGATTTTATATGAATGGTTAAAATTAGAACATAAATATATGTGATTTTTTTAAGTAGTCACATGATCTTTAAGTAACTTTTAATCTTAACCATCTATGTATGATTATATGGTCAATTTACTTCTTATCCTCTCACAATAAAAACTACTACTCACTAAATATGTCCCCAATATATATATATATATATATATATATATATATATATATATATATATATATATATATATATATAGTAAATTAGGTGAGATGAGTGTTTATTGTGAGAGAATGAAAGGTTAGTGAATCTTGACCATCAAACTTATATGAATGATTAAGATTAAAATATAAATGACGTGTTTTTTTTAAATATATATTAACCTTTAAGAACTTTATATATATATAGAGAAGATCAACTTACACCAGTGTAAGACTTTTTTCTTTTAAACTCATTTTCAACTATTAGTTCAACTTTCATTTAATGATTTAGATTATTTCATTAAATGTAACTATTAGATGAAAATGAAACTAACAGTTGAAAATGAGTGTAAGAGAAAAAAAATTTACATTGATATAAGTTGATCATCCCTTATATATATGTGTCTGTGTGTGTGTGACATATCTAGTGAGAAAAGTAGTTATTATGAGAAGGTGAGAGAAGTGAATTTTAACCATATAATTATATATGAATGATCAAGATTAAAAGTTATTTAAATAAGTAAATTTTGAACACAATTTTATATAAATAATTAAAATTAAAAATTATTTAAAAAATCATATAATTATTTAAAAAATCAGATATATTTATATACTAATATTGATATTTATATAAAATTCAATAATTTATATGTATATTTATGTATGTGTGTGAATCGCTGTTTGACACGAAGCATTTCTTGTGAAAGCTATTCACAAACCCAACTAATCAATCACGGTAGAAAAGAGAAATTAACATAAAAAAATTTAATGAACAAAACATAACTTTATTGTTATTATTATATTTATCAATTCGTAGGTCATTCTACGAAATTATATTCGTGGGATTTAGCATTTATATATATATATATATAATTAACGAGTGAACTCGTTTAATTTGAGAAGGCCGACAAAAAAAAACAAAAAACGAAATGGAGTTGGGACTACATTGGATAGACTTTTCAAACTTGTCATTGCTCTTACACGTAAAGAATTTCATGTAAAAAATAATTGCAGAACTCTTCCTCGCAATTTCCTCAGAAATAGGGAAAAGCTTCTGATCCTGAGTTAGAAATAGGCACTCTCTGTATCTGACTCCGATGGCAATCCTTCTCACTCAGCTCACTTCGTAAAGAACATGAAGGCCATGTTCATCCAAATTCAGAGATGGCTGATGCAGCCAAAGGTATGGAGATTTGTGGGTTTTGCATCAACTGTAGTTGGGCTGTTTTGTTATGCTCTCAGCTCCTCTTTCAATCATCTATTCGGAGAGAGGAACTTTTTGAAAATCTCTCTTTATAGTGTTTTCAGTATCATCATCTGCTTTGCCATGTTGTTTGCAAAGGTATGGCAACACTCAACGAGTCTCCGGTTCAAAGCTCATTTGGCATTTTTGGTTTTGGCCATCACCTCTGTTTACTCATTTTTCTTCGATAAAGCGGTGAACGGGAAACCAGATGCATATAGCCTGATTTCGTGTGCTGCGTTTGCTATCATGTCTCTCAGCTTGTCAAGGCAGAATCACTGCGGATTCGAAGTGGATCTCCTATATTTTTTTCTTGGATCTCTAATTATACAACTCATGAAGATAAAATTGTTGTTAGCTATTGTTGGAGCTGGTTTCAGTTATTCCCTCATTATTCTTCGTTCCTCTTTAGATGCCCCATCAGAATCTGAGTACCTTGGACTCCAAGATCACATAATCATTCGAGTTGATTCACAACAAGTCAATACTGATAGTACTGCTCCTATCATGACTGTCGATGCCCCACCAGAAAATAGGTATATTAGACTCGAAGACCACGTAGTCGCTCAAGTTGATTCACATTCACAACAAGCCAATACTGATAGTGCTCTTATCATGCCACAACTCATGGCTTGTATAAAGGCGCTTAAGAAGAAGAACCGGAAGCTTATCCGCATGCTTTCCAACCATGTGGACGAATACCTTAAAACCGATGTTGACTCCATTATAAAGGAAATAATCCCGATATCGGTGCCGCAACTGCAGACTGACCCGAACTTGGTGGTGGATGAGCTGCAGTCAAAAATTATCAACGACCTTCATGAAACTGTGAAGCTCATGGTGGCCGCTGGGTTTGAGGAGGAGTGCTGCCACGTGTACAGCAATTGCCGTAGTGAATTTTTACAAGAGTGCATGTCGAGATTTGGGTTGCAAGAGCTCAATACCGAGGAAGAGGACGTTGACAAGATGGAGAGGATTGAGAGGTGGATTAAAGCTTCCAACATAGCTTTCAGGATACTGTTTCCCAATGAAAGGAGACTCTGCGATCGCATCTTCTTCGGGCTCTATCCCGTCGCAGATTTCTCTTTCATGGAGGTTTGCAGGGAATCGACGATTCATCTACTGAACTTCGCCAATACCTGTGCAATTGGGAGTCATTCGCTGAATCTGTTGCGCGGCAATCTCAGAGTGTTCGACACATTGGGTGACTTGATTCCGGAGTTTGAATCACTGTTTTCTAATCAGTACAGTGTGTCAGTCATGAATGAAGCAATCACGATTAGGAAGAGATTCGGTGAAGCAATAAGGGGCATTTTCATGGAGTTGGAGAATCTGATTTGTCTTTATACTGCGGATGAGGTTGTTCCTGATGGAGGGATTCATCCAATTACTCGCAAAGTGATGGGCTGTCTCCGTGAAGTTTTACTCGCTAGGCAAGTTTTCGAATATCCTGCTGATAGAGAGGGAACTTCTTCTTCACTTTTTGTCCAAATAGCTTCCATAATTGAGCTGTTAGAAACTAATTTGGAAGCCAAGTCCAAAAACTACACGGACCCTGGTTTGAGCTATGTTTTCATGATGAATAACTGGAGGTGCATAGAAGGAAGAGCAAAAATTCATCTGGGAAATGAGTGGGTCCAAAAACACGCTGCCAAAAAAGTCCGGCAAAACCGTGAACACTATCAAAGAAGCTTATGGGATAAGGTGCTGGACATTTTGAAGCTGGACAACAATGAGTCAGTGGCGCCTAATATACTAGCAGAGTCAATGAATGAGAAGCTCAATTTGTTCAACATGCACTTTAAGGAGATGTGCAACGTTCAGTCTACTTGGGTTGTTCATGATAAGCAGCTAAGGGAAGAAATAAGAATATCCCTGGAAGACATGTTGGTGCCAGCATATGGAAACTTCATCGGGAGGTTCCAGAATATTCTTGGTAGGCATGCTGATGAGCATATTAAGTATGGAATGTTTGACATTATTGCTCTACTCAACGGTTTGTTTCGTGGAAGCAACTGATGAATCAGTAGCTGAAAAAGAAGGTAAGGCTACTGAAGCTTGTGTGTAATTGCAATACAAAGTTTTGATCATAGCAAATGTAGCTCTAGAGAGTTCTTGGTAAGCATGCTGATGACTGACTATATTGAGTATGGAAGGGATGACTTTCCTGCTCTACTCAAGGATTTCCTGGCACTTAGATCTATTCAATCAGATGTGTTTTTTTTTGCTTGTGTTTAGATTGATTTCGTTCAAGTCAAGTCTTTGAGGATTAAATTTTTGTTTTATTCGTGGAAAATGATGTAATCCTTTAAGTTCTTTCTATGTTAATTCAGATAATATTTTTTTTCTATTTTTTTTTGGTATGTTATAAGACATGATTAGAGTTAATGAGTTGTTCTAACTAATTTGGGTTAATAAAATGTGGTTTAGGCCAGATAAAGTTTCTTTTCATGGTCACTCCCAGATTGGTAAATTCTTAGTGATCCAAGTGAGCTGATTATTGTGTTAGGAAGCTCAAAAATATAATATAAGACTAGACTACAACTAGGGATGGTAAAAATTTCTACGTCCATAAGTATCCGAGAGAATTATCCGTGATGGAGGATAGGACCCGTTTAATGAAAAATAAATCCAAAGGCAATATGCATGTTTGATGAAAATGAATCTGATGCCCATAAGGCAGCAATTTTAACAGTGTCCCCAACCTACTCTGGCTTACCGTAACAAGTTATCCGTGTGATCCGCATTGAAGATGTGAAGAATTATTAGCTCTCAGATTTGGTTTTGTCTTATATTTATTTTACTTTGTGACTTGTAGAACATGCTAGTTGCTACAACTATGTCCAGTGAAAAAACTAATAGAGAGCCTTAAATGACCCAATGGTAGTGATCATGACCTATGAGAGAAAGCATAACCGGGGAATCCCAGCAGCCTGTGGCAGTGGCAGCCATTCTGTCAACAGAGCTCTGCCCAACGATACCACCAACACCAACAATTCAGCGACTTCATAAGGCCCTCGGCCGTGAACCATCTCACAAACAATTCTGTTTAGAGCCTGTTTGAATCTTTGATTGTGTTGTGGGTGGCTAATGCAGAAACCAGAAATTAAACTCAACCTGATGCAGTTGGTGGCTAATGCAGAAACCAGACTTAGGAAACTTGCTGAACATTGAGAATACTATTTGGCACTTAACTAGGACAGCTGAAAAAGACACTCAAATTTATTAGTATTTCTGTAACTTCTTGTGATTTTTGTGGTAAGAGATTAGTCATCTAAGTCACCTGGTTATTAATAATTTGCAGGAGTTACTACAGGTGCCCTCGAAAGTCTGATCAAGGTTGCCGGGCATTAAAACAGGTGCAGCGAGCGGACACGAGAGAATCCATATATGTACCAAATTACGTTCATTGGTTATCACACATGCAAAGGCACCCCCGTGGCTCCAATTTTGGTCATAGATTCTGGTAATTAGGAATCATTTCTTACGAATTCACACCTTGACTCGAAGGTACCCAACGAACAGGATCACCGTATTAGCTCATCAAATTCAAGCTCAACTATGGAGGCGTTTTGCATGCACTGTCAAGAAACAGTGCACCAATGCACCTGTCAAGGCGTTCATCCTCCTGACCCGTTGATTTGGACCAAATTTCCATCAAGGGCTAAGAGTGATGACATTTTACCTGGTTAAAAGGTTTTTCATTCTGTTGCATTTTGCTCCTATAACTGTTCGCTACTGAATAAAGATCAGTGAGATTCACCATGAATCTGTTCCATCTTCGGCTGATACCTCCACCACCTTGTTACTGATATTGTTTCTATACCCTGTCTTCGAAGTATAAATCAATACAAAAAGCCATTCGCAGATCTTTTAAGTCTCATATATTTCTAACTATTATTCTTTACAAATATCAACATAATATCTAGATCAGGGACGGACCTATATTGCAGGTCCTGAGAGTTTATGCCTTCGTAGTCTCACAATATTTTTTAAAATTTGTTATGTGTAATTTTATTATCTTATATATATTTTAAAATTTATAAAGGTTTCTCTCTACTACTTGTTTAATATAATTATTTTAAAAGTTAAATTCATTTAAGATTATAATAACATATATTTAGATGATAATATAAAAATGATTAATATTAATAATAAATTCAAATTAAATTTATTATCTTATAATATTGTATTTTGATAAATAAATATAAATATTTAATAAATATTTATTTATACATTTATATTATTCTTAATCATTTTACTCTTTTATCCAATTTTTGTAAGTCTGTCACTAATCTAAATAACATAATGGATAAAACTTGGTTCAAACTCAAGTTGTAGAAAAGTCTTTTTAATTTTATATCGTGTGTTTGATTTATTAAATTAATAAAATTAAAACAAGTAAAAATTTAATAAAATAAACACGTGACATAAAATTAAATAGAGTTGGAGGATTTTATCTCAACTTGAGTTTGGAACCAAGTTTTGTCCTAACATAATTATTACGGTGTTTTCTTTTTCGTCCCCGAAAATGAAGAGTTCAAATATTCAAAACCCATTAAACTGTGTTTCCAAGCTTTTCAATGCTCAACTCCACTTTTGTTCATTTCCTTGCCTATATCCTTGTTTTGGACTTTGGCGTGTAACCCTTGGAATCATCATCAGTTTCTATCTTAAAAACTGCACCTTTGGTCTACAATTCACTTAGTTGTCACTCTCTGCCATACGGCGAACCCCACCTTTGCCACCACCAATTGCAAAACAAGAAATATTCAATCACAGTAATGTAGGATTGAAGAAGTTGCTTAAGCCTCTTCATGTTATGCATGATATGGATGATGAGGAATTGCTATGGAGAGCTTCAACGACTGCAAAGTTCCCGGAATACCCATTTGATCGAGTTCCCAAGGTGGCCTTCATGTTCTTGACAAGGGGTCCTGTTTTTTTGGCACCTTTGTGGGAGCAATTCTTCAAAGGGCATGAAGGGTACTAAATTTATGTGCATTCCAATCCATCTTACAATGGATCACACCCGGAGAGTCCGGTGTTTCATGGCAGTAAAATTGCCAGCAAGGTCACGTGTTTTCTGTTATTGGGGATAACATTACTCAAGCCCTACTTTGCAAAAAATCAAAACATGCATGAAATGTCATCATTTGTCATTAAAATATTAAGTAAATCAGTTTTACCTGCTGTACCATGTAACATTATAGGTGCATGGACCCAAACTTGACAGGCGCATGGAAAATGGCTCCAAACTAAAAAACAAGAATATCCCAAAGCAGACACTCCGAGTGATCTTATTGGCTTTCACACAAGCAAAGATAGCCTCAAGGCTCCATATTTGGTCACAGATTCCGGTACTTGTGAATCATTTTTTGTGAACTCTCATCCTGGCTCGAAGGTACCAAATGAACAGGATAATCCTATTAGCTCATCTAATTCAAGCTCAACTATAAACCAAGAATATCCCAACGAAGACACTCCAAGTGATCTTATAGATCACAAGGTGGATCCTAGCCTGTGGTCAGATTTGAGGGATTTTGAAGTATCTAAGCCTACCATTATGCCCTTAAAGATGGCATCTGATAATGCAGATACTGTGTATTCATGTACAAGCTCTCAAAGTTTGGACATGGATTTTGGAAGGATGAAGCTATCGCACATGCAACAGCAATGAAAATTCAACATGCCTTTCGCAACTATGAATGAGGCAAGATAAGGCAGCTGCTATACGCATCCAGCATACCTTCCGACAGATGGATGATCCTTAAAGAATCTCTCTACATTAAATGTCATCTTTTTATGATTTTGGAATTTTCCTATGATTTTGGACTTCCATTAATTTGTCTATTTGTCAAAACTGGTTGAATGGTAACCTGATATTTCCTGGAATCCTTTTATATTGTGATCAATGGATTTATTGGGAATCACATGTTGAACTTTGAATTCAAATGGTATGTGTGCTTGAAAAGGTGTGATGCTTGGTTGTTTGTTTCCATGATGGGTGGAACAAGACAACTCTTCAACGAAAGCAGCGGGTCCCTCTCCACTCCCACTCTATATATATGTGTGTCTTTTAAAGACATGGTGATGATCTTTCATTTGACAAACTACTATTGCCCCATCCAAAAGAGAGAGGAGAAGGAGAGGAAGATCCTGATTCCTGTAGTCCACAAGTGTGTACAAATTCTTGACCGTAGCATTAACAAGAACAAGATGTCTACAAGAGGTACGCATTTGGTTATCAATATGGTGTTCTAAATTCATGATCTATGATCTAGGGACATTCTTAGTGATGATCTTTAATGTCTACATGTGGTATCAGAGCCTTAGATACATGATTTAGAATCCATTCTAATATGTACATGCATGATTACATGATAACCTAATGATGTAGGGTTTATAACTTGTAATTTTTATGCATGGTTATGTGGATATATGATGAGAATTATTTAATTCTGTTTTTGTAAGTGTTTTAGATGTATTAAGTCATTTTTAATTAATTGTGAATGACTGAAAACATAAACCTATATACAACCTCCATGGATGAAAACTTCAAGAACCCATGATGTTTCTAAATCATTGTTTTGATTGTTTTTATTTATGATAATTGTATAAATCAATCCTAGAACATGTTTAGGCATGAATACAAGCCTTAGAGACGATCAAACACGTTAAAATTGGAGAGGAACGTGATTTTTTCAAATCGGGTTAAACAGACCCGTTTTCACGTTTTTTTCTGGATCTAAACGTTCATTCTTGCGTGTTTTTCTTCATGAAAATCATCCAAAATGATGGTAAATCATGTTTGGAGGAAGACCCAAATCGTTTGGGATCAAAACGCATCAAAAACTGACTGAAAATAGAGATGGATCGCGAATCGGGTCGCATGACCCGTTTACCCCACGTCACGACCCATCCGAAGGAAGAAGAAGAACAAGAGGTGCGGTGGGACGAAGCACACTCGCATTGCATGGAGCGTGGAGCGCGTGAACAGTGCCTGATGCTCCATTTTGTGTTTTGTTTCTTCCTATACACTTTGTATTGATGTCTAGAATTTATCTATATAGGTTTCATAATTTTTGGATATTAAAAATATTTACTATTAATTTATTTCTTGTTTATTTAGATTAGGCATTTGAGAAAATAAATTTTTAGTGATTTTAAATATGAAAAATATTTTAATATTATGATAAACCTATCTATGATAGTCACTCTCCCTAGTTGTTAAGTTTGGGTAGTGCACTCTCTAGATACATTAAGAAAAATTAAAGAATATGTTAGAAAATGATTATTTGGGCTATTAATTAATTTATCCCAAATTGAGGGCTCTATTAATTGAAGTGAATATATGCCACCACAAAGTGGATTATTTGCTTAAATTGATAGGGTTACTTGTGAATAAATTTTTGGGATGTTGTGTTACTTAATTAATTTGTGAATTAAACTTACCCACAGGTAGTAAATTCATAAATTATTTTGCTGTAACATGTTATTATTTTTGGGATGATCTTTACAGTAAAATTCTTTCTACCCACAGGTGTTAGAATTTTTGTGACTGTTGTTGTTATATGATATATACTCTACCTACAGGAGAGTTTATATTATATGTATTAAATCCCTATTTTAGTAATTGTTATTACTATAATTGCCAATGGTATTAATCATTTTCTTGTTTAATTTTTTAGCTCCAGTCATTTTTTCTTTGTCTAATACTGCAAACCAAGTTGAGGTTTTGACTGGAAACAATTATAAGAAATGGAAGGATGATATTGAATTAGCCCTAAGCTTGCTGGACATTGATATAGCCATTAGAGAAGATGAGCCCACTGCACTAACTGCCGAAAGTACTAATGAGCAGAAAGCATATCACAAGGAGTGGACAAAGGCTAATCGCAAGGCTTTAATGTTGATTAAGCGCTCCATTGATGAGACACTTGTAAAAGCAGTTCCACATTCCACAATGCCAAAACTTTTCTTGCTTCCATTGGGAAAGGTACGCAGTATCTGGAAAGGCCAAGCAGGTCAATTGATGGAAACCTTTATTAACATGAAATATGATGGAATTGGTGGTGTTAGGCAACACATTATGAAGATGGTAACCATTGCCAATAAACTTAGTGACCTTAAGTGCCCTAGAATCGATACTTTTCTAGTTCACTATGCTTTAAATTCCCTACCTACTAAGTTTGATGCCTTAAAAACATCCTATAATACCCAAAAGGAAGAGTGGGATATTAACACCTTGATATCTGTTTGTGCACAAGAAGAAGATAGGATGAATCATTTGGCTTCTGGAAGTGTGAACTTAGTTTCTCAGCCACACCATAAGAAATATTTTAAGAAAAAGGAGAAGAAGCCTCAGGGTAAAAATAGGTATGATAATAGGCCCGGTCCGTCTCACAAACCCCTTGGTCCAAAACCTAATATTCATAAAAATGAGTTGAAGTGCTGGTTTTGCAAATCTGTAGGTCATAAGAAATCAAACTGTCAAGCCTTCAAATCTTTTATTAAAGAGAAAACTCAAGGTGAGTCATTAGTTTTCGTTTGCTATGAATCTAGTTTGGTAGATGTTCCTTTGAATTCATGGTGGCTTGATTCTGGAGCATCTATTCATGTTACTAATTCCTTGCAGGGGTTCAAGAGCAAGCGAAAGCCAAGTGATGATGAAGTCAACTTGTTCGTAGGGAATGGAAATAAAGTCAACGTTCAGTTTATAGGACTAGTTGAACTAAAGTTAGAGTCAGGATTTGTTTTACATTTGAAAGACACTTTATATGTACCGTCTATGAGGCGGAATTTAATTTCTTTATCGAAACTTGACAATTATGGTTTTTCCTTTAATTTTAATAATGGATCTTGTCTTCTATCTTATGGTTCCCAAGTTGTAGGCAAGGCCATTAAATCTAATGGTTTATATTGTTTAAATCTTGATTCAAATGTCTTTAATTCCCTACATGTTCAAACTATAGGAAACAAAAGGACACTTATCAAAGACACCTCCTTATCTTTATGGCATAGGCGTCTAGGTCATATCTCTAAGGATAGGATTAATAGGTTGATAAAGGATGATATCCTACCTTCACTTGATTCTATAGATCTTGGGGATTGTATAGACTGTATAAGAGGAAAGATGACCAAGACAAGTAGAAAGGGTTCTATACGTAGTAAAGAACTTTTAGAAATAATTCATACAGATATTTGTGGTCCTTTAAAACCAACCTTATGTGGGAATAAATATTTTATTACTTTCATTGATGACTTTTCTCGTTTTGGTTATGTTTACCTGATAAATGATAAGTCATTGTCTTTAGAAAAGTTTAAAATATTTAAGAACGAGGTTGAGAATCAATGTGGTAGAAGAATAAAAATAGTAAGGTCGGACCGGTGGTGAATATTATGGTAGACATGGTGAGACTGGACAATTTAAGGGACCTTTTGCTAAATACCTTGAGGACTATGGAATAGTTTCCCAATTTACTATGCCAGGGACTCCTGAACAAAATGGGGTAGCTGAGAGACGAAATCGCACTTTAATGGATATGGTGAGGTCTATGATGAGTCAGTCCAAATTACCTGATTTTCTTTGGGGAGAAGCCCTTAAAACAGCCATGTATATACTAAATAGAGTACCTTCTAAGTCTGTTCCCAAAACTCCATTTGAATTGTTTAAAGGGTGGAAACCTAGCCTTAACCATCTTCGTGTGTGGGGTTGTATCGCTGAGGTGAAAATCTATGACCCTAGTGCATCAAAATTAAGTCCTAAGACTACCGGATGTTACTTTATTGGTTATCCTATCAATGCTAAAGGCTACTGATTCTACTTGCCTCTACCCGTGGAACAAAAATAGTTGAAGCAATTACTTGCCCAAATTCCTTGAGAATGATGTGGGGAGTTCGATGTTACTATGGATGAGGGCACAAGTTCTAGTGGAGAAAATGTTATTGTACCTGTCCTATTATACAAGAAAGAATTGTCAGTGAGTCATTTGAAAGGGTTGATGAGGAACCACAACAAGAAGTTATAGAAGAACCACCGCCACCAGCTTCTGAACATCTTGTTGAGATTCCTCCTCTTAGACGATCTCAAAGAGAAAGAAGACCGGTCAACCTTGATGATTATTATACTTTTCTAGGGGAGATAGATATTAATGTTGGGTGCTTGTCAGATCCAGAAAATTATAAAGAAGCAGTTTCTAATGCTTTATCTGATAATTGGATTGATGCAATGAATGATGAAATAGTTTCTATGAATCATAATGATGTGTGGGAGCTTGTGGAACCTCCTAAAGGTATTAAGCCTATTGGGTTCAAATGGGTGTTTAAGATGAAGAAAGATTCTAAAGGAAATGTGGAGCGCTTTAAAGCAAGATTAGTGGCAAAAGGATTCACTCAAAAGGAGGGAATTGACTATAAAGAGACTTTTTCTCCTGTTTCTTCCAAGGACTCTTTCCGAATTATTATGGCTCTAGTTGCTCATTATGATTTGGAGTTACACCAGATGGATGTTAAAACGACCTTCTTGAATGGAGATCTTTATGAAGAGGTCTACATGCAGCAACCTGAAGGTTTTATAGAAGATGGAAAGGAACATATGGTATGCAAATTGAAGAAGTCTATTTATGGTTTGAAGCAAGCTTCTAGACAATGGTATATTAAATTTGATGAAGTTGTTTCTTCTATGGGCTTTGTGGAGAATAAGGTAGATCAATGCATATATCTTAAGGTGCGTGGGAGTAAATTCATTTTTCTTGTTCTCTATGTGGATGATATTTTACTTGCCAGCAACAGTTATGATTTACTTGTTGAGACTAAAGATATGTTGTCAGCTACTTTTGATATGAAAGATCTTGGAGAAGCTTCTTTTGTTTTGGGCATTGAAATTCATAGAGACAGGAGTCGAAGGCTTTTGGGTTTATCTCAAAGAGCCTATATTGATCGTGTTCTTAAAAGGTATAATATGGAAACTTGTAGGCCTGGTGATGTTCCTGTTACCAAAGGAGACAAGTTAAGTAAGGAGCAGTGCCCTAAGAATGATATTGAGAGAAGTTCCATGACAAATGTGCCTTATGCTAGTGCGGTTGGTAGCCTTATGTATGCTCAGGTGTGCACTAGACCTGATCTGTCTTTCGCTGTTAGTGCATTGGGCAGATATCTATCTAATCCAGGACATGCTCATTGGGTAGTTATTAAGAAGGTTATGAGGTACCTGCAGAAGACAAAAGATCACATGCTTGTTTACAGGAATGTGGATGATTTAAATGTCATTGGCTACACTGATTCAGACTTTGCCGGATGTATAGATGATGACAGATCGACGTCTGGATACATTTTCATGTTAGCCAGAGGAGCTATATCTTGAAAAAGTGTAAAACAGACGATCGTTTTCTTCCACAATGCAAGCTGAGTTTGTTGCATTGTATGGTGCAGCTTCACATGCTATGTGGTTAAGAAACTTTATTTCCGCTCTTGGTGTTGTTGACTCTATTTCTAAACCATTGAAAATTTATTGTGATAATCGAACTGCTGTTTTGTTCACTAAGAATAATAGAACCACTTCTGCCTCTAAACATATAAGAATCAAATTCTTGGTGGTGAGAGAAATGTTTGATAGTGGAGAGATTCTTGTTGAGCATATTCTTACTGATGAGATGCTTGCTGACCCCCTAACTAAGGGACTTAGACCCATAGTGTTTATGAGACATGTTGAGAACATGGGTATCGTAAGATCCTTTGATGTAATTGATTAGTGGGAGTTGTCATTTATTGTATATTTGTTACTTTGTACTTATGTAATGCTCTTTTAATAAAATTATGTGCATGTTTATTTTTGTATCATTGTTATAATGATTATTGTACAGTTTTATTGTTGTGTTATCTCGAGATGTTTAATTTTCTTGAAGAAAATGGTGTTTAATGATAAACATGTTTATAATCTCCTTGGGGAGATTGGTTGTGTTTTCTTGGGAAAACACAATGTAGGACCTATACACATTAGCTTAAAGGGCAAAAGATCACAAACTAAGCTATGATGTGTATCTACACTAGCACACTTGAATTATGATCATGACAATAAGATTATTAGTTACGTAGTCATTGGTGAATTAGACTCTTATAGTTTATGTATCACTTATGGCTCTTAATTGATAGTTTTATTGAATTCTTTGATCATGTTTAATGTGAGTATGATCAGGTTATTTTAGTGGCCACAATTGTTCAACCAGAATTTCTTTTCTTTTCTTTTCAAAAAGAATTTGTAAAATACCTATATATTTATTTATATATTTAGTTTTGAAATTCTTTTGAGTTAAATTAAACTGAATCAATGTTGTCCAAGTGGGAGAATGTTAGAAATTTTCCTATGATTTTGGACTTCCATTGATTTGTCTGTTTGTCAAAACTGGTTGAATGGTAACCTGATATTTCCTGGAATCCTTTTATATTGTGATCAATGGATTTATTGGGAATCACATGTTGAACTTTGAATTCAAATGGTATGTGTGCTTGAAAAGGTGTGATGCTTGGTTGCTTGTTTCCATGATGGGTGGAACAAGACAACTCTTCAACGAAAGGGCAGGTCCCCTCTCCACTCCCTCTATATATATGTGTGTCTTTTAAAGACATGGTGATGATCTTTCATTTGACAAACTACTATTGCCCCATCCAAAAGAGAGAGGAGAAGGAGAGGAAGATCCTGATTCCTGTAGTCCACAAGTGTGTACAAATTCTTGACCGTAGCATTAACAAGAACAAGATGTCTACAAGAGGTACGCATTTGGTTATCAATATGGTGTTCTAAATTCATGATCTATGATCTAGGGACATTCTTAGTGATGATCTTTAATGTACCGTTTCACGAACTTGATTTCGTGGGAAACATCATTTCCCATTAAGATTACATGTGGATCTCACATATTCAATTTGAAACTACATTAAAACTTTAATTTTTGACTAAAATTATTTAAAATCATATATATTTTCATAAATTAAGATTTTCATTTACAGAAGTCTAAACACACTTTAAAATCATTTTTCAAAGATTAGAATACTCAAAATCTTTGTATCCCCTCGACAATTTGATCAATCCACTTTGACATGACAAGAGACATATATGTTAGCAGAAACAACCTTAACACCAACTTATGTCAGTAGAATCACTTCTGAATTGCCTCACTCTTCAGAGTTTATGCGACATAATACAAAGTGTTTATATATGGGAAGTGGAAACTATCAATGGAAAATACAAATTCTACTTAAGGAGGAACTTAAAAAGAACAGACATAAATCATATCTAACAAACTTAATGACTAAAATTTTCTTTTCTTTTAGGGATAAATGTTACTCTTTTTGCGTCTATCTCTCTTCACATGATTTTATCATGTAAAATTTTCATGAGGATACATTATCCTTTGTTCTATACTTGAGTTTTTTGAATTTCAAAATTTCAGTTGAGCTTAGAAAAGTTTCAGCAAAAGATTAAAATTTCAACAAAATAACACAAAAAATATTTTTTAACCCCTTAAATTTTCTTCCAAAAAAATATTTGCCCTTGATTCTTTTCTCCTATCTATCTTCTACGAAGATTGACGGAGCGGTATCGGAGGAAGCAAAAAGACCTACACATGGTTTTCATTGATCTGGAAAAAGCCTACGATAGGGTACCGAGAGAAGTCTTGTGGAAGGCTTTGGAGAAGAAAAGAGTTCGTATTGCCTATATTCGAGCAATCCAAGATATGTATGATGAGGTTAAAACCAAGTGTGAGAACACCGAGTGGGGTCACGAGAAGAGTTCCCTATAACTATGGACCGCACCAAGGGTCACTTTGAGTCCTTATCTTTTTACCTTGGTCTTGGATGTGCTTGACCGCACATATCCAAGAGCCAGTGCACAATGCATGCTTTTTGCGGATGATATAGTCTTAGTTGGAGAGTCGAGAGAAAATAAACGGGAAGCTAGAGTTATGGAGACGGGCTTTGGAAGAACATGGCTTTCGTCCTGCAGGAGTAAGACGGAGTATATGGAATGTAAGTTCGATGAAGAAACATGCTAATGCTAGCTTAGCGGTAAAAATTGGAGATCATACCATACCTCAAGTTACACAGCTTTAAGTATCTTGGATCCATCATACAAAATGATGGAGAGATAGAAGGAGATGTAAACCATAAGATTCAAGCTAGATGGATGAAATGGAGGTGTCTTGGGAGTTATTTGTGATAGGAAAGTCCTCTCAAGCTTAAGGGTAAATTTTACCGCACAAATATAAGGCCCGCAATGTTGTATGATGCTTGAATGTTGGGCGGTAAAAAGTCAACAAGAGCACAAGATCGGTGTCGCGGAGATGAGGATGTTGCGTTGGATGTGTGGCCATACTAGACAAGATAGGATTAGGAATGAATGCATTGTAGAGAAAGTAGGGGTAGACCTATCATGGAAAAAGATGGGAGAATCTCGCCTTAGGTGGTTTGGATATGTAAGGAGAAGACCCTTAGAAGCCCTGTAAGAAGAGTAGATCGGATGGAGAATAGCCTAATAGCTAGAGGTAGAGGAAAGACCAAGAAAGACTATAGGTGAAACGGTTAAAAAGATCTAGATTTGAATGGCTTTTCTGAAGACTTGGTTCATGATAGACACAATGGCGTCGTCTGATCCATGTAGCCGATCCTACCTAGTGGGAAAAGGCTTGGTTGTTGTTGTTGTTGTTGTTGTTGATTCTTTTCTCCTGTAATTCTTATGCTGTTACCGAAAGATGAAAACTTTTATTGAATATGCTGGTAACATCAACAAGGACACGGCCAGGGAAATCAAAATGAAAAAAAAAAAATTGATAGTTCAACAGGACCACAATAAGAATAAATGTAACTAAGATCATTCAAAATAAGGGTGAGATTATTAGTATTCTTAATTGCCTATCACACTCTTTATTAATCAATAATAATTTTTTTTCATAAAATTATGAGTAATTGATAAAGACTGTGAATACACAATTCAAAGTGTCAATAACCTTATTCTCAAAATAAATTATAACATATTATTGTTCTTGAATTAGAAACATGTGTGTCTAATAACTTTTTTATAAATAAAAGCAAAATAGTGAAATATCATGATAATCTGCATAGTTTTTTTATGGTGTAAACAGTATACACAAATTTCTTCTATAAGAACTTAGGTAACTCTACCACTTATTCGTAATACTAAAATTTATCTTCTACATTCTCAATGCGTTAATTTGTAGGAATCTATGAATTGTAAGACAAAATTAAACAATAAAAACAATCTTAAAGTATGTATGATAGGGTAGAAAAACAAAATATTAATTAACTTATAAATATTTTTTTCTTGTCTGTAACTTATGAAATCTTTAAATCCATAATTAAAAAAAAAAAAACTATCACAATATCCAAGAAAAAGATTGTAAAAGAAATAATATTGAAACGTCAAAAAAATTGTATTTAATTTGAATGCATTGTTACTATAATTTTTTTTTTTTTACATTGTTATTCAATCATCCATTGATACATAATAAAAAATATTTAATTTTTATAATAATTACTTCAAAAATCACATATATGATAATCTATGATTAATTAATAGTGTAAAAATTATAATACATCAAAATTAGACTCTTAAAAATTTTAAGATATTACAGATAAGTTTTACCAAAATATATTATGGATAAGTGGTAGAGTTACTAATTTTGGTTTAATTATTATTTTGTAGGAAGTTTTTTTTTTTTTTGTGAAGGAAGGGGCCAGAGGCCCAAAGCATAAGAAAAACTACAGAGAAACGAGGCGGGGAGAACCCACCCCCATCACATCACGAAGAAGCAATCCCTTAACACCTACAGGGGCTCATTTCAAATTTTAGTTCCTGGCTCGTATGTGACGCTGATATTAGCCATGAAGTCAGCAACACAATTTCCTTCTCTCTGAGTCTTTCTAAACACTGTCTGAGATAGCAGATAATCTATATCTGGTCTGATGGATCTGTAGAATTTTGGTTTAAGAGTTGAACGAATGCAACAGAATCCACTTCTAAGGAGATTTTCCTAAAACCCATCTCCCAAGCCACATTGAGGCCTTTGTACGCCCCCCAGACTTCAGCCATAAAGGCCGAAGTGTCACCCATATTCCTCGATAAACCAGTGATCCAATGCCCCCATTGATCATGGATGACTCCCCCACAACTAGATTTTTTTAGATCCTGCTTGCAAGATCCATCTGTATTAATCTTCACGCATCCCTCTTATGGGAGTACCATTTAACAGACACCTCCCCCCTGACCTCCCCCTTGTTCTTCCCCGTACTATTTTGACTCCTATCCCAGAATACATCCACCCATCTTTTAATCACTATAAGAGGGGCAATGAGTCGCATAAAGTTCTCCTCAAACAAACTTTTATTCCTCCATTGCCAAAGAAGCCAGCAGGTTGTGCTCCATTTGCAAGGCCATTTATCGTACTCCATACCCCAATCTGTACCCAAAACATTTCTCGTTACCCACTCTTGCATATTACCAACATAGAAGCAGGCACGCTCCTGAGGCTTCAACATAGAGTTCCGAATTCGGGAAGCTTTAGGACAATCTCTCAACACATGAAGGCAAGTTTCTATACTAGTTTGATACCCTGAGCAAAACGGACTTATATTGCTCCAACAGCTACATTTGGCTTTAGTGGTTAAAGCATTATACAGCACAGTCCATGTGAAGGTTCTCAGTCTTTCAGGCCCTTTCATCTTCCATATTTCTTTCCAAATTTGTTCCAGAGTGTTCACAAATGTGACATTCATCACCTTATAAGCACTACGAACAGAGAAAACTCCTGAAGGTTCTTTAGCCCACATTAGTTTATCAGCACTGTACATATGCTTGGGGACAATAATTGCATGGAATTTCTTAACAATCTCACTCGGCAACAGCTCTTTTAAGAAATCCCAATTCCATTCCCCACTGTCATCCGCCAAATCAGACACATTCCATCCTATGCAATCTTGGGGGATGCGCTCAATGAACTCCTGTAGACGAATATTCTTCCCCACCCAGGCATCTTTCCAAGCACTAGTTTCCATTCCATTTCCCACATCCCTCCAAGTATGTTCAACCACAAAATTCCACAATCTCCCAATGTTTTTCCAGATAAAAGAATCACCCGACTTGACAATGATCTCTTGTCTCATATCAACATTCTGCAGATACTTGCCTTTCAAGACCCTGACCCATAAATCCTCACAACCTCGCATTATCTTCCATCCCATCTTGGCTATACAAGCATCATTCATAACAGTAAGCCTTTTCACACCAAGGTCTCCTTCCTCCATGGGTCTGTAAATGGTGTCCCAATTAATAGAATGACATTTTTTGTTATTATCACCATGCCCCCAAATGAAACTTCTTTGAATTTTCTCAATTTCAGTTACCACAGATCTTGGCAGGGCCGTAGTCATCATTAGGTAGATGGGAATCGCACCAACCACAACTTTTGCCAACGTGACTCTGCCAGCAAAAGACAGCTAGTTAAATTTCCACCCTGCTAACCTTTTCCTCACCTTGTCAACCACATACTGAAATTGGTGTCTATTAGGGGCTCCAGACATTAAAGGAATCCCCAAATAAGTCCCCAGGTTCTGAGCTTCCACAAAACCAGCTAATTGGGTAATCTACTGTCTAGTTTCCGAATCAACATTAGGGGAGAAAACAATTTGGGTTTTATCTTTGTTCACCAATTGCCCAGACATGTCACAGAATCGATCTAAGCAGTGGATCACACACTTCATCTGATCAACTGTAGCTTTACCAAAGAGGAGCAAATCGTCAGCAAACATAAGATGAGAGATATTCGTGCCCCCTCTACTCAGTTTAAAAGGGTGCCATTCCCTACATTCAATAGCCTCCAGAATGATATGGGACAACTTTTCCATACATAGCACGAAAATGTAAGGAGAAAGCAGGTCCCCCTGCCTTATTCCTCTAGTTGGCCTCAACTCATTAGTACAGGATCCATTCCACAATATACTAGTACAAGGGTGAAGTAATGCATTGCATAATGAGCTCAACTAGATCAAGGGGAAGATCTACCTCCTGAAGCACATTCCTGACAAAATTCCAACTCAATTTGTCATAAGCCTTAGCAAGATCAATCTTTATCCCAAAGAAACCAGTCCTTCCTTTTATTATGTTCATAGTATGACAGACTTCCTGAGCAATGACAATGTTGTCATGTATGCACCTCCGGAGAACAAAGCTGACTTGATACGGGGACACGAGCTTATTGAGGAAAGGTCTCAGTTTATTGACAATAAGTTTGGTGACCACCTTATAGATCACGTTACAAAGCGAAATAGGCTGAAACTGGTTTATGAATTCAGGTTTTTCCAGCTTCGGTATGAGCACCAAATGCATTTGGTTAACCCTGCTTATCAACTCCTGCCTAGCCCAAACTTGTTTAACAAAGTTCTTGACACACTGTCCCACAGTTGACCAAGAATTTTGGAAGAACAAGCCTGGAAAACCATCCGAGCCAGGAGCTTTAAGAGACCCAATTTGGAACAGCGCCATCTCAATATCTTTATCAGTCACCTCCCGAGCCAACACATCCCTGTGATCACCCAAAGTCGTTGGAAGAGACATTAAAGTTTGAACATAAACTCTACACGGATTATTCTCCGTAAATAGATCCTGGAAATAAGTCCTAGCCATCCACTTTAACTTTTCCTAATTCTCGTCCCATTGACCCTCCTCATTTCTCAACATCATAATCTTGTTTCTTCTTCTTCGGGTTACAGTTTTAATGTGGTAGAACTTGGTGTTGCGATCCCCATCCTTGATCCACTGAGTTCTAGCCTTTTGTTGCCAAAGGCACTCCTTCTGCTTCAAAACTAGCTCCAATTCCTCGTGAAGCTTGCCCTCCAGAAGAGTAAGGTAAGGATTACAACTTCTATTCTGGCCTTGAATTCTTTGAATTCCCCCAACCTCCAAAGGGTGAGAACACAGCTACCATCAACATTAAGCTTCATAACACCAACACTTGGATAAATCCAGCGAACCTCAGTGGGCAAGTTAACAGCAGCAAGATGAGAGGAATCCAAAATGTTCATGTCCAAGCAGAGTTATTGTATGTTGAATAAAACCTTGTGGATAGACCACTTATCAGCATCCAGAACATGATTATTTCTCCAACGCCAAATCCACCAAATAGAAGCCATAAAGAGACGGGACTGGCTCCCCTGAGAATGTTCACGAACCCAAGTTTCAATATCCTGTTGGAAGAAAGGAGCTTGAAAAGAGTAACCAACTTGAAACCAGAGCTCTTTGGCATGAGGACAGACTCGCAGACAGTGAATGACATCCTCAACCTGAGAAGAACACCTACAACAGCAAGGTGAATGAGATATTCCCCGTTATAAACGAAAAGAATTTGTTGGGATTGCTTCACGGAGAACAAGCCAAACAAGGTATCTAATTTTCTTAGGGGCATCAAGATGCCAAACCCACATCTAATTTCTATTTTCCTCCCAAGAATGAGTCCTTTGAATAAACCACTTATGACCCCTAGAGGTCGAATACACACCAGAACAATGACCTTTCCAAATCCAGCTATCTTCAGAGAAAGACAAGGTAGGAATAGGCATAAGAGAAATTTTGATTTTAATCCACTCTGGAAGAACAGTAGCTAATGTGATCAAAAGTCCAAGAACCATTCATCCACATATCCAGAACCTTGAGGTGAGAGTCACTGATATCAACAAAGTCAACCCATTCACATAGGCGGCCATCTTCGAACCAATGATCATACCATAATGAGCTCTTGCCGTTGCCCAACCTCACACCAAACCCATCTTTCGGGATACTAGCAATCTTAATAATACCACACCAGAGATATGATGCTGACTGAGAAGCAAAGGCTATGAAGATAAGTTCATTGTTCAAGTATTTATGATTTAACACTAAAAAGAATTTGTCAAGAATACTTAATTGGCTTATTGCCTTTCATTGATAAGGGCTGTCTTATTTATACAGCCAGAGAATACAAGATGGAGAGAAACAAGGAAACAGAAAACTGATATAACAGAAAAACTAACTAGATTTCTTATTTAAAGTGTGTACAGCTAAATATAGTCTAATACCCCCCCTCAAGGAGAGTGGATATTAAGCACTCCCAGCTTGATCATGAGTTGTATAAAAATTTTGGGATCCAATGGTTTGGTGAAGAGATCTGCCAGTTGGTTAGAGCTTGTGATAGGTAGAAGATGGAATAGATTTTGTTGTAGTTTCTCGCGAACCTGATGGGAACACGGCAAGTGTCCCGGATCGTCAAGTAATAAAATCGGTGAGATATTGGATATCGTTCTCAGGGATCGATAATCAAATACCAAAATACGAAGTTAACTATTATTTAAACTAAAACTTAGATTTAAATGAGTTCCAATATCAATAACAAAATCAAAAGAAACAAAAGCAACAACAATATTTTTGAGTTTTTATAGTTAGCAAATTATCAAACACTTGGTATGCGAGATGAAAAACAATCAATTAATAAAAGAGTTGGAATCAAACTTCATTTGATTTCACTTGTTGCATAATAATTGGAATTAACACAAGTTATAAATCCTATTTTGTTACCGAATTCTCTAGAATTAATCAAATCCTAATTCCTTAGGTAATTGACTCTTTGTTCCTAATTAAAAACCCTAATTCCTTAAGTGATTCTAATTGATAACAAGCATTCAGATTTAGAATTCAAAAAGTTAATGGGCAAATCAATGACTATTCCAAAGAAAATTCATCAATGGAAAGCATTAAGAGAAGAGATTGTAAACTCAAAATAGAAATAACAACTCATATTAATTGAATCCAATGTCAAAAACAATCAAGTTCCATCAAAATCCACCTAATCCCAACAATGAAGAGTTTAGCTAGACATAGGAATAAACGTAGAAACTAAAACAATAGGGAAGAAGATGCAAAACTCCATGGAAGATTGAAGAAAATCTGAGTTCCCACTCTTCTTCTCTTCAATTCCATCGTAGAGCTCCGAAAATAGGGTTCTTCTCTGCTCCAAAACGGCTCCCTACGCAGCTCTCCACGCAGCTCCCCTTATTTAGGTCAGAAAAGATGAATTTAAACTCTGGTATGGGCGCCAGGCGCCAGCATCCAGCGCCCTGGCGCCTGAACGTCCGTAACGCATTTGTCGTCATGAGCGTGAGCGCCTAGGTGCTTGTTTTGAGCGCCTGGCGCTCAACATCCAGTGTATCTCCTTTGAAGCCTTAAGGGCGCTTAGGCGCTCCTTCTGTAGCGCCTGGGTGCTAGGTGCTCAGCAGACTTGTTCATAATCTTCCTTGGAGGCTTTAAGCCCTCTCTTCTTGAGTGCTTTTCTTTGCCACATTGAGTTTCATCATATTTCTCTTGGTGCCTACAATCAAAACAACAACAAATGAGCTAAAGCACCAATAATTCTAATCAAAATGAACTCAATCTAACAAACTAAAATAGATCAACTAAAAAGACAAAATAAAACTATTTTAAGGTCAAAACAACATCAAAAGTTGGGCTTAAGCGGTGAAATTCCCTCAAAAGGCTTTAGAAAAACAGATAATCTAGCAGATTATCAGAACCACATGACAGTCAATGTCAATGTGTTTTGTCCTCTCATGGAAAGTTTGATTAGCAGCAATGTGCCTAGCTGTCTGACTGTCACAGTAAAGGGATGCTGGTTGAATAAAGGGAACCTTGAAATCTTGAAGTAAATAAGTGAGCCATTGGAGTTCACAAATAGTAGTGGCAAGGGCCCGGTACTCTGCTTCTGAGGAGGATCTAGAAACGGTTGATTGCTTCTTGGACTTCCAGGAAACTAGAAAATCGCCTAGAAAAATACAGTAGCCAGTGATAGATTTTATGCTATCAATGTAAGTAGCTCAATCCGAGTCACTAAATCCCTTTAATTGCAGTGTAGAGTTTGAAGGATAGAATAAGCCTTGAGCTGGTGTACCCTTGATGTACTATAGGATTCTGATTGTTGTTTGGTAATGGATGGTGGTAGGGGCAGCCATGTATTGGCTGATTTGTTGCACAACAAAACTGATATCGGGTCTAGTGGTTGTGAGGTATAGGAGCCTGCCAACAAGTCTTCTGTAGTGGCTAATATCAGTCAGTGGTTCACCTCCCTCTTGCTGGAGTTTAGTAGTTTTAGTCATAGGGGTGCTGGAGGGTTTAGCTGCAAGCAACCCAGTGTCTGAAAGTATGTCAAGGGCATACTTTCTTTGGCAGAGGTTGATGTCTTTACTGGTCCGAGCTATTTCAATACCAAGAAAGAATTTGAGGGTGCCGAGGTCTTTAATAGAGAAAGAGGAGTGAAGGATTTTCTTGATGGAATTGATTTCATGGAGATTGTTGCTTGCCAGGATTAGGTCATCAACATAGATCAAGAGGGCAGTGAAGGTGGTAGGAGAGGATTTAGTGAAGAGGGAGTGGTCAGATTCTGACTGAGAGACTCCTTGTAAGATCAAATAGCTGGACAATTTTTCAAATCATTGCCTACAGATTGCTTTAAACCATAAAGGGACTTGGTCAGCCGGCATACTTGCTTTTGATGTTGTAGGATAAGTCCAGAGAGTGGTGTCATATGGACTTCTTCTTTGAGGTCACAACGTAAAAAAGCATTGTTGATGTCAAGTTGGTGAATGTGCCAATTTTGAGCAGCAGCCAAGGCCAACAGTAACCTGACAATGCTCATCTTAGCCACAGGGGAGAAAGTGTCCAGGTAATCCACTCCTTCTTATTGGTTGTATCCTTTGGCCACAACTCTTGCTTTATATCTCTCAATGTCTCCATTGGACTTGTATTTGATCTTGTACACCCACTTACTCCTGATGGGAGTCTTTCCAGGGGGTAAATCAGTTAAGAACCATGTGTGATTAGCCTGTAATACATGTAATTCTGATTCCATTGCCTGGACCCATTCAGGTGACTGTGAGGCCTGATTATAGGATTGAGGTTCACTGTGGGTGGAAATGACTAAAGTGAATTTAAGGTGAGATGAGGACAAGGACTTGTAGGAAAGGACAGAGGAGAGAGGATGTTGTGTGTCAGATTTAGCTATCAAGGGTTTTGCTGAAGTTAGGTGATTGCAGTGGAAATCACTGAGGTAGGAGGGAGGGGTTCTGTTTTGGGGTTGATTTTCTGAGTTGAGGTGGTGAATGTGGTTGGACAGGTGTTTGTATATGTGGGATGGTGTAAGGCTGGTTAATTTGTAGTGCCTGAGTGGGTGGCAGTGGAACATCTAAGAAGAAATTGTTATAAAAAACAGCATTATTATTATCAGTGATGTTAGGTGCAGCAGTATCATTATGATGTGAAGATTGAACAACATATGGAAAAACATGTTCATGAAAAATCACACTCCTAGATATAAAAATTTCTCTAGAGACAATATCAAATAGTATGAAACCTTTAGTGCCATGCTGAAAACTAAGCAATAAACATTTCTTTGCCCTTGAATCAAATTTAGTTCTGTGGCAAGTAAGTGTTGAAGCAAAACATAGTGAGCCAAAGACTTTCAAATCAAGTAAGGTTGGTGCTTGCTTATGTAAGAGTTCAAAAGGAGATTGGTTAGATAAAGTAGGTGATGGTAACCTATTTATAAGATGTGCAGCATGGTTCACAGCATAGCACCAAAATATTTTTGGTAAGTGAGCATGGTATAAGAGAATCCTAGCAACATTAAGCAAGTGTTTATACTTCTTTTCCACTACAGCATTTTGTTGTGGTGTTTCTACACAGGAAGTGTGATGGACAATACCAAATTGATCATAAAATTCAGTGAACTTAAATTCTAGCCCATTATCAGATCGAATCATTTTGATATTTGTTTGAAACTGATTTTGCACAAGATTGACAAACTTTTTAATTAGAGGTCTAGTCTCAACCTTGCTTTTCATTAAGAAAACCCAAGTATGCCTTGTATGATCATCAACTATGGTCAAGAAATAGTGATAACCATGCAAGGAAGGGACAGTGGGACCCCAAATGTCCATGTGAACAAGATCAAAAGGTCGGTTTGTTTAAGAATTGCTTAAAGGAAAATGCAATCTATGTTGTTTGCCAAAATGACAATAGTCACATATCAGATCTTTATTTTTATTTCTAATGTAAGGAAATTGAGTACAAATGGTGTCTAGCACCTTATTGGAGGGATACCCTAGTCTAAAGTGCCACAAATCAAAAGGGGGTGAGTGTGCAGCAGTAATAGATGCAACAGAATTAGAAAAGGAAGAAATAGTGTTGACAAGCATATCCGAGTTTGTCAATGTATATAATCCATGTTGGATATCAGCTTGCCCAATCATCTTCAATGAAGTCATGTTCTGAATAATACAAGATGCATTATCAAAGGTTAATCTGCAATTGAGTGAGCTGGATAACTTGTGGACAGAAATCAGATTAAATGCGAAATCAGGTATGAACAACACATCAAATAATTGAAAATTCTGTGAGAATGTGACAGTGCCAGCTTGGTTGGCTGTAACAGTAGTTCCATTGGGCAACCTAACATGGATAGGCTGAATGATGTGGTATGTGCTAAAATTGCATAGGGACTGATGGTGTGAGGGTGCCTTACTACTTACTTGGTTGACATTATGGCTTTGGCCCTCCAATTTGGATTGATGAAAGAGGCTTGCAAGAACCTGATATTGTTCTGGACTGATGGTGAGGGATGAGGGTGGCTGAGATATTGAAACAGGATCAACATCTGTGGTTCTTGGGGTGGGATCTTGATCTGCGGACACATTGTTAATGGATGTTGCATTGTTGTTTCTGAATTTGAATCCTGGAGGGAATCCATGTTTGAAGTAGCAGTTGTCAATAGTGTGCTTTAGTTTTCCACAAAAAGTACACAATTTCTCATTGGTATTTCCATGATTGAAGTTGCTATTGGAGCCACGCCCTTGGGATCTGCCTCTACCCCTATTGAAAGAACCTCCTCTTCCATGTGGTGGCCTCTAAGTGTTGTTGATAGAGGAGTCTGCAGGGACTGCCAAGGTCTTTGGCTCTCCAAGAATACTCCCTCCAAGTTATCTTTCTTGTTGCAAAATGAGAGAGAAGCACTTATTGATTATTGGGAGAGGTTCCATCATCAAGATCTGAGTTTTTGCAGTGTTATAGCTATCACTAAGGCCCTTTAAGAAACATATGACATACTCAGTCTCCTTATGAGACTTAACCTGCTTGATAGGTCGCAACTGCACTTGATGGTGCATGTACAATTTGGTGTTGGCCTTAGGGATTCTAAGTCTTCCCATAAAACCTTCAAATCTGTAAAATACTCTGAGACATTCCTCTCACCTTGACGAATTGAATGAATTTCTTGAAGGAGATCCGAAATTCTGAAAATGTCACCCTTTGAATACCTTTCTTTGAGCTCATCCCACAGATCTTTGGCATTTTCAACATAGATGGTGCTTTGTGCTATATTAGGGGACAAAGTCCTTGTGATCCAAGAAAGGACCATAACATTGCATCTCTCCCAAGATTCATACATCCTGTTATTCGTTTTTGGCACAGAGATAGTTCCATTTATGAACTTGAGTTTATTTTTGGAGAGGAGGGCTCTCCTCATTGCTATACTCCATGAATGGTAATTTGTTCCATTCATTGGAGGGGCTACAAGAATCATACCCGGGTTTTCTCCACGGTGCAGATAGTATGGACTAGAGGGGTTTTGAGATTGATCAACTTCAGCAGCTACATTATTGCGTGGAAGATCTGTAGTTGTCGATTCATCTTCCATTGTTGATGGAGAAGGGAGTAATCCACAGAGCAGAGCGAGATAAAAGTTGCTCTGATACCATAAAAGAATTTGTCAAGAATACTTAATTGGCTTATTGCCTTTCATTGATAAGGGTTGTCTTATTTATACAGCTAAAGAATACAAGATGGAGAGAAACAAGAAAACAGAAAACTGATATAACAGAAAAACTAACTAGATTTCTTATTTAAAGTGTGTACTGCTACATATAGTCTAATAACACTTGAACCCATAATTTATTTGGGTTTTGTAACAAAGCCCAAATTAACTTTCCCAACAAGGCCACATTATTACTTCTAGCATCTCTAGCACCAAGCCCACCAAATTTCTTGGCTGTAGTAACCACATCCCATTTGATCAAATTAAAGCTCCAAGAATCAGGCTTCTTACCCCAGATGAAGTCTCGAGTAATTTTATCCAAGCTATTACAAATATTCAGAGGAAACCAGAGAACTTACATAGTGTAAGTAAGAATTGTGGATAACACTGACTTCGCAAGACAGAGCTTCCTGATGATCATATATTTTATACATTAATAAACCCTTATTTTTAGTCATTTACACTCTCTATGTACTTAATTGATTAAGCCTAGTTATGTTTTGTAAGTTTGGACTCAAATTGGACTTAATTGATTTTTTTAGCACCATTTTGGTCTTACGCTGTTTCTGTATTTCGGCCATATCTTGAGTTCTAAATATCTGATAATTATGAATTTTACCTTATAGGAAAGATAAGAGAGAGCTCTACAACTTTAATGAAGCGCTCAAAGTCTCAATCAGACATCTAGTGGAGCTAATTGGGCTTGGAAGAAAGAACACGAGTTTTGTGTCCAAACTTGAACAAAGGTACAATGAATCGAGCATAACTCGGGCTGCAAGAATTATCTTGAGCTGAAATTTGGATATTTGAAAGTTAAGACCCAGATCTAAAACTTTCATGTTGAAAACAAAACTTGATTCGGGATCCTTGATGGTGATATTGGGTCTGAAAATCAAAACAGATGTGCTAAAACTGGGCCTGAACAGTCTATAGTAATTGGGTCATATCTTGGGCTATAGGACGAATTTTTGGGTGATTCTAGAGCCATTGGAAAGCTTAGACAATTTTCTAGAACTTTCATGAAGACCACTTGGTTCGAAAATGACGGAATCAATGACTTAAGCAATGAATGATTTCGGAGACAAGAAATCTCAATGATTTTTCACTCTTATCCTCACCATTTAGTATTTTCCACTCATTCATTCACTCATTCACCTACCCCTAATCAGCCCCCTTGTCATTTTGTATCCCTAATCCTCTATAAAAGGCACCATTGGCTGACCATTGGGGGCACTTAGTGTTAGGCACTTAGTGTTGGGCACTATGAGTTAGGCTTAATTTTTACAAGTTATAGTTATGTTTGTTTATTGTTTTCCTTTGTTGTAATTTTCTCTTGTTCTAAATTGAAGTTATGTTTATCTTTCTCTTCTTCTCTCTTTCTTTCTTCTTATCTATGAGTAACTAAATCTTCATCTTGCTTGGGTGAAAGAGTGAAGCTCTTGGTAATGAAATAAGGTTAGATTATTTTATTTCTTGTTCTTAAATGATATATTATTAAATGAACATTATATGTGTTGTATTTTGTTTCCAATCAATTTAGAAACCTTCTTTGTTAATGGAGATCTTGATTTATTGTAGACAATAGGATTGACACAGTGAATGCTTGAACTCATTTACAAATGTTGGTAGATAATTAAAGGAATCATAATATGATTGCATATATAATTGAACTTTGAATGTTATATTTTCCGATTGGAACCTCCGTTGTGTGTGGATTTCAAATGAGTTATAAAGAGAAATAATCTTACCTTTAATTTATTACTAAGAGTGGATCTCCTAACCCAAGCAAGCCCTTAAATTCATTTGTGAACTTGTTTTATTACTTTTGGTGTTGTGACAAATCCTTTTCTTACCTCAATTAATTTTTCTTTATCAATTCCCTGTGGATCGACCTCAGACTCCCGAGAAATTTATTACTTGAGACAACCTACAATTTGGTTTGCATCCTTAAATCCCGCAGTCACTTCCCAGCCTTGTTCAACAAATTACTCTTCCAAGACACTAACCTGCTCTGAATCTTTTCAATTATGGGATTAAAAACAACTCTCTTCACCTTACTCTTTAGAAGAGGAAATCCCCGGTATTTGCCAAGATCATTAGCAAAACAGATAGAAGAAATACGAGTAATGTTTTCCTTCTGTCTCCTAGTGACTGACTGAGAACACATTGATCGAGATTTTTCAAAATTAACTTTCAATCCAGAAGCTTTACAAAAGTCATGCAACACTTCAGTAACTAATCTAACTTGAGAGTTCTTAGCTTTGCAAAATAACATAATATCATTTGTTAAGAATAAAATCGAGATACATGGGCCACCACAAGAAATGTGGATGGGTTGCCACTTGTACTCCACCACCTTTTGATTTAGAGCAAGAGCTAGCTTTTTTATGCAAAGAACAAATAAATAAGGAGGCGTAGGATCCCCTTGTTTAAGATTCCCGATTAGAGCAAAAGGTTCCAACTTAGAGCCATTCCACAAAATAGAGACTTGAAGGTCTAACACAGCACATGAAGTGTTTAGTAGAGATCTCTAGAAAACCAAAATCTTAAAGGGTAGATTATAAGAAATCACAATTAACTCTGTCATATGCCTTTTCAAGATTAATCCTGAAGGCAATCATACCCTGCTATTCTTTATTTTATGAAAATAATACATTACCTGTTTGCTTTTGTACTTGTATTAAGAGAATTTTCTTTGACTTTAAGATAACATTCTTAATTACTTTTAGTCTTTCAAAATGAAGTTCCACAAAAATAGCTTTCTAATGGGCAACTTTGCAATAAATAGCTTTATGAGTAAATAATTTTTCGATGTACAGCTTTCTCAATAAATTGCTTTCCCAAGAGTAGTTTTATGAACAAGAGTTTTTTAAGAACTGAAAGTGCATAGGTTTGATTGAAGCAAAGTGTTTTCACCTTGATAAATCTATTATGGCCTTAACACACATTAACAAACAATTAAAAAAACACAAATAGTACAAAAATACTTCTGATGCAAGCAGTATGGTTTTCATTTTAAGAACATCATCAAAACTAAAGGAATATAAGAGGATTAAGATAGGTGTAAAAGTTTTAAGAATTTGGAGCTTATAACCCATGTAGACACGTTGACCCGATTAACCTGATTTTCTTTTTTTCTTTTTAATTAAAACCTCAAAATTGAAATTTGTAAGATTTGAGCACCTTATCAAGTATACTTTGTCATGGAATGCATTATATTACTAGATAACATGCTCTTGTTAAATAAAGTATTCAATTTTTTAATTTTTATAATATTATCTATAACATCTTATTTTTCATAAAAAAATTTGTGAAGATATAAAATTTTAATTTCTTTAACTTGAATATTTTATTTGATTTTTTAGAAGAAATTAAAAGTATTTTAATAGATATATTTATAAGTAAATATTTATGAATTAATTATTATTTTAATATAAAGATCTAAATGTCATCATCATTTTATTTAAAAAAAAACAAAAACGGGTGCAACGTTGCAATTGCTGTAACGTGCACCCTGTAATAAATTCTTAAGCCAATCTATATGGCTATATATAGGGGTGAGATTATGGTGGAAGCAAAAAAAAAAAAAAAAAACAGAGGGGAAAGAGTGCAAGTGTGTGGCAACCGAGGGAGAGAAAAAAAAGAATGAGAGAAAGAAAAGAGAGAGGAAAGAAGGAGAGAAAGAAAAGGAGAAGAAAGGGAGGAAAAAGAAATATAAAAAAGGCTATGCAAGAGATAGGATTTGAACTTTTTTAAAAAAAAAAATTATAACTTCTAGTATGTTGATATGTTTTATTTGTTAATTTATTATTTTAATATTTTCATGCGTATTATTATTTTTGTTAAATTTATTACGCATACATGTAGTATTGTAAAAACTTGATATTTGCTAAGCTTTAACATATTTATGATATTTGATAAAATTTAACATTATTATAATTTAAATATTGACTCTTTCATGATACTAATATAATAAATTAAAATATCACTTAAGGCTTAAATTAAATAAATATGTTAATTATATTGTGTAATAAATATATGTACTTGATTTACATGAACTTTCTTATATTTACCTTAATTTGAGAACAATTTTATAACATTTATTCTGACTTATATTTGCCTTGACTTGAGAGTAATTTTATGACATTTATTTTGACATTTGTAACAAAATAACTTTTGTGCAATGAATGCACTATGAGGACCATGACAAACTATGGACCATGATGAGGACCTGATAAAATATGAATTATGATGAGGACATGACAAAATATAAACTATGACACATTATGGACTGCAATATGGACTATTAAGAGAATTATAAAATTAATTTTAAGTCATAATTGGTCCCTTGAAGAATTGACATTTAAATTTAACAATTTTAAGTTTTGTGAGTTTTATTTAATTGTCATGATTTATATAATGAATTTATGTGTGATATATTGATGGTTTATATGACTTATGTTTGTGTGTGAAGATAAGCAAGTGATTCATGAAAAAGTTTTTACTTAACCGTTGAGAGACAAAGAGATGAATTTCCTTTTATGGTATGTGTCTGGTTAGTGTGAATATGTTTGACTTTATTGTCATGATGTTAAAGTAACATCAGAGATATGGTGGATTCTTTATGAAAGTGAAGACCTTCAAATAAATGTAAGATAAGCAGACATGGAAAGAAAAAGAAAAGTAAATGGTAGATTTCCTGTGATGAGGAACTTGTTTGCTGATATTTGAAGAACTTATTGATGATGATATATAAGTTGTGTTGCATAATTTATTTAGCATTTGTTCTGCTAAAATTCTATTGCTCTTATTATACTTTAGTTGCCATGTGATTTTATGTATATCAATTAAAATTTATCATGTGTTTTCGAATATTTTTATAATTGTTCATTTTTTAAAAATTTTTAATTCTCACTAGATTCGTGATATTTTCATACTAGTTCATGATGTATTATGACATACATCACTATCACTATCAAATCAATTAAACATAGACTCTTATTTCAAAGGAGAATAATATAATTATTAAAAATATGTGTATATATACTTCTAAATAAATATTACAACTAGTGTAAGATTTTAGTTTAAAAGTTAGAGATATATATTACAACTTTGTTTTATCATATATCAATACTTATTTCCATTTATTTAGTTTTGATTTCAATTTTAATTTCTACCTGTAATTTTTTATAGGATAAATTCACTGATAATATTATTATAAATATGTTCAGAACTATTATTTTAGTAAGGATCTTACATTATCTAGCTAATATATTATTATTTCCGTTAATCTAAAAGTATTTTATTATAATATTTTTAAAAAATATTTTCATTTTTATCAATCTTGTTTAATTTGACTATTTAACTCGTATTCATTTTGCTTACTGAGACCGGATCATCTTTCGATGCGGCATTGCTTTCACATATAAAGACACCATTCTAGGCTCATAAAGTAATTTTTACATAAATATGATCTACTATAAATATTTAAATTATTATTTGATATATATAAAATAATAAAAATTATTTTAAAATTATATTAATTTTTAATAATATTTTTATATATATTAAATAATAATTTAAATATTTAAAAAATAACATAATAAATTTTGTTTATTTTATGAAGCACGATCATGTTAAATTTAATATGTGTTTATGTATTAGATATGTATCAATATCATATATATAGAGATATTTATATAATACATGTATTTTATGTATTTGAATATATCTAATTAAAAATATTATTTTTTTTCAGTTTGGATACATCTCAGACACGCTCGGATACGTCTTGGACATATTTGAACACGTCTAAGACACGATTTGGACACGACTCATTAATATTTTTTTAAAATAGTTTTGATGACTAACTTTCAATTAATAAGCCCGTAATCTACCTAAACTCAATCACACGACTAACGTTCTAAGTCACTATTTTCATACGTCACTATTAGACTTTTAAGTTTTATCTTTTGACACATCACTATTTTCATCTTCTCCTTTACTTACTTCTGCATCTGCCTACTCTTACTTCGTCTCGTTATCGAAATTTGTCTCACACTAATATTCTCTAGTTAATTTTTTTAAATGCATATATAATTATACATAATCATTTATTAAAAGAAGTTGATTTATAAAAAATTTAGAATATATTAATAAAAATTATGTTTCATATTTTTAAAAAAAATTTATTAAGTAATAAATATTAATACATATAATATATATTAAAATATTATAAATATCTAAATTTATAAAAATAATATTAATAAATTAAAAAAATTAATTTCCTTATATATATATATATATATATATATGCCATGTTATTTTTAAATTTAATATTTTTTTATATTCATATTTATATCGTGTCCCGTATCTATTTCCATATTTATGCTTCACAGTATCCATCTATTAATTTCTCCAAAGGATGAGAAGCCTTGCTCTTTTGTTAGTGGAAATTTCGATGGCCAAAACGATCTCCCAGCAACACGTTACTTTTCTTTTAGACGCGTATCATCAATTAGTGATGGCAGGTTTGAAAAGTCCAACTCAACAAAAGTTGTCATTATTTGCAAATTAAAGGAGTTTACTCCTTAATTTTTAATTTATAATAGTAAAAAATGCTATAAAAATTTATAAATTTTTTAAAAAAAGTACAAAGTGCGTATTTGATATTTGTAGTTTCGTCTCTTCTTCCTTTTTACCCTTTTTATCAAGACTTAAAAACCTCCAGCATAATTAATTAATTTTGAGAAAATCGGCGTCGATGTGGGAGTTGAGCTTTGTTATTCCACGTAATCATGGTAATGCTTTCTCACTTGCTTTTTTTTTTTTTTGTCTTTTTTTCCTGTTTACTTTGTCTTATAAAGTGTGTTTAGAATGTGAAAAATAAAAAATAATTTAATTTTTAAAATTTTATAAATTTTATTTTTTTTATTTTATAAATTTTATGAAATTTAATTTTATTAAGATTTGATTTGATTTAAAATAAATAAAATATTTTATCTTTAATAATTATTTCTAAATCTAATTATTTCTTGTAAGAGTAAAAATATAAAATAATAAATAAAATAAAATTAATTTTTATTTTAATAAATTCTAAATATAAAATTTAATTTTTAAATCAATTTAAATTTCATATTTTTTAATAAGTTTTAAATACAAAATTTAATTTTTAAATAAAATAAAATAATTTATAATTTTAATTAATTCTAAATGCTACCATAAATTTGTAAAATTTATGTAAAACACTACATAATGTCTTAAGATTCAGGTTAAGAAACAAAAAAAAAAAAAATTGCAAAGTCTTGATCTGAGCATTGAGCAATAGCTTTATTTGGCTTCACCTTGAGCAGAGACTTTGTTATTAAGGTGTCTTGAAGTTTAGTTTTATTAATTGTCTCACTGAAGTGAAAGAAGTGTCTAGACTACATTTCTAACCTTATGTGTTGATTTTGTTTGAGATTTTCAGAAGCTTTAGATTTCAAATTCCTCTTAAAGCTTAAGTACATATATCAATACAACTTGCTTTAGTGAGGTTGAGGAGGGTCCAACTCACCTACTCATTGGGAGCAAGCATTGCAAGAGGATGCCAGGCTTGCTTTGTTTAGGCTTGATAATGATGAAGTTCTTGAGTATCGCGTATTTGTTGAAGCAAGCAAGGTTTCTCCCTTTGACCTTGCAGCTTGTTGGAGGGCTTATCAGGAGCATTTCCCTTTAACTTTAGGACTTCAGACAGGTGGTGAGGTAAGACTCTAACTACTAGTTTCCTTCATGTTTTTTCTCCTTGGAAGATGTGGTTATGGTGTGGTGCATGACATTAAGAAATCTGGTACTCTTTAAGAAAGGTACTTCTTTTTCTTAGTTTCGAAATTCAGATTATGTAGCTGGACACACACACACACACACACACACACATATATATATATATATATATATATATTCTTCCTCTTGCTCACCTTCATTTTGCTTTACGTAAGTGAGATCTAAAATTCCATGACATAGATATTAGCTTTGATTGATGGCATTCCACTACATTGTTTGTTATTAACTTTGTTTCCCTGTTAGTAGCTATAGATGTATAGAACAAAATGTTACTCTGTCTGCAACTCTTAAGATTGTTGAGTTAAAAAACATTTGTGAACATGCAGCATGTCTTGCACTTAATTACTTGTACTGCTCAATGTGGACTAATTTAGTATTAAATATGCTAATGCTAATTTGTGTGTATAATCTAAAGAAATTTTGATGACTTCAGTTGCCAAATTGTCATTTCACTTAGAAAATGGTGATACTAATTTTTTTTTTGTTATAATAGTTATGAGGAAAATAGTAAATAGTTACATTTGTGGTAATTAGTGTATATCTGTATAAACTTGGAAAAGATTGTCATTCTTTAGAATAAATAGAAACAGAGGTGACATGCATTTGCAATATACGGGTTTTCTCCATTTTCATGTTCTACAATTTTAATTCTCTCTCCTCTTAATATGTTTTGCCATATGCCTACTCATAAACCATACCTTGTTGTAGTCAATATTTTTCTACTATTGTGCAAAATTAAAATAGTTTCTGTTCCAGGTGTTAACTTGAACCCAGGTCAGTACTTACAAGTCAGAATAAAAGGAATCGTTAAGGAACTACAAGTAATTGTGTAAAGTAAGATAAAAAATACCTAGGTAAGTCAACAACAAGATAATACAGGATAATCGGTATAAGCGTTTAGTATAAGATGGAACATGTCCTGCCAGAAGTACCAGAACCTGCCTATATAGGAGCTCCAAGGCTGACGTACTGAATTCTTACCGTTTAAGCCATTTAAGGCTTACTGTTACGGTAGTATCTTGGTGTAAATGGCGCGATGCCGTTTTCCCGACCGTTGAACATTTAAAGCCCCTTCGATGGCAGAACACTTGATAGAGATTGGCCAACCGGGAAAAAATTGGTCGGGTAAATGGATCGGTCAACCAATGTCTTAATAGTTGGGCATTCCAATCAACCTACTAAGGCCTAAATCCGAAGGACCCAGACGGTCCACAGCCCCTCAGCTCGGATATCGGAATAGATATGTCGAGCTTGTAAGTGGGTCGATGATAGGTCGAACCCAGACGGTCCACAACCCCTCAGCTCGGTGATCGGAATAGATATGCCGAGCTTGTAAGAGGATCCTGATCTCTGCCAAGCGTCATATTTTCGAGACGTTTTATGTGCCAAGCGCTTTTTATGACACGTGTCCCACATTCATTGCCTGAGTGTCATTTTCAATCATCTTACCATTAATGCAACAGCAGTAGGGAAGGCTGAATTCCCACCGTTGATCTACATTTTGGCATATCTCTACCGCTAGATTGATCCTACGGTCAAGATCAGACAGACCATTCAAGTTCGTAAAATTTTAAACCATTGATGCTTGACGGTTTTTATTTTACTTAAAATATCTCTCTTCAACTTTAAAAGAATCTTTACTTGAACCTCCAGTTCATTCAAATCACAATCAGGTTTCTTTCTCCCTTTTCTTGAGTTCCTCACCACGCCTTCTGTATTCCAGATTCTCGAAAAGACTTGCTCAAAACTTTTCTCAGGTATGTCCTCAACTCTCTTATTCGCTTCAATACATTTCAATATATGCTTTAGATTATGGAGAATACCGCATCTATTGAAGAAAGTAGTGAGAGCGAATCCTTGGAGATTTTGGGTGAGGTTCTATCAGTTTCCCAATGCCCCGAATTCGCAGAGCCTTTACCTAAAAAGGGTAAAAAACGTGAAAATTTTGAAAAGGGAATGTATGGCCAAAAAACTCTCTTACCATCAGAGGACCCATATGACTGGGTTCACCTCGCAGTCAAGAAGTATAGTTCGGATTATAACTCAATCGAAGGTATTGGCATACTTCAGAGATGTATCGTGTTGGCATCCGACGGAGATGAAACGAAGTACATTTGCCGACCATGCAGAGTTGAAGAACGGATTTTCATGGCACCTGCAACGGACGACGAACTAGGCTGGATCTATGTGTACGATACTTTCTTTACCCGGATAGGTCTTAGATTACCCTTCTCAGATTTTCAATGTAACGTTTTGTCCAAACTAAACGTTGCACCAACCCAACTTCATCCAAAGATTTGGGCGTTTGTTAGGGCTTTCGAAGTGTTGGTTCGCTTCCTGGGTCAAGAGCCCAGCATTAGGGTATTCTTTTTTCTTTTCCTGTGTAAAGGTGTGGGAAAGGGGGGCTGGGTGTCACTTAACAGTCACCCCCGAAAAAGATTATTTTTCCCTTTTGATTCTTCATATAAAAACTTAAAAAAAAAAAAATTCATGTAAGTTCTCCCCCGACTATTATTTCATTTTTTCTTGATCGGTACGGGGTGGAGAAATTTCCTTTATACTGGCGAAGCACTCCGACTACTATATTGGGTATGGAGTACAGAAGCCTTCCTTTGGAAGACCAAACTCTTATCGACCTTTTGCAGGAAATGTCTATTCTGGAAACATCTTCTCTGATAAAGTTTGGCCATAATCAGACCGAGCTAACCAAAATCTTGAGTAAGTTCTGTAAGTTTATTAACTTATTTAACTTCTTGCTACTAATGAATCTTAACTTGTTTAATCTTCTATAGGAACAATGGCCCCGAAGATAAGCGTTCGAGAAATGCAAAGGCGCTTAAAAAAGCTAAAAAGTGAAGAGGATTCCAACGTTGCTGCTGTTAACCGTTCGGGCCCTTCGGACGTCATTCTTGAACCCGAGTCATCTGGAACAAAATCGGACCCAATGGTGAGAAAAAGGCGCTGACCAGAAAGTCCGAAGAAAAACCCGAATACTGTTCTTGTGGAAAATCGACCGGTTGGTGAAGGTTCTTCTGCTCAAAGTACTGGCCTCCGATCTGCTTTCGATGGCCTAAGTGGATTTTCTACACGAACAAGTGTTCGTTCATTATGGTCACCCAGCTTTCCGTTCGAGTCCTTAATGGATACTCACATTGCTTTCCCAGAAGATAATGAACGGAAGGAGAAAGTCGGCGGGGTTGGCCTTTTACGATGGTCGGAAGTACAACTCCTTCGAGTTGTTAGTGTTCTTCGGTCTGCCGAACGAGATTTAGAAGATTCAAAAAAGAAAATTTCAACTTCAAATCAGCTTTACCGATCAGAACTTGAGAAAATGCAGAAGTCCCATCAAGCCGAAACTTCTGCTTTAAAGAAAGAGATAGAAATCTTAAAGTCCAAAGCGATCCGAGTTGAAGGACTTGAAGCGACAATAAAACTGTTGGAAGAGGAGAAGAAGAAAATCCAAATGGATTTATTGTCATCCGACCATTCACTGAAAGAAGCTCTGGAAGAAAAAGATAAGTTATTTAAGGAACTCGACGATTTGAAAGATGAGATTATTAATCACAGGGTCATCGGTTTTGACACCTGTCTTAAGCAGGCTATGCTTCTAAACTCGAATGGAATCTTCGATAATCGCCTAGGAGAGATGGGACCCTTCAATGTTGTTATTGATGGTCAAATTGTTGAAGAACAAGACGAAGAAGATGAAATTGGGGGTTGGAAGTAGAAATGTAAGCAAGTTGTCTTCTGAAAAAACCATGTCTTTATTTTTAATAAGAATTGTTTTTGTCTATTTGGTTTAAACACGTTTTGTCTTACTTTACATTTAATGACTTTAAGTAGAAATTTGATCTCCGGCTTCAAATTCAAAGTTTGAAAAAATATCAATATGTCGGCTATCAAATATCATAAAGTGACAACTATTGTCAGAAACCTTTGTAAAGTAACCGAATTCGAAATAAATCAAATATCATTAAGTCAGCAATTATTGTAAAAAACTTTGGTAAAGTAATCCAATTCGTAATACCGACCTGCATGACAATTTGTTGACCGGTAACGGCTCTTTGGGTTTGGAATTAGTTTCGACTCTATGTGGTCGGTGTCGGTTCAACACGACCGGCATCGACTCTTTGTGGTCGGCATCGGTTCAACACGACCGGCATCGATTCAACACGACCGGCATCGACTCTTTGTGGCCGGCATCGGAATCCAAAAATTATATTCAGCTCCCAAACAATAGCATTCAATAAAATATTTCCGAAGAGAAGCTGAATTCCAAGTTCTAGGAAATGAGTTTCCACTGAAATCTCCAAGTTTATAAGCTCCTTCACCGACGTCTTTCAGAATTTGTAATGGTCCTTCCCAGTTAGCTGACAGTTTGCCTTCACCAGGAATCCTCCTGGAATCTTCAATTTTTCGCAAAACCAAATCTCCTTCTTTAAACTTCCTTACCCTGACCTTTTTGTTATATTTCCTGGCTGCTCGACTTTTGGTAGCCTGGTCATGTATAAAAGCCATCTCTCTTTCTTCTTCTAGTAGATTTAGATCAGTTCTCCGCATCTCTAAATTCATTTCTTCATTAAAGGCTGATCTTCTAAAGCTTAATTCCTCGATCTCAACAGGAATCATGGTGTCTGCTCCGAAAGTGAGTCAGAAAGGTGTCTCTTGGGTAGAAGATTGAGGAGTGGTGTGATATGCCCAGAGAACGCTCGGCAACTCTTTTGACCACCGACCTTTTGCCCGATCTAGCCCTTTCTTCAATCCAGTCAAAATAACTTTGTTTGCTGCTTCAGCCAGACCATTAGTCTGAGGATGCTTGACCGATGTAAAAACCTGTTTAATTCTATTTTTCAAACAAAATTCTCAGATTTTTTTGTCCGTGAACTGAGTCCCATTATCAGATACAATGGAATACGATAAACCAAAACGATAAATAATGTTCTTCCAGACAAACTTTTTAATTCTTTCAGAGGTAATATTAGATAGAGGTTCAACTTCAATCCATTTGGTAAAATAGTCAATTGCAACTACGATATATTTTACCTGTCCGGTTGCCACCGAGAAGGGTCCTAACAAGTCAATCCCCCATCTGCAAAAGGGCCAGGGTGTTTCAATGTTGTGGAGTTCTTCAAGTGGAGCCTTGTGTAAACTTGCAAATCTTTGGCATTTATCGCATCTTTGTACGTACTTCAAGCAATCGATCTTCATTGTGGGCCAATAAATACCTGCTTGAAGGACCTTTCCAGCTAAAGACCGACCTCCGATATGGCTTCCACAAACACCTTCATGTACCTCTTGCATTGCCGACTGAGCTTGTTCTTGTCTGACGCATTTCAAAAGTGGAAGGAAAAATCTCCTTTTAAATAACTCACCACCAATTAAGGTATAAAAGCTTGTCAACTTTCGAAGTTTCTTTGCCTTCTTTTCATCGGTCGGAGTCTCACCATCTTGCAAGTATTTGATGATCGGAGTCATCCATGTGTTCCGGTCGTCGTTAATGACGAATGATTCTTCAATCTCTATACTTGGTTGGTCAATAACTTCTTGAATAACAGATCGGTTGTTCCCAGGTCCTTTTCTACTTGCTAACTTCGAAAGCAGATCGGCACGAGAGTTCTGTTCTCTTGGAATATGCAAGATTTCAAACCGTTCAAACTTCTTAACAGCCCTTTTGTACCAATGCTAAATATTTTGCTAGCCGTAGGTCTTTGGTTTGGAAATCGCCCTTAACTTGTCTCGTGACCAATTGGGAATTTGATTTAGCGACAAGCCGAGTTGCTCCCATTTCTGCGACCAATGCTAAACCAGCAACTAGGGCTTCGTATTCCGCCTGATTATTACTCGCCCTGAAGTTGAATCTAAGAGATTGCTCTATCAGTACTTCATTCGGTCCTTCCAGTATAACTCTTGCTTCGCTTCCTTTGATATTGGAAGCTCCATCAACAAAAAGATACCACGTATCATTGTTCGAAATGTGAATAGAAGGTGAAGATAATTCAACTAAAAAGTCAGATAGTACCTGCGATTTAATCGGACCTCTGGGCTAGTATTGAATGTCAAATTCGGATAATTCTACCTATCATGAAATCATCCGATCGGCAAGTTCAGGCTTCCGAAGCACCTGTTTGATTGGTTGGTCGGTTTTTACGACAACTAAGTGACTCTGAAAATATTGTCACAACTTTCTAGCGGTTACAACCAGCGCGAGCGCCATTTTTTCTATCTTCTGATATCGAACTTCTGGTCCTTGTAACACTCTACTTACGAAATAAATTGGTTTTTGGTCTTTCCTATCTTCCCTAACCAAAACAGAACTCAACGCTTGATCAGATACTGAAATATAAAGGAATAACTTCTCACCTTGCTCTGGTTTCGTCAAGATTAGTGGTGTAGCCAAAAAATGCTTCAGCTCTTCGAAGGCTTTTTCACATTCTTCTGTCCACTCAAAATTTTTTGGATTCTTGAGACATCGGAAGAACGGCAAAGCACGGTCGGCTGATTTAGAAAGGAATCTTGATAAGGCGGCTATTCTTCCTGTCAATCGTTGGACTTCTTTTATTGTTGCAGGACTTCTCATGTTCAGTATGACTCTACATTTGTCTGGATTAGCTTCAATCCCCCTATTTGTAAGGAGAAATTCGAGAAATTTTCCTGCTTGCACCCCGAACACACACTTCTCTGGATTTAACCTCATATTGAATTTTCTTAATTGGGAAAAACATTCGTCAAGATCAGAGCAGTGATTTCCTTCGATCGGGGTCTTGGCCACCATATCATCGACATATACCTCAATATTTCTACTAATCTGCTCCTCAAAAACTTTATTCATTAGTCTTTGATAAGTTGCTCCAGTATTTTTCAGACCGAATGACATTACTCTGTAACAGAAATTTCCAAACTCGGTAATAAAAGCCGTCTTCTCTTCATCATCTGGATGCATCCTGATCTGGTTATATCCAGAGTATGCGTCCATAAAACTTAAAAACTAGTAGCCGGAAGCTCCATCAACTAACCGGTCTATATTAGGAAGTGGAATCCGTGCACATTCTCCATTTTCCTGAAGATTTCTTAACCATAACAACATTAGATAACCATGTAGTATAATTTACCTCCTGATAACTCCACAAATGTAGTTATTTAGGCCCCATATCTGAGCTTTATTGCCTACCTAGTCCTTGTTTTGATGCATAAATGGATGAGTTTAACTGTATATTCGTATAATTTGGTTTCAATGTCTTCCATCATGATTTTTGGATATATTGAGTACATATGTACTGATTAGTGAATTGAAAATTTCTCTTTGGCAGGTAAGGTTCCAACTAAGTGAATCAACTCAAATTTGGATCAGCTTTGCAAGAGGAATCATTGTGCAAGGATCAACTCCTCACGCCGCGGCGTGTCATTTGGAATGCCACGGCGTGTGCCTCCCCTGATACAAATTCCAGAGAGCACGTATTTTTGAACGCCGCGGCGTTGGCATGAGAATGCCGCGGCGTCCCCTGACCTAAATTGTAACGCGCCGCGGCGTGAAATGAGAATGCCGCGGCGTGACTCTATTTTCTGAGTCCTATAAATATTGTTTCATCGATTTTTAGTAAGAGTTAAGTTTTATTTTTGATAGTTGCGGCCAGGTTTTATCATTTCAAACCATTAGGAATCAGAAGTGACCCAGTTTGGAGTCTCTCTTCACTTTGGTAGAGGATTGGAGCTTAGAGGATCACTCCCTTTAGCTTTGTTCTTCTCTTCTCTTCTCCTTTCTCTTTTCCATATCTATGACTCTAAGTATTAGTGTTTTATTTTCGTTTGTCATAGCTGGCTAAGCTGTTTATAGGGTTTACTTTGGATCCTCCTATGGATATTAATTAATCTTGTAATCCTTTGAGTTATATATATGATTTGGTATTTGTTCAATCATATAGTGTTTAATGTTTTGATTGTTTGATCAGCTTTCAACTGATTTGTTCAAATCTAATGAACCTAGACATAGGAATTTGGATTTGAGATCGTATGTATGATTAATGCATGTTCTATTTCATTCAATTGGCTTGGATGCAATGATTCGTTAATAGGATAGAAATATACCTATTGACCATGCATAGTAATTAATTAGGAATAAATTGTTCATTAGTAGAGCTTACACTAGTCCTCATAGAAATATAGTAGATTAGGTAAGTAATACCAAGGTTGATTGACCTAGACATAGGCTTTCGGCTAAAACAGATTCTCAAGCTAACCTAACCATTGCATGTATATTGCTCGTAAGGATTACTTATTAACAATTGATATAGGAGGTGAAAAAGGATGCCCTATGTTCTAAATCATTTTCTAAACTCAATCTGATAGGTTTAAAGTTCTTCTTAGTAGTTTAATACGAACCTTAACAATTTATAATTTCTTGAATAGAAATACTTAAGTTATTGGTTTATAATTAGTACTGAATTTGACGTTTATCCTCGTGGGAATGATATCCGACTCCGAGCTATACCACAGGTGCGACCCGTGCACTTGCGGTAAGTAAAAGAGTGAACACCTCCCGAACAAAGCCAGCTTCCAATAACTTCGTCGTTTCTTCCACCACTGCTCTTTGTCTTTCTTCGCCTAGTTTTCTCTTCTTCTGAGCAACCGGTTTCACCCTTTTGTCCAACGAAAGCTTGTGAGAAATCACTTCAGGGTCTATTCCTGGCATATCTGCCGCCGTCCAAGCAAAAAGATCAGAATTTCTTTTCAGGAACTCTTCAAGTTCTTGCTTTATAATGGTCGGTAAATTGGCGCCGATGCTTGTATATTGGTCAGAATTTTGGCCCAAAGGCACAGTCTGCAGTTCCTTTGTTGGTTGGGGTGGACCTTGCTGATCACTTCTTGGGTCCAACTCCGCCATATTGACATTATGTATCAGTCGTTTTCGATCCAAAGAGTCGGTCTTCTTTCTTGGTTTTATCTTCAAGCTTTCATTATAACAAATTCTGGCTTCTCGTTGGTCTGCATGGATTACTCCAACCTCAGTCTTAGAGACTGGGAACTTCATTGTTAGGTGGGGAGTGGATACTATAGCCCCGAGGAGGTTTAAAGAAGGCCTTCCGAGAATAGCATTATAAGGAGTATGACAGTCTATAACAAGGTATTTGACCGGAACAGTTTTAAGAAGAGTACCTGTTCCGAAGGTCGTTCAGAGTTCAATGTAACCTTTAACACATACTTATTCTCCTAAAAACCCGATCAAAGTCTCATTGAACAGTGTCAGATCTTCTTCCATCATTTGAAGCCTTCGAAGCGTAGACAGATATAAAACATCAGCTGAGCTTCCCTGATCAACAAGAACTTTTTTTATTTGAAAATTTCCAGCAATGACGGATATCACCATCGGATCGTCAAGGTTTTCATCGAGCCCAGCAAAATCCTTATTTGAGAATAAAATCACAGGTCCATCGTCAAACTGTTTCTCTTGTAGAGGAGATGGATGACTGACCGTCATTACTGCTCTGAGATGACGTTTTCGGGATGAATTCGAACTTCCTCCTCCCGCAAAACCTCCAGAAATTGAATCTATGACCCCTCTGACTGGCTGATCACGCGATCTAGATGCTGTTGCCTCCGTTTTTTTCTTGTCCGGACTTGGACTCCTCTCAGGTTTATCTCCTTCTTTTGCTTCCCTGCTTCGACTCCTCCTACGATAGACATACTTTCCGAGGTGTCCCTCCCGGATTAGTTGTTCAATTCTATTTTTTAAAGATATACATCCCTCGGTGGTATGTCCATATGTTTTATGAAACTCACACCACTTACCTCTGTCTGCATTAGTTGAAATCCTTTGCTGTCCGACACTTTTCGGAGGGCAAATTAGGCCCGTGTTGTAAACTTCTTGGAATATTTTTCCTCGGCGGGTGTTGAGCTGCGTATAATCATCAAACCAGGGTTGCACCCTATCCATAGCCGATCGATGAGGTTGTCTAGACCTGTCGATTCTGTCTTCTCTTAATAAAGGTCTTCTCGTTCTGTCCGTCCCCAGCTTTCTATACGGTCGGTCATGAGTAATTGGGCGAACAGATAGATAACGTTTAGCCCTTTCCTTGTACTCAGACTCAGGATTCTCCATCTGCCTTCTTGCAACAGCGATTTCTTCCATATTTATGTAACCGACTGATCTTGCCCGCAAATCATCCAAGTCTATCGGCGGCTTTCTGGCCAGGGAATCTGCAAATGGCCCAGGTCTCAAACCAGTCATAATGGCATGTAGGGACACAGCCGGATTAAGGTATCTGATTTGGACTACTTCCTCTCCAAACCGCCTCATGAACTCTTTAAGAGATTCACCTCGTCCCTGCCTCAAGTTAATGAGGCTAGCCGATGTTTTCTGATGAGTCTTGCTTGTAGAAAAATGGTTAAGAAACTTAATTGACAATTCAGAAAAATCGTAAATTGAACCTGCTTCAAGGCTCAAAAACCATAATAGAGCCAATTTTTTAAGTGTCATCGAAAAAGCACGGCATTTGATCGGATCAGTTCCTCCACTCAATAGCATCATTGAGTTGAACATTGTGAGATGCTCTTGGGGATCGGTCGTTCCGTCGTACAGCTCCATTGTTGGTAATCTGAAACCATCCGGTAAAGGAACCGACATGATAAAATTGGAAAATGGATGATCAGCTGCATGGTAATTCGTCTGACGCCGAGCTTCTCGGTCGTTCCGTTGATTGCTGTACTGCCTGCGTTCTTCTCTGCCTGGACCTTTCTCTTCTTGACTTTGTTCACCCTCTCTTTCCTCATTTTCCCTACCAGGATCTGATTGACGTCGGTCTCTGTTCGCAATCTGATCAATTCGGTTGTTCATATCTCTAATGGCCTGTAAGAGAATTTCTATAGGATTGGCCAAAGGATCTCCCTGAGCAATTCCTGCATTGCCATTATTGGTTGCCATGTCTGTGTGCTAAAAATAATCTCGAAAGGTATAGGAACAATTTAGTGGAAAATTGCTAGATTATGGAGCGAGATAGTTTTACCGGGTCCCACGGTGGGCGCCAGATGTTCCGGGTGTTAACTTGAACCCAGGTCGGTACTTACAAGTCGGAATAAAAGGAATCGTTAAGGAACTACAAGTAATTGTGTAAGGTAAGATAAAAGATACCTAGGTAAGTCAACAGCAAGATAATACAGGATAATCGGTATAAGCGTTTAGTATAAGATGGAACATGTCCTGCCAGAAGTACCAGAACCTGCCTATATAGGAGCCCCAAGGCCGACGTACTGAATTCTTACCGTTTAAGCCATTTAAGGCTGACTGTTACGGTAGTATCTTGGTGTAAATGGCGCGATGCCGTTTTCCCGACCGTTGAGCATTTAAAGCCCCTTCGATGGCAGAACACTTGATAGAGATTGGTCAACCGAGAAAAAATCGGTCGGGTAAATGGATCGATCAACCAATGTCTTAATAGTTAGGCATTCCAATCAATCTACTAAGGCCCAAATCCGAACTTAAGTGGATCGGTCATAAGAAGGACCCAGACGGTCCAGTTTCTAATCATGGTTACTGATATTTCAATTAATTTCTCCTTTAGTTAAGTGGGCACTGGTCAAGATTCAGAAGTTTTCTTTAAAGCCAACCAATTTTAACTATCATTCTCTCCATAAAGCAGTAGTTTGTTCTATAGTGTTTTTTTTAGTCCGAGTACAACATGATTATTGTCAAGGGTCAAGACTTAAGTGATTATTAATCTGGTAAAAAATAATTTTTTTTTTGTGTTAAAGTGCATGTCTTCAAGTGAAATGCATTAAGGATGAAGAGGGTAAAGTATTGGTTACGAAACAAGACATCAAAGATCGATGGAAAGGTTATTTTCACAAGTTATTTAATGAGAAACACGGGGCATTAGGAGACTCAGACATTCTAAACACTAGAGAGGAAGACCAAAATAAAACATTTTATCGTATAATTCGGGAGTTTGAGGTAAAAGAAGCATTGAAGAGGATGGATAATGGAAAAGCGGTTGGACCAGATAATATACCTATTGAGATATGGAAGTGCCAAGGAGATAAAGGTATAAGCTGGCTTACAAAGCTGTTTAACGAGATATTGAGGTCTAAGAAGATGCCAAATGAATGGAGAAGAAGCACTTTAATCCCTATTTATAAGAATAAAGGAGATATACAAAACTGTACAAATTACAGAGGGATTAAGCTCATGAGTCATACTATGAAGTTATGGGAAAGAGTCATTGAAAGGAGACTAAGACAAGAGACTCGTATTTCAGAGAATCAATTTGGTTTTATGCCTGGGAGGTCAACCATGGAAGCAATCTATCTTCTACGAAGATTGACGGAGCGGTATCGGAGGAAGCAAAAAGACCTACACATGGTTTTCATTGATCTGGAAAAAGCCTACGATAGGGTACCGAAAAAAGTCTTGTGGAAGGCTTTGGAGAAGAAAAGAGTTCGTATTGCCTATATTCGAGCAATCCAAGATATGTATGATGAGGTTAAAACCAAGTGTGAGAACACCGAGTGGGGTCACGAAGAGTTCCCTATAACTATAGGGAGCACACAAGGGTCGGCTTTGAGTCCTTATCTTTTTACCTTGGTCTTGGATGTGCTTGATCACGCGCATATCCAAGAGCCGGTGCCACAATGCATGCTTTTTGCAGATGATATAGTCTTAGTTGGAGAGTCGAGAGAGGAAATAAACGAGAAGTTAGAGTTATGGAGACGGGCGAAGAACATGGCTTTCGTCTAGCGGGAGTAAGACGGAGTATATGGAATGTAAGTTCAGTAAAAACATGCTAATGCTAGCTTAGCGGTAAAAATTGGAGATCATATCATACCACAAGTTACACAGTTTAAGTATCTTGGATCCATCATACAAAATGATGGAGAGATAGAAGGAGATGTAAACCATAGGATTCAAGCTGGATGGATGAAATGGAGGTGTGCTTCAGGAGTTATTTGTGATAGGAAAGTGTCTCTCAAGCTTAAGGGTAAATTTTACCGCACAGCTATAAGGCCCGCAATGTTGTATGGTACTGAATGTTGGGCGGTAAAAAGCCAACAAGAGCACAAGATCAGTGTCGCGGAGATGAGGATGTTGCGTTGGATGTGTGGCCATACTAGACAAGATAGGATTAGGAATGAATGCATTAGAGAGAAAGTAGGGGTAAGCACCTATTGTGGAAAAGATGGGAGAATCTCGCCTTGGTGGTTTGGACATGTAAGGAGAAAGACCCTTAGAAGCCCCCTGTAAGAAGAGTAGATCGGATGGAGAATAGCCCAATAGTTAGAGGTAGAGGAAGACCAAGAAAGACTATAGGTGAAACGGTTAAAAAAGATCTAGATTTGAATGACTTTTCTGAAGACTTGGTTCATGATAGGACACAATGACGTCGTCTGATCCATGTAACCGACTCCACCTAATGGGAAAAGGCTTAGTTATTGTTGTTGTTGTGTTAAAGTGCATGTCTGTCTCTTATATTATCATATCATGTGCCACAGCTTGCCGAATCATGTATCTTAACTTATGTCTTCAAATGCTCCCCTCTTTTCTCTTATTCCAATTTATGGTTGGTATGTCTAGAGAAAAGTTGTTTGCAAATCATTACTAGGGAGTAGGGACCTCATGCTTAATTTTTATCTTTTGTTCATATTGTCTATTATGTGAGTTTGGAACTTGATATCAAGCATTATGTTGTTCCAGTTCCCTCAACTTCTGCAAATTCAATTCTTTCAAATTTACATTTCAAATTTATGAATATATTTTCTAAATGGATGATTAGTTAACATTTTAAAAAAAAAAAACATTTAAGTCAATCCAAGGATATTTTGTCATCATTTGATTGAATTTTTGTGCTTATATTCTACGTGTTCAGAATTTTTTTTCTCAAAATCTTTATTTTTGTTGTAATGAAAATGTAGTTATATTTACATTAGACTTTAATTGATTAAAGAATAGGACTCCAATGTTCAACATATCATATTAGACACATCTTGTATGCTTTTTAAGTGTGACATTGACTAATAATTTGATGCCTGATATTGTAACGTGATAATTTAACTCTCTCCTCCTTTTATAAGTAACTAAATCTTTGTTATAAATAACAAATAGCAAAAATAAATGGGAGAAGTGGCATTTTTCATTTTAAACATCTCTTGCACTGCTATTTGTTATTTCTTGTTTAGTAAGATGCGTCTATGGTCAATTATTTTGTATTTATCATCATTTTTTTATTAAATTTTTATTAAATAATATTTAGCTTATTTTAATCTAATAATTTAAATTAATTCATTTAGTTAAAAATAAAATATGACAATCTACACAAATACACACTCTCTGTTTAGTTCAAAAAAAAAATTACACTATATTTTTTGTTTGTTAAATTAAAATTTAGATTATTCTAAGTATTGAAAGGTGATAGTCAATGGCCGGCGTTGGAAGTTTGGATAGACGATTTCTCATATTTTTTGTAGAATTTATTTCTTGAGCTTTATTATTGTTGTATGTCTTATAAACCTAAATTAACATGCAACTCTTTATATATATTACTTTATTGTAAATATTCAAACAAATACAGCAGCATACTACTTTTTTCCTTACTCTATTTTTCCCACTTTCTTTACTGAGAAAAGAGGGGGAGAACTTTTCCTTTACAGTTCATCTGAGGACTTTTCCTTGACATTTCCTCTGAGAAAAGAGGGGATGGCTTCTGATCGTGAGCTAAATATTGCTGTTTTTATTGTCTCTATCTGTAGAAGCAATTGTTACTCACTCACCCCGAGAAGAACGCGATGCCCGTGCTCGGCCAAATTCGGAGATGGCTGATGCAGCCAAATGTATGGAGGTTTCTGCGTTTTCTATCAACTGTAATTGGGCTGGTCTGTTACGCTCGCAGCTCCCCCTTCAACCATCTATTCAAAAAGTGGAACTTCTTCAAATTATTTTTTTATATTGTTATCAGTTTTATCATCTGCCTCATAGTTTTGTTTGCAAAGGTATGGCAACGCTTAAGGAGTCACCTCGTCAAAGCTCATTTGACAGTTATGATTTTTACGGGCTCGTCTGTGTACTCCTTTTTTTTCGAAAAAGCCTTGAAAGGGAAACCAGATGCGTATAGCCTGGTTTCGTGTGCTGCGTTTGCTATCATGTCGCTCAGTTTATCAAGGCAGACTCACTGCGGATTCGAAGTGGATCTCCTATATTTTTTCCTCGGATGTCTATTCGTACTACTCGCGAAGATACATGTGTTGTTAGCTATTTTTGTAGGAGGGGGTTTCGCTTATTGCCTTACCTTGCTCCGTTACTCTCTTGATGGTGATGCCCAACCAGAAGATGGTGACTTGGAGCTAGGACGCGTTGGCGATTCACAACAAGCCAATACTGGTAGTCCTCTTCATACCATACCACAACAAGCTAATACTGATAGTGCTCCTCTCATGACTTTTGACGCCCAACCACAAAATGAGTATCTTGAACTCCAAGATCACGGAGTCACTCAAGTCGATTCACATTCACAACCAGACGATAATGGCAGTGCTTTTAACATTTCAGAGTTCAGGGCTATGGTCATGGCAGAGAATAAGCAATGTATAATGGGGCTTAAGAGGCAAAATCAGACTGTTAAGGCAATGCTTTTCGAACATGTGGTTGATTACTTATCAACCAGTGTGGTGCGACTGCTGACCGACCCCAACTTGGTGATTGATGTGCTGGGGTCGGAAATTGTCAACAAACTTCACAGAACCGTGGAGCTCATGGTGTACAGTGGGGTTAAGGAGGAAGAGTGCTGCCAAATGTACATCAATTGGCGCAGGGAATTTTTAGCAGAGTTTCTATCTTTTATAATGATGGAACAGTTCGACAACGAGGACGTTGACGACATTGAAATTATTCAGAGGTGGATTAAAGCTTCCGACATAGCTGTCCAGATACTGTTTCCCAATGAAAGGACACTCTGCGATCGTGTCTTCTCCGGGTTCTCTTCCATCGCGGATCTCTCTTTCACGGAGGTTTGCAGGGAATTGACGATTTGTCTGCTATATTTCGCCAATAACATCGCAATTAAGAAACGTTTTTCTTCGAATCATTTGCGCAGCATTGTCAGAATGTTCGAGAGATTGCGTGACTTTATTCCAGAGTTACAATCAGTGTTTTCTGATCAGGGCAGTGTGTTGCTTAGGAATGAAGCAATCATGATTTGGAAGAAATTTGGGGAAGAAATAAGGGGCATTTTCATGGAGTTGGAGAATCAAATTCGCAATGATTCGACGCAGGTAGCTGTTCCCGGTGGGCTTCATCCGGTTACCCACCAAGTGATGAAATGCCTCACTGATGTTGTTTTCGAAGCTAGGGATACCCTTGAGCATATTTTCAAAGAATGCCCACTGGTTGCTGATAGAGAGGGAACGTCTCCTTCCCTTTCTGTCCAGTTGGCTTGGATAATTGAGCTGTTAGAGAACAATTTGGAAGCCAACTCTAAAAACTACACGGACCCTGCTTTGGGCTATGTTTTCATGATGAATAATGGCAGCTACATACAACATAAGGCAGATGATAGTGAATTGGGAACCATTTTGGGCGATGATTGGGTACGAAAACACACTGCAAAAGTCCAGCAACACCTTCAACACTATCAAAGAAGCTCATGGGATAAGGTGCTGGGATTTTTGAAGCTAGACGCCAATGGATCGGTGGCGCCTAATGTAGCAACAGAGTCAATGAAAGAAAAGCTCAAGTTGTTCAACCTGCACTTCAAGGAGATATGCTCGGTGCAGTCTACATGGTTTGTCATTGATGAGCAGCTAAGGGAAGAAATAAGAATATCCCTTGACAAAATATTTACGCCAGCATATGGAAACTTCATTGGGAGGTTCCGAAAAGTTCTTGGTAAGCATGTTGATGACTATATTGAATATGGAATGGATGACATTGCTGCTCTACTCAACTATTTGTTTCATGGAAGCAACTGAAAAATCAATAGCTGAAAAAGAAGGTAAGGCTACTGAAGCTTGTGTGTAATTGGAATACAAAGTTTTGATCATAGCAAATGTAGCTCTAGAAAGTTCTTGGTAAGCATGCTTATGACTGACTATATTGAGTATGGAACGGATGACATTCCTGCTCTACTCAAGAATTTCTGACCTTGTACTGTATTCAATTGTACGTGTCCTTTTTTTGCTTTTGTATTTAGATTGATTTCGTTCAAGTCCAAGTCTAAGTTGCTGCAGGGATTAGAGTTTTTGTTTTATTTGTGAAAAAGGATGTAATCTTTTAAGTTCTCTCTATGTTAATTCCGAGAATATACTTTTTTGTTTTCTTTTCTTTGATATGTTATCAGACATGACTAGAGTTAATGAATTGTTCTAACTAATTAGGGTTAATGAAATTTGGTTGAGGCCACATAAAGTTTTTCTTTTTCATGACCATTCCCTGCTTGGTAAATTCTTGGTGATCTATGTGAGTTGATTATTGTGTTAGGAAGCTCAACAGTATAATATAAGACTAGGCTACAACCAGGGATGGTAAAAATATGTCCATGTTTGTGGCAATGCACGGGGATTACTGGCTACAAGACGAAGGATGGGTGTCCGTTTAATGAAGAATAAATCTAAAGGCAATATGTCTGATGAAGATGAATCTAGTGCCTTAAGATAGTAAGGTTTAAAGATAATAACAGTGGTCGCAACCCACTCTAGCCTACCATAATAAGTTATTTGTGTGATCCACATTGATAGGTGAAGAATTATTAGCTCTCAGATTGGTTTTGTCTTATATTTATTTTACTTTGTGACTTCTAGAACTTGCTAGTTGCTACAAGTGCACATGGCTAGATGTCCAGTGAGAAAGCACGTAGAGAGAGCCTTACATGACAAGGAGTGATCATGATCTATTACGAAAAGCATAGCCACGGAATCCCTGCAGCCCATGGTAGTGGTAGCCATTCTATCAATAGAGCATGTTTGATTGTGTTGTGGGTGCTTTCAGTTATTTTTAGTAGTATTTTGCTTATATGAAAATTGTTTTCAAGTGCCAACCGAAGCTATTTTATTGCTCGTTTGTTAGGAACTTTAATTAACAGCATAAGCTAGAAATAGAAACTACCTTAACAACTTTTGTTAACAGAGACTATTATGAAAGTGCTTTTTAATGAAGCAACTCCCACTACAAAATAAATAAATAAGGTTTAAGAATATTTCTACATGAAGTTTCAGCATAGATTGTAAACCTGGAAATATCATAAAATTAGATGGAGTATACAACGCACAGTCAAATCCAAAAGTCACAGTTGCTATTTACAAAAGTTACAGTCAAGTCCAATGATTCTTATTTGTAAGCATTCTTGTATAAATTTTTCAACAAAGCTTTTCCTTTATTTATTTATTGGTGATAGAATTTCTTTTTTTGAAGGTTGTATGTGGAATTCAGCAAATTAGTCTCGATTCAAATTCTCCTTTTCTGTTTTGACATGGTGCTCAACTGCTTCTATGAATCTCGCAAAATCGGTGACTTGCTTGTAAAAGCCTCTATCAGCCTTTGCATCTCGATCTAGCTTTATCAAACAAGTGCTATCACAGTTCTTTCTATCTCAACCCCTGCTCTTAACACGACACCATCTCATAAACCAAATCTAGACACACCCTCACTTCGTGAAGAATATGAGGCTATTTTTGGTACAAAAAATAGGAGGCTATTTTATAAGCTATCAAAGTAACTTTGGCAAAAACAAACAATGAACTGTCAACAAATTTGTCAAGAGCTGGTTGCGACGGTAGAGTAAATAAAATTCATGCATCACTATCATCAAGGTCTTCCAAGTTCTAATCACTGGCTGTGAGGCAATAATTTTCTTACAAAATTCATTTCCATCTCAAACCCTTCTATGTCTCTTACAACATCACAATCCTATAAGCCAATCGAAAGACGTTGCCCTTTAGAAAGCAAGTTATATGCCTACTCTAGTTTCCAATCAACTAATCCAGAAAAAGCTACGGAGAGTCGTTGTAGGATTTATGTCATGTGTCATTGGACTGCTTTGTTCAGCTTTGAGTACCTCTTTCAAACATCAACGTGGAGAGTGGAACTTGTTAAAAGATCATCGTATACACAATGGTAAGTTTTAGTATCAGCAGCATGATGTTATCTTTGTAGAAATGGAAACTTTCAAGGAGTTTCTTGCTGAAAGCTCTTGTGGTTGATCTAGTTTTGTTGCTCAACTCTTTGTACTCATTTTTCTCCGATAAAGCTCTGAATGGAAAACCTGACCCATTAGGTCTGATTTTGTGTGCAACCTTTGCCTTGATGTCCTTGTGTCTGTCAAGGCAGATTGACCTTGAATTTGAAGTTGATCTTCTCAATTTCTTCCTTGGATGTCTAACTGTTCAACTGATGAAGATAAAGTTGATGCTCTCTATCATTGCAGCCATCTTCTGCTATTCTCTCATGGTTCTTTGTTCTAAATTGGATTCTCAGTCAGAGATTGGAACTCTAAGAATGGAAGACCATGTAACCGTAGAAATTGATGCTGCAACTGGAGTTGAAAGATGAGCTGATGACAATAGAAGTGACTTCCAATTTGATTATAGCAGTGGCCACCAACAAATACAGTCATTAAGAAGAAGGGTGGATGATGGATACAGTTGGGGAAAATATGAAGAGAAACAAGTGAAAAGAAGTGAAAATCAAAGAAGCTACTACAAATACACAGACACCAATTGCCCTGACAAGAAAAATGTTGAGAGGTCTACAGATGGGCAAATTGTTGAGATACTCTACAAGGGTATCCATACCCATTACAAGCCTAAGCTTACTATGAAGAGCAACTCATCATCTGAATATTTTTATTATTCACTTCTACCTTTAAAGCCTGTCCCCACTGAAATCCCAGATCAATCATTTACCTCTGAAGGCAGTGGACAATAGGATTGTGTTGCAACACCGGAGAACTCATTTATACAAACCTTAGAGTTTGTGTCATTATCCAAACTAAGATTATTAATGAAAGTACTTGAACTAGAAGATTTTACCTGTCCTGGAGGTTGAACATCCCTATTGACAAAAAGTTCCCTTTGACCATCTTCCTTCTGCTGAGGTGAAATTGTTCCCACTGACTTTGATTCAACCATTCCAGGATTTTGATATAACTTAGATGGATGTGGGACACTAACCTCCATGTCCTAGTTGGTACACATCAACATAGCCTTGTGATATATTGCACTACTCAAGAGTCAATATAACTCACTAGCTTACTTTCTTACAAAAATTTTCCCCATAGCCTCAAGAAGCGGCATTTTGCATTTTAAACATCTTATACACTCCTATTTGTTATTTATAACAAAGATGTAGTTACTTATCAAATTAAGGAGGAGAGAGTTAAATTATCACGTTACACTATCAAGCACCAGACTACTAGTCAATGTCACACTTAAGAAGTACACAAAAGTGTCTAATCTGATATGTTGAATACTAGAGTCTTCTTCCTCAACCAATTAAAGTCTAATGTATATACATGCAACTACAGATCCATTACAACTAAAATAAGAGTTCAGGTAAAAACACTCTGAACCTGTAGAATATAAGCACAAAAATTCCTTAAAATGATGACGAAATATCCTTGGATTGACTTTACAGTTTTTTTTTAAAAAAATTTAACTAATCATCTATTTAGAAAGTATAATCATAAATTTGAAATGTGAATTTGAAAGAGCTAAATTTGCAGAAGTTGAGAGAGCTTGGACAACATAATGCTTGAGATCAAGTTCCAAACTCATAGAAGAGACATTTTGAACATAAAAATTAAGCATGAGGTCCTCACTCCTAATAATGGTTTGCAAACAACTTTTCTCTAGACATATCAACCATAAGTTGGAATAACAGAAAAGAGGGGAGCATTTGAAGGCAACAAGTTAAGAGACATGATTGGGCAAGCTGTGGTACATGACATGGTAATGTAAGAGATAGACATGCACTTTACAACTTTCTAGTATGTATATAAATATTCTAACTAAATTCTCCTATTTTTTCATTTGATTCGAATTCAATGAATAAACAAAAGTCTTAAACATTTGTATAAGAAAATGATTATTACTTCCACATATGAAAATGATTATTACTTGCTATAAGTCTTGGTTTCTATAGTCTTAAACATTTGTAGATAAACAAAAGAAAGTGCTGCTCTCTTTTCAGGTAGCAAATTTAGTTTTGGCAGCAGTGTCAGCTTGCTCTTGCAGAGTTTTATACATGGTTTGTAGTGTGTCCATTAGAAAATGATCCCCGCCATGCCAAGCTATCAAGAACACTAAAACAGGACATTTGTCATAAAATCCTAATATTATTGTGACATAAAGGATAAATCAGAAGAATAAGGATTAATGACGAATGAAGGTATAATTCTATCACGGATACAAATCAAACATCTTACATGCAATATTGATTTAGGAAACAATTTTCTGTGAAATAAACATAAACATTTTAAATATATAGATAAACATGGCCGAAAAAACATCAGATAATACTATGCAAGTTTCATGCTGCCATATAACATTTTTGTTCTGTTCATAAGAAGAATGAGTGAAATATGTCAGTCGGCAGATCATATTGAACATAGAAAATAGGAGGTATAGGCACTATCATACTTCAATCTTACCAATAGGATAACATGGTAAGTTTTTTAATCTATACTGTAGTACCAAGGCATCTTGTGAATAAAATTGCATTTACTGAAATTATACAAACCCAAAAAGAGAAGGAAAAATATTGATACCATCTAAATACATTATTGGGAGCGGGAAAAAAGTATAACCTACAACACTTTGGCTTATTATCATGGTGTCAAATAAATCTCTAGACATAAATGGAAGAGCATTAGTTTAAGCCCTGGAGCTGACAAAGAAAAAGGATAAATTTCAATGCTTAAACTCATTTTAATTGGGCCACAATTGATTTTCTTGCAGCAAAAGGCATACAAAGAAAGACAATTTCAAGATTATATGTATACCTCATATCAAATGGAAGTTAATTTGAAGATTGAGAACTCCATCCTCCTTCTCTTGATTGATACTTTATATGTATTAGAAAAAACATGTGTATTAGGATTTAGGAGGCACACACTTCATTGCATTAGTGACTAGATGATTAAAATATTAATTTTTATTGAAGAGTGAACATGAATGACATACCTTAAAAGCAAGGATAACAACATTTTTGTTTAGATAGAGCATTAAGAGACTGATGAAACCGAAGCTCCCCAGTAAGCCATTTCCCAGCAAGAACGTACAGTTGAGCCCTCCTTCAGAAGCATATTAACTCAAGTGACTAATTGCAAAACTGAAAAGCCTTTGTGTTGGATGTCTATCCATTCTCAACACCACCAAAATTCGAAAAAGGCATTTAGCTAAGCACAAAAAGGTAAAAACAACAAACAAAATCAAGAAAGACATATGCAGATTCTAAGTAAGGAAAAACTAATACTTTCACTAAGCTACAATTAAATTAACACGCACATTAAATTAACATGCACATTCCCTTGGTTTCCAAATTTCCAATTTAATAATTTCAAATCCTATCATTTTAAGTCTACATTTTTAGATATAGTGAATTAAAAAAATCTAACATGTCACCACCCTCATCATCCTGGAATAGAAGTTAATCAAAGTAAGTCAGACATCCAAAATCTAAAATAATGGAAAAAATTCAGATGCCATGTTACTTAAACACACCTGTGCTACCAAAGCTTCAGCTTCCGGAGGAGCCCGAAATCGCTGACACCAAATAATACAGATTAGTACTTTTTATCGAATGTCAACAACAAAGAGAATTTGAGGCCAAGGATAGCCGACATCTTCTTTGGTGAAACATAGGGGAGGTGTAATTCTGGAAACATTTCCATAATAACCACCCTTTCCAATTAGCACTTCTGATTCCAAGAAAGTTGAAAAACCAGAATTGGAGATATCAACAATTTGATAGGCAATAGTATATAATAATTATAGGTACTATTCCAAGAGGGCTGAAAAATTAAAATTGGAGATTGAAAATCATATAAAAACCCAAACAAGAAAAGAAAACAATGTATGATGGACATTAGCTTTGATAATAAGAAGAAAGAAACCTTATAGAGGTGGGTGGATTAAAAGAAAGATTTGGAAGAAAAAATGGTAGAAGCACTTGAAGCATGCCAGAGAAATGAGGCGTAATTAGCAATACCTACAACATAGGGAAGTGATATTTTTTTTTTTCAGTTCTTACCTGAAGGAGCAATGGGAGCTTGAAGCAGAAAGGTAGTTCAAGGACCAGTTTGAAGCCGTTAAAGGTTGAAGCAAGGAGCCTTGAGGATGCACATCAAGGAGCATCAATGAGGTTCCTGAATCAAATCTTCGAAGCTTTGTTGATTTCTTTTCTCGATGATGATGCTGCACCATCCCACCTTCGAAGTAAATCAAGGTCTCCAAACGATCCATTGGGATTTTGAGGTGGAAGAAAAATAGAATCTTTAGCGGGAGTAGCTAAGAAAAAAATAATGGGAGAGAGAATGAATATAGAGGGAAAAAAATAATATGATATTTTTTTTAATTGTTTTGACTAAAAACTTAGCATTAGCAACACAACAACCTTAATTTAATGAATCAGAATCACTAAACCAATATTTATATAAGACTTTGCACTGTATCAGCATCCTATCCATGCCTATAACAGTTAGAAGATGTAGCAGTAGATATAGGATAAGTGGAGAAACGTTAAATTAAGCTAGACATTCTCCTTATCTTCAGACTCTATTTCTTCAGCTTTATTAGTAGGACTTTCCTTGTTTTCATCTGCTGCATCTTCCTCGCATGCAAACTTCTTATCACTCAAATTCTTTTCAGTTTCATTCACCACTTACTCAGTCACCCTAAGTTAATTTAATATCAAAAGGAAATAACATATAAACAATAACTATCAATTGAAAATAAAGAATTTTTTACTGTAACCATGCATTGAGCACTTAAAAGCAATATTGCTCAGTCTAATCCATGCATCCAATTAATGCTGTTAATTTTCTTGCTAGTTAGAGCAACAGAGAATCTCTGAGGTCAATGCAGCAAGTAAATCATAAACTCAGACTAAGCATAAGCACCACGTTGAGTTGTTCTAACTTCCCACATAAATAAAACCTCATAAGTAATATAAAATTAAGAAAAGAAATTCTATAATCTATTTTGTATTTTCAAAGTGATATAAATTGATATAAAACACTAAAATCTAGTCAACCACTTCCTCTTAGCACTCTAAAATCCACAGACCATGCTAATCTATTATCTTATTCCATCACTTCTTTTTCTCAGCCTCTTTAATTTCTTTTATTATATCTTTAAAAACTTATAAGGTTGCAATAGAAAGATTTTTTTTCCGAGTCCAGAAGCCCCCCATCCTCTCAATCCAACTTCATCAAATGACCCAGAAAGCAAGTCATACATTCAAAACCCAAAAGCAATAAAACAAATAATTAGAAGTTCCATGCTATTAGTATTTGGTCTGACCTCCAATTGCAAAAATAATTGAACACATTCCCTTATTACTAGTTTCCAAGACTCCAGCAAACCAACCAACAATTAGAACTACACAAATAAAACTTTTTTTTTGTTTTTTTAATTACCTTTGAAATATATATAATACAGATTTCAAATAAATTTATTCAATAAAAATTTAAAAACTTGTTCAAAAATAAAAACTTTTAAGTTTTAGAAGTTAAAAAGTAAAAAATAAAACCTGTCATTGCTCCTACGCGTAAAAAATAATTGCAGAACTCTTCCTCGCAATTTCATAGAAATAGGGAAGAGCTTCTGATCCTTAGTTAGAAATGGGAAAGCAATCCTTGAAAGTTCATCCGATGACTTTCCTTTACTACTCTTCTCCCAACTCTCTTTATTTTTTCTACTTTCTTTACTGAGAAAAGAGGGGGAGAACTTTTCCTTTACAGTTCATATGAGGACTTTTCCTTGACATTTCCTCTGAGAAAAGAGCGAATGGCTTCTGATCGTTAGCTAAATATTGCCGTTCTCAGTGTCTCTATCTGTAAAAGCAATTGCTACTCACTCACCCCGAGAAGAACGCGATGCCCGTGCTCGGCCAAATTCGGATATGGCTGATGCAGCCAAATGCATGGAGGTTTGTGGGTTTTGCGTCAACTGTAGTTGGACTGTTTTGTTATGCTCTCAGCTCCTCCTTCAACCATCTATTAGGAGAGTGGAACTTATTGAAAATCTTTCTTTATAGTGTTTTCAGTATCATCATCTGCCTTGCCATGTTGTTTGCAAAGGTATGGCAACACTCAACGAGTCTCCGGTTCAAAGCTCATTTGACATTTTTGGTTTTGGCCATCACCTCTGTTTACTCATTTTTCTTCGATAAAGCGGTGAACGGGAAACCAGATGCATATAGCCTGATTTCGTGTGCTGCGTTTGCTATCATGTCTTTCAGTTTGTCAAGGCAGATTCACTGCGGATTCGAAGTGGATCTCCTATATTTTTTTCTTGGATCTCTAATTATACAACTCATGAAGATAAAATTGTTGTTAGCTATTGTTGGAGCTGGTTTCAGTTACTCCCTCATCATTCTTCGTTCCTCTTTAGATGCCCCATCAGAAACTGAGTACGTTGGACTCCAAGATCACGTAGTCATTCAAGTTGATTCACAACAAGCCAATAATGGTAGTGCTGTTCAGGTCAATACTGATAGTACTGCTCCTATCATGACTCTCGATGCCCCACCAGAAAATAGGTATATAGGACTCGAAGACCACGTAGTCGCTCAAGTCGATTCACATTCACAAGAAGCCAATACTGATAGTGCTCTTATCATGCCACAGCTCATGGCTTGTATAAACGCGCTTAAGAAGAAGAATCGGGATCTCATTGGCATGCTTTCCAACCATGTGTACAAATACCTTAAAGCCAATGTAAAGGTGCCGCAACTGCAGAGTGACCCCAACTTGGTGATGGATGCGCTGCAGTCGGAAATTATCAACGACCTCCAAGAAACCGTGAAGCTCATGGTGGCCGCTGGGTTTGAAGAGGATTGCTGCCACGTGTACAGCAATTGCCGTATTGAATTCTTACAAGAGTGCATGTCGAGTTTTGGGTTGCAAGACACCGAGGACGTTGACAAGATGGAGAGGATTCAGAGGTGGATTAATGCTTCCAACATAGCTTTCAGGATACTGTTTCCCAATGAAAGGAGACTCTGCGATCACATCTTCTTCGGGCTCTCTCTCGCCGCAGATCTCTCTTTCATGGAGGTTTGCAGAGAATTGACGATTCATCTACTGAACTTCGCCAATACCTGTGCAATTGGAAGCCATTCGCCGAATCTTTTGCACGGTAATCTCAGAGTGTTGGACACATTGGGTGACTTGATTCCGAAGTTTGAATCATTGTTTTCTAATCAGTACACTCTGTCACTTATGAATGAAGCAATCACGGTTGGGAAGAGATTGGGTGAAGCAATAAGGGGCATTTTAAGCGGCATTTTCATGCGGTTGGAGAATCTGATTCGCCTTGATACGGCACAGACAACTATTCCCGGTGGCGGGATTGATCCCATTACCCACAAAGTGATGAGCTGCCTCCGTGAAGTTTTAAGAGCTAGGGATACGCTTGAGAAAGTTTTCGAAGAATATCCTGCTCATAGAAAAGGAACTTCTTCTTCACTTCCTGTCCAGATGGCTTCCATAATTGAGCTGTTAGAAACTAATTTGGAAGCCAAGTCCAAAAACTACACGGACCCTGCTTTGGGCTATGTTTTCATGATGAATAATCGGAGGTGCATAGAAGGAAGAGCAAAATATCTTTTGGGAAATAAGTGGGTCCGAAAATACGCTGCAAAAGTCCGGCAAAACCGTGAATACTATCAAAGAAGCTCATGGGATATGGTGCTGGACTTTTTGAAGCTAGCCAGCAATGAGTCAGTGGCGCCTAATGTAGCAGCAGAGTCAATGAAAGAGAAGCTCAATTTGTTCAACATGCACTTTAAGGAGATATGCAGCGTTCAATCTACATGGTTTGTCTATGATAAACAGCTGAGGGAAGAAATAAGAATATCCTTGTAAAACATCTTGTTGCCATCATATGGAAAATTCATTGGGAGGTTCCTGGAAGTTCTCGGTAAGCATGCTGATGAGTATATTCAGTATGGAATATTTCACATTCAAGCTCGACTCAACCATCTGTTTCTTGGCGATAAGTGAAGATAAATTGTAAAATCATTTCTCATATGGAGATGATACTAATGTCTTTGAATAAAAGGTTTTTCTCTGGCGGTACGAGTATATGAATTCTCTATTGTCCAGCTCTACACCATGGACCTAATAATTTCTTAACAATTTTCCTGTTTTGTTGATATTATCAAGCAAGGAACGTAGAAAGAATGTTACAATCCTTCCTCTCTGTTTAATTTGTTTGACAAGCCAATACGTTTAATTTGCAAAGAATTACGAAATGATAGTTAGGTTACTTTTTTCAAACCTGTAATTGCTACTACACGTCAAAAGTCAAAGTAAAAGTAGAAGAGTTTTCTGGTGTCATCCCATGAAATTTCCTCAAACGTTGAAAAATAGGGAGGGTTTCTGATACTAGCCAAAAAATGGCCGCTCTGTCTCTATGTTTCCGTCTATGAAAACAATTCTTCCATAATCAATTCACTTCAAAAAGAACATGACACTCATGCCTATCCAAATTCCAAATTGGGTGAAGCAGCGAGAGCTATGGAGATATGTGGGTGTTGCATGAATTATAGTTGGGTTGCTCAGGTACGCACTCAGCTTCTCCTTCAACTATCTATTCGGAGAGTGGAACTTGATGAAGATCTTTCTTTATAGCGTTTTGAGTTTCGTCATATGTGGCACCATGTTGTTCGCAAAGAAATGGAAACACTCAGCAGGTCTCTTGTTCAAAGCTCAACTGGGAGTTTTAGTGTTGACTCTATCACCTCCGTGCACTCCTTCTTCATATATAAAGCTGTGAACTCCCTACCAGACATGTTTTGTCTGGTTTCATGTGTAGCATTTGCTCTCATGTCGTTAAGCTTGTCCAGGCAAACTCTCACCAAATGCCGTGGCAGGAGGTTGAAGATGAGATTAAAAGGCGGATTAAAGCTTCCAAAGTTACTCTCAAGATACTATTTCCCGGCAACTCTGCTTTGGGTTCTCCTTTGTTGCTAATCCCTCTTTCATGGAGATTTGCAGGGGACCCACGATGTAGCTGCTGGATTTTGCCAATGCCGTTGCGAATGGGAGTGGTTTATTGGAGTGTGTATTTAGAATTATTGGAGTTAACTCAGACTTACCAAACATGACGGCTAGACCAACATTACTTGGAGTCTCATCTCTGAAGGACTTTGAGTGGCATTTTTTTATCTCGGACCAATTTTACCCACCGCGAATCTGTCAGGACCAATTTTTCATATTTTTTTTAATATCATTTATAAAAAAATTCTTATTTAAATATAATGTATTATAATTAAATACATTAAATTAATTAAAATTTAATATTTTTATAAATTTTTATATTTTATAATTAATTTTATAATATTTTATAAAAATATTAATATATTCAATTAAGTACATCATATTTAAGTAAAAAAAAGCAAGTATTTATTATATATATTTTTTTTATTTATTTTATTTTATTTAATTAACACTCTTAAAAAAATATTAATAATTTTTATATCCTTAAAAAAATTAAAAAAACGTAGGATGATCATTTTTGAAAACTAAAAGTTTAGACTAAAGAAAGAAACAAAATAATAATCAGGATAAAAGAAAAATAACGTCACATGTGATACCATTGTACCGCACTATATTTACAAACTAAATATACAGTTATGGGTCTTGGATCCTTGAGAGTGCTCTTGCTTCCTGGTCCAGGTTTCTCTGGCAGGACATGAAGGGCATTTGTTTCCCTTGCGTAACTTGTCGTTTCAGCTTGATACCTCGTCTATAATATAATTAATATATAATAATAAAGTGCCATCACCGGGTAATATAATTAATATATGAAAGTATCATTTTGGGAGGATGTTAATATGCATTTAACAAATTTAGATCTATTAATAGATTTTATTTAATAGTATTTATATATAAATTTAGATGTATATAAAAAATTTTAATTAAAATTTATAAATTTTTTATACATATAATTATTTGTAAAAAAAAGACCGCTAATGATCTAATTATATTTTTGTATAAATTAAAATAATATTAATTAAAATTTATAAAAATTAATTTTTAATTTTAACCATTAATTTATTTTAATAATAAATTAATTACTCAAAATCAATGCTCATCCATAAACCCAAAAATTTTAAGTCCATTTTAGACTTTGCCCTCTTGTTGAGAGAAAACAAATGTAATCACTAAATCAAAGTTAAGACTAAAAGAGGCTTAGACTTTATATGAGCATTTACCCGGTAGGTGGTTCTGTGCATACAGCAAGTGAATTTACTCCGGTATTCGGTTTTTTTTAGCTATGTCATAATTATTTTTTAAATTCAAAATTCTTTGTTTGTGAATTTAAATGTGTGTGAAAATATTATTAATTAAAATTTATAAAATTTCATATATGTATAATTAATTATTTGTGATAAAAAAAATGTGTATAAATATTATCACTTGAAATCTGTAAAAAAATTTAAATGTAAAGTTATCTAAGATAAAAAAATTGATGGTTTGTGAACTCATTTATTTGTATTTGCTGACAATGAACTTGATGATTTGTTTGAGATAATTCTTTCTACCTCTTATTGTGCTTGATTTGTTTCAAATGAATATCTTGAGGTATGTTCTTTATTTGTGACATTGGGGACAATGTCAACTTTTAAGTTTGGGATAGAATTGCATTCATTTACATGTCTACAATTTTTTTATTAATTTTGATTTTTTTTTAATTTGAGTCAACTTATGTACTTTCTCTCAAGATACTATTTCCCGGCAACTCTGAATTCTTTCAGAGATTTGCAGGGGACCCACGATGTTTTTTTGTAGAGATGTATATAGTGTCGACCAAAAAAAAAAAAAGAAATATTAAAAACATAAAAATTAGAAAATAAACTCATTCTTTTTGAAATTTGATGCAAATTACAAAGTGCATTAATGAATATTTTTTAATAAAACTTTGATAAGTGTGAATGCATAAAAAAATTCATGATTTTATTCATGTCCTCTTGGTATATATTTGTCAATTGAGTGAATTTGAATTGATAAGTTTGTTTTAAATTTAGATGTATTAAATCCTTTTAAATATTACTTATAATTTTTAATTTATTAATTACTCAAAATCAATGCTCATCCATAAACCCAATGAGCATTTACCCGGTAGGTGGTTCTGTGCAGCTTGTTTTGTTAAATCATATAATTTTCAGAGACGAACAAATTATGTCTCTAAATATATAAAATTTCATCTCTAAATATTTAGAGACAAAATTAAAGACAGAAATTATTCTATTTTTAAATCTAGCACTTCTGATTGTTAGAAACGAAAAAACTTAATTTGTTTGAGATAATTCTCTAATTTAGAGGGGACAATGTCACAAGTTTGGGAAAAATTACATCTACTATTTTCGTCTCTAAATTGAGATAGATTTTTAAAAACATCTTAGAAAATAAATCCGTCTAATATTTTAAAAAATATTAAAGAAAATTAAGCATCTAATTAGAATTTACCAAAACTAGACGTCTTCATTTTATTAAAAAAAATCTATTTTCCTATACATTTAATTATCCAAAATTAAAATTTACCAAAAATCACAATAAATCATTAATTATTATAATTATCCAAGTAACATACACAACTTTATATATTGCATTGCTAATAGGAGAAGTGGTTCAAGCTTACCAGCCGAGCAATTATACACCAGCCAATATAAAGATAAATACATAAAAGTTGTACGCCTTTAGACCATGAACAACCTATATTAATCTGCCAAGCAGCCAGCCAACTAGGTTGCATAATTGCTCATCAAGCAAATACTTCAGTACAAGATTATATGAATATTATATTAAATAAACATTACTGGCTTACCAAACTGACACTACAACAAAATTGGCCTATAATAAACCTTTAAAATCTTACATGCTAATCTTTGTAGAAAGGATGACATTCATATAAGAGAAATAAAATAGGTACTACAAAGAACCTCCAATATTCCAAAGTATGTAGACTTTCAGTAACAATGTTCTGAAATAAATGCAATGGCAGGAAACTGGTTACATCTGTACAGACATACACATGTTTTAGGCTTCATGACAACAACATTGACAAACATGATAGTTCCTTGTTTCCCTTCTATACAATCTTTTTCGCCATAAATTGGATTTCTCTTCCCATATAAACGTTAAGTCATATCTGCAACAATCCACAATGCCTCAACAAAGGATGAAAAAAAATAACAAATCCCAGACAGAGTCATCCTGCACAATTTGGCATGCATGCTGCTGTAGAAACTAGCTCTCCAGCAATACATAGGCCACCGAACAATGGAAATACTGCTGTAGAAACTAGCCATTTTAGTGTGCATAAATTAATTTGGCAAAAGAATTTCTCTTTACTTTATATACATCATTTTGCTGAAAGATATACTTTGAATTTGATAGATATTTGGTTCACATCTTTATCCTTTATTGAAACTACTGCAACAAGTCAATAATCATCATAATCTGAATATGAATGTCCACATCAAACGACAAAAGAGACGGTAAAAATTGAACATCACTTCACTTAAGCCAAATGCTTTTAATGCCAATTAACCTCTACTAAGCGTCTTTCTTTTTCTATTCTGTTTATATATATAAATAACATTACTCTACTAATTATGGTGACTAAGCAGATAGCAGAAGGAGAGTAACATAGGTCATAAGTCATATTGTTGTTATATAAATTGAGCCCTTAATTTATATATATAAACAATATGTTTCTTAAAATACAAGCCATGCATATTGATATCAACTCATAAGTCATGACAGTGGAGTCTAGGAGCAAGAGCAATTGTCCAATTGAAAAACTTGAGCAACAGGTGAATAATCAATTTTGTTATTGTCATATCTGATACAGTAAACTATGTAAAATGGCCTTGTTTCTGTGTATGTTAAAAGAGCTAAAATCTTTTGTTAAAAAAAAAAGCTAAATTCTTTATGGTTCATAAGATTGTGCAGATAAAATGAATATTTAATTTGGAGAAGCAAATTCACTTTGCCCCGTGACTTGTAGACCAATGGAATGCAAAAGAACGTAACATAAGTCATATTGTTCTGTTTATATATATACCTCCGACAAATGAGGATAAAGGCCATTGATGCAACCCTCGCCTATGGCACCAAGAGCCGAGACAGCAGCTTCCCTTTCTTTCCAAGCATCATCACCACTGGTTGACAACTTGGCCCGCACACATTTTAGAAATTTTACTATATCCTTAGAAAAGGAGTGATAACTTGTGGAGAAATCAGCATCATACGATAGTCTGTATCTAGAAGCAACTCTCTAAAAGCACTAATCAATAATATATTCTTGCTGACACTTGCCAACAAAAAACAGAAGTTATGGCCATTGATGTCTTACATACATAAATTTCTTATGATTGATCCAATATCATTATCCACTCAGTCTGCCTTTTGAATTGATAGAGCACCAGTTTACCAGGAACTCATTCTCTAGCCATTATGATAATTTGAAACTCATTCTAAAATGACCACAACAAGAAGCTGTAAATCACCTGAACAATAGGCATCAGACTCGGTAGGATCTCATCTCCAAACACATTCGAGAGAATATCTAGAGTTGCGGCACTGCATTTCCGTAAATTCCATGTGTTGACAACATCATCATCCTGTAAATATGGAAAGGAAATTTGATTTCAGATCAGGGGATCATTTTTCTCCTATCATCATTTCATCTCTCAAAAGCTACACAAACTCTAATGAATAGAGGCAGAAGATCAATCAAATAACTAGAATAAGCAATCAAAAGAGCAAATACAACATACCTCATCTTCCACTTCATCTGATCGATGAAACCTTGATACATGAAATCGAGGTTTTAAGATCCTGTGGTCCAAAACTCATGAAATTAGAAAAATGATAGTCTCAAACTAAAGAAAACCCAGTTACTCAACCAAAAAATAATCAAACCTGATATCGATGTAAAGCAGCCATTGTCAACTCCCACAACCTAGAGCTCAACAAATCCAACCCAGAACTGCCTCACCTCTGCTGTCACAGCCGAGCCTGAGCCTCTGCCAGAGTCACAACCCCAGCCGTCGTGCAACCCACCAAGCCCAGTTCCTCACCGTTGTTTGCTGTGTGAAATGCTACGTCGCTGCTCCCAACCGAACTACCACCGCCAGTCGCCGCTCCAGCCAACACGCGACCGACAGCTGCCACCCATAATCTAGAATCAGATCTGCCACATAGATCCACCTCGCGCTAACCACCACCGCGCACCAACCGTGAGCCACGAACACTACCCGGATCTGCTCCTACTGTCGCTTCATCATCCGTGTCGCGTCGTCCTCCGTCGTCACTGGAGCTGCACACCAGTGCCCCTCTGTTGCTCGTTTCTTTGATTCTCTGTGGCCCCTTGTCACAACAGCGACAGACAAAAGGGCGCAAGTGAGAGGGTTCATCACATCATCAACAGCAGGGTAGAACTTGGCGGGCTTCTCGACCGAAGTTTGGGATCGTGGCGAGCGAAATGAGAGATGAAGATGAGAGATCTAGCCTATCTTTGCATATTTAGTAAGTGATGAAATGGAATAAAATAGAATGGAATGAGATGGATGGGATGAGATGGAAAAAAAAATATCATTCTATTGTTTGGATATTTTAGAATAGAATGGAGTAAAGTTACTATTCTATTGTTTGGGAAGTTGATGATTTTTTATGGGATGGGATGAGATGATATTTATACTAAAAAAGATGATTCTATTTCATACCCTCCAAATTGGGGAGAAGAAATTGATGATTTCTGGTGGGATGGGATGGAATCCATCCCACCCACTCTCATCTCATCTCATCCTTTTTTAACATAACCAAATAATGAAACCTGACTCTATTTCATTCCATTTCATTCAATACCACCAATCCAAACGAACCTTAGGGTTAGAAGAGATTTAGGTAGAAATTTAATAAGAAATATTAGAAATGGAAACATCATTCTATTTTTATTTTTTTAAAAATTATTAATTAAATAATATATATATATTTATATTAGGGATGGAATGTGTTTGTTTTTGATATATTTTGATTTTTTAAAATATTTATTTGATTAAATAGAAATAAAATTAGAATTAAAAATTTAGAGACAAATAAATTTTATTTTTAAATTCTGTCTTTACATATATTTGATTTTTAAAATATCATATTAATCGAATTGAGACAGAATTAGATCTAAGTTTGAATTAGAGATTTAAATAGAAATATTAGAGATAGAAACATTACTCTATTTTTATTTTTTAAAATTATTAATTAAATAATATATATATTTATATTAGAGACGGAATACATTTGGCTATAATATATTTTGAATTTTTAAAATATTTATTTGATTAAATAGAGATAAAATTAGATATTAAAATTTAGAGATGAATAAATTATGTCTTTAAATTCTGTCTTCACATATATTTGATTTTTTAAAATATTATATTGATCGAATTGAGACGAAATTAGAGACAAAAAAATATGAGACGAATAAATTTTGTCTCTACATTTCGTCTCTAAGTATATTTAACTTTAAATTGACTAAATAGAAACGAAATTAGAGACGAAAAATTCTGAGATGAATCATTTTCGTTTCTAAATTTTGTCTCTAAACCTTAAATTTTATTTTCCCTCTCTAATTCATCAATTCCATCTCTATTTCCGTCTCTAATAGAGACAAAAAAATTTTGTCTCTATTTTCGTCTCTAATAGAGATTGAATTTTTTCCATCTCTAAATTCTGTCTCTAAATAAAAAATTTCTAGTAGTAAATTATTAGCTCTTGAAATGATCATTATTTATAATATGATTTTCTAGGATTCTCCCCTAATCTTAGACTGTTTTTCTACCCTTTTTGAAGCTGATTCTATGAAGTTCTAAGCTAAGAAAATTAAAAATTTGAATTAAGGAGTTTTTACCACCCAAGTGATAAAAGAGTATAAGTTTAGGGGTTGTGAAAATTAAGAAATCTAATGAAAAAAGAAAAAAGCTTATAAAAGCCAGTGGTGAGCCGTAAACTCGGACACATGCTGCGCTTGATTTTTTGTTCCCCTCTAAAATTCCAAATTGTGAATAAAGGTCAGTGGTAAACCGTAAATTCAGACATTTTCGCACCAAACTTCACAAGAGAGGAAAGAAGGAAAAAAAGATCTTAAATTGGGATAGAATTGAGATAGTGAAGAATTGTGTAGCATTATTGCCTAGTGATATGGGGAGATGATTAGGAGTCACTAAGTAAATGAGTGATTGTCAAGAGAGTTTCGAATTTTGTGAAACCTTTTTTATAAAAATTCATCTTGATTGTTGATATATATTTGAGTAGAGCATAAATACATGAGAAAGTGATTGATCATTCAACCTTTGAATTGATTTTTGGAGTTGGATTTTTTTTAAAAAAAACCTTTGCATTTGCATTTACCTCAAAAAGATGAGTTTTACCTTTAGTTTCATTCTTTTTCATCGCATGGAGACAAGCAATATTTAAGTTTTGTGGTATTTGATGAGTGTAAAATATACTATTTTTTTGGGTTTATTTGTTAGGATTTTTAAATTTTTTTATTTTTAATTTTTTTTAATAATTATCTCTTGACCTAGTCATATTTGAATTTTCAAGATAAATCATCAAATTTTGTACAAAAATAAAAAAAATTAAAAATAAATATTTGAAGAATTCTTATCCTATTCTTAAATGCTAATTAAAGTTCTAATTGGACGCAAAATCTTAGATTGAAGATTGAATAAGGATTCTCAAAGAGATTTGATTTGAAGCAAAATTCGGATTCTCGCATTATCTTAATCATTCCTCATTAATTGAGTCATATCTTGGTGTATAGAGATCAGATTGACGCGCTTTTTACGGCATTGAAAAGATAATAGAAAATCCTACAACTTATCTGTTGAGATCGAAGACAAATTCAGTCATTTAAAGGGTGATAAAAATCGTGCAAGTTAGATACGAAAAGTTATCAATTTTTCTATGAAAGGGGGGAAATGAGTTTATTAAATGAGCTCTCTTTTGGTTTAGAAAATACACAAAAATAGAGTTTTGAAGGCTCAAAGGAAGCAAAGGGACAAGTCCTAAGAGAGGAGGAGGAGCCGTCATGGAGCTCTCATGGAGTTGCGGATCAAATCACCATTGAATGCGCTTTGGTTTCTTCTCTATAGTTCTATCATGATGAATTCTCTTTCCTCTTCCTCTCTTTTATCGATAGTACTTAAATTTGTGTGTTTCTAAGGTACTTAAATTTGTGTGTTTCTAAGGTGAAGATGTAACTTGATTTAATTGACATGTATTAATATTAAATTTTTAATTAATTTATTTTCTATTCAATTTAAATGCTTATTATGGTTCTTAATGTTTTTATGAATTGATCACTCATAAATTGATCTAAAGAGATGTGTGTAGAATCGAAAGGTTTGTATATGACTTAGACCATAAATAATAAGTGACATGATTTATAATCATCTAGGAATAAAGGTTATAGGTTGTGTGGTATTTTTCATGAGAATTCATGGAGTGAAGGTCATGCCTTTAAGAGTTAAGGTTTTGATCAAGGAATTGACTAGGCTTTGATAATTAAAAAGAATTAACTCGTCAAGGAATTGAGTTTTAATTAATCAAGAGATTCTCTCCATCAATTAAATGATTAGAAATTAATTAGAATGAATATCTCAAAGCTACTTTATTGTCTATGATAAATTGTTGAATTAAGTGAAGTTAAATCTCTAGTATTTTAATTTCGTGTATTTACATCCTTAATGTGCTTTGCATTTGTGTGCTTTGTTCTATTTTTTCACTCTTAATGTTGTGCATTCTTGTGCGTTTTTGTCTTTTATAATTTTGTATCTTTAATTGCTTTAAATCACTCTTAATTATTAGTTGCCCAAATAATATTAATATTAGAGAAGTGGTATTTGGTAAACTAATTTCTCATAAGAATGATATTCTACTCACTCTTTATTACTTGTTCGATCTGTGCACTTTCTGTAATATCACCTAAATGAATACATAATCACACGCGGGACGATCAAAGACATTGTATGGCTTGAAACAAACTCCAATAGCTTGGTATAGCTGCACTGATAAGTACTTCCAAAATCATGACTTCACCAAGTGCTCACAAAAATATGCTCTCTATGTCAACGAAGGCAAAGATGGAAGTCTTCTTGTCGTATGCCTATATGATGACTTGATTTTCACTGACAACAACCCAAAGATGTTTGAAGACTTCAAAAAGGTGATGACTTAAGAATTTGAAATGACCGACATAGGTCTCATATCATACTATCTTGGTATTGAAGTTAAGCAAAATAGAGATGCAATTTTCATTTTTCAAGAAGTTTATGCCAAGAAAGTTTTAGAGAAATTCAAGATGAAAAAATGTAAGCCTATGAACACTCCAATTGACTGTGGAGCAAAGTCGTTCAAGTATGATGAAGGTAAGAAGGTGGATCTGACTCTATATATGAGTTTTGTTAGAAGCTTAAGGTACACATGTACAAGGCCTGACATTCTTTTTGAATTGGGAGTTATTAGTCATTTCATGAAGGCATCAACTATAACTCACATGATAATAGGTAAGAGGATCCTTTTATATATCAAAGGATTTATTAACTATGGTATTTATCATTCACCCTCTTCTAATTTCAAACTTGTTGGTTAGAGTGATTGTGATTGAGAAAGTGGCATTGATGATAGAAAAAACACAAGTAATTTTATATTTTTCATGGGTAACGCTGTAAATAATAAAAAGAAAAAGGGTGATAAAAAAAAGAGGTCAAGAGGAAACTTGAATCACAGCTATACCATTTGAAGTCAGAACAGAAACAAGAATGAATGAGAGAGAACAAATTTAGAGAAAAAAGAACTGAGAATGAAAAAGTGGTCTCTTGTTGGCTTCCGGAGGAATTTTTTGGCTTGAACCATCTGCGGTGATGTCATTTCTTTTTCATCAAATTTATCTTGAACCCAACAACGGACTCACGGCAATACTCACTCGTATTAGAATCAACAAAAAAAATTCAAAAAAGTATATATATATATATATATATATATATATATATATATATATATATTAAATTAATAAAATAATAATAGTAAAATTTAAATTTAAATTTGTAACGAGTAACATAATTTAAAAATGATACTTGTAAAAAAAAATATAAATTTGTACAATTAATCTTCTTTTAAAAGGATAATATTAAATTCAAATTTAAATTATATTAATGACTCAATCTAAGAATATTACTTAGTAGTATTTTACAAATTAAGATTTTTTTTATATTATATTATATTAATTGATTGATTCTCGGATAATGTTTTTTTTTTTTTTTTTTTTTTTGGTGTTATAAGACAATAGAACATGGCATGATTAGAATTAGTGTGAGCTTAGACTAAAATTTACAAACTAAAGTTTAAGTTAAATTAGTTTTATAAACTTAATTTTGATTAAAAATGAGTTTATATTATAGTTCTATAATTTATGTTTAAAAATTTTTATTTTAAAAGTGAGTTTGATAAAATAAATATTATTTAGATGATATTAATCAAAATCACTTTTAGATTTGTAATTATTAAAAAGAATATGAGATTTATATTACAATGATATATTATTTTTTTTATAAATAATTATACATATAAATAATTTTACAAATTTTAACTAATAATATTTACGTATATTTAGATCTATACACAAACTCAGTCAAATCATTATTTTTTAATAAAAAACTATATACATACATAAAAATTTACAAATTTTAATTAATATTATTTATAAATATCTAAATCAGTACAGACACCCAGTCAAATAAAAAAAGAATAAAAATAAAAAAATTAAAAACTTGTCTTTAACAGTAAAAGTGGAACCATGGTTATTATATTGTAAACACTTCCCTTCAACTTGCGTAACACTAAGAATTCGTTTGGATTGGTAGAATTGAGTGGAATGAAAAAAAATTGAATGGAATATAGATATGTTCCGTTGTTTGGTTATGTTAAAAAAAGATGAAATGTGATGAGAGTGGGTGGAATAGATTCCATCTCGTCTCAGCAGAAACCATCAATTTTCTTTCGCCTCAATTTGGAGATATGAGATGAAATCATCTTTTTTAGTATGAATATTATCTCATCCTACCAAAAACCATTCACTTCCCAAATAATGAAATGGTAACTTTATTCTATTCCAATATAAAATATCCAAACAATGGAATGGTATTATATTTCTATTCCATCACATCCCATCTTATCCCATCTCATTTCATCTCATCTCATTTCATTTCATTCTATTCCATCAATTATTAAATATCCAAACATAACCCAAAGGCAGAACCAAATACATTTTTATTGATTTGTTCTAAGTAATTGATATTTTGTACTCATGCTAAAGATAATTCGACAAAAATTTTAAAATAAATAATTTATTTCTATAATTTTAATTACTTTTAAGGGTAAACTTTATAATTTTTTTATTTTATTTATTTTATTTTTATTTATTTTTAAAAATCACTCATATAAATTTTAGTTATTAAAATATTAATTTTTATATTTTTTACTCATTTAAATTTTAACTATTATATAGATTTTTTTTTATTGAGATATTAGTTCATATCTTTTGTAAAAAATTAATTGTTATAATTTTTAAGATTGATGACATCAAATGTAATTTTAAAATATAGCTTTTTATAGAAAAATTATGATTTTATATATATTATTTTTTTTTATTTCATTTTTTAATAATTATGATTAAATAAAAAAAAAAAAAAGTAATTATTAATAATATAAAAAATAATATAAAAAGATATAAAAAATCATCATCGTTTTTTGTGATATTATTTTTACTTTTTTTTAAGAAATTTGTACTTAAATTAAAAATATTATAATTAAGTAGATTATGTTAATTAAAATTTAATATTTTTATAAATATTTTAAAAATTAATTATTTAATTTAAAAATTAATAAAAATATTAAATATTAATTAATATAATATATCCAATTGAGTGGTTCAGATTTAGCTAAAAATTTATCCCTTATCAGATGGGCGCTCTGTGTGTCTGACTCCGAAAGCAATCCTTCTCACTCAGCTCACTTCGGAAACAACATGACGCTCATGCTCATCCAATTTCAGAGATGGCTGATGCAGCCAAAGGTATGGAGATTTGTGGGTTTTGCGTCAACTGTAGTTGGACTGTTTTGTTATGCTCTCAGCTCCTCTTTCAACCATCTATTCGGAGAGTGGAATTTATTGAAAATCTTTCTTTATATTGTTTTTAGTTTTGTCTTCAGCCTCATGATTTTGTTTGCAAAGTTATGGCAACACTCGACGAATCTCCGGTTCAAAGCTCATTTGGCATTTTTGGTTTTGTCCATCACCTCTGTTTACTCCTTTTTCTTCGATAAAGCGGTGAACGGGAAACCAGATGCATATAGCCTGATTTCGTGTGCTGCGTTTGCTATCATGTCTCTCAGCTTGTCAAGGCAAATTCAATGCGGATTCGAAGTGGATCTCCTATATTTTTTCCTTGGATGTCTCATCGTACAACTCATGAAGATAAAATTGTTGTTAGCTATTGTTGGAGCTGGTTTCGGTTATTCCCTCATCATTCTTCGTTCCTCTTTAGATGCCCCATCAGAAACTGCGTACCTTGCACTCCAAGATCACGTAGTCATTCAAGTTGATTCACAACAAGCCAATAATGATAGTGCTATTCAAGTCGATTCACCCCAATCCAATACTGGTAGTGCTCTTATTATCATGCCACAACAAGTCAATACTGATAGTACTGCTCCTATCATGACTCTCGATACCCCACCAGATTCACATTCACAACAAGCGAATACTGATAGTGCTCTTATCGTGCCACAGTTCATGGCTTGTATAAAGGCGCTTAAGAAGAAGAACCGGAAGCTTGTCCGCATACTTTTCAACCATGTGCACAAATACCTTAGAGCCAATGTAACTGAAATAAGCCCGATACCGGTGCCGCAACTGCAGAGTGACCCCAACTTGGTGATGGATGAGCTACAGTCGGAAATTATGAACGACCTTCATGAAACAGGGAAGCTCATGGTGGCCGCTGGGTTTGAGGAGGAGTGCTGCCACGTGTACAGCAATTGCCGTAGTGAATTTTTACAAGAGTGCATGTGGATATTTGGGTTGCAAGAGCTCAACACCGACTCCGAGGACGTTGTCAAGATCGTGAGGATTCAGAGTTGGATTAAAGCTTCCAACATAGCTTTCAGGATACTGTTTCCCAATGAAAGGACACTCTGCGATCGCATCTTCTTCGGGTTCTCTCCCGCCGCAGATCTCTCTTTCATGGAGGTTTGCAGGGAATTGACGATTCATCTTCTAAACTACGCCAATAACTGTGTAATTGGGAGGCGTTCGCTGAATCTTTTGCGCGTCAATCTCAGAGTGTTCAAGACGTTGGGTGACCTGATTCCGGAGTTTGAATCACTATTTTCTAATCAGTACAGTGTGTCACTCATGAATGAAGCAATCACGATTAGGAAGAGATTAGGTGAAGCAATAAGGGGCATTTTAAGCGGCATTTTCATGGAGTTGGAGAATATGATTTGCCTTGATACTACGCGGGAGGCTGTTCCTGATGGCGGGATTCATCCGATTACTCACAAAGTGATTTTCATGATGTACAGCCTCCGTGATGTTTTTAGCGCTAGGGATACGCTTGAGAAAGTTTTTGAAGAATATCCTGCTAATAGAGAGGGAACTTCTTCACTTTTTGTCCAGATGGCTTCCATAATTGAGCTGTTAGAAAGCAATTTGGAAGCCAAGTCCAAAAGCTTCAAGGACCCTGCTTTGGGCTATGTTTTCATGATGAATAACGGGAGCTACATAGAACAATTAGCAAAATTTGTGGGCAATGAGTGGGTCCGAAAATACGCTGCAAAAGTCCGGCAATCATGGGATAAGGTGCTGGACTTTTTGAAGCAGGACAACAATGAGTCAGTGGCGCCTAATGTAGCAGCAGAGTCAATGAAAGAGAAGCTCAATTTGTTCAACATGCACTTTAAGGAGATATGCAGCGTTCAGTCTACATGGTTTGTCTATGATAAGCAGCTGAGGGAAGAAATAAGAATATCCCTGGAAAACATCTTGGTGCCAGCATATGGAAACTTCATCGGGAGGTTCCAGAATGTTCTTGGTAGGCATGCTGAGATTAAGTATGGAATGTTTGACATTATTGCTCTACTTAACGATTTGTTTCGTGGAAGCTAGCCGAAAGAGAAGGTAAGGATACAGAAGCTTGTGTGAAATAGGAATACTAAGTTTTGATCATCACAAACCTAGCTGGATTTCTGGCCTTGTATTGTGTTCAATTGTATGTGTTTCCTTTTCTTTTCTTTTGTTTTTTTTTTCATTTTTGTGTTTAGATTGGCTTTGTTCAAGTCCAAGTAAAAGTTGCTACAGGGATTTGAATTTTTGTTTTATTATTTGGGGGGGTGTATGTTATAGGACATGATTAGAGTTAATGAGTGTTCTAACAAATTTGGGTTAATAAAATTTGGTTTAGGCCAGATAAAGTTTAGTAAATTCCTGGTGATCCAAGTGAGGATGGAGGTTAGGTACCCGTTTAATGAAGAATAAATCCAAATACAATATGTTTGATGAAAATGAATTTGATGGCCATAAGGCAGCAATTTTAACAGGGGCCCCAACCTACTCTGACTTACCATAACAAGTTATTTGTGTGATCCACATTGAAGATGTGAAGAATTATTAGCTCTCAGATTTTGTTTTGTCTTATATTTATTTTACTTTGTGACTTGTAGAACTTGCTAGTTGCTACAAGTGCGCATGGCTAGGATGTCCAGTGAGAAAGCACGTAGAGAGGGCCTTAAATGACCCAATGGTAGTGATCATGACCTATGACAGAAAGCATAACCGGGGAATCCCAGCAGCCTGTGGCAGTGGCAGCCATTCTGTCAACAGAGCTCTGCCCAACGATACCACCAACACCAACAATGCAGCCACTTCATAAGGCCCTCGGCCGTGAACCATCACACAAACAATTATGTTTAGAGCCTGTTTGAATCTTTGATTGCGTTGTGGGTGCTTTCAATTATTTTTTATAGTGTTTGGCTGATACTAATAATTGCTTTCCTGTGACAATCCAAGCTATTTTAGTGCTCGTATATTAGGAACTTTAATTAACAAAAACAGAAAATACCCAAACAGCTTTTGTTAATAGAGATTATTGTGAATTAAGAATATTTCTGTATGAACTTTCAGTGTAGACTGTAAACCTAGAAATATCATTAAATTAAATGGGGTATATAACGCACAAAGTAAATTCATCCTTTCATCTGTTGACAAGCGCAGATTGGGATTGTTAGTGTCACAGATCGTGTAGCCGTAGAAATTGATGCTGCAAACGGATTAGAAGAAGGATATGAATCTGATCATGGCAGCAACAGTGGGTTCCAATCTGAACATAGCAATCACCAACAAGAATTACCATGTTACGCAAAAGGTTAGAATTAGATGAAAGAGACAATTGGATTAAAAAAGAAAAAAAGAAAAAAAGCAAAGCATTTGTTTTTTTTCTAAATCTATGTCCTATTTTGTAGAATGTTATATAATATGTCTCTGTGATGTTTTTAGCGCTAGGGATACGCTTGAGAAAGTTTTCAAAGAATATCCTGCTTATGGAGAGGGAACTTCTTTTTCACGTTCTATCCAGATGGCTTCCATAATTGAGCTGTTAGAAAGCAATTTGGAAGCCAAGTCCAAAAGCTACACGGACCCTGCTTTGGGCTATGTTTTCATGTTGAATAACGGGAGTCATAGAACAAATAGCAAAATCTCTTGTTGGCAATGAGTGGGTCTGAAAATACGCTGCAAAGGTCCAGTAAAACCTTGAACACTATCAAAGAAGCTCATGGGATAAGGTGCTGGACATTTTGAAGCTGGACAACAATGAGTCAGTGGCGGCTATTGTAGCTGTAGAGTCGATGAAAGAGAAGCTCAATTTGTTCAACATGCACTTTAATATGCAGCGTTCAGTCTATATAGTTTGTCTATGATAAGCAGCTGAGGAAAGAAATAAGAATATTCCTGAAAAACATCTTGTTGCCAGCATATGAAAACTTCATTGGGAGATTCAAGAGTGTTCTTGGTAAAGATGCTTATGAATATTTTGAGTATGAAATGTTTGAGATTGAAGCTCGACTCAACAATTTGTTTCAGTTTGAGCAAATTGAGTTACTCTATGTTTGACTCTGCTGCTACATTAGAGACCACGGACTCAATAATGTTGAAATTTTTTTCTTGACTTGCCGCATCAATAATGGTGTTCTTTCTTTCGGCGAGGTTTACAATGCTCTTAACAAAGTTTTGAGCATCCATGCTCGAGGGAAATTACTTGTCATTGCAGGTCACTTCTACTTTTCTATTATTTAGTTTTTACCCCTTTTATTATTTTCAGTTCTTGTTCTGTTTTTTAGAGGTGATTTGAGGGTAAATTTTTTTTATTTTTCCTTTCAGTCTAAATTTGGGTTGAAGGTGTAATCTTGTGTTACTAGTGATTTGAGTGTGTATAAATCGTGTTAAATGATGATTGAGGCCCTGTGATGTCTAGGATGTAATAAATTTGAGGATTTAATGTATCTGCATACTTGCCTTCAACCTGTTTGATAAAATGTCTGAACTTCTGTTGTTTGGTTAAAACGAGTTCTGGTGTTTTCTTAAGTAGCTCTCCTTCTTTCTTGCATCTGATTGGATACTGAGTAGCTTGAAAATCAAAGGTTATGGGTTTAGGTGTTGATTTAAATATGTTGAAATGCTTCACGGTGAATGCTGAGTGTTCTTTTCTGATTTCTACTTTGTCCTATTCTTTGAAATACAATAGTCTGTGTAACTAGAGGATGTTAAATCTTGTGGAATTTAATGAAACTCTTGGCTAGTTGATTTACTTGTGCTGAATATTCAAAGAGTTATCGCGTTGATCATCACATACTAAAATGGGTGCAGATTTGTGTGTTTAAGTTGCAAGTTTGTTCTGATTTTGTTGATCGCAAACGAGTAGTAGTTTGAAATTTATTAATTTAAGCATTTCGAAGTAACACACAAATGTGCTTAGATTTTGATACATCAAGATGGCATCATAGGAGGTAGCAGAATTGTTTTATGCCTTTATGTCACATATTCTGGTGTTTCAAAAGCAAGCAGAGCAAGAAATGATAGCCGATAGGAAAAGAAAAGAGGGCGATTAATTTCGTTTGTAATTTGGTGCTTATGGGCATAGAATGTGGTGGGTTTCTGGTTGGAAATATACAGTTATGTGAAGTCAGTATATGTGTTATTTCATTGTTACTTTTCTTAAAATATTCACTTTCTCTTGCATTCCTTCCTTTTTATGACATTTGGATGATGAATTTGCACCACGTTGCGAGTGTTTGTGGTTGAATATAAGCTGCAGAGGCTAGGGGGCTTGGATTCTTGACTTAAAGCTTGTTATTTTGTATCCTGAAATCTTGCGGATATGATAACTATTGTAGAGGTAATGAAACAATTCTGGGGCTAGGGGGTGCGGTTATGGCTAAGTTCTTCGGTTAGTGGGTCTCATGATATATGTACTGCAAATGCCTATTCTATGTCATCTCAATGAGTAATTAAATGAATGATGACAAGTAGTTTTATTTTATTTTTTGGTTTAGACCACCTGTTTTGTACACGAGTTTGAGCTATATGTTTATTATGTGTTTATTTTTCTTTAGTCTTGTTTCCATGCCTTAAGTGTGTTATCTTTCCAGTGTATATATGTTTGGGTGAGTGATAGGGTAAGGGTTAGGTTTTGAATGCTTTGGCTTTGGAAGGTTTTAGATTATAGGTAGCGCTTTTGGTTATTTATTATTAATTTTTTTAAAAAAAGAAAGAGATAGAAAAAGGTGGAAAATGATCAAATAACAAAAATAAAGTTGACAAAGAAAAGTGGAAAAGGCGAAGCCGTGACAATGAAGAGGAGGAATCATAGACACAAATGGGAATTTAATTAGACTGTGAAACTTAATTTTGGTTCATTGCCTTTCTTGCTTTCTATCGCTAGCTCAAGATTCTTGTAGTGTCTATATTGAACCTTGACTTGTGTGGCATCATATGTCATTAACTCATTATTCTTTCTTTTTGGTTTAATCCCCCGTGATTTTTCCCCTTTAAAGTCATGTCTAAACACGTAACAGCTAAATTTTTTTTATCACCTTTTAAGCACCATAATTGTGATTTTTTTAAAGTAAAAAAAAAATAAGATCATTTTGCTAACATTAAAATAAGCGTGTATAGTGGTCTCAAGGAGTTCAATACTCTTCGCCCAATTTTCAAGGTTGCTCTGGGTCCAATGCTACATTCAATCTTGCTTGAGGCTTGTTAATGACCCAAGTAATCTGCGTTTAGTGATCTCCAATAAAATCTCTAGTTATATAATTTTATTCATGCAATGCCGAACAACAAAGATTATATAGTCTCGTGATATTTTCAAGACCATTTAAGTCGTGGATTTACCATATAGCACACTATATAGCGTTGTGGTATCTTGTCTTGTATCCTATATATAATAATGAATTTTTAATCAAAGTATGCTTAAGCTTAAACAAGTATAAACATTTTGTCCTACTTGATTTTGGACAAGTAAGCTATATATGATAGTGTACTATGTACATATTAATATTAAACATATGATAAAAATAACCTTATAATATAAGCTTATATTGTGAGACCTTATACCACATACTAAACATATGATAGGGTACTATTTACACATTAAACATATGATAAAAATGACATTATAATATAAGCTATACCTTATACCGCGTTCTAAACAAAAGCTAAATGTAATCAGGTAAATTTTCATAAGTAAAAGTATTTATTTATGACAAAATATTCATTATTAGATGTCTATGAAACAAATTCTGTATGATTTAACTGGTGAAAAGAGTAGTAACTGTATCTTACTTAATTCTCTTTTAAATTAACAATGTATGTATGAAAGACTTAAATACATCAATTTAGAAATTATTCCAACTAAATTCCAAACCCATGTATTACTCAGAGAAGGAAAAAAGAAATTTTTATAACTTTAGTTAATATTTGCATATTTTAAATTTGTTATATACTACTTTCAAGGGTATTTAGTGGGATTATGAGAAATAAAATTGGTTAAATTTAAACTCTTATTATAGTTAATTCAATGAATAAAATTGAGAGAATTTGTTTATATATCTTGGAGTTGATTTCATTCTTTCATCTCCATTAGATTAACTTTGTAAATTGTCCTTGTGAACTATTTACCCCTACAAAGAATATATTGCTGCTTAATGAATTAATTAGGAGTTAAACGCTTTTTGTGAGCATTGTTTACCGACACATCTTCCCCCAAGTTATAATTCAGTACTCATCTTCTAAAATGATCACATTGTCTTGGTAAACAAATGTGAAACTCTTCCACAGATGAAAATGATTATTACTTGCAGTAAGTCTTGGTTTCCAGAGTCTTAAACATTCCTAGATAAACAAAAGAAAGTGTTGTTCTCTTTTCTGGTAGCAAATTTAGTTTTGGCAGCAATGTCAGCATGTTCTTGGAGAGTTTTATAAATGGTCTGTAGTGTGTCCATTAGAAAATGATCCTCGCCATGCCAAGCTATCAAGAACACTAAAACATGACATTTCTCATAAAATCCTAATATTATTGTGACTTAAAGGATAAATTCAGAAGAATAAGGATTAAAGATGGATGAAGGTTTAATTCTATCATTGATACAAATCAAACATCTTACATCCAATATTGATTTAGGAAACAATTTTCTATGAAATAAACATAAAAATTCTAAATATATATAGATAAACATAGTCGGAAAAACACCAAATAACATTATGCAAGTTTCATGCTGCCATATAACATTTTGTTCTGTTCATAAGAAGAATGAATGAAATATGTCAATAGGCAAATCATATTGAACAAAGAAAATAGGAGGTATAGGCACTATCATACTTCAATCTTACCAATAGGATAACACGGTAAGTTTTTTAATCTATACTGTAATACCAAGGCATCTTGTGAATAAAATTGCATTTACTGAAATTATAGAAACCCAAAAACAGAAGGAAAAATACTGACACCATCTAAATACATTATTGTGAGCGGGAAAAAGTATAACCTATAGCACTTTGGCTTGCCGTCATGGTGTCAATAAATCTCTAGACATAAGTGGAAGAGCATTAGTTTAAGCCCTGGAGCTGACAAAGAAAAAGGATAAATTTCAATGCTTAAACTCATTCTATTAACTGGGCCACAATTGATTTTCTTGCAGCAAAAGGCATACAAAGAAAGACAATTTCAAGATTATATGTATACCTCGTAGAAAATTGAAGTTAATTTGAAGATTGAGAACTTCGTCCTCCTTTTCTTGACTGATACTTTATATGTATTAGAAAAAAACATGTGCATCAGGATTTAGGAGGCACACACTTCACTGCATTAGCAACTAAATGATTAAAAGATTAATTTTTATTGAAGAATGAACATGAATGACATACCTTAGAAGCAAGGATAACAACATTTTTGTTTAGATAGAGCATGAAGAGACTGATGAAACCGAAGCTCCCCAGTAAGTCATTTCCCTGCAGGAACATACAGTTGAGCCCTCCATTAGAAGCATACTGACTCAGGTGGTTAATTGAAGAACTGAAAGGCCTTTGTGTTGGATGTCTAACCATTCTCAACACCACCAAAATTCGAAGAAGACATTTAGCTAAGCTTAAAAATGCAAAAACAATAAACAAAATCAAGAAAGACATATGCAGATTCTAAATAAGGAAAAACTAATACTTTCGTAAGCTACAATCAAATTAACACGCACATTAAATTAACATGCACATTCCCTTGGTTTCCAAATTTTCAATTTAATAATTTCAAATCCTATCATTTTAAGTCTACATTTTTAGATATAATGGATTAAAAAAAATTAACATGTCACCACCTTCATCATCTTGGAACAGAAGTTAATCAAAGTGGCCAGGCATCCAAAATCTAAAATAAAGGGGAAATTTCAGATGTCATATTACTTAAACACACCTATGCTACCAAAGCTTCAGCTTCTGGAGAAGCTCGAAATCGCTGCCACCAAGTAATACAGATTTGTATTGTTTATCGAATGTCGACAACAAAGAGAATTTGAGGCCAAGGATAGCTTACATCTTCTTTGGTGAAACATAGGGGAGCTGTAATTCTGAAAACATTTCCGTAATAACCACCCTTTCCAATTAGCACTCCTGATTCCAAGAAAGATGAAAAACCAGAATTGGAGATATCATCAATTTGATTAGTAATAGTATATAATAATTGCAGGTACCATTCCTGAAGCAAATCTTCGAAGCTTTGTTGATTTCTTTTCTCGATGCAGCACCATCCCACCTTCGAAGTAAATCAAGGTCTCCAAACGATCCATTGGGATTTTGTGGTGGAAGAAAACTAAAATCTTTAGCAGGAGTAGCTGAGAAAAAAATGATGGGAGAGAGAATAAATACGAAGGAAAAAAAATAATATGATGTTTTGTTAATTGTTTTGAATGAAAACTTAGCATTAGCAACACAGTATGAATCAAAATCACTAAACCAATATTTATTATATAAAACTTAGCAATGTGTCAACATCCTATCTATGCCTACAACAGTTAGAAGATGTACTAGTAGATTTAGGATAAATGGAGAAATGTTAAATTATGTTGGACATTCTTCTTATCTTCAGGCTCCATTTCTTCAGTTTCATTAGTAGGACTTTCCTTTTTTCATCTGCTGTATCTTCCTCACCTACAAGCTTCTTATCACTCAAATTCTTTTCAGTTTCATTCACCACTTCCTAGTCACTCTAACCCAATTTAATATCAAAAGGAAGTAACATATAAGCAATAACTATCAATTGAAAACAAATGATTTTTTTACTTTAACCATTCAGTGAGCACTTAACAGCAATATTGCTCAGTCTAATTCATGCATCAAATTAATATTGTTAATTTTCTTGCTAGTTAGTGCAATAGAGAACCTGGTCAATACGACAAGTAAATCATAAACTCAGACTTAGCATTAGCACAACGTTTTGTGTTGTTCCAACTTCCCACATAAATAAAACCTCAGAAGTAATATAAAATTAAGAAAAGAAATTCTATAATCTATTTTGTATTTTCAAAGTGATATAAATTGATATAAAATACTAAAATCTTAGCCAAACACTTTCTCTTAACACTCAAAAATTCACAAACCATGATAATCTATTGCCATATTCCACCACTTCTTTTCCTCAGCCTCTTCAATTTCTTCTAGTAAATCTTTAAAATCCTGTAAGGTTGCAACAGAAAGATTTTTTTTCCGATTCCAAAAGCCCTCCACCCTCTCAATCCAACTTTCATCAAATGACCCAGAAAGCAAGTCATACATTCAAAATCCAAAAGCAATAAAACAAACACTTAGATTTTCCATTGCTATGAGTATTTGGTTTGACTTTCAATTGCAAAAGTAATTGAGCACACTCCCTTATTAGCGGTCTCCAAGACCCTTGCAAACCAACCAACAATTAGAACTACACAAATAAAGCTTTTGTTTTTTTACTCAGATTCATTTTATAAAATTGAAATTCGGAAATAAAAAGTACAAAGCAGAGATCCAAATAGAATTTCGTTCAAGGCAATGTTCGATACCTAAAAGCAGAATTTTTAATATATTCATCATCATCTTGATTTGGTTCAACAAATATTAGGGATTGATTATCCTGTAAAACCAAAAAAAATATGTTGAAATTAAGTAGCATAAAGATCGGAACATCAGATATAGGAAAAAAAACGAAACTACACCAAACCTCAAGGCAATAGCAGAGCAAGCTCCACCATCGCAATGTTACAAAGAAAGACAAACAAAAATGACGAAACGCGGGGGTAGACTTTTCAAACCTGTCATTGCTCGTACGCGTAAAAAATAATTGCAGAACTCTTCCTCGCAATTTCCTCAGAAATAGGAAAGAGCTTCTGATCCTGAGTTTGATGTGTCTGACTCCGAAAGCAATCCTTCTCACTCAGCTCACTTCGGAAAGAACATGACGCCCATGCTCATCCAATTTCAGAGATGGCTGATGCAGCCAAAGGTATGGAGATTTGTGGGTTTTGCGTCAACTGTAGTTGGACTGTTTTGTTATGCTCTCAGCTCCTCTTTCAACCATCTATTCGGAGAGTGGAATTTATTAAAAATCTTTCTTTATATTGTTTTTAGTTTTATCTTCAGCCTCATGATTTTGTTTGCAAAGTTATGGCAACACTCAACGAATCTCCGGTTCAAAGCTCATTTGGCATTTTTGGTTTTGACCATCATGTTGGACCGTAGGGGGTGCCCAAGAGCAGGGAGATTTCCATCAATGAGTTAAGTGAAGAACCACATAAATGAACTTGACACCACATCTTGACCCAAAACCTTAAGGCATTAGGTCTATGGGTCTTTTCCACTTATATAGCCTTTAACTTGTCTATTCTTTAACAATGTGGGACTTTCAACACTCACACTTGAATTTCTAACATTCTCCCCCTCAAGTGCGAGTTCACACACAGGGACATCACACACAAAGGACACTCACCCTCGAGTGGAGTAACGGTCAACGGTCTTGTCCCAAAGTTGGCTTTATTTCTCTAATGGGATGGGCTACCATGAGAACACCAACAACCGTGATAAAGATACTCTCACCCAAACTTAAACCAGCGTTGTCCACACCAATACTTGTCCAAGCCGAACCATCGGCTCTGATACCACTTGTTGGGCCGTAGGGGGAGCCCAAGAGCAGGGAGATCTCTATCAATGAGTTAAGTGAAGAACCACATAAATGGACTTGACACCACATCTTGACCCAAAACCTTAAGGCATTAGGTCTATGGGTCTTTTCCACTTATATAGCCTTTAACTTGTCCATTCTTTAACAATGTGGGACTTCAACACTCACACTTGAATTTCTAACACATCACCACTGTTTACTCATTTTTCTTCGATAAAAGGGTGAACGGGAAACCAGATGCATATAGCCCGATTTCGTGTGCTGCGTTTGCTATCAAGTCTCTCAGCTTGTCAAGGCAGATTCACTGCGGATTCGAAGTGGATCTCCTATATTTTTTTCTTACATCTCTAATTATACAACTCATGAAGATAAAATTGTTGTTAGTTATTGTTGGAGCTGGTTTCAGTTATTCCCTCATCATTCTTCGTTCCTCTTTAGATGCCCCATCAGAAACAGAGAACCTTCCACTCCAAGATCACGTAGTCATTCAAGTTGATTCACAACAAGCCAATAATGGTAGTGTTATTCAAGTCGATTCACCCCAAGCCAATACTGGTAGTGCTCCTAGTATCATGCCACAAGAAGTCAATAGTAATAGTGCTCCTATCATGCCACAGCTCATGGCTTGTATAAAGGCGCTTAAGAAGCAGAACTGGAAGCTTATCCGCATGCTTTTCAACCATACGTACGAATACCGTAAAACCAATCCAATGAAAATAACCCGGATACCCGTGCCGCAACTGCAGACTGACCCCAACTTGGTGATGGATGCGCTGCAGTCGGAAATTATCAACGACCTTCATGAAACCGTGAAGCTCATGGTGGCCGCTGGGTTTGAGGAGGAGTGCTGCCACGTGTACAGCAATTGCCGTAGTGAATTTTTACAAGATTGCATGTCCAGATTTGGATTGCAAGAGCTCAACACCGACTCCGAGGACGTTGAGAGGTGGATTATAGCTTCCAACATAGCTTTCAGGATACTGTTTCCCAATGAAAGGAGACTTTGCGATCGCATCTTCTTCGGGTTGTCTCCCGCCGCAGATCTCTCTTTCATGGAGGTTTGCAGGGAATTGACGATTCATCTACTCAACTTCGCCAATGCCTTTGCAATTGAGATCCATTCATCGAATCTTTTGCGCCGCAATCTCAGAGTGTTTGAGACATTGGGTGAACTGATTCCGGAGTTTGAATCACTGTTTTCTAATCAGTACAGTGTGTCACTCATGAATGAAGTAATCACGATTAGGAAGAGATTTGGTGAAGCAATAAGGGGCATTTTCATGGAGTTGGAGAATCTGATTTGCCTTGATACTGCGCAGGAGGTTGTTCCTGATGGCGGGATTCATCCGATTACTCGCAAAGTGATGAATTGTCTCCATGATGTTTTACGCGCTAGGCAAGTTTTCGAAGAATACCCTGCTGATAGAGAGGAAACTTCTTCTTCACTTTCTGTCCAGATGGCTTCCATAATTGAGCTGTTAGAAACTAATTTGGAAGCCAAGTCCAAAAACTACACGGACCCTGCTTTGGGCTATGTTTTCATGATGAATAACCGGAGGTGCATAGAAGGAAAAGCAAAATATCTTTTGGGCGATGAGTGGGTCCGAAAATACGCCGCAAAAGTCCGGCAAAACCGTGAATACTATCAAAGAAGTTCATGGGATAAGGTGCTGGACTTTTTGAAGCTAGCCAGCAATGAGTCAGTGGCGCCTAATGTAGCAGCAGAGTCAATGAAAGAGAAGCTTAATTTGTTCAACATGCACTTAAAAGAGATATGCAGTGTTCAGTCTACATGGTTTGTCTATGGTAATCAGCTGAGGGAAGAAATAAGAATATCCCTGGAAAACATCTTGTTGCCATCATATGGAAAATTCATTGGGAGGTTCCAGGATATTCTCGGTAAGCATGCTGATGAGCATATTGAGTATGGAATGTATGACATTAGTGCTCTACTCAACGATTTGTTTCGTGGAAGCAACTGATGAATCAGTAGCTGAAAGAGAAGGTAAGGATACAAAAGCTTGTGTGAAATGGGAATACAAAGTTATGATCATCACAGACCTAGCTCGATTTCTAGCCTTGTACAATGTTCAATTGTATGTGTTTTTTTTTCTTTTTCTATTTCTTTTTCATTTTTGTGTTTAGATTGGCTTTGTTCAATTCCAAGTAAAAGTTGCTACATGGATTAGAATTTTTGTTTTATTAGTGAAAAAATATTACAATCTTTTAAGTTCTATGTTAATTCAGAGAATATTTTTATTCAAAAAAAATTCAGAGAATATTCTTTTCTTTGAACGGGAGGATATGTTATAGGACATGATTAGAGTTAATGAGTCGTTCTAACTAATTTGGGTTAATGAAATTTGGTTTAGGCCAGATAAAGTTTTTCTTTTTCATGGCTACTCTCTGTTTGGTAAATTCCTGGTGATTTAAGTGAGTTGATTATTGTGTTAAGAAGCTCAAAAATAAAATATATGACTAGACTGTAACCATGGATGATAAAATTTTCTATGTCCGTGGAGATGCGCGGAGATTATTCACAATGTTAAGTGCAAGACATCTTACACGTTCACAAAATATTTTTTAATTCAACTATCTTAAGAGTTACAGTCAAGTAACGTTTTGTTCTATACTTCTATAGCTACTAACAGGGGAACAAAGTTAATTACAAACAATGTAGTGGAAAACCATGAATCAAAGTTAATATCCATATCATGGAATTTTAGATCTCACTTATGTAAAGCAAAATGAAGGTGAGCAAGAGGAAGAATTTTGTTTTTTATGTCCAGCTACATAATCTGAATTTCGAAACAAAGAAAAAGAAGTATCTTTGTTAAAAAATACCTGTTTTCTCACCATAACCACACCTTCCAAGGGGAAAAAACATAAAGGAAACTGGTAGTTACAATCTTACCTCACCACCTGTCTGAAGTCCTGAATTTATGCTGACATCAGGTATCCCAAGCACAACCGAAAGATGGAAATGCTCCTGATAAGCCCTCCAACTCGCTGCAAGGTCAAAGAGAGAAACCTTGCTTGCTTCAACAAATACGTGATACTCAAGAACTTCATCATTATCAAGCCTAAACAAAGCAAGCCTGGCATCCTCCTGCAATGCTTCCCAATGAGTAGGCGACTTGGACCCTCCTTAACAAAGAAAAATGTATTGATGTACTTCAGCTTTAAGAGGAATTCAAAATCTAAAGCTTCTGAAAATATCCAAACAAAATCAACACATCAGGCTAGAAATGTAGTCTGGACACCCCTTTCACTTCAGTGAGACAATTACTAAAACTAATTTTCAACACACCTTAATAACAGAGTCTCTGCTCAAGGTGAAGCCAAATAACGCTATTGCTCAATGACTTTGCAAAATTTTTTTTGTGTTTCTTAACTCTGAATCTTAAGACATTATATACTGTTTTACATAAATTTTACAACTTTATAGGCAAAGCAAACGGAGGGAGAAAAAAAAAAGACAAGAGAAACAGAAAGCAAGTGAGAAAGCATTACCATGATTGGGTGGAACAACAAAGCTCAACTCCCACATTGACGCCGATCTTCTCAAAGTTAATTAATTACTAGATATAATCCCACGCATTGCGTGGGTTGAGAGATAAAATTATTTCAAGTTTTGTGCGATTGGAAAGTGTAGAAACACAAATTATGGATTTTGTGCTATATATGCTTAACACATTGTAATGCTTGGTGCACAAATATAGATATGTGCTTGGACAGGGTGAATCATGGCAGAAATTGGGGTTGATTTTGAAGCAAATAGTCATCAACACCGATCAACCAAGAAAGCAAAAAGGTTTAAAAAAATTATACCCATGCCCAGTTTATAGAGCTCAACATCATTGTCTTGCTTTATGTACTTTTGCATTAAAAAGAAATACAAAGTCAATATTTTCCTAGCCCTTTGAATTATAAAGAAGTCATTCGAACCCAATTTCATAAAGAAGTTATACAATAAAAGTAAGAACAATGATGCTCAGTAGCATTCTAGTCTTTTTACTATTCTATAGATATTAGATTGCAGAAGGTAAAAAATAAGAAATGGAAAACCAAATCAGGAAAAAAGCTGAACAACCCATCACCTCCATTGTGCTATCTGTCTCTCAGTTGGATCTTTTGATAGTTAGGTCAGCAACTCTCGGTGGCAGTGGACTTGGAGAACAGATCCTTGCCATCTTTGGGATTGCTCTATCTGCTTCACATATTTTTAACTTTTTAAGGATTTACGTTTTACATGTGCAGGAAAACAAATAAGTTACAAAAACATGATGGAGATTAACTGAAAAGAAAGTTAACGGTTCAAAAGGTACATTTGGTTGATCTGTACAATAAAACCAAGAGTCACATAAGCATAATGGAGAGTTAGATAAAGAAAAATACCAATTGATAATACAGATATCATTCGGTTGGTAAACGTTTAACAGTTGATAATACATAAAGATGCTCATGTGGAATGATAACAAAGGAAAGGATCCACTTAAGAGGCTGTAGAATAGAGTTGTACTTTTTTTTTTGGACAAAACCCAACTCAACTCATTTCATTGATAACCAAAGAGGAAATACAATAAGGAACGGAATTAAAAATGTGGGAGCTAGCATAAAACTTAGAAGCTCTAGCTAAAGCATGAGCAACTGAGTTGGCTTGCCTCCTTACAAATAAGCAACTGAAGAAAGCTTTACTAGATAAAATATTCTTGCATTTTTTAATAATGAAACCAAACTCCGAATGATCAGTTTTGGAACGATGGAGAGCATCAAGGACAAGTTTGCAATCAAACTCTATAATGACCTTCTCATAGCCGCTGGTGAGAAGACATTGGAAAGCAAAAAACAGTGCCCAAGCTTCACCTTCATGGACAAGGGGGTAGCCATGTCTCCACCCACAATGGGCTTTGACAAACTGAGCATGATGATCGCGGATACACATTCCATAACCAAAACACTGGACATCCTGGAGAAAAGCAGCATCAATATTGCATTTCATGTACCCCAATGGGGGTTTGGCCCACGCCACAGCAGCATTATCACGGTTAGCAGACTCAGTTTTTGGGCTGAATTCTCTTGCTTGCAACCAGTCGAAAAGCAGTTCTTTGGCAACGTAAACAACTTGTAATGGTGGTGTTTGGGTATTACTCCAAAGCTTATCATTTCTCCTCTTCCAAATACTCCATAATATCATCACAAAAGAGCATCTCACGTTGCTGTCAAAAGAGCCCAACAGTGTGAAAAAAGCTTCAGCAAAAGACTCGGCTTGCAGTGGGATAGGTTCAATGGCAGTCCAAAGTTGAGCTCTTTTCCAACAAGAAATACCAAACTCACAATCCATAAACACATGCCAACTATTTTTATGATGTGCACCACATTGCAAACAAGTAGCATGAACATCCATACCTTTGGACCTGAGGTTCATACTAGTGGGAAGTGTATCACGGCAAAGCCGCCAACAGAAGTCACGTACTTTGGCAGGGACCTTAAGGGACCAGATCATATTCCAATTGCCGTTCACTGCCAACAAGCTTCTATCACTAAGGGAGTTCATGCAAAACCAATAGGATGATTTTACAATGTAGTTATCATCTCTACTGGCTTTCCAAACAATTTTATCCTCTCCATTCACATCCACCAAAGGAATGTTTACAATAGCCTGGTAATCTCGCTGGACAAAAATATTGCGAATAAGCTGCAAGTTTCAAGAGTTGGTTAATGGACAAATAAGCTCATTAACATGTGAAATATTTATAGGACTATGAGCAGTATGGATGTAGGGATCATTAATTTCCCTAAGCCAAGGGTCACTCCAAATATTAATATGGGAACCAGAACCAACACGCCAACGAAGACCATTCTTTAACAAAACTTGAGAATTCCAGATGCTACGCCAAGAGAAGCTTGGATTATGACCCAATTTAGCTTCAAAAAAATTCCCCCTTGGATAGTATTTAGCTTTGAGGATTCTAGAAACCATAGCATCAGGGTTGGTAAGCAACTTCCAACCTTGTTTCCCTAGCATTGCCAAATTAAAGCCTTCTAAATCACGAAAGCCCATACCTCCCACATTCTTACCCACGGTTAGTTTGTCCCAACTTAGCCAATTCATTCCTCTACCAGAATTTTTCTTTGTACCCTACCAAAAGGAATTCATCATCTTCTGAATCTCATCACATAGAGTGGTTGGTAAAAAAAAGACGCTCATACAGTAAGAAGGAATAGATTGTGCCACAGATTTAATGAGGATCTCTCTACCAGCTCTTGAAAGACATTTACCACTCCAAGATTGAATTTTTTTTCAAATTCTATCTTTCAAAAAACCAAAGACAACTTTCTTTTTCCTACCAATCATAGAGGGGAGGCCTAAATATTTTCCTTGGCCCATACCCTCTCTTACATTCAGACAATTAACAATAGCAGCCTTTTTATCATGTGGGACATTTCTACTAAAAATAATTTCAGACTTGCTAAAATTTATAGTTAAGCCTGAAGCTTGCTCATAGGTGACCAAAATATTTTTCATGGTAAGGCTTTCATTCTCATTTGCTCTAATAAAAATGAAACAATCATCCGCAAACATGAGGTGACTAATAATGGGTGCACCACGACACACCTTAATACCATGGATGTTTCCTTTTGCTTCCTCTCTATTAATAAGTGATGTAAGGCCTTCCGCACACAAAATAAAGAGATAAGGGGAAAGGGGGTCACCCTGCCTCAAACCTCTACCAGGAAAAATAGGACCAACAGGATCATTATTAACCAGCACAGAGTAGGAAACAGATTCAACACACATAGCAATCCAATCAACCCATTTATAATGAAAGCCCATTCTGGCCATAATGCCTTTTAAATAATTCCAATCAACTCTATCATAACCTTTGCTAATATCAATTTTTAAAGCCATCTCACCCACCTTCCCTTTTGTCTTACATTTCAAAAAATGAGTAATTTCCATAGCAACCACAACATTATCAATGATAGATCTATTCTCAACAAAAGCAGATTGATTCTCAGAAATGTATTTGAGAAGTAAAGGTTTTAAACGATTAGCAAGTACCTTGGCAAAACTTTGTACACCACATTGCAGAGAGATATTGGTCGTAGGTCTCTAACCGTTTTTGGGCAATCACACTTAGGAATCAGAGCCACATTAGTCTCGTTGATGGATGGAGGAATAACACCCTCCTCGAGCCATGTTTTACAAGCTGCGATTATATCTTGCCCACAAAAGTTCCAAAACCTTCTATAGAAACCAGGATTCAAGCCATCAGGACTTGGAGCTTTGTCAGGGTGCATCTGGAACATAGCAATTCTGAACTCTTCATCAAGGAAAGGGGCTAATAACCTGTTATTGTCCTCATATGAAACTCGACGACTAACCACCTCAAGAACAGGATCAATGATACTTGCCTGGCTTGTAAATAAATCATCGTAATACCTGCGGAATAAATTATATAGACCAACTTGACTTTCCACGATATCTCCTTCATCTGCAGCCAAACTTGAAATTGTATTCTTCCTTTCTCTAGAAGAAGCTGCAGCATGAAAGAATTTGGTGTTTGCATCTCCATCCCTTAGCCAGAAATTCTTTGATCTCTGTCTCCAAAAACTTTCCTTCTAGACCAGCAGAGAAGTAATTTTGTGCTTTACCTCATTGAACCTTTGAACCGAGTCTGCGTCCCTTCTGTCCCCGAGCACATTGATTTCAGTCCTTAAATTGGAGAGCTCTTTTTTAAAATATTTAGTGCGAAGCCTTCCCCAGTTATCAAGCTCTTGAATGCAGTTGGTAGTTTTGTCAATTAAATTATCAGCACCGCTACCACTCCAGCCACTAGCCACGACATTTTCAATATTAGGTTCTAACAACCAAGCATTCTCAAACTTGAAACTTCTACGAAAAAAGGTCCTATGAGTTTCTACTAACCGAAGGCAAATAGGGGAGTGGTCCGAGATAGATGCAAATAAATTTTCTAGTTTACAATTAGGAAACATATTTAACCATTCCTCATTTGGAAAGGCTCTATCCAACCTTTCCTAAACAAGGTCATCAGCAGCTCTACCATTTGTCCATGTGAAAGGGTAACCTACCATAGGAATAGCAACTAAAGAACACTGAAGTATAGTATCCCGGAAACCACTGAACAACCAATTTGGGTGATCATGTCTCCCACATTTATCTTCATTAGAAAGCAAGTCATTAAAATCTCCTATTATGCACCAAGGAGGATTAGAATAATTTGCTAAGTTACGAAGCATGCACCAAGCCTCCCTTCTTCTTGTTCTCTCCGGAAAATCATAGAAACCAGTGAGCCTCCAATTTCTCCCACCCTCCATGACAACCTCGGCATTAATAAAATTATTGGCATAATTCAAAATATTACAAGTAATAGAATTATTTCAAAGAATAGCAACCCTGCCCCTTCTGCCACTTCTGTCAACAACAAACATATTATCACAATTTATTTTCCTCCAAACCTCCTCCAATTTATTAGCATTATCAAGTGTTTCAAACAAAAAAAAAACATCCGGTTTGTTTGCCTGAATGAGATCCATCAAAACTGGAACTGCTCTCAGGTTACCCTAGCCTCGACAGTTCCAACTGAGAATACTCATAATCCCTGGCAAGCCTGGTTGCCAGGGCCCGCCAATAAAAAATTATTGCTTGATTTCACCTGTCCACATTCATTGGTTTCCTCATTAATCGGTGCATTCATGTCCACCGAATCCTCATCACTTGGTTCCCCATATCTACTCCTTTTTTTAACTGCTGCAATCAAAACTTCCTCAGATTTGTCCTCATTCATAGGGGTTTGTTCTTCTCTCTCCTCTTGTTGCACGTGGATATTAGTATTATTAGGAAAGAGAATTTTTGGGTCCCTAAAAATACTGGTCAGCATTGCACTCATAGTATCACGCCCCTCATTTAAATTCCTACCGTTATCAGTTACAATATTTTCGGCTACAGCATTGGATACTGTAACTGATTTGTTGTTCTTCCCGGCGCCACCCACGAAGCTACCCCCTCCTCAAGTAACCACCGCCCTCCTCCCATACCTAAACTTTTCCTCAGCTCAGCACGCAGTTCCGGTCCCCAACCACGGGTCCCGTCGTCCTCTGGTATGCCCAACATGTAGGGTCATGTAAGACCCAAGTCCAGCCAAGGCAAATTGGCAGACCACCTTTCGATGATGAATAATGGGTTTGACAACCCATAAGACAATAATACAACATAAGGATGACAACTCATAAAACATGAAGGCCATGTGCATAGCATGGGTAGCCAACTCAATTCCAGCAAATTGAGTACCTCATTCCTTCCTATAAATAGAAGTATTTGATGAAGGAAGATACACCAAGCCTCACAAGAGCAATTGGAAGGAGAATTGAAGAAGCAAATCCTTTTCAATAGAAAGCCTCACCGAGAGAAATAGTGAGAGAAAATAGAGAGAGAAAAATAGAAAGAATTTTTTCTTTGAGATCCACCTAAGGGTGAAGTTTGTATTCTCATTATTGTTATAGTAGAGATTTAAGTGGCCTACGGGTCCCGTGGTTTTTCTTTACTCATATTGAGAAGGTTTTCCACGCTAAAAATTTTCTGGTGTTGTTATTACACTGGTTTTATGCTTTCGCATAGTGCCTATTTTTTGAGTTCACAGAAGAGGGAAATTATGCTGGCATTTCCCAACAGTGGTATCAGAGCTCTCAGAGCTCTCGGATACTAGGTGTCGGATTCATAAGAAAATTTTTAGTATGCTCTGTGGTTGCAGGATTGTCTGATCTTCCACATCAGAAAAGAATTATTCTCGTTGCTGGAAATAACGTGTGGTGGTGTGAAAGTGCTGTTTAAGAAAGTTCTGGCTAGGAAAGACTTGGTATTTAAGTGTGTCCACTAGTGACCCACCTCTCTTTCCTGGAAACTTACCTGGTGCATTGTTTGCATACTACAGTTATTGTTTCAGTATACAGTACTATTTACCTGTACAACACTATTCATATATACAGTATTGGCCTATGTAACTCAAGATGGAGGGAGCTGTCACTCATGATGGAGATATGTTCAAGTTAACTGCAGATAACTACTCCTATTGGAAGCCGATGATGAAAGACCACTTATACTGCAAAGATTTACATGAGCCAATCACTCAGAAAGATAAACTGGAGGGGAAGACCGACAAAGAATGGGAGCTCTAGAATCGGAAAGCAGTAGCTATGATCCAAAAATATATTGACAGAAGTTTGTTTGAACATGTATCAACTTATACCAACGCGTATGATTTGTGGACCAAACTTGAATTCTTGATTCAAAAGAAGACGCCCAGAAACAAAGCCCACCTTGTCAGACGATTGGTAAAGTTAGAGTACTCAGACGGTCAGAACATGATCGAACATTTGAATACCTTCAAAGGTATTGTGAATCAACTGACGAAGACAGAAATAAAGATAGATGATGAGTTGCAAACTCTTCTACTCCTCAGTTCTCTACCTGAGAGTTGGGACATTCTAGTTATCACTCTCAGCAATTCTGCTCCAGATGGAAAGCTTAGCATGGATTCTGTTACAGATAGTTTGCTGAATGAAGAGTCAAGACGGAGAGAAAGAGGCTTGAACAACCAGTTTGAAGCCAACGTTGTTGACAACAGAGGAAAGAGTAAGAATCGTGAAAAAGGAGGTCGTGGAAAATCACAAGGTAGATCCAAATCTCGCACTAGACTAAGTTGTTATTATTGTGACAAACTAGACCACAGGAAGTCTAAGTGCAGATTCTTGAAGAGAGATCAACAGGCTGGAACAGTCCATCCTGACCAGATAGACCCAAAGAAGAAGAAGGAAGAAGGAACAACTACTGCGGTAGCCTCGAATGATGAGAATATATTTCTTGTCGGAGAAGAAAATTATCTAAACATTGCATCCAATGATTGCATATGGATAATTGATTCCGTAGCATCCTTCCACGTAACTCATCATGAAGAATTTTTCTCATCATACCAAAAAGGAGATTTTGGTACGGTGAAGATGGGCAACCACGTCACAAGTAAAATCGCCGGTATTGGTGAAGTAACTTTGATAAGTGAGAATGGAACCAAGCTTGTGTTGAAGGAGGTAAGACATGTACCTGAGATGCGTCTAAACCTTATTTCAGCAGGCAAACTAGACGAAGCTGGAATGATAAACCAGTTTGGTGCCGGCAGATGGAAACTCAGCCGAGGAAGCATGATTATTGCTCGCGGCAGAAAGGAAGGCTCTCTGTACATTATGCAAGGAAAGATATACATGGGGGAGATTAATGTTGCTCAAGACGCAAGCAAGGAATTGTGGCACAAACGATTGGGCCACATGAGCGAGAAGGGTCTGGAAATCTTAGCAAAACACTATCTTCCAAACATAAAAGGCACCACTTGAATCTGTGAAGACCGCCAAGCGGGTAAACAACACGAGTATCTTTCAAAAGATCGATGATGCAAGAAGAAGAAAGCGGTCTGGATCTTGTTCACTCAGATGTTTGCTCAACATCTGAAAGGTCCCTTGGCGGTGCCCAATACTTTGTTACCTTCATTGATGATCACTCCAGGAAAGTGTGAGTGTATTCATTGAAGACGAAAAATCAAGTTCTTCAAGTTTCCAAAGAGTTTCATGCTTTTGTAGAACGAGCATCTGGAAGAAAACTGAAATGCTTGAGAACTGACAATGGCGGAGAATATAGAGGTCCATTTGAGGATTATTGCAAGACTCATGGGATAAGACATGAGAAAGTACCCTCCAAGACACCTCAGATGAATGGACTAGCTGAGAGAATGAACAGAACGATTGCAGAGAAAGTCAGGAGCATGCTTTCTCATGCAAAACTCCCCAAGGCATTCTGGGGTGAAGCAGTAAAAATTGTAGTTGATTTGATCAATTTGTCTCCTTCAAGACCTTTAAATAGAAAGATTCCAGAAGAAGTATGGTCTGGAAAGAAAGCCTCTTATGGTCATTTGAGAGTCTTTGGGTGCAGGACATTTGTTCACATTCCTAAAGATGAAAGAGCAAAGCTTGACGCAAAGACAAAGGAATGCATATACCTTGGTTCACCAAGTGATGAACTTGGCTTCAGATTATGGGATCCTGTAAACAAGAAGATTGTTCGGAGCAGAGACGTGGTATTCTATGAAGATCAGACAATCCAAGATATTCAACAATCTAAGAAGTCAAAGACCATTGTGGTACACAATTCAGGGGGAGAGATTCCTCAAAGGAATGAGCAACCTGATCAGACAATCCAACCCCATCAAATGGAGTAACTTGATCAGACGGAACAACCTAACCAGACAGAACAAAGTCAAGCAATGCAGGGAGAACAGATGGAGACTGATCAGGTAGAACAAGAACCTCAAGTGAGAAGATCAACGAGAGTCAGACAACCATCAAGAAGATATTTCTCAGATGATTATGTCACTCTCACTGATGAAGGAGAACCTCAAAGTTTCATGGAAGCCATTGAGACGAATGATAAAGAGAAATGGATGCAAGCCATGCAAGAAGAAATACAGTCCCTGAAAGAGAATCAGACGTATGACCTGGTGAGATTACCAGATGGACGAAAGGCATTGAAAAATAAGTAGGTATTCAAACTCAAGACTGAAGAGAACAACCCAAACCCCAGGTACAAAGCAAGGATTGTTGTGAAGGGGTACAACCAGAAGAAAGACATAGATTTTGAAGAAATCTTCTTACCAGTGGTGAAGATGACGTCCATTAGAATGATTTTTGGTCTAGCTGCAAAACTAGACTTGGAAATAGAACAGCTTGATGTTAAAATAGCATTCTTACATGGAGACTTAGAAGAAGAAATTTATATGGAGCAACCAGAAGGTTTCGAAGAACCAGGCAAAGAACATCTAGTGTGTCGTCTGAAGAAAAGCTTCTATGGTTTGAAGCAAGCTCCAAGGCAATGGTATAAGAAGTTTGATCTCTTCATGACTCAACACTATTTTAAGAAGACCTCCGCAGATCATTGTGTGTTTGTGAAGAACTATGGAAATGGTGAATCCATCATACTATTGTTGTATGTTGATGATATGTTGATTGTTGGGAAAGATAAGACAAAGATAGTTGCTCTCAAGAAGGCATTAAACAAATCTTTTGCCATGAAAGATTTGGGTGCAGTAAAGAAGATTCTTGGAATAAAGATCATCAGAGATCGTTCTAGAAAGATGTTGTGGATGTCACAAGAAGACTATATCAAGAAAATTCTTGAAAGATTCAACATGCATAATGCCAAACCTGTGCACGTTCCATTACCTGGTCATCTTAAACTGAGCAAGATGCAATGTCCAGGGAATGAGGAAGAAAAAGAAGAAATGAACAAGGTGCCATATTCTTCTGATGTTTGTAGTCTTATGTATGCAATGGTCTGTACAAGACCAGACATTGCTTATACTGTAGGAGTTGTGAGTAGATTCCTATCAAATTCAGGAAATGAGCATTGGAATGTTGTGAAATGGATACTAAGGTATCTGAGAGGAACTGCCAAAAGGTGCTTGTGTTTTGGCAATGGAAATCTAATGTTCACTAGGTATTTAGATGCAGATATGGCAGGAGATGTGGATTCAAGAAAGTCTACATCGGGATATCTGATTACTTTTGCAGGGGGAGCTATCTCATGGCAATCACAACTACAAAAGTGCATTGCTTTAAGCACCACAGAAGCTGAATTCATCGCAATCACTAAAGGTTGCAAGGAGATCCTGTGGATGAAGAAGTTTCTACAAGAGGTAGGCCAGAATCAGGAAAGCTATGTTCTCTATTGCGACAGTCAAAGCGCAATACATCTCAGCAAGAACTCGACATTTCATTCAAGGTCGAAACACATTGACGTAAGGTATCACTAGATCCGTGATGTGTTGGAAAGTAAACTGCTGCAGATTGAGAAAATACACACCAAAGATAACGGGACAAATATGATGACAAAAACTCTACCTAAAGAGAAGTTAGAAGTCTGTAAAGAAGTTGCAGCCTTAACATCAACCCCGAATTGATCCAAGGATATTTCCTCTTTGGCTGAAGGGGGAGAATTGTAGGGTCATGTAAGACCTAAGTCCAGCCAAGGCAAATTGGCAGACTACCTTTCGGTGATGAATAATGGGTTTGACAACCCATAAGGCAATAATACAACATAAGGATGACAACTTATAAAGCATAAAGGCCATGTGCATAGCATGGGTAGCCAACTCAATTCCAGCAAATTGAGTACCTCATTCGTTCCTATAAATAGAAGTATTTGATGAAAGAAGATACACCAAGCCTCACAAGAGCAATTGGAAGGAGAATTGAAGAAGCAAATCCTCTTCAATAGAAAGCCTCACCGAGAGAAATAGTGAGAGAAAATAGAGAGAGAAAAATAGAAAGAATTTTTTCTTTGAGATCCACCTTTAAGGGTGAAGTTTGTATTCTCATTATTGTTATAGTAGAGATTTAAGTGGCCTATGGATCCCGTGGTTTTTCCTTACTCATATTAAGAAGGTTTTCTACGCTAAAAATTTTCTGGTGTTGTTATTATACTGGTTTTACATTTCCGCATAGTACCTATTTTTTGAGTTTACATAATAGAAAAATTATGCTAACATTTTCCAACACAACAGAATATCACAGTGATCCTCAATATGACCTAGAGTACCACCACAAACATAGCAAAAGGGACCCAATCTTTCATACTTGAAACGGACCTCCTTCACCTCACCTCCCAGTCGCCGTACCTTTTTCAGCCTTTTCAGGAGAAGACGAACATCAATCAAAACTCTGATTCACATATAGGTCTTCCACATACTGGTGTTATTTTTCACATCATATTCCAGAAACTCGCCAACAAAATTCCCAAGTTGCTTACCCACAGTTTCTGACATGAGACCATTTGGCACATTGTGAACTTGCACCCAAAATGGAACCATAACCAAAGGCACCTGGTTGTCAAACGACCATGGTCCCTGTTTTAGCACTCTTTGCATATCCCTTTGGTGATAAAATTGGAATAAGAATACCCCCGGTTCAGCCTCTTTAATCGTAACCCCGCGTGCTGGATGCCACACACCAACTATTCTTTCCTTCATTATGTGAACTCTGATAGGCCTAGTAGTCAGGAATCTTCCCACCAGACAAAGAGAAGGATCTGTTCCTACACCCTGCACACCACTCTCCGGAACCTCCAGGTCCTCAATTTCATCTTCCTCTAAGGAAAGGTTTTCCATGTTCACAACACTCATAAAAATCGTAAGAAAAGAAACTCGAGCACTCAAAAACTAAGGTAGATAGAAAAGAAAACTTCTCACAGGGAGAGAAAGCTTTTCACGAAGGATAGAAAACAAATAGAGTTGTACTTAAAAACCTCTATCTAGCTATTATAATATATAATATATAAAATCTGAAACGTGAGCTGTACAGCTGCTCCTTCAGTTACTCAAATAATAATGTATATATTTATTTTTATATTTAATTTAATATTATTTATTATATTTATTTTTTATTTTTTTTTTTTTTAAACATATATTTAAAAAATATATATATACAATACTTACATCTTTACAAAAAATATAAAAACATTATTATTCTCTTGTTATAATGCCGCAACAAGAGCTCCTATCATGACTTTAGACGCCCCACCAGAAAATGAGTATCTTGGACTCCAACTATCTTGTTCACAGATGTTGAGGGGTATGAAAGGTGCAGCACGAGTAGTTCACAGAGTGCTTTCGGATTCTGGTATGGGAAGAAGTGGAGACGAAGAAACAGTGACAGGAGGAGAAAGGTACGAGTTTTGTTTACACATGCTTTTTGCATAAAAGATAAACAAACGGGTGGTTTTTGTTTTTTTAATTTTGGAAAAATGGGATTTTGATTTAATTAATACGTTCAAACGAAAATCCTTATAGCTTTTGTTATTTTCTTACGGGGTCTAGTTGTATTCCAAATTCCGATTCTTTCCTAATTATTGATTAGACATTTTAATAGGAAAAAACAAATGGTGGAACATAGACAAGCATAGAAAGAGAGAGAGGGATTGTTTCAGAGGTCACATGGTGTATGATGGTAGTGAACTATTGATGGATCAGAATGGAGGCCGGCGAGGGTCTCGGTTATTTTGCAGCTTTTAGTTCTCTCTCTTTCAATTGTTTAACTATCAAAAATATTTTTTTACAATTAAAGCGACATTCAAATACATCGTATGTTAAATATTCAATTCTTATATTTTTATATGAAATAATATATATATTTATTTTTATATTTTATTTAATATAATTTATTATATATATTTTTTATTTTTTCTTATTTAATTATATTTTTTAAAAATAATTGTACGTTTTTTTCAGCGTCATTATCTATATATATATATATATATATATATATATATATATATATATATATATTTTTCCTGATGAAAATTATGGAGGATTGAAAAGGATTTTGAAGTTAAGAGCCATCTGAGTTACAAAATTCACATTTTTGTTGTAACATTGAGGTGGTTCTTTTTATTGGTAATTGCTTTCAGCTGCTCCATTGTGTAATGCTTATAATAGTATCGAGAAATTCTAGTATAAATTTGGTTTATCCAAATTGGGTACATTAAATTAATCATAATATTAATTAATAGATAATTATAATAATTAATTAATAATTTTAATTAACTTTATCAATTAATATTATGATTAATTTATATTTAATTTAAGTACTCTAAATTTATGTCAGAATTTTTCAATAGTTTTAAAGATTAAGAGTTTATTGAATCAAGAAATTTAGGGTGTGGTTGGGAGTTTGAAGAGAAAGAAAAAAAAAATCTAAGAGAAAGAAGGAAGGGAAATGAGAAGTTTATCATTCCTTTTATATAAGATGTTTAAAATATGTGAGAGGAAGGAATTGGAGTGTTTAAGGAATGTTTTCTAATTTTACATTTTGTTAAAAACATAATATAATTAACATGTTTTATAAATAATATTTATTTGAAAAACTCTAAAAAATATTTAAATATTTTTCATCATTTAAAAAAATATAATTCTCGAATTTTTTCTCTCTAAAAAATATTCATTCTCTTTCTTAAAAAATATTTTTTCTCTAAAAAATATTTCTCTTTCCCAAAAAATTCTCTCTAAAATTTTGTATTCTCTATACATTAGCTTTTACTCCAAACCTTTATTTCTAAATTTTACTCTTTCTGAATTTTTTTTTCTATATCTCTCTCTCTATATATACAGGAACGCCCATTTATTAACCATTATGAAATTTTTGTTTTACTACAGTGTAGTATGACTCAAAACAAATTACATGAAATTATAAAATATTTCAAATTTATTATATATTTCAAAAGGGAAAACTTTTGAAAATTTCCTTCTATAAAAAAAGAAAAACCTGGAAAACTATTTCGGGAAGTTCCTAGCCAAAAGACTTGAGTCATTAAAGTTTCAATGCATATTTTTTTGAAAATTTTATGTTATTTTGAAGGATCAGAAATTTCATTTATTAATTCAAAAGAGCAAGACACCAATCAACATAGAATACTCGCTCTTATTTGCCATCTTTTCCATAAATCTTAGACTTAAAACTAGTATGTGGCAGCAATTTGAAATTGACATTAGCACTAACTTTTAACATTATCTGTTCCTCATTACAACAAATTAGATGCAACAAATTAGACCCATAACATCTAGCACGCCCTCCCCTCCATATGTGATAGATTACAAGTATAATGACTGAAAATTTGTCCCTCCACTGCTTTCTTCAGAACCTGAAAAGGATGTTCTGAACCATGAGTGTTCTCTTTGCTAGTTTCCTCTTACTCATCTCCCAATTCTCTTTCTGTAAAACAGATCAGTAGGAAAACAATTTCAGATTCATTAACAACTGACGTAACTTCAGTAGGAAAACATGGGATGGAAAGCTAAGTGTAAACCAAAAACTGAAAAAAGTACATCAATTGTAAATGCAGAAGTTTTCCATTTCTTAATTGTATACATAGGGAGTCCTAATTTTTCTGAACTAACTGGACTAATGTAATATTAGAAAAGCACACTGAAAACTCATATTTAAGAAGACAATATCACACAAAACATTAATGGATATAATAGATATCAGTCTAAAGCCCAACCAGTAGAAACACCATAATTGGACCTTGGGGAGTGAGTACTATTGAAAATACTTTTTTAAAATTAGAAGAAAATATCAGGTTTCAAACCAATAAAGAAAAACATACTTATATAAACTCATTATGAGACTCAAGTTTAAAAATAACCAAAAAAAAAAAAGCAAGCTGAATTATACGACCAACTGTCTCCATTTAGTATGACAATATAAATTATAAACACCAGAAGCATATAATTGAATTAAATTATATATCTTCAAACACCAAAACAGAGCCCGTAAACCATGCATCTTTACCATTTCTACTACTAAGTTCCAAAACATGGGCAACAAGAATGCAAAGTAGATAATGGGTTGTTAGCTTTGCTATAAAAAGTTGCAACAAATTCCATCAAAGAATTTAGAAATTTGGTACAAGTAAAACACATCTAAACTAAAGGACAAATAAAAATAGCTTAAAGTTATGATTACTCTAAAGACTAATAATCACTTATATAATTCAAGTATATTTATACATAACTGTAGAAGTGTGTGTGATGGTGGATGAGGTGCTGCTGTGAGTGTGTGTATATGGGTAGTGATGAGTGCAGTAGTGGTGTTATTCAAGGTGAACTAGGTGCTGCTTTGGTGCAGGGACATTGCAAGTTTGGATGAGTCAAGTAAGTGGTTACTCTAAAGACTAATAATCACTTATATAATTCAAGTATATTTATACATAACTGCAGAAGTGTGTGTAATGGTGGATGAGGTGCTGCTGTGAGTGTGTGTAAATGGGTAGTGATGAGTGCAGTAGTGGTGTTATTCAAGGTGAACTAGGTGCTGCTTTGGTGCAGGGACATTGCAAGTTTGGACGAGTCAAGTAAGGGCATTTTGAAAATCTAATCACACAGAACAGGCACTACAAACACAATTATATCCTAGACTTATAAAAAAATCTCAAACAAACAGCTCCTAGTTCTTGAAACAACAAAACCAACAATATTTATCAAGTGAGAAACCAGACCCACATAAAGTAAATAAATAAGACAAAATAATTCATGCATCAAAACAGATCTAAGTAAACCATATATCCAAACAGACGTGTGATCAAAGTGAAGAAAAAATTATTATCAACAGATTCAAAACTTTCAAGAAAATTTTAGACATGAAACTGAAGAGAAACTTGCCTCAATGAGCGGTAATATGAACCATCAAGCTGCTGCCTTCTTTTCGTTCATCCCAGCATGAGTAAACCAAAGAATGGGAACTTAGAGATTGAGGAAGTGGCAAGAGAGGGAAGAACACCATATGAGGCTGTCTAAGTCCAAAGAAAATCACCATATGAGGGCATGAACCTTAAGCACATTAAGTCCCACCCACAGCCAGTACAAAATCGGCAGAGACAGCCCTGCACATTTTACCTCTCATGATTATACATACGTACATACACACATACAACTTGTTAAAGTTTTAAAGCACCTACTACACATTTTCCAACATCTCCCACGTACCGTCCCTAATTCACAGTTACTGATAGCCAAATATTCCATGGCTAACTAAAACCAACAGAATAATTAGACTAAGCTGCATCCAAGTCCAACAAAAATCTACACTAAGCTTTTCAAAATGATACAAAATTTTGTAAATTCAGGGAAAGGGATAACTATCTCAGCTGGTTGAAATGCCTTATCCTTATGTAGCAGATTCAGGGAATTAGCAAGTAAAACATAATGGCACCATCAACCAGACCATATTTGTGAACCAAGTGTATGATCATAAAGGATAATACCAATAAAAAATGAAATTGGATTTATTTAGGCATGATGATAAGCATCATCAATAAAATAATCCTGAAGATTCTTTAAAGAAATGTTTATTACATCACATAATGAATTTTCAGTGATATCCAATCTGATAGCTCACAGATGTTGTTTATACTTTTTGTACAATAGGACAAGCTCACAGATATTGTTTACACAAAAGAATTTTAATACACACTCCTTGTTTAGTTCCAAAAAATATTTTACACTGTTTTTTTTATTTGTTAAATTAAAATTTACACTATTCTGAGAAAAGAGGGGGAGAACTTTACCTCGACAGTTCCTCCGAGGACTTTTCGTTTACAGTTCATTTGAGAACTTTTCCTTGACATTTCCTCTGAGAAAAGAGGGGATGGCTTCTGATCATCGTGAGCTAAATATTGCCGTTGTCAGTGTCTCAATCTGTAAAAGCAATTGTTACTCACTCACCCCGAGAAGAACGCGATGCCCGTGCTCGGCCAAATTCGGATATGGCTGAAGGAGCCAAATGTATGGAGGTTTCTGAGTTTTGCATCAACTGTAATTGGGCTGGTCTGTTACGCTCGCAGCTCCCCCTTCAACCATCTATTCAAAAAGTGGAACTTCTTGAAAATTTTTGTTTATATTGTTATTAGTTTTATCATCTGCCTCGTAGTTTTGTTTGCAAAGGTATGGCAACGCTTAAGTGTGTGTTTGGATTAGAGTTGGTAAACTTAAGTTTAGTTGAAAGTGTGTTTGTAAATTTAAGTTTGGTTGAAAGTGTGTTTGTAGTAACGTAATTTATGTTTGAAAAATTTTACTTCAAAAGTGTGTTAGAATAACAATTTCAAAGCAAAAGCAAGATTTTCTTACTTTTGCTCCAACGTACGTTTATTAGTAAAGTGTGTTGAAGCAAACTGAATTTTAAAACACACAAACATATTTTTACGTCGTTCGAAAATATTAAACGTCAGTTTGGTTGGACAAACTGGTATCCAAACACGCTGTAAGTAGTCACCTCGTCAAAGCTCATTTGACAGTTACGATTTTTACGGGCTTGTTTGTAATTGTAACACAGCTTTGTGGTCTCGATTTTATAAATAAATAAATTAAAAAAATTAAAAAAATTAAAAAAATAATTAAAGAAGTTAAAAAAAATATTAAATGATTAAAAATAAATAAATATTAATATAAATATAAAATTAAATAAAACAAAGTAAAATAAAATGAGTTTTATACTAAATATAAGATGATAAGGTTTAAAATCTATTAAAATTAATTTTAATATTAATTATATCAAATTATTTTATTTATTTAATTTAAATTATGAACATCTAACAATAAGTATGTGTTTACAAAAAATATATCAATAAAGTATTAAAAATAATAATTACATGTATAATAAATTTTTTCAACTAATAATAATTATTAAACCATCAAATATATTTCTAATAAAAAATCATAATTGTTATCTAATAATTACTACTAATATTTAAATAACACAAATAAATTATAAAGTATAAGAAAAATATAATTACACTTATCTTAAAATTTATTTATATAATTTGATAAAAAAATAAAATTAATAAATATTAAATCTTAAAATTAAATAAAAAAAGTTAATATTATAATTCTAAAATAATCAAAATTTCATTATTTTCTTAATATAAAAAATTTAATAAGATATAATAAAATTAAAATACAATAAAAGTATTATACTAAATTCTCCATCGCACATAATTTTCTTTTGCTCTTCCCTGCACTTTGCGTCACAGTACTGCCGTGTTGATTTCGTGCGGCGCAGCACGTCTTCCCTTTTTCAATCTGTCCCGTGCGGCGTGCCGTGCCCTCCAACCTCGTCCAATTCTTCAATTTATATATATACATGTGATGCCTCTTTGCTTTCCAATTCCTGTAGCTTGGTCTTTCTTCCTTTTCAATTTGATTGGGCCATTCTTTTCCCTTTCTTTCTAAACGGCCCAGGCCCCATTCCTTTCTTTCTTCCTTTATTTATGCTTCTCGAGTGGCGTGCAGTTAGTAGTCTTCAAAAAATCCTCAATCACAGAGCAGAGATAGAGCATCGAAGAGAGAGAGAGAGAGCAACGAAAGTCTTCAAAAGTTGAAAAAATGTGAAGGGACGCGGAGAGAGAGGGTGAGCAACGAAGAGAGAGAAAGTGGGAGTGAGTACTGCAGAAATAGTGAGAAGCTGAAAAGTAAAAAAGGTTGAGGGAGAAAATTGAAAAATGATTTTTGGAAAATGATGTTATCTCAAGTCACTAGAACATCATTTCCATTTCATATATATATTTTTTATTTTTAATAATTCTGATAAAAATAAAAAAAATAAAAAATAATGATGTGATTTATTATATAAAAAATAATATTAAAAACAAATGATATAAAAAAATTATAATTGATAACTTTGCATATTATTTTTATATACTTTCTGCACACCTACTTTTAGTAAGAATTAGAGTAACATTTACTATAAAATAAAAAGAATATTATATAGACAGAACTTAGTTATAACAACATCACAATCTTGTAAGTCAATTGAAAGACGCTACCCTTTAGAAAACAAGTACTATGCCTATTCGAATTTCCAATCGGCTAATCCAGAAAAAGCTATGGAGAGTTATGGGATTTATGTCAAGTATCATTGGACTGCTTTGTTATGCTCTGAGTTCCTCTTTCAAACATCTATTTGGAGAGTGGAACTTCCTGAAGATCATTGTTTACACAATAGTGAGTGTCAGTATCAGTAGCATGATGTTATTTTTGAAGAAATGGAAACTTTCAAGGAGTTTCTTGCTGAAAGCTCATGTGGGTGTTCTGGTTTTGTTGCTCACCTCTTTGTACTCCTTTTTCTATGATAAAGATCTGAATGGAAAACCAGACCTATTAAGCCTGATTTCCTGTGCAGCCTTTGCTTTGATGTCCTTCTGCCTGTCAAGGCAGAATGACCTTGGGTTTGAAGCGGATCTCCTCAATTTCTTCCTTGGATGTCTAACTGTTCAACTGATGAAGATCAACTTGATGCTCTCTATCATTGCAGGTATCTTCTGCTATTCTCTCATGGTTCTTCGTTCCAAATTGGAATCTCAATCAGAGATTGGAACTTCAAGAATGGAAGACCATGTAAACATAGAAATTGATACTGCAAATGGAGTGGAAAGAGGAGCTGATGACAATAGCACTGAGTTCCAATCTAATTATAGCAATAGCCACCAACAAATACAGTCAGTAAGAAGAAGGTTGGATGATGGATACAATTGGAGAAAATATGAAGAGAAACTAGTGAAAAGAGGTGAAAATCAGAGAAGTTACTACAAATGCACATACACCAATTGCCCTGTGAAGAAAAGAGTTGAGAGAACTATAGATGGGCAAATTATTGAGATACTCTACAAGGGTACTCATACCCATTACAAGCCTAAGCTTACTATGAAGAGGAACACATCATTTGAATATTTTTATTCACTTCTACCTTCAGATCCTGTCCCGATTGAAATCCCAGATCAATCATTTACCTCCCAAGGTAGTGAGCAATTGGATTGTGATGCAACACAGGAGAATTCATCAATATCAATATGAAATGCTGAATTTGAGCAGGGTTTCCAGAAGATATTGAAGCTTAGAACAAATGAGTTGTTTTAAGGAAGTAGTGGATCAGCTAGTGGCTGAAACTGAAGGTAAAGCCACTGATTGTTCACTTTTTATACTTGGTAGTTTGTAGTACATGTTTGAATATATAGTTGAGTATAGTGAATAATTACACTTCCAATGGGTGATTTCTTTCTTTTTAACAGTTCCTTTGTAACAATATACTTTTATTTTTATATGATTAGTGTTCGGAAAATTTGTTTTAGTGTAAAATTATAATAAAAAGATTGAATTTGTCATATTGTTATTCAAGTGAGATAAGTGAAGGTAAAATTGTAAAATCATTTCTGATATGGAGATGATACTAGTGTCCTTGAATAAAAGGTTTTTCTTTTGCCGAAAGAGTATATGAATTTCTCTATTGTCCAATACTACACCTTGGACCTAATAATTTCTAGGCAATTTTCCTGTTTTGCTGCCTTCTTACTACCGAAGTTTACTTTAGCTATGATTTCCTTGTTGATATGGAGTACAACAGCTGATGCTTGCTATCTGCAAGAGGTCATGGGAACCAATTAGAGACAGGAACTGACCAAGACTTCAATCTCGGCCCTTGGGAGGTCCTTCCAGATATGATACATGTCCATTTACCCAGTATGTGATCAAGCACCTCAGACCTCAGTGCTGCCTGTAAATCAATCCTAGTCAATTCTTAAGGAAGGCAATGTGCTGCCTCCCATATACATAATTTGAAGCGTTCTCAAGGTTGGTCATGACTCAACACATTACAAGTACAATGCCTTTTTTATTTTTTTTGGTGAATAAAAATTTAAGGGAAGGGAGGTTGTTTTATTTTAAGGTCAGGCATACCAATAGCCTCACTGAGAGCTTAGTGCAACTTATAAAAAACAAACAAGGACCACAAGTAGAACTCAAAATGCCTTTCCTGTTGCTATTCAAGCTGCCCAAATCTCCCATTCTTTAGAAATTTCAAGTAATGATGTATTCATAGCTAGAGTAACTAAGAATTAGCAGATAGTATACCTTCAGGTAGAAGCTTATAACGGAGTTTATCTATTTACAGTACAGCACTTAAAAACACATCAGTTAAATTAGTGCAGAATAATTGATTTTTTTTTTTGTGTGTTTCTTTAGATCAATTACACACATAAACAAATTTGTCACATTTTATATATGTAAATAATGTGACTACATGCAAATCAGGTGCAAAGCACCTTACTTGAAAATATAATCCATGTGAAATTGGAACTTGGGCAGGACTTCAATTTCCAGGTACTTAGCAATATACTGGTAAACTGCTTCGGTTGGATGGATACTATCCCAAAATACATATTTTGAAGCGTCATCACATAGTGGTGTGATTTCATTACACAATGGAGTTACTTCACATAAGCCAGTCCCACAACACCCTTTATTCGTTTCCTTGAAACCTGAATGATAAAATGCCAGAAGAGTACAAAATAAATATTAGAATACATAATCCTCAATTTTTTTAAACCTTTGTTTATAAATTTCTTTTATTTAAAAAACGTAAATAAACTTTATATATATATATAGAGAGAGAGAGAGAAGGGATCCACTTACACCTGGTGTAAGTAAAAAAAATTTACACCTAATATTACATCCTTCATTTATTGTGATTTTGTGGTTACGATAGGAGATAAATAAGTAGCGCGGATCACAATAAAATAAAATGTATAAGATTAAGTGTAAGTATCTTTACTTACATTAGGTGTAAGTGATCTCTTTCCATATATATATATATATATATATATATATATATATATATATATATATATATATATATATATATATATATATTTTAAAAGAAGGATTTTGTTATTTTTTGACAGCATAGTTTTGTAACTTTGAGAAAAGTTGTGTAAACAATTAGAGTAAATTACAAAGTCAAATATAATTTACTCCAAAAATATTAAATTTAATGACTTTAGCCACACAGCTGGGCCAATGAATATAATATAATCCATAACTATGGCTCACCATATTTTTCAGGTTGATTGATAAGGTTGATCAATGGGTCATATATGTTTGTATAAACAACTCTGCTTCCTGGAAGCATTGCTTGTATTTGAAGTAATCGCCATGCCAATTTTCGATTATAAAGCTGGGCATCTAAATTCTCATCTTCTACACATTTGCAATCCTTTAAACTTACAAACTTGGCTGTTATTTGAAGGGGATGCAACCAATGGAAGGAAGCCCAGTGACAGCAATTTTTCTGCATCCGAGGTCGTAAAGTTCCTACAATTTTACACAAAGAACACGCTCGGTATTATATTTATTAGTTGGTGGGTATAGATGCAAAGCTACACAGCATTGAAAGTAAGCCCATTTTGGATCGAAACAATTATATGGACCAAAATTTTAGGTGCTTATAGTTCAAATTAATTGAAGTTTTGGTCTCAATATATATTTATTTTTAATTAAGTCTTTATATTTTTTTAAAAAAATTAATTTTCACACTTACAAAAGTTTTTAAAATAATTTATAACATTAATTTTTGTTATAATATTATCAGTTGTCTAACAAAATAAGTATTTCTTTATCAATTTGAGCATCATTTAAATGTGTATTTTCTTTGTAAAACATCAAATAAGATGTTTATTCATTCTAGTATGTGCTTGTTTCCTTTCATTAAACGTTTTTTTTTTTTTAATTAGTGCTCTTTCTATATGCTTTTTTTTCCTCAGTAAGATGACTAATAAGAATTAAATTAATTGTGTTAAAATAAAAATTAATAGTAAGAATTATTTTAAAAATATTTGTAAGTGTGATGATTGATTTAAAAAAATATAAAAATTAAATTGAAAATAAGTAAAAATTATAGGAACAAATTTTAATTTAGCCTAATTATATTTAATGAGGCCTAGCGCATTATTGGTTTCTACTATAGACAAAACAATTTCTTTATCTATATTGATTTTTTTCACACTTCATGGATTTCTATTTGTTAATTACTTAGAAAACATGCAGAAATTATAATAATGTAATTATAACAAATGACTTTTGTTTACCTTAATGAATATTTGAAGCCTGTTCTGCAGATAATCTTGGTACCCATTAACGTTGAACTCCGACTTTCTAGTGGGAATGTCATTAAAATTGAAAAGGAAATCATTAGTTCCTGCACTAATAATAACCAGAGCATCTCCAAGTATTTGTTTAGCTTCATTTTCCCCTGCAATGCTCCTGAGCTTTGCTACATAAGCTTTGAAGTATTCAATTTGCTTGGACACTGATATGGCACCGGATGCAGCTGTAGTCAAATCATCAAAACCTGATCCACCAGATGCGAAGCTAACACCTGTTAGAAGTTCTTCATTTGATAGGTTTGGGTCCAGGAAAGGAGGGACAGTGTCTTTGATGTTCAACACACAGGCAATGAAGACAGGAACCAATTTTCCATTAGAGAATCCACCAGTGGGCACATGACCAGGGAAATCCCTGCCATAAGGCAAATGATTTCCCTTGGCCAAAGTCTTGATGTAGTTGTTATTGCCTGTGTCCACCGTTGAATCCCCAAAGACTAGAATGGATGAGAACTTGGGTCTCACCAAGGCATTGCTTGTAGCAACAACAATGGTGCAAACATGCATCAAAATAATTAAGTGGATTGCGTATGCCATTGCTAGCTCTTTTGTAGCTAGTAGGATAAGGCTTTAGCTACTATATACAGTGCATATGAGAAGTGTTAATTTCTTTTGAGATTGAATTTGTAAATTGCAAGAGAACCGTTCTTAAGGAATCAAAACTTGAGAAAGAGTCTAAGACAACCATTTTAGGTAAGCGAAAACAACATGAAGGAATTTTCAAGAATTTGATTGAGCTAAGTATTTATTACTTGGACAATCCTGCACATTCTTATTTCAGTACGGTGGAAGGAAAGTAATTGGACACGATCATAGAGTGTCCATCACTGTCTATGCAGTAATGATACTCGCTTCCTTTGTTCCTTATTGGCATTGAGAGTAATGACTAATGACAAATATTCTCTTCCAGTAAAACCATGTTTGCAAAACACGTGGTTGTTGTTCCTCCTGTTGATATGCACCATATAATGTTCTCCAAAATTTAATGACACACATTAGGGATCTTATCTGCCTGTAGAAAGCAACTGCTGTGGTTCAGTTTCAAACAAGAACTTGAGCAGGACATGGTTCTCCACATATTCAGCGAGGTACTGATAAGCAGCTTCAGTTGGGTGAAGTGAATCCCAAAATACATACTTTGAAGGGTCATCACATGTTGGTGTCAAGAGAATATGAGATTAAAAGGCGGATTAAAGCTTCCAAAGTTGTTCTCAAGATACTATTTCCCGGCAACTCTGCTTTGGGTTCTCCTTTGTTGCTAATCCCTCTTTCATGGAGATCTGCAGGGGATCCACGATGTAGCTGCTGGATTTTGCCAATGCCGTTGTGATTGAGAGTGGTTTATTGGAGTGTGTATTTAGAATTATTGGAGTTATCTCAGACTGACCAAACATGACGGCTAGACCAACATTAAATTTTTTTTTAAGAGTAATATCAAAAGGAAATAACATAAAAACAATAATTATCAATTGAAAACAAAGAATTTTTTTACTTAACCATGCAATAAGCACTTAAAAAGCAATAATGCACACTTCCATACATCCAATTAATGCTGTTAATTTTCTTGCTAGTCAGTGTAAGAAGGAACCTCTAAATTCAATGCAACAAGTAAATCTTAAACTCAGACTTAGCATAAGCACAACTTTGAGTTGCTCTAACTATCAACATAAATAAAATCTTAAAAGTAATATAAAATTAAGAAAAAAAATTTTATAGTCTATTTTATATTTTCAAAGTGATATAAAATTGATATAAAACACTAAAATTTTAGTCAACCACATCCTCTTAACACTCTAAAATTCACATGATAATCTATTGCCCTATTTTACCACTTCTTTTCCTCAAACTCTTTAATTTCTTTTACTAAATCTTTAAAAACCTGCAAGGTTGCAAGCCTGCAATAGAAAGATTTTTTTTTCGAGTCCAGAAGCCCCCCACGCTCTCAATCATCAAATGACCCAAAAAGCAAGTCATACATTCAAAACCCAAAAGTCATAAATCAAACAATTAGAAGTTCCATTGCTATCAATATTTGGTGTGACTTCCAATTGCAAAAGTAATTAAACACATTCCCTTATTACCAGTATGAGACCCCTGCAAACCAACCAATAATTAGAACTACACATATAAAACTTTTCTTTTTTTAATCAAATTCATTTTATAAAATTGAAATTCTCAAATAAAAAGTAAAAAGTAGAGATCCAAACGGAGTTTCGTTCAAGGCAATGTTGGATACTTAGAAGTAGAATTTTTTATATATTCATCAATATCTTGATTTGGTTCAACAAATATTAAGGGTTGATTATCCAGTAAAACTAAAAATAAAATAAAATATGTTGAAATTAGATAGTATAAAGATCAGATATAGAAAAAAGAAAAATACACTAAACCTCTAAGACAGTAGCAGACCAAGCCCCATAAGATAGCATTGTTACCTCCTCGCCTTAGACCTCATCAAACCTCTGACGACCAGACTCAACTACCAATAAATGACACTTATCGGATACTTTCGTTCCAATTACTATATAGTATAGATTTGTAAAGAAAGGCAATAGATACTTTTGATAGACACAAATTTAACATTTTATATTTAAGTTTATTCAAAAAAATTAGAGAAAAATAATAAACAAATCTTATTAAATCTACACATTATAAAAAAATTAAATCTGTTTCCAATTTTTTATAAATATATCTAAATATAAAGCGTTACGTTTATTTCCACTCAAATATCTCGAAAGACAAACAAAAATTACGAAACGCGGGGGTAGACTTTTCAAACCTGTCATTGCTCCTACGCGTAAAAAGATAATTGCAGAGTTAGAAATAGGGAAGAGCTTCTGATCCTGAGTTTGATGTGTCTGACTCCGAAAGCAATCCTTCTCACTCAGCTCACTTCGGAAAAACATGACGCCCATGCTCACCCAAATTCAGAGATGGCTGATGCAGCCAAAGGTATGGAGATTTGTGGGTTTTGTATCAACTGTAGTTGGACTGTTTTGTTATGCTCTCAGCTCCTCTTTCAACCATCTATTCGGAGAGTGGAACTTATTGAAAATCTCTCTTTATAGTGTTTTCAGTATCATCATCTGCCTTGCCATGTTGTTTGCAAAGGTATGGCAACACTCAACGAGTCTCCGGTTCAAAGCTCATTTGGCATTTTTGGTTTTGGCCATCACCTCTGTTTACTCATTTTTCTTCGATAAAGCGGTGAACAGGAAACCAGATGCATATAGCCTGATTTCGTGTGCTGCATTTGCTATCATGTCTCTCAGTTTGTCAAGGCAGATTCACTGCGGATTCGAAGTGGATCTCCTATATTTTTTTCTTGGATCTCTAATTATACAACTCATGAAGATAAAATTGTTGTTAGCTATTGTTGGAGCTGGTTTCAGTTATTCCCTCATCATTCTTCGTTCCTCTTTTGATGCCCCATCAGAAACTGAGTACCTTGCACTCCAAGATCACGTAGTCATTCAAGTTGATTTACAACAAGCCAATAATGGTAGTGCTATTCAAGTCGATTCACCCCAAGCCAATACTGGTAGTGCTCTTATTATCATGCCACAACAAGTCGATTCACAACAAGCCAATACTGATAGTGCTCTTATCATGCCACAGTTCATGGCTTGTATAAACGCGCTTAAGAAGAACAATCGGAATCGGAAGCTTATCTACATGCTTTCCAACCATGTGGACGAATACCTTATCCGCATGCTTATTAACAATGTTGACTCCAACGATTGTTTCGTGGAAGCATGCTGAAAGAGAAGGTAACGATACGGAAGCTTGTGTGAAATGGGAATACAAAGTTATAGTCATCACAGACCTTGTTATAATTTTCGCATGATTTCTAGTTTTGATACAGATGTTCAATTGTATGTATTTTTGAACTTTTCTTTTCTTTTTGTAAACAACAATTTTTCACATTTTATACATAGATTGTTTCACATTTGCACAATTGTTACCATCTAATTACAGTTGATCCCACGGATTATAATTTTTGTTTTATTAGTGGAAAAGGATTGCAATCTTTTAAGTTCTATGTTAATTCAGAGAATATTCTTATCCAAAAAAATTCAGAGAATATTCTTTTCTTTAAACGGGAGGATATGTTATAGGATATGATGAGAGTTAATGAGTCGTTCTAACTAATTTGGGTTAATGAAATTTGGTTTAGGCCAGATAAAATTTTTCCTTTTCATGGCTACTCTCTGTTTGGTAAATTCCTGGTGATCTAAGTGAGTTGATTATTGTGTTAGGAAGCTCAAAAATATAATATATGACTAGACTGTAACCAGGGATGATAAAATTTTCTATGTACGTGGAGATGCGCGGAGATTATTCACAATGTTAAGTGCAAGACATCTTGCACGTTCACAAAATATTTTTTAATTCAACTATCTTAACAGTTACAGTCAAGTAACGTTTTGTTCTATACTTCTATAGCTACTAACAGGGGAACAAAGTTAATTACAAACAATGTAGTGGAAAACCATGAATCAAAGTTAATATCCATATCATGGAATTTTAGATCTCACTTACGTAAAGCAAAATGAAGGTGAGCAAGAGGAAGAATTTTGTTTTTTATGTCCAGCAACATAATCTGAACTTCGAAACAAAAAAAAAAAGAAGTACCTTTCTTAAAGAATACCTGTTTTCTTAATGTCATGCACCAGACCACAACCACATCTTCCAAGGGGAAAAACATAAAGGAAACCGGTAGTTAGAATCTTACCTCACCACCTGTCTGAAGTCCTGAATTTATGCTGACATCAGGTATCCCACGCACATCCGAAAGATGGAAATGCTCCTGATAAGCCCTCCAACTCGCTGCAAGGTCAAAGAGAGAAACCTTGCTTACTTCAACAAATACGTGATACTCAAGAACTTCATCATTATCAAGCCTAATCAAAGCAAGCCTGGCATCCTCCTGCAATGCTTCCCAGTGAGTAGACGACTTGGACCCTTCTTAACAAAGAAAAGTGTATTGATGTACTTGAGCTTTAGGAGGAATTCAAAATCTAAAGCTTCTAAAAATCCCAAACAAAATCAACACATCAGGTTAGAAATGTAGTCTGGACAATTACTAAAACTAAATTTCAACACACCTTAATAACAGAGTCTCTGCTCAAGGAGAAGCCAAATAACGCTATGGCTCAATGACTTTGCAAAAAAAAATTTCTGTTTCTTAACTCTGAATCTTAAGACATTATATACTGTTTTACATAAATTTTACAACTTTATAGGCAAAGCAAATGAAAAATAAAAAGACAAAATAAACAGAAAGCAAGTGAGAAACCATTACCATGATTAGGTGGAACAACAAAGCTCAACTCCCACATTGAGGCCGATTTTCTCAAAGTTCATTAATTACTAGATATAATCCCACGCGTTGCCTGGGTTGAGAGATAAAATTATTTCAAGTTTTGTGTGATTGGAAAGTGTAGAAACACAAATTATGGATTTTATGCTATATATGCTTAACACATTGTAATGCTTGGTGCACAAATATAGATCTGTGCTTGGACAGGGTGAAGCATAGCAGAAATTGGGGTTGATTTTGAAGCAAATAGTCACCAACACCGATCAACCAAGAAAGCAAAAAGGTTTAAAAAAATTATACCCATGCCCAGTTTATAGAGCTCAACATCATTGTCTTGCTTTATGTACTTTTGCATCAAAAAGAAATACAAAGTCAATATTTTCCTAGCCCTTTGAATTATAAACAAGTCATTCGAACCCAATTTCATAAAGAAGTTATACAAGAATAGTAAGAACAATGATGCTCAGTAGCATTCTAGTTCTTTTTACTATTCTATAGATATTAAGATTGCAGAAGGTAAACAATAAGAAATGGAAAACTAAATCACGAAAAAGCTTAACAACCCATCACCTCCATTGTGCTATCTTTTGATAGTTAGGTCAGCAACTCCCGGTGTCAGTGGACTTGGAGAACAGATCCTTGCCATCTTTGGGATTGCTCTATATGCTTCACATATTTTTAACTTTTTAAGGATTTACGTTTTACATGTGCAGGAAAACAAATAAGTTACAAAAACATGATGGAGATTAACTGAAAAGAATGTTAACGGTTCAAAAGGTTCATTTGGTTGATCTGTACAATAAAACCAAGAGTCACATAAGCATAATGGAGAGTTAGATAAAGAAAAATACCAATTGATAATACAGATATCATTTGGACGGTAAACGTTTAACAGTTGAGAATACATAAAGATGCTCATGTGGATTGATAACAAAGGAAAGGATCCACTTAAGAGGCTGTAAAATAGAGCTAATGAAGCATAGATTGACACTGTCATTGAATTGATGAGACGGCCAGTGATGAGAATTTTGAGTAGCTGAAGGAGCAGTTGTACAGCTCACGTTTCAGCTTTTATATATTATAATAAATAGAAAGGCAGATGTTGTTTCAACTTTTATATGTTATAAATAGATAGATAGATGTTGGAGGTTTTTAAGTCTTGAAAAAAATCTAAGAAAGTATGAAATACGTACATCTGGTTAGATTATGAGTTATATTTTTATATAAATAAATTTATGTTAGATATATAGAGATATTTGGTGAAGATATATGCTATTTTATATAATTTTTTTTTGAATATATTCTGATTAAAAAATTATTTTTTTAATTTTATATTTTTAGGCAAACGTTTGAATGAAAAATAAAAGACAAAATTTAACAGAAAGCAAGTGAGAAACCATTACCATGATTAGGTGGAACAACAACGCTTTCAACTATGACATTGAGGCCGATTTTCTCAACGCTTAATTACTAGATATAATCCCATTAATATATATTTTTTGAGAAAAAATTATTAGTTTATATGATTAATGAAACACATTAGGAAGTTTATGTAATTGCAACACATTTTAATTACATGGTGACAACATTCTATCTGTCATTATTTTCACATACTAATATTTTAAGTTTTATCTTTTCACATACTACTATTTTCATTTGCAAAAAGGTTTAAAAAAAATTATACCCATGCTTGCAGTTTATTAGCTCAACATCATTGTCTTGCTTTAAACTTTTGCTTCACACAAATATTCTCTCAATTATTTTTTTTGCAATTATACTTTAAGTCATGATTAATTTATTGTAAGTTGGTTTAGAAATTTTTAAAATATATCAATAGAAATTATATTCTTTTTATATTTTTATTAGATTGCAGAAGGTAAACAATTTAGATATGGAAAACTAAATATGAAAAAAGCTATAACATATATATAAATATTGTAAATCTTTTCAAATTTATAAAAATGATATTAATGAATTATGAATCTTTTTCTTAATATATATATATATATATATATATATATATTTTTAAGAGAGAGAGAGAGAGAGAGATAATCATGAAGGAGATTAACTGAAAAGAATATTAATATAAATTTTTTTTCTGTACATTTTTTTTTATTGTTAAATATATTTTTATCTAATGATTATTTTTAATAAAATAATTTGGTTGGTAATCATTAAATAAAAATAAAAAGATGCTAACGATTATAAAATATATATAAAAAAGAGCTAATTTATAATAATATAAATTAATCTCCGGCCATATATATATATATATATATGAAGGAGCAGTTTAATCCTATAATTTTTAAATTTAATATATTTCTATATTTATATTTGTATCATATTTTATATATGTATTTAGTGCTTTGTAGGTTTTTAAAAAAAAGAAGAAGGAAACTTACAAATATGTGCTATGTGCTTTTTTTTAATATTATAAATTAAAAGTTAAAGAGTGAATTTTTGTTTTTTGTTTTCTTTTTTTGAAAGAGAAGTGAACTCCTTTGATTTGCAAAGAATGACAAAAAATTTAATGGGTTGGACTTTTCAAACCTGTCACTCATTGCTCATACGCGTCAAAAAGAAAAGTGTTGTTGGAAGAGAGGCACCTTCTGGTCCCTCCATCGAAATTTCTTCTGAAAAAAGAGGAAGGCTTCTCAATCTGAGCCAAAAATGGTTGCCGTGTGTCTGTATCTGTGAAAGCAATTCTTTCTCACTCAGGTCACTTCAATCAAGCCCATTCGACTGATACCAATTGTGGAACCGTCATCCTTAGCGGATAACAATTTAAATTAAAAAATTTAAAGAATTATCATTAATTTTATTTTTATTAAAAAAATTAAAAAGTTAAAAAAATATTTTACATTAAAAATTTAATTTTAAAAGTCTATTTATACATAAATAAAGATAAAAATTTAATCTCACGACATTTTTAATATATTTATTTTAAAATAATTATTTTAAATTAATTGTATAAATTTTATAACTCTTTAAAAATATTTATTTTATTTCCTTTAATAAAAAAATTGTTCAAAAAATTTATTTAATTTTAATTTTTTTTTTTTTTAAAAAATAAATAATTAAATTGTTATTAACTTAAATAATTTTTTTTTTAAATAAAATATAAAATTAATAAGTTTATCACAACTCAATTAATTTTATTTTATTTTTATAAAAAAATTATTTATAAAACTAGTGCAATATCACTATTTTAAATAAAAATCAATAATAAACATATCAATTCAATAAAATTAACAAAAAAATAAAACATTTTTTTCCATATGATTTTATCTTTATACCTTCAATCACTTCCAACTTAGTTTAAGTTATGTGACTAAAAAAAATATGTTAATAATTTTTTTTTCTTTTTCTTTTTTTATTATTTTTACTTAAAAAAAGAAAAAAACAAACCTGACTCCAAGAACCGTCATTCTTTTCCGCGTCACTCTTTTTCTTTCGTGTGCTATCACTAAGAAAGCTTGTTTTGTCTTTTTGTTCTTGATTTTGCTTGTACGTTTTGTCCTTTCATGTTTTGTCATCTTCCTTTTAGCTTTGTTCATTTGAAAAACTTTCTTGCAATGTTAACTTCCTTCTTCTTCTTCTTTTTTAAAAAAAATTAAAATTTTAATTATGCAAATCAAGGATGGTTCTTAATTTTAAAGGCTTTTACCCAAAGTTTTACGTTTTTTTTTTTTTTAAAAACTTAAAGACAGGTGGGCCAACATGATTTTTGCATTTGAGTGTTTACGTTACTTCCTGCTTTGTTTTTTTGCATTTGATTTTTTTTTATGTTAAATTTTTTTTATATACTCTTTATTATTATTTTTTATTTATTAATTTTAAATTCTAAAAAAAAAATTAATGACCGGATAAAATGAGGTGTTCACACCAATACTGACACTGCACTTGTTATCATGCCGCAACAAACCAATACTGATAGAGCTCCTATCATGACTTTAGACGCCCCACCAGAAAATGAGTATCTTGGACTCCAAGGCCACGTAGTCATTCATATATAACAATCCAATAATGATAGTGCTCTTATCATGCCACAGCTCATGGCTTGTATAGAGGCGCTAAAGAAGAACAATTGTAATCTCATCCGCATGCTTTCCAAGCATGTGAAGGTCTACCTCAAAGCCAATGTTGATTCCAAATATAAGGACCAGATTCTGGTGGCCCAACTGTTGACGGACCACAATCTACAAGGATTGTGGAGACCAATTTGGAAGCGAAGTCCAAAATGGGTGGTACATAGTTCAGAAGGCAAAAGATAGTGAATTGGGAACCCTTTTGGGCGATGATTGGATTCGAAAACACATTGCTAAAGTTCGGCAATATCGTGTTCACTATCAAAGAAGGTCATGGAATAAGGTGTTGCGCTTTTTGAAGGTGGACAACAATGGGTCAGTGGCGTCTAATGGTGCAGCAAAGTCAATGAAAGAGAAGCTCAAGTTGTTCAACAAGCAGTTTGAGGAGATATGCAGGGTCAGTCTTCATGATTTGTCTTTGATGAGCAGCTTAGGGAGAAATAAGAGTTTCACTAGTATTTGAAACATATAATTTTAATTTTAAATTTAAATTTTTTAAAATTAAAATCAATCTATAATATTAAATTTTATGTTTGAAATTCTAAAAGAATTATGATAAAAATTATAATTTTAAATTTAATTATAATTTTATTATTTAATGATATGATTTTGTAATATTAAAAAATTATTTATAAAATTAAAATTAATAAAAATATTAATATAATAATATTTTTACAATATAATCATATTTTTTATAAAGAAATTTTTTATGAATTTGTTTTAAAAAAAAAAATAATTATTATAATAATTTTTATATAAATATAAAAATAATTTTTTATATAAATATAAAATTTCAATAAATATGATTGTTCATAAATAAATATAAAGAAAGATAATTTAATTTTTAAATTATAAAATTAATAATTTTAAAGTATAAATTAAGAATTAAAAAAATTTAACTTAATTATTTTTAATTATATGAAATTGATTTATGAAATTATAATTTTAATTTTAAATAATATTTTAAATATAAAAATTAAAATTAAGAAATTAATTTTACAAACTTTAATTTTATGTTCAATTTTAAGAACTAAACACACTTAAAAAATCTAGTTGCCAGCATATGGAAACTTTATTGGTTCCAGAGTGTTCCGGAACTTGGTAAGCATGCAGATAAGTATATTAAGTATGGATTAGGGGACAATGTAGCAAGACTTGTTTGAAGGAAGCAGTGGACCAAATGATAGTCGTTAAGTGGAGATAAAGCTACTAGTTTTTGTGTGTGTGTATTTGTAGTGTAGAAAGCTTTGATTATCACAAACGTACTTCTAATGTGGCCTTGTACTATATATATCATTGTACGTTCATTTGCTCAGCGTCATTATATATTTTTATTTTTTTCGTGATCAATTAATATTATGATTCGTGATGCATTCAATTTGAATATTTTAAATTTATGTGAAAAATTATTTACTAAATTAAGATATTTAGAGTGTGTCTAATAGTTTGAAAGCAAAGAAAAGAGAGGCATCCAAGGGAAAGAAAGAAGGGAAGCGGGAAGTTTATTTTTTCTTTTATTTGAGAGTCTAAAATATATGAGAGGAAAGAAATAGAGAGTTTGATGTATGCTTTTACAATTTTATCTTTTATTAAAAAAATAATATAATTAACATATTTTATAAATAATATTAATTTGAAAAACTCTAAAAATATTTATATATTTTTCATCATTTAAAAAATAATTCTCAATTTTTTTTTTCTCTAAAAATATTATTTTTATTTTTAAAAAATTATTTTTTCTTTAAAAAATATTTCTATTTCCCAAAAAATTCTCTCTAAAAAATTTCTAAAAATTCTCTCTATAATTTTTTATTCTCTGTACGTTTGCTTTTACTGCAAACCTTTATCTCTAAATTTTACTCTTTCTGAAAAAAAAAATTCTATATCTCTCTCTATATATATTGGAACGCCCATTTATTAACCATGATGAAATTTTTGTTTTACTCCATTGAAGTACTCAAAACAAATTCCCTGAAATTAAAAAATATTTCAAATTTATTATATATTTCAAAAGAGAAAATTTTTGAACATTTCCTTCTATAAAAAATGGAAAACCTGAAAAACTATTTCGGGAAGTTCCTAGCCACAACACTTGAGTGAGTCATTCAAGTTTCAATGCATATTTTTTTGAATTTTTTATGTTATTTTGAAGGACCAGAAATTTCATTTATTAATTCAAAAGAGCAAGACACCAATCAACATAGAATACTCGCTCTTATTTGCCATCTTTTGCATAAATCTTACACTTTAAACTAGTATGTGACAGCAATTTGAAATTGACATTAGCACTAACTTTTAACATAATCTGTTCCTCATTACAACAAATTAGATGCAACAAATTAGACCCATAACATCTAGCACACCTTCCCCTCCATATGTGATAGATTACAAGTATAATGACTGAAAATTTGTCCCTCCACAGCTTTCTTCAGAACCTGAAAAGGATGTTCTGAACCATGAGTGTTCTCTTTGCTAGTTTCCTCATACTCATCCCAATTCTCTTTCTGTAAAACAGATCAGTAGGAAAAAAAAATCAGATTCATTAACAACTTACGTAACTTTAGTAGGAAAACACGGGATGGAAAGCTAAGTGTAAACCAAAAACTGAAAAAAGTACATCAATCATAAATGCAGAAGTTTTCCATTTCTTTATTGTACACATAGCATAGGGAGTCCTAATTTTTCTGAACTGACTGGATTAATGTAATATTAAAAAAGCACACTGAAAACTCATATTTAAGAAGAACATATTAAAGGTGTTAAAATAGGTCAAGTTCGATGGGTCGGTCCGAATAGCCCCATAAAATAAATAAGTTGGGTTAGCAAAATATTAGCCTAAACATTACATGGTCCAAATGGGTTGAACCCAAATGGGCTGGGCTGGGTCAGCCTACTCTTTTAACACTACTTAAGGTTAAATAGATTGGGATAGGTTAACAAAATGTTAGCCCGAAACTTATATGATTCGAATGGATTGGCCTGAAAATGGCCCAATCTAGAATGGGCTGACCCGAATGGGCCAGCCCGGCTCGTTTTGACACCCCTAAAAAATATCACACAAAACATTCATGGATATAATAGATATCACTCTAAAGCCCAACCAGTACAAACACCAAAATTGGACCTTTGGAAGTGAGTACTATTGAAAATACTTTTTCAAAATTAGAACAAAATATCAGGTCTTGTCGCGATTGGGATTGTGGCAGAATAACGACTTAAATAACAAAATTTTAGGAATCGCCACTAATTTTATTTTTATTAAGAAAAATTAGAAAACTAAAAAAAAGATGGTCTACGTTCAAAAACTCAGGTTCGAGAATCTAATTATGCATAGGGAAGAGTGAAAACTTAACCTCACAACACCCCTATTACATCTGCTTTAAGACGGTTACCTTAAATCAGTTATGCAAATTTTTATAACTCTTAAAAATATTTGTTTCACCCCTTAAAAGAAAATTGAAATTAAAAAAAAAAGCTTTGTTTTGAAAATTCATTTGATTTTTATTAAAAAAAAATAACAAATCATCAAGCTGTCACAACTTAGATGGTTTTAAAAGAAAAAACATAGGATTAACAAGTTGTCGTAATTCAGCTAATCCCGTCTTATTTTATTTTATTTAAAAAAAAAACTTTCAGTCATAAAATTAGTGCAAGATCAAGATCAATAATAAACATACTAATTCAATAAGTTAACAAAGAAAAGAAAATATTTTTATTTCATTTTTGTTTGTATCCTTAGCCCAAATTCAAAACAAGCAGAAAATCAAAACCACATACAACTTTCCTAACCCAACCCAAAGCTTGGGTCAAGCCCAATGAAGTTGTTTATACGTTTAAAAAAAATGAACTTTACAGCCCAACTCCCAACATCCCTAAATCAACGAGACATTGGCCCAAACGAAGATCAGTAGCCAAAATAGAAAAATGAAAACAAATAAATGCCCAAATGAATGAGATAAAAGAAAAAAAAAAATAAAATTAAAAAAAACGGTAAATGAAATAAAAGAAATTTAAAGGCAGAAACAAAAAAAACTAAAAGGGAAGGATTTGGGTTGTTCCTTCGTGACAAAGAACGAGACCCACAGGGGGCGTGGCCATCGAAGTGCAGATCGGAGACGACCGTGGGACGCAACGGTGGACCTCATAGATCTGGCGTTGGTGCGGCTGAGAGGAAGAGATCATAAGCGGTGATGCACGACTAAGCATGATAGCTTCGTGGTGGAGACAGTAGATGTGGGATCTGGTGGTTTGGTTGGGGGATATAGGTGTTCAGCTGCGTGGTTAGGTGGCAATGGATCTTCTGCGTCTTGCTGGTGGTGGTTTGCACAGTGGAGACGGAACAACTTGGTGGCTTCGCGTGAAGAAGTGGGCCTAGTGAGGCTCGTAGGTGGATCTGGAGGATAGTGGTGTGAGGTTGACAGTGGTTGGAGGTTGCGTGGTGGTACGGGTTTGGAGGAGCTTCACGGTTTGGTGGGGTTTCGCGGTGGTGGTGGCGATTTTCGATGCCGACATTTCGTGTGGGTGTGAAGGTGGATGGTTTGTGTTTGTTTTTTATTTTTATTTTTTTTATCATTTTAACTATAGGGATGAATTTGATGGAAATTTTTGCTTGAGTAGAGAACTATTTTGGGTGTAAATTTGCTTGGTTTGGTTATAGGAGTCTTCTTGTGTGATTGATTTTGCAATGGTGGGTTTGGGGTTTTTCTCAAGTAGAAGTGTAGATTGTGAAGTGTGTGTCTTTGAATGTAATGTAACGAATCCGTGAAGAAAAAAAAAAAATTTAGCGATTCAAGTGCAAACAGTAATGGCAACATCATGATGCATAATGAAAAAGGGAAATTGTTATACCTCTAATTTTCAGAAAAAAAAACACTTACAAAGTTCCTCTCACTCAGTTTCTGTTTACAAGATTCACTCCACCTTCTTCTCCCTTCTCTCTTTTCTTTCTCAGCAAAAAGATAGTAGTTACAGATAGGTGAGTTCTGAATTTCTAAGCAGAAAAGAAAAGTGAACAAGAGCTTAGCCAAAAAAAAAAAAAACAACCCCCAAAACTCTCTAACCCTTTTTTCTATGTTGCTGCCCTTTATATAGGCACAAAAATTCTGGCTTGGCATCCATGAAAGCAGATTTGTCTAGTCCTTTTCACTCCATTTTTTTTGGCTTGCTTCATTTTTCTTTTCTTCTACAGGGTTGCAACCTTCCATTTTTGTGTGTCATCCTTTCTGACCTCACCATTGTTGCAGAGGAGCTGCAACATGAGCCCCTTAAGAGACCACTATTCCCTTTCCTTTTTGATGCTCTATTTTTTGAAAATTTTTGTCGGCACTTTTTTTCTTCTCCTTCCATTACAAAATCGCTTGTTTTGTCTTTTATTTGTTGGCCCTATTCCTTTGGCTTTTCTGGTTGTCGTTAGCTTCTTTTCTTTTCTTTTTTATTTTTGAATCAAGACATACTTCTTTTAATTGACTCAAAGGCTTTTGGCCTAAATTCTCTTGTCTTCCTCTATTTGGCCTTGTTTATTTGGCTGATTACCAACTCCTTGCCTGCATCTTGTCTTTTCTCTTTGGCTTAAATGTTTGGCCATCTGCTGCAAGTCTTTTATTATGCTGTACCTGATCTGGATCATAATTTAAAGAAATGAGTAAAAATAAATAAATAAATAAAATCTTTTATTATTTTTTATTTTTATTTTTTCTAAATTAAAAGTTTTAAAGACTCAGACAAAATTGGGTGTTCACAGTTGTCCCTCTTTACTTATTTCTTAGTAAAAATTATGAATAACCGTAGTTTTTCATATGATCGTTGTAAGAAACGAGTAAAGACGTGAACTTAAATTTTGTCTAACAAAGGTGTGAACGAACAGATAAAGATGTTGATTAAAACCCAACGATCTCAAAAGGCAGATTTACGAGCTGTTGCAGCAACGTCGTTAATCCTATCAGGGTGAAACTCGGCGTAAAGCCAGAGACGTCATCACATTATCAACAAGCTGTCACAGCTCAGTTGACATTTATTTAAAAAAGAGATTTTTTTTAATTTAAATCATGTGAGTGACCTTCTGAATCGGAATTGCAAAAGGCAATGGGCCCAGCTCGGCAATGGGTTTGGCCCAGAATTTAAAGACAGTGGGCTTGGCCTGGGATTCAAAAAAACAGTGGGCATCTGGCGTCCCGAAATTAAAAGACAATTGGCATCTGGCGTTCCAAATTTTTTTAAAAAAAACAATGGGCTTGGCCTGAAATTTAAAAGACATTGGGTATCTAGTGTCCCGAAATTTAAAAGGCAATTGGTATCTGGCGTCCCGAAAATTAAAAAGCATTGGGTATCTGGCGTCCCGAAAATTAAAAACATTGGATATCTGATGTCCCAAAAATTAAAAAGTAGTGAGTATCTGACGTCCTAAAATTTAAAAAGCAGCGGGTATCTGGTGTCCTGAAAATTAAAAAGCATTGGGTATCTAGCGTCCCAAAAATTAAAAAGGTAATGGGCATCTGGCGTCCCAAAATTTTTTAAAAAAAACAATGGGCTTGGTCTGAAATTTAAAAGATATTGAGTATTTGGTGTCCCGAAATTTAAAAGGCAATAGGTATCTGGCGTCCCGAAAATTAAAAAGCAGTGGGTATCTAGCGTCTCGAAAATTAAAAGCAGTGGGTATCTGGTGTTCCAAAAATTTAAAAGCAGTGGGTATTTGGTGTCCCGAAAATTAAAAACAGTAGGCTTGGCCCGAAAATTAAAGGACAATGGGCTTGACCCAAAAGATTTTTTTTTCTTTTCTTCTTCTTCTTTTTTTCTTCTTTAGGAAAGATCATTAGGTCATTGGCTTAATTTTTTGTAAAAACATAGTCATCAAGTCAAGGACTTGAGATTATTATATTTTAGTTTTTTTATTTTAAAAAAAGAGAGATCATTAGGTCATGGACCTAAATTTTTTGTGAAAGCCACTAAGCCAAGGATTTGGAAAAAAAAATTCACTTCACCAGGTCATGGGCCTAGATTTTTTTTTTTAGTTTTTGTCTGTTCTTCTATAGTGAAGCTTGGCGTGAAAGTCAAAGACGTCACTTTCAAAGTTGTTGCAGCTTATTATCTCGTGAAAAAATGTTGTATTGTTCATTCATGCAACTCAAAATCTAAAGATCATGTCAATAAATTGAAAATATGATGTCAAAATCTTTCACTTGCATTCTCGATGTTAATTATTTTTTTCGAAAAATTTTGATCCATGAAACCCGGACGTAGGCTCTCGCAAACTAAGGTTTATCAACTTGTTTCAAATTCCTCAAGAATCTTCAAACATTGAGTATCTTTCCTTTCAAGTTTGATCATTAGGCACATAGTCCCTCTCTTCTTCCTAGCTCTCTTCAAAATCTTCACTTTTATTTTTTTCGGGGTACCTCTTGTTTCTTGGTCATCCCTTGAGATAACATTTCCCCTTCAATTGGAACTGATAAGTTCTTTTTAGTCTGAATTACTCATCAAGGAGTTACCATTAGATGGTCAAATTATAGTGTTGTACTCATGTTCACCTTACCTGAAGCATTACGTAACATATGTACATGAATTCAAAAGTACAATAGTAAAGAAGTGAACAACTTCCATATTAGTTTTGTAAGTTTGACTATAGAGAGGGTGTTTACAAAGGATGAGTATATAGAAAAAGACACAAAAATAGTATGGGATTCAAAGAGTGTTGCCCTAGTATGGATTGGTTCGACCTTTATAAAAGTCATCTTTAGTTGCCTACTAGGCATTATGACCAATGATTTACATCAAGCCAAATTGAACCAAAGAGGAATTTGTTCCAGCGTAGGTCAAATTGAACCGTAGAAAAATTTGCCCCATTCTAAGATTGAATTGAATAAGGCAGACACCCTATTGACCATAAGATTTGCCCTAGCGTAGGTCAAATTGAACTAAGGAAAAGGAAAAATTGCCCAAGTTTAGAGTCGAATTGAGCAGGGCAGAAACTTGTCCTAATGTAAGGCCAAGTTGAATCAAAAGATTTGTCCCAGTGTAGGCTAAACCGAGTTAGAGAAAAATGCTCTAGTATAGAGCCAACTCGAATAAGGTAGAAACTTGCCCCTGGGTAAGTCCCATTTTTATTCTTTTTATTCTTTTTTTTAAAGAAGTAATGAACTAGATACTTAGATGAACATAACCTTTTGTCTCAAAATTAACGCTTATGAAAATAAAAGCAATCATTCATTGATCATAATGGACTTTTTAAAGATTGTAACGTGGCTAAGGTTAGTGATTATGAAATGAAAGATATAAGGTTCAAACAAGTATTTAAGGGTTGGATGGGACCAATGATCCTTGTTTAAAATTGAACCTTGTCAACTGCTTTTGTTTTTTCAAGCACACTTTTCTCTTATTGTTCTCCATTCCTTCTATTTTCTTTTCACTTTAGTCATTCACCTTTGTCACGAATCATTTTATTTCATTTTCTTTCTTCTTTCTTTTCTTTCTCTCTTTTTATTTTCTTTTTCTTTTTCATCATCATTTTTTTCCTACCCTTTTCACCTTTACTTGCCTTTTTTTTATTATGCTTAAAAAAATACCATGGTAATCAACCTTTGTTTTGTGTTATCCCCTAATTTAGGGGTGATCTTTATCCAAGGTTTATTGAAGAAAACTTTCAAACTCAAAAGGGGACAACGAGAGATAGTAAAAAGATGAGTTCTTATGAAGGAGAGAGAAAGATGGTCAATCTTCATTTCAAATCTTGATTGCTCATTTTCAAACATTTTAATTTAGAGACAAAAATATTGTGCACAACAAGTGATTACTTCTTTGCTCCATTTTATTTTCTAATTGATTCATTCTTTTTCTTCTTCTTTTTTCTTTTTTTTTTTTTAGAAAATGGCACTTGCACACCTAGGCTTCATGACCACCAAAAGTTTTTTTTTTCTGAAATGAGAGTCCAATGGGATCCGAACCAAAAGAAATCAAGTAAAGGAAAGGAAAAAGTGATAAGAAAGAAATGACAAGAACATGAGTGCCAAGAATGTTGAGATCCATGCAAATCTATTACATTAATGCTTCAAGAGAGATTACATAAATTCAAGCATCACAAAAGTCTACGATGACAATCACATCACTTAACGCCTCAAATCTCCAATTGTTCAGAGGTTCCGAGTTGCTGGAGGGCGGTTGACATAGACAGAACAAGTTAGGACATATGAATGCGGTGAGGGAACATTATTGCCTTGATATGAAACTTGGTAAGCACTGACTTCTAACTCTTCCTCCTTTTTCGGTGCCACCATCTTAGGAAAGCTACTTTCTATATTTTTTGCATATAACTTACATAATCTTGCAAGGTTCTTAATCCTTTCTCTTGCCAAAATTAAATCAGAAAAATCCCCATAGGCAACCCCTGCCATCAACCCAATAAAAGGTGCTCCTAAGGTCCCCATGAAATACAAGCTTATCTCTAACGAAGTCAATGGTGGTTGAACTTGGGCTGCCAACATTCTCCATCTTTGAGCATATTGCTTAAAAGTCTCATCACTCTTCTTTTGCATTGCTCTTAGCTGTTCTTGGGTAGGTGCAGTGTCGATGTTGAATCGATATTGCCCCAAGAATAGATTTGTCAAATCATCAAATCATCCTAGCAAAAAATCATTGAATGGTCTAGTTGCATGTATCATTCCAAAGCCAGCCCAGTCAGGCTTTCATGAAATAAATTGATCAGGAATTTTTTATCCCGTGACCAAATGGTCATTTTGGTGATGTAAGTCTTCAGATGAAACTTTGGATTGGTGCTTCCATCGTACTTTGAGAAATCTGGAATTTCAAAGTCCTTACGGATATTGACTTCGGCCTCTGGGCACAGTTCATCGATTCCCACCGAATTATACAGGTTAGGGCCTTGAATGACTTTAATTTGTGCTTGCATCCTTCTTATCAATTCATCTCTTGATTTTTCTCTTTCTGAGTTACTATTCAGGAATATCTTCACTGGCTGCTCATGAGCAGCTTTTGCATTATTATTCTCCTGTTCAGGACTTCTGTTCATGGAACCATCCCCTTCATTTGCATCTATTCCAATGTCGGCAGGGGTTCCATTTGTTGTTCTGAGGGTCTCGATTAACTGTCTCAGTAAATTCTCGACCCTTGATTGTCTTTCTGCCATTGCATCAATTCTTTCTCTCATTTCATCCATCTCTCGACCCAAATTTCTCTCTGAGTTTGACATCTTTTGCAACCTAGTTTGCGACCTCGTCTCGAAGAGCCGAGTTTGTGCAATCTGTGTTTTTCGAGGATGAGCAATGGTTCAAGTTTTATTTTTATTTTTTGAAAAGAAAATTCTTTTTTTCCATTTTTTTAAAAAAAATGCATGATAAAAATTTGTTCTTTTTTTTAAAAAAAACTTAATGCAAAAACGAAAGGTGTGAGGAGAAGATAGATAAAGAATAAATACGCTCCCTTTGTGTCCTAATGAGATTGCCTTGAACTTGGGGATTTCTATCGTAAGAATTTACTGGTCTTTATAATTCATGAGAACTTTTATTGGGTGTCTCAATTATTCTAAAGGCCTCTAGAGCTAAGTCCCATTTCAAAATATTGACCACAACAGTGGGTAAACCACTAGGTGCAGGACATTCATGAAAAAGACACACTCTATATGAGATTTTCGAAATAACCAAACAGGATGTACATCCAAAATGACTATCACTACGCAACCTCTATCTAACTTGGGTTTCACTCAGACCCGGGTATATGGCCTCACTTGAATGTGTGTGAGAAACATGTAAGTGCGATGTGTGTAACGAGCATACAAACTTTTATAATCCTAAAAACTACCCACATTCTGCATAACAAAACAAACACAACACAAATTCCCAAAGGTTCTCTATCCTAAGGTTTGCATAACAAACAAAGATTACAATTAAAATAATCAATAACCAAATTAAACAAAATAGAAAAATACGACAAAACAGAAAGGGTAAAACAAACATAGAAATGTCACAAAATTTGCGCAACCAATTTACAAAGGCTTGACTCTCAAATATTCCCTGCGGAGTCGCCAACTGTCGCGACCGAAATTGCGGCGGGATAACGACTTAAATTACAAAATTTTAGAAATCGCCACCAATTTTATTTTTATTAGGAAAAATTGAAAAACCAAAAAAAAAGATGGTCTACATTCAAAAACTCAGGTTTGAGAGTCTAATTATGCACAGAGAAGGGTAGAGACTTAACCCCACAGCACCCCTATTACATCCGCTTTAAGACGGTTATCTTAAATCAGTTGTGCAAATTTTTATAACTCTTAAAAATATTTGTTTCACCCCTTAAAAGAAAACTGAAATAAAAAAAAAGCTTTGTTTTGAAAATTCATTTGATTTTTATTATAAAAAAAATAACAAATCATCAAGCTGTCACAACTTAGATGATTTTAAAAGAAAAAAAATAGGATTAACAAGCTGTCGCAACTCTGCTAATCCCGTCCTATTTTATTTTATTTTTTAAAAAAAAACTTTCGGTCATAAAATTAGTGCAAGATCAAGATCAATAATAAACATACCAATTCAATAAGTTAACAAAGAAAAGAAAATATTTTTATTTCATTTTTGTTTGTATCCTTAACCCAAATTCAAAACAAGCAGAAAATCAAAACCACATACAACTTTCCTAACCCAACCCAAAGCCTGGGTCAAGCCCAATGAAATTGTTTATACGTTTAAAAAAAAAATTGAACATTACAGCCCAACTCCCAACATCCCTAAGTCAACGAGACATTGGCCCAAACGAAGATCAATAGCCAAAATAGAAAAATAAAAACAAATAAATGCTCAAATGAATGAGATAAAAGAAAACCAAAAATAAAAAAAAAATAAAAAACAAAAAAGTAGATAAATGAAATAAAAGAAATCTAAAGGCAAAACAAAAAAACTAAAAGGGAAGGATTTGGGTTGTTCCTTCGTGACAAAGAACGAGACCCACAGGGGGATGTGGCCATCGAAGTGCAGAGCGGAGACGACCGTGGGATGCGACGGCGGAGCTCGTAGATCTGGCGTTGGTGCGGTTGAGAGGGAGAGATCTTAGGCGGCGGTGCACGGCTGAGCGTGATAGCTTCGTGGTGGAGACGGTAGACGCGGGATCTGGTGGTTTGGTTGGGGGATATGGGTGTTCAGCGACGTGGTTGAGTGGCTATGGATCTTCTGCGTCTTGCTGGTGGTGGTTTGCGCGGTGAAGTCGGAACGGCTTGGTGGCTTCGCATGAAGAGGCGGGCACGGTGAGGCTCGTAGGTGGATCTGGAGGATGGTGGTGTGGGGTTGACGGTGGTTGGAGGTTGCGTGGTGGTACGGGTTTGGAGGAGCTTCACGGTTTGGTGGGGTTTCGCGGTGGCTGGTGGCGATTTTCGATGTTGACAAAATGGGTGTGAAGGTGGATGGTTTGTGTTTGTTTTTGTTTTATTTTTTTTATCATTTTGACTATAGGGATGAATTCTGATGGAAATTTTTGCTTGAGTAGAGAACTATTTTGGGTGTAAATTTGCTTGGTTTGGTCATGGGAGTGCTGCTGCGATTGATTTTGCAATGGTGGGTTTGGGGTTTTTATCAGGCAGAAGTGTAGATTGTGAAGTGTGTGTTGCTGAATGTAACAGAATCAGAACGTGAAGAGAAAAAAAAATGTAGCGATTCAAGTGCAAACAGTAATGGCAACATCTTGATGCATAATGAAAAAGGAAAATTGTTATACCTCTAATTTTCAAAAAAAACACTTACAAAGTTCCTCTCACTCAGTTTCTGTTTACAAGATTCACTCCACCTTCTTCTCCCTTTTCTCTTTTCTTTCTCAGCAAAAAGATAGTAGTTACAGATAGGTAAGTTCTGAATTTCTACGCAGAAAAAAAACGTGAACAAGAGCTTAGCCAAAACAAACAAACAACAACCCCCAAAACTCTCCAACCCTTTTTTCTACGTTGCTGTCCTTTATATAGGCACAAAAATTCTGGCTTGGCATCCATGAAGGCAAATTTGTCCAGTCCTTTTCACTCCATTTTTTTTTGCTTGACAACCTTCCATTTTTGTATGTCATCCTTTCTGACCTCACCATTGTTGCAGAGGAGTTGCAGCATGAGCCCCTTTGGAGACCGCTATTCCCTTTTCTTTTTGATGCTCTATTTTTGAAAAATTTTGTCGGCACTTTTTTTCTTCTCCTACCATCACAAAAACACTTGTTTTGTCTTTTATTTTTTGACCCAATTCCTTTGGCTTTTCTAGTTGCCGTTAGCTTCTTTTCTTCTCTTTTTTATTTTTGAATCAAGGCATACTTCTGTTAATTGACTCAAAGGCTTTTGGCCTAATTGCTCTTGTCTTCTTCTATTTGGCCTTGTTTATTTGGCTGATTGCCAACTCTTCTTTGACTTAAATGTTTGGCCATATGTTGCAAGTCTTTTATTGAGCTGTACCTGATCTAGATCATAATTTAAAGAAGTGAGTAAAAATAAATAATAATAAAAATTTATTATTTTTATTTTTATTTTTTTAAATTAAAAATTTTAAAGATTTGGACAAAATTAGTTGTTCACATGTCTCAAACCAATAAATAAAAACATACTTATATAAACTCATTATGAGACAGAAGTTTAAAAAAACAAAAAAACAAAAAAACAAAAAGCAAGCTGAATTATACGACCAACTGTCTCCATTTAGTATAACAATATAAATTATAAGCACCAGAAGCCAATAATTGAATTAAATTATATATCTTCAAACACCGAAACAGAGCCCGTAAACCATGCATCTTTACCATTTCTACTACTAAGTTCCAAAACATGGGCAATAAGAATGCAAAGTAGATAATGGGTTGTTAGGTTTGCTATAAAAACCTGCTACAAATTCCATACAAGAATGTAGAAATTTGGTACAAGTAAAACACATCTAAACTAAAGGACAAATAAAAATAGCTTAAAGTTATGATGACTCTAAAGACTAATAATCACTTATATAATTCAAGTATATTTATACATAACTGTAGAAGTGTGTGTGATGGTGGATGAGGTGCTGCTGTGAGTAGGTGTATATGGGTAGTGATGAGTGCAGTAGTGGTGTTATTCAAGGTGAACTAGGTGCTGCTTTGGTGCAGGGACATTGCAAGTTTGGATGAGTCAAGTAAGTGGTTACTCTAAAGACTAATAATCACTTATATAATTCAAGTATATTTATACATAACTGCAGAAGTGTGTGTAATGGTGGATGAGGTGCTGCTGTGAGTGTGTGTGTATGGGTAGTGATGAGTGCAGTAGTGGTGTTATTCAAGGTGAACTAGGTGCTGCTTTGGTGCAGGGACATTGCAAGTTTGGATGAGTCAAGTAAGGACATTTTGAAAATCTAATCACACAGAACAGGCACTACAAACACACACAATTATATCCTAGACTTATAAAAAATTCTCAAACAAACAGCTCCTAGTTCTTGAAACAACAAAACCAACAATATTTATCAAGTGAGAAGCCAGACCCACATAAAGTAAATAAATAAGACAAAATAATTAATGCATCAAAACAGATCTAAGTAAACCATATATCCAAACAGACATGTGATCAAAGTGAAGAAAAAATTATTATCAACAGATTCAGAACTTTCAAGAAAATTTTAGACATGAAACTGAAGAGAAACTTGCCTCAATGAGCGGTAATATGAACCATCAAGCTGCTGCCTTCTTTTCGTTCATCCCAGCATGAGTAAACCAAAGAATGGGAACTTAAAGATTAAGGAAGTGGCAAGGGAGGGAAGAACACCATATGAGGCTGTCTAAGTCCAAAGAAAATCACCATATGAGGGCATGAACCTTAAGCACATTAAGTCCCACCCACAGCCAGTACAAAATCGGCAGAGACAGCCCTGCACATTTTACCTCTCATGATTATATATACGTACATACACACATACAACTTGTTAAAGTTTTAAAGCACCTACTACACATTTTCCAACATCTCCCACGAACCATCCCTAATTCACAGTTACTGATAGCCAAATATTCCATGGCTAACTAAAATCAACAGAATAATTAGACTAAGCTGCATCCAAGTCCAACAAAAATCTACACCAAGCTTTTCAAAATGATACAAAATTTTGTAAATTCAGGGAAAGGGATAACCATCTCAGCTGGTTGAAATGCCTTATCCTTATGTAGCAGATTCAGGGAAGTACCAAGTGAAACATAATGGCACCGTCAACCAGACCATATTTGTGAACCAAGTGTATGATCATACAGGATAATACCAATGAAAAATGAAATTGGATTTATTTAGGCATGATGATAAGCATCATCAATAAAATAATCCTAAAGATTGTTTAAAGAAATGTTTATTACATCACATAATGAATTTTCAGTGATATCCAATCTGATAGCTCACAGATATTGTTTATACTTTTTGTACAATAGGACAAGCTCACAGATATTGTTTACACAAATGAATTTTGATACACACTCCCTGTTTAGTTCCAAAAAATATGTTACACTGTTTTTTTTATTTGTTAAATCAGTTGTGATATTCTTACTATTAACAATGCATATACTTCTTTTCACACTCTTTCCAATATCATTCATTATATTTATATTTTCTTATCACTTTCTCTCGCTAAATCTAATACTCTTAAAAAGAGTTTCAATAGTTCATACACTCCGGGGTAGATGATGATCTTTTTTCTTAATAAATTAAAATTTAGACTTTCTAAGAAAAGAGGGGGAGAACTTTACCTCGACAGTTCCTCCGAGGACTTTTCCTTTACAGTTCATATGAGGAATTTTCCTTGACATTTCCTCTGAGAAAAGAGGGGTTGGCTTCTGATCGTGAGCTAAATATTGCCGTTCTCAGTGTCTCTATCTGTAAAAGCAACTGTTACTCACTCACCCCAAGAAGAACGCGATGCCCGTGCTCGGCCAAATTCGGAGATGGCTGATGCAGCCAAATTTATGGAGGTTTCTGAGTTTTCTCTCAACTGTAATTGGGCTGGTCTGTTACGCTCGCAGCTCCCCCTTCAACCATCTATTCAAAAAGTGGAACTTCTTCAAATTTTTTGTTTATATTGTTATCAGTTTTATCATCTGCCTCATAGTTTTGTTTGCAAAGGTATGGCAACGCTTAAGGAGTCACCTCGTCAAAGCTCATTTGACAGTTACAATTTTCACGGGCTCGTCTGTGTACTCCTTTTTCTTTGAAAAAGCCTTAAAAGGAAAACCAGATGCATATAGCCTGATTTCGTGTGCTGCGTTTGCTATCATGTCGCTCAGCTTATCAAGGCAGAGTCACTGCGGATTCGAAGTGGATCTCCTATATTTTTTCCTCGGATGTCTATTCGTACTACTCGCGAGGATACATTTGTTGTTAGCTATTTTTGGAGGAGGTGGTTTCACTTATTGCCTTACCATGCTTCGTTACTCTCTAGATGCCCAACGGCCCCAACCAGAAGATGTTGACTTGGAGCAAGGACTCGTTGGCGATTCACAACAAGCCAATACTGGTAGTCCTCTTCTTACCATACCACACCAAGCTAATACTGATAGTGCTGCTCTCATGACTTTTGATGCCCCACCTCAAAATGGGCATCTTGAACTCCAAGATCACGGAGTCACTCAAATCGATTCACATTCACAACCAGCCAATACTGGTAGTCCTCTTCATACCATACCACAACAAGCTAATACTGATAGTGCTCCTCTCATGACTTTTGACGCCCCACCACAAAATGAGTATCTTGAACTCCAAGATCACGGAGTCACTCAAGTCGATTCACATTCACAACCAGACGATGGCAGAGTTTTTAACATTTCAAAGTTCAGGGATATGGTCATGGCAGAGTATAAGCATTTTATAAAGGTACTTAAGAGGCAAAATCAGAATGTCAAGGAAATGCTTTTCGAACATGTGGTTGAATACTTATCAGCCAATGTGGCGCAACTGCGGACCGACCCCAACTTGGTGATTGATGTGCTGCGGTCGGAATTTATCAACAAACTTCACCAAATCGTGGAGCTCATGGTGGCCAGTGGGATTAAGGAGGAAGAGTGCTGCCAAACGTACATCAGTTGGCGCAGGGAATTTTTAGAAGAGTTTCTATCTTTTATAATGGTGGAACAGTTCAACACCGAGGACGTTGACGTGAAGAATATTCAGAGGTGGATTAAAGCTTCCAACATAGTTGTCCAGATACTGTTTCCCAATGAAAGGACACTCTGCGATCGTGTCTTCTCCGGGTTCTCTTCCATCGCGGATCTCTCTTTCACAGAGGTTTGCAAGGAATTGACGAATCGTCTGCTAGATTTCGCCAATACCATCGCAATTACGAGCCGTCTTTCTTCGAATCATTTGCTCAGCATTGTCAGAATGTTCGAGAGATTGCGTGACTTTATTCCAGAGTTACAATCAGTGTTTTATGATCAGTGCAGTGTGTTGCTTAGGAATGAAGCAATCATGATTTGGAAGAAATCTGGCCGTTGCTCAAACGACGTCGTCCACCTGGACCTCGCCACCACCACCTCCTCCTCCTCCTTTTCCTCCACCTTCTCCATCGACTTGGACGAATCCAAGGAGGCGAGAATCCAACGCCTCATATCGGAGCACCCGGTGATCATCTTCACCCGATCCTCCTGCTGCATGTGCGACGTCATGAAGAGGCTCCTCGACACCATCGGCGTCAATCCCACCGTCATCGAATTGGACGACCACGAGATCGCCGCCCTCCCCCACTCCTCTTCTTCCGATAATCACGAAACCACCACCGCCACCACCGCCATCCGCAGCAGCACTCCCGTCGTCTTTATCGGCGGCACCTGTGTTGGCGGCCTCGAGTCCCTCTGCGCCCTCCACATCAGCGGTCACCTTGTCCCCAAGCTCGTCGAGGTCGGTGCTCTCCGGGTATGACTCGTCATCTATCATCTATATATATTGCTTCCAAAAAAAAAAAGCAAAAAAATTATAAGTAATTGTATAATTTTGGTAAATCTCTGTTAAATGAAATCTCAATTTCAATCCTAGTCTATGAAAGTTTTTTCCTATACCATTTCTATCTTTTTTTTAATGGACGGTGACTACTGAATATTAATAACATTTTTATTTTATTATTGATCTTAAAAATAAATATTATTGATGGGATCATGACAAGTGAATCGAATCGTCAAATAATAAAAATAATAAGAAAATCAGATATCAATCTCAGGGATCAATGATTAAATACTAATTCACGAAATTAACTACTATTTAAACTCAATTTTAGATCAAAGTTGGCTCTAATGACAAAAATAAAAGAAACAAATGAACTAACGCAATGATAATATTTTTTGACTTTTTATACTTGACAAATTAACAAACACTTAGTATGTAAGATGATTAAAAGTCAATTAATGAAAGAGTTGGGATTAAGTTTCATTTAATTTCACCTACTGCATATCAATTAGAATAAATACAAACTATTATTCCTATTTTGTTACTAATTCTCTAAATTAATCAAATCTTAATTTCTTAAGCAATTGAACCTTTATTTTCAATTAAAACCCTTAATTATTTAGGTGATTCTAAGAGATAACAAGCATTAAGATTTAGAATTTAACGAGGTAACAAGCAAATCAATGACTATTTCTAGTTTAGAGATAAGCAAGGTTTATAATCTCATAGCACAATTATACATCAAATTTTCATTCAACATATAATCCTAAAATCATTCCAAAGAGGACCAATCCTTAAAAAGCAATAAGAAAAGATATTAAAACTCAAAATAGGATAGCAACTTATATTAATATAATCCAATATAAAAAACAAGCAGGATCCATCAAAATTCATCTAATCCTAACAAAGTGAGGTTTAGCTAGACATTGTAACAATAACAAAAACTAAGATAAGAGAAGAGAATAAAGAAAACTCCATATGTTGATGAAGATTCAATTTGATTCCACTTCTCCTCCCTTCAAACCATCGCCGAGCTCTCAAAATAGGGTTCTTCGTTTTCCAAAATATCCCCCCGTAGTTGCCAGCCACCCTAGGTTATGATAACACAACTTTTTATACTGATATGGACGCCTAGGCGCTACGTTTAGAGCGCCTGGGTGCTGAACGTCCAGCATGTTCTTTTCTTTTATAATCTTGAGCGCCTAGACATTTCATCTTGAGCGCTTAGGCGCTGAACATCTAGGGAATGGTTGCTGAAACACTGAAGGGCCCCTAGGCGCTGCTTCTGGAGCGCGTGGGCGCTGTTTCTGGAGCGCCTGGGCGCTAAACATCCAGAGAATTTTACTCTTGATATGCTTCCTAGGCTCTAAGTTCTCCTTTCTTGAGTGATTTCCTTTGCCACGTTGAGCTTCATCCTGTTTTCCTTGGTGCCTACAATCAAAACAATAGCAAATGAGTTAAAGCACCAATAATTCTAATAAAAATGAACTCAATCTAACGAACTAAAATGGATCAACTAGAAAGATAAAATAAAGTTGTCTTAAGGTCAAAACAACATCAAAAGTTGGACTTAAGCGGTGAAATCCACTCAAAAAGCTTTGGAAAAACAAATAATCTAGCAGATTATCACCACCCCAAACTTAAAACTTTGCTTGTCCTCAAGCAAAAACAGAATAACAAACGAGCCAAGTAAAAAGACAACTCCACAACTCAAACACCAACGTTGAACTAAATAATATAAACTAAGAGTGTCCCACAATTCAAAAGCATCAAAGTCATAGCAAATCAATTCATACATGCATTCCTGAAAGTAGAACTCTCAACTGTGTAACTAAAATTCAAAGGGTCAAAAATAAGGATCATCACAACCATGCACTTATCAATCACAGCTTGAAAGCCACTGAACACGACCGCAAAATACACCTGATAATTAGGTCACTTAACTTCTCTATAGATGAATAGAGACTCTCAGTCACTCTTGTATTTGGACTTATGTTTCCCTTAATAATCACTTTTTAAGCTCAACCTCCTTGGATTTGCTTTCATCTAAAACATGCTTACACGCAACTCACAAATGCAACAATCAAAAGGACTTTTTAAGGGTTGTAATGGGGTCAAGGTTAAGGGTGAAGACTTTCATTATACTTCTCCTCATGAATTTAAGCTTCTCTTTATTCTCTTTCTCTTTTTCCCATACAATTTTTATTTTCATTTCTTTTTCTTATTTTTCTATTCTCCCCCCCCCCCCCGCTTTTTCAAATATCTATCTTCATAACCATCATTTTCTTTTTTTATGTTTTTTTTTTCAGCCACATTCAATAATGGTTACCCCAAACTTAGTACAATGCTAATCCACACATTCAATAAATTCAATGCTTACCTATTCTTTTCAGGTGGATAAGACATTAATCATTTTGGTTAAAGCATGTTGTATGAGTTGACAAAGAATTCAGTTTATTAGACTCAAAGGGGTAACACAATGGAAACAAATATCATTTGGTTAGATATATGGCTATCTGGCTTAACAACAAAATTGCCTTTATCATGTTGATGCATTATGCAAATCACGGCATACAAATGAGATTCAAGCAAAGCTAGGAGAATAGAAACTCACGAGTAACCTCTCATCAAAGCAAAAATGTTGAAGGCTCAAAACAACTCCCAAGGATGAATTATGAAATCCAATCACAAAAATCACCAAGTATATTAACAATAAGCTATAAGATTCATGTATGGAAATCATAATCCTCATTCAAGTACCACAATCTAAGAAATAAGTCCATAAAACTTTCAAGTTTTCCTAACAAGCAGTGCATGCATGGTTGGCTCACATAACAATGATACTATCAAACATGGGGACCCACAAAAGTAAACTCCAAACAACTCAACATTGGCTTGACTCACAAAGGCAATAAACTCAAATTAACAAGAAGTTAAAACTAAACATAGCAATTAGGCAAAATGCACATAGACACATTAAACAAATAAAAATCAAACAAAAATGACTAAAATGAAAAAGTAGAGATAGAAGAGCCTGAGCATGGGTTGCCTTCCATGAAGCGTTTGTTTAACGTCATTAGCTCGACGTTGCCTTTTATTTATGGTGGCTTGAAACATGAGAAATACAATGACGTCTTTCTTTTATCAGATCTTTGCCTCCATACTTGGTCACTGCCCTTGAAATCCTCTCCAAAAATATTATGAACTCCAGTTGGAACTGGTTGTCCCAAGTGTGCCTTGGCATCAGAAACTTCACTAGGCCATGGGATTTTCAATTTATCAACATGTAAAGTGTCAGGTTTCATTTTGTCAGAAGAATTCAGATCAACTTGCACTAAACTATTAGAACTGGAAGAATCCTTTTTTTTTTTTAGCAATCTTGGAGACAAGGGAATCTTTCACTTTCTTATCAACAATCTTGGAAGTACAAGAATCAATATTAATGAATGAAGAAGAGTTCTTACCATCCAACCCCTTTTTAGATTTACCTTGAATGCAATTAACAGGGCATGAAGATCTAATGTTGGGACAAACTTATTAAAAACATTGAGGGTCACTTGATATTCATCCATCCTCAAAATAAGTTCTCCTCTAGGCCCATTAATTAATGTTCCTGAAGTTGCTAGAAATGGTCTTCTAAGAATTAACGAGATAACATCATCCTCGTCCATATCTAAGATCACAAAGTCAGCTGGAAAAATAAATTTGTCTACCTTCACTAACAAATCTTCTACTATACCATACAGATGTCTGATTGATCAATCTCCTAATTGAAGGGATATCATTGTAGGCTTCACTTTTTCAATTCCCAACTTGCGCAAGATTGATAATGACATCAAATTAATGCTCGCACCTAAGTCACATAAAGCCTTGTCAGCATTCAACTTTCCAATAGTATAAGGGATGCTAAAACTTCCTGGATCCCTTAACTTCGGTGGTAACTTCCGTTGAATTATGGCGCTGCACTCCTTAGTAAATGTTATAGTCTCATCTTCTTTCAACTTTCTCTTCTTAGATAGGAAATCCTTCATGTATCTAGCATAAGAAAGACATTTGTTCTAGAGCTTCGGCAAACAGAATATTGATTTGCAGCTTGTTAAACACCTCTATAAACTTTTCAAACTATTTTTTTTTATCTTGCTCCTTCTTGAGTCGTTGAGGGAATGACAACTTGATAGTTGGCGGTAGCATCTTCACTTCTTGCTTATTTTGTGACTCCTTTTCATTAGCGTCATTAGACGAGTTACCTTGAGATATTTCAACTTTCTCATGAGGCATTTCTTCACTAGGTTCCTCAACTTTACCTTCACTGTTTTTCTCCTTCCATAGTTGAGGCTCAATTACTTTCCCACTCCTAGTTGTTATGGCTTTCACATGCTCAATTCTTCTAGGATTTGGGACTGTGTCACTTGACAGTGAACTTGGAGGTCTCTCCGAAATCTGTTTTGCAAGTTGGCCCACCTGAATTTCTAAATTGTGGATTGAAGCATCTTGATTTCTAAACTTTGGTCTTGTCTCTTCCATAAAATCAGTAGTTTTTTGAATAAAAGATGAGGTTTGTATAGTCAATTTCTCTAATGCTAACTCCCAAGAAGGCTTCTTTTCACTAGACTGAGGTTGAAAAGATGAAGGACCTTGACATGATGAATTTTGAGGGTGTCCTTGGTATCTCATCTGTTGTCTTGGTTGAACTTAATTGCCTTGGTTACTCCACGAAAAGTTTGGGTGGTTCCTCCACCTCGGGTTGTAAATGTTGGAGTAGGAGTTATTTTGTTACCTTGGAGGATTGTTCATGAAGATAACTTGCTCTTGAGCTGGAGATCCAAACATATTTCCTGAACAATCCACATTCTCATGTTCACTTCCACAGAAATCACAAGCCAACGGAGTATTACTCACCGCATTTACACTAAGAGTGTCAACCTTTTTCATGAGATTCTCAAGTTGTTGAGTCAAAATCTTATTCTGAGCTAACAGTATATTCACTGAATCCATCTCTAAGTACCCTTTCTTTACCACGACTCTTTCCCCATTTCTCTGGTAATAATTATTAGCCATCATTTCAAACAAATCCCAAGCTTCCTCTGGAATTTTATAATTCAAAGCCTTATTTACTGCAGCATTAACCATGACTTTAGTCTGGGGTAACATACCATTATAAAAACTTTGCACCTGGATCAAGAAGTCAAAACAGTGATGTGGACACTTCCTTAGTATTTCGTTATATCTTTCCCAAGCCTTACTGAGAGATTCCCCATCATGTTGTTTGAACTAAGTGATCTCACTTCGCAACTTTGCAGCCTTGGACGGAGGGAAATACCTTGTCAAAAATTTCTGAACCAAAATTGCCCAAGTAGTTATGCTTCCTCTTGCCAATGAGTCCAATTAGCTCTTAGCCTTGTCCCTCACGGAGAAAGGAAACAATCTTAAACGAATAACATCCTCGCTCACCCCCGTTCAGCTTCACAGTATCACAAATTTGCAAGAACCCCGCTATATGTGCATGTGGATCCTCATTGTCAAATCCTCCAAACTGATTGTTCTGAACCAAATGGAGTATAACTGGCTTCAATTCAAAATTATTTGCTTGAACTGGAGGTCTTGTTATGCTTGCTCCGCACCCATCCATGTTAGGAATTGAGTAATCCATGAGAGTCATAACAGGTGGTTGTAGTGGTGGAGAATTAAGATTGTCTCCATTGTCTGCGATGTCTTCAACAATGATGTGATTCCTTCTTTGTTCTCTTGCTTGCTTCCTCAAAGCTCTTGCGGTTCTTTCTATTTCAGAGTAAAAAAGAAAGTGGTCATGATGAATGGTACCTCGCATACAATAGAGACACAACGTTAGAACCAAAGTAACTGAGTAAAATGCAAAAATTTAAATAGAAAATTCTAAACGTACTAAAAATAGGTAAAATAAAGTAAACTAAACACTGCAATGAATGAATGAAAGAAAAATTGTTTAAACTAGTAGCTGCCTTCGTGATTAGCGATATTGGTAAAATCGATTCCCGGCAACAGCGCTAAAAACTTGATCGGATTGCGGCAAGTGTACCAAATCGTCAAGTAATAAAAATAATGAGAAAACCATATATCATTCTCAGAGATCAATGACCAAATACCAATTCACGAAGTTAACTATTATTTAAAATCAATTTTGGATCAAAGTGGACTCTGATGACAAAAACAAAAGAAACAAATGAACTAACGCAATGACAATATATTTTGGGTTTTTATACTTGGCAAATTAACAAACACTTAGTGTGCAAGATGATTAAAAGTCAATTAATGAAAGAGTTGGGATCAAGTTTCATTTGATTTCACCTATTGCATATCAATTTGAATTAATACAAGCTACTATTGCTATTTTATTACCAATTCTCTAAATTAATCAAATCCTAATTCCTTAGGCATGAACCTTTATTTCCAATTAAAACCCTTAATTCATTAGGTGATTCTAAGAGATAACAAATATTAAGATTTAGAATTCAACGAGGGAACAAGCAAATCAATGACTATTCCTACCCTAGAGATAAGCAATGTTCATAATCTCATAACACAATTATACATCAAAATTTCATTCAACATATAATCCTAAAATCATTTCAAAGAGGATTAATCCTTAGAAAGCAATAAGAAAAGAGATTAAAACTCAAAACAGGATTGTAACTTGTATTAATATAATCCAATATAAAAAACAAGTAGGATCCATCAAAATTCACCTAATCCCAATAAAGTGAGGTTTAGCTAGACATTGTAACAATAACAAAAACTAAGGTAGGATAAGAGAATAAAGAAAGCTCCATATGTTGATGAAGATCTAATTTGATTCCACTTCTCCTCCCTTCAAACCACCGTCAAGCTCTCAAAATAGGGTTCTTCTTTTTCTAAAACGTCTCCCCGTAGCTGTCAGCCACCCTAGGTTATGATAACACAACTTTTTATGTTGATATGGGTGCCTAGACGCTACGTTTGGAGTGCCTGGGTGCTGAACGTCCAGCACGTTCTTTTCTTTTATAATCTTGAGCGCCTAGGCGCTTCGTCTTGAGCGCCTGGGCACTGAACATCTAGGGAATGGTTGCTGAAACAATGAAGGGCACCTGGGCGCTGCTTCTGGAGTGCCTGAGCGCTGAACATCTAGAGAATTTTACTATTGATATGCTTCATAAGCTCTAAGTTCTCCTTCCTTGAGTGCTTTCATTTGCCACATTGAGCTTCATCCTATTTCTATTGGTGCCTACAATCAAAACAACAACAAATGAGCTAAAACACCAATAATTCTAATCAAAATGAAGTCAATCTAACGAACTAAAATGGATCAACTAAAAAGATAAAATAAAGTTATTTTAAAGTCAAAATAACGTCAAAAATTGGGCTTAAACGGTGAAATCAACTCAATTTTTTTTGAAACAATAGATAATTTAACATATTATTAATTATTAATATTTTTTCTAATAATTTTTTTAAATATATAAAATAAATTAATAATAAAATAAATATTAAACAAATATAAAAAATATGTTACTCACATTTCTATTGAATAAAAACGTTGGAATCAATCAACGAGTATGGTTTTGGCGTGAATGGTACTCGCCGTTTACTGAGGGAACACATGTTTGGGGGAGAATGAGCATTTGTCACAGTTGTTTGTGTTTTTCTTTTTTTGGTGTTACAACGTTGTTTGTTTTGTTTGGCTTGTGCTCTGTTCAATGTTCTACTCAGTGGGTTTGTGTGAATGGGTTCATTATTTGATCTCCTCAGTAGATTGGGTCCCATTTGGCAATTATTATGCTATCAGGTCCTTGGAGGATCATAAGCTTATGCTTATCCATCTATGTGATAGAAAGATGGGAATTTCTTCTTCGTTTTTAAGCGGCATGTTTATGGAGTTGGAGAATGAGATTCGCGATGATTCGGGACAGGCAGTTGTTCCCGGTGGGCTTCATCCGGTTACCCATAAAGTGATGAAGTGTCTCACTGATGTTGTTTTTGAAGCTAGGGATACCCTTGAGCATATTTTCAAAGAATACCCAGTGGTTGTTGATGGAGAAGGAACATCTCCTTCCCTTTCTGTCCAGTTGGCTTAGATAATTGAGCTGTTAGAGAGCAATTTGGAAGCCAAGTCTAAAAACTACACGGACCCTACTTTGGGCTATGTTTTCATGATGAAAAATGAGAGCTACATACAATATAAGGCAGATGATAAGTGGATCGTACTGGACCCGATCTGTGGGTCGTATTGGGCCCGATTAATCGACATGGATAACTTTTTTTGACCGATCATTTTTCAACTCGGCTCATCTTTTCAGATGGCCAAACTGAAGAGCTGTGGATCGTCTTGGACCTGGAATATAGATTATGTCTGTTATAGCAGTAAGCCCAGAGGATTGTCCAAATATCCGACTGATTGGAGATACATTCACCAACGGTCATTTTCCGACCGACTGAATCACAACCAACGATTAAGAATGAAACGGTTTAGTACTTGATGATTAATTATAACGAACCTCAATGCTTTTGAATGTCTTAAACGGTAAAAATCTGATCTGTTGTGGTTCTGATCGTCTATATAAACCGACTTAGTTGTTTAGGCCAGGTATGTTCTAACCTTATTCTATTAGTATTCTTACCTACCTTGTGACTACTTTGCTGACCTACTTAGATTCTTTAAGCCTGGTTACTATTTCTCTTTGGGAACTTTAGCAAGATACTTTTTACCGAACTAGGTCTCGGTCAGTTTCGGAACAATAGTGAATTGGGAGGCAATGATTGGGTTCGCAAACACACTGCAAAAGTCCAGCAACACCTTCAACATTATCAAAGAAGCTCATGGGATAAGGTGCTAGACTTTTTGAAGCTATACAGCAGTGGATCGGTGGAGCCTAATGTAGCTACAGAGTCAATGAAAGAAAAGCTCAATTTATTCAACATGCACTTCAAGGAGATATGCTCGGTGCAGTCTACATGGTTTGTTATTGATGAGCAGCTAAGGGAAGAAATAATAATATCCCTTGACAAAATCTTTACACCAGTATATGGAAACTTCATTGGGAGGTTTCGGAAAGTTCTTGGTAAGCATGCTGATGACTATATTGACTATGGAATGGATGACATTGCTGATCTACTCAACGATTTGTTTCGTGGAAGCAACTGATAAATCAGTAGCTAAAAAAGAAGGTATGGCTACTGAAGCTTGTGTGTAATTGGAATACAAAGTTTTGACCATACCAAATATAGCATTAGAAAGTTCTTGGTAAGCATGCTGATGACTGACTATATTGAGTATGGAATGGATGACATTCCTGTTCTACGCAAGGATTTCTGGCCTTGTACTGTATTCAATTGTATGTGTCCTTTTTTGACTTTTGTGTTTAGATTGATTTCGTTCAAGTCCAAGTCCAAGTTGCTGCAGAGATTAGAATTTTTGTTTTATTCGTGAAAAAAGATCTAATCTTTTAAGTTCTTCCTATGTTAATTCAGAAAATTTTCTTTTTTTTCTTTTTTTTTTTGGTATGTTATAGGATACGACTAGAGTTAATGAATTGTTCTAGCTAATTAAGGTAAATGAAACTTGGTTGAGGCAATATAAAGTTTTTCTTTTTCATGGTCATTCCCTGCTTGGTAAATTCCTAGTGATTCATATGAGTTGATTATTATGTTAGGAAGAACATTATAATATAAGACTAGACTACAACTAGGGATGGTAAAAATATTTCCATATCTGTGGTAATGCGTGGGGATTACTGGCTACAAGACGAAGGATGAGTGCCCGTTTAACGAAGAATGAATCTGAAGGCGATATGCCTGATGAAGATAAATCTAATGCCTTAAGACAATAACGTTTAAAGATAATAACAGTGGTTGCAACCCACTATAGCCTACCATAACAAGTTATTTGTGTGATCCATGTAACAACCTCCTTAGGGCATCACATTTCCGACTCCCGACTCATAATCTGAAAATCAATTCGTAAAAGGTTTGAGTTATGAAAATATGGATTTCAAAATTTCTTCTTTATGGAAACGTAAATTTACTGAAAAATATTAGGTAATATTAAAAATCATATTTCAACTATTCATTATGCAATATTGACACCAATTAATATTTCACAATTTAAAGAGAAATATAAAATTAATGTACTATTTTTTTTTAACAAGAAGAAATTCTATAACGGTCCTACTTAATAGACGGACAATACTAACGAGAAACTTTAACATATTTATTCCTTTTTCTCATTCCATCTTGATGCATCATACATCCGTTGTTCTTTGTCAACACCGCACCCCTTCGAGTCCTGAATGTCCACTCCTTATTGTTGTCACCAATCTCAGAGTATCCATCGTCCGTTATGTCTAAGATAACTCGATCCTTCTATTATTTGATTTTAACAGTACAGACATAACAAAACAACATAACAAAGAGGTGAGATCACCTATACCAATACCAACATGGCAGCACAGAGATAACACAAACAACAATATCATACCAGACTTCCAATAATATATTCAATATTAATCAACTATCATCATCCAATCATATATCAATCCAAGTATTCAAAACAGTTGTCATAGCCAATATTTCTCAATTAATATATCATACAGATATAAGTGTTCGATTATGCATGTACACAAGACTCGATTTCCTACTCCATGGAGCTAAACTCAGTCGAGAAATTGATCGAAAAGATCTGTCGGTACACATGCCTCGACCACGTGCTATAATCCTCATTTTGATTTTTGTACATCTAGCATATACACGACAGTCTTTATCATATCTTAAATAAGAATAGTGTCTCGGTCAGGATCATCGGTGTGTTGTATCGGTCTAACCTACGGGAAGAAGCGCGACCAACCACTCGTGTAAGCAACCCGCACCCCGATGCCCCCAAGGTCAACAAGTGACTTACACTACGCATATCGCACCCACTCAAGAGGTGTGTTTCTCCTAGGCAATCAGCCATATCCAGTCCTCATTGGATCATTCCAATGCATGTATAATGCACCAAATACCAATCACAGGTATAATACCAAGTATATCTCATAATTTCTCAGATATAGTTTATACAATGCACAAATATATCAGTGCAAGTCCAACCACAAGGGCCATTCTTTTCAAATTCGTTTGTTCAATTAAATCATATGCCTCAACGTATATTTTTTTCAAATGCATCTAAAATGCACCACGTGCCAATAATAGGCAAAACTCATTGTTTTCACAAACAGTATCCATACATTAGTTTTACAGTAATCATACTATATTTTTCAATAACAAAATCATGTTATCATGTTTTTATAGTTATAAAATACTTTTACCGTATTTTCACAATCGCGTAATATTTCTGTTACGTTTTCAAAATACTACAACTCTTTTGTTGCACTTTTAAACCACATATAAATTTTTCAACATTTTTCTCAATCGTATAAAAACATACGTTTCTCAAATCGCATAGTATTTTTTTACTATTTCAAAATCGCATAACTTAAAAATCATTCATTTAAGTCGCGTAAATCATTTTCCATCATTCTCAAAATATTTAAAAACACTTTTCAAATCACATAACGATTTTTCGCCACTTTTCACAATCACGTAAAAATAATTCATCACTTTTCAATCACGTAGTGATTTTTCAATAGTAGTTCAAATTACGTAAAATATTTAAACATAATTCAAATCGCGTAGAAATATTTTAACGTATTTAAAATCACGTAGAAATATATTTTTTTTTTCGTATTTCAAATCGCGTAGCTTAAAAATCACGTTTTTAAGATATGTAAATAATTTTTCACCACAATCCCATTATAGAAAATATTTTTTGACCTTCAAAAATTCCTTTTCAACTTTTTTTAAATCATTTCCAAAATAAGTCTTTTTCAAAATAAATTGAAATTCAAACGTTTTCAACCTCTCTTTGTTTTCCGTTACGAAAATTTCTATTCTCTCAAGTGATAAAACGCTCTGATTCCCTTTTCAAATTCCTTGTATTAAATCAAGTTACGTTTCCACTTTAAAAATCACTTTGTTCATAAAAATCAAGGCATTACAAGCCTTCAAAAAACGTGGACATGACTATTGAAACCATCAAATATTTTTCCTTCTAAATTGATATGGTTTTACACAAACAAAATCATTTAAAATCCTTTACAAAAACCGTGAACACTTGGTCTTTGAAATTAAGTCATTTGTTCATTTTCATTTTTCACTTTCTTTGCAAATCTATTTTCACTTTCTTTACAAATCCTTTTTCACGTTCTTTGCAAATCCTTAAAATTAACATTGTTATTTTCATTTAAAACTCATGTTTAGTAAAACACTTAGAAACTTTTTACATAAAATAAATCAATAAAAATCCTTCTAAAAACTGTGTTCATGTACTCTTTGAAAACAAACCCTTTGTTTATTTTTCATGCTTTTCTAATCAATCTAATTTTATTCTTCTATGAAAATATTAATTTGTAAACACCTATGTTGAGGTGTCTTTACCGAAATTCTCAATGTTCTAGGGACCCAAAAATTAATTCCCTTGTTCTTAAAAATTTTCAACATAAACCCTCTTCATGGGTATCAAAATCGTATTTCCTTTCCTTTGGCCTTTGAAGCCAAAAATTGATTTTCTTTCCATCATCATATCATGGCATACATATATATAATTTCAACATATTCTCATCATGCATATTATAAGCATACCATATTATCATCATGCATATTATAAGCATACCATATAAGCCATAAAATCATGCAAAACATATCAAGCATAGGCAAATAATCAAAGTTCATAAACACACACAAATAATTTACATGACCATGGATATGAATCCTCACATGGATTCACTATCCATCAAATATAAGACTATCTCTCACCACCATGTTTGGTTGGTGAGATGGATCTCTCTCTTACCTCTTGAAGATCTTCAAAAGCTCTTTGTTTTGCTTCTTTTTCCAAGTCCTTCACCACCAAGGGCTTCTCAAATACAAAACAAAATACATAAAAATTAGTATACTAAGCTTGATTAAGAGGAACCATGGATATACATCATGGTTAGAACCTTGAAAATCAAAAGAAAAGTGAAGAGTAACAAACTTCACCATTAAAGCTTCAATCTTTAGCTTGAAGAACAAGTTGAAGATAGATGATTTAGAAAAAATCTCCAACATGAAAATTGCTTAGAATATCATGTAGATTCAAGATCTATGGTTGGATGAAATTAAAAAGGATTGGATGGTGATTTTGGATGGTATGGCCGAAATTCCTCTTGAAGAACAAAGATGGAATTTTTTTATTTTTGTAAGAGAAAAGTTTCTTAGGCTTGGTTAAGACAAAAGATGAAGTGAAAACACTTAGTTTTTTCTTCCACAAATTTTGTGAAGCTCCTTGGGAAAATTCCTAAAAATCATAAACAAATGTTACAATCAATAACAAGTGTAGAAATAGGTAAACTATGGTTCAATCATGGCTTAGAAAATCAAAACTAGAAGATTAGAAGAAGAAATATGAAATTTACCATTTTTTGTAGAATCTTGAAGCTTGGATTTGAAGATCAAGATGAATGATTTAGAGAAAACTCATAACTAGAGATGTTCTTAGAATGGTGTTTAGGTTTAGAAAATCAAGTTGGATGAAATGATAGAAATTTGGATGATGGTTCTAAGGTGCTTGACCGAAACTTGCTTGGAGAAGAGAAATGGAGAGAAAACTTGGTAACTTAGCTTCTTGAAAATGTTTAATGATGACCAAGGATGGCAATAATGGTCTTCAAACTTTTTCTATGGCCTTAAGGCCTCTCAAAACCGTGCCCCCCCTCCAAGCATTCTCCTAAGGAAGCAAACAAAGCAATAATGGTCAAGAATGATGTAATATTGACCATGACAAGTAATAATGGTCATCAAAATCACCTTTAGCTCCAAAATACTACAAAAATCGTCCCCCCTTGTATTATGCATGCAATAATGTTGTCATCTTTTTCAAGCCATTATTTGAAGCATTCCTAACCATTGATTGGTTCAATGGTTAGGATTAAGGTAGACTTTTGATTTAGAAGACTTAATCTAGGCCATTGGATCTTTCTCCTTTAAATTCTAACCATTAGATGTGTCTCCAAAGTTAAGGGTCAAGATTGCTCCTTCAAACTTTAAATCCAAGGGTCCTAATTAGTCTTTGCTACTTTTTAAGATTAATTCTCTACCATTGATTAAATTTACATCCAATGGTCATAAATGATTCTTGTTACTTTTTAAGACCAAATCTCCACCCTTGATCAATTATTCATCCAATGGTCATAAATGGTCTTTGTCACTTTTTGAGACCAAATCTCTACCATTGATTTAATCTCCATCTAACGGTTATAAATAATCCTATTTACTTTTAAGATCAAATCTCCACCGTTGATTAAATCAAGATCAAGTCTCCATCATTAATTAAATCAATGGTGGATATCCAAACCACCAATGTTGACTTAAGCAATATAATTTCTATTTTTATCTACTAAAACCCCACGAAAGATTATATTTACTGTATTTTTATCGTCTGATAAATAAATACAGTACAAAACACAGTACAAGAAAATTTCTAAAATTGTTTCCGGATTCAGGTTTAGTAAGATCCTCTGTCTCCGTCTAAATAGTATAATTTTTCTATGCGTAGAAAAATTTTTACTTTGCGAGACCCACCTAGGCCCACGTAAGGTCACCTAGGCCCACATAGGACCACCTGGACCCACATATAGTCAAAAAAATTCATAATCATCCATAAAAATCACAAATATAAGAAAACGTATGAAAATCAAGTCAGATTATTAAAAATAATTAACAGTCAAGAGAAATAAATATTTAAAAATTTTCTCCGGCTCGAAAATTATTATTTTCCTGACACGGAGTAAATCACTCAAAACGATCAAATACGCTGACGGAATAAACAAAATAATTTTACAGTGCAAAGAAATTACTAAATAGTAAAATTCTGTTAACTGTCAAAATTATTGTTTAAGAGATAGGAAATTCAGGGTGTTACAATCCACATTGAAGAGATGAAGAATTATTAGCTCTCAAATTTGGTTGTCTTATATTTATTTTACTTTGTGACTTCTAGAACTTGCTAGGTACTACAAGTGCGAATGGCTAGATGTCCAGTGAGAAAGCACGTAGAGAGAGCCTTATATGATCCAAGGAGTGATCATGACCTATTAGGGAAAGCATAACCATGGCACCCCTGCAGTCTGTGGCAGTGGCAGCCATTCTGTCAATAGAGCCGAACGATACCACCATCACTGACAATGCAGCCACTTCACAAGGCCCTTGGTTGTGAACCATAACACAAACAATTGTGTTTAGAGCCTGTTTGATTGTGTTGTGGATGCTTTCTTTATTGTGTTTTCAGTCTCATCATCTGCTTCATGACTTTGTTTGCAAAGGTACTGGACCATCCTGACCCAATTGGCATCCGGCCATAAGATAGGCCAAATTCTATAAAATCTGACCAACCTATACATGAATGGGAACAACCCACCAACAGACATAACATCTTGCACTATTATGACCAGACATAATGTCTAGCGCCATAATGACTAAACATAATATTCGGAATCCTAAATGGCCTGAACGGAAGGCATCCGGAGAGTTAGTCCTCCAGATGTCTATATAAGCCGGCTTGCAGCCTAAGCCAAGCATGTTCACTTTTCTCTACTTATGTCTTCATCACTGTCTTGACTCTAAGATTGATCGGTCGAAGTACCTCTACTGGCATTCGACCCTGCCTCCCACTAACGAACTGTCGGACGACCGACCTAGGTCTCTCTGGCGACTAACCCCTCGGGTAGAAGATGGAACATCTAGCGCTGTCTGTGAGAAAAGCTACTTTTGGCATGAGTATTAATTACTGAACAAGCACCAAGTTTTTCAAAGTTGAACCTTTTATGTGTTGATACGTGTAGCAAGGCTAAGAAGCAAGAGTTGTGTGAACTCTACATTAGTCATTTACCACTCTCGCTTAGGCTATCATTTTGGTCTTGCTGATGGCGATACATTTGATCAACTTGGCTCTAGTTTCAGTATCCCCTGGCAGAGTCACCTTCATTGGGTTATAGAAAGGTAATCCGCACAACCAAGAGTTTGATAAAATACCTTAATAAAGATTATATATGCTAAAACTTATTTTTGTTCAAATTTGTCATTATGCATTTTTACTTCTTAATCAACGGTTAAAAAGAAAAACATTACAGATGACTCATTGACACATACAACACAAGCATATAATTTCTAAACGTCTCCAAGGTTTCCTTTATGCGGTTATGCCACGGTTTCACTGCCGTGTTTGAAAATGCATTTATTTAATGCTTTTATCATTCATTTTAAGATAATATCATATGCATTTATCACCATAACATATGCTTTTATCATATGCGGTTTTGCATTTATTTGTTTCACGGTTTCACGGTTTCATGGTTTTTGTCATTCATTTTGTGCTTTTATCTCATGCATTTTAATATCATATTAGTGTGAAAAGGAGTCAATTATCATAACATTAAAATTTATCAATTCTTGTAATTTATATCTTTTTAATAACGCATAATTATTTATTAGTTATGCATTCAAATATTACTTATAAGAACATATTATAAACAAGACATTTAAGATAATTTATTTTCTATTAAATTTTAACATATTAATGGCCATTATTTTAAATATTATTATTTTTTATTAATAATTATTGCTTAGCATGTTATTTCTGGAGCATTGATTCAATATTAATGATATTATATTGACAATAATATTCTTTGATTAAATGGTATTAGCTTCTTCCCCTTAATAGTATGAGTTTACATGACAATAATTGTCACGTAATTCCTTCAAGCTTATACCCCAATTTTGAGTGAAAACATTATCTACCATTGTCGTATGGCATGTTCATTGGTGTTAATTGTTAATTAATACTTAAATTCATGATATTATTATATGACATTCAATTGCCATCAGTTTGCTATTATTTGTCTTTGGTTGAAATGTATAGGCACGTGATCTTTTTATTATATATATAAATCTCCCTGATAGTGTGAGTTAGATAACTCTAATCACTATATAGTTCGTTCAAAACGTTAGCATCAACAACACGTAGCATATGTGTGTTGCATCATTATAATAATTGCTTTAAATTTTTTCCTCACTTGATGTTTGGGCAGCATTAAATTTTTATTTATTGTCAAGATAATTTTAGAATACGAGAAAAGATCTTAGATTAGAGATCTTCTTTATTTTATTTTAAATATTTCGAAATAAAGCATAATATAAATAGTAGCAGAGAACAGATAAAACAAATTTATAAGGTTTTTATTTTCAATAAAGACAATATTTATAACATAAAAGAGCAATTTCATCACATTTTAGTACAACTAACCTTATCGAGGTATGAAAACTTATTTTCATCAATTTCAATTGCATATTATTATCGAAATTACTCACTTGACAGGATTAAGATAAGTTAGATTAAAAAATTTTAACGAGATATACATTTAACTTATTTACTCAAATAAAATCATTGTGTCTTCCTGAATCCTGACCCTTATGAAAATGGCCTCAGAGTCGACTCCAGTCAAAGTCACCGATGTCGGTCACTGTCACTAATAAAAATGGCCTTAAAGTCGACTCCAGTCAAAGTCACTGATGCCGGTCATTGTCACCGATGAAAATAGCCTTAAAGCCAATTCCGGTCAAAGTCACCGATGCCAGTCATTATCACTGATGAAAATGGCCCTAGAGCCAACTTCGGTCATTATCACCGATGAAAATGATCTTAAAGCCAATTCCGGTCATTGTCACCGATGCCAGTCATTGTCACCGATGAAAATGGCCCTAGAGCCAATTCCGGTCATTGTCACCGATGCCGATCATTATCACTGATGAAAATGGCCCTAGAGCAAATTCCAGTCATTGTCACCGATGAAAATGACCTTAAAGTCAATTCCAGTCAAAGTCACCGATGCCGGTCATTGTCACCGATGAAAATGGCCTTAGAGCCAATTCCGGACGTCTATTTAAGACGTTTATTTTAAAATTTAGGCTAGCCGAAGACGGAAAAATCTATTCAAACCAGCCAGGTAAGCAGACGGAAAAATCCGTTCAAACCGGCCAGGCGAGCCGAAGACAGAAAAATCTATTCAAACCGGCCAAGTGAGCCGAAGACGGAAAAATCCGTGAGTTCCAGCCAAGAGAGCCAAAGACGGAAAATGATAACAAGCCAAGCGAGCAAAATGCGTCAGAAGTCACATAAAACCAACAACTCCATTAATTAAAAATAAAGCATAAAACCAAGAAGCCCTAATTAAATTTTGTTTTGGCGGTAAAAGTAAAGTCAACATATTATGAAATACGTTTGAAGTCTCCACGACCACTTAGTTTATCTGACCGAGTTTTTGAAATATCCAAGTTATACTTTATGAAATGCGTCAAAGGCCACTTAGTTATTATATCCGACCAGGATTGAATTATCTGAGGTTTATCTTAGATACCTGATTACCGCTTACTACTTAGTTTATTATCCAACCGAGCTTTTTATCATCTGAGGTATACTTGAAAAATTAAACTAAGGTTATGAAATGCGTCATGAACCGAAGAGCCGATGCTGGGTCCGTTCTGAGGTCAAAGTCTTCCATTAAAAAAAAAAAGAATGAAGACATGTGAAACTATCTGAGGTCATGGTCAAACCATGAGGCTTTTGAAAATTGATCTAGATCAAAGGAACTCAAGATCGAGTTAGGTAGGAAAAATTCATATCTATGGTCGGGAAAATATATCCACAAAAGACTTCACCACTCAACTCCGAAGGACCTTAAGGACGAAACTTAAAAATTACAAAAAGCTCGGAAAAGCTCGGCCATGCATTTTGTGATTTGACTAAGTTGGAGGGCTGTGGACCGCTCTGACCCAATTGACATCCGATCATTTATAAGTTCGGTCCATCTTCACAGATGACCAAGCTGGGGGGCTATGGATCGCCCTGACCCAATTGACATCTAATCACTTATAAGCTTGGTCCATCTTCACAGATGACCAGTGGGAGGTTATGACCGTCCCGACCCAATTGCATCCGTAGCATAAAGATAGCCCACCTCGTAAAAATCGACCAACCTATACACGAATGGGAACAACCCACCAACAGACATAACGTCTTGCACTATTATAACCAGACATAACGTCCCGCGCCATAATGACCAAACATAATATTTGAAATCCTAAATGGCCTGAACGGAAGGCATCCGGAGAGTTAGTCCTTCGGATGTCTATATAAGCCGGCCTGGCAGCCTAAGCCAAACATGTTCACTTTTCTCTACTTATGTCTTCATCATTGTCTTAACTCTAAGATTGATCGGTCGGAGTACCTCTACTGACATTCGACCCTGCCTCCCACCAACGAACTGTCGGACGACCGACCTGGGTCTCTCTGGCGACTAGAGGATGGAACAGGTACGGCAATGCTGAAGGAGTCTCCTGTTCAAAGTTCGTATGGCAGTTTTGGTCTACAGCTACCCCTGTGTACTCATTTTTCTATGTTAAAGCTGTGAACGAAAAACCAGATGCATATTTCCTGATCTCGTGTGTTGCATTTGCTGTTATGTCACTCAGTTTGTCAAAGCAGACTCACTGCGGATTCGAACTGGATCTTCTATATTTTTTCTTGGGATGTCTAATCCTACAACTCATGAAAATAAAATTGTTGTTAACTATTGTTGGAGCAGGTTTTAGTTATTCCCTCGTAATTCTTCGTTCCTGTTTAGATGCCCCATCAGAAAATGGGTATCTTGGACTCCAATATCAACATCATGTAGTCATTCAACTGGATCCACAACAAGCCAATATTGGTAGTGCTCTTTTCATGCCACAGCTTATGGCTTGTATAGAGGCTCTCCAGCACAAAAATTCGAATCTCGTCGACATGCTTTTGGAGCAGGAGAAGGAATACTTTGAAGCCACAGGTCCCTTCGAACTGGTGACGGACCACACCTTTGTGATCGATGCGCTGTCATCGGGAATGGTCAACGACCTTCACTACACCGCGAAGTTCATGGTGGCCATTGGGTTTGAGAAGGAGTGCTCCGAACTGTACAGCAGTTGGCGGAGGGAATGGTTAGAGGAGTGCCTATCGAGATTATTGGGAGCCGTTCACAGAACCGTTTGTTCCTTATCCTGCACATGTTTGAGACATTGCGTGACCTAATTCCAGAATTCCAATCATTGTTTTTTAAGTCCTTGGTGAATGAAGCAATCACAATCCAGAACAGACTGGGAGAAGCAGTCAGGGAAATTTTCATGGAATTGGGGAATCTCATTTTCCGTATTCCGGAAGCGAAGGTAGTTGCTCAGGCCAATGGTGGGCTTCATCCAATAACCTACACTGTCATGTACTACCTCGGTTCCGCTTGACACAGGGAAATGAACGTCTTCTTCATTCTCTGTGCAGAAGGTTTTGATGATGGAGCAGTTAGAGAGAAAACTGATAGCCAAGTCCAAAATCCACAAGAACCCTACTTTGCGCTATGTTTTCATGATGAACAATAGGAGGTTCATAGAACACAAGGCAAAAGATAGTGAATTGGGAACCCTTTTGGGCGATGATTGGAACCCAAAAAACACAGCCAAAGTCCGACAAAACCTTGAACTCTATCAGACAAGCTCATGGCATAAGGTGCTAGACTTTTTGAAGCTGGATAGCAATGAGTCGGTGGCGCCTAATGTTGTAGCAGAGTCAATGAAAGAGAAGCTCAATTTGTTCAACATACACTTTAAGGAGATATGCACCGTTCAGTCTACATGGTCTGTCTCTGATTGGCAGCTAAGGAAAGAAATAAGAATATCCCTGGAAAACATCTTGTTGCCAGCATATGGAAACTTCAATGGGAGATTCCAAAACGTTCTTGGTAAGCAGGCTTATAAGTATATTTAAGTATGGAATGTTTGAAATTGAAGCTCGACTAAACCATTTGTTTCATGGAAAATAGCGGATGAATCAGTAGCCAAAAGAGAAAAAATGGGTACTGAAGCTTGTGTGAAATTACTATTTACCATTGTATGTTTTCAGCTCAGAATCATTATAGGTCTCCTTTTTTTCTTGTTTTTATGTTCTAGATTGGCTTGGTTCAAGTCCAAGCCCAAGTCGCAACAAGGAATATAATTTGTTTTTTATTTGCGGAAAAGGAATTGTCAACGAATTTGTCTACAGTTGGTTGCGTTGGCACACTAAATAAAACTCATGCATCACTATCATCAAAGACTTCCTAAATCTTCCAACTACTGGCTGTGTGGCAATAATTTTCTTTCAACGTACAAGGTTCACGCATCTCTGCCTCATACAACATCACAATCTTATAAGCCAATTGAAAGACGCTACCCTTTAGAAAACAAGTACTATGCATATTCGAATTTCCAATCGGCTAATCCAGAAAAAGCTATGGAGAGTTGTGGGATTTATGTCAAGTATCATTGGACTGCTTTGTTATGCTCTGAGTTCCTCTTTCAAACATCTATTTGGAGAGTGGAACTTCCTGAAGATCATTGTTTACACAATAGTAAGTGTCAGTATCAGTAGCATGATGTTATTTTTGAAGAAATGGAAACTTTCAAGGAGTTTCTTGCTGAAAGCCCATGTGGGTGTTCTGGTTTTGTTGCTCACCTCTTTGTACTCCTTTTTCTCTGATAAAGATCTGAATGGAAAACCAGACCTATTAAGCCTAATTTCCTGTGCAGCCTTTGCTTTGATGTCCTTTTGCCTGTCAAGGCAGAATGACCTTGGGTTTGAAGCGGATCTCCTCAATTTCTTCCTTGGATGTCTAACTGTTCAATTGATGAAGATCAACTTGATGGTCTCTATCATTGCAACTATCTTCTGCTATTCTCTCATGGTTCTTCGTTCCAAATTGGATTCTCAATCAGAGATTGGAACTTCAAGAATGGAAGACCATGTAAACATAGAAATTGATAATGCAAATGGAGTGGAAAGAGGAGCTGATGACAATAGCACTGAGTTCCAATCTAATTATAGCAATAGCCACCAACAAATACAGTCAGTAAGAAGAAGGTTGGATGATGGATACAATTGGAGAAAATATGAAGAGAAACTAGTGAAAAGAGGTGAAAATCAGAGAAGTTACTACAAATGCACATACACCAATTGCCCTGTGAAAAAAAGAGTTGAGAGAACTATAGATGGGCAAATTATTGAGATACTCTACAACGGTACTCATCCCCATTGCAAGCCTAAGCTTACTATGAAGAGGAACACATCATTTGAATATTTTTATTCACTTCTACCTTCAGATCCTGTCCCCATTGAAATCCCAGATCAATCATTTGCCTCCCAAGGCAGTGAGCAATTGGATTGTGATGCAACACAGGAGAATTCATCAATATCAATATGAAATGCTGAATTTGAGCAGGGTTCCCCGAAGAATGCTGATAATCTAATTGAGTTTTGGGTAGAGGATATTGAAGCTCAGAACAAATGAGTTGTTTTAAGGAAGTAGTGGATCAGCTAGTGGCTGAAACTGAAGGTAAAGCAGATTGTTCACTTTTTATACTTGGTAGTTTGCAGTACATGACTGAATATATAGTTTTGAGTATAGTGAATAATTACACTTCCAATGGGTGATTTCTTTTTTTTTAACGGTTCCTTTGTAACAATATACTTTTATTTTTTATATGATTAGTGTTCGGAAAATTTGTTATAGTGTAAAATTATAATAAAAGATTGAATTTGTCATATTTTATTCAAGTGAGATAAGTGAAGGTAAAATTGTAAAATCATTTCTGATATGGAGATGATACTAGTGTCCTTGAGTAAAAGGTTTTTCTTTTGCCGAAAGAGTATATGAATTTCTCTATTGTTCAGTACTACACCTTGGACCTAATAATTTCTAGGCAATTTTCCTGTTTTGCTGCCTTCATACTACCGAAGTTTACTTTAGCAATGATTTCCTTGTTGATATGGAGTACAACAGCTGATGCTTGCTATCTGCAAGAGGTCATGGGAACCAATTAGAGACAGGAACTGACCAAGACTTCAATCTTGGCCCTTGGGAGGTCCTTCCAGATATGATACATGTCCATTTACCCAGTATGTGATCAAGCACCTCAGACCTCAGTGCTGCCTGTAAATCAATCCTAGTCAATTCTTAAGGAAGGCAATGTGCTGCCTCCCATATACATAATTTGAAGCGTTATCTCAAGGTTGGTCAAGACTCAACACATTACAAGTACAATGCCTTTTTTTTTTTTTGGTGAATAAAAATTTAAGGGAAGGGAGGTTAATAGCCTCACTGAGAGCTTAGTGCAACTTATAAAAAACAAACAAGGAACACAAGTAGAACTCAAAATGCCTTTCCTGTTGCCATTCAAGCTGCCCAAATCTCCCATTCTTTAGAAATTTCAAGTAATGATGTTTTCATAGCTAGAGTAACTAAGAATCAGCAGATAGTATACCTTCAGGTAGAAGGCTTATAACGGAGTTTATCTATTTACAGTACAGCACTTAAAAACACATCAGTTAAATTAGTGCAGAATGATTGTTTTTTTTTTTTTTTTGTTTCTTTAGATCAATTACACACATAAACAAATTTGTCACATTTTATATATGTAAATAATGTGACTACATGCAAATCAGGTGCAAAGCACCTTACTTGAAAATATAATCCATGTGAAATTGGAACTTGGGCAGGACTTCAATTTCCAGGTACTTAGCAATATACTGGTAAGCTGCTTCGGTTGGATGGATACTATCCCAAAATACATATTTTGAAGCGTCATCACATATTGGTGTGATTTCATTACACAATGGAGTTACTTCAAATAAGCCAGTCCCACAGCACCTTTATTCGTTTCCTTGAAACCTGAATGATAAAATGCCAGAAGAGTACAAAAAAAATATTAGAATACATAATCCTCAATTTTTTTAAACCTTTGTTTATAAATTTCTTTTATTTAAAAAACGAAAATAAGCTTTATATATATATATATATATATATATATATATATATATATATATATATATATATATAATTAATTTTAAAAGAAGGATTTTGTTAATTTTTGACAGCATAGTTTTATAACTTTGAGAAAAGTTGTGTAAACAATTTGAGTAAATTACAAAGTCAAATATAATTTACTCCAAAAATATTAAATTTAATGACTTTAGCCACACAGCTGGGCCAATGAATATAATATAATCCATAACTATGGCTCACCATATTTTTCAGGTTGATTGATAAGGTTGATCAATGGGTCATATATGTTTGTATAAACAACTCTGCTTCCTGGAAGCATTGCTTGTATTTGAAGTAATCGCCATGCCAATTTTCGATTGTAAAGCTGGGCATCTAAATTCTCATCCTCTACACATTTCCGATCCTTTAAACTTACAAACTTGGCTGTTATTTGAAGGGGTATGCAACCAATGGAAGGAAGCCCAGTGACAGCAATTTTTCTGCATCCGAGGTCGTAAAGTTCCTACAATTTTACACAAAGAACATGCTCAGTATTATAGTTATTAGTTGGTGGCTATAGGTGCAAAGCAACACAGCATTGAAAGTAAGCCCATTTTGGATCGAAACAATTATATGGACCAAAATTTTAGGTGCTTATAGTTTAAATTAATTGAAGTCTTGGTCTCAATAGTATATTTTTTTTTTCAAATTAATTTTCACACTTACAAAAAATTTTAAAATAGTCTATGACATTAATTTTTGTTATAATATTATTATAATATTATCAATTGTCTAACAAAATAAGTATTTCTTTATCAATTTGAACATCATTTAAATGTGCATTTTCTTTGTAAAACATCAAATAAGATGTTTATTCATTCTAGTATGTGCTTGTTTCCTTTCATTAAACGTTTTTTTTTTGTTTAATAAGTGCTCTTTCTATATGTTTTTTTTTCTTAGTAAGATGACTAATAAGGATTAAATTAATTGTGTTAAAATGAAAATTAATAGTAAGAATTATTTTAAAAATATTTGTAAGTGTGATGACTAATTTTAAAAAAATTATAAAAATTAAATTGAAAATAAGTAAAAATTATAGGGACAAAAATTTTAATTTAGCCTAATTATATTTAATGAGGCCTAGCGCATTATTGGTTTCTACTATAGACAAAACAATTTCTTTATCTATATTGATTTTTTCACACAAATGAATTTCTATATGATAATTACTTAGAAAACATGCAGAAATTATAATAATGTAATTATAATAAATGACTTTTGTTTACCTTAATGAATATTTGAAGCCTGTTCTGCAGATAATCTTGGTACCCATTAATGTTGAACTCCCACTTTCTAGTGGGAATGTCATAAAAATTGAAAAGGAAGTCATTAGTTCCTGCACTAATAATAACCAGAGCATCTCCAAGTATTTGTTTAGCTTCATTTTCCCCTGCAATGCTCTTAAGCTTTGCTACATAAGCTTTGAAGTATTCAATTTGCTTGGACACTGATGTGGCACCGGATGCAGCTGTAGTCAAATCATCAAAACCTGATCCACCAGATGCGAAGCTAACACCTGTTAGAAGTTCTTCATTTGATAGGTTTGGGTCGAGGAAAGGAGGGACAGTGTCTTTGATGTTCAACACAGAGGCAATGAAGTCAGGAACCAATTTTCCATTAGAGAATCTACCAGTGGGCACATGACCAGGGAAATCCTTGCCATAAGGCAAATGATTTCCGTTGGCCAAAGTCTTGATGTAGTTGTTATTGCCTGTGTCCACCGTTGAATCCCCAAAGACTAGAATGGATGAGAACTTGGGTCTCATCAAGGCATTGCTTGTAGCAACAACAATGGTGCAAACATGCATCAAAATAATTAAGTGGATTGTGTATGCCATTGCTAGCTCTTTTGTAGCTAGTAGGATAAGGCTTCAGCTACTATATATAGTGCATATGAGAAGTGTTAATTTCTTTTGAGATTGAATTTGTAAATTGCAAGAGAACCGTTCTTAAGGAATCAAAACTTGAGAAAGAGTCTAGGACAACCATTTTAGGTAAGTGAAAACAACAAGAAGGAATTTTCAAGAATTTGATTGAGCTACGTATTTATTACTTGGACAATCCTGCACATTCTTATTTCAGTACGGAGGAAAGAAAGTAATTGGACACGATCATATAGTGTCCATCACTGTCTATGCAGTAATTATACTCGCTTCCTTTGTTCCTTATTGGCATTGAGAGTAATGACTAATGACAAATATTCTCTTCCAGTAAAACCATGTTTGCAAAACACGTGGTTGTTGTTCCTCCCGTAGATATGCACCATAGTGTTCTCCAAAATTTAATGACACACATTTGAGATCTTATCTGCCTGCAGAAAGCAACTGCTGTGGTTCTGTTTCAAACAAGAACTTGGGCAGGACATGGTTCTCCACATATTCAGCGAGGTACTGATAGGCAGCTTCAGTTAGGTGAAGTGAATCCCAAAATACATACTTTGAAGCGTCATCACATGTTGGTGTCAAGACATTACACAAAGGACCAACTTCTAAAAGCCCACTCCCACAACAGCCCTTGTTTGTTATCTCAAAACCTGCAGTTTAGGCCACACACAGTCACACTACACTAAAGTCATTACAATTTAGACGACAAAAAATGGTGGAAGAAAATACATATTTCCGTACATGCAAAAAGTTACAACTTACAATTAAGGCACCAATTCAAGTGTTTGAAAATTGAAATTTATTATAGTCATATGGATTAACTTAGTACCAACATTAATGTTGCAAGTGGCTTAATTAACAATTCTGGCACGCGAAATAACTATAAAAATACCAAATCAGAAGACACATGAACTAACCATATTTTTTAGGGTGACTGATCATGTCGATTAATGGGTTGTAGGTGTCTGCATAAACTAATCTGCTTCCTGGAAGCACTTCTTGTACTTGCTGCAACAGCTTTATAAGCTTTTGATTGTATAATTGGGCGTCTGAGTTCTGGTTCTCCACACACTTTCTATGCTTTGGATTCTCAAATTTTAATGTCATTTGCAGGGGTAAGCAACCAACTGGAGGAAGACCAACTACAGCTATTCTACGCAAACCAAGTTCATAAAGTTCCTGAATGCATTGCAATTTGCAACACTTGTGTAGTTACTTGAATATGAGCACAAGGGATATCAACAATGGAACTATATAAGAAATGAAAGAATATTTACCTCAATCATGTTTAGCAGCCTACTCTGCAGGAAATCTTGGTAACCACTAATGTTAAACTCCAAACTCCTTATGGGGATGTCATAGAAATTAAAAGTAAAGTCATTGGTTCCTGCACTGATAAAAACCAAAGCACCGTCAAGTAGCTTCTCTGCTTCTTTTTCCCCTGGAATCCTCTTGAGCCTTTTGGCATAAGTTCTGAAGTAATCTGTCTGCTTGGACAGTGAGATGACATGGAATACAGATAAAGTCAAGTCATCAAATCCTGAGCCCGCCGACGCAAAGTTGACACCAGTTAGGAGTTCATCATCCGATAGGTCTGGATCCAGGAAGGGAGGAACAGTGTCTTTGATGTTTAATATTGCAGCAATCAAGTCAGGAACCAATTTTCCATTGGAAAACCTACCATTGGCAACATGACCAGGGAAATCTTTGCCATAAGGGTAGTGGTTACCCTTTACCAAAAGTGCCTCTGCCGCCTCAATGTAGTTGTTATTGCCTGTGTCCACAGTTGAATCTCCAAAAATTAAAATGGATGGGAATTTGGGTGTCTCTGCATGGCTTTTGTTGATGATATTAATGGTGGAAATGAACAACAAAGAGGAAGTGGCTAGGTGCCATTGTTAACTTATTCTTGCTCTAGCTAAGCAACATTGCTTGCTTATGAAATTAGTAGTAAAAAGGGAAACGTTATTTCATTTTTTTAATTTTAACTTTTCAGGTTATCTAAACATGACCTTGCTAATTTACAATTGAAGTTCGGTGGCAAAAAACAAGCACGTAATGGATTTTTTAAATCCTAGTTATTAACTTTCATTTTGTAAATTGCAAAAACGATTTATTTGGCTCATTAACTTTAAACATAATATTTTTTAACTATTGTTTGGTTATTAAAATTTTACAGGCTTGTCATCCTTCCATTTATCTTATTGTTAACAACCAGTATTACGGTGACAGGGTAATGCAGCAAGTTTTATTATTCTTGTTTAGAAGCATAAGCAATCTGTGAAGATCATAAAATGGATAAGAAAGTAGAAAACCTTGGGACCATTTTTAGGTGAGAGTCTATTCAACAATCACGCTGTCTGCCACCATAATCCCATTGCTCATTGCCACGTGCCTGATCTCCTGGTGTTGTCCTGTCTTTAAAAATAAAAAAATAAATAAAAATGAGAGAAAGATTTCCTACTCTCTAAAGCCCTGACCTGAGTGAGAAAACGTAAATTAACATTTCTATGTAAATTATCTAAAAACAAAATTTGTCATGGAAATATAATTTTTAAATATTTATTTCTTATCATCATGACTAAAAAGGTTGTTTCAACAATTAACTTTTTAAGAGTTTGAATTTTGGTTATCTTTTTGGAATTGCAGTTCGCTTACAAATACCACAACATCCAAGCCTTGTTTATATTCTTAAAAAATAAATATGAATAGCATGATTACAATCCTACGTATCACTTCATGACATGGTGGTCTAAAGAAATCCAGGATAACTAATGTGATCACAACGTTACAACTTGCAAGCTTGAGTTTATATATTATAATAAATAATTATGATTTTTTTATCATTTTTTTGTCACTTCACTTTTTATACTAATTTTCATATCATTGATTATATCATTTTTTTCTTATCACTTTCTTTCACTCAATCACAATTATTCACAAAAGATGTAAATAGTAATATTTTATAAAAAATGAAAAGGAAATATCATTTTTGTATAACAAATTAGATGTTAACCCGCGAATTACACGGAAAAAATGATATATATTATCAAGACAAGTGAATTAAGCCTCAACTCTAGCCGCAACATCACCTCTTTGTAAAACATCTTCAACAATGGGATTTACCTTAAAAGTGTTAATCGTGACTTTTTATGATAAAGTAAATAAGTTCCACCTAAAAAATGATATACATCAAAACTCCATTCACAGAAAAAAATCTAAAATACTCAGAGTAATACTCTAAAAATTTGTGTAACCATTCATTTTTAATTTAATAATTTTTTTTAATCCAATAGTGTATATGATTATTAGAGTGTCATGTGTTATACAATTTGAGTGGAGTGATATAATACTCCCAGGGTATATAATAACTTATCCATTAACATGCAACAAGTGTTAAAATGTTACTATTCTGAAATGTTCTAAACACACCTTAAGCCTCATGAATCATGAGCTCCTAAGCAAATTAGACCATTTAGCAAAAGAAATTTGGCCATCAAGAAGTGAAACCCACAAAATACTAAATTGGGCCTAATGCCTAGCCCACATCCTCCTTTAAAGTTGAATACGAGCAACAAATAAAACAGTCAAAACACCAAGTTGGTATAAAACAAACAAATGAATAAGATCGAGAAGCTGTTGGTGCTGAGTTTTCGAACACAATTAGCCACTAATGGCAGCATTCGACGAGCCCTGCATAGCCTTCTCGAAATCCACGGCGGCCTCGACTGTGCCACCTATGGCTCCGCCATTCAGCAGCACTACACCGACCACCTCCTTGTCCTGCAAGCCAAGCTCACAAAACCTCCTCAAATGGCGATGCAGCTGGGAGTTTTGTTCTCTCTAAAAACTCTTATTCTAAAAGAAACCCGAAATGTAAGCAAGAAGATTGAAAATAGTAGAGAAATTATAGAAAGTTATGCACCCGAAAATCTAAATAACCGCACCCACAAGTGATAAAGTCAATGTCACCACAGTGAAGGCAATCTAAGCAAGAAATTAACTTAATGGCCTACATTTGCAAACTTTGTCTTCCATATTGCCTTTCTCTCTTTGAAATTAGGTTCTGTTTCTCTTTTAAGAATGTAACAGTTCCAGCGTATTCAGGATGTTTAAGTAGCGTTCATGGCATTTAATTAAGGAAAAAAACGATGGTGAGAATGGAGAGAGCAATAGGCTTTTTCATAGCTAGAGTTAATGAGTTATAAATGAGGCTAAAATATGTCTTTGATCATAAAAATATAGTATTTTTTGGTTATTGAGTTATAGATAGTAACACATATTAACGCTGTTAGTTTCTGCTAAAGTTCTTTTAGTTTGTCAACAGTTAGTTATAGCAGTTGATGTATTGTTAAGTTGGTTAAGCTTGTAGTGGCTCTATATGGCAGTATATAATCACATAACTTATTGTAATTTATCACTTAGATCATTCAATTCAATCATAGTTCAAATAACCTGTAATGGTGTATAATTAGTGGAGTTTATCTATTTAGTAATTTACAAAGCACTTATATGCAAATCATTTATACTTTTACAGATTGAATAAATGTTTTATGTTTCTTTCATCTCTTTATATCAATTGAAAGCTTACATAAATTTGTCACTTTTGACATTTTACATATGTAAATAATGTGACTACAATCGAGGTGTATATAAAGGACCTCACTTAAAATACTATATCCATATGAAGAATGCTGTAGTTGGTTTTCACTGCTATTGAAATTGGAACTGGGTCAGCACTTCTATTTCGACGTACTTAGCAAGATACTGGCAGTATACTTCACTTCCGTGTAAACTGTCCCAAAATAAATATTTTGATGCGTCATCACATACTGGTGTGAATTCATTACAAAATGGAGCTACTTCAAATACGCCGGTCCCGCAACACCCTTGATTTGTTATCTCGATGCCTGTTTGATAAAATGCCCACAAGTGTACAAAATAAATATTAGAAGAAATTATTCGCGGTTTTTTTTTTTTTGTTTTTCATATAAATTTCTCTTTCATTTAAAAACATACATAAACTTTTTCTGATAGAAAAAAAATTATGAAAATATAAACCAAATTTAAGAAAAGTTTTTATAGGTTTTTTAAAGCTCATTTTTTTATAATTTAAACAAAAAACATTTGCTTACATTTTTAATTTTTAATATATTTAAGTAGATAACAAAGAATTTAAAAATAGCTTAGTCTAAATGTTAACAAAATAAATTTAGTTAACACAACTGGATCAAGGTATATATATAATATCATAAATATAGCTCACCATATTTTTCAGGTTGATTGATAAGGTTGATCATTGTGTCATATAAGTCTGCATAAACAACTCTGCTTCCTGGAAGCATTGCTTGCATTTGAAGTAATCGCCCTGCCAATTTTCGATTATATAGCTCAGAATCTGAATTCTCATCCTCTACACATTTCTGACCCTTTTCAAACTTGACTGTTATTTGAAAGGGTGTGCAACCAATGGGAGGAAGCCCAGCGATAGCAAATTTTCGGCATCCAAGTTTGTAGAGGTCCTACAATTTTACACAAAAAGATTATGCCAACTATAATACTAGTAGGTGTCTAGGTGCATATCTACCAGAAAAGGAAAGTAAGACCATGAATCGAAATAATTAAAATTAATGTGTTCTACCTATAACATAATCTTGTTTATTCTACTCGGGGCGAGCCAGGGGAGTTTTGTTGGGGGCCAAAGTGAAATTTTTAAAGAGATAAGTTCAAGAAAAATAGAGTTATGATATTTTTAAATGATGAAGGGAATAGTTGAAGAGAAACAAAGCTATAGGTCTAAATACTATCACCATAATAGTATTTTCGATTGCTATGTTTGCACTAGCTGAGGAGGAAACATTATGAAATTGAACAAAAATTCATAGTGAGAAATGCAAGGAATGCTATTACTAGCTAATAATACCAAAAAACTTTGGCCCAATCTATCTTTCCCTTCCATTATGTTTGGATACTTTTTTATTAATGAAATGGAATGAAACAAGTAAAAAATAACTGAATAGGAAAGGAAAAGAGTGAAACAAAGTTATTTTTCTTTTTGTTTGAAAGATTAATGAAGAAATAAAATGAAATTCTATTATTTTATTTGAGAGTTAAATCATAAAGAAATGGAACAGAATGTAAAATGTTTATTTTTATGCTTATAAGCTTATTTCCCCTCATTTTACCCCAATTTTAAGAGGAACAAAAATTTCGTATTTGAGGGAAAGAGAAGAAGAATGGTTCTCCTTAAGTTCCTTTTCTTTTCTATCTATTATTAAACTCCCAAACAAAGAAAATTATTCATCGTTCCCCTTCCCCTCATTCTATGTCATCCTCACAGAATGTTCAATAAAACTATTACTAGTATTGGTAGTAAAAATAATTTTTTCGATTTCATGAAAGTATCGAAGATTTTTATCATTTTGATTCCATAATAAGTCATAATTCAAATGATAAATTGAAGTTTCAAGAGAATCTAGATCAGACAATCGAAGAAGTTAACAAAGATTCGATTGAAGTCAGAAGGCAAGATCGAGATGAAGAGTCTTGAAGGATCAAAAAGCTGAACACTTAACCAAATTCAAGAAAATTGCAAGGAAAGTTTGAGACTTATCAACAGTTCAAGGTAAATTTATTAGCAGTTCGAGGCAGTTATAAATTTGAATTTAAACTTCAAATTCAAATGATAAGTTTATATTTGAATTTGGTAAGTTATTAGCAGTTAAGAATATAACAATCAAACAAGACAAGTGTCATTGTCAAGATTAAAAAGTTATTTTAGATAAATATACCTGTCAAAATCCTATCAGAATGATAATTACATTTCTTATCTATAAATACCCAATGGGTGAAGGCATTATGACGTTTGGAAAACACTTGCACACATCTCTCACATCTTATAAGTCACTCTGACGCCTACGAATACATAGAGATTAGCCAAATATGCCTTCCACCCTACTTTTTTTTATGTAATCTTTACATCTCAATGAAAGTTCCATTCTATTTCTTTACTTTGATTCAACTTTATTTTCAAGCAATTCTCTTTATCTTTAGATCTAGTGATTCTTGTAATCATTTTATTTCTTTTAAATTACTATCATCTACATTACTTGTTCTTTACTTACTTTCTTTACCTTTATTCAATTCTTTTTTTCTGCAAGTTTAATTAAAGTTTTTATTTATAAGCCTTTTTTTTACTTGCTTTCATTTATCTGATTTTTGCTTTTGATTACACTACTAATTATTGCTTTTATTTAATTATGCTTTATTGCATTTTCAACAGCTTTTCTTTTCAAATTTTCAATTACTGAAGTATAATCTCATCTTGTTATCTTGTTATGTGGTTGAATTGCATATACTGAAATCACACACCATTTTATTATTCAATCAAAATTGTTCACCGGCATTCATAATTTCAAACAATCAAATAGTTCTTAAGAAGAAGAGATTCCTTCCCAAATTACTAACAAGAATCAAATTATTTTTTGGACAAAACTCAAGTTAAACAACTACTTACATATGAAAGAGAAAACTTTTGTATTAAAAAAAAAAAAAAACTTCAAAACTTTTTTTCTGGGCGACTCAAGTTAAACTAGGATCCGCCCCTGATTTCTACTAAGACATTAGTAACTACTCATTGGTTGTTTATCTAAAAGAAAGGACACGCATAGCCAAAATATAAATAAATTAGACTTTTTTTTAATTATCTATATTTATTTCTTCTACCTTATGAATTTCTATTTGTTAATTACTTAAAAAACGTGAATAATTTAATTATAATAATAGACATTGGTTTACCTTGATGAAGATTTGAAGCCTATCAAGCAGATAATCTTGGTACTTATCAATGTTGAACAGCATCCTTCTAGTGGGAACGTCATAAAAATTGAAAATGAAGTCGTTAGCTCCAACACTAACAATAACTAGTGCATCTGCAAGTATTTGTTTAGCTTTATCTTCCCCTGCAATTCCCTTGAGTGTTTCTATATAAGTTTTGAAGTATTCAACTTGCTTGGGCATCGATATGGCACCTACTGTATATGGAGTCAAATCATCCAAACCTGATCCACCAGAAGCGAAGCTAACACCTGTTAGAAGTTCTTCATTTGATAGGTTTGGGTCCAGAAAAGGAGGGACAGTGTCTTTGAGGTTCAATGCAGAGGCTAGGAAATCAGTAACCAATTTTCCATTAGAGAATCTACCAGTGGGCACATGACCAGGGAAATCCCTGCCATAAGGCAAATGATTTCCCTTGGCCACTGTTGGTAAGTAGTTGTTATTGCCTGTGTCCACCGTCGAATCCCCAAAGACTAGAATGGATGAGAACTTGGGTAACGTCAAGGCATTGCTTGTAACAACAACAATGGTGCAAACATGCATCAAAATGATAAACTGGATCGTGGGTGCCAGTGCCATTGCTAGCTGAAAATGATAAGGCTTTACTTACAACTATACATAGTGCACTAATTTTTTTTTTAAAGGTACAGATATATAGTGCATAATTAATAGGGTGTTGATACCTAGCTCAGAATACAAGGATCACGGACGTCCCGAGCGGTTATAAAATAATAAAGGACAAAACTTAATTAATTTTTTATATTCTTTTTATCGAGTTTTTAAATCAAATAATGATGTAAAATAAAAAAATTATTTTAAAGTTAAATGATTTTTATTGAGTTAAAAAAATTCAATGTCATTATTTGATTTAAAAATTAAATAAAAAAATATATATAAAATTAAGCTAAATTTTGTTCAATAATGGGATAGGTCCCGTGCGAATCACACCTATCAGCATGGAAACTTTATATTGTAAGTATTAAAACATAACTAAAATGAGATTTTAATGAATAAAAAAATTAATAATTTAAATTTAATAAGTTTGGATGAATAAGATAATACTATATGACATTTTTATTAGTGAGTTAACAAATTCTTAATGAAAATATTTATTAAGTCATTAATTAAATTTTACAAATTAATTAATAAAGGATCAATAACGTCCCGTGTGATGATTTATAAAATAATAAAGGACAAAACTTAATTAATTTTTTATATTCTTTTTATCGAGTTTTTAAATCAAATAATGATGTATAAATAAAAAAAATTATTATTAAGTTAAATGTGTATTTTGAGTTAAAAAAATTCACATGTCATTATTTGATTTAAAAATTAAATAAAAAAATATAATAAAATTAAGCTAAATTTTGTTCAATAATAAATAGGTCCCGTGCGAGTCACACCTATCAGCATGGAAACTTTATATTGTAAGTAGTAAAATATAACTAAAATGAGATTTTAATGAATAAAAAAAGGAGGAATAGTTTAAATTTAATAAGTTTGGATAATAAGATAATACTACATGACATTTTTATTAGTGAGTTAACAAATTCTTAATGAAAATATTTATTAAGTCATTAATTAAATTTTAGAAATTAATTAAAAATATTAATAAGTTTGTGTGATGATTTAAAAAAAAAAAGGTTCAAAATTTAAGGTAATTGCATACTATTTTATTTTTCCTAATTAGTAAGAAGAGGTATGTTAATTCCTTAAGGAATCAAAACGTAAGATAGAAGCATAGGCAACCATTTTTGGTAAGCGAAAACAACATAATGGAATTTTCATTTGTCTAAATGAGCAAAGTATTACTTGGACGTTCATGCAGATTATTCTTAATTATTTCACTGATGTAGCCAGTTGAAGGTTGATAACTTATTAAAAAGTTTGATAATTAAGAGAGAAAGATTTTTTTAAAAAAATTTGTCATTATTCAATTAGAAAGACAGAAAAAAAAAATTTATAAACCAATATTATAGAATTATAAAGGAAATTAAATGATTTAATCCACTAGGCAGGAAAATAATTGGACACTATTATAGTTTCATAATATAGTACCCATCAGTTTACTTCCACGGCTACCATCGGTCACATTTCCATAAACTTTATCTAGCCAGCATTACTTGATTGAACTGCAGTTATTTTTTATTCTTTTGACGAGTATCTCACACTTTTTTTTTAATATAGACTAATTCCATTTTACTTTCTTGGAGCTTAACTTTTATTTTTTAGTAGTTTATTTTATGGGCACACAAAAATAAGTTTGTAATATTTTTTTCTCTTTATTTTCTCTCTTCTATTTGTTTTCTCGTTTTCTCTTCCCAAAACAATTGAAAGGAAAGATTTTTTAATCCACTAGGTAGGAAAATAATTGGACACTATTATAGTTTCATAATATAGTGCCCATCAGTTTACTTCCACGGCTACCACCGTTCACATTTCCATAAACTTTATCTAGCCAGCATTACTTGATTGAACTGCAGTAATTTTTTCGTCTTGTGACGAGTATCTCACACTGTTTTTGGATATAGACTAATTCCATTCAGGTCTTGATAATTTTAGGAGTGGGTTATTGGGTAACTCAACGGTTATGAGCTTTTTTTTAAGTACTTGTTACCAGCTTTTTTCAAAAGCAATATAAATCTGCTCGATTGGTTATTTTCAACCTCAGTTTTATCATTTGAGAGTTTTATAATTGAAGGATTAAATTATATATATACATAATTATTTTTACTAAATTAATATTACATGTATTTTTAGAAATTAAAATGAATATTTACTCCATATATAGGTTTACAAGATTATTTTTAAACTATCACTTTAAACAAGGGATATTCATCTTTTCTATCAACTACAGTATTTAAGATAAGTTGATAAATATTTTATTGCATTTTTAAACATTTATTATAAAATTAATATTCAATATAAAATGTTTGTTTACTCACCTTAATTACTGTACTCATCAGTGTACCGCAGGATGCTCTACCCTCCAAATCATCAGTTCCGATGACACTCTCCAGCTGCGGCACATTTTATATGATGCAGTGATGCTTCGTTGGTTGCACAGGCCACACACTGCGAAAAAGCACAATAAACTACCGTGATATTTAAAAAAAAAAATTTACAATGTAATTAAGAATGGAAGTCAAAGAAGGGGAAAAGATGGCTGACATAAGGAACCACGAAGAGGTGAATTTTGGGGGTGCTGTGTGATTGCTAGCAGAGAAAGAGACGCTAGCTTCCCTCTGTTACTTCATCTTCTGAACTATTCTCACACTTCTTTTCTCTATCTGCAAACTAAAGAGCCATTTGAAAAAAAAATTAAAAAAAAAACACGTGAAAAGATTTTCCATCTCCTTTTGCAGAACATTTCTTCAATGGATTGGAAATAAGGAAAGGAATTTGAATAGGGAGGAGGAGAAATTTCATCTTGTGGAAAGAATTAAAAGCAAGCATTGGAAGCAGGAGACGTTAATAACTCTCACTGAATTGGTGGCAGGGCTATAAGCTATTGGGAGTAATAACTTTTGTTGGAAAACAACTAATGTAATAAATAACAGGCTTTTTTAATTTTTTTTTAAAATTAAACGACACAGCTTGAAGCAGTAAAAGGAAGGATTACATAAAAGAATTCTACAAATAGAAAGGATGTTGAATTGTGTTGAAGAAGCTTTTCTTGAAAATATGACACCTGTCAGAAACTATTCTTAGAATATATTTAAAAATAATTTTAAATTTTTTATTCAATCTTTTTATTAATTCTTTTAGTTATTAAATAAAAAAATATTAAATATTTTTTCATGTTTTTAAGATATTAAATATATTTATTTTTTATTTAATATTTTTTTATTTAATATTAAAAAAATTATTTAAAAAAAAACTTATAAAATAATATAATAAAATTTTATATTTAAACTTGTATCTATTATGATAAAAGATTAAATTGTAATTAAATTGTTGAGATTTACAATATAATTCAATTAAAAATTATTCTCAAATTAAGAGAAAAAGTAAAACTCTAGGTTTAGTTTTTGGGAGTTGGGATTTTGGAGGGTTTTGGAGGGAAAAGGAAGGGAAGACTTATTCTTTATTTTGAGTAAACATTCTTTATATTTAAATTTTTTTAAAAAATTAAAGAATAAAATAAAATATGATCATATAACTTTTCAATAATTATTTATTTATTTTTATAAATATTTTATAATTCTCTTAATTTATAAATAAAATATAAGACATTCCTTTCTTTTCTCTCCAAAACCCTTCATCCAAACAAACCCAAGATAATACTAAGATATCCCTCTTATAAAAGATATATCCTATTTTTAATTTACAAGTTCTTAAATTTTATGATTTAAATGTTTAAAAAATTGGTTTGGTCAATAAAACAAAACGGATTTGGATCATGTTAAATCCATCACATAAATACTCTACCATGTATATTTAGTAGTACATAAACCCTAACCTTAGTCCCCAATATACCTTATTGTTAAAATGGACCAATTGCCTTTTAAATAAGTTTTTAAGTGATTACCTCATATTATTTATACAATTACATGATGCACAATATAATAATTATTTGTGAACAATAACACTTATGATAACCTTTAAATACATACAAGTAGGGGTGTTTAGAAACCGTCACATCTTACTAACTTGTTTATGCCCGATTCATATGAAATTCAAACATAATCTAATAATGACTTGAACCAATGATCCGAATAAGCTTTTGTTTTTTTTTTAATTAATACTCATTACTCATTTGAAAAAATTTAGAAGACCATATGACATATCAATATAGTAACCTAATCAATAAACCATCATGTCTTATTATTATTATTATTACTAATTCCAATGAATCTTTTTTTTTTTTGAAAAAATCATCCAAACATGTTAGAAATGAGCAAAAGTACTTTTTATTTTTTAAAAAATATTCTTTTAATCTAAAAAAAAAATCCAAATGAGTTCATTGTTGTCATGTGATACGTGTTGATTTTACAGCCACCATGATAGCTAGAAATGTTAAAATGGGTTTAGCTTGATGGGTCTGCCCAAATAGTCTGACAAAATGGACGAGCTGAACTAGCAAAATTTCAGTCCGAAACTTACATTGCTCGAATGGGCTGAGCCCGAAAGGACCGGGTCAGCCCGCTCTTTTAACACTACATAAGGTTAAATAGGTTGGGCTGGACTAGTAAAATGTCAGTCCGAAACTCATATGACCCGAATGGATCAGCCCGTTTTGACACCCCTAATGATAACTTGAAGAAGTCACTTCAAAAAGAAGATAATCAGTCTCAAACTAAAAATCCAAAAGCAGTCACTAACTCAAAAAAGGTAACTTTCACCTTCCACCTATAATTGCTTGTTATGTGACTTAAATATTACAGCTACTAAAAATATGATCTGAACACAATATTTGAATAGACTGTCTTGAACAAGGTTAAGCGGTTATGATCGTCAATTAAAGAGATTAAGCATGTTATGAACAACTTGACAAAGATCATTGTCAGCCAAAGTCCTAACTTGGTACCTATGTTTAGCCCAATGTCACAAAATCTTCCTCATGCATTTGGAAGTGGTAACAACAATCCAAGTTCAATCCCATTTATCATGAACATGTTTTATCCTCTAAAGAATTTCACTTTGAGTAATCAGACTCCGTCAGATTTTAACATGAGAAAACTAAATCCTGTAGGTGATAATGAAGCTAATAAAGGCATTGCACAAAGTCCAAATGATCAACAGCAAACTGCACATGAGACTAAGGAGTACATGGGTGGTAACTATAACAAATCTACAAATAAGGTTGAGTAGGACAAAAACACAAATGGTCCAGCAATTGGTAACAAGATGTTCACTCCAAAGAAACAGGGAACCCCACGAGGAAGGCCACTGTGAACTACAAACAGTCCTTCTGGCTATTACATCAATTATCACTCTTATACTTCCAAGCTCAGCCCAGTCAAAACATTTGGGATTGATCTTCCAACTGTGAGCAATTAATTTATCAGTTTCATACTATATTATAAATTTTACATTTATTCATAAAACTAACAAAGTAGTATATTGAGTTGCAGTGGTTCCCTATATTGTTTAGGCCTCCAAGGGACATGATGTTAAATGACATAGAAGTTGCGGTTGCATCATATGTATTTGGAACAAACGAGTCTAACAAAGTTACTGGGTTATGTTAAATAACTTTTGTCTTATATAAACAAATTAAATAGTCAGGTTCTAGTGTATGATCTAAATATAAACAGTTTAAAAAGAAGAGGTATTGATCACAACAGATTTCAAGCAAGGAGATAGAGCCACATTGAGAACTCTAATACCAAGGGAGAAAGTTGACCAAGAGGTAAGAATATAATGTTCTTTATCATGCATAATGCTATCATTCCTTCATAATAATAATGTTATGTGCAGGTCCTTAATTTGTTGGTTTGTATGCTGAATTATGAAGAGAGAGCAAGGTACAAATTTACAGGCATCTGGTATTTACCAACTATTTTCTCGATAAGTTATATAAATTTGTAATTAAATTAAAGTAAATGCAACAATTATAATATATAAACTTAACATGCTAACTAATGATTGATATTGTAGCAATTTGCATTGAGTTGGACAACAACTCCAAAAAGCATGATGGATTACTACAAGGATGTCTTTATGGGCAAGATTAACTACTTTCTAAGGTAAAAGTTTAATTATAAGTATGAAATTCATTTGTTGGGTATCATTTCTCTTTACATATTAACAATTTGTTCATACCCGATTTTTCAGATTTTTGTGCCCATGAACGAGGGAAATGCGCACTGGTTTCTCCTTGTGGTTGACATATTTAAAGGTCAGTTCATCTTACTTGATTCCAAGCTCTGACCAACAACAAATGATTCAAGCAAGAAAGACATTTTAAAACTGGTAATTAGAAGCACAATTTTTACTTTTATATTCCTCTTTATATTATCAATCCAGAAATTAACAAAATTGTGGGGTCCAACCATTCAACCATGTTTCGGTGGTTGTTTTAGTAATGCATTTCATGCATATAAAGGCAATTGTTTGTCAACAATTGCTGCAGAACTTTTGGTGCTTGGTGATTGTTGCATTTTTCAATGGATAGTTGGAAGTTGAAGCATTAAATATAATGCTTGGAGAAGTCTCTATAAATAGAGACATTTGCAGCAACCAAAAACAAGCAGAAGCAAAAGCATAGCAACGAGAGTTGTAGAGCAACGAGAGTTGTATCTTCCTCACAGAGAGAAAAATAGTGAGTCAATTTGTGAGAGTTTTATCTACAAATTGAATATATAATATTATTATATTTTTGTATTCCCATTATTGTTATAGTGGAGATTTAAGTGGCCTACGAGTCCCGTGATTTTTCCTTGCTTACATTGAGAAGGTTTTCTATGCTAAAAATTTCTGGTGTTGTTATTACACTTGTTTTACGCTTCCGCATAGTGCCTATTTTGAGTTCACAGAAGAGGAAAATTATGCTGGTATTTTTCACCAGTGGTATCAGAGCTCTCAAATACTAGGTGTCAGATTCATAAGAAAATTCTTAGTATGCTCTGTAGTTACAGCATTGTCTGATCTTTCACATAAAAAAAGAATTATTCTTGTTACTGGGAATAACGTGTGGTGGTGTGAAAGTGTTGTCTAGGAAAGTTCTAGCTAGGAAAGACTTAGTATTTAAGTGTGTCCATTAGTGACCCATGTCTTTTTCCTGAGAACTTACCTATTACATTGTTTGCATACTATAATTATTGTTTCAGTATATAATACTATTCACCTGTACGACACTATTTACATATACGGTATTGGCTTGTGTAACTCAATATGGAGGGAGTTGTCACTCATGATGGAGATATGTTCAAGCTAACTGTAGATAACTACTCCTATTGGAAGTCGATGATGGAAGATCACTTATACTGCAAAGATTTGCATGAGCCAATCACCCAGAAAGATAATCCGGAGGGAAAGACCAACAAAGAATGGGAACTCCAGAATCAGAAAGCAGTAGCTATGATCCGAAAATATATTGACAGAAGTTTGTTCGAACATGTATCAACTTATACCAACGCGTATGATTTGTGGACGAAACTTGAATCCTTAATTCAAAAGAAGATGCCTAGGAATAAAGCCCACCTTGTTAGACGATTGGTGAAGTTGGAGTACTCGGACGATCAGAACATGATCGAACATTTGAATACCTTCAAAGGTATTGTGAATCAACTGACGAAGACAGAAATGAAGATAGATGATAAGTTGCAAACTCTTTTACTCCTCAGTTCTCTACCTGAGAGTTAGGACACTCTAGTTGTCACTCTCAGCAATTCTGCTCTAAACAGAAAGTTTAGCATGGATTCTGTTATAGATAGTTTGCTGAATGAGGAGTCAAGACGGAGAGAAAGGAGCTTGAACAACCAGTTCAAAGCCAACGTTGTTGAAAACAGAGGGATGAGTAAGAATCGTGAAAAAGGAGGTCATGAAAAATCACAAGATAGATCCAAATCTCGCACTAGACTAAGTTGTTATTACTATGGCAAACCAGGCCACAGAAAGTCTAAGTACAGATTCTTAAAGAGAGACCAACAGGCTGGAATAGTCCACCCTGACCAAATTAACCCAAATAAGAAGAAGGAAGATGGAATAACTACTGCAGTGGCCCGAATGATGAGAATATATTTCTTATTGGAGAAGAAAATTATGTAAACATTGCATCCGATGATTGCATATGGATAATTGATTCCGGAGCATCCTTCCACGTAACTCCTCATGAAGAATTTTTCTCATCATACCAAAAAGGAGACTTTGGTACGGTGAAGATGGGTAACCATGTCACGAGTAAAATTGTTGGCATTGGTGAAGTAACTTTGATGACTGAAAATGGAAACAAGCTTGTGCTGAAGGAGGTAAGACATGTTCTAGAGATGCGCCTGAACCTTATCTCAGCAGGAAAGTTAGATGAAGCCGGAATGATAAACCAATTTGGTGCCGGCAGATGGAAACTCAGCCGAGGAAGCATGATTACTGCTCGCGGCAGAAAGGAAGGCTCTCTGTACATTATGCAGGGAAAGATATGCAAGAATGAGATGAATGTTGCTCAAGACGCAAGCAAGGAAATGTGACACAAACGATTAGGCCACATGAGCGAGAAGGGTTTGAAAATCTTAGCAAAACACTATCTTCCAAACATAAAAGGGCAGCCACTTGAATCTTGTAAAGACTGCCTAGCAGGAAAACAATAGAGAGTATCTTTCAAAAGATCAGATGATGCAAGAAGAAGAAAGCAGATTATGGATTTTGTTCACTCAGATGTTTACTCAACATTTGAAAGGTCCCTTGGCGGTGCCCAATACTTTGTTACCTTCATTGATGATCACTCCAGGAAAGTGTGGGTGTATTCATTGAAGACGAAAAATCAAGTTTTTCAAGTTTTCAAGGAGTTTCATGCTTCTGTAGAACGAGCATCTGGAAGAAAGCTGAAATGCTTGAGAACTGACAATGGCGGAGAGTATAGAGGTCCATTTGAGGATTATTGCAAAACTCATGGGATAAGACATTAGAAAGTACTTCCCAAGACACCTCAGATGAATAGACTAGCTGAGAGAATGAACAGAAAGATTACAGAGAAAGTCAAGAGCATGCTTTCTTATGCAAAACTCCCCAAGGCATTTTGGGGTGAAGTAGTAAAAACTTCAATTGATTTGATCGATTTGTCTCTTTCAAGACCTTTAAATGGAGAGATTCCAGAATAAATATGGTTTGGAAAGAAAGCTTCTTATGGTCATTTGAGAGTCTTTGGGTACAAGACATTTGTCCACATTCCTAAAGATGAAAGAGCAAAGTTTGATGCAAAAACGAAGGAATGCATATACCTTAGTTCACCAAATGATGAACTTGGCTTCAGATTATGGGATCTTGCAAATAAGAAGATTGTTCGAAGTAGAAATGTAGTATTCTATGAAGACCAGACGATTCAGGACATTCAGCAATCTAAGAAGCCAAAGACCATTGTGATACATAATTCAGAGGGAGAGATTTTTCAAAAGAATGATGAACCGGATCAGGCAACACAACCCTATTAGATGAAGCAACCTGATTAAACAAAACAACCTGACCAGACAAAACAAAGTCAGGCAATGTAGGGAGAACAAATGGAGATTGATCAGGTAGAACAAGAACCTCAAGTGAGAAGATCAACGAAAGTTAGACAACCATCAAGAAGGTATTTCTTAGATGATTATGTCACTCTCACTGATGAAGGGGAACCTCAAAGTTTGATAGAAGCCATTGAGACGAATGATAAAGAGAAATGGATGCAAGCCATGCAAGAAGAAATACAGTCCCTGAAAGAAAATCAGACGTATGACCTTGTGAGATTACTAGATGGACGAAAGGCATTGAAAAATAAGTGGGTATTCAAAATCAAGACTAAAGAAAATAACCCAAACCCCAGGTACAAAGCAAGAATTATTGTGAAGGGGTGCAACTAGAAGAAAGGCATAGATTTTGAAGAAATCTTCTCACCAGTGGTGAAGATGACATCCATTAGAGCGATCCTTGGTCTAGCTGCAAAACTAGACTTGGAAATAGAATAGCTTGATGTTAAAACAACATTCTTACATGGAGACTTAGAGGAAGAAATTTATATGGAGCAACCAGAAGATTTCGAAGAACCAGGCAAAGAACACCTAGTGTGTCGTCTGAAGAAAAACTTCTATGGTCTGAAGCAAGCTCCAAGGCAATGGTATAAGAAGTTTGATCTCTGCATGACCCAACACAATTTTAAGAAGACCTCTGCAGACCATTGTATGTTTGTGAAGAACTATGGAAATAGTGAATCTATCATACTATTGTTGTATGTTGATGATATGCTGATTGTTGGGAAAGATAAGACAAAGATAGCTACTCTTAAGAAGGCATTGAGCAAATCATTTGCTATGAAAGATCTGGGTGCAGTAGAGAAGATTCTTGGAAAAATGTTGTGGATGTCTATATCAAGAAAGTTCTTGAAAGGTTCAACATGCATAATGACAAACCTGTGCATGTTCCATTACCTAGTCATCTTAAACTGAGCAAGATGCAATGTCCAGGGAATGAGGAAGAAAAAGAAGAAATGAACAAGGTGCCCTATTCTTCTGATGTTGGTAGTCTTATGTATGCAATGGTCTGTACAAGACCAGACATTGCTTATACTGTAGGAGTTGTGAGTAGATTTCTATCGAATTCAGGAAAGGAGCATTGAAATGCTGTGAAATGGATACTAAGGTATCTGAGAGGAACTTCCAAAAGGTGCTTGTGTTTTGGCAATGGAAATCTAATGCTCACTGGGTATTCAGATGCAGATATGGCAGGAGATGTGGATTCAAGAAAGTCTACATCGGGATATCTGATTACTTTTGCAGGGGGAGCTATCTCATGGCAATCACGACTACAAAAGTGCATTGCTTTAAGCACCACAGAAGCTGAATTCATCGCAATCACTGAAGGTTGCAAGGAGATCCTGTGGATGAAGAAGTTTCTACAAGAGTTAGGCCAGAATCAAGAAAGCTATGTTCTCTATTGCGACAGTCAAAGCGCAATACATCTCAGCAAGAACTCGACATTTCATTCAAGGTCGAAACACATCGACGTAAGGTATCACTGGATCCGTGATGTGTTAGAAAGTAAATTGCTACAAGTTGAGAAAATCTACACCAAAGACAACGGGGCAGATATGATGACAAAAGCTCTACCAAAAGAGAAGTTAGAATTTGTCAAGAAGCTGCAGGCTTAGCATCAACCCCGAACTGATCCAAGGATATTTCCCCAATGGCTGGAGGGGGAGAATTATGGGGTCCAATCATTCAACCATATTTCGGTGGTTGTTTTAATAATGCATTTCATGCATACAGAGGCAATTGTTTGTCAACAATTGTTGTAGAACTTTCAGTGCTTAGTGATTGTTGCATTTTTCAGTGGATAGTTGGAAGTTGAAGCATTAAATATAATGCTTGGAGAAGTCTTTATAAATAGAGACATTTGCAGCAACCAAAAACAAGCAGAAGCAAAAGCATAGCAACCAGAGCTGTAGAGCAACGAGAATTGTATCCTCCTCACAGAGATAAAAATAGTGAGAGAAAAATAGTGAACCAATTTGTAAGAGTTTTATCTACAAATTGAAGATACAATATTATTACATTTTTGTATTTCCATTATTATTATAGTAAAGATTTAAGTGGCTTACGGATCCCGTAGTTTTTTCTTGCTCACATTAAGAAGGTTTTCCATGCTAAAAATTTCTGGTATTGTTATTACACTTATTTTATGCTTCCGCATAGTGCCTATTTTTTAGTTCACAAAAGAAAAAAATTTTGCTGGTATTTCCCAACAAAAATAAACACTAAACTTGAACTCTTTTAAATGTTACTTTGCAGGCAATTTTCTTAGAAGAAATGTTGTTAAACGACTCATTCTATGACTCCCAAGAAACTAAGAGACCACAAATTTCTACTAATCCAATTGTTCAGCCTGAAGGGATTGATGAGCAAATATGTGGCTCGTATGGAAATTAGTTATTTTTTTCTATTTCATGTATTTTTTATTTCATCACAATATCTACATGCCTAAGGTTTGTACACATTTTGTTGGAATGATTGTGAAGTATGGGTGGCTACTTGGATGTTAGAATGCAATCTGTGTGATGCATACAATATACAAAGTAATTTAATCTTAACTAGCTTTAAAATTAATCATTCTATCATAATTATAGGTATAACTAATATTACTTCTTCAATGTCAAGTGACAGATGCATCGAGGATGAAGATTGCCTTACAATTAGTTCTCCAACCATACAACAAAAAGAAAAATGTAGTTGTCAACTTGGCATATGAAAACTTGAAGAAGTATGAAGATCAACACAAGCGTCTAGTGAAAACTTTGTTTGGTTGGAATAGAAAAAAATGTGAAAACTTTTTTTATTATGTTGTTTCTAGATTGAACTCTGTTGGATGGTAGGAGTTAGGGCTATCGGATGTTAGTACGTTTGGATGTCAACTTTTGTTCTTCTTTTTACATTTTCTTCCTTTTAATCATGGTTTTTGTTAAGTACAAACTTGGTTGAAGTGTTTCCAAATCAAAACAATGTATCCAGGCTGCCCAAAGGTTGGCTAAGATCTGGTTTGTATCACATTAAATGGTTGGATTCATGGAAATGCTACATTGATGTAATAGCCTTTATTTTTTAAGTCATACCATTTACATTGATGTCATAGCCTTTATTTTTTGAGTTAAAGATGTATTTACTGAGTTAGATTATTTTTATCCAATTCGAATTGTTCTTATTTTTCTCAAATATTTTTATGTTGAACAAATAATCTATAAGCATAACATGAAATGTTTCATTTTATCTAATAAAATCATGTTATTTTAAGACAAATAAACAAAATACCAATTGTATGATGTGATATATCATGCACAAAATGTTAGTTAAAAGTGTCTATTTCTCCTAAAAGTGAAAACGTTATATTAGTAGATAAAATGATATCATTTAAATTGAATTTTTATGAATAAAATCAAATTCTATTTAAAAAGAAAAGGATTTTGCTTTGACTATATTTTTTTTTTTTAAAAAAGGACAATTTGTTAAATGACTTGTTGAAATTTTGGTCAAAGTAGATAGATTAAAATGTTGACTTCATAGTAGGAAAGATAGACAGATGATGTGACCACAAATTTAATAGACTAATATTGGGTCATCTCAACTTTAATTCTTTATTTTTATTCTCTAAAATCTGGTAAAGATTTAACAACAATAATCCACTGTTTGAATTTTTAAACATGTTGAGAAAAAAAAGTCAAAAATCTTAAAAAATGACATTTCTAATGTGCTAGATTTGGAAGCTAGTATGGTTTAATGATGACAACGTATAATCAATGCAAATTAATTTATTTTGATGTGAATCAATGCAAATTAATTTATTTTGATGTGAATCAATGCACAAGAATTAAACTACCATATAAGTTTTAGATATGCTACTCTGATGGGGTCTTCACGAATGTCAGAAGTTTTCATCTAAAAAACAGATTCCTTCAATTCAAATTCAATCAATACCTAATGGAATCTTGTAGTTGACAAATATCAAAACAGATAAACAAAGCTTTAGCCCACTTTCTTGTCTTTAAGGAACACTATGACCTTATATGATGATAGATTCAAAAACGTATGAAAACATATAAACAAAAGTCTCAATGTCAATATGAGGATAAACAATAAACTTTCCTCATTATCAATAAAATTCACTAATACATCATAAAGTTTCTTGCCTTGTAGGAGATACACCTAGAATTTGGGATTTAGTGTTGCTTACTCCTGAGTTTGCCTATAATAGTTTTGTTAATAGGTCTACCGATAAGAGTCCATTTAAGATTGTCCATGGTTTGTCCATTCACCAACTCATTGATCTTATGTCTTTGCTTATTGATGTCAGACTTCTGATACAACTTAGACTTTTGCCTCCCACATTTGTGATATACATCATTACATTAGGCATAAGTTTGTATTTAGTAGTACTAATTATAAACTTATTACTGATGTGTATCGTCAAGTTCAAAATTTTAATACAGGTGACTATGTTATAATACACATTTGTCATGAACGTTACCCTAAACACACATTCAAAAAGCTTCATGCTCGAGCCAAAGGACCTTATCGAGACACGTTTGAGCTTCCTTTGTTGTCTTCTACTATTTCTATTGATCATATACCTCCTCAAGTTCCTACAATTCCTTTTGTTTTACCACAGTATGATGAGATTGAAGTCATGATTGATGATGATGGTGTCGATCATATCTTGGATGACGAGTTTGTTAATACTTATCTGTTCCTTTTCACCACTATCTTGTGAAGTGGAAGAACCGACCTCACATTGATGCTACTTGGATCTCTAAGGACAATCTCTGCCACCTTGTGCATGCTTTTTTGGAGGAGTACCAATTTTCTACCTTTCTAAAAGAAAGTCTTCTTGGCAGAGCAATGATGCATTATCATTATTATCATTATCAGTTATTGATTTAATATTATTTAATTTGGGATATTAGTTTGTTAGTTAAGGAATTTTATCTATTTTGTGATTAAGATTTTATGTTATCTTGGTGATAGAGTTTTAAAGAGATTCTATCCAAATTTCAAATCTTTTATCTTATCTATTTTAGTTATGTTTGAGTTATTTTGTAAGAGGACTATAAATTCTCATCTTATCATCACTTTTGAAGAACTATTTTTGATCATTTGAATTCAATATAAAATATATTTGTATTTATTAAGACCAAGTCTCTTGGTACCAAATATCTTTTTCTTTGGTTCTACATCAACATTTAACCACACTCATATCGGGATGTAGTGACTCTGCAAGTGTCATATTATGGGTGTATAAATCTCATTTTTTTAAGAACACATAAGTGAAAGAGTTTCATTATTTGAATACTCAGAATATAATACCTCACTTATATCTGTATAAAATACATTCACTCTAATTTAGCATACAACATATAAGAGCACCCAACCACACTCACATTACACCCAACCACACTCACATTAAGATATAGTGTTGTTGCAATTGTCGTATTCTTAGTGTACAAAATTCATTTTCCTAGGCAAAACACCCAAAAGTCAAGCCCTATTGCTGTTTCCATTTTCATGTTTCAGTTTCCTTTGGTCAGTTTTTTCTCTTATTCATTTTGTTTCTTTATTTTGTTGCCAAAATCGGGTTGTGGGTTGTTCACGGCAAGGCCGCAGCTAGCCTTCTCCATTCCTTTTTTTTTGTGAGTTTTTGTCTTGCAATTGGGCCAAAGGGCCTTGGGTTCATGCTAAACTAGCAATATTCAAATGGGCCTGATCATTAAACTATTAATGATTTGTTTTATTAAAATTTATAAATAATTCTTTTGTGAAATTTATGGAATCATACTAATAATTCGATTCATTTATTAATCTTCTTAGGGTTTTATTAACGTGTGCCTTAAGGACAAATGTTAGGAATCAAAAATTGAAATTATTAAACAAAAAGTTATAACATTTAATATCTTAAAAATAAAAAAAATAATATTTTTATTTAAATAATTAATAAAAAATAATAAATATTACTTTTATTACTTGACACATGTTAACAAAAACTCATCTTATGATATCCTAGTCCTATCACTTTTAATTTGATTTATGACACTTCATTTTAAAAGAATCGATTTGATTTTCATAAAGAAACCTTCCACACTAGATGTAATATTAGGGGTGTAAGTGAGTAGTTTGGTTCGAGTTTTGAAAAAAAATAAATTCGAACTAATCAAAATTAATTGGTTTGGTTTTATTCGATTTTTTTTATTTTTTGATAGTCAAATTCGAATCAAATCGAACCAAACATCTATGGATTGGTTTGGTTCGCGTAATAGGATTGACCATTTTTTTTATACAAAAATTAATTAAATAATTAATTTTACATAAAAAAAACATAATAAACTTATAATTTTTTTTAAAAAAATAAAATCAAACTTATTTATATATGACGTATCATGACTAAAATTATCGTGCGTCTTTTTCAACATATGAATGGATACTAGGTCGTCTTCAACCCTATCTGTTTGGACTGTTGGTGTGATGTACCAACATGATCCTTTAGCAAATAGCAAAGTAGCTTTATGTTTACCACAAACCAAAATAGGACTACAAAATCTTAATGGTATAACTTTTGGACATCTGGTATATCAATATGAAAACCATACACAAGAGACATTCACAAAACAAATCTTAACATGGTTCCGATAGAAAAATAAGCCAGGTACTGGCCTAATGAAAGGGTCCATTCAACGATCTTCAATCTTTCCAACCATTTCAAGATTTGGACGGTGCCGGAAATCAAGCCTTACTTGCTCTAGATACCAAGAGATGGACATTTCACCAAATTCATTTTTGGGTCCCTTCCCATATAAATATGATGGGGTTATCTTCCAATATGCTCTCTCTATTCTACACTTGTCAATTATTGATTGATCTTTACAAACAAAATCAGAAAAATTGTGGATGAAATGGCTTTTTTTCTTTATGAGTTCATTGTTTTGAAAAATAAAAATAAAAATAGCAACATTTCTAAGTTTGAAATATAATTAATGTGTATACTTAAAAAAATCTTATATTTCTACAACTTATATATTAGAAGATATTTTGGGGGTGGGATTGGGGGAGATTCTAAAATATTAATTTGTCTTTAATGAACCGGTAATCTCATCCCATGTCTTAAACCAAGCAGAATTCACGCGTAATAAGACTCGAGTACAAATCCTAAATTTTGTCGCGTACTAAACTTGATATCATTTAGTTTGGGCCTGCGAATTTGTACCAATCTCAACTTGTCTTATGTATGCACCAAATAAAAAATTATATCACCCACGTTCCCTTCGGAACTGTCAACAATGCACTAACTGTTTTGTGAGTTTTTAACGCAACCCACTCATTCAGATTCACTTATAATCTTTTATTTCTAACTAAGTTTACAAGCATACACTTAGTTTTGAGAAATTTTATTTTTTTATTTAATTTTTTTATTAATTTTATTAATTATTAAATAAAAAATATTAAATATTTTTTATATTTTCAAGACGCGTATTTATTTTTTTATTTAATATTTTTTTATTTAATATTAAAAAGATTATTAAAAAAAACTTGTAAAAAAGTATAGCAATATTCCTTAGTTTTATATCAAAATTATTACACTGAATCACATTTTATTAAGCACTAACACTCCTATTGGTTTTGGGCCTTTCGGCTACTATTGGGAGGTTGAAAGTGGAAACCCTCCAAGCTCTTCAATCTAGTTATTTATAAATATATCTATAAACGCTTATTAAACTTAGAAGTATGTCTTAACCGTAAAATGAAACAGTTACTTGATCCTAAATTTTTATGGAAGCATGCACTTGACAGAGATAAAAAAAACGAGCCAGGAGATGGTGGTGTGTACTTTATGAGTTAAGAGTGCAAGATGATTAAGAGTGTTCTAGTATACATAGTACCACGGTAGTATTAATTAGACGGATCCTAAAATTTATTTAATGATCTTCTAGCTAGTCAATTTTCCGGCATAATTCTAACATAGGTATATTTAAAAGAAGGTGGGACTATTGGCATATCCTTTTATCTATTTATATTCTTATTTTATTATTTTTTAATACTAATTTTCTAAATTATCCTCACTAATAGTTTCATCTCTAAATTGTTAAACTTTAATTTTCTCTTTAATAAGTGGATTTGAGGCTTTTTATTTGAATTTAATATAATTTAAATTTAACATATTTACAAAATACTTCTAAAAAATAATTTTAAAAAATAATTTTACTATAATTTATGTAATTAAAATAACATAAAATCTTTGTGTAAAAAAAATATAAGTTATATTTTTGAAATGGTATATTAGATAATAGCTAATGTGTTTTTTTTCTAAGAAATGTATGGTCATATTTGTTTTGATATATACACTTATATTTAGGTTAAAGGAATTGGGATGGTCACGTACTCATGTCATAGATAAGTATGACTCACTTCGAAACCCCAACTCCCTTAGGATTGGGAGTGAAACGGTATGGCCTCCCCCGCACCCCAACAAAGTTTACATGGTCATATATCTATTTAGACAAAATTTGAAAGTTAAATTTAATACTTAATTTGCAAAAGGTTCATTTGATTAAAAAAAACTATCAATAATTGATTTAACAATAATTTAATATCAATTCATTTTAAACAAACATGTTAATACTTGAAGCCTAAATCTTATTTAATAATGCTGCATATGTTTATTTTGAAAAATAATTATTTGATAGTATTTAAAATAATCCAAATATATAAATATTAAAAGGAGGAGGGATCGATTTACACCAGTGTAAGTTTTTTTTTTACTTACACTTATTTTTAACCGTTAGATCCACTTTCATCTAATGATTGAGATTATTTAATTAAAAGTAACCATTAGATAAAAGTGAATCTAACCGCTAAAAATGAGTGTAAGTCAAAAAAATTTACACAGGTGTAAGTTAATTCTCCCTCTATTAAAAGATGATTATTTGTAAATAAAATGTATTTATGATCACGAATGATTATTAAAAGAATGATATTGTCATATAAGCAGTATTTACAAAAATATTATCATGTCTTATTTTAAAAAAAGTTAAAAAAGGAGTTATAAGTAATAAGAAGAATTAATAGAAAAATATATAAAGTATAAATAAAAATAAGTTTGCCTTAGATATCTCTTAAAGGTAATTAAGGAAATATAAATTAAAAATAGTTATAAGGGAGTAGAAATAGACAAAAAAAAAAAAAGTGTCAATAACCTCACCCTTGACTCAATACCAGTAAAATTATTATTATCTAAACTCAACTTCTCTCATTTTGGAAATACACTGAAGTGGCTCTTTCTTCTTAGTAATCCAAAATCACTCTCATGATTTTAGGAGGAGTACAATGAGCACTAATAATCAATATAAATAAAATATCATTTTCAGTATGTACCCAAAAAAATATTATTTTCAGAGTTTTGTTTATCTTCTTTAGTAAATATTTCATCCGATTTATTTTAAGTGTTGTTTTAGTGTAAGATACAATAATTAAAAAACACAAAATCAAGCCTTTAATTATGGGAATTTTTTTACTAAACTGCCCTCATTCAATTTCAATTAATTATTTCACTATACAATGTCCATCCAATTTACATGAGTAGTTGAGACTTAATATATTTTAAAGTATAATTTATAACCCAGGCCAGAGATTAACTTGATCAAAAGGTCAAATCGACGAGTCAGAACAGTCAAATTAAAAATCTAAATAAATAATACTTGTAAAATAGAATATTATATAAAAAAATACTTTATGTAAAAAAAATATTATATAAAAAAAATACATCATATGAAAAAAGTACTAATACAACCAAACTAGTAATGATAATTATATAACTTTATTTTTTAAAATTGAATTTGTTAAATAATAATAATATAAATTAAAAAATTGAAAAAATTATTAAGCAAGAATATGTGGTATAATGATAAAATGCATTTTATCAAAAAAGTCATCTAAATACTATGTTTAAATCTTACAAGTTATTTTTTAAAAGTTTAAAATATTTTTTAATAATATAGAAACCCAAATCAAATCGTGCGAGTAGGTATGGATCAAATTTTTTTCACCAAAATAACACTTAAAATAAGCTTGAGAGTCTAAATTTTTTAATGATCCTTTAAGTAATTTAAAACCTCTCTCGTGATTTTAAAATAAGTATATTGATAATAACTTAATATGGATGAAACTACTATTTTTGAGATTTAGTTATCTTTTTCTAACGTATAAAGATTAAAGTCACTTTTAATGAATATCTAAATAGTTCAAAATCTCCTTCATGATTTTTTCCTTTGGGATAAATCTCGTTCATGATTGTAAGATAGATACACTAAATACTAACCAAATGTTAATATTATTACAAAAACATAAAATATTAAGTAATGCTATATTCTAGTAACATTCTCCTAATTATTTTTTAAAACAGAAAGTACTAAATAAAAAAAAAATATTTAATATCTTAAGAATTTAAAAAATATTTAAGTTTTTTTCTTTAGCTAATTAGAAAAAATATTAGGTTGAGTCATTAAAAGAATATAGAATTATTCTAAAACATTACATGTACTATAAACCTAAGTACTGCTAGGATATGATAATTAGTCATATATTATAATCGACTTGCAAATTAAATGATGATTACCCATAATTTATTCATTAATGGTAGTTACTTATGTACAACTTGAGAAAGATTAAAATAGAAAGTGAGATGGATTAATTAATGGGGACTCCACCTTGGTTTTAGTATAAAGACAGAGTTAGCTCACGTTGTTCAATAATGGATTAGTACCCCAAAGGCCTTCTCTTTCTGTTAGATTTAATGGTTCGTCGAGAATCTTGTACTAGATGGCAAGCCTTCGTTCATTCCCTTAGCCACCACTATTGTTTATGAGTTACGTTGATTGAGGTTTCAGCAGCTGTGGACCTGTGGTCGGTTCCGGAAACCTCATTGCCACGAAGCTTCGTCCTCTAATGACTAATGTGCAACATCACATTAGCTGCCAAAAATTCGGAGTCAGTTGTCTCGCTAATGTATATAATCTCTTTAATTCAAGAAAGAAGAAGAAAAGAACATGGTAGGTGTCTTGGTCAGACAAGTACTTGACGAAAAAGGTCAATGAATTATTGAATTATTTGGATTAATGGTCATAGCTGAGTTTTATTTTATTACAAAGTTTTAGATTGTGACATATGCAATTATCATTTTTCTTAATACTTTTCATTCATTAATTTTTTTAAAAGTTTTCTTCTCCTTTTGATTTTTAATTAGTAGTGTAACCTAGAATTTCTTAACGCAAATAAAAAAATATATTTTACACAGATCTTTGTGATAAATATTATAACAAAATATATAAATATTTATTCTCTAGCAAATTATATTATATTGATTATGAAATATATAAATTTCATATTTTTTATAGTGTTTGCGTTTTTCAGTAAAATGTATTTGATAGTTAATGTTTTTTTCTGCATTATTAATTAAATTTACTTGTTTTTTCCTGTCTGATATTTGTTTGGAGGGTGGGGTGTGAGCGTATCGATTTGTTTTGTTTCTGACCAACAGTACCAATTCTATAAAAAGTACCTCAAAAGTACTTGGCCTTACAAAATAGAATCATTAAAAATTTCTTTCAAAATATATATATATATATATAATTGACATATCATGATCAGCTGCACATATAACAGTTTAATATTTAGAAGGAAAATGTTAACTATACACTTTTTTTAAGAGGGTATATATTATTGATATTTTTTTTTAAGTGTATAAGTTAATAAAAAAATAAAAAAAATAAATATAATAAATAATATTAAAAAATATAAAAAATAATATAAAATAAATAAATAAAAATATTATTATTGTATTTGGAATGAAGTAGGCTCGAGAAAATAAATAATCATACAGATAAACAACTACTTTTCTAAAATTATAGACGTATATACATCTTTAGTGTGTATTTGAATTTATTTATTCTATATTTAAAATAACATAATTAAAAGTATTGAAAAAAACAAGTAAACATGCACCTCAGTCCTCTAAAAAGTATTTTATTTTATAGTATATTTAGCTTATAATATTCTGATCCATTTAAAAATAAAGTACTAGCTTGAAGGGCTGTCCAACTTCCACTGTTTCACACGCTTTCATCCAAAACTTTCTTATTCATTAATTTGTTGTTATTCATTTATTTATAGATTTAAATTTTCAAAACAAATTTTCATCAATAGTGACAATCATCACCTAATTTCTCTGTTGAAAAAATGGTATACAAACATCTGTCATGAAAAGAAAATTATTTGAAATAATATAAAGATGACAATCATATTCTCTCCAATTATAGCTTAGGACTTAGGAGATGAGCTTATTATTATAGGTTGGTCCTCAATTAATGAAAAAAATTCTATTTTATGTTTCTTCACAAATATAAAAACACTTATTAAAAAAGCCCTTAACTAAAAGGCTAAAATACATGTAATAAGAGGAAGATGACGGCATCAATAATTACGTATTGAGTTAGAGGACAGGCTGGTCCAATGAGATATACGCTAGCCTGGATGAGGCCATGATGGTTATTCCACTCGTACGATCGAATTACATTGTAAAAGCTTTGGATTTATTGTTGATAGTCCTTCGTTATTGTTGTAAATTCTTATTGGGACTTTGTGTCATATTTTAACTTTAAAATAGAGCACCCTTTTTTTAAATTATTATTTTTTAAATAAACCTTAACCTAAATCACCCTTTTGTTATTTAAATCAATTTATTTTTCATTTAATATTGCTAATACTTGTTTTTGTAGATACACTAAAAGAGAATATATAAAAAGATTTGAACTTATAAGTGATTTTTATTACATTATTGAATTGCTAATGATAAATATTCTCAATAAAACTAATTTATGTATAAATTGTATAAGACTAAAACTGAATAGAATAACATATTATACAATCCAATTTCATATCTGACATGCAAACGTGCAAAACAGGTCCTTTAGCTTTCAAAGCAATTTTCTAAAGTTTGGACATAAATTTAAGACACCTTATATCAATCAATACTTAGTTAATTTTGAATTTGACACACTTTTTTTTAATACAAAATCAATATTCTATGTGCATCCATTACTCTCTTCTTCTTCTTTTTTTGTGCTTTATTGGTCTAAGGGAGACCCCTCCCTAGGGTGAGACCTAGGGGTGTTCCATCGGGATTTAGGAGAAGGAAAAGAGAAATAGGATGAAGAGAGAGAGCAATTTGAAAAAAAATATGTTATTCTTACATTCTTTTTTAAGAGTGTATTATTATTCACATTATTTTTAAAAAATATGATTAAATAAAAAAAATAATATAAAAAAATATATATAATAAATAATATTAAATAGAGTATAAAAATAATATATATACTATTTAATATAAGAATATAAGAATTGTTTAAAAAATAAAATTTTCGTATTCTCTATAACACCACATATGCCCAACCAGATGTACAAATCCATTTTTTTTACGTGGAACATACAGAGCTCCTTAGATTAAGATCAGGTTGGGTCTCTCATCTCCTAAGTTGAATTAACCATTTGAGCTCTGAATTGACCCATGATGCTAACGAGCATAAGTCCAATAGTATGCTCACTTGATCCGCTATCTTAGACACTTAGGGCCTCATCCTCTATTTAAACACACGTGTATAGGTACCTTATATATTTGCGTACACTCTTATCTCCATTTTCGTTATGATATTAACTTTAGTGTCATAGTATATTTGCAGGTACCTTAACCTTAATTCCAACCAATGGACTCCTTCGATATGGAGCTCTCTAACATCGCCAAATAGTCCCAAGATCACCCTTGATCTCAGGTATAAGCAGGAACATAATAACCAGTGCTTTAATTATATCATTTTTTCTTCTGTATCTTTTCATTATACCATTACTTTCTTTGCCATATCGATCTTTGTCCTTTTAGGGCTTCATAAGATGCTAAGCAACTTGGAGACGCTTAATATAGATTCCTTTCATAAACTGATCACATCTCTTATCCATGAATTTAGGTCAAAAACTTGAACCATTGGCTACTTAAAGATAAAGGTACTTTCCAATTCCCGATTTAATCCTTAATTACCTAATTATGTGATTCGGTTGGTAAACATGGAATGCACCAGAAACAGTGTTCCAATATTCACGAAGGTTTTGTCACGAATGTTATGGAAGCTACAATATTCATCAGCCTTTATGATTAATTAAATATTATTTTATGTTGTAGATAATAAGCATGTCATTCAATACTTATCAAGGACGATAATGTAGACTTTGCCTAGCACACCCTGAAAACCCGGATTTTCATAGTGTTCACTTTTTCTAGTTTTGTCCTTATTACGAAAGGGTTAAGGGCTTTTACCCCTTTTGTTTTGTTTTTTGTTTTTAACTTTTTCTTTCTTTATCTCTAATTTTATGGGTGAGTGAGTTTCTTGATTAGGTACCAATATTAATTTAATTTATGAATTCTGTTAACAAAACAAATAATACAACATAAAATAAAAAAATTATTTATTTTATCTAAAAAAAATTATTTTAATTTTTTAATCAGTACTTTATCAATACTTGTTAGCAAAACTCTTAATTTATTTAAAATCTACACATTATTTCCCATGGCAGCTTCTGGATCTACATGCATGGTTGAACTTGATTGACCAAGGTCTCAGTTTATGGGAAATGGTGTGTTGTTTGTTCTGCTTTAATTAGTATTTTTTGGTGTGTTTTTATTAGTACTTGTGTGTATGATGTTAGAACAGAAAAATAATAGTGTATTACAGTTAGTAAATAAAGACTTAAATAGTTCATCTTGTAAGACATACTGTTGTAGATGCATTAAAATTTTATTTATCCTTTATTTATGTTTACCAGCGGTAACTAGTCCAAAATTAATAATAAGCTAAAAAATTATTCAGGCGTAAATTTTTCTTTTAATACATGGAACCATATGGCAGCACAAAGATTCAAATTTGACGAACTTGGATAAGACAATTGTTTGGAGGTTTATCAATTGTGACAGTATTTAAAAATTAATTTTATAGTAATGATTGTGAGGATATTTGGTCAAAGATTAAAATAAATTCAAATTTGAAAACTCTTTCTAAATTATTTAAATTATATATTTCCTTTGTTTCATCATATCCGTCATTTAATATTTTTATTCATAAATTAAAAAAGTTATTAAATATTCTCAATTTTAGAGAAATATCTATATTTGACTAAGTTATTATCTCCCTCAATTAATGATCTCTCTCATTCTACTTCATGAAAATACTAAGAGATAAGGATAAAGTTGAAAAAATAATTAATGTCTTCTTTATTTTCTAAAGTAAAAAAGTAAAATAAAATAAAGAGTAATGCTATATCCTCCTACTCAATCATCCTAATAATCATCTTAATACTAAATGAAGAAAGTATTAAATAAAAAAACAAATGCATCTAATATCTTAAAAACATAAAAAACATTCAATACTTTCTTCATTTAATAATTAAGAAGATTAGTAAGAAAATTAATAGGAGGATAAATCATTTTTCTAAAACAAAATTTATTCTATAAAACGATAGTTATTTTGAAACGGAAGGAGTATATTTAATGACTTTCCTAGTACGTTAATAATTACTCATTCTGTTTCATAATATTTGTTAGTTTAAGGTTTTTGCATACATAAATTAAGAAAGCTATTAAATATTTTCAGATAAAATCTTGCATAAATTTAGTGTACTATATTGGGTGTAATACGACAATCACATTCTTAATTGTCATTAATTATAATAGTTAATTAATAATTAATTGTGATGATTAATTATTAATTAAAAATATAATTAACATAATGTATCCAATTTAAATGCATCATGTTTATACAAGAATTTTAAATATTATCAATTGTAGGGAAATACAATTTTATTTGATTAAATTACCTTCTCCATTCGTTAATACTCTCTCTTATTTTACTTAGTGAAAATATTAAGAGAAAATAATAAAATTAAAAGAAATAATTAATATTTTTTATTTTTTAAAAACGATAGATAAAATGAAATGAAATTTACATTTTAAAGCGACTGTTATTTTAAAATGGAGGGAATAATACATAGCATTTCACTCTCCTCATTTAATACAGATAGGAGAAGTTAAAACTAAATAAAGGATGTATGTAGATAGTCTGTCCCGTCTCATTAGTTTTATTCCATTCATTGTCAATAAATATAAACTTTTGTTACCTCAATGAATTTAAGTTTTCAGAGCTCTAAGATAAATTAATGATATAATCAGACATGAATTCCCTTTTGTTAAATAATAAATACATTTTAATTAATATATCTTTATACGTATATATCAAATAATATAGCAATTGATAAATTATATAAGGATCGTCGAGTAAATTCTAAGTTTCATTTGTCTAAAAAAGTTTGAAAGTATGTAACAAAAGAAGAGTTTGAAAGTAATTAACCTAAAAATTATTTTATATAGCTCAATAACCTGTTTATAAAGATTGAAAATTGAATGAAAAATTCTATGATATGAGAGGAGAGGCAAAAGAGTAAGTAATTGCACATTCTTACATTCACATTAATTCTTCTTTAAATCAATGAATAATATGTTGAATTCACTTCAATCAAAACCAATGAAACTTAGTTTTATCATCAACCATACCATTTTTTCTTTTGGGGTACAAAACCATACCACATTTTTATAACTAGGCACATCCTCCATAGATGTTTTTTGAGTTGGCTTATTTTAATTAATGGTTGATTTTTTTTAAAAAAAAAAATAAAGGAATCTAAGACATGATGTTGACAAAAAAAAAGGAAAAAAAGGGCTAAAGTGGAGCCAAAGATATCTCTATAAAATTGAATTTTGAGATCAATAGTACTAAAAGAAATTTGGTTTCACTTAAGCTGAGACTAAATATTATGCGAAATTTGCTATGTACCCCATCAAGATGATGCAAGTTGAACTATGTTAGACAAAATGCCTTTCCGCTAATTATAATGTCAATTCATGAGTGTTTTCCTGGTTATTTCTTCCCCTTTGGATAAAGCCTTTGACTACCTATATCTGCAGAGTTCGGGTAAAACGCACATTAAACGTGCGTGTTCTAATTTTCCACGAAAAAGCTATTTTTCAGATAGAAAGGTGAAGCAAAATAAAGAAAAGGAAGAATTTATAGCCAACTTTGGCAAGGTTTACCATAGCAGCACACAATATATACTTCTCAACTCAAAGCAACACAAGGCGGCTAGAAGTGATGAATGATAGAATAAAGGAACCCCACCACCACACGATGTGACGTGACTGTGAGAAGCCAAACCCAAAAATTGGAAACCACTCTTTTATGAGAAATTTTCACGTGCTCGTGGTCTACACCACATTATTTTTTATTAAGTTTCATTGTTTAAAAATTGGTTCATTCTTAACATAGAGGATTTCACAATTTTGTATATATTTAATATTAAATGAAGTAGTTATAATAGACAATGTCTAACAATGAATTACTCCTCCATCTAATAGGGCAGTTTCGTCAATTTGAATCCACAAGTTTCACAATTATTATTAAATCCTCATTTGCGTTATTATGATAGTACCTATACGGTTGTTGCTATATATATATACACAACTCACCCTCCAACTCTTCCCCATTTCATATAGAAACTCCCCAAGATTCAAAGCTTGAAACAGAGTGGGTTTCTGAGGCCCCAAACCCAGACCAGTTTCTGCATATATAGTGCATATATAAGATAATAATGGGTTATAGCTTAAGGTGTTGTTTGGCTTGTGTTCTTCCCTGTGGAGCACTAGACTTGATCCGCATAGTCCATTTGAATGGCTACATAGAAGAGATTACACGTCCAATCACAGCAGGGGAGATCCTCAAGGCCAACCCTAACCATGTCCTAAGCAAACCTAGCTCCCAAGGAGTTGTTCGCCGGATTCTGATCCTCTCGCCGGACACTGAGCTCAAGAGAGGCAGCATATACTTCTTGATCCCCTTGTCGTCGTTGCCGGAGAAGAAAAGGTATGATCACAGTGATCTCAACAAGAAAGGATCCTCCAAGAAGAGCAAGAAGTGTGATGATGATTTGTCATCGCAGCAATGTGATGGGTACCTTGCTGTCACTGACGTAGCCTCTAAGGAGAAGAAATCCTCACTGCGAGATCGCCGGAAAGGCCGCGTCGGAGTATGGCGGCCTCATTTGGAGAGCATCTCAGAAGACCAGTAGTATTTTTCTGCGTTTGAGTCGCCGGCCGGTGCCGGAATTTGGCATGCTGGAGGGGAGGGGGAACCAAAAATGGTTCAATACTTGAATTATTAAAATATAGCAACATGACCCTTTTTTTTTTTTTTTAATGTACGTGAGTAATTTTGTGGATATAGAAGTTACCGTGTTTTCCTATTTGATTTTTTATTATTTTTTTTGGGCTTGGATTTATCAAATTATAATATGCTTTCTTCAAATGAAGAATACATAAGAAAAAAAAAAGAAAATAATCGAGAGAGTGAAGAAAAATGGGTGTTTGATTTTATTAGAGTGAAAAAAAAACGGGTTTTTTATTTTATTTCGTACTCCAATTTTTTTTGTAATTCAAGCCTATCTATTTGTCTCAAGTGTGTCTTAAACGGCTTGTCCAAATGAAAATTTAAGAGCAGTTTTGTTTTATTTTTGGCTAAATAAGCGTTATCATATTATGTTCCCTAAACAGGAAACACTTATGGTGGCATCCAACTAATCATCCAAATGTTAGATCCATATTCAATGATTAAGCTGAGTATCAATTTGCAAATTTAATTGGAACATGCACGTTAGGCACAAATGTCTACTCAAGGAATCTATTACAAAAATATAAAAATACAAATAAAAGGCTTAAGTTTACATTATTATTTCAATTATTAATCCAATTTGTAGTTGGTCTTGACCAGAGTGATATATACCACTTTTAGGTGATGAACAGTTGTAATATGAACAAACTATAGGTACAAATAATTAGAAAAAATGTACAAGTATAGTTCGTTCATGCCAAGAAGTCAAAGTAAAACTCAAGCACATAATTAACGCATTTTCTTAGGCAACAAATGGAGGGAATTTCGTAAACAACCTTATTAATTTTTTAAGCAAAAGTATCGATTATATATGTCCCAATTAAGATTGATGATTGTGCGCCTAGGTCTTCTGTCCATTCTTAACATTTTATGAATCAATTCAAGCTCGGTTAGTGAAATTTAGTTGGCCATATTAACATTTAAAAGGATTTAATATTAAGATAACTGTTTTTAATTCGGTTAGATATATATGTTATGTTTCATATTCATATATTATATAGAAAATAATACCATAGTAAATTTGCGATCTCTTATGAGGGTTTAAATATGAGTGTATAAAATACAACCAATTGAGTTATTAATCATAATCTAAAATTTACAGGTGCTGAACAACTTGTGCTAGCCGTCAAGAAAGTAAACATAAACAAAAAAGAAAAAAAGAGGAAGAAAACAGTTGGAAATTCTTGATTGATGAATGACTGTTCACTACAAGAGGTTTAGTAAAACAAGTAATTAAACAATTAATATCTAATTATATATTTTTGGAACAATTATACTTTTGAAAGAAACACTCGACAAGAAAAAGATAGATGGAAGAAACATTAGAGAGGAAAAAAAGGTGGGACTTAGTAGAAACACGGCGACATCTCCACGCTACACAAGCAAACAAGCTGCCATATCTTCCTTAACTTATTTCATATTAATTACTCAGTTATTCACATGGATTCCCTCTCCTCTCTCCCATACCAATAATAGACAATTCTTTGCACATCCCTTTCTCAGACTCCAACTCATCCATATATTATTATACTAGTTCGATTGGACCATATACCTACTTTGGTTTCACTCCTCTGGATCATATTCTTAGATCGATGCACATCTATTTTAGTGAACCAAAAACAGAAGTTCACTGATTGTTGTTAGTTTTCTTTTTCCTAAACCAAATGATTTAACTTTAAACAACATACGTGCGAATACAGGATTGATTGGATGCCCTTCTTTCAAGGTAAAATCTCATCGATTTGATTAAAAGGAAGGACATAGGTACACTGCTCTTCAACTTGGCTTAACTAACTTTTAATCAAAGAGTAACTTCTGCTTATGGTAAATTGTAAAATGTTTCTGTAAAAGGATTACTTCTAAAATTTTGAGTTTATTTAGATATTGTAAAGTAAAATAATTTTAGAATTGTAATTACAGAGATATTTTTTTAAATTTTTTTTTATGAAAGATATTTAATTTGAAATCTTAATTAGTAAGTCTTGCTTATAAGTTTGTAATGTTAATTATAAACATTCTTTTATAAATAATAATACTAGTTCGTGTACCTAAAATCAATTTTACTCAACCAACAAGGTTGGATACGATGGCAAGCGAACCACGTTTTTAGAGAAAGAACTAAAATTCAAATTTTAAAAAAGACAGTTATTGAAAAAATATCCACAAATGTGTTTGAGAGATTAGTCTCATAATAATAGATACATTAGTTAAAAACCAATTCCACTATATGTTGATGCAAGAAAATATTCTCCTAAAATCAATTATACATTTCAAAATTTTGTGAGAATTGATTTGACCAACTATTCAAGCATATTAATTTAGTGTTAAAAATCACGTTTAGCTCCTAAACGTGATTGTGAGGGTGGTAGTAGAAAGCAATTTCTAAACAGAATGATATCATTGACTAATTAAAAACTTCAATTAATTTGATGATAATGCAAAACAAATTGTAAAAAAGAAATGATAATTAAAATGGGAGATCCCAAGGAAGGGAGTAAGTAGCATTGAGCCTTGCGCGGCATTTGGTTAGGACAAAGCAGATCAAGACGCTAAGTTCGCGGGGTTCAGTCGCCAAATCCCGGAGGAAAACTTGCCTGAATTTCTCGAACATGTACACATCCCATCATTGGAGATTGAAGTCTTTTTTTTTTTTTGGGGTAAATATTGCAGTCTCAATTTGATTCTATATACCTGATTGGTTTGACATTATAGAGTGACACTCCATCTATGTTATATAGTTTGATGAGACTTGATGAAGAACAACATGTTCTATATGGTTGGAGTTCGGAAATTAACAAATGATTCAACTCACAAATGCTCTCTTATTTGTTTTTTTGGCATTAATTACCTCTTGTATATAATCATAGTATGTTTAGCAATGTGTTTGAAAGGCAAAATATATGTTCTTTTAGGAGAAATTATTGTATATTCCTAAAATACAATAAAAGTTTGAGGCCGGGAAAGCGTTTCTCTTAAGCTTATATCCCTCAACTGTAATTAAAATAGTTAAATGAATAAAAGTTGCTTCTAAAGAGAAGTAATAAAATCTTGCTTTTTATAAATAGAGAAAAAAAAATATAAAAATTAAAACAAGAAGTTGTAAATAACGAAGAGAAAAATAAAAAGATCAAGACGAGAAAATATGAACTTAAAATTTAATTCTTTAAGAACTAGTTGTATTCTATCATTCTCCTCATTTTTTTATAGGGAATCATGTTCTTATATAGGATTCCAAATACAAAAGATGAAGAAGTAGTTCAATGCACTATTATGTACAAAATGTTACAAAATAAGTATTATGGTTATAAAGTAATTAATCACACCAAAGGTTATAACCACCAACCTTTATTAATGGTATCTTTTAAATCAAATTAAGATAATCATCTACCATATGTAAAATATGTATGTTTTACAATACTTTTATGTAGTTGCAAAACCACAATCTTTGGAAAGACAATTATTTTCGTTTTGAATAATTAACAAATTAGTTTTATTTTTAACAAGCTTTTTGTAACCACTTAATATTTTTTTTTATCAAAATGGCATGCAAGGGCATCACTGCAAAGCAAGAAATCCCAACTAGGTTGGCACTCCAGGCAATGCCTATCATCTCGCAAAGACGCCAAAAATAAAATTAACTTTTAAGGAAGGAATAATTAAGAAATCACCCGTAATAAAGTTGGAAGTTGATTTTTAACAAGCTTATCAAATGAAATATTTCCTTCTCTGTATATATGAGAACATATGAAAGACATATTCATGATTAAAACTAAACAATTGAACCACTTAATATTTGGATTATATTTAGATGGATTAAAATGAATTTGTATAGATCCACTCTCTCCTATGTATGTTTGGTTAATATAAGGCAATGAATATAGGGATTAGCCATTGAATTAGTGCTATAGTCACGCAATAGAAAAATTCTTAAAAAAATATGGAGCATTCAAATTGAGTGTATTTAACTAATTATATTATTATAACTTATCACAATTAATGATGGATTAATTAAATATTTTTAAATTAAATACTCTAAATTTATGTAAGAATATTTATATACAATAATTCATCAACCTTAACTTATATTCTTGAATATCACATCTTGGGTGTTTTGTTTGAGATAGACGAAGAGATAAAAAATTTAAATAAAAATCATTTTGTACTTGTTTTTCACGATAAAAACGACTCTTTGAATTCAACTTTAAAAAAAAAAATGAGACTATTGAAATTTGAAAGTTGAGTCTTTCTCATTTATATTTATCCACACATTATTACCACTCTTACATGGCATGAAAGCAAGTTGAGTTTTTTTTTTTTAATACCATCTTTCAAACAACAATTAATGAGTGAAAATTTAAAAGTTTGTCATCCTACTCTAAGTAGGACTATTTTTGAGCTTAGTCAATTTGGGTCACTATTAGAAAATTGATTTTGAGTGACTGACTAGTGACCGAAAATAATCGATCAGGAAGGAAAAAAAAATTCAACCAAATAAAATTTGTTGCTAAATAAATTAACAACCGAATTAGTGACTGATTTATATGGCAAAAAAAAAAATAACAATAATTTAGTTCATATTAGCAACTGATATTTCGGTCACTGAACTTATTTTTCTTGTAAAAAAATTAAAGAAATTAAAAAAATAATGATCAAAATTTCAATCGCTAATATTTTTTATAAAATAAATTGAAAAATAATTTTACAAATCAAATTTTAAAATTTTGAGACTAGTTTTTCGGTTGCTATTTATTTAGACTTAGTAATTATTTAAAATCAAAATGTCGCATATTTTTTTAAAAAAATTAGAGACTAAAAAAAATAAAAATGTCATAAATTAAAAAAATAAAATAGAAAAAAATTAGTGATCATATTTTCAGTTGGTAATTTAAAAAAATAGATACCAATATTTTGGCCGCTATTTGAAAAACAATTAAAAAAGGGCGTAGGGGCACTAATTTTAAAAAAATTAAAAAATAAAATTAAAAGAGAAAATTCCACTAACTTTTCATGAGATTTAACTTAATTACACTTGACATTCCTCTTATTTCAGAAACTACACTAACCTCATTTAATGTTTATATTGTCATTACATTGATCTTTCATTGATCATTACACTTACCTCTCCTGTAAGGGAGGTCAGTGTAGAATTGCAAACAAAAAAGGTGTCAAGTGTAATTAGACTAAACATAAGAGATGGTCAATGCAATTTTCCCAAATTAAAATGATTTTAGCGACTGTTAATTTGGTCGTTATTAATGGCCACTATTTGAAAAACCAATTATAAAAAGTGGGTGAAGATTAGTGACCAATTTTAGTCGCTAATTTTAAAAAAATAAAAAAAATGATTTTAGTGACCAATTATTCGATTGCTATTTGAAAACAAATAACATATAGACTTGGAGCTATCAATTGATTTTATCGGACGCTAATATGGTAATGAGAAATGTTTTATTTACACAAGAATACGCACATTGTATTTACACCGTATGTTAATATGAAAGAGATGTCAAATCATGTTGAATGCAACTGTGGCATTCATGCGGCATACAGAATGATTTTGTGAGTGTGTTAGATAAAGTTGGACATGTTTTAGTTGAATGAATAATGGGACTGTATGGTAATATACCACTACCCCAATTCCTTCCCCCATTTCTGCAAAAAGCTTCAACACCTCTGATCTCCCCTTCCAGTTGTGCCTCCACCACAACCCCAGCTAGCCATGTCTCTAGCCCACACTGCGGGCCATGACCCTAGCCCACACCTCCAACGACTACCTCGTCATCCGAGATTTGTGGGCTCCGCACACAATTTGAGCTCCTCCTACCATCATTGTCCACGAGCTTCGCCAATCCACACCAAATCTAGCACACCACCGGCCAAGTAAGGTTATTTCACACCCCATTTCTTGGATGGACATCTTTTTACTTTGAGCTTCAATCTTGACTCATATATATTGATTAAGGGCTTATAGTGGATTTAGGGGTCTCTTTGTTCATGGTTTGAATCAAGGCTTGTTATATTAATGGATTATAGTGTATTTAGTGGTTTCTTTGTTCTTTGTTTTTTTGGCCAAATTGGAACAAGATTGAGGCTTTGTGTTTTGATCACCAACTGTTTGATAAAATGTTTGATAGTTCAATACAATGGCTTATTGGTATTTGGTGGAAAGAAGGATCATTCCCATGACAATTTTTATTTTTAATTGTTGGTGGGGTTTTGTTGATAAATAAAATGTTTAACTATAATGCTTATGTAATGTTTGGTTTATTGCTTGAGTTGATCCTTTTCCTTGATGCCTTATATTTTGTTTGATTATGTAGGTTTTTAGGCATTTGAAATTGGTACATAGTGCATATTTTCTTTGGATAGGTAGCTTGGATTTTATGCAATTTGGTTTTATTTGATCCATTGTGTTTGATCTTGTTGATATCTTTGTGTATGGTTTTATTTGATTCATTGTGTATGATCTTGTCTTGTGTACCATCTTGTGTTGATGGTCTTTTTTTGTATTCAACGCCACCATGTGAGGTAAGTGTTAAACTTGGTTAAGCATATGCCATTAAAGTAGAAGTTGCTCATATAGTTTCAATTTGATGGAATATGTCATATGAAAGATCTCTTGAAAGTTTGAAAGTGTGGGCCTTTCTCTTGGCCCACCTAAGTGGTATGACATAAAAATACAAGTATTTGTGATTATTAGTTTTGATAGCCCATACATAATATTAGAGATGAAAAAATCATTATGTATTGAGTTATTATGAATATTGATAGCCCATATATATGATTAGAGATGAAAAGTCATTAGAAGTGTAGTGGTGAGATGTTTAAAAACTCCTTTAGAGTCTTTTTTTTCTTTTATTAAAATAATTGGAAATGGAAGATAGAGTTATTTTTATTTTAAACTTTTATAAATTGTTATTTTATTTAGACTAAGGAATATATTTTTCTTATGAAATGGAAATGACAAATGCATTCAGGAAGTCATCTTCAAAAGTTTATTATCACCTGTTACCACCAAGTCCTCCACATTTTTTTCTTCCTTCATTGTCGATTTGCATCTATCTTGGTATTATTGGAGACTTTTTCTTCATCTCCCATGTTTATGACCTTTTCTATTTATTTATTTATTTTAATTTAGTGTTCTTATCTTTTCATATTATGGTTGTTTGGTAATAATAAATTGGAGACCATTTTGATAGGTGTGTACTTTGGTTTTGTTTGAGAACTACATGCTTTGTTTATTCTTGAATGAGTTTTCAATTTTTTTTTCTATTTTTTATTTTGGAATGTATAGGTAATCTTGCTTTATTAGTCATTTGTTTGATCATGTTGATGTCCTTGTGTTTGATTTAGTGTATCATCTTCTGCAGCAAGGTATAGCCTGTTCCATATTACGGATTACATATACGTACTTGAGATGTAAGTTTCAAACTTTTGTGAGAAGAAGTAAGCTTAGTCTATAACCTAATTAATATCTTATTTTTATATTAGTTTTAGAAAATTGATACTTGTATTAGCATCCATAATTTTGATAATCTACAATTGAACATATAGAATGAAGATTCTTTAAATGGATAAATGTCTGAATCAATTTGTTAATTGCAATTTCAATGTTTCGTTTGATTATATTATAGAATATGGACATTCATCAATATTGTAGTTGGATGTATAATAGACTTTTACTGGGTCGAAAGGGATATACTGATATATTCTTAAATAGAGTGGAACAATTTGTTTCTTTTGTATATCAACAAACACACTTCTCAAATGGAAAAATATTAATATGAATTGCTTGATGATTCTGAAAATGACAATGAAGATGAAGATCTTCAACAAGAATTGCTTGAATTACAATATGAAAAATTACCTTTGTCAAGATGAATTTGATTTTGACAATGATTCTGAAAATGACAATAAAGATAAAGATATTCAACAATATAAATTGTTTGATGATGATTATGATCATGATTCGTCTTTGTATTTTGAAATTGTAAATTAATTGTGTTTTGTAGTTTACACATATTAATTGTTATTTATTTAATAAACATTTTAATTTGCATTACATTAAGGTTCATTGCAGATGTCAGAGAGAGATCGTGGTAAAGGAAAGACTTCAAAGGGTCGCCCAAAAAAAACAACAACCGATACAACCCTCTACTTCTCACAGACATTTAGCCTCCACTAGTTCTCCATCTCCTACTACTACTCCACCATCCACATTATCCTTTTTTACTACTACATCACTAGGACACCCCATTTTACCCCCACCTTCGATACCAGCTGCAACACCCTACTGGGGATGTCACATTTCCGAACAATAATAATAAAACATTTACCTAAGTTATAAATTATTTCATAATATATAAAATATAGGTTGTAAAAATATTTTTTTAACATTATATTATAAAATAAAATAAACATAATATAAAATAAAACAAACTATTACATATACACCATAATTTTACATATGATTTTGTTTTTAATAGGTACAAATAATTTACATATTATAAACTATTTAATTAAAACAGCAAACTGTTTAGTTTAAAGTAAACCATAAACTAGCCCAAGCATAACACTAAAAGTTCTGATCCTCCGAAGAATCCTCCTCAGGAAGGTCATCGGAAGACAAAAATACTCTGATAACACCATACCACGCTGCAATCAATCCATATGATATGGATGATCTCGAGGTTCGCCTTCCTCGAACTGGTCATTCGATTGATGCTCCTCGTTATATTGACAATCCAGCGGCTGCTCCTCTTCTACTTCCTCAACGACTTTACGGATCATAAATAATAATACTGAAAAATATATATACAAAGAGGTGAGACAATCTACATCATTACCAGCATAGCAGTAAGAAAATGACAATACAAATAATATAACAGTTAATATAACAATTCATATTATCACACATGCAAAATATCATAAATCAAATTATAACTATTCACATTATCACATATGCAAAATATCATAAATCAAATTATAACTATTCACACAGTGATGCAGATTAAATATGCCATGTACTCAGACTCGTTCCTACTCCATGAGCTAAACACAAACATCAGAGAGAATGACCCGATAGACATGTCCGCACATCAGGCTGCCTCAACCAACTGTTACACAGTCAAATACGTCGTGTAAACAGCACACAGTCAAATACGTCCTGTGAATGGCACACAGTCAAATACGTCGTGTACGTCCAGGCATAGTACCAGACAGTCCCCAATAGATCCTGATTAAGAATAGTATTTGTCGATATCGCTAGTATGTGTTTTCGATTCTGCACGGCCCAAAAGAGCTACTAATCGTCCACATGTGGAATCTACTGTACACTAACGCTTCCAAGTTCTCCACATGAACACACTACGCCTATCACACCCGCAACATGGTGTAATTCATCTCGTCAGTCAATCGTTAATTTTAACCAAATTGACATACCACTCTATGTATGTAATGATCCATAATTACAAAATATCCTCAGTATCACCATGAATCATAAATATTCTCATTGTCACCATAATTACAAAAATACCCTTAGTATTAATAATTTCCAGAAAATAGTATGTCTCCACTTGACAGTACTATTTCTCAACATGTCTGGGTCCATCACTTTGGCCCGACAGTAAAAACTTACTATTTTCATAAGTCGCATAAAAATTTTATCGCATTTTCACAATTACGTCACATTTTACAAATATTTTTCAATCGCGTAAATATTTTTCAACGTTTTCTCAACCGCGTAGTTTAAAAATCATCATTTTAAGTACGCGTAAGCTATTTCTACAATTTTTCACTGTATAAAATATTTCTTGATATTTCAAATTAAATTTTGAAAACTTTCCAAAACTAAAAATATTATTTAGAAGTTATTTTCCATTTATCTTACAAAAATTACCCTAAGTAATGATTTCTGACGTTTTTCTCAAAAATTCAAATTTAATAAATTATTCTACTGTTATTTTTATTCTTCAACTACGTAAAATATTTCCTTGCTTTCTAAATATCATTTTGAAACATTCTTCATTACTTGCTCATTATTAATTAATTATTGACAGCATTTCGTTTAGAAAATCCACTTAAGTGATATTTTCTACGTATTTCATTTAAAAATTCCTTTATTTAATTATAACCATAAAATACACTTTGAAAATAGCTAATATACTTTAAAAGCTCAAAGGTAAGTATTTTTCAAGTGTTAAAATTTATTTCTTTACCATACTAGACTTCTAGTAAAAATTCATTTACTTACTTGACTCTTGAAAATTCATTGTAATTGAATTCGTTTTAGGTTAATAAACTAGTTTACACTTAGAAAATAAATTTTGGATCAATTAAACATTAAAAATATATTTAGGCGAAAATCACCATTTTTACACAAACCATGTTTAAAATTATTTTTCATCCATTAAATCATTGAAAAATCCTTTAACTTAATTATATCAATTAGGTTATCCTTTTAGAAAATGGTTGAGAACATATTGGTTCTCTTTTCATAGTAAAAAAAAAACCATAAGCTCTTCATCTTGTGTTCTTTGGAACACTTTTGCAAATCTCAACATATTTGCACATCCAACAATAATTATCATAGATCCATGAACATATACATATATTTATGAACACATACCATATATTAAAACAATAATAAAACACATACCAAATATCAAAACTATAAACATGCTTGCATGCATAATAAATCACAAATAGAAAAAAAAAACAAATAACATGCACACATAAACAATCACAAATAGAGAAGACAACAAACAACTAAGTGAATGAATCCTTATGGATTCTTCACCACAAATACATCCATTTTCTCACCACCACACATGGTTGATGAGATTAAATCTCCCTTTTACCTATAAGGAAAACAAGATCTCCTTGGACTCCTCCTTAGAAAATTTGTGTAGCTTCAACAAAAATCCTAACAAGCTTAAACAAATTATAAAGTCATAAACTATGGATTAAAAAGATAAACCATGGATCAATCATGACTTAGAACATCAAAAATCAAATTAGAAACAAGAAACAAGAATTTTCACCTTATAGGAAAGAAACTTCAAAGTGATTTTCCAAGCTCCAAATGGATGATTTAGCAAAAACTCACAACTAAAGATGTTCTTAGAATATGGTTTAGATTTAGGAAATGAAGTTGGATGAAATTTTTGATGGATGGAAGTAGGTGAAGTGGTGTTGGCCGAATGGTAGGAGAATGAGGACTTAGGAGTTTCTTTGAGTTCTTGAAAGGAAGAGATAGGAGAGAATGATTTAGAATAATTGAAATAGAGATGATAAAGTGAATAATTGCCTTAAGACATTATGCATGGCCGTAGAATTCCAAGACAAATACAGCCCCCTTTTTTGACAATTTTGGCTTAATAATAGCCTTATTCTGTCATGCATGGCCATATAGCATCAATTATGGAGCTTTGTCTCCTTTGTTGACCAACTAGACTTACTAATGGCCATTGATGGATTCAATGGTGGATCTTGAAGTGTCTAGCACTTTCTTGATTGCTCTTGGAGAGCTTTGGCTGAAATTTCACTTAGGAAATTCAATCAAGTTTTGATTCATTTCAATATCCTAATTATGCTTAAGTCCTTCTAGTTACGTTTAATTAAAAGTTAGTTAGATTCCTTTGTATTTTAGTTAATCATTAGTTTACTTACAGGCCTTAATCTTCTACTTAATTATATTAATACATTGTCTAACTAAAATTTGATAAAAACTAATTAGGTTTTAATCTATTTAATTATCACTTAAACCCATTAGATTAACTTAATTAAGTTTTAAATTAACTAATCTATTAAATTAAGTTTTAAACTAACTAATCTATTAAATCTAACCATTTTTATGGATTTTCAACCTCTTGGTTTAGAATTTTACAACCCATTTACGTTGATAAACTTTTCCTAAAAGTGGGTCCTACAAACCCAAAAGCAAATGTGGGTCCCACAAGCCAAACGTTGGTCTCACAGATTTTTCTGCATGATAAATATTTTTATTATACATAAAAATCCTAAAAATTAAAAGATTGATATATGTATTATTCGGATTGGGTTTAGTAAGATCGCCCAGCTCCAAATAATCAAACAAGATTTTCCTCGGCTCGAAAATTATTATTTTCTTGACTCGTAGCAAATCACACGAAACAATCAAATACAGTTACGAAACAGTCAAATTAATTTTATAACACACAGAAATTAGAAAACAGTACAATAAGGGCAAAAACGTAATTAGCCAAAAATTGGGGTGTTACAACTCTCCCCCACTAACAGAAATTTCGTCCTCGAAATTTATCGTACCTTAGAAAAGATGTGGGTACTGTCTCCCTCATTTTGTCTTCTAGCTCCCAAGTAGCATCTCCCGTTACCTCATTCCATATTACCTTTACTAATACAATCATCTTCCCTCGAAGCTGCTTCACTCTCCTATCCTCAATCTTAACAGGAAGTGTCTCATATGTCAAATTATCTTTCAGTTGTACTTCATCAGGCTGAATAACATGTGTTGGATCGGGGATATATTTCCTCAGTTGAGACACATGGAATACATTATGAAGATTAGATAAAAAAAGGTGGTAAAGCTATCTGGTAGGCTACAGGACCTATCCGACAAATGATTTGATAAGGTCCAATGAATTTAGGAGTGAGTTTTCTAAATTTGATAACCCTTCCGACACCAGTCGTCAGTGTTACTCGCAAAAATACATGCTCACCTCCTTCGAATTCAAGAGGTCTCCTGTGCTTGTCAGCATAGCTTTTCTGTCGGCTCTGAGTCGTCTGCATTTTCCCCTGAATCATCTTTACCTTCTCCGTAGTTTGTTGCACAAGATCAGGTCCAATGGTCATACTTTCCCCATCTTGATACCAACACAAAGGTGTTCGGCATCGTCACCCATATAGTGCTTCATAGGGTGCCATCCCTATACTTGAGTGAAAACTATTATTGTAAGTGAATTCTATCAAAGACAGAAATTCATCCCAACTCCCTTGTTGTTCCAACACACAAGCACGTAACAGATCTTCCAGTGATTGAATAGTCCTCTCCGTTTGACCATCAGTCTGCGGATGGTAAGCAGAACTCAGACGTAACTTAGTCCCCATGGCTTCTTGTAAGCTTCGCCAAAACCTTGACGTAAACCTCGGGTCTCTATCGGAAACTATACTTGAGGGTACACCGTGAAGTCTAACGATTTCAGTAATGTACACCTGGGTTAATCGTTCTAACGAAAACTTGATATTGATTGGCAAGAAGTGCGCTGACTTCGTAAGCCTATCAACTATAACCCATATAGAATCATGACCGTTCTTAGTTCTTGGTAATCCAGTAACAAAATCCATTGAGATACTATCCCATTTCTATTCTGGAATAGTCAAAGGTTGTAACATACCGGTTGGTCTTTGATATTCAACTTTTGCCTTTTAACAAACCAGACAAGACGCCACACGTTCCGCAACATCTCTCTTCATCCTTGGCCACCAAAACATCCGCTTTAAATCTTGATACATCTTTGTTATCCCCGGATGCATACTCAACTTGCTAGCATGAGCTTCGTCGAAAATCGCTTGCTTCAGCTCGGGATCATTAGGTATACAAATCCTTCCTTTAAATCTTAAGATTCCATGAAATCCTTCCTCAACCGTTGCCTTATGACCTTGCTTCAAAAATTCTTTCTCATTCAGTAAATATGGATCCTTATCCTATTTTTCCTTGATTTCTTCCAGCAAGTCTTTCAAAATAATAACTTTACTTAGATGAATCCTTCCTGGTGCCAATTCCACTGACAACCGTAAATCTCTAAATTGATTGATCAATTCTTCCTCCTTTATCATCATGGTAGAAACACTGATCACCTTTCTACTTAAGGCATCCGCCACCACATTCGCCTTTCCCGGATGGTATTGAAGTTGAAAATCATAGTCCTTCAAGAACTCTAACCATCGCCTCTGCCTCATGTTCAATTCCTTTTGATTGAACAGGTATTTTAAACTCTTGTGATCACTGAAGACATTGAACACAGCTCCATACAGAAAATGTCTCCACACTTTCAACGCAAAAACCACTGCAGCGAGTTCCAAATCGTGCGTTGGATAGTTCCTCTCATGAACCTTCAACTGTCTTGAAGCATAGGCTACCACATTTCTGTTCTGCATCAACACGCATCCTAACCCTTGGTAAGAAGCATCACAATACACCTTAAAAGCCTTGTTAGGATCTGGCAAAATCAGCATTGGTGCAGTAGTCAATCTCTTCTTCAACTCTTGAAAACTTGCCTCACATTCTTTCGTCCAATCAAAAGCTTGACTCTTCCTTGTGAATTGCGTAAGAGGTCCAGCTATCTTAGAAAAACCTTCAATGAACCTTCGATAATATCCGGTCATTCCAACAAAACTTTGGATTTCAGTTACCGTCTTCGGCCTCTCCCATTGCAAAATAATTTCTATTTTCGATGGGTCCACCGCAATACCTTCCTTGAAAATTACGTGACCCAGAAATTGAACTTCTTCTAACCAAAACTCACACTTTGCCAATTTTGCATACAGCTTCTTGTCCTTCAAAATTTGGAGAACTATACTGAGATGTTCAGCATGCTCTTCTTTATTTTGGGAGTAGATCAGAATGTCATCGATAAAAACAACAACAAATTTGTCTAGGTATGGACGAAAAATCCTATTCATATAGTCCATGAATATTGCAGGAGCATTCATCACTCCGAATGGCATCACCTGATACTCATAATGCCCGTAATGAGTTCGAAAAGTTGTTTTAGGTATATCCTCTACCTTGACACGAATCTGATGATAACCTGATCGCAGATCTATTTTAGAGAAAATAAATTTGCTCCTTTCGGTGGTCCATCAAATCATCGATCCTTGGAAGTGGATATTTGTTCTTTATCGTGACCTTATTCAATTGACGATAGTCTACGCAAAGACGAGAAGTTCCATCCTTCTTCTTGACTAGTAGTACTGGCGCTCCCCATGGTGAAACACTCGGTCGCACAAACTGCTTTTCCAACAATTCTTCCAATTGCTTCTTCAACTCCACCAATTCTGATGGCGACATCCTATATGGTGAAATCGAAATAGGACCTGCTCCTAGTACCAAATCAATAGCAAACTCGATTTCTCTTTCTGGTGGTAAGCCAGGTACATCATCAAGAAAAACTTCCAGAAATTCATTCACGATTGGAATAACATTCACATCTTTTTCACTCTTGACTTCCAAAGAAGACAACAACATGTATCCTTGTGCTCCATCCCTCAACAAAGATTTGACTTTGATGGCAGTTAAAAATCCAGAATCCTCATCCTTAGGAAAAACTAAGGTTTTATTGGCACAATTTAATAGGATATGGTTAGAAGATAACCAATCCATTCCTAATATTATATCTATTTCAACAAGAGGTAAGCAAATTAAATTGACCGAAAAGACTCAATCATTTATGGTAATAGGACAGTTTAAACATACTTTAGATGTAACAACAGGCTTGGTAGTAGGTGTAGAAACAATCAATTGAAAACTCAACGAAGACACAAGCAATTTCAACCAATCCACACAGTCATACGCAATAAATGAATGCGTCGCATCTGAATCATATAGTACAGTCAAAAGATTACCTGCTACGACACCTTCCCCCTGAATATGATCTTCAGACTGAGAAGCCTCAGCCCCGCTCATCGTGTACACTCGCCCTCCAGATTGCGGCTGAGTAGCACGAACATTGCTCACAACTGGCTTCCTTTCTGACTGGTTACATTCTCTAGAAACATGCCCAGGCCTTCCACACTTGAAACAGATTGGCCCTTTAATTGAACAATCTCTAGATATGTGGCCACTCTTTCCACATTTAAAACATCTTGGCGTAAACACCACTTTTGTACCAGCTTTGTTGCCACTAGAACTTCCCCTGATAGATGGACGTTGAGGCTGACTTCCCGGTGGTCTCGAAAACGGCTTGCGTTGAAACCGGCTATTGTTATTGTTGTTGTTGTTGCCTCCTCTTTGGAATCTAGTCAGTCCAAAGTTACGATTCCTTGGATCACGTGACGGCTCCAACTCCTCGAATCGTACACATGTGTCCACCAAAGCATGAAACTGGTTCATCCTTAAGGGTAGCACACCTCACTTCAACTCTACCCTCAACCCTTCCTCAAACTTACGGCATTTCCACGCATCATTCTGTCGAATTTGAGCATAGTCTGAGAACTGAGACAAGCTCTCAAATTTAGAAGTATATTCATTGACAGTCATGTTACCCTGACGTAAACCAAGAAATTCCATCTCCTTGGCATGTTGAGCACTGGCAGGAAAGTACTTTTCCAGAAATACCTCACAGAATACCTCCTAGGTAATTTCAGTTCCCTCAGCTTGTAGTAAGCGTCGTGTTCCTCTCCACCAGTTCTCACCATCTCCTCTCAGCATAAATGTAGCATACATCACCTTTCGATCATTGGCGCACCCCATTCCTTCAAATATCTTTTCGAGATCTAAGATCCAAAACTCGCCTTCTCTGGATGAAATTCACCTCTGAACTGCGACGGGTTATTGCGCCTAAACTCAGATAAGTTTAGAGCATCGACGATCGCATCTTCTTTGTTGAGTCATTGTTCATTTTGTTGCGTAATCACCTCTGCCATATGCTGCATAGCCTCAGCAGCTGCAATCATTGGGTCAACATTACGGTTCACGTTTGCACGCGTTTCTTTTCTGCCAGACATCTTCTTCTTCAATCAAATTAGACAAAACAAAGTCAGATGTACCCTTTCGGACACCAATCATAGAGAATCACACGACACAAGCAAAAACAGACCCAACCACAACCCCAAAAGACTCTAACTTAGGCTCTGATACCAACTAAATGCAACACCCTACTGGGGATGTCACATTTCTGAACAATAATAATAAAACCTTTACCCAAGTTATAAATTATTTCGTAATATATAATAATATAGGTTGTAAAAATTTTTTTTTAACATTATATTATAAAATAAAATAAACAGAACATAAAATAAAATAAACTATTACATACACACCATAATTTTACATATGATTTTGTTTTTAATAGGTACAAATAATTTACATATTACAAACTATTTAATTAAAACAGCAAACTGTCTAGTTTAAAGTAAACCATAAACTAGCCCAAGCATAACACTAAAAGTTCTGATCCTCCGAAGAATCCTCCTCAGGAAGATCATCGGAAGATAGAAATACTCTGATAACACCATACCACGCTGCAATCAATCCATATGATATGGATGATCTCGAGGTTCGCCTTCCTCGAACTGGTCATTCGGTTGATACTCCTCGTTATATTGACAATCCAGCGGCTGCTCCTCTTCTACTTCCTCAACGACTTTACGGAACATAAATAATAATACAGAAAAATATATATACAAAGAGGTGAGACAATCTACATCATTACCAGCATAGCAGTAAGAAAACGACAATACAAATAATATAACAGTTAATATAACAATTCATATTATCACACATGCAAAATATCATAAATCAAATTATAACTATTCACATTATCACACATGCAAAATATCATAAATCAAATTATAACTATTCACACAGTGATGCAGATTAAATATGCCATGTACTCAGACTCGTTCCTACTCCATGGAGCTAAACACAAACATCAGAGAGAATGATCCGGTAGACATGTCTGCACATTAGGCTGCCTCAACCAACTGTTACACAGTCAAATACGTCGTGTAAATAGCACACAGTCAAATACGTCGTGAGAATGGCACACAATCAAATACGTCGTGTACGTCCAGGCATAGTACTGCAGGGCATACCCCATAGATCCCGATTAAGAATAGTATTTGTCGAGATCGCTAGTGTGTGTTTTTCGATTCTACCACGGCCCAAAAGAGCTACCAATCCGTCACATGTGGAATCTACGCACACTAACGCCTCCAAGTTCTCCACATGAACACACTACGCCTATCACACCCGTAACACGGTGTAATTCATCTCGTCAGTCAATCGTCAATTTTAACCAAATTGACATACCACTCTATGTATGTAATGATCCATAATTACAAAATACCCCCAGTATCACCATGAATCATAAATATCCTCATTGTCACCATAATTACAAAAATACCCTTAATATTAATAATTTTCAAAAAATAATATGTCTCCACTTGACAGTACTATAGTACTATTTCTCAACATGTCCGGTTCCACCACTTTGGCCCGACAGTAAAAACTTACTATTTTCATAAGTCGCATAAAAATTTTATTGCATTTTCACAATTACGTCACATTTTACAAACATTTTTCAATCGCGTAAATATTTTTCAACGTTTTCTCAATTGCGTAGTTTAAAAATCATCATTTTAAATACGCGTAAGCTATTTCTACAATTTTTCACTGTATAAAATATTTCTTGATATTTCAAATTAAATTTTGAAAACTTTCCAAAACTAAAAATATTATTTAGAAGTTATTTTCCATTTATCTTACAAAAATTACCCTAAGTAATGATTTCTGACGTTTTTCTCAAAAATTCAAATTTAATAAATTATTCTACTGTTATTTTTATTCTTCAACTACGTAAAATATTTCCTTGCTTTCTAAATATCATTTTGAAACATTCTTCATTACTTGCTCATTATTAATTAATTTTGACAGCATTTCGTTTAGAAAATCCACTTAAGTGATATTTTCTACGTATTTCATTTAAAAATTCCTTTATTTAATTATAACCATAAAATACACTTTGAAAATAGCTAATATACTTTAAAAGCTCAAAGGTAAGTATTTTTCAAGTGTTAAAATTTATTTCTTTACCATACTAGACTTCTAGTAAAAATTCATTTACTTACTTGACTCTTGAAAATTCATTGTAATTGAATTCGTTTTAGGTTAATAAACTAGTTTACACTTAGAAAATAAATTTTGGATCAATTAAACATTAAAAATATATTTAGGCCGAAAATCACCATTTTTACACAAACCATGTTTAAAATTATTTTTCATCCATTAAATCATTGAAAAATCCTTTAACTTAATTAGATCAATTAGGTTATCCTTTTAGAAAATGGTTGAGAACATATTGGTTCTCTTTTCATAGTAAAAAAAACCATAAGCTCTTCATCTTGTGTTCTTTGGAACACTTTTGCAAATCTCAACATATTTGCACATCCAACAATAATTATCATAGATCCATAACATATACATATATTTATGAACACATACTATATATTAAAACAATAATAAAACATATACCAAATATCAAAACTATAAACATGCTTGCATGCATAATAAATCACAAATAGAAAAAAAAAACAAATAACATGCACACATAAACAATCACAAATAGAGAAGACAACAAACAACTAAGTGAATGAATCCTTATGGATTCTTCACCACAAATACATCCATTTTCTCACCACCACACATGGTTGATGAGATTAAATCTCCCTCTTACCTATAAGGAAGACAAGATCTCCTTGGACTCCTCCTTAGAAAATTTGTGTAGCTTCAACAAAAATCCTAACAAGCTTAAACAAATTATAAAGTCATAAACTATGGATTAAAAAGATAAACCATGGATCAATCATGACTTAGAACATCAAAAATCAAATTAGAAACAAGAAACAAGAATTTTCACCTTATAGGAAAGAAACTTCAAAGTGATTTTCCAAGCTCCAAATGGATGATTTAGCAAAAACTCACAACTAAAGATGTTCTTAGAATATGGTTTAGATTTAGGAAATGAAGTTGGATGAAATTTTTTATGGATGGAAGTAGGTGAAGTGGTGTTGGCCGAATGGTAGGAGAATGAGGACTTAGGAGTTTCTTTGAGTTCTTGAAAGGAAGAGATAGGAGAGAATGATTTAGAATAATTGAAATGGAGATGATAAAGTGAATAATTGCCTTAAGACATTATGCTTGGCCGTAGACTTCCAAGACAAATGCAGCCCCCTTTTTTGATAATTTTGGCTTAATAATAGCCTTATTCTATCTTGCATGGCCATATAGCATCAATTATGGAGCTTTGTCTCCTTAGTTGACCAACTAGACTTACTAATGGTTATTGATGGATTCAATGATGGATCTTGAAGTGTCTAGCACTTTCTTGATTGCTTTTGGAGAGCTTTGGCTGCAATTTCACTTAGGAAATTCAATCAAGTTTTGATTCATTTCAATATCCTAATTATGCTTAAGTCCTTCTAGTTATGTTTAATTAAAAGTTAGTTAGATTCCTTTGTATTTTAGTTAATCATTAGTTTACTTATAGTCCTTAATCTTCTGCTTAATTATATTAATACATTGTCTAACTAAAATTTGATAAAAACTAATTAGGTTTTAATCTATTTAATTATCACTTAAACCCTTTAGATTAACTTAATTAAGTTTTAAATTAACTAAGCTATTAAATTAAGTTTTAAACTAACTAATCTATTAAATCTAACCATTTTTATGGATTTTCAACCTCTTGGTTTAGAATTTTACAAGCCATTTATGTTAGTAAACTTTTCCTAAAAGTGGGTCCCACAAGCCAAACGTGGGTCCCACATATTTTTCTGCATGATAAATATTTTTATTATACAGAAAAATCCTAAAATTAAAAGATTGATATATGTAATATTCGGATTGAGTTTAGTAAGATCGCCCAGCTCCAAATAATCAAACAAGATTTTTCCCGACTCAAAAATTATTATTTTCTTGACTCGGAGCAAATCACACGAAACAATCAAATACAGTTACGAAACAGTCAAATTAATTTTATAACACACAGAAATCAAAAAATAGTACAATAAGGGCAAAAACATAATTAACCAAAAATTGGGGTGTTACACCAGCTACACATTCACCCCCTCTTATACAGTTGTCTCACTTTAGCCCATCTTCTCGTCATGTAGTGCCTCTAACACAGGTATCTCCACACAATGTTTGATCATCTATCCTTCTAACAGATATAGCATCTACACTTGGATCCAATAATCCTTAGGATCCATTAGAGGCACAAACGAGTGGGAGCAAACCAGAGATACAACTTGATGGAGATGAGTATGTAATAATTTTTTAAATTACATGAATAAGTTTGATATATTGTAACTAATAACCTGTAATGTTTATAAATTCTTGCCTTTGCACCTTGTGGCAAATGGCATTAGTGAAATCTTTAGAGGTCATTATTTTAAGTCATGGACATCATGGAAAAAGATATCACTAATCACAAGAGATATGTGGTTTGATGAGTTTATGATAATTTTCAAAATTTTATTACTAAAACTCAAGATTTTATATTTTTTGTCTTATTTAATTTGTTTATTCATATTTATTGTAGAAGGCATATTCTGTTACTCCACCATACCGTTATTAGGCTCGAGCAAATTTCACTATAAGAATTTTACCGATTAGCTACGGAAAAATCCGTAGCTAACTTTTTCCGTAGCTAACTTGGTTAGCTACGGATTTTTCCGTAGTCAAATTCTGGTAGCTAATTAGCTACCAAAAACTTTCGTAGCTAATCCATAACTAAATTTTTAAATTTTTGTAGCTAATCCGTAGCTAATTTTTGTTCAGACCTTCCTTTGTTTCCACAGCTAATTAGCTATGAAATAGTCCATAGCTAATTCCGTAGCTAATTTTCGTAGGAAGTTTCTAGCAAATCCATAACTATTATGTTGCTAAATACGTAGTGATTCCGTAGCTATTTCCTAACTAAGATCCGTAGCAATTCCGTAACTATTTCCTAGCTATTCTGAAGCTAATCCAAATTAATTTTATAATGATAATTAGTGTGTATTTTAAAATTATACTTGTATAAATATTTCAATCCAAATAGAAAAATCCAACAAATAAGTTGTGCAAAACAATAAAATATCATAATTGTATTAATAAATTCAAAACTTGTTCTACAAAGAAAGACAACTACTCTAAGCTAGTTAATACCAATAGTTCAGAACAAATTAATCTCATCATCAATAAACACAACTAATCAATCCAAATTAGCCTCATCATCATCAACTTTATGATCCTCCCCAACTGCGTCACCTTGTGATGGTGCCTGCAGTACAACACTTCTTGCTTGGGAGCCAACAATCCTTAAGATGGGCTCTAACACAGACGCCAGTTGCGTCTAGACAACAGACACCAACTGCGATACAAATAAAACATAATTTCGCATCAATTAGCATCGATACAAATAGCTTCAAAATTATAATAATCATTCAAAGTCTACTTTTTATTATAATTGTTATATTATAAATATTATGAAGTCACACACATGGTCACCGTTATTAAATCACTACTGAACAGACAAAATACCCATATTAAGGAACCTGTGGCCCTTTCAAACTTTAATAATAAATAAGCTTGTAGAAAATAAGTATGGAGTGCTAAAGACCCCAATACAATGTAAATCTCAATGCCCTTGAAGGTTTCTAAATATTGGAAAGAAAGAAATATATGAAAATTAATAATCTTGAGGAAACTTCTGTTCTATCGATTATTAAGATAAAAAAAATATACATTCAAAGAGAAGTATCTGCTCATGTAACCCACATTATATCTAAACTTAGATTACTTTATTCATAGGATAACTTTAGCAGAGTACAAATTAACTCACAACAATCATAAGTTTGCACAAAAACATACCTACAATATCAATTGTTATTGAAGAAGGTTACAATGTAGGACCATTAGCATTCAGATTTCAAACAAGGAAGAAAGTTGGTGGTAGAATTATCCAACAACATTAAAGTTATCCATTGCTTTCATATAACATTTATCACTATAGAGATCAACTTTAAGTTGTGATAATGATAAAAACCATTTTAGGCCATTGTCTAACAGCTTAAGGTTTTAGGTCAAGTGGTTCATTGGCAAGTTGCAAGAAGGAAACCACTCATATTGACTTGAATTAACTTCATCACCACCTAAGTGAAATAGGTAAAATGGGAAAATCTTTCTCATATTTGCAAAATTTAGAAAAGGATAGAGAAAGATAGTTAATTTATAAGAGAGTGAGAGAGAAGAGCACATGTTACACAAACATTAATCACAGTTCATCAAATTGAGATGGTAGATGAACTAAACACATTTTTGTGTACATGGTAGAGGAAGATATTGGGATGGGCTGGTTTTAACAATCCCCATAATATAAACCTATTTTGCATAAAACTAAGAAAATGGAAGAGACAAAAAGAAAAAGTAAAGCTTTATAGGGGTGCTAAGGATATTATTTAGCGGAAACTTCAAAAGGAATTTGAAGATACCTCACCTCTCATTTTGGCAAAGCTTTATATAAATACAGGGTGAAACCTGAAAAGAAAACACAATATTCATCAATGATAGATTAAGAAAGCCAACTCAAAGATAGTAACTGGATAGTAACAATTTGATAAAAGGAAAAAGATCATTCATGGATCAATCAACCAGGATATCATAAAAGTATTTTGGTATAACAACATGTTTCCCATTGATAACCCTTTTTTTTCCCCTCTCTTTAGTTTCTAATACAATTTTATAGTCAACAAGTTCCAATTCAAGTTGCTTATGATCAAAAAATTCGTGATATATTTATTATAGAATAGTTGTAGTAGTAGCATTATTTACAACTAGACAGTTTGAAGCAAAGATGGTTTTATCAAAGACTTGATAGGTAATTTATTTCAACTTCTTGTTCCCATTGGTAAATTCCCTTTCCTAAGGAAAATTATGAAAATAAAAACTAATTGGACAAGGTAAGTCTTACTTTACAATAAGAATCCTTATTGTAATCACTTTTTGTGGGACAAACTGGAAACTGAATGGGTCATACATAAAGCATATGTGATGATTAAAAAAAAAACAAGTATAGGTTGTAGTTGTACTTGTGGTTTTAAGTCTTTTGATTTATAGCTGTTTAATTATCCAATCCTCCATCAACCAGTGATAATCACATATTTTATACATTAATAAACTCTCATTTTTAGTCATTTACACTCTCCATATACTTAATTGATTAAGTCTGGTTATGTTTTATAAGTTTGGACTCAAATTGGACTTAATCGATTTTTTCAACACTATTTTGGTCTTACATTGTTTCTATATTTCGGCCATATCTTGAGTTCTAGATGTCTTATAATTATGTATCTTACCTTGTAGGAAATATAAGAGAGAGCTCTACAACTTTCATGAGAGCTCCAGGGCTCAATCGGACATCTAGTAGAGCTAAATGGGTTTGGAAGTCAGAACATGAGTTTTGTGACTGGAACCTAAACAGTATGCAGTAATCAGAGCATAACTCGAGTTGTAGGAACTTCCTTGAGCTGAAATTTGGATACTTGAAAGTAAGACCCATATCTACAACTTTCATGAAGAATACAAAACTCAGATCAGACTCCTTGAATGTGATATTGGGCTTTGAAGTCAGAACAGAGGTGTTGTACTTTGACCTGAATACTGTTTAATAATTGGGTTATATCTCGGGCTGTAGGTGGCCTTTGGAGCTGAAACTGGTGCCATTAAAAAGATAAGACAAAATGCTACAATTTCATGAAGACTATGTTTTATAAATTGATAGCATCCATAAGATCAACACTGAATGATTTTGGAGACAAAGAATCTCAATAATTTTTCACTCACCAACTCATCATTTGGCATTTTCCACTCATCCACCCATTCCTCACCCACTCATTAATCAGCCCCTTGTCATTTTGTATCTCTAATCCTCTATAAAAGACTCCATTAGTTGATCATTGAGGGGACTTTGGTTTTAGACTTGGTTAGGAGAAATTATGTTCATGCTTGTATATTGTCTTCCTTTGTGTAATTTTCTTTTGTTCTAATTTGAAGTTATGTTCATCTTTCTCTTCTACTCTCTTTCTTTCTTCTTGATTATGAATACTTAATTTTCATTTTGCTTGGGTGAAAGAGTGAAGCTCTTGGTAATGAAATAAGGTAAGATTATTCTATTTTTTGTACTTAAATGATATATTATAAAGTAGACATTATATGTATTATATTTTGTTTCCAATCAATTTAGAAACCTTCCTTTTATACTGAAGATCTTGATTTATTGTAGACAAGAGGATTGACAGGGTGAATGCTTGAGCTCACTTACAATTGTTAGTAGATAATTGAATGAATCATAATATGATTGCATATATAATTGAACTTTGACTGTTATATTTTTCGATTGGAACTTCCTTTATGTGTAGATTTCAGTTGAGTTATAAAGAGAAATAATCTTGCCTTTAATTTATTACCGAGAGTGGATCTCCTAACCCAAGCAAATCCTTTTTCATTTATGAACAACTTTTATTACTTTTGGCGTTGTGACAAATCCTTTTCTTACCTCAATTAATTTTTCTTCATCAATTCCCTGTGGATCAAACTCGGACTCCCGAGAATTTATTACTTGAGACAACCTGCACTTGAGTTTGCATCCTTTAGTCTACATCAAGTTTTTGGCATCGTTGCTGGGGACTTGATTTAAAGTTTTAATTTATTGAGATTCTTTTTCTTTAATAAAATCTATTCTCTCTTCTCCCTCACCGGAGCAAAAGATTGGCTTGCCGATCCTTTGGTTTCTGTACTAACTTTCTAACTTTTATATTCATGTCATTTACTTATGTTTACTAACTTTTAATTTATGTCATTTATTTTTACTTACTAACTTTTATTTTTTGCTCTCTAACTTTTTATTTATATCATTTATTTTCTGCTATATAACTTTTTAATTTTTGTTATTTATTATTATTTTCTAACGTAATGAAATAATCTTTTTTCTTCTATTCTCTTTCGTCGGCTCTAGTGGGGTTCTGTCTCTCTCCGATTTTTATATTTTAAATTTATTTTCTGTAATTTACTTTCTGTACTTTCTAACTTACTAATTATGAACTCTCTAATTATCTAACTTTTTAATTTATCAATTATCTAACTTTTTACTTGGGTGGTTGGTTTATACCACATTCTTGTTAATATATAATGGCTGGTGTAAACCATCGACTTGTACATTATTTTTCTATTTTAAGTCATTTATTTATGCTTAATTGGTATCGTGATTTAAATTCTGGTCGTTTGGTTGAAATTAATCTTGGTACTTTATATATTGATTTGTTTGAATCACAATCACACATAATTGACACAATGACTGAAAATTAAAATGTATATGATGAACATGAAAATCTACCGTTGCGAACCATGCGTGAATATTTGCAACCACCTCGAAATTCTAGTCCATCATGTTTTATATTTTCACTCAATGCCAACAATTTTATGTTTAAGTCATGTATGATTTTTTAATTCCTAATTTTCATGGTTTAGAATATGAAAGTCGATATTTACATCTGAAAGAATTTGAGGAAGTATGTATTGCTTTCAATGACCAAAATTGCACTGAAGAAATTGTTAAGCTTAAATTGTTTCCTTTTTCTTTAAAAGATAAAGCAAAAACTTGGCTTAACACTTTGAAACCGAGATTAATTAGCATATGGCAAGAAATGCAAGGTGAGTTCTTAAAGAAATTTTTTTTAACACATAAAACTAATCCTATGAAAAGACAAATCCAAAATTTTTCCCAAAATTCAAATGAAGCATATTTTCAATGTTGGGAACGATTTAAAGATTTGTTAAATTCTTGCCCACATCATGGTTTTGAAAAATGGTGCACTATAAGCTTCTTTTATGAAGGTTTAACACCTGAAACTAAACAATTTGTGGAAACAATGTGCAATGGTGAGTTTCTTGATAAAGAACCTGATGAAGCTTTAGACTATTTAAACCAGTTGGTTGAAAATTCTTAATCTTGGCATAATACTAACCCTTCTGGAAATTCAATTAGATCTAATCTTGTAAGTGTTAATAAAGGAAAATATCACCTTAGTCAAGAGGAAAATCTAAATGCAAGGTTTGTTAGTTTGGCTAGAAAGGTTGAAGTCATTGAATTAAGAAAAGCAAAAGAAATCAAATCTGTGCAAAATGAAGAAATTGTGGTATTTGTGATGACTTAGGACACTCAACACATGAATGTCCTAAGATTCCTGTTTTTAAAGAAGTTGTACATGAGCAAATAAATGCAATGAATAATTTTAAAAAGTCATTTACTTCTTCTTTTTCATATACATAAAATCCGAAATGGAGAAATCACCTAAACTTTAGCTGGAGGAATAATAATCAGTCACAATTCATGCAACCACCATCTCCTCAGGCACAACAAAACTCTCAAAATTCTCAAATATATGCACCTTATGTCTCACCATATAGAAAAAACCTTGAAGAAACACTGCATGCATTCATAGAAAAGTAAGAGACCATTAATAAACAAAACAATCAAACCATGATTGACATAAAAGAAACTCTTGCTAAACTTTCTTCTGCACTCACCATTCACGAGAAAAGAAAATTTCCTTCTCAACCTCAACCAAATCCTAACGGTCAATACAGTCTAAATGAGGGGAATTCAGAAAACCAACAAATGGACCAAGTCAAGTCAGTGATAACTCTTAGGAGTGGAAAGGTTGTTGAAAAATAAATTTCTGAACCTTGTGAGAAAGAAGATGAACCAATTCCCCAAGAAAATGAAGAAGTTGACCAAAAAGAGACCAAACTCTCGCTTGCACCCTCATTTCCTTAAGTATTAAACAATTCAAAGAAATGGAACCATAACACCGAAATTTTTGATATTTTGAAACAAGTGAAGGTCAATATTCCTCTGTTAGATTCTATCAAGCAGATTCCTTCTTATGCCAAATATTTGAAGGACTTGTGCACTGTTAAAAGGAAACTAAATATGAAAAAGAAAGCATTTTTGGCTGAACAGGTAAGCTTCATTCTTCATAATAATAATGCGTTGAAATATAAAGACCCTGATTGTCCTACAGTTTCATGCATTATTAGAGAACATAAAATTGAAAAAGCTTTACTTGATCTTGGTGCTAGTGTTAATTTGCTTCCATATTCAGTTTATCAGCAACTCAACTTGGGTGAGATAAAACCAACTTCTGTAACTCTTCTAGTTGCCGATAGATTAATTAAAATTCCAAGAGGAATAATGGAAGATTTGTTAGTATAAGTTGATAAATTCATATATCCTGTGGATTTTATTGTCTTGGATACTAAACCTATGGTTGATAATTACAAGTCAATTCCTATTAGTTTAGGCTGTCCATTTTTAGCAACATCTAATGCTTTGATAAATTACAGAAATGGAGTGGTGAAGCTAACATTTGGAAACATGACACTGGAGCTCAATGTTTTTAACATGTGCAAGCAACCATAGGAAGTCCTTGATGAAAAGGAGGAAGTTGAAGGAATTGAAGCCGTCGTATATGATCATCCTCAAACAAGGAGTTCTTCTGACCCATTAGAAATTTGTTTAGTCAATTCATTTAATTCAAACATGCAATTAGAAGATGATATCTTTGAAATATGTTCTTTGCTTGATTGTACACAGGTAATGGAGTACAAGGGATGGAAGCCAATATTTGAAGAGCTAAAACCCATGAATGATAATGCCTATGAAGAAGTACCCACACTGAAACTAAAGTCATTACCTGCTGCATTGAAGTACACATTTTTGGGAGAAGAACAAATCTTTTCAGTAGTAATTTCCTCTTCTCTTACTAAAAAACAAGAAGGTATGTTAACAGAAGTACTTAAAAGGCATAAAAGTGCAATTGGATAGACATTAAAGGACATAAAATGTGTACACATAGAATACATTTAGATGACAAAACTTCTCAATAACCTCAAAGGATTAAATCCACACATGAAAGAGGTGCTTTAATCCATTAATTGCTTGATGTTGGAATTATCTATCATATCTCTAATAGCCAGTGGGTAAGCCCTACACAAGTTGTGCCTAAGAAATCTGGAATAACAGTGGTTGAAAATGATAAAGGTAAATTAATACCTACGCGAGTCTCATCTAGTTGGCGTATGTGTATTGATTTTAGAAAATTAAATGTTGCTACTAGGAAAGATAATTTTTCCTTGCCATTTCTTAATCAAATTCTGGAAAGGGTAGCAGGACATCCATACTACTGTTTTCTTGATGGTTATTCGGGTTATAATCAAATATCAATTGCATTGAAAGATCAAGAAAAGATCATTTTTACATGTCCCTTTGGTACTTTTGCATATAGAAGAATGTCTTTTGGCCTTTGTAATGCTCTAGCAACATTCCAAAGATGCATGTTAAGCATTTTTAGTGACATGATTGAGCATTATTTAGAGATTTTTATAGATGACCTAACAGTTTTTGGAAATTATCTTGATAATTTAGAAAAAGTTCTTAAAAGATGCGAAAAAAAGATTTATGTTAAATTGAGAAAAATGTCATTACATGGTTACCTCAGAAATAGTGTTAGGTCATGTGATATCTTCTAAAGGAATTGAAATTGATAAGGTCAAAGTTGAATTAATTTCCAATTTGCCTTCCCCAAAAACAGTCAGAGAAGTTTGTTCCTTTTTAGGACATGTAGGATTTTACAGAAGTTTCATAAAGGACTTTAGTGTTATATCTAGACCATTATGTAATCTTCTGTTGAAAGTTGCACCATTTGATTGGACTCAAGAATGTCAAAAATCTTTTAAAATATTAATTGGACTTCTGACATCTGCTCCTATCATGCAATCTCTTGACTGATCTTTACCTTTTGAGTTGATGTGTGATGCTAGTGATTTTGCTGTGGGTGCTATTTTAGGCCAAAGAAATGAAGGTAAGCCTCAAGTGATTAGTTACGCAAGTAGAACTTTAAATAGTGCACAAATGAATTACACCACTATTGAAAAAGAACTACTTGCTGTAATTTTTACACTGGACAAATTTCAATCTTACTTAATTAATTCTTCCATTATGATTTTCACCGATTATGCTGCAGTTAGATATTTAATGTCTAAGCAGGATACCAACCAAGATTGATACGGTGGATTTTGTTGCTTCAAGAATTCAACATCAAAATAAAAGATAAGAAATGAGCCGAAAATGTTATCGCTGATCATTTGTCCAGACTTACAACAGACTCATCTTTTGATAGCACACTCATCAATGATTCTTTTCCCAATGAATTTTTATTTTTTGTCAATTCCATGCCTTAGTTTGCTAACATAGTCAACTTTCTTGTAACAGGAAAGATGTCGCCTCAATGGACGCACCAACATAGAAGGTAATTTTTTTACAGAGGTGAAAATTTTTTATTAGGATGACCCATACTTGTTCAAATATTGTCCTGACCAAATCTTTCAGAGATGTGTGTCTGACAGTGAGGTAGGTAGTGTCATTAAATTTTGTCACTCAGAAGCATGTGGAGGTTACTTTTCTTTAAAGAAAACAGTTGCAAAAATCTTGCAGTGCAGATTTTATTGACTCACTTTATTTAAGGACTGCTATACTTTTTACAAAAGCTGCGAAAATTGTCAAAAAATAGGCTCAATTTCTAAAAGAAATATGATGCTTCTGAACCTTATCCTTGTCGTTGAAATTTCTTATTGTTAAGGAATTGATTTCATGGGCTCATTTCCATCTTCATTTGGATTTGTGTATATTTTAGTTGCAGTTGATTATATCTCAAAATGGATTGAGGCGATTCCATGCCCACATAATGATCATAAAACTGTTCTCAAATTTTTAAAAGAAAATATTTTGTATCGATTTGGAATCCCTCGAGCTATCATCAGTGATGGGAGAACACATTTTTGCAATAAATCATTTGAATCTTTAATAAAGAAAAATGGTATTACACATAAAATTACCACCGCTTATCACCCTTAGACAAATGGACAAGTTGAATTGGCAAATAGAGAGATTAAACAAATTTTGAAAAAAATGGTTAACTCAAATCGTAAAGATTAGTCTTTAAAACTAAACGATGCACTTTGGGCTTACCGTACTGCTTTCAAAACATCTTTGGGCATGTCACCCTATCGGTTAGTTTATGAAAAACCTTATCACTTGCCTGTAGAATTGGAACATAAAGCATTTTGGGTCATTAAAGCTTTCAATCTAAACCTTGATGATGCTTGCAAGATACACAAATTGCAATTAAATGAACTTGAGGAATTGAGAAATGATGCATATGAAAACTCAAAGATTTTCATGACAAGACAATTTTGAAATTGATCAAAAAGTTCTGCTTTATAATTCTCGTCTGCACCTATTCCCTGGAAAATTGAGATCTAGGTGGAGTGGTCCTTTTGTTGTCAAATATGTGTATCCTCATAGGGCCATAGATATTGAGAATCTTAAGAATGGTAATGTGTTTAAAGTCAATGGACAAAGACTCAAACCATTTATAGAAAACCAAGTTGATGAGGTAGAATCCATCTCTCTTTCTGATCCTTATTATGAATAGAATTTATTCTAATTTTATTGCCTTATTTTTACAGTTCTTTGTGTTCCTGGTTAAGTGCGGATAACAGTACTTCATGGCTCTTGAGTCTTTGTGTTTTAGTTTCCCAAAATAACTAAATCTTTCTCCTTTAAAATGGATGTCATTCTTTCAAACCTGAGAAAACATTTTCCTTCCCTTCCTCAAAATACGCTGACAAAAATCTACAAAGGTAAATGTGAAAAATTGAGATTGTTAATGCACAAGGGTATGCCAGAAGATGTATGATGGATAATTGAAGTAAAGGTTTGACTAGCAAGTGAGTTTTCAATTTTATTTGACCCATATATGCCAGGTCTTGGGAGAAGTTCATATTCTAAAAGGAGAAGACAAAAAAGTTACAAGTTTGTCACAAATGTACACGATGGAATTGTAACAAGTGATATCGTTCTTTGGAGATGGTTTTCGCAGACAGAAAAAAAAAATTCTTCATTAAGAATGGACTGAGTAAGGAGTCATTAGATGATATCTTATTGACTCTTAAGACGCATTCTTGTGAATTTGTGCATCATGAACTTCTTAATTTGTGGAATCTCTTCAAGGATAAAGGAAAATGCTACAGTCTTGGGAATCTGACTGTAAAAGACCCTATTTGCCAATTTATAAGAAAATTGGATGAGAAGTTTATTCTCGACTCATAAAAGGCGTTTAAGCTGTTACTGGACATTAAGTCAGAGGCAGATGTGAGTCATATCCACAACAACTTTTACATATTATCTTCTTTTTCTTCATGTTCTTCTTTAAAAAAACTAATTTTCTTTTGAACAAGGACGATCCGGAAGGAGTACCATGGCTTTAATTAGTTGTGGAGCCCCAGCCTTTGGCTGACCTGTCATTGACTCGAGTAGACCTTTGTACGTTGGTTTTTAAAAAAAGTTCGGTACCATGCTCTGTAGAGAGCCGCACTCTATAACCCAATGTTTAGCATCTAGGCACTGTGGAGTTGATGAACAGGAAGAAACATCCCACTCTGGTTATTAGTAAGAAGTAACCCACGGCTGCCAAAGCGTATGAGGCATCTGAGCTTAATCCTCTCTTTTATTAGAAGGGGCTCTCAGCGCCCTGGGATGGAACGTTCTGGATCTTGGACATTACGGGTTTTAGATTTTAGCATTTTTGTTAATGTTACGAGCCCAAGTGTGAGCTCTCCAGGTTCCAGACCCAGGATGAAAACCCACGATGGTTTCTCATTTCTCTTTTCTTCGAATAAACGGACGTAAGTGTCTACTGCACTGGTGACACGGCGTATAAAGATATGCCAGTACTGCACTCATGACGCGCAGTATAAAGATACGCCATGAAAATTATACATAAAGGTATATCATCATTTGCTATTATATTTCTTTTATCTTTGTATGATTTTGTTGTATTTTGGTTTTGGACAGACGATCCTTTGAGTAGGGTCCTTCAGGGTTTTCTAGACTTCTTTACCCTGATGGTCTTCTTGAATTAAAAAAAACAAAAACAAAAACAAAATAAAAAATTTTAAAAAAAGATTCTTTATTTCTTAATTTCAAACTTTTCTGACAACAACCAACCTACCCTTATAGGTGTTATTATTATTCTTTCTATTCTTTTTTTCTATTTAAACACCATTTTCTCCACTTTCTTCTAACTCATAATCATTCAAAGGGAATGTGAAAATAGAAATGGAATGTGTTTCTATTCGTCAACTTAAAAATATTTATGTATTTTGTTGGTCTAAGTATGAGAAGGGTTTAGAGTTTGTAAACGCTGCTACCACTCTTAGTCGATCACTTGCTGCGAGAAATATTCATCTTGTATATGAGAGAGGTTACCGTGGGTTCATGGGGGTGGTATCACTTGCTGCATATATAGGAGACAGTCAGGCTTTAGGTGTCATTCCTGAACCTTTTGCTCAATAGAACAGCACTGAAAAGACAATTGAGGAGGAACTTAAGATATCATCAATGCATGAACGAATAAAGATAATGCTTGACAGCTCTAATGCATTCATTGCCTTACTAGGTGATTTTGGTACCTTGGAAGAAGTTTTTCAAATTGTCTCTTAGGCCCAACTAAACATCCACCATAAACTCATAGGTTTGTTGAATGTAAATAATTTATTTGATATTTTGTTACTTTTTCTTGACCATGCTGTGGAATAGAAATTTATCACACTTTTGGCAAGACAACTTCTTATCTTTGCTTCCACTATTGATGAGTTGATTGATAAATTAAACGCTTTTGTTCATAAACCTGACACAACAATAGCTCAGATAGATTAGTCAGGCGGAAGCAGTGAGAGAAGCAAGATGAAAAGAAAGTCAGATTTGACACTTTGTTTATAGCTTTTCTTTACTTTTGATTTTATTTATCGTACTTTGTTTCTGTTTAAATTTGTGTTAGATTTCTCCAACAGATAATATCTTTTATCCTTTACTCATCTATATTTTAATATTGAGGACAATGTTGTGATCTGGTTGGGGGGGAGGATAGTTGACCAAAAAAAAATTTTTATTTTGGGAAGTATGATATGATTGTCATGAACTTACTATACTAATGAATGATGGCAGAGTAAGGAATAATTTTACTCCTAAGACGCATATCAATTAAGAAGTATGTTTAGTGATATGACTGTCAGAAACCTATTCATAGTAAAACCAATTAAGGATGGCAGAGTAAGGAGTAAATTTTGCCTTGGAGGTAAGTTTACTCTTGAGACACATCTTAGTTGAAGAAATAATTATTTTATATAGAAGTAGCAAATGGATTCTTGGATCTTAGCATAAATTGTCTTTTTTCTTAAAAATCACAAACTTGGATATGAATGTTGATATGGTGGACTGAGAATGATAGAAATATGTCTTGTGAGATTTTGAGCTTATTAATGAATTGATTGAATATCTGTATCATTTTCTTCTTTCTTGTGTGATTTTCACTCATGAAATTATTACTCTAGAACTTGTTTTGATTCTTTTTTAGGCTACATTTTCACACGCATACATAAATATGATTGAGGCATTTTGACATAGCTACTTTGACTAAATAGCCATCCTTGTATATTTTCCATTGTGTAACCCCTTTGAACTTATTTGACCATTCCTTATTTTTAACTCATTACGTGCCTTCAAAAAAAAAAGAAAAAAAAAACAAAACATGTTTTTACCCAACCTTAGGGAATAAGAGAGTATTGGCCTTGTTCTTGAACAAGTGTGGGGGTGTGTGTGCAAAATGATTAAAAAAAAAAAAGAACTGACCGCCGTTGCAATCAAAGGATTATCAGAGTCTAGAATAAAGGTGGATGCTTGGAAACAATAGGAAGAAAAAGAGAATGTTCAGACTTAACAGTGAATTCAATTCATCAATTTGGGATTGATCTTTAATAAAATATTAGTCAAATATTAGTCATTGTCTTTTATGATGAATGTTCTCAAACATCTTTTCCACTCTAATTGTACCATAATGCTCTTTTATTCTCTTTGGTATTTATTTTCTCATATCTATATTATCCTCTCTCCTTTAGCATGACCTCATTACAACCTTGAATAAAGTCCTCTTGATTTTTGTATGCATGTGTTTTGAGTAGCGGAGAAGTAGAAGATAAGCAAGCTTATGGTAGTGCAATTGTTCATAGGTTGAATAGAGTAAAATACTTACCTTTTAAATACTTGAGAGATTGAGAGTGAATTCTGTGAGGATCTATCATTCTTGATTCATTCTTTTCAATTGAAGTTTCATTACTTGTTGGTTTGAGATGTGGAGAAATATTATCTCATTAATGCTCTGATCCCTTAAATATCTAGTTGCTCTTCTTGATTCATCGAGTCTTTTAGAGTTTTTAACTTTTGAGTCTGTGTCGTTTTTCTTTGTTTCCTAGCTTTGGTCTTATGTGTTTTGCCTAGGAGTGCAAAACGCTAAGTGTGGGAGAATTTGATAATCACATATTTTATACATTAATAAACTCTCATTTTTAGTCATTTACACTCTCCATGTACTTAATTTATTAAGCCTGATTATGTTTTATAAGTTTGGACTCAAATTAGACTTAATTGATTTTTTTAGCACTATTTTAGTCTTACATTGTTTCTGTATTTCGACCATATGTTGAGTTCTAGATGTCTTATAATTATGTATCTTACCTTGTAGGAAATATAAGAGAGAGCTCTACAACTTTCATGAAGAGCTTCAGGCTCAATCAGACATCTAGTAGAGTTAAATGGGCTTGGAAGTCAGAACACAGGTTTTGTGACTAGAACCTGAACAGTGTGTAGTAATCAGAGCATAACTCGGGCTGTAAGAACTTACTTGGGCTGAAATTTGGATATTTGAAAGTTAAGACTCATATCTACAACTTTCATGGGGAACACAAAACTCAGATCGGACTCCTTGAAGGTGATATTGGGCTTTGAAGTTAGAACAGAGGTGTTGTACTTTGACCTGAACACTGTTTAGTAATTGGGTCATATCTTGGGCTGTAGGTGGCCTTTGGAGGTGAAATTAGTGTCATTGGAAAGATAAGACAAAATGCTACAACTTTTATGAAGACCATGTTTTATAAATCTGATAGCATCCATGGGATCAACACTGAATGATTTCGGAGACAAAGAATCGCAATAATTTTCCACTCACCAACTCACCATTTGGCATTTTCCACTCATTCACCCACTCCTCACCCACTCATTAATCAGCCCATTGTCATTTTGTATCTCTAATCCTCTATAAAAGACTCCATTAGTTGATCATTGAGGGGACTTTGGTTTTAGGTTTGGTTAGGAGAAATTATGTTCATACTTGTATATTGTCTTCCTTTGTTGTAATTTTCTTTTGTTCTAATTTAAAGTTATGTTCATCTTTCTCTTCTACTCTCTTTTTTTCTTCTTGATTATTGTGAACACCCAATTTTGTCCGGGTATTTTTGTAAAAATTAAAAAAAGAAAAGAAAAAAAAAAGAAAAGAGAAAGAAAGAAAAAAAAGACTCATTGGCCCATTATCTAACCTATTGACCCAGTATCCAGCTCATTAACTCATTGACCCATTCTAATACAACTCAAACTCATCATAAACAAACATATCCTAATCAAATCCCATCAGCTATCCTAAACCAACCCCAACACTCATCCTAAACAGATCCCAACTCTTCATCCTAAACTAATCCTAATCTCACTTTAACTTAAACTCTTCACCCTAATCCCCACCTATATTAACCCATAACCCACACATAGAAAAACACTTTGACCTTAACTGAGAGACTTTCAACTTATCAGGCTACAACCTTAATTTTTTAAACGTAGCTCCACACCATCACATGTCTTCCATTACCATTCCATCTTCTTCACCATTCACCATCATCTTCCCAACCAAACACTTCACCATTAACCCACCTCTGCCAAGCTTCCATCTTCCTCTAAACTTTCACTTTCCATTACCACCATATCACCATCATCTTCCTAAAAACCGCCACAACCATAGACCCCAACACAGATCCAATCACGACCCACGTCGCACGTTGCCAGACCCGCACAACCTGCTCTCCTTGAACCAGCTGTGCTACGTCGAACCAACCAACCCCAACCGTGCCGAACACAGATCGAAGCTGACCCGTACCGCCGATAAGCCTGAAGCCGCACCAGTTTCATCACACACCGCAGCGCCGTTGGCCGTGATCCGTTGAACGCGTAGCACCCACCGCGTCTCACGTCCTGTCTCGTCGTCATGACCCAGAACCGCTCCAAGCTGAGATCGCCGCTTCACCGGTCCACCAACCGCAGTCGAGCTCCTTTGCTTGGGACATCTCCATTTTTTCGTTCCATTTCAAATAACCCCTTCCCCTTTTTCTGATTTCTGTAAGCTATATTTTTTCTTTTTTTGCTTTTTTTTTTGTGTTGAGGGTAATAGGCCTAAAGTAACGAACTTGGGCCAAAAAGGATAAAAAGAAAAAAACAAAAAAGGATAAAGAAAAATGATAAAACTATAAAGTAGAAATATAAAATAATTAAATATTTAAAAAAAAAGAATAAAATGGGATTAACCGAGTTGTGACAACTTGTTAATTTTGTAACTATTTTGGATCATCTGAGTTGTGATAACCTAATGATTCAAATTATTTTAAAAATAAATCACTATTTAATAAAGACTCAAAATTTATTTTTTTTTATCATTATTATTTTTTATTTGTTCTTTTCTTAAAGATAATTTTAGATTAAAAAATCTCATTTAATAACAATAAATTCAATAATCAATGGGTAATGTCTCTAGCGTGATGCGAGCTTCACCTATTCAAATCTTAATTTGATTAATGGAGTCGCGACGACCTATTAATTCAAATTTTTTATAAAAATAAAATAAAAAATTAAATCTTTTCTTTAAATAAAATCAACAAACTCACACTTATTTTCTAAAGAACTACGTGAATTTGAGTTCCTCATTGCACCTGAGGATATGTAGGAGCAGAATTTTTATTTCGTCAAGCCAAAGTTTAAATTTTTACAAATTATTTGTTTTTAAATTTTTTTTGTGAAAAGGGTAAAACAAATATATTATGAGATTATTAAGTTTTGCATAATTAATTTAGGGTAACCGTTTTATGACGGATGTATTAAGGGTGTTGTGGGGTTAAGTCTCCACCCTTCTCTATGCATAACCGACTCCCGAATTCAATCTGATTCCAAAGATCATTTTCTAAAAGGGTTTTCTAATTTTTCCTAATTTTAATAAAATTGGTGGCGACTCCTAACTTATTTATTTTGTTTCGCCGCCCCCGCCGCGATATACAGTCGAGACAGATGGTGACTCCACTAGGGATGGTTGAGGGTCAAGCCCATATAAGTTAGTTGTGCAAAATTTTTGGGATCTTTGTATATTTGTTTTACCTTTTCTTTTTCTTTTTCTTTTTCTTGTTTCTCACATTTAATTGTTTGTTAATTATTCAAACCATAGGATAAAGACTTTTTTTGTTGGACTTTTTGTTGTGTATTTGTTTTTGTTGATTTGTATGCTCCCTACACTCACCGCACCTACACGTTTGTCACACACATCTGAGTGGAGTCCTATACCCGGGTCCGAGTGAATCCTAAGTTAGGTAAAGGTTGTGTAGTGATAGCCATTTTGGATATACATCATGTTTGGTTATTGCGAAAACCTCATCTAGAGTGTGTCTTTTTCATGAATGTCCACACCTAGTGGTTTGCCCACTATTTCGTGGTCAACATTCTGAAATAGGACTTGACTCTAGAGACCTTTAGAATAGAAAGGCCACCAAATGATAGTTATCACGAATCAGAAAGACTCATAGATCCTTATGATAGAATGTGTCCTTTTTAGGCAACCCTGTAGGACACGAAGGGAGCGTATTTCTTTTTTATCTAGCTATCTCTCATTTTTTTAGCATCTTGCATTTTTATGAAAAAAAAACATGCATTTTCATGTCATTTCTAACATTCTTAAAAAAAACAAAGAAAAAAATCATACATTTTCATGACAATTCTAACAAAAAAAATCATGCATTTTCACGTCATTCCTTGCTTTTTTTAAAAAAAGGAAAGAAAAATGTTTTCATTTCATCTTATGCATCTCATGAATCTCATTCATTTCATTTCATCTCATTATTTTTGTTTGGTATTACCATGCTCAGCACCATTGCGCGACTAAGGAAAGAAGACACCAATCAAACCCGAGTTCACAACACAAGGGCTCGAACAAAGCTTGCAGTTATGGCAGCTGAGAATGAGGGAAGAAATCTAAGTATGGAAGTAGATGAGATGAAAGAAAGGATGAATGAAATGACAAAGTCTCAGAGAAGAATGGAGGAAATGTTGTCGACCATAAATGAGACCCTCACTTTGATGGTGACAGCCGGAGGTATAGGAATAACGGGGGCATACTTGTACCCACCAAATATTACTTCCATGAGGGCAAACCCTGGGGCCACTACTGAGATGCCTTTTGTGGGAGGAACATCAAATACGACATCACTAGTGATTCCTATCGGAGAAGGGTATCGTTCGTCAGAGGATACTCAAAATGAAATCCATGGTAATCCTGAATTCACGTGGGAACCACTGCATATGTTAATCCCAACATCAACGGGATTTTCTACTAGTACTGGTCATACAGCTGTTCAAAATGATAAGAAGGATGAAGAATGGATGGAAAAGATGGAAGAACAAATCAAAGCAATCAATGGTCCTAGCACCTATGGTCCCCTTGGGATAGAAGAATTATGCCTTATTGCCAACGTTATCATCCCAAAGAACTTTAAGGTTCCAGAATTTGACAAATATGATGGGAGCACCAATCCATTTTTTCACCTAAAATCATACATTACCAAAATGTCAATTTGGTCAAAGGACTAGAAGTTCCTTGTCAACTTTTTCCATGAAAGCTTGACTGGGCCCGCTTTAGAGTAGTGTATCCAACAAGACCTCTCCAATATCTCTTCTTGGGATGATGGGGCAAACCTATTTATAGGTCAGTATTAGTTCAACCTGGAAACAGTCCCAACTCAGGAATAGTTAAATTCAATGCAGAAAAGAAATGATGAATCTTTTAAATAGTATGCACAAAGGTGGAGAGCCTTAGCGGCTCAAGTTCAACCCTTATTGACACTGTATGAGACATGCTCATATTTCTTGGGAACCCTGGGAAATCGTTTTGTCGGAGCAATGGCCGGAGCAGCCTATAAAGATTTTGCTGACTTGATCGCTGCTGGGGAAAGAATCGAGATTTTATCCAAGGTTGGGAAGTTGCCAATGAGCAGTACAGAGGATATCACTACTAAAAAAAGATTCCAACCGAAAAAGATCGAGCCTGAAGTGAATTATGTCCAGCATCAACAGACCTTCAGACCTCGATATTCCCTATAATACCCAAGTCATCAGCCACCATATAACCCTAACATTCATTTGCCATACCATACACCTATACCTCCTTATTACCCACCACACCAAATTATACCAACCACAAACATCACCCCAACTCCATAATTCCAAATCAACAACATCCCCATACCACAACCATATGCACCAACTCGCCCAACCTATACCCGATATCCACCTCCACTCCCACAAAATTACCCAAATCAACCACAACCTCGGCCAAACTTCCAAAATCAAGGTTGCTTTTGCCCTCAAAGCCCACCCATTTTCCCAAGATTATCCATTTCGAATGCAGATCTTTTCTAGAGGTTGTTTGATGCTCACCTCATTTCGAGAAATCTTGTACGTCCCTTAGAACTATCATTCCCAGCGAGGTATAATTCGAGCTTAACTTGCAAATACCACATGGATGTCGTAAGGCACTCAATTGAAGATTTTGAATCCTTCAAGACTACAGTAAGGAAGCTAATTGCTTATGGAAAGCTTGACATTGAAGAAATAGTTGGACCTAGTATTGTTAACAACTCTTAAAGTGATAATTAGTGATGTTGGACTCATGTTAACTTTCTTGAAACATTAATGTAATGAATTTGTATGGGTACCTTGTTTCCTTTCATCACTTTATCTTTTTTGATAATTACTTTCTTTCATTTCTTTAAAGCATCTTCCTTGGTAATTCTCAGTTGGGTCCACGTGTGTAAGTGCCTTTGCAAAAGAAAAAAAATAAAAAATGGGAGCAAAGAAATAATTACTTAGTTTGCACAATCTTTTTGTCTCAAAATTGAAGTTTTGAAAATAAACAATCATGATTTGAAAATGAAGATTGGCTATCTTTTATAAAATTTCATCATTTTTATCTCTTGTTACCCCTTTTGAGCTTGAAATTTTTTTTTCAATAAACCTTGGATAAGGATCACTCCTATACTAGAGGATAGCATGAAACAAATGATGAATGTTCTGAAGCATAATGGAAAAGAAAGAAAAGGAGAATAATAAAAGAAAAGTGTTTGAAAGTGGAAAAATAGTTAATGAAGTTTAATTTTGAACAATGATCCTTAGTCTCATTCCACCCTTAAACACTTGTTTGAGCTTTATATCTTCCCTTTCATAACCCTTAGCCTTGGCCACGTTACAAGCCTCCAAAAGTCCATTCTGATCAATGAAGGGTTGTTGTCATTTTCGTTAACTTTAATTTTGAGGCAAAGGTCACGCTCATCCAAGTATTTAGTTCATTGCTTCCTTAAAAAAAAAAGACTTACACTAGGGCGAGTTTCTACCCTGTTCGAGTTAGCTCTACACCGAGACATTCTTTCCCTGGTTCAATTTAATCTACACTGAGGCAAATCTTTTGGTCACTAGGACGAGCTCCTACCTTATTCATTTCTGTCCTAGACTTGAGAAAATTTTTCTTCGGTTCAATTTGGCCTTACACTAGGACAAGTTTGTACTCCAATCGACTCGGCTCTAAATTGGGGCAATTTTTCCTTTCCTTGGTTCAATTTGTCTTGGGCAAATCTTTTAGTCACTGGATAAGTCTTGGTCCTACTCAATTCAGTCTTAGACGGATAAATTTCTCTTTGGTTCAATTTGGCTTGATATAGATGTTCAGCAGAAGAAAATCCTTGGCCATAATGTCTTGCGGACAACTAAAGATTGGTCTCATGAAGGTCAAACTTATTCATATCGGGTCAACACCTCTTTGAATCTCATATCATCATTTGTGTCTTTTGTAGTCAAAATTCCAAGACCAATCTAGAAGTTGTTTACTCAGTAAATTCTTTTTCTGTCATACTTTGGAATCCATGTCTGTCTGTTATGCAATGTTTCAAGTAAGGTGAAAAAAAGGTACAACATTATGATTTGACCATCTAATGGCAATCTCCTGATGAACAATTCAGATCGAAAAGAACTTAGAAGTTTCAATTAAAGGAGAAAATGATATCCCAAGGGATAATCTAGAAATAAGAGGTACCCGAGCAAAAAAGGAAAAGAGCTCGTTAGGTTGAAAACCCGAAAGGGCAGTTTAAATAAGAGTTAAGGAAAATAAATTGGAATTGCTTAAACTGGGGCAATTTTATTTGCGTTCGATTAGCTACACAGGGGCAACTTGGTTCGCATTCAATTAGCCACACTGGGGGCAAAACTTTTGAGAATATATATTGAAAGAAGTAACAACAAAGACAACGATTATCAGGCCGTTACAAGAAATCAATGATCAAGGAACAAATACTGGGGCAAAAATTTTCTCGCTAAGACTAGTGGCCCCACTCAAGGATTCACAACAAGGGATGATCATCTCACTTCTCAAAGGGAGAGATTAAAAAAAATGAAGAAAAAGAAAGGAAAAAAAGTCAAGAGGATTTCAAGTCAACTGAAGGGTCTAACGAAGAAAAGCCTGTGAATAAGAGTTTGATTGGTCAAAGCTTTCCAGAATTAGCACTGGTCTATTTTTCTTGAAAAAAAAAAAAAAAAGAAAGAAAAAAAGAAAAAAAGAAGAAAAAAAGGAAAAGAAAAAAAATTGAGAAGAAAAAGATCTTAAGTCTATGACTTATTAATACAAATTGTTTCATGCATGTTGAGTGCATCAGCTCCATGCATCATTTTGAGCGCATCGGCTCTATTCATCATTGAGCGCATCGGCTCCATGCATCATTGAGTGCACCGGCTCCATACATCATTGAGCGCATCAGCTCGCTGTTTTTTGAGCGCATCGGCTCCATGCATCATTTTGAGCGCATCGGCTCCATTCATCATTGAGTGCATCAGCTCCATGCATCATTGAGCCTACCGGCTCCATGCATCATTGAGCGCATCGGCTTCATGCATCATTGAGCGCATCGGCTCCCTGCATTTTGAGCGCATCGGCTCCCTGCATTTTGAGCGCATCGGCTTCATGTATCATTTTGAGCGCATCGGCTCCATGCATCATTGAGCGCATCGACTCCATGTTTTTAAATTCTTTTGAGCGCATTGGCTCCTTACTTTCTAAATTATTTTGAGCAAACCAACTCCTTGCATTTTGAGAGCATCAGCTCTATACTTTTTAAATTTTTGTTAATTATTGGCTCTTTGCATTTGAAATCCCTTTTGGGCGTATCAGTTCTATGCATTTTATTTTTGAGCGCATCGGCTCCTGTCTTTTATTTTTCAGTGTATCGGCTCCTGTCATTTACTTTTGAGCGCATCGGCTCCTGTCATTTAGATTTCTGTCATTTTACCCTTGAGCGCATCATTTTTTGTTCTCACATTGTTTTTGTTTCTCCCGTACAAAATTTGAGTTCTTTTCTTTACTCATTCCTTACCATGATAAAATGAAAAGTTGTGATTATTCTTTTTATCTAGTAAGAAACAAGTAAAGAGGGGTAACTGTGAACACCCAATTTTGTCTGGGTATTTTTGTAAAAATTAAAAAAAGAAAAGAAAAAAAAAAGAAAAGAGAAAGAAAGAAAAAAAAAGACTCATTGGCCTATTATCCAACCTATTGACCCAAGATCCAAATCCATTAACCCATTAACCCATTGACCCATTCTAATACAACTCAAACTCATCATAAACAAACTTATCCTAATCAAATCCCATCAACTATCCTAAACCAACCCCAACACTCATCCTAAACAAATCCCAACTCATCATCCTAAACCAATCCTAATCTCATTTTAACTCAAACACTTCACCCTAATCCCCACCTATATTAACCCATGACCCACACATAGAAAAACACTTTGACCTTAACTAAGAGACTTTCAACTTATCATACTACAACCTTAATTTTTTTCACGAAGCTCCACACCATCACACGTCTTCCATTACCATTACCATTCTTTCTTCACCATATCACCATCATCTTCCCAACCAAACACTTCACCATTAACCCACCTCTGCCAAGCTTCCATCTTGCTCCAAACTTTCACTTTCCATTACCACCATATCACCATCATCTTCCCAAAAACCACCACAACCATAGACCCCAACACAGACACGGCCCACGCCGCGCGTCACCAGACCCGCGCGACCTGCTCTCCTTGAACCAGCCGTGTCGCGCCGAACTAACTAGCCCCAGCCGTGTCGAACCCAGATCGAAGCTGACCCGCACCGCCGACGAGCCTGAAGCCGCACCAGTTCTGTCATACATCGCGGCGCCGTTGGCCGAGCAGAACTCAGACCGGCGAACCCGTCGATGATGTCGTGATCCGTTGAACGCGCAGCACCCACCGCATCTCACGACCTATTGCATCGTCGCGACCCAGAACCGCTCCAAGCTGAGATCGCCGCTTCACCGGTCCACCAACCGCCATCGAGCTCCTCTGCTTAGCACATCTCCACTTTTTCGTTCCATTTCAAATAGCCCCCCTCCCATTTTTCTGATTTCTGTAAGCTACTTTTTTTTTCTTTTTTCTGCTTTTTTTTGTGTTGAGGGTAGTGGGCCTAAAGTAACCAACTTGGGCCAAAAAGGATAAAAAGAAAAAAATGAAAAAGGATAAATAAAAATGATAAAACTATAAAGTAGAAATATAAAATAATTAAATATTTTTTTAAAAAAAGAATAAAATGAGATTAATCGAGTTGTGACAGCTTGTTAATCTTGTAACTATTTTGGATCATTTGAGTTGTGACAACCTAATGATTCAAATTATTTTAAAAATAAATCACTATTTAATAAAGACTCAAAATTTGTTTTTTTATTTATCATTATTATTTTTTATTTGTTCTTTTTTTAAGATAATTTTAGATTAAAAAATCTCATTTAATAACAATAAATTCAATAATCAATGGGTGACGTCTCTAGCGTGACGCGAGCTTCACCTATTCAAATCTTAATTTGATTAACAGAGTCGCGACGACCTGTTAATTCAAATTTTTTATAAAAATAAAATAAAAAATTAAATCTTTTCTTTAAATAAAATCAACCAACTCACACTTATTTTCTAAAGAACTACGTGACTTTGAGTTTCTCATTGCACCTGAGGGTACATAAGAGTGAAATTTTTATTTCATCAAGCCAAAGTTTAAATTTTCACAAATTATTTGTTTTTAATTTTTTTTTTGTAAAAAGGGTAAAACAAATATATTATGAGATTATTAAGTTTTGCATAATTAATTTAGGAAAACCGTTTTATGACGGATGTATTAGGGGTGTTGTGGGGTTAAGTCTCTACCCTTCCCTATGCATAACCGACTCCCGAATTCAATCTAGTTCTAAAGATCATTTCCTAAAGGATTTTTCACTTTTTTCCTAATTTTAATAAAATTGGTGACAACTCCTAACTTATTTATTTTGTTTTGCCGCACCCGCCGCGATATACGGTCGCGACAATTATGAGTACTTAATTTTCATTTTGCTTGGGTGAAAGAGTGAAGCTCTTGGTAATGAAATAAGGTAAGATTATTCTATTTCTTGTGTTTAAATGATATATTATAAAGTAGATATTATATGTGTTATATTTTGTTTCCAATCAATTTAGAAACCTTCCTTGTATAGTGGAGATCTTGATTTATTATATATAAGAGAATTGGCACAGTGAATGCTTGAGCTCACTTGCAATTGTTGGTAGATAATTGAAGGAATCATAATATGATTACATATATAATTGAACTTTGAATGTTATATTTTCCAATTGAAACTTCCTTTATGTGTAGATTTCATTTGAGTTATAAAGAGAAATAATCTTGCCTCTAATTTATTACCGAGAGTGATCTCTTAACCCAACAAATCATTTTTCATTTGTGAACAACTTTTATTACTTTTGGTGTTGTGACAAATCCTTTTCTTACCTCAATTAATTTTTCTTCATCATTTTCCTGTGGATCGACCTCGGACTTCCGAGAATTGATTACTTGAGACAACCTGCACTTAGGTTTGCATCCTTTAGTCCGCATCAACTAGCATCATTCTAACTCTCTCCATATCCTCTGATCTACCTACATTTTCGTATATATTCATAAGAAGTACAAAATTATGTTCATTGTCTGGCTCTAAACCAAAGAGCTTATTTGTAGCAATCTCCCCTATAGTTACATTTCCGTGCAAAAAGTAGGAATACAATAAAGCTCCCCACATAGTTGGAGTAGTAGCCTCAGAGTCCATTATGTCAACTATGTTCTTATAAGCCTTTTTAATCTGTATTCTGCCTTTGTAATTTCTCCATCAATCAAGCTCCAATTCATGTATAAAAACACTTATAACTCAACTACAAAAGGAGAACACCTTGCCATAAATTTCTAGCATAATTCAAGCCATGAATTATGATATATAAGCATCATAATTTCTATTTTAAAACAGGACTGCAACTTGTTCAAACAAATCAATCCATCGTTAATTGGAAATCTCATTTTTTTTATCATTTTTTCAACATTCCAATTATAGTTAAAAATGAGCAGCACTTCACTAAGAGTTTCTATCACAATTCAAATCTTAAATCAAGTATAAAAATGAGTACAAATCTGGTCTCAAATAGGGCATTTAGCTGAGACATTCAAACAAGTAAAACTTTGTCATACATATTGCTAAAACCATTACAACTTCAACATAAATCTCATTAGAATTTAAATGAACAATTCAAACATAATATATTCTGCTCCTAACCTAACTCAGTCATGAACATTAGAGCCTCAAACATCAACCAATACCACAAGCTTTCATTCAAAATCTCAAGGAAAATTTAGGACTAAAGCAAGATAAAATAAATAGAAGCACAATATAAAAATTAAATCCCCTTTCTAGTTCAACTTTGGTTGTGAGCTTGTCTAGCTCCATGAACCAGATTTCAAACTCAAAATCAATAAGAGAAGAAGAGCTAAAAAATAGCAAAGAACCCCCTACCTCATGGTTTTCCTTTGTTCCCTTTGATTCTTCAAGCTTTACCTCTCCCTCTTTCTTCCTTTTCTTTCTTTTTCTTGCCCTATTCCTCTGTTTTCCAGCACACACAGAAATGAGAGAAAAAGTGAGTGAGAATCAAAGAAACAGAAAGGAAAGAAGATGGTCAGAACATACTAAATCGAGTGAACCTGCGAGAGCAAACGAGCAAGCGAGCAAGTGAATGAGCGAGAGAGAGAGAAAAGGGAAAGAATGAAGATAATTGGTAAAGGTAAAGTTAATTTGCTACGGATTAGATACCAAATTTTTTTCGTAGCTAATCTATAGCTATTTGTTTGAAAAAAAAATTAGCTTCCTGTATTCAAAATTTAGCTACAGAAATGTAGTCCGTAACTAATTAACTACAAATTAGCTATGAAATAATTTTTCCTAACTAAATTCTGTAGCTAAATTGTAGCAATTTCGTAGCTATTTGCTTGATAAAAATTCTCTTTGTGATTCGAAATTTAGCTAGAGAATTTTAATTCATAGCTAATTGATGCAGATTAAAATATGCAAACACAAGTGCAAATTGTCTCAAGTAATAAATTTTTCGGGAGTCTGAGGTCGATCCACAGAGAATTGATGAAGAAAAATTCTTTGAGGTAAGAAAATGACTTATCACAATAATAAAGATAATAAAACTTGTTCATAATTTAAAAAAAAAACTTGCTTGGGTTATGAGATCCACTTTTGGTAATAAATTAAGGACAATATTCATTCCTTTTTATAACTCAATTGAAATCCACGTACAACGGAGGTTCTAATCGAAAAATCAAACATTCAATGTCCATTTAGAATTATATACGTAGTTATATTATGGTTCCTTTAATTATTTACCAACACCAACACTTGTAAATGGGTTCAAGCATTCATTATGTCAACCACTTGTCTATAATGAATCACTACTAGAAATTTAGGTTGTAGAGACTGATTTTTCAGTCTCTAAATCGTAAAAATCGTTGTTAAAATAATTAGAGACCGAATTAAATCGGTCTCTAAAACCCTCGTCGCTAAATATTTGTGACTGATATTGGTCGGTCTCTAAATTTAGAGACCGATTTAGAGACCAATTATTTAAAAAAATCGATCTCTAATTGCGGTCAAATATTAGTCAATTATTTTTTGAAATATGTAAATTAAAGACCAATTTAGAGACTAAATTTTTAGAGACAACTTTGTCAGTCTCTACATCGGTCTTTAAATCAGTCTCTAAAATTGCACATGTTATATAATTAGAAACCGATAAAACGGTCTCTAAATCGGTCTCTAAATGATAAAAAAAAAAAAGAAAAAAAAAAGCGATTAGTGTAGGGACGAGTAAAAACATCATTAACAGAATACTTTCATGGTATGATGCATAAAAACCTGGATCAAATCCTACATAATAGCCCCAGATCATGTAGAGGACGGTAAACTACTGAATTCTTAAAATTGTTCATTGCTAGTACTCAAAATCTCAAGTTATAACCGAACATAAATTAAACCATGATTAACACTTACAACAAAATATCTCATTCTATAGCCCTAGCATAACATAAAAAAGATTAGAAAACACCCAAAGCAAAATAACCTTAAAATCAGAACAAGTATCTCAAAACTCATTTCTTTTTTCTGATTTGATAATAAATGCTCTTCTTAGCCAAGAAAGCATAACACTAACACTAGTAATTTAAATTGATCTATGTAGCTAGTATGCCACCAAATCGTAAAATGCTTGACTGAAAATATATTCAACAATATTTACATTTTTAATTAACCTTTTCCTCACTTAGCATACTATACCGGCAGAGTTGCAGCAATCAGTGGTGACCTTATGAGGTTAGGGTGTAATCTCTTTCAATGTTGCTTCACTCCAGCTTCTTTTAATACTATTTAGTTGAAGTGGCCCATCTTCCGCTATAGTGAACTTGCCAAAGCCACAAACAATTTTGATCACTATAATTATGTTGGATGGGGAGACTTGGCCATCAAGAATTAATAGCTAGATGGTTTTAACATTGCAATAAACAAATTGAGTGTAAATAAAAAAGATGACACCTCTAAAGCTACCAATCAACACTAGAAGCACAAAGCAAAATCCAATAAATCAAAAGATCACAACAATCATCATTAACCCACCATCAAAGAAGTTAAACTGGAGATAATAGACTCTATTCCATTTCCAAATTGCTACAAGGAAACCTCACAATTACTAAACAGAGTAAGCAAATCAGCATAAGATCTTCTTAATCATTAACAAATAAACAACACACATAAGCCTTTTGCACAACGATACCTATGAGGAGCGAAAAATAGACAAGAAGAAATAAGGACAAAGGACCAAATAATGAAGCAATAACTTGAAGCAATGACTTGGCATCTTAAGTCTGAAACAAACTCAGAATTCAAGTAACAAGAAAATCCCAACTTCATCCATTATCATTTTTCATTTTTTGTAGCAACCACGAAATAGACTATCAATCAAGCCTTTGTATCATTTACCAACATTCACAAACAAGACTAATACTCATCATTAGTTAACGAACAAATTGACATTTTATCAAGTAATGCATGTGCAACTTTCATGAAAGAAATTCTGTATTTAAAAAGGAGCAAGGTAAGAAACTTAATCAATAATAGGTCCAGGCCATATAGCAGAAACAAAACAATGTATGAACTTCATAGTCGTTCATTCTAAGAACAAATTCAAGCATTTTAACATATATCCATAAAAGCAATCTAAACAAATACTAACTAAAGCAATAAATTAACTTGCTAAAAGTCAAACTGAATTAAACTATTTATTGTTTTACAGGGATGCTGGGAAGCACAAGGCGGTGGCATTGAGGCAGCAAGGTGACATCGTTCACTTGCTCATAGAACTGCATTGGCCATTAGGTAGGGTTACGAAGAACAGAGGGAAAATTGGGTGTTATAATGGAGAGGTGGTAGCGCAGACGGTTGGGCGGTGAGATGGAGCGATGTAGCGTAGCGGAGCTACGATGTTACAGCAAGAAAAAATGGTATGGCTGGGATGCACAGCGCAGTCCAACACAGGACCAGATCTGTTGTCGATCGGATAGTGAGAGCGGGTCACGCGGTGTGACTGGGACGGCGAATTTGACTCGCGACAAGTGGCACGATGGTGCGGGCTGGGGCGACAGATCTGATTCGCAACAAGCGGAGCGACGGTGCGGGCTGGGTATCGATCTGGACAAGTGGGTCGCGGATCGTGGTTAGGCACACAACGGTTGAATCTGTACCAGAGGCGCGACGACGGTGGTTGAGGTGGGGCGGATCTGGTTCGACGATGGAAAGGTGGTTGTTAAGTTTGGTCGACTGAGATTATGACATGGAATGAGATACGGTGGTGTTGCTACGATAGCAAGCACTACAAGTCTTGGGTAGAGGAAGCTGCGGTGCAACGAGAGTAAGAGGGAGAGGGCAAGAGACTAAGAGGGAAAGTGCGAGAGAGAGATGGTGAAAAAGTGTTCAAATTGAGATTTTTTGTTATCAAATCATTTTTTTAGCGACCGCATGTTCAGTAGCTACCTTTTTTAAATTTTTTATTTAGAGACTGAAATTTCGGTCTCTAAAAGTTCTTTTTTTATTTTTTTAGAGACTGAATTTTCGGTCGTTAATTATTTATTTTTTAAAAAAAATTTTAGAGACCAATATTTCAATCTCTAACAATAAGATATATTTTTTAAAACTTCTGTTACATCATAATTAGTGACCGAATTTGCGGTCTCTAACTATTTTTTTTTTTGTAAATTTTTTTATAGCATAATTTCGGTCTCTAATTCAGTCTCTATAGAGATCGAAATAAATCAGTCTCTAAAACTCAAATTTAGATACCAAATTAGAGAGTGATTTTTTTTGTAAATTTTTTAATTTAGAAACTAAAATATCCGTTTCTAATAATAAGATACTTTTTTAAAAAAAATTTTTATAAAATAATTTTGGTCTCTAATTCAGTTTCTATAGAGACCGATTTTATTTCAGTAGCAAATTAAATTTTTTTCCTTAATCAATCTCTATAGAGACCGAAATAAATCGATATCTAAAACTCAAATTTCTAGTAGTGAATCAAGAACTCCACTTTACAAGGAGAGTTTCTAAATTGATTGGAAACAAAATACAAAATGACCACTTGATAATATATCATTTAAGCACAAGAAAGAAATTAACCTAACCTTATTTTATTACTAAAAGTTTCACCCCTTCACCCAAGCAAGATGAAAATTAGTTATTCATGAGCAAGAAGAAAGAAAGAGAGAAGAAGAAAAAGATGAACATAACTTCAATTTAGAACAAAAAAAAATTACAACAAGAGAAACAAATAACACAATAACATGATCTTGATCTCTAAGCCAAAATGCCCTAAAATGATTAGTCAATGCTCCCTTTTATAGTGCTTAAGCAGTACAAAATAATAATGAAGTTATTTAATGAGTGGGTAGATGATGGGTGGATAAGTGGAAAATGACAATAGAGTTATTTAATGAGTGAGTGGACGATTAATGAGAGGGTAGATGATTAATGAGTGGGTGGATGATTATTTAGTGGGTGAATGATTATTTAGTGGGTAGATGAATAATGAGTAGATGGATGATTAATGAGTGGGTAGATGAATAATGATGCTTATCTCTCTACTTGTACCAACTAATTCAACTATCTTAACACGATTATAACTCTGTTAAAACATCGTTTTCTGGAAAAGTGGTCTTCATGAGAGTTGAAGGGTTTTGTCTTAGCTTTCCAATGCCACCGGTTTCAGCTCCATACAACTCCTATAGCTCAAATTCCAGGGCAATCACTACACACTGCTTAGGCCCAGCTACAACTCCTTTGTTCTGACTTACAAGCCCAATATGACCTCTAAGCCATCCGAACTAGCTCTTGTATTCTTCATGAAAGTTGTAGATTTGGGTCTTAACTGTCAAATGCACAGGTTTTAGTCCAATAACTTTCATATAACTCAAGTTATGCCCTGATTAGTGCACACTGCTCGGGTTCTAGTGACAGAACCTGTTTTCTGACTTCCAGGCCCAATTAGCTCTACTAGATATCTGATTGCGACTTCGAGCTCTTCATCAAAGTTGTAGAGCTTTCTCTCAGCTTTCCTGCAAGGTAAAATTCATAATTTCTAAACATCTAGAACTCAAGATATGATAGAAATTCAAAAATAGTATAAAATCTCAATAATGCTGAAAAATATTAATTAAGCCTAATTTAAATCCAAACTTACAAAACATGGCCAAACTCAATCAATTAAGTACATGGAGAGTGTAAATGATTAAAAATGAGGATTTATTAATATATAAAATATGTGATTATCACTAATTTGCTACAGATTAGCTACCAAAATTTTTTGTAGCTAAATTGCGTAGCTAAATTGTAACTAATCTGTAGCTATTTGTTTGATAAAATTCTTAGCTTCTTTTATTCTGCAACATTGTTGAAGAATGTTCTGGATAAAAAAAAACATGCAAGAAATGGAAAAACCAAATTGGCTTGGAGACCACGTGTAGGATAGATTGTATCAACATTGGGAAGGTGAGGCTTTCAAGAAGAAAAGTGTGATTGTAAAAATAAATCGGGCATCTGATTGTGGAGGATTCAGAGACTCGATGCACACTGGTGACTCTATTACCTCATCTTAACATAGAATTAATCTGGTTAAGTTTACTATTATCTTGCATTATTGTAAAACTTGTCTAATATGGTTAAATTTAATAAATGTCATTTTTTTATATAGCTAATATGTTCTTCATTTTTTTGTCACAATTGTTGTAGACTAAGTTGATTGATGTTGCTCCATCTCCATCGAAGTTGTTTCTTCACACACATCAACACAAGGATCACACATGGGTGAATAGGAGATCAGCTCATATAGTTGTAAGTAACTTACATACACGTTCAATATTTGCTTTATGCTTAACTTTTAGTATGCTAGATTTACACAAATGTAACAAATTGTGATTAAGGTTAATAAAAATATCATATATACTTTATGGCTTGACTTTTAGTTTGATGAATTGTTTACTATACATAAATGACCTATCATCTAATTATATCTCTTGGGTTTGATATTATAGTGTTCAGTAATTGTATGCAGGTTGTTTGATGAAATACCTGAGTCAAGGTTCTTCTTTGATTTACAATAGTTAACTTGAATTGTTTGATTAATTTAGGCTTGATATGTCATTTCTTGTTATGATTTCTTTGGAAATAAGCTTATATGTGAATTGATAATGTAACATGGATGGTAAAATTATGAACATGTTGATGTCTTGATGTTTAGAGGGGACTCTAAATATAAGTTTGAATCTCTTTTATATGTGTGTTTACAAATACAATGCTTAGATTCCTTTTGGATTGTCTTTTAATAAATCATTGGAACCTGCTTTGAAGATGTGGTTGAAACCATGTTTATTCTTACAATGCCCATGTTCCAACTTGTTAAATTTATCATTTATTGCATGGCAAAAGTCGTTATTCTATTTTCAAAAGGAAATATGTCTTAGGTTTGAAGATTTGTAATTGACCTTTGCACATTTTAACTGGGTTGTTATATTGGTATTGACAGGAATCATTTGAATATCAAATGCAACATATGGCTCAAAGAGCATCTGAGTAAGGAGCTCCTCTCCTAAATGAGTTGAATGTGTTTTGCAATGTGGCTGAACTGGAAAAAAAAAAAGTAGAATCTATAGTCTTGGATTAGACTTAACTGTGGTGGCTAGAAGACCACAATATTGTGACTCAAGTTCTTCATCATTTTAGTGGGTACAAAGGGAAGAACTTAAAGAAATAAGAAGTAAGATAGATGACCTTCAGACAAGATTAGAGAATAACGAGAGACAAATTCATTCGACAAACCAACTGCTGTGAGAGTTGATGATGATGATCAACTTCCAGCCTTTGCAACCATTTTCAGGATATCAGTCATTTCCTGAGATAGATGGAGTAGAAGAAAAGAAAGGAGAGGATGATAAGGACGAGGAAGAGGATGAGGAGAACTGGTTAAAGTTTAGTTTGAGTTAAACTTTTACATTTGAAATATTTTAAGAATGAGATATTCTAGATAATGCATAATATTTTATGTTATTTTAATTTATGTGTTTTGTTATGTGTGTGTATGTATGTGTGTGTATCTGAATGTTAATTGTTGGACTGTTGCTGCTCATTAGGTGTTTCAAAAAATTGGATTTTAATAAATTCAAAATGATTACAAATTCATTAAACAAATTAAAGACCAAATTTTAAAAATTTAAAATTTAGTGACTGAATTAGCAATCAATTTAAAAAATAAATAATATATTTAACGTTTAGAGACCGATTTAGCAACTGATTGAAAGACTGGTGTAGAGATTGATTTTTCAATCTCTAAATTAGAGATCGAAATCAGAAATCAAATTAGCGATCGATTTTAAAAAATAAACTATATATTTAGCGTTTAGAGACTGATTTTTCAGTCTCTAAATTAGATACTAAATTAGCAATCAATTTTAAAAAGTATAAAACATATTTAGCATTTAGAGACTTATTTAGATTTTGATTTTTCAATCTCTAAAAATTAGTCACTATTTTTTTTTTTGAAAAAAAAAACAAATTTTGACCGAAATTAGAAACCGATTATTTTATTTAATTGGTCACTAAATTGTTCTCTAATTTTAGAGCGACCAACATAAATCGGTCACTAATCATTAACGACCAAGGCTTTAGCAACCATTTACAATCGGTCGCTAATTATTTTAGCAACTGATTTTAGGGATTTATAAAAACATTTTTTCTAGTAGTGGGCCTAGTATATTTTGGGCTTAGCTCAATCCAACCCGTTGCGAGTTATCGATTGGGCAGGCTGGCCCATTAGCCGACCAACTATTTTTTATTCTTTTTATAAAATAATAAATTTAATCTTTAAAAAATGTAAATCAATGAAAAGTTGAAAATTTGGGCTACTTAGTTTTTGGCCAATGACAAATAAATTAGGGAACTATTCCAATTACTAATTGAGTTTTAATTTTTCAAACAAGAAATTACTAGTACTATCCTCATAGGTAGAGCTGGTTAAACGGGTCTAGGCCTGCAAACTAGCACATTTAACCCACTATCTGCATAGGTTAGGACCATAAATTTTGTAGGCTCTCGTTTAAACGTGGGCTTATAAGCCAGATCCATGGGTTAAACGAGCTATGGTCCATGGGTTGTGGGCTGACTCGCCAACCCAGTAAAAACTTTTTTTTTTGTTTTGTTAACCTCTAACCCAACAAATGTTAAATGGCCTAAATGTGTTTTGTGATAAAACTGGTAATGGGCCAATGGCCCAAAATATGAGAAGTCACAAGCATTATGGGCTATTTTTTACCATTTAAAACACACAAAAAAAAGGAATTGGTTGCCAGTCGTGGGCCAACCTACGACCCCGCTGGTTAAAGCAGCGCATACCAGTTGCGGGCCAACTCGGTCTGACCTGTTTATTCTCAATTCGTTGTTAACTGGATCAGTCCGTATATCTATCTCTACTCTTAGGTGTAGCTTATAATATTAGAAAAATAATTAAAATTTGAATCAACAGGCCGATTCGGCCCGAAGCGAGTCAACCCTATTTTAGGCTAAACTAAATCGAGTCAGGCCACGTCGAGATAAATTAAGTTTATGCTTAAATTTACTAGTTCAACCCATCGTTTTTATCGAGTTATTTAGGTCGAGCTTAATATTTTATAGCTTTATACTCTATTCACACTCCCTTCCTATTTTCTCCTTACTTAAACAAGAACACCAAATCCCCTCACCTCTCTGACGTTTGTCCATAGAAATATTTACCTTATCAATTGTCAAATATTAACAACTTCCTACCCTTTTTAGTTGCTAGTCTTGTTACTTGAAAAATTCTTACATAAATATGAAATACATAAATTAAATGTACTCGATCAGTCAAATTATTAATTAATAAATAATTATTATAATTATTTAATAATTAATTATCATAATTTATCATAATAAATAATGTAATTGACCAAAAGCAACTTATTTGAATATTTCAAATTTATTTAAGAATTTCTCCATCTACCCTCCATCCCCAATAAGAATAAGAGCGGAGAGCAAATGCTACAGAGAAAATCTAATTATGTGCAATCCACCTATCCGTGTGTTGCTGAAAAGTAAAAGAAAACTCAATAAATGTGATCCTTAATATGGTCACACATACTCTAGTTGAATTTTCAATATAGTTGTCGTTATGATTGATCTGTAGTGCTTTGTCGTGCATCATTATAAACGCCAATTCAGGTTGCTTCCGTATAAGCTCCACTGGCTTTTTAATATTCTAGCATCCTCATTTTTCATGACTGTAATCGTCTTATCTTTTGGTTTCCCTTGCCGGTGGTATTATATAACTGCAACTAGGTAGATTGTGTCTTCAGTTAGGGGTATCCAACACCAAGACAAATTCGATAACAAAGGGCTATGCGCGCTCCATTTTAATTACTTTATGAACACTTGTATAATTCCTATACATATAATACACATACCTTAAATAATGTACATCTAAAAGTTTAAATCTCACTCATTTAATTACATGTTTTTGTTCACAAATCCATAGGCGAATGTTAATCTACAAAGCATTAACAAATTACTTGTAAATAATAGAAGTAAACCATATATTATGGTTATCTAAAACTGCGTTCTTGATGTGTCCAATGGTTAAACATTTCGCCACACCTTTGTATCACGGGGCACTTACACAATGGTCAAGGGTTCTTGCCTTGTACTAATGGCAGGGTCTAGATACAAATCATGATGACCAGCCCCTAACCTCTTCTGTTGCTGCACCACCAACACAGATCCATCAAAAGTAGAATCTGAAGAAACTAGCATGTCTCCCACATAGCCAAGTTCTGGATACTCATTCCATTCAGTCAATCCACTGGACAATGGTGATGACTCACTAGAATGGCGTCTACCCACCAAAATCAAATCAAAGCAACCTTCTAGTGACCGTACCACATTGATCACTTCCACGCTGTCCCTCACAATTTCCTCTCTATAATCATGGCGTTTGATATGGATGTAGTCAACCTTAAACTTGTGAATTAGATCACCATCATTATCCCTGTTGATCAAAATCCTACTCTTCCTGCGAGGCTCCATTAACCGAACCACTGTGACCCTTACATTTGGGTTTTCAGCCATGCGCATTGCATATACTAAGGCTTCACGGTCATCTGGCCCTTCTATAAAGATCACTCCAACACTGTAAAAGGACACACATGTTAAAGGGCTATTCCTATACAAGGTACCACGTTCAACTAAGATCCCAACTGAGCAAGGTGCGGTTCTAAGCAAATGGCGGTTCAATGCTCTAATGGGATGTGCTGATTCTGAAATCCCATTTGATGTCCACTGTCTGTGAAAAGGTACAATTAGCATAGATGCTCTCTTCTCTGCAGCTTGCATGCATATCTCATCATGCATTGTCTTATATGGGGAGATGGATGTGAAGAGATTCACCACCACTTTGCCTGCATTCTGCTCCTCATAGGATCTGAAGGCCTTTATCATGTGCTGTGATTGACTAGTGTATAATGAATTGGGGTTCGTCTTATTATTGCCAGGTTGATGATCTATGAAAAGTGGAATTGATCTGCCTGTGAGTTGAATGAGGTGCAGGACATAGAAGCAAATGGGACTCTGCTGTGTGGGGTTGGACATTTCAAGAATGTTGATGATGGATGGGGTGCTTTCTTGATAGTGCATGCAGGCCATGAGACGCAGTTCAGCATTGGGAGAGGCATGCTCAATGGTCCTCCTCCTGTTTAAGGACAAGTACCTCTTAGATGGGTCATACAGGAATTTCACTATGGGTGTGGCCACTCCTGTCAACCATAAGAAAGCTATCACCACGTTACCATATGATTGCGCATCTATAATCTGCAACACATATTCACATTTTCAAGCTGGCTATTAGAAAGAACAAGAAGGGGGAAATATGCTGCTATCATAAAAAGTCATTGCACTTAGCAATCCATTGCATGCTAGAAAAGGAAAATAATGCTTGTATATCATTTTTGTACACTATTTTTACACCTGATTAACAATGCACAAATTTCTGGTTAACAACATGTACTACATGGAATTTGTACATTTGTATATTGTTAGCCGGTATAAAAATGGTGTACAAATTTTATGGTGTGAATAGCAAAACTGGCTAGAAAATTAGTAGTATATGTGTGTGTATTAATTCTTACAAGTAAGTGTAGAGCAGATTGTATGTAAAGCAACTCGGTGATGCCGTGGGCACTCATGAGGAAACCTAAGCAGAGAGCATCAACCACTGGCATCTTGCAGTAAAGTGAAGGCAGCATGGTTCCTATAACCTTCCCAAGGAAGCTAAAAAAAGCCACAAGCTGCACAATTGCAAAGCTAGGGGTGTCGATTAGAGAGAGCTTGAAGTTGGCACCACTGAAGAGGAAGTACAAGGGCAAAAAAACTGCAGAGACCACGCTATCTAGCTTTTCAACCAATGCTGATCCTAGTGGCGGTCCATCTGGTACTGCCATGCCCAGAAGGATAGGCCCGATCAACAAGTGCTCCCCAATGAACTCCCCAAAGAATGCACACCCCAACACCATGAAAAAGATGGAAAATATGTAGGACTCTCTGATTGGTTTCCCTTTTGGTGTCTGGCGTATCATCCAAAACATGATAGGCCTAAGAACGTACACTATGAGAATCACCATAACAATCAAAGAAACCATCATCAGATTGAAAGAGTTGTCGTTCTTTAAACTACTTTGCTTATGTGTGAACACACAGGACAACAAGATTGCAGAGAATGTTCCACCCACCATAGATGAAGGGACTCCTATTCTAGCAATCTCTGAATTTAGGAGCTTTAAATCTGCTAAGTGAGTAGCAGTGACATGGAAGGAAGCAGTTGATAAGAATAATGCGATGTAAAATATGTTGTGGTAGAGAGTTTCGTCCGGGGAACACAACATTAACCGTAAAACAAGAGCAGCACTTGTGCTAAGTATGAGTGATATTATAAAAGAGCATGCGCCAATGGCCCAAGACCTTTTCCCTGTTCTCAGTGTTGTCACTACCGTAGACATATCTATTTTGACTCCAATCAAGAACATGTACATCATGCTCCCGAAAAAGGCGATTGTCTCACTTACGTAGAAAGTTTTCGGTGGGAAAAGTAAATTTCTAATGGATTCAATTTCTCCAAGTATTGATGGTCCCATTATCAAGCCTGCCTAAATACATTTCAACAACAAAATAATAATTAGCCGATATTACATTCCCAAAGAAAATGCTAAAGGTGACTACCCTTATAGAAAAGTGGTTATTACTTATTGTTTTGAAAAAATAAAAAAATCCTTCCTACTTATTTCTTAATAAATTTAGTATATAAAAAAGTTTAGGCTAAAAGAAGTCTCTCTCCATTTTAAGGTTAGGGAAGATAAACCACTAATTTCAGTGAAAATTTTATGATATGATTACATATTGTCTACTTTCAGGAAAAATCAAGATTTGAACTCTAGTAATATAATTATCATAAATCAAAGGTCCATCAAGTGAGTCAATCCCCGTTGACTATTCTTGATAAATTTGATTCTTCAATGTCGGAATCTAGTTGAAATATAAGCAAGCACTGGTTTACATTTTTCACATCAATTAAGTATGAATTCTTTTCTTTTGGGATATAATCTGTTCTTGTCATTCTTTTGGATGATCAGGTGATGGTGAATGTGGCTCTCGGTGTCGAAGCGTTACTATAGGTACACTCTTTGCGTCACCGACTGGACTGACATTGCTTCTAGCTTAGGACAGCCCATAGCCACATTCACCGGTTACTTGCTCACCTAGAAGAATGGCAAGAACATAATTAATCATATATGTATCAATCTATACTTTGGCGAATATTTCTTTTCTATTGTTTTTCTTTTTTTGTTATATAAAACTTTTGATTTTGGTTAACTTGGTTAAAACAAACATTATTTTCCAATATAAGAATTCTGAATACCGTGATCCATATAAATGACAGTTTGAAATCAGAACTGGATTTTTTTTAAAAATATATTAAAATTTCACAAAATATTATATTAATTACCAGCAGTTGTGGAAAGAATCTAGTCTCCCCAAGTGGGGTAAGTATGAACTGCAAGGATGTGGTCAACAATCCCACTAAGGAAATCTGCAGAACGAGCACTGGCAGCGTGTATCTCAATGGGTTATCGCCATAGAATACTCCACTTGACCGTGGAAACTTGGTTGTGAGTTCGCACACAAGTATGCTCCTGTTCAATGCAGATCCAGCCATGTCACCAGAAGAGACACTCAGTGCAAATCAAGCATGATTTAGAACAGAGATTATATGCAGATGTGCATCGAAGCTATGGAATGAAAAGGAGGAGGCAAGAGAATAATGAAGAAGGAGGAATAGCGTCAAAGTCAAACCCTTGAATTGTAAAAGCTCTTGTGTTGATTTATTTGAAGGACGAACGAAGACCATGCACCACCAACTTTGTGAGAAGTCATTAATTATTTATTATTAACTTCAAGCGGTAACGCTGAATTGCGGGTTTGGTGTCTTAAAATTAGTTTTGTTTTGTGATTAGTCGATGATGATTTTTTTAGCAGCTAATTGGTGGTGTTGGGGTGGGACTGCGAATGGGTACCACAACTTTCGTTGCTTTATTTTAGTGTGTAGAATTTAGAGGTACAATGTTCAATTTTATTGGCAGTTTATTGACATGTAGATTATGCACCTAAATCCAATTCAATAATCAACAAAATCTCCATCAAGCCATGGCATGAGGGTTACACTGTAAATTCGCCATAAGTTCTCTTTTTTACCTTCCAGGTCACGATATCCTCAACAATGGCTTGGATCTCCCATCTTATCTATTCCCCCCCCCCCCCCCTCCCCTACAAGCTTCAACGAAGTCCCCGTTATTTTATCAATTCTGTTTTTTTGTTTAATTTTTATACGTTTAATTTTTTTAATTTTTTCATAAATTTATTTTGTATTCTGTGATAAAGTTATAATAACATATAATATGATTTAACATTCCTCTCACATAAGTACCCGGTAAACATACATTCACTGTATTTTAGATGGACAAAAAAGATTATCCTTATCTTATTCAAAAATCAGGTTCCATAGATCAAAGTGACGTGAAAGAAGCATTATTCCCTCGTGATTAATGTTATTGACTTATCATGGTACATGACCAGTTCATTACCCGGCCTATGACTGCTTGATTTGTGGGCACACTTAGGTCTCCCTCAATGCCAAGTTCAGCCCAGCAGGTTATGAAATGGAAGTTACCTTTTACTTTGTGTTAGCTACAAGTCAATGAGATGGGCAGAGATGTTATATGCTCCAGTTGTTTTTGTACCGTGGACTGACTCTAGTTAACCCATGCAATGGTGGACTATTGTTTTGGTTTTGACAGCCCATTAAACAAATGCATGGCTGGACTATTGTTGTTGTTTTATGCTAATTCCTAGACGAGTGAAGTTCAGACTCCCAAAAAAAAAATGTTTAACATGTACACATATGTTAAGGAATTAAAAATTAATAATTTTAAATCTTTTTAAACAGTATTTATTATTTTCTTAAAAAGTATAAATATTTATTATTTTAAAATCTAAATAGTATTTAATATTTTTTCTTTAAATAATTAATAATAAACAATAAAATATTATTTCTAATATTTAACCCGTGCATTAAGAGAGTACATATTAACAAAACCTAAAAAAAAGACGAGTGAAGGGATACATATGGCACTTTGGTAGTAAGAAGAATTTAATTACTCACAACAATCAACTAACACCACTTATTAAACGGATACATATGGCACTTTGGTAGTAAAAAGAATTTAATTACTCAACAATCAACTAACACTACTAATTAAACTTTTACGATGGAGAGATTTTTAGATGTTTCTCAAATAAACAAAAAAAAATTGTTTGTTCTATATTATTAAATATATGATAAATTAATTATTGTATTAAAAATATAATTAAAATTAAAGATACTGATAATTTATAAAATTGATGTGACATAATAGTTTAGAATAAAAAAAAATCTTATTTCGAAAATATCTAATAATTTTCAACACGGAATGTTGATTTCATGAAATGAGCTGGAACTTCAGTTCACAGCTTGGTCGTAAGAACGATATGGTTTTTCAAATTCATAAGATCGGCATCAATATACCTCTTAAAATAAACAGAAGACGGGAAGTGTAACTTTTTTATATTATTATATATTTTATATCTGTAGTTTGAACGTGCATTTTTAAGGGGAAATGTCTCATGAACGTCATATTATTTATATTGTATTTATATTATATATTAATATAAAAATATTAAATTAAATTATATATAATTGTAATATATTTGTGATATATGAAATAATTTTATAAATAAATTTTGATAAAATTAATTAAAAAAAACTGTACTTTTAAGTAGTGTTCAAATTTAAATTTTTTTATAACAAACCTAAATTTTGTTATTAAAAAATAAATAAAACATTTTGCCAGCTACATCATTGTATATGTATGCAAATTGCTGACAGCATCAATGGTGTCATTATACGTCATCAAACTACTTGCCACGTTAGCATATTTATGAACACATCAACAACTTTTTTTTAGATCTTATCGATTTCGGTCTGAATTTGGATCAAACAAAAGAGAAAAATCATTATTAAAGACCTAATTAATTAACATATCCTATAATTTTCAAGAACTTCAAATCATTTTCATTAAAAATTTAATAATAAGAAGCATAATGGTACACATAAAAAAGTAACATTAAAAACTTGGCTCTATTTTATATTTATTGTGTAGGGGAAGAAAATGGATGAGCTATGGAGATGCAGGGTCGGCGGGTAGGGGAAAGGCATGGGTGGCCCCATGAACATGAGGATGAGGACAAATGAATATGTAGTACTTGGCTTAAGGCCTAAGGGCTAGCGTGTGCATCACGCAAATGTCTCATTCCCACCGCCACTTGTCCTACATTAAAACAACACTCAGCAAACAAAAGTGCAAAATCCTTTTGCAAAACTGCCCCTTCTCAACACTTGGCTTTCAATCCATGTGTTAGAATCCGGCGAAGGGGTAATACTGTCATTCCCACTGCATCAGATAATATTGATGATTGACCCACTTGGATTGATACGGTGACAACCTGGAACCACGCATTTGTTTAAGAACGGAAGAAAGAAGAAAACAACCAAAGTTGACCTTGACCAAACTTACCCACCAAGTAATCCAGCTCCCCATCTTTGACTGAGTATGGCATCTAATTAAATACCAAACCAATCACATCTGTAGCTCCAATCACCAAAAAACAAAATTATACGATATATTTTATATTAAATTAAAAATAAATATACTTAAATTATACACTTTAAAAATAAATTATAACTTTTTTCTATTCTTTTAGACCATAATATTACTATGAATATGGAGCATGTGTAATTTAGTAAAGCCATTTACTACACCATAGTATGTTACAGAAATAGTTCTACACAATACATTTCTTGTGAAAAGTTTACTATTTTTGCTTGGAAAAAATATCATTTTATATCCTTAAAAAGATGTATAAATGTGAAAATATTATTAATATTTTTTAAAGATATTAAATTTAATGAGAAAAAATAAAAAAATATATATATAATTAATTATATTAGATAAAATGTTAAAAATGATACCTTAATTGATTATCAAACTGTTTTGCTTGTGAACAATCAGGAAGACAGAAAAAATTAAATAAAAGGATCCTACAAAAGATTAAGATGAGGCTCTCCTCTCACCTAAAGCCAAGAAAAGCCCCAAAGTAATCAAAAAATTTCACAAACACCATTTGTAACATACAACAATTATGAAATATACATTATACCAACCCTGTGGCTGTGTAAAATTTATACAACAAAACAAACTAAAAAATGCAATAAATAGAATGAACCTTATTTGTTAAATAAATCCTAACCCCCCATTTCAAAATCTCCAACCTTCCATAACTATGGGAAAAAAAAAATTTGCTTCAGCATCTTAGCAAAGATTCAAGGAACATGTCATCTCTGGGCTCCTCCTTGGCTCTAGAGGAAAAAACATTGTCAGATAGTTGTTGCTGATTCATGTAAGAACCCATTGGATTCCCAAACCCTGAGAATCCAAAACTTCCAGGGCTCTGCAGCATCTCCAGGGTGAAGGGTGATTGCCCTTCTGGTGCTTGTGGTCTAGGATTCTGAAGAGAATTGTTAGTGTGGTGGGTCACTGCCGAGGGCCTTATGGCAGTTGCCGCACTGGTGGGATTTGCTGTGTTGTTAGGCAGTGGTCTGTTGACAGAATGGCCGCCACTGCCACGGGCTGCAGGGACATCATGGTTGTGCTTTCCCTCATAGGTTGTGATCACTGCCCTTAGGTCATGTGAGGCTCTCTCAACGTGCTTCCTCACTGGACATCCTGGGTGAGTGCACTTGTAGTAACTCCTACAAGTCACAAGTTAAAACACATCATCAGACAAGACAATCTGGGAGTACTAATCTTCTTCTTCTAAATCACATGCACACATGAGAAAAACCAAGGTTGCCAAATTTGAGCATAGCAAAGAAAGACTGGTACAAGCATGACATACTCTAGAATTTCAACAAAGAAAGCCACAACGCTAATGTACCTAAAAAGATAGATGCAGAAATAGTATACATCATGCATTTATGATGTGCATACCACATTTGAGCAGTTAAGAATTGTATATTACTAGCATGAGAGTGAGGAAACTCCAAGATGGGATTCTCGAACTACTATTTATTAATAGAACTTCAAAGTAGAACAACTTTCAAAAAGTTGGACAAAAGTAGAACAAAGTGAGTGTTTTTTTAACCTTGGATTTGGATTGCCCTTGACTACTTTCTGCCCATATTTCCTCCATCTGTACCCATCATCTAGAATATCAATGTCACTGGTTGTCTGAACAACAACTCTGGGTTCCCTTACTGTTCTACTTCCAGGTGCTGATATACCCTCATTTTCACCTTCTATTTTCCTGAAAAATTTATGGAAAAATTAACCATAGAATGAACAACACAAATGATAACATGAAAAGAGGCCACACCGTGAAATAGAGAACTGCAATTATGATGAAAAGTGAAAAAAATAAAAAATTACCATCTTTTGGCATCAGGTTCATCTTCATCCAACTCATCTCCTCCTGATTTACACTTTTGAGAACTCTGCTCAAAATCATCATCTCCTATTGATATTGATGAGTTCTCTGGGGTGGCAACAGAATCCATTTGTCCACTGCCATGGGTGGCATATGATTGATCTGGGATTTCTGTGCTGATAGGATTTGAAGGAGGAATTGCAAGAGAAGAGGAAGATGATGAGTTTCTCCTAGTAGACTGAGGCTTGGGATGGTTATGAGTACCCTTGTAAACTATCTCAGTAATTTGTCCATCTAAAGACCTCTCAACCTTCTTCTTTGTAGGGCAATTGGGGTATGTGCATTTGTAGTAACTCCTTGGATTCTCACTTCCTTTCACTTGTTTTTGACCATACTTCCTCCAATTGTACCCATCATCTGACCTTTTACTTAAGGTCTGAGATTGTGGGTGGTAATTGTTATAATCAGATTGAAACCTATTGTTATGGTTAGTTTGGACACTAGCAATCTCAGGGGAAAAGCTCTGCATGGAAGAAGAGTTTTCAGTTTTCATCATATTCTGCCCTGAAGAAAAACTATCCTGTTTGGTGGGTTCCTGAAAACTCCATGGCTGTTGCTGTAACAAGACAGGTTTGAACATTTCAGAGAAGAGAACTTGATGTGTAAACAAATAAGAGATAAACAGAAACTTTACATAAATGAGTCTATGAATTGAATTGGTCCCATACAGTTTGAACTGTGCCGGCTGAAGATTGAAACGTTGCTGTGGATGAAGCAGGAGGTCCTGGTTGGGTTTGAAAAGAGAAATTTGAGAAGTTTTTGTCTTCTTCTTTGATAAGTTGTTGGTTTCCCCCAGAATTGCTCTTCCAATTAAAGCTCTGAGCAGCAAATGCTCCAGTTGTTGGAGATGGCAAAATCTGTATTGAGAAAACCCAAAAGAACACATGCCCATTAATTCAATAATTACATAAAGTAAGAAAATGAAACAAGAATCACCAACCATATAAGGCTTACAAGAACACAAATAGAACAAAGTTCTTAAAAACAAGGAAGTCTCGAGCAAAGCATGTTCAAACTTGAAAGTAATTCTCGTTTAACATCTAAACCATTGAACAAATATCAAAGATGAAAATTATCAAGTCAACTAAAGTTATGGTCAATTTTCTGATTTGGAATAAAAAGAAGAAGACTTCAAATTTCAAAACTTTGTTTCACTTTTCTGTTCAAGATTTTCTGAGCAGCAACCAAACACAGTCAACAAGACCCAAAAAAAAAAAAACACAAAGCAAGAAGGGAAGAGAAGCATGTTGAAACTCACGTTAGAAGAGTTGAGGAGAACAGGTGAGTCAAGAAGTTCAGCTGGGCTCAAACCAGGAGGAATAGCAAAGTAAGAAGAAGGAGAAATGGGAGGAGGAGAGAGAGGCAGTGTTGGAGGTGGTATGGACTTGAATTTTGGCACACCAGACCCAGTTCTCTCAGCTATACGATCTGACAAGCCACCACCACGGGGCTTGTCATCTGTGGGAGAAGTAAGAAGGTCGGAGAATGTTGTGGTCATGAAGGGGTGTGTTGAGAAGGTGAAGTTGGTGTAAGAGTTTGCAGAAGTGTCTAAGCTACCAGAAGAAGATGCCATAAGCGAGAGAGACAGAGAGAGAGAGGCAGAGAGTTTGAAGGGATGGGTTAGAGAGTAAAAGCTTTGAAATAGAGAAATGTAAAAGGTTTAATGTGGAGAGGAAGTGAAGAAGAGAAAAGGGTCACGTATAGCACAAGGCTTTGCTTTCTATTGGGGGAGGATACTTCTGAGAAGCTAAGAAATTAAGGGGATGGTTTGACCGTGGAAAATTTGCCACCGTGTACATCTTTTCGAAATTTTTTAATGATTTTTTTTGGGTCAAACCTCGTGGATTTGACCGGATGGCGGCTGACACTGTGATTTCTGTGTTGTGTTTGTGGAAACTGCAATCCGCTATATGTAGTAATCTGTGCAATCTGCAACCGCAATAGTCTTTTCTTTCTACGGTTGGAAGCTACCGCATTAGCCACTGTAGAGTATGTCCTTTCTGCTATACATATATATTTTTTAAGAAAACATTAATCACACACTTACAAATATATTATTTTATTATTTAATTATAATTAATTCATCTTAATTTTTACATATTTATATTTTAATATTTTTTATGCGTAGATTAAAGTTAAATACAATATTAATGAAATTTCATATAGCTTTGAAAGTTTTAATTTATTTATTTATTTTATTATAAAATATCTTAACAAATTCAATTCATTTATATTACTTATAATACTAATCTATGTTCAACTAGAAAAAACACAAGAATTTATATAATCTTTTAACAAAGTTACTTTCATAAAATTTAAATTTTTATTATTAAGAGATCAAGATTATTTACTATATCAATTAACCCTTTCTAGCTGTTTGTTAGTTTATTCTGATCTTTTAACACTGCTCTATTCTAAAAGTATATTTATCATGGTCATAATGTAGACTGATTGATGAATACAACCTTAAGTTGTAGCGTGAATATTGTAATTATTCTCTTTTGCTATGGATAGCTGTCTTATGAACGTATGTCTCATAATTTTTCGTTGGTAATTCTTTTAATTATGTTTTTAGCAAAGAGAGCAAATTTTGATCACATAAGCTAACTGTAACCGGCCCTAAAACAGGGATATCTTCCCAACATTTGGAACCCTAAACTGTATATGCTTTGAAAAAAAGCTATAGAAGATAAATTATATACATTGTTTGGATATTTTCTTGTGTGAAACATGTAGAGATAGACGGAAAAGAGAAAGAAATTATAGGAATAAAACTTATTTCTCTCTTTATTTTAGAAGATTAATAAAAAAAATAGAATGAAATTTTATTATCTATTTGAGAAGTAACTTATAAAGGAACAGAAACATAATATAATATATTTATTTTTAACTATTAAGTTTATTTTCTCATTTTACCAAAATTTTGAGGAAACAAAAATTTATTATTTTAAAAAAAGAGAAGATAAATAGTTTTTTATGATTTCCTTTTTGTTCTTATATTTTAATAAATTCTCAAATAAGAAAACACTTTTCTCTTCTCTTCATTCCTTGACTTCTAAATAGTGTTAAAAATTAAACCAAACATGCTAAATGTAGTTGAGCTTGAAAGAGTAATTATAGCATTTATGTAATGTGTCAAACGAAAATGTTAAATATACACAAGGTACAAATAAATTCTTATATAAATTTAGAGTATTTAAATTAAGTATATTAAGTTAATTATATTATAATTAATAAATAAATACTAAAATTTATTAATAATTAATTATCATAATGATATAATTAGTCTACTACATTTAATTAGGATATTCATATTTATTGCATAATTTCTCTAAAGTACAAGTTACATAAAAAAAATGTTAACCAGTGATGGTCAATTAAAAATAGGAAGAAAGATAAATAAAGGTAAATAAAGGAATTGACTTAACCGTAAATAAACATGTGATTTGTATATAAACACAGAGTGACATATCGAATCCACATTGTGCTAGTTATTTGGGGAGAAACCGCAAATAATATCATTTTCACACTACTAAGTAATGTCAAAAATATGTATTAGCATGTGATTTAACAAATAAGTCAGAAATATAATTTTAACTGACATGCTAAGGAACATAAACCACTATATTAACAGGGTTCCATTTTAACTGATGTGTTTTTTGTTGTGGTAGATATTATGCAAAATGATAACTTTTTTTTTGTCATAATTAGATAGGAAGTTGGCTTTCTCCAACTATAATTTGAATAAAGGATGTGGGCGATAAAAATCAATCTAGACCTCCACTTTCGGTGAAACTCGATAACACCACCTAAATATTAGCTCAGGGGCATGCATATGAACTTCGAAGATGAAAGGTGAGAGTAAATGTTATTAAATTGAAGCTATTTTGGGTACAACTTAAATGATTTTACGGATAATAAAAGAAGTGTAAATTTAATCTTCATTAATCTTGGTACATGGGAGAAAAGAAAATAAATAAGCCTAACTATGACAAAAGACTACATGCATTGGAGGGTACGCAAGAAGATTTTTTTCCCCTCCTTACGAAGTGGACTAATCAATGCTCACATGTCTAATGGCAATTTCCTGGTAGATTTGATGTACTGCAGATAAAGTTCATCCACGTCAAGTTCAAGTTGTTAATTAAATCACATCTTGTGGTTAACTCGAATTTGATTTAATATTTTAATTGAGACAAATTATTAGATTTAGATTCAATTTGATTATGGCTTAATTAGTAATAGAATGAGAATTGGAATAACTCAATATTTACATAAAATTTATAAATTTAAATATAATTTATAATTAAGTTATAAAATTTTAAAAATATAACACAAAAATTAAGAAATATTTTATAATATATATTTTAAAACAAAGTTTGTTAATGAAAAAAGTATTAATTTAAACAAAAAAATTATAATTTGTTAATAATATTTATAAAATTATAAATTTTAATATATTATATAATAACAGGTCGAGTTGGATTGATACAAAATGTAATTCAAACCTAATTCAAAAATTACATCAAATTTAATTTTAAAAACTTAATTCGATTAAATTAACTTTAAGTCAAGCCTAACTATTAGATTAGATTAGGTCATAAGCACTCCTAGGTTTAGCAATTAGAAGATCTAGAAGTATCATAAATGGTTCTTATGATATATACGAGGGACTTATAATGTCAAAAAAAATTATAATGATTTTAATTTTAATAAATTCAATGTTAAAAAACGCTATTTACACTAACAATAATTAATTAATTCTATCTTGTATGCAACCTATATTACATATAAGAAGGTGATAGTTAATTTAACTAAAAAAATTTTGCAAAGGAATGTAAAGACTTAAGATCAAATTTCGTCTTTACCGTTCTTCCTCTATAATATCTGTGAGTTATTTATTAGTTAAAATTTATAAAATTTCTCAAAACAATTATCTATGGCACAAAAAAAACTTATGCTAATTATATCGATGAGGTATAATTTTCACTTGATTTGAGAATGTATATTTTTCATAAAAACACATCAACCACAAAAATTAGCCTCAGCTAAGTCAGCTCCGAACAATACAAAATTGGTTTCATTTACATATTCAATGTGTGTATCTAAAATTAGGGACTAATCTAATAATCAACTAATGAGAGACTAAAATTATAAAAGACAATAATCAAATTATTTAAACAAAAAATTCTACTATATGCAGGGTATAACAGTTTTAGACAATTACAAAATTAATTTTTGTTTTCAACTTACATATCTTTTTGCTCTAATATTCAAAACATTAAAGTTTGTTTTTCACTTTTCTTAAGTTTCTCCAAAGAAACGAGAAAAATATTGAAACAACTGTAAAAACATTTTTACTGTTACTATAAAAACATATTGAACAAGTTTTTTTTTTTTTGCTGGATACATATTAGAGAAATTAAAATTTCTTCTTGTCTTTTTAAAACTTAAGTACATTTTTCACTTTAAAAAAAATTACTTTCGATAATTAGATCAGCCTACAAGAAATAAGTCCAATAATTCATTTAGAATTGTTTTAGTCACTCACCCTATCGACCAATACAAAGTAGAAGAAAATACTTTTTTTTTCTTTTTTATTTACATGCAATAATATATATATCATAAAAAATTATATAAAAATTGGGAGACAACGACATCTACTTGTCCCCTATAGATTTGTCCTTGTCTAAAACAATAAATGTATGTATAAGAAATATCTTTCATGCCACAAAACTTGTAAAGTAATTTATCTCATTCGATTATTTTTTCGATACATAATATTACTACCAAAAAAGCTTAAATTAACATTTAATATTTTGAATTATATATCGTTTATAATTTCTACATTGTCATTTCCATATCCTCTATATTCCAAAATAAAATGTTAAAACAGTGCTTGATAAAACTAAAAAATTATGACAGAAAACTTAATACTGTTTTTTTTTTAAGTGATGAAAAATTAAGCATTGAAATTGCATATTTGAAAAAGTCTTTATTTTAAGTGTTGAATATATATTAAAAGATAGTATATGCATTTAATAAAATAAAATGATGCAATATTAAAGAAAAAGTGTTATTATTTAATGACTTAAATAAGAAAAAAATTATATAAGTGATTTCCAACGTGCTTAATGTCCTTCACACTTTTTCATTTTTATTAGATACTAAATAAATAATACTATTAAATTATTTTTAATACTCATAATTTTCATTTTTAGTGCTAATTTAATTTTTAAAACTGCTTCTTAGTGAAAATAATATCAAGCTATTAGAAACACAGCATACATTTTACAAGGTGTAATTTTTTGCCTATCCTTTTTTGTGTGTTAAAATGGTGATTGAGTGAGCTATCACTCTAAAAATTAGAACAACTTGAGGCATGACTCCTCCCCAAAGAAAAGTTTTTCACAAGATGAAATTCAAATATGAAACTTTCTATTATCAAGAAGATCTCAACAATATTCGCCTCCACTTACAAGTTTAACTCGCTTCCACTGAACCAAACCCACTTAGGTTGCTTATCCTTTTCGCTATATATAAGTACCAACAGCAATATAGTTGAAGTTGAAGTGAATTGATTGATGCCATTCAAGCACAAGCGACATTTACAGTGCACCCCATAAAATAAGGTGCGCCAGTGCTCTTCATATTATAACCATTGGATATGTAGCAAAGCAAATTAACGGCAAAGATTGAGTATTTGGAACCTGCTGTATAGGTAACTAGTGTAGTATTATATTTTTCATTTTGATCCTTATTTAATTTTTGACCAGTCTCAGTGGAAAGATTGTTTTCTCTAGTCTCTCACCAAACTCGTATTCTCTCCCTATAAACTTCACGGTAGTTTTCTTTTATCCGATGGTGTTTTTTCTTTATACAGTGAGTGTCAATTTATAGTGCCCTGTTGTTTGGTCTTCGTCACATATCTGGTGAAGAAAGCTAATGAGAGGAAGGTATATCTGAAAGGAATATACATATCTAAATAGGCTACAGAAAGCCGTTGTCGATTTGATTCTCGCCTTTGCCATTAGAGAAACTCCACTCCCTGTGTTTTGTAAATAGTAAAATCGAATTTGTAGTTACAAAAAATAAAATAAAATAGAAATGAAAATTCAAAAAAAATTCATTAAGCACTTCTATTTCTATATGAATATTTTTAGAACGAGAGTTCAAAGTCGAAATCTTTACAATATATAACACACTGACCATTTGAGAGTGGGGTAAGCATATAAGCTAGCATGACTTTCAATGTTTCAATTGGATGTGATATGAATATGGTTAGGAGAATACATTAATCTTCAATCATTTGGACAAGGGAAAGTTTTGGATAATCACAATTGACTTGGTTAAGGAACAAATATATTGGAAAGTTGATCTCCGATGCTGGCAGAGAACAATGGGTGTTTGATGTTGGGTTGGTAACAAAACCGTGATTGTTTACCGAGTCAACTCAGTGGATTTGATCTATTAAAAAATAGAGATATTTTATTATGAGAGTAAATTGAATAACTTATTGCAACCGGTTGGGTCAAAGACCACCGATGCACTGATTACTAAAATGGAGTACACTAAAAGGCTCCACAACCACAATATGGTTAGCTTCATAAAAAGATTCGATTTGCTAAAAATGGTCATTATCATTGCCATTAAGAGAAAGTTAGGCACTCTTTCGGTGTTTGCATTTTCAACGCGGGAACAGTGGAAAAGATGGGAAGGGAGAAGAAATTAGGAACGGATGTTTGGAAAAGGTGGAAACTTGATTTGTGGCGATTAGATAAATGATGTTGATTCGTCATTTTTTTATATACACATCACTTTCTATATTTTTTTAATAATTATAATTAAATAAAAAATAAAAAATAATTAATAATATAAAAAATAATCTTACATTTTTTTTAAAGATATAAAATTATACATATTTTTTTAAGAGTGTATAATTAAAAAATATAATAAAAAATAAATATAATAAATAATATTTGATAAAATATAAAAAATATAGATATATTATTTATCATAAAAATATCAGAGTTAAATAAAAAATAATATTAAAAAATCAGAACTAAATTCATATTGCGTGCAATCTATGCATAATATATATCTAGAAGACGAAAAGTGACATGTGACACGTGACATGTGACATGTGACATGTGACGTATGAGAGACTAGTTCTGCGTTGTTATTGCATTCCCGAAGAGACCATCACGACCAGTTTGGGATGTTTGCGATTGATTTAAATTAGTTTTGAGTAAAAAATAATAATAAATTTAAATAATATTATTTTATATCAATTTAAATTGAATTAAATTTATTACATTTTAAAAATTAAATAAATAAAAATTAATTTAAATCAATTTAGATTATATCGACTTAATTAATTTTTGAACTAAAAATTTTTTAAATAAAAAATTTAATGAATTAAAAGTAATTTAATTTATTTAAAAAAAAAAAAAAAAAAATAAAAGATAAAATTAAAAATAATTCATTTTATATGTTTAAAATAATATTTAATTACATAAAATAAAAAAATATGTAAAAAATTCAAGATATTATAAATAAAATATAAATTTCATAATAAACAAATATATTATATAATATTAATTGATTTAGATTTCATTAAATTAATTTTAAAAATCAAATCTAAAATTTTATCTAATCTAATCAATTTTCAAAAATCTAATTTTAAAAAAATCAAATTTATTCAATTTTAATTAAATTTTGATTTTTTAATTAATTTTTTTATTTAGATTGAATTTAAACTTTAAGTGCGAAATTACCTGATTGGTGGGAGTATGGGTATTTAGTGGGTCGGGTCAAATTGCGAACTCACGAATTTTAACCTATAAAATATTAGTTGAGTTAGGTTCGCAAATTGAGTTAGGTTAAAAAATGCTTCGACTCGCAGTATGTAGGTCAAGTAACAGGTTGGAACATGTCCAATCTGCACAAACTCGATTCATCCACTTTTTTTTAATAAAAAATTATATAGATGATAAAGAGTATATGAAAAAAATAAAAAGTGAAGTAAATGATTATATCAATACATATGACATGCATGATGACACTATTTTCGATTAGTTAGACTAATTTATTATTTGAGTTATGATTATTTTATTTTAGACTTAGTAAGATTTATTAGTTATTAATTTATTGTGCACTTATTGACTTATAATGTTTAGTTTATTTGATATTGAAACCTATTATGTTTGAAAGTAAGGTCCAATTGAAATTTATAATATTAATTTATTAGATTTAGATCTATTATGTTTGAAATTGAGACTTATATTATTAATTTATTAAATTTTATATTTTAATTTTTTTCTAAGATTTTTTTTTAAATAATATAGATCGATTCACGAATTTAACCCAATCCAATTTACTTCTAAATAGATTGAGTTAGATCAAGTTAAACAAAAAAATTTTCTTAACCCAATTCAATTTACTGTTCTAAGGAATAAGTCAAATTTAAAAATACTATTAATTCTAGTTAACCCATCTAACAGATATCCCATGTGGGAGATCCCATACATAATAGATATAGATATAGTACTACAAACACGGACATTGTGACACTACGCTCAATGTTTCTTTTACCTCAAAATTCCTAGCCAGTGATTTATTGAACTTCAACATTTTTCCCACGTCCAGGCAGGCATCAAAGGAGATTGTTGTATGAAGCCAACAAAAATAAATAAATAAATCATTTATTATTATAGCTTACAATGACACTTAGCACTTATGAAGTATAGATACAGATATAAGACACAATTAAGTTTGAATATTTATAATATCTTAATATATGACATATATGTCAATATTTGTTACCTAGTAAGCCTTTACTAAAAAATATGAAGCATAATTTCTATTGACATATTTTAAAAAACTTCTAAACTAACTTCTTCTAATAGAACTAATCATGTATAAGTACATATGCATAAAAAAATTAACTAGAGAGAATATTGGTGTGAGACAAATTTCGATGACGACGAAGTAGACGATTTAGTACAAGCAGAGGTAGAAGGAGCAGATGAAAATAGTGATGTGTGAAAAGATAAAACTTAAAAGTCTAATAGTGACGTGTGAAAGATAAAACTTAAAATACTGGTATGTGAAAATAGTGGTTTGGGATGTCGGTCATATGATTGGACTTAGGTGGGTTACGGGCTTACTAATTGAACGTTAGTCATGGAAACTAATATTTTTTAAAAAAATATTAATAGGTCGTGTCCAAGTCATGTTCAAGCATGTCTGATACGTGTCCAAGCATATCTGACACGTATCCAAACTAAAAATAATAATCTTTTTAATCGGACATCTTTAGACACGCAGGATACATGTGTCATACGTAAAGGTATCAAGAACTAGAGAGATAATGAAACAGAGAACACATAGAGAGAGAGAGAGGAAATGAAACTGAATGAATTGATTGATTACTGAAAACAATTACATGTTGCTATTAATAGCTACCTCATCAGTTAGTAACTAACTATAGTAACTAACTTCTAATTATTATAACAATCCTAACTAACAATAATAGAATCAATTATTAACTATTCCCTTTCATTCCCCTCTCAAACTCAAGGTCTTGAAAACTTTCAACCTTGGGTTTGTGTCAAAACATAGGGAAGGCAGAACTTGAAACAGCTTTGGTAAGCAAATATGCAATTTGCTCAGTAGAAGGTATATGACATATTTTGATCTGCTGCTGCATTGCTTTTTCTCTAATAAAGTAGAGGTCAAGCTCAAAGTGTTTTGTCCTTAAATGAAGAATGGGATTGGTTGTTAGCATGATATCACTCAAATTATAACAATGTATTTCTGAGACCTTGATAACTGGTACTTTTAATTCACTTAACAGTGACTGCAACCATTGAGTTCAGCAACAACAGAAGTCATGCTCTTGTATTCAACTTCTGTGTTGGACCTTGGTTTTTTGGAGGTCCAAGACACCAAGTTAGATCCAAGAAATACACATTGTCCTATTATGGATCTTCTATCATCTGCATTCGTGCCCCAATCTTAGTCACAGTATGCTGTGAGATAAAGAGTAAGTGATTTGTTGAGGTGAAGACCATAGTCTAAAGTTCCATTTAGGTACCTTAGGATACGTTTTACTGCCTTCTAGTGAGACTCCTTAGGATGGTGCATGAATTGACATACCTTGTTGACACTAAAGGCTATTTCTGGTCTTGTGACAGTGGCATGCTGTAGGCCACCTACAATACTTCTATACAAGCTAGCATCCAGCAACTCAACACTATCATGAGCAGACAACCTCAATCCTAAAGTCATTGGTGTCTTCATAGATTTTGCACCCATCATTTTAGCTTTTGATATCAGGTCTGTGTGATATACTTGGTTTGAGAGAGATGAATTCCACCAGTTGTAGTATATCTTGCCTCTATTCCAAGGAAATAGTGCAGCTTGCCAAAATCCTTAAGTGCAAAGGCTGAATTGAGTTGAGCTATGAGAGCATGCATTGCAGCAGGACAGCTACTTGTGACAAGAATGTCATCTACATATATAAGCACAAAAGTTGTGACCTGAGATGTAAAGTGAATAAATAGAGATGCATCACATTTGGTAGGTTGAAATCCCAGGTGAATGAGTGTTGTGGTGAGTTTTTCAAATCAGGCTTAAGGTGCTTGTTTTAGTCGATAGAGAACCTTGTGTAGTTTACAAACCAAGTTACTAGACCCTTGAGTAAAGCCTTCAGGCTACTGCATGTACACTTCTTCCTTCAACACACCATTTAAGAATGCATTGCTCACATCTAATTGGTGGATTGGCCAGCCTCTGCTGAGAACAATAGTGAGAACCACTCAAATAGACAATGGTTAGACTATTGGACTGAATGTCTCAGTAAAATCAAATCCAGCTCTCAGGTGAAAGCCTTTTGCCACCAACCTGGCTTTGTACTTCTAAACATTGCCATTAGGGTTTCTTTTAATTTTGAACACCTATTTGCAGCCCACTGCAGATCTGCCAGGTGGAAGTGCAACTAAGGACTAAGTCTGATTATGCATTAAAGCTTGATACTCAGCTTGCATAGCCTGATGCCACTCTGGAATAGACAATGCTTCATGGATATAACAAGGTTCTATGATGGCAAGAAATACAGGTACCTTTGCTCTAGTAACCATAAGATGAGTGTTTGCAACAATAAGTTGTTGTTGTTGTGGAACAGAATCAGTGGTTGGCACAATAACATAATACTGAACATGATCAGAATGTAGTTAAGTGTGAGCAGGACCATTAACAGGTGCAGATAGAGATGTTGTGCTACCAGAGGAATTGCAGTTACTTCTTGTAGTATCTAAAGACCAGGATGGCAGTATATGAGAATTGTTAGCAGCATTAGTATATGACAGATTAGTATTAGCAGATAAAGTACTCTCATGAATACTAGTAGGAGATACAAGAGGGATACTTGGAGGATAAGAAACAAAAGTAGGCAATTGAGAAGTATAGATAGATGAGTGTACGAAACTTGGACTAACTTTGAAAGGAAAAAGATTCTCATGAAACACAACATGTCTGCAAATATATACTCTTCCAATGGGGAATAAGCACTTGTAACCTTTATGATAAGGTGAATACCCTAAGAAAACACACTGATGAGACCTAAATTGAATTTTGTGATTATTGGAGGGTCTTAGATAAGGATAGCATGCACAACCAAAGATACAAAGAAGTGAGTAATTTGGTTTATGACTGTCGCGACAGGGATCACGGCGAAATAGTAGCTCACGTGATTTCTAAAGATGAAAATAGAGTCGCCACTAATTTTATTTAAATTAGGAAAAATTAGAAAACCATTTTTAGAAAAAATAGTCTTTGAAAATCAGATCGGATTCGAGAGTCGATTATGAATAGAGAAGAGTGGAAACTTAATCCCACTGCACCCTTATCACACCCGTCTTGAGACGGTACCTTAAGTCAGTTGTGCAAAAACTTGATAATCTCAAATTTATTTATTTTACCCTTCTTAAAAAGACTTTGTAATTATTTTTTAAAAAAAAAAGAAAAGAAGAACCAAATTGTGAAAATTTAATTTTTTGCTTGACAGAATAAAAATTCTGCTCTTACGTACCCTCAAGTGCAATGAGGAACTCAAAGTCACGTAGTTCTTTAGAAAATAATTGAGTTGATTGATTTTAATTAAGAAAAATATTTTTGGAAAGAAACATTTTTGCACGGGATTCAAGGTAGCATAAGGCTACTCAATAAACCTTTATGATCCAAATGACATTGAAGATAACATCTGTTATTCAATCACCATCATTGGTCATTGCATTGATTAAAAATTTTTATTTTTTTATATTTTTTGTTTTATATATATATATATATATATATAAAAAAAAGAAGGGTACAAGGACAAACATAAAATTTCTACGAGCCAAATAAATAACTAAATAAAATAAATAAGATTAAATATAAGCATCACAGATCAAATATCCCAAAACAACATTTATTTTTACTTTTCTAACAAATTTTAGATTTTTCTTCATTTTTTTTTCATTTTTTACTTTTTAACTTCTTATTTGTTCACAAGGCATAACATAAAAACACTATCAAATAAAATAAACACTATCAAACAAGAATAAATCCTAAAAAAAACCTAAATTCAAAACACATACTTTTATTTTTTATTCATGACCACTATTCTTATTATTACCTTAACCAATCACCAAACCAATCACATTCCCCTCTTTATCATTTTTATCACTTTCTGTAACAGGACAAACCAACCCACGTATAAGGTGGGCTGGCTGTCAAGGCCAAAATCCTTATGTTTCTTGTTGTTCAAAATGCTTCCTTTGAGACATGAAATAGAAGACTCCAGAAAGTTAAAACAAAGACATATCAACATGTAGTGAGGGAACCAAAGAGGAGAAAGAAGTTTAAACCTCTGGTCAAATCTAGGTCGTGGGGGAGAGACGGGTGGCACGCGGAGGAGCTGGCGCACGGGTGCGCTTCGGATCGGGCGCGCTTGGCGCCGGCGAAGCCGGTGCGTGGCAACAGTCCGCGTAGCCGCTCGACAATGCATACATAGGCCGGGGTCGCGAATCCGGTGAGCGGCAGCCGGATCTGGCGTGCTCGGGCTCGGACTGGTTCGCAAGTAGAGAGCGGCGAGTCTGGTTCGAAGCATCCTGGCGTAGCTAACTCGGCTAGTGCGGCATGCGGGTTCGGCGGTGGCGGGTTCGGCGGTGCAGGCAGAGGCTTCGACGGAGTGGGTGTGCCGCTGCTGGCCAGATTTGTGGGTGGAGTAGCTGGTGCGGTTTTTTGGTGGTTTGGTGGAGGTAAGAGTGACTTTGGGTGGTTTTGAAGATGAAGGATTTGTGAGTTGATGATGGAAGTGGTGAAATGAAAATGATGGAGGTTATGTTTGGAGGTAAATGATGAAGGTTGATGATGGGTGAAGGTTGTTTATAGGTGGTGAAGATGGGAATGGTGAGTAGAGATGAAATGGATGAAGATGATGAAGTTTTTGGGAAGTGAGTGGAGGTAAGAGATGATGAATAGTGAAGTTACTTGGTTGTAATGGGTAATGGAAGGTGATGGTTATGGTTGTTTGAGGATGGAGATGGTGGCTGTAAAATGGTTGTTAATGGAAATGGAGGCTTGGGTTTAATAATGGTGATGGAAGTAAGAGTGAATGATGGAGACTTGAGGTGGAGAAGTTTGCTGCAAGGTGAGGGGTGAGTGAATGAAGATGATGAAAATGAGATCCTCCTGCCAAAATCGAAAATGGCTCTCTGTGTTCTCTCTATTCTGCTCTTTCTTCTGCTCTTTTTTTCTTGCTCTTTATTCTGCTCTTTTTTTCTGCTCTGCCTGCTGCGTTGATCTTTGTAAGTAGAAATGCTTCTGCAACCCCTTCCCCAGAAATCAGCTTAAGGTAGAGTGGCTGATTGTAGCAGTAGCTCAGTTACCATATTGGTGTATTTTCATTGAGATTGTCACCTTTTCCTACTTCACTTTGCTGCAAATTTGCCATTTTTGGATAATGAACCTTGAGATTTCTGCAGCTGCCTACAACTTTGTTTTTTTTTTATTACGAAAATTAGCATTTTTATACATTTTTTTAATTTTTTTTCATTTTTTCCCTTTGTTTTTGCCCGGATAAAATTGGGTGTTCCCAATGACCAAAGAGAACTTCTAGAGGTGACTTATTACCAAGTATTGGTGTGGGAAGTTTGTTGATGAGATACATAGCAGTACAAAAGACATCTACCCAATATTGATGTGAGAGTCCTGAAACTGCCAAAAGAGTGAGTCCCATGTCAGTGATGTGTCTGTGTTTGCGTTCAGCTGCCCTATTTTGCTTATGAGTATAAGGGCAGCTAAATCTATGTATGATACCAAATGAGGCTAAATGTTTTGAAAAGACAGTAAACTCACCCCCACCATCAGGTTGTATTGTTTTAATTTTCTTGTTGAATTATAATTCTACCATGGATTTGAAAGATAAGAAAATAGATAATGCTTGAGATTAATTTTGTAACAAATAAATCCAGGTGAATTTGGTATAAGCATCAAGAAAATGAATATAATATCTGCTGCTATTAGAAGTTGGAACCAGAGATTGCCCCTACACATCCCTATATATTAACTCTAAAGGTTCAGTATATATAGTATTAGAGACAAGAAATGAGAATTTGTGAATCTTACCCATACAATAAGGACCACAAACAACAGATTAAGTATTTTTATTACTTGAAAAAGGAATGTTACATGATTGCAGTGCAGTATGTACAATGGTGGTTGAGGCATGTCCTAGCCTAAAATGCAACAGATTGAAATCGGAATTTTGAAAAGTAACAGAATTACATGAAGAAGAGAAAGTAGTGCAGTACACAAGTTTTATAAATTTCAGAGAAGGAGGAATAAATCTCAGTGACTCAAATGCATAGAGACCATTGTTAAGTCTGCTCTGCAAAAGGATCTCCTTTGTCACCTGAGATTTGACAAAACAAACATTAGAATGAAATTCAAAGAAGACATTATTGTCTTTAGCAAACTGAGAAACATTGATTAATTTTTGGGTAATGTGTGGAACATGAAGTAGATTATATAGAGAAAGGGTGAAATTAGAACTAGTAAGGAAATGAGAGTCACCAATGTGCTGAATACCCAAACCTGTTCCATTACCTATTTGAACACTATTCTGACCCATATAAGGTGATCTTGTACCAAGATTATTAAGATCAGGAGTCAAATGATTGAATGCCCCTGAATTTGGATACGACTCAGCACCAAAATCTGGTTCAGAATAAGTTGAATACTGTGGTGATGAAAAATGTTGAGATGTATACTGAGATGGATACTGAGGTGATTGAGGTGGATGTTGAGAACCTTGAGGAGGCATTGCAACCATCATGGCTTGCATACCATTTGAAGATGAACCTTGAAAGCCATAAGGATTAGGTAATTGCCTATCATAACAATGGAAGCAATACCAACCTAAATGACCATATTTCCCACAGAGTTGACATTTAACATTTGAATGTTTGCCACCACTTCTTCCAAACCTGCCACCAAATCTACCACCTCTGCCTCTATTATTGAAGCCTCGACCTTGACTTCTGCCACCATAAAACTAAAATCCTCCACCATAATTCGAATTTCTACCATTCAAATTTTCTGTTTTGTTGAAAAGTTTGAGCAACATTTGCTTGTAGCAGTAACTGATCATTTCCATTGTCTAAAACTCTTTTGTGCTTTTCCAATCTTTCTTCTTGTGCCATTAGTAAGGCTTCAATTTCTGAAACTATGTATGACTTAAATCTTGACATAATAGAAGTGAAAAAGCCATCATAGTCTTTTGAAAGACCATAAAAAATAGCTTCTACATGAGTAATGGTATCTATAGGAGAACCTACTGCAGCTAAAACATCAAAAAAAATTTGGATTTCAAGCAAGTAATCAACTATGCTACCAGATTTCTTCACACTTCTTAATTGAACCTTCAACTATTTAACTTTTGCTTTAGATTGAGAAGCAAAAAATTGTTCAAGACAATGCCAAACTTGAAAGGAAAACTCACAGCCAACCATTCTTGTGGTTAAGGGTTCAGACATTGAAGCAAGAAGCCAAGATAGCAGCAATTGATCCTGCTGCTCCCAATTCAGATATTCTTTAGAAACATTATCCATCTCAGCATCGCTTTTAGAAGCAAATTTACGTGGAACGACTTGAGCTCCTTGTATGAATTTCTGAAGTTTAAAACCCTTTATTGTTGCCAAAGCTTGTTGGAGCCATGGAAGAAAATTGTTGTCGTTGAGCTTGAAGGATACTAGATTGGAAAAAGTCTGTAGAACAAAACGTAACGAGACAAGAATTTGTGTTGATTGAACAGTGTAATTTCCATTGCCCTCCATGGTTTTAGCTTGCGTAGCTCCATTTGCCATTACATCGTTTGAAGCTCTGATACCATAAAGGTATAAAAAACTAGAGAGATAATGAAATATAGATCACATAGAGAGAGAGAGAGAGAGAGAGAGAGAGAGAGAGAGAGAGAGAGGAAGGAAATGAAACTGAATGAATTGATTGATTATTGAAAACAATTACATGTTGCTATTAATAGCTACCTCATCAATTAGTAACTAACTATAGTAACTAACTTTTAATTATTATAACAATCCTAACTAACAATAACAGAATCAATTATTAACGAGAAGGAAATGAAACCGAATAAATTTTCCTTTTACATGTTGCTATTAATAGCTACCTCATCGCTTAGTAACTACCTATAATAACTAACTTTTAATTATTATAACAATCCTAACTAACAATACGTTATTAATATTCATTTAATATGATGTTTATGTGATGTTAACACATGAATACATGCGTATCCATGTTAGACACGTTAAAAAATGACGTGTTTGTACTTCATAGAATGACAATGCTTTAAATTTGGGTATAAGTGCATAACAACAAATAACCATCAATAATTAGTTTTTTTTTCCTTTCCTTTAAACCTAACAAAATAAAGAATTTCATAAATATTAAAATGAGAAATATTTGTATAATTCTTATTTATATAAATTATAAGTTAATTAATTAACAAGTGACATATTAATATTTTTAATATAAAATAATTATATAATAAAAAATTTATATAATTATATAATTATTAATTGATTTAATTTATATAATTATTTAAACAAGATTTAAATAAATATTTTTCCACGAAAACTCGCGCGACGTCAACAACCTTAAAAAGTAAATCCTAGAAAACACAGAAACTACAACTGATCGAACATATATGCTAATACTGAGATTATCGATCTAACTCTGACTTCAACCTTAACTAGATTAACTAGATTAATTGGTTCTTCTTCTACAGCAGCTTTGGAGGATTTGGCATTCAGATCTGAGTAATACTTTTAACTCAAAAGTATAGACACACACACACAACTGCCTATTTTTAAATTATTATTATTATACTTTTCCCAACATTGACATTCAATTCAATAATTTTTATATAATTTTAATTATAATTTTTTTATAATAAAAGTAGCATTTTTAAGGTTGTGCTTTAGTGTTATGTGCTTTTGGCGCATTTGTTTATATTTTTTTAAAAGAAGTTTTTTTAAAAAAATACTTCTCAAATATTTTTAATTATTTGGATAAAATTATTAAAATAATTTTTTTAAAAAATAATTTTTTTATTTTTTATGAAAAACTAAAATAAACTACTAAAAAAAGTAAAAAAGAAACTTTTTTACTATTTTAAAATTATTTTTTTAAACTTATTCAAACGCACATTGTCTCATGAGATTTTCTACATCTCTAATCTCTCAATTGTACTTTTCGTGTCAATTCAAAAACGGCTCCGAAGTTTTGATTTTAGATTGGAAAATGAAATAATTTTTTTAATAAAAATTTGAGGAAAATAAGAAGTTGTCACATTCTAATTAAAGTCACATGTTATGCTACAAACCTCAATGATAACTTATCCACACTCACTAACCATTATTGGCAAAATGAAACAAATGAAAAAAATCTGAACAATACTTTATATGCACTATGCACACTTACCCTTTGTTAGTTTAAAAGGATTCCAAAATAGTGGATAGATTTACATCTAATGAGTTAAGTAATAAATTATATAAATGAGCTTTATACCATATCCTTTTTATTTGTATAATTTTCCCTTTTTTCATCTCTTTTTAATATAAGATTTATTGGTTCATATCACATTCACTAATGGGTTTCCAATAATTTCTTTTTCAAGTGTAAATCTTTCACATGCATACACTCCTCCTCAAGCTGGAGAAATTCTATCATACTTATAAAACATAATAAATGTATGTTTTAAGAAAATTTTTTATCATTGATTTAAAATAAACTTTCATAAAATTTAAGTCACGAATTTAGAATCAATAGTTGAGATATATCTTGCAACATATATTTATTGTGCTTCAAGAGCATGTAAACATTTCTTCTTAAGTGAAAGTCTTTTTAAGTATTATTGTTCATAATTAAGGATGTCAAAGTGAGCCAGTCTAAGTCTAAAGGTCAATTTGAATAGCTCAATAAAATGGACATATTGTGCCAAATAATTTGGTACAATAATGAATTTTGGCCCTTGTTGCTCAACTCACAAGTTCGATGTTTATTTAATTAGGGTATTATTATATAATTTATATAAAATATAAAGTTTTCTTTATATTTTTTAATGTAAATTAATATTTTTATCACAAAAATAATTTTATTTAATATTTAATGAGATATAAACTATACAAAATTAAAAAAATATTAAAACTATAATTATATAACTCAAACTAAAAATCAACACAATCAAAAAATTACATCAGTCGATAGGGTTCGATTGCATGTCAAATAATTGAACCAAGATATCTGAATAAAAAGAAAAAATTAAAGAAAAAAATATATAAATATTAGTTTTTATATTATATAAAAACTTTATAATACAAAAGTTTATCCGACTCTTATGCTGTATCAACTGAAAAATATAACTTGAAAACTATCTCGCTCCTTATTTGTTTCTATTTTCTATTGTTCTTTTTATTATTTATAAATGTATAAAAATCAAAATCAATCTAATTCCGGTGGCATTGTTTGCAAATAAATGCAAGGAAGGAAAAAATCACGTCACTCTTTCAATGCAACAACCATGTAGGGCCAGGTGGTAGGCGTGGCCCGTGGGGGTAAGGGATAGGGGCCTGTGAGGGGGTTTACATATAACTTTTCTCTCTCTTTTTAAATATATTACAAGGATGTATTTTAAACCCATCTTCTGGTAGTGATAAGTTTCGTTTTATCTCCTACCTCTCGTTCTTTTTTCTTTACACTCACCTCCTTAAAGCAAAACAAAGCAGGAAGATTACACAGAGGAAGCAAAGTCTAGAATCTTAGTAGTGATTCTTGTAGTGTCTCCACCGAAGCTCAAGGAATATCCTTATATTTTCGGTCTCTCATTCTTCTATCTCTTCTTTCTCAGACCTTAAATTATTATTATTTTTTTAAAAAAAAACCTACAGTATAACCTATCTGATAAAATTCTAAAATACTCTTATAATAATAGTCTAGATAAGCTTATAACTGTTCAAATCTCATTTAAAAATATTTAAATTTTAATCTAATCGTTTGTATAATTATAAATAATTATGTGTTAAAATTTGATTGAAACAATATAATACTTCAGGAGTGTAGAAGAATTTCTCCTTAAGAGCATAACTTCAATCTATAGAAAAAACTTGATCTGACCGTTTTCTATCGAGTTTAATCCGATGTTGACCAAGTTTGATCGGTCCATTAAGAAATCTAGTCAGATCCTTTAACCGGACTACCCAGGTGGTCGGATCGTCGATTTTTAGGTCCAATTGGTTGGGGCAGTCTCGTTTTTACATTTATAATTGAAACATAAGAATAAATTTTTTTAAATATTAAAAACTAAATAAAAAAACAAAAAAAAAATTAATGCAAGCCACCTACAATTCACATAGGGTAGGGTTGAGTCAATAATTTATTAACCCACAAGATTTTTAACTTAGCCTAAAGTGTATTTGGCCCAATGCAAGTCGATTCGTTTGACATCAATATTCATCATCCACAATGAAACGCGTTTTTTAACTTCTATATTACTAAAAAGACTTTCTACATAAGTGACTACACATATAGATCCACTAATCAACGTTGTTGATGCTAATACTCATCTCACTCTAACCATCGGTTCTAATTTCAATTGTTAAGAAGAAAAAAACCCAAAATGCGGAAGATATTTAAAATAATGAATTTAAAGAAGAACAACACAAATGAGTTTAATAATAAATCTTGATAAAAAAATTTAAGAGTGTGTTTTTAAAGATGGATTGTAATTTTTTAGGGGATTTGAAATCCTTTTCCATAAAATACCTTGTTTGGGTACTTAATCAAAGAACTTTAAAAATTCTCAAGAATTTTAATCGGGTATTTAGACCATCTAAAATAAAGAAATTCAAATTCCATCTTTTTGGGTGGGATTTGTAAAATCCCACTCCATCTCTCTCACCGACACTAATCGCACTGACATGGCTTCTCTGTTTGTCGAGAAGCTTCAAGAGCATGCAAGGGGTCAACGACGCCATGGCACAGAGAGAGAGAGAGAGAGAGAGAGAGAGAGAGAGAGACTGTTAATTCTCAAAGTGACATGGGAGAAGATGCATCTTTGGTAGAGAAAATCGAGATTAGCAAAGTAAATAGTTTTGATTTATGGCAAATGGATGCTTTCTTCTCTGCAACAAAGGAGGTACAAGAACTCAACACGGGATTCTGTAAATTTTGTTTTGCCTATGTTGATTGGTATTTCTGTTTCGTTTGGATTGTTGAGGGTGGAATTTTCTAGGAAAGTGGGATTTTCTGGGAAAGTGAGGGATTCTGGCCTTCTGGTTTGGTGATGATCAGTTGATGCAATTAAAATTTCTTGTATTTTAAATGGTGCATTCAAACACAACTTATGACATTAGTTTTATTGATTTTTTTCATTTATATAATATTTTTTTGTTAATCTCTTTTTAATGTAAAATTTTTTCACTTATTATTTTATTTATACTTGAATTCCTAATAATTCACTTTTTGTCCGTTCTTTAATAATATGAAATTTCTTTTGTCTATATATATACTTGAACTACCAATCAAGTGGTGTAATTGGTCAAAAGTCTTAGTAAAGTTAACCTTTTTTTCCAATGATAATCAATAAATATGAGAACGTTAACAATTATGATAAAAATATTTGTCTAAATTGAACTAGTGGCTTGGATACCTCCTGCTAAGAAGAAGAGAACTCAAAATATTAAAAAGATATAAAATAATAAAATTAAAGAGAAACAACACAAATAAACTTAACATTATATTTTAAACCAAAACAAATATTAAATCTATAACTCTTTTTCATTTATATAATTTTTATCTCTATGCAAGATGAGTTAGCATCTCACTCTCACTTTAATTTTAAACATCCTTCTATGTTTTATACCCTTTTCGCATATATATATATATATATATATATATATATATATATATATATATATATATATATATATATATATATATTAGTAATACATATTATATATGATCACCAAAGAGTAAATCATTTTATTATATATTAGTAACTCGTAAAATTAATTATAATAAAAATAAATTATCACTGTTTAAAAGTCTTCAAATGCGGAAACGATTATTATTAACAAGTAGATGTCAAATATGTAAAAAAAAAAACAAAAAAAGTGTATGTAAGATTTTATTTAATAATTTTATAGTCTCTAAACTCTTAAATGTGTATTTGGATTAATTTGTTTTAAGTATATATATATTTTTGTTAATAATACATATTATATATTATCACCAAATAATAAATCCTTTTATTCTATATTAGTAACTCAAATTAATTATAATAAAAAAAACTTATCACCGTTTAAAAGTCTTCAAATACGGAAACGATTATTATTAACAAGTAGATGTCAAATATGTTAAAAAAAAATTAACTTACATGAATCCAAGTGATAATGAGTTTATCACTTTTTAAAAGTCTTTCAAATACGGAAAAAATGATTATTATTAACAAGTAGATGTCAAATTATGTAAAAGAGAGATACTGCAGGAAAAACAAAATAAATATGTTAAAAAATAAATAATGTATGTAAGATTTTATTAAATAAGTTTATAGTCTCTAAACTTTTAATTATGTATTTAGATTAATTTATTTTATATTCAAAATAATTTATAATTAAAAATATTTTAAGAAAATTTTAAAAAATAAATAAATAATTTTTTTAAAATAATCTTTTTCAAACATATATTTAGTTCATACATACTAAAAATAGAAGTTTCTAATATGCAACTAAATTAATTTTACTGCATGGATGCACACTTAAATGATCAATTATATGCTGTAAAAAAAAATGATCAATTATAACAGGTTAGTTGGTATTTTTTTTTTTTGTGATTTTATGTTAATACTCATCACCTTCAATCATGGAAACCCACCGCCATTCACCACTGCAACAGGGGTACCACCGGTCAACCAAAAGTTCAACATCCAAGATGAACAACGTCGTCACCTCCACAACTACCACCTTCACTACCTTCACACGAAACCACTACCACCCAGAATCTAAGGCTGAATCCAAAAAATCAAACATTTGGTGTGCAATCTCTGCCTCGCAAATCACAGAGCCACAACCAAAAATAGAGGCAAAATGCAAGCAATAAAAGCAACAACAACACCACAAAATGCAGAATCACCATTGGCAGAGCTCGCCGCCGCTCAGAATACTGGTCACCACCATACCAAATCCATGCTCACCGCATTATAGATCCGTGGAAAGGACCAAACTTCCCAGTGCTCGTCCTCGCCACAAGCTGGGTGATACCCTAATCTGGCTTCCCATACCAAAGGAGAGAGAGGCACTAACCACCGCTGTGCCGGAGGAGACGATGCCAGATGTTTGGTCGTCGGAGATTTGGATTTTGGATTGAGAAGATGAAGCTGAAAGTTTAGTTGCAATTTACCTGTTCAATCAGTCTCAAGTCTTTAATCTCATCCATTTCTTTTTATATTAATAAATCAACGGCTTTCGATGGCTAAAATGTTGTGATGCATTCATGCACCACAAATTTTTAGGTGCATGTTAGAGAATTCCACTTAAGCACAGGATACGTCTAAGGTACGCCCTTCAAAGAAAAGTGCATCATATATCCTTCAAATTTTAATCATTGATTAAGTTAAAAAATACATCAATGATTAAGATTAATGACCTGTAACTTATTGTAATATTTATTAATACTGTTTACCACTGGAGAATGCACTGTTCATCACCTGAAAATGTACTGTTCAGGATCGAATTTACTGCTCATGTCTGGAATTATTGTTTGTACAGTAAATTTATTTTTTAAAATTGTATAATTGTGTAAATAATATAAGTTAAAATAAGTATTAATTAAAATTATATTAACCTTTATATTTTTTTATAAATAATTGTATATATTAAAAATTTTATAATTTTATTATGTGTAAATATTATCGTTAAAATTTATAAAATTTTTAATATATATAATTATTTATGAAAAAATATAAGTATTAATTTTAATTGATATTATTTTTATTTGTATTATTTACATCCATTATATAACTTAAAAAATAAATAATATAACCTGAAAAAAAGCATGGTGACAACGACGGTGACCTTTGGTAGTAGTAGATAGTTATTAGTGACAACAAATGATAGTAGTGATGTGTAAAAAATGTAAAACAAAAAAAAAAAGCTAACCAAAAAAACTAACAAAAAAAAAAACTAACCTAAAAAAAACCTACAAAAAATTAAAAAAAAAAGCTAACCCAAAAAAAAACTAACTAAAAAAAAACAAACTAACCCAAAAAAAAAAATACTTAAAAAAAAGAAAAACTTGCAATAACAAATTAAATGAGGAGTGTATAATACATCCAAATTTACATAGATGTACCGTAACAACGGCCCTGAAGCATAAGTTAAAATGAGTGACCGTCCAACTTTCTCCTCTGCTGGTTCAAATATGAAAAATTAAAAGAATATTTGTAGGGTTAGATTTTCGTCAGCACATGCGTGGTTACATATAATTAGTATAAAAGCAATTTAGTCATGAGAAATTTTTACTTAAATATAATGTATTATAGTTAAGTGTATTAAATTAATTAGAATTTAATATTTTTATAAATTTTTATATTTTATAATTAATTTTATAATATTTTATAAAAATATTAAATTTTGATTAATTTAATATATTTAATTAAATGTATTATATTTATATAAGAATTTCTTTTTAATCACAATATTACACTAACAATTACATGACAAAGGTTGTCTACTATATATGAAGTATTGAAGATGTTTAATTAAAAAGTCATTATTTTGTGAATTTTTTATTTACGAAAGTAACTATTTTTCTTAGAACAGAATTTACAAAGTAGAAAAGAGATAAGGGCAAAAATAAAATGATATATATTCCCTAAAGATACATTTTAAACTTTTAGCTCTATAAAGTAAACAAAAGGACGCGAAGGAAAGAATATAGAAAAGTTATTGTTGACTGCATTCAATGAACCGTAATCCAATTCAATTTATTATAGCCCTGATTTACTCTTTATTATAAAATAATTATACCAATAGAGTTAGAAGGAAAAATAACTTTTAATGTTTTATATCATGAAATTACGAAAGTAATGTCTCTTATAATTTCTTATTTAAAAAATAAATGTTATGTAAAATGATTATTATATTGATGGATGAAGTTGTTGACACTACTAATTGTCTATTAACATTATCTCTTAATTGCTTTTAACTTTAATTTCTTAAATTGATCTTTATTATTTTATGTATTTAATAACTCAAAGTTTTTACTATTTCTTTTTATAAAAAAAAAAAAGCTTTTACTATTTATACTTTATTATTTATACGTTTGAATTGAAATTTTTATTAAATTTATTAACTAAAATTGTATTATTAAAATAATTCTTAATTCAAACCTCTTACTAATTATATATATATATTTTTAGTTAAATATGTACATTTTACATATTTAAAATATATTTTTTATTTTAATTATTATCATTAGAATATAACTTCAATAATACTTTAAAACATTGGATGAATCGAAAATATTTTAAAGTTGCATTCAATAGTTTTATATTCGAATGAATATATCAAACCAAATATTTTTCATATAACTTCTTTTCAATTTTATTTTCAAAATTACATTCAATGCTTTTATATATGAAAAATGATTTTTTTGTTGCTCCAGAGAATAAAGAGAGATGATTAAAATCTAAGGTATTTTTTTTTTGTCACGTACTAAATACAATATACTAATAACAATGGTCAACTTAAAGGAGGACAATCCACAAGCAATAAGTGATCGTTTTTTAGAACACCATACAATATGGAAAATAGTTTAAATTTTATAATGTACATGATTCAAATATGAAAAAGACTATTCAAGCATTTAAGTAACAGTTATGAAAAAAATATTATTATAATTCACAACCTTAAAACAAGGTGTTATTACACTTGAAAATTTACTAATATTAATATTTTCAAGTAGAAAGACATATTTAAATAAATTTTCATTTCTCTTATTGATAAAATATTTTTTGATGAGTATTGATAATTTGATATATTTAATATTTTTTATAATAGTTTTTTATTTTTTATAATAGTTTTTTATTTTTTATTTTATATTTATCTTTAAAAAAAATTTAGAAGTACTTGTTACCTTTTATATGAAATATATTCCAATTAATATTAACATTAAAAATAGTCAAATATGAATATATTAAATTTATAAAGTGTAAATATAAAGTAAAAACATAAATAGTAAGATGTTTGAATTAAAATATTTTAGAATAAAAAATTTAACTAATAAATTAAATATATTTTAGATTTAAATTATAAATAGTCAAGTATATGTAATATAAATTTTGAATTATTAAATAGATAAATTTATGAAGGTCATTTTTTATATTCAAACTTTTAAAACAATTAAGAGAAAATGCAAATAGACAAAAAGTAGTGTCAATAGCCTTACCTATATTGATATTTTGGAGGGTTATAAGTCATGGTCTTTACTTTTTTGCTATGTTATATTTTCGTTACATGTCATTATCGGAATAGTAAAATTTAATTCATATTTAATTTTTTAAAATTATTTTATATCTTTATATCATTATATCATTCGAAGAGTATTTAAAATTTGATTAATACTTTTGTTAATCCGGTAAATTTGTATAAATAATAATCACATTTCAGATATAAATTATAACTATAATAATAGTAATATTTTGTATTATAAATGGTGGTTATTTGAATTTTTTTAAAAACAATAATAATCGAAACCTCGTTTCATAACTAAAAATTAAAATCTAAAACAATTTGTTAAAAACTTAAAATGTTATGCAATTTATAAAGGAAAAAGGATATTATTTTTAACAAAGAATAAATCGAGGTGGTAAACAACTTCGATATCTTAAGATAAAAATGTAAATTTAAATTTTTAAAAAATAACTCTTGTGAAGAAATTATATAATACTCGTGTGATTGTGATTGAACGATAATTAATTTTATAAGTGATTCAAATAAGATAAACTTGGTAGAAATCTTAAAAAAAGAAAAAAAATATCAACAATTTTATTTATTTATTTATTTTGATGTGTGTGCTATTTCATTCTCGTAATAATCACTAGATTCGCTTTTCGTTCAACTACGTCCATTTCATCCATTCATCCAAACAATCTATGGAGGAGGTGCATGAGAAATCAGCAAAGGGTTAGCCGAAGAGTTAAGAGCAGTTTTACAATTTAGTCTGACCGTGACCAAAGATAATGGAGTCAATAACCCCATAATATACTCCCTTGATTCTTTTGTATTTGTTATTTAAAAAAATGACACTATAATTAAAAATGATTTAATAGTCTTAATTTTAGAAAAAAATAATTATAAAAAATTGTATTACTCTTTAATTCATTGAAATTAAATTAGTTCAATTATATTTTTACCTTACTATTTAGTAAGTTACATTACATTAATTGTAAAAAAAATGTAATTGACCAATAAAAGAGATGATAAGAGAGCGATAAAAGTTAGATGAGTAAAAATTAATAAATTCAAAGAGTTAAATAATTAATAGAGTAAAAAAAATAAGAGTAAAATTGGTATAAAATAATTAAGTTTGTGTTGAAATTCTAAATCGACATCTAATATGCAACACAAAAAATTTTAAAACACTAACTAGTATTAGTTTAAATGAAAAAAACTCAAGTCTTTTAAATATATAGTGTTAAATTTGATCTTAAATTTATATGTATAAAAATATGAAAATAATATTTTAAATATCAGATTATATTTTAAGATATTAATCTTTAATCAATTATGTGAGAGAATACTATAAATAAAAAATATTCTAAAACCACAGCTAGAAAGGAATAGGGGGAGTACATTGCAATGGGTATCCAATACAATTCTTCTTTGTTTTTTTGACAACATTAAAATGACAAGTTTTGTTTTGTCCCATGTAAAGAGACAAATAACGGGTGTTTGTTTATACTCTATATAGTTAGCTATACTGGTACTCCCAAGTAAACGCCCATCTAGTGGCATTAATTTGTTTGTGCCAACATGCCACTTTATAAGATCTAGAAAGCAGAAACTGTGGATTACCAGTTCACTAGATTCTGAATTCTCAAAAGGTGTCTGCTTTTGGAAGTTTCCAGCCATAACCAACCAAGTTCATTGTGCGAGTTGGGATCACAAAATCGCTTGTTCTTAGATTTAAAAAAAAAAAATCACCTTTTATTGACTCTCGCCTAATTGCTCAAAATTTTAAATTTAAGCAGTTAAATGACATTATCAAAGTCTCTTTTTTATTTTTTTCTTATATATCAAAGTCTCTTTTACTAAATAAAAAAACGTGTCACTAATACCTTAACAATTTAGATGGATCTAGCAGATTCAGTATGAGTTATATTTAATTATGTTAACGGTTATTGATCTTTTTTCATTGTCAGTGTCCTCAAATAAGAAATGATTTATCTTCCTATTCAATCTTTCTATTAATCTTTTTAATTATTAAATGAAGAAAATATTGAATATTTTTTATATTCTTAAAATATTATATGTATTTATTTTTTTATTTAATATTTTTTTATTTATTATTAAAATAATTAATAGGAAGATATAACATTACTCTCCTCAAATATAAAGGTGGTCTCCACATGATAGCTCAACTTATATCTCTTCCTCTTTTCTTTGTCCTGCATCACATGGAGAGCCAACATCAGTAACAATCAGAAAACAATGCCTGAAGTTCAATTAGAAACTTAACTTCAAATAGTGATAGTAAAATGAATGATTAGTTAGTTATGATCGCTTGTGCTGGCTGAGTAGCTTATAAATCAGGGCGTAGTTCCAATTAAGTAAAATATGTTGACCAAAAATTTGAGGTGAGAAACCATAGTTATCTTGACCTAGGCATAATGATATAGCAGAATGGACAATAGAATAATGGAGAGAACTATTTAATGGTGCCCTTTCTTAGATTCATTGTCTTTGACCTTTTTTCTGATAGTTTATAAATTTTGTCTTATTTGGGATGTGGGTTGAGTCCTCTTCATCGTTCTAAAATAGTAGGAAGAAAAGAACAGGTCAAACAAAAATATTCAGACTTCGAAGTATGGAGCACGTTCACACTTGACACAATCAGGATTTCAGTAAAATTCAAATCCCATGTTGTGCGACTCAAATATAATGAAAAAGGAAAAAGAAAGAGCACCTACGAATTTTATTAGTGGGGATTGGGGGGGGGGTCCGAATCCCATGCTGCTCAATCAAAGACAAAGACTATTCCTTTTGGCTTCATAGTCCTATCCCAAATGCAGGAAGGGTGTCATGAAGTATGGACAACGTACATACTCATTTTTATCATGTGCTAAAATTTAATTTTTAATTAAGAGAATAGGTGCACCAAGAATCAAACTCCTGAAAGCTTGATTATAGAGGCTATAATACTGTCATAAACTAACTCTCTGAAAAACTTTAGTTATTAAGTAAAAACACCTAAATAATTTTATTATATCTCATACAAAGGGTTGGCACACGTTCTAAGTTGAGATGCGGTAAATGCAATTTAGAACGATGTTATCTGAATTTACTTTGCTTCTAACGTGGATCTCTATTCCTTTGATCTGCAGTGTTAATTTGAGTGAAGATGAATATTAAGTTAAGGCTTGTGCATTAAACATTATAATAATAAGAACATACCACATAATCAGATGTCATTATGCGTTTTGCTAAATTTACAAAAAAGCTTTAGCTTTCAACAGAAAAGTGAGCGCACAATATATTTTTTGACCACAAACCATTTCCTACGGGGCCCTCCATAGTGCTATGAAATACACTTGGAAACAATGTTATGCAACAGCTTGGCCTTGGTGTAACTCCTAGCTATGCTCGCCGGTAATTCTTATTGCCAACAGATAAGGGTCTTGACTTTTAACAGAGGGAATTATACTGAACCCATCAAAATACTAAAATTTCGGAAAAGTGACGCCTATCATGTCCATTTTGACCATTATGATTTTTTAACAGCCAGAAATGGAAATTTTTGACTGAGCTTTATGTCCTTTTTCTTCCGTTCCTTCCTCCGATATTGAGACAAGTCTAGCAGCCACAAACTTAATCTCTCTTGGATGCTTATGTCATCAGAAGGGCCAAAAAAAGATTTGGCATAAAATTGTTTGTTGCCAAAAATTGTCAGAATTTCACTTCCTGACTAAAATGTAATACCGGGAAATATTAAACATTTAGACATTTTGAGAAGCCAACTGCCAGGACAACTGAAACTTTGCAGTTGTTAAATTCATCCTTGATGAATTTGTTCCTGGCAGTCTCTGCATACTAGCAAGCATAATAAATTTCTACTCGTGGAGCTTGGAAACTCCTTCCAGTATGTAGCTTCCATCTTTTAGGATCTATTCCCACCTGTCAAAAATGTGCATGGCTTCCAGTAAGATTGGATGAATATCAGTAAAATAAAAATGTAAGGTTATCTTCTAATGTCATTTGTAATTCAAAGAAAAGATTTCAAATTTTCAAGGTTATCTGAGAATGCAGAACAACGAAGTTCTGCATTAAACATGTCTATTTTACTTGTTCCATAATCTTGTAACTTTATCATAATGATAGAAACTGGAATCAAATGCTATGAATTTCTGTATTATTTACTTAACTTCAGCCACTGATATAATGACTGTATACAAGGATAAGTGTGAAACTCTCAAGCAAGAAAAGAAAATAGAAGTAGCCCAGGCAATTTGAGAGGCCTGGTTCTCTCTCACCCCTTCTCAACTCACTTCTTTCCTGCCTCTCATCTCCCCTTCCCTCCCCTCTTATCCACAATTACCACTTCCTTCATTCTCTCTCTCCTGCCTATGTGGCAGTTGGTTACATGACAGAATCCCCTTGGTTACAACATAACAGAATTTCTTCCAATTCCCTCTGTCCACCATATTTCCCACGTGGTCCATGATAGGGGGTACCTAACACATAACTTGTGATTTTTTTTGTTTTTTTTCAGTGAGCTCACATGAAAGACACACATAATAGCATAATCATGAAGCAACGAATAAGTTGAGATGTTCCACTAAATGATTTTTCCTCGAAGTGTATTATGCATGTCTATTCCTAAAACAATAAGGCCAGCCACCAAGTAAAATTCATTTCAATAAGAGTTTTATCTTGAACATCAGCTGTGAATGAAATTGGAGTATGTCTTTCGACAAATTTGATGTAATTAAGAGGGAAAATTGGAATCATGTATGACAAAGTGCATAGCAATGAAGCTGCTAGATTTAGTTTTTCATTTTCCTGTGTTGCTGGAAAGGAATTTTTACACTCCAACCCACTTTAATCTGAACTCAGAATTTTACATTCTCTTCCTATGTTTTCCAAACATGACATAAAGAACTGATTTTCTAACTCTCACTGCAGTTAGACCAACCCTACAACTGAGAATTGTGAAATTCAATTTATAGCAGAGCAATATAACTGATCTAGTGGTTTTAATTGAATACCAAATTCAAGGATTCAAGTTTTGTCACAGATGATTCCTACATATGAATAGCTACAAATAAAGAGCTTAGAATGTCCAAAAGGAAAAAGAGGGAATACCTGAAAGTTTCAAACGCTTTATCCCTCCAAACAAGCACACAACCACGAGCTTCCATGTATTCAAGAATATGTTTAGGTAGTAATGACTTAAAGGATGTGTTCAGCTTCACTTTAGTCAAACTTTGACAAGCCAAGAGGACAGCTGCTAGGCCATTTGAAGTTAAACCCTCCAAGTTAAAGATGGATATGTGCTGCAAGCAGCTTATGCTAGCAAGAGCTATGAGCCCCATATCTGTTACTGAGCAATATGACAACTTTATCTGCAATTCAAATAAAACAATGCAACTTAATTCTTATACACACACTGTGATATTTGATACCTAAGTATATCAGGCGCTAGTGTTAATAAATACTGGCATACAAAACAATATCCAAATTCTTTTTACAACTAAGGTATAGGAACCTGCCTGTTTTAGGTTTCGAGAATATTGAGCTAGTTGAATCATTCCTGTATCATTAACTTTATAGCACTTCTTGATGTCCAGCACCTCAAGATGCCTACACCTGATTGCAATACTTGAGAGACCCACTGGTGAAATATGTGGGCAACCTCGAATTTCTAGGGCTCTTAGCTTTAGGCATTTTGAAAGAGACACTAATGAAGTATCTGTTATGTTACTGTTATAAGCAATATTAATAATCTCAAGTGAAGGACAGCCGACAGCAATTGCAGCAATGCCCACATCAGTTATTCCTGTTATACTGTGAAATTAAATAGAACAAACTTTAATTGGAAAAAAGGAAATTGCAAAAGAATCATGACCACTTATCTAGAATGACCATCTAAAGATTCTAAACATGCCCAAGAAATGGTCAACTTCTGATGAAACCAGACTTGTCTAATGTCTATGAGAAATCAACACTTACATGCTGTGCAGTTTACGTTTATTAAAAAAAAAATGAATTTCATGAAATGCAGGTAGTTCCTGCCAAACATTCATTAGGGTAAAATCACCAGTTTAAATAGTTTTTTTTGTTGGGGGTGGGGGGAGGAGGGGAAGTTTGTGATCTATGTATCCCTTTCACTCATCTCACTTCAATAACGAAGTAAATAATGAATTTTCTCCCATCAACATTTAAATAGGGCATAAGTGTTACAAAGTTGAGATATAGAAACCTGTAGAGATCAAGATGTTTGAGCTCTGAACAACTGCTTCCGATGTGCTTAAGTCCATTATCAGTTATCTTCAAACATATCCCCAACTTCAGACTAGAAAGTGTGGTACATCTTGAGACCAACTCAAGCCCTACACAAATCAAGAAGCATAAATCATGCACTGAAGGTAAACTTTTTGTAAAGTAAATGTAAGGTTGGAAATGCAACCTTCATCATCAATTTCAGTATCTGTGACATCTAATTCTTCCAAGAATTGACACCGTCCAATAGACAAAAAAGCATCTCTGCTAACCAAGCTACAAGACTCCATTCTAAGAGAAGTGAGCCTCGAGCATGAATTTGTTATGCTGTGTATGGATGCATGTGTTATCTTTCGACAGCATGTTATGTCTAGCTTCTCTAGAGCTTTGTGTGTTTGCACAAGGAAGGAGAGACACTCATCCGTGACTCCAACACATTTACTTAAGTTCAGTTCTTTGAGTGAGGCACACAAATTACCAATGGCTTTTAACCCTGAACATGTACCCACACAACCATCTAGTTTAACCGATTGCAGCCTAGAAAAACTTTGAAGACATTTTGCAAGATCAGTAGTGACCTGAATAAAATAAACTGAGTGAGCTGCAGGACAAGGCATAGTCCATAAAATGGTTGCCACACAAATGATTTGACAGATTCTAAACTTACAGCCAGGCTGTACGATAGGATAAGCTTTTCTAACTTCTGAGCACCATTTGTTAGAGAAGTTAAGCCAATATGACTGATGTTCTGACATTTTGACAAGTTAAGCATCTGTCAAGAAAAGGGAGAAAGCATGAGTGTTTTAACTTTTAATGCTACTTATATCAAACAGGGCAAGTTAAAAAGTCTCACTCTCCTTTCAGTAGAGCATACCGAAACTAGCTCCATAAATAACTTACAGAATCCTGATAACTCACTGTGCTAGATTTTAAATGAATATCACAGGGAAACAATAAATACTATTTAGTATATACTGAAAATCACAGGCATTTCAATCAGTTCCCCCATTGTTTGGCTTCAATGTTACTTTTCTATTAAAAAATGAAGAAAATTACAGGCATTACAAAATGAATCAAATAAAAGTTTATTAAATAGAAGTACTAAGCACAATGGGCCTCCAATGGACTCTGCAAGGAAATGGAAAACCAAATGGAGTACCTTCATTGACTTGCAGCTTGCTTTGAGGGTTGCAAGGCCCTCATCATCAATTCCAAGGCAGTGCTCAAGAACCAAATCTTCTAGATGTTTCAGTTGGAGGATATAAAGAAGACATTTTTCTGTGATCTGCACCATCAACGAATTGAATGTCAAATTATTAGAGTTGGTGAAAATTCCAAATACGTATTTTGAAGAAAAACACTACAAACCTGCACATATGCATACTTCATCATAAGCCTGCAAAAAGGCTAAATGTATATGCTGCTGTGTTATGTAAGAATCAATAAAAATTAAATCAAGGTAGGCTACATGGTTATCTTATCTACTTGGGAATCACAAGTCAATTAGAGAATAATTTTAAGAAAAACAGTATGCACTAGTCATTGGTTTTTACCAATAAATGTAGTTTGATTCTTATTTGTTGCTACCTTTTGGTGTTGTATTGACTGATAAACATATCAAGCTCATTGAGCTGGCTTTATCAGCAATAACATGATAATTATATCACAGTCCAAGATGCAAATCATTATATAAAATAGCAACCAACCATTTAATAAATGTTAGTCAGAGGATTACCATTGAATCTGAGAGAGTAAACTCACAGCATTCCACAGATTAAAGCAATCAGTAATCACACTAGTAAAACACTCATGAGGCATCAAACAACTATAACAGCAGAAGCAGATTTAAAGTCAATTTCATCACCATTGGAAAGGACATGATTACCAACCATCTCAATCTCCTTGAAAAGGACAGAAGAAGAAGCTATTGAACAGGACATGATGGCCAAAACAAAAGAGAAAAAGAAGAAGAAAAAAGTGACTCAATGAAGGTACTTCTGTCCTAAACATCTCATAATCATTAAACATCCAAAAATGCTAATTACACATCTCTATGAAACACATCACCTCACATCTGGGTATGTGGCAAAATGAGAATAAAGGTGTGCAGAAAACAAAGTGCGACCAACTATAATAATGGTGATAATTGCATAGATTCGAGATGATGTGCGTCTAAGTGTGTATAAGTAGCTATAGTTTCAAACATCCGAATTTGCTCAGGTACCAGAAAGAGGATTAAAAAGGGGTACACTACAGAGAATAGATAGTTACCGGTAAGTAAGAAAGATCCAAACTCCGAATCTCCTTGCATTTAATTGCAATCAAACCAACCCCAAAATCACTGATACGAATACACCATCTTAACCCAACAGACCTTAACTTTGTACACTTCACAGCTATGCACCCAATCCCCATGTCCGTTATTGACTTACACCTTGCCAACCACAACCTCTCCAAGTTTGTGGCCTCAGCTATTGCCTTAGCAGCTGAGTCAGTGAGGTCTGTCCTATTAGACAAATCAATCTCAACCAAATTTGAGCAGTTCAAAGCCAAGGTTGACAACCCCACGTGGGTGAAGAACCTGGAGCCAGAAAGATCAATGGACCTTAAGGAAGAGCTCCAAGCCAGTGAAACTGAACTCAAAGTGTCATCATCAACACAAGGACACAGAGAGAAATCGAGGTGAGAGATGGAAGGGTAGCGGTGAAGGGTTCTTGGAAGAAACTCTAAGCGACGTGGCTTCACTGTTCTGCGGTGGGTGGACTCAATGGAGTGGAAGGACTTGTTGACTTGAGAGAATGACTTTCTGGCAAAAGGGTCGTCTTCAAAGTGGTCAAGGATCATGCAGATGAGCTCCTCCGTGAGAAGGTTGAAGAAATTGGTGTTGGGTGGTGATCGTGATTCCATGTTGTTGTTGTTCTTTCGTTGGTGTGTGGGTTTTTTTCAGGGATGGTTGAGGACAGAATCTGAGAGAGTTTCATGGGGATGGAGCAGATGATGTGGATGAGAATCAATGGAACATGGAAGATTCTGAGTGTGAGGGATAACCATTAACAGAAAACAGTGTTTCTGCTGAGGTGGTGAGGAGTTCGGTTGAGAATTGAGAGTTCTTTGGTCATAGGGGACGATGAAGATGTCAGTGTCAGATTACACTGTCGTCGACTTTGTCTTAGAAGAATTTACATTCGTTATGACCAAATCACCCTTGTTGTTTAATTATTCTTTTTTCTTTTCTAATTTTGGTCCACAAATACAATGTTTCGAAAAATCCAACTGAAGATTCAATTATCACACTTTTCAAGTTATAATTCAATTGATTTAATTAATTAAATTTTTTATGTAAATTATTATTAAATAATAATTAAATTAAATAATAATTAAATTAAATAATATTTAAATTAAAAATATGATTGATTCACGGTTTGATCAATTTAATCCATCGGTTAAATCTAATTTTTAAAACAATTGTTAAAAGTCTTGTGAATATGCAAGAAAACCTTATTCATTCAATGGAGCACAATTATTTAATTGAATAACTTTTTTTTTTGTAATTTTGTTGAAGAATTGTAATTTAAGTAAAAAGACACTGAAGAATTTTTTAATCAGTGTTTTTTTTTTTTACTTTTTTAGTTTTGCAAAGGTCTAACAAATATGTCATAAAAAGCTTGTTTATAAGTTTATTGAATGGAGCACAACTCCTAATTAGTATAAACAGTGTAGTGTTACTTAAATTATAATTCTTCAACAAAATTTCAATAATTTTATTCTTTTTTTAAAACTTTTATGCACCAACAAATAAAATTACTGTAATTTTGTTGTAGAATTGATTAATTTAAGTAATACTAATTTTTTTATACTATTTGATTTTATATCGAATCTACATCATTTTGTCTGAATTTTTTAATTTACACTCTTCCTCTTACACTAAGTTTTAGACTTTCTTTGCAATAAACTAAAATTATTGTAATTTTTTTCTGAATATAAATAAGTTGGGGGGATGGCTAAAGTTTAATGAAAATGAAAATTGTCTTTGATATAAAATAGCTAAAAGAAGTTGGGTAGGGGGATATATTTGGTATTGCACAAGAGAGAGGATATGAATGCAATATGGGGGAGTGGCTATCTGAGGTAGGAATTAGGATAGTACCTCCAAGTGCACATGGTACGGCGGCCACCACAACATATACTCACTTATGTTATTCACCATGTTACATGCTTTTCACAAAAGCTTGATGGAAACCCCAATCAATTTGTGACAACAGCTCTTTCCCGCAGAAATTCTTGTGTACCCATTTACGTACCTGGCTTTTCCGTTTTTGACAGAACTGTAACGTAAAAGAAATGTTGTAAACAATATTTTTACCCTTTTAGCTCATAAAGCAAATTTCAAGTTGTTCTACTTTTTATATCGAACTTTATCATTCAAAACTTAGTGTTACTTTTATAATTTATTACTCATGGACCAGGTAAAAAATGAAAACCCAGGACAGGTAAAGTCACCAAGTTCATCAATCTAGTTAGAAACTATACCCCGGAGCAAAAAGGAAATCAAAAGCATCTTCAATGTACAAGATGTAGAATACTAATTTCCAATTTTGTTTACGAAGAAAATGGTTTTCTTAGTGTAATTTTATAGTTTCTTTTATCGCTTTTGGGGTTGAGGCAACTATGGTGAAGAAAACTTTGTTCATATAAGCCGAAAATAAAAAACCTTTTGAAAGAACCGTTGGCGTTTAATCTAGGCTAAACAATCAGTCGTAGAACCTAGCTTACAAAGTAAGCAAGGTGATGTTTTACTGAGAAAATTTAAATAAACATACAATCAATAGCCATTATACCAGCACTATCTCAATCTTCCCACAAATGTGGTTTAATTCTCACATTGCATCATCTGGTTTCTTACTTCCTGTAAACTTACAATTTCCGCAGTTAGTTTCTTAAAGATCTACACTGAGTACGGTTTGTAAAAATCTCTTCAAGTACCCCTTCCCACAAATACAGGCAAGAGTTGGAAAAATACTGACTGCTGAAAATCAATCAGCTACTTCTTAGCAAAGGTTATAATCATGGGATTCTGAGGGGTGATTTTGAAGCCATGTAGAGCTTGCATGGCCATGGATGATTGCACCTCATCTTCAAAATCGACAAAAGCGATACCTGGCTTTGCTTCAATCAAGCGCACTTCCTTAAAACCAGGGTATTGTTCGAAGAGCATTTCAAGCATCCTACCAGTAGTTTCATGAGGCAAATTCTCTATGAACAAAATATTGTTTGGAGCAGCTGCTTCTTGGGCACCGGGTCCTTGACGGAACGAGGCCTGTAGATCATTGTACATAGTATATTTTAGTGCAAGTAATGTCAGAAAAGTGCATGAAATTCAACATGACCACCCATCATGTCCACAGACTAACAGTTAAACTGAAAAATATATGACAATAATCACGTCATTCTTTTATTTCGCTTGTTTTCTTCATGCTCATGAGACTATGAGATGTAAACATTGATCTGATGGCCCAAATTTTGTTAGAGGGGAGGGGGAAAATTGCTACATCAGCATTAATAAACTGTTCACAATCTACAGCCAATGTTCTGCCTAGAGAGAGAAAATTAGGCAGTATAAGTAACATGGAATAGAGGAACTTACTGTTGGGCCACCATTACTTGCACCTTGTGTTCCATTAGGCACAGCAGATTGCTGTGCTTCTTCAGCACGCCGCTTTCTTTCAGCTGAACAGGCAAAATTATGTCAGTCAAACTCAAACAATAACAAATTACTACCAATTCAACAAAGGAACTAACATTGATTTTTATGCAACAAGAGCAGAAAGTAATGGTGGAAGGCAGATTTTAGATCCCTTAAACTATGTACAGCTTAACAAAGAATGTCCAAATGTTGAAGTTTTGATATAGTTCTATTTAAAAAGATTAACATGGGCATTAAATGGCAACATTAATTTAATTACCCTGAAAAGGTAGCCTGCTTTTTTTTGGTTTAAAAAGGGGGGGGGGGGATAGAGAGCAGGTGGGTGGGTTAATTTACTCATCTTTCACACACATAATAGTAAGTTGGAAAACCATCACCCATGAATGACAGATTTGAAATCTTCAACAAGGCATAAGCAGCAGCAGGAAATTCATGTACAAGTCATATGCATATGGTCAAATAATGAATTTGGAATTTCGAACATGATACAATCCACTACTAGAAGCTTAACTTCACAGTAAACAATAACCTTACAACAGGAAATTTCAATCATATTATCTTTAGGCCAAGGAAATCCGAGGATTTTTGCTCAAATTCCCAGGCCAGGGAAGCATACATGATACATACCTCAAAAAGCTTTATTGGCTACATTCAAGAATAACACCAACAGAGGCACATTGGTTCAAACCACAGTATAATCACTTGCATACTTTCTACTTTTAAGGAACATTTTCAACTTTTTAAAACATTTTTAAACAATTTTTTTGTCAATTTTTATTCAGTTTTAAAATTCCCATACAGAGAAAACTGTCATGTTATCATATAATTAATTAAATAAATAAAATTAATTATTTCTTCTTTATAACTGCATTGTGGATGCCTCTATCTAGTTCTAATGACTAGTATTGCAATGCTACAACCTTATTATATATGATGGTTCAGTCATTTCAAACCGACATTAACACTTTAAAGGGACAAATACTAATGGTACATACAACATGCAAGAGTTCTAAAATATGAATTCAAAAAATGAGGAAGACTCCAGTTTGAAAGGAAACCATAAATGACTATTGTTCACCTTTCTCCTCTTGTTTCTTTTTCTTTTCCCTTGGAACATAACTTCCCTCTTCTTTAGCAATACAATCTGATTTCGTTTTCGCATATTGAATTCTCTGCATCAAATTATTTACACAAGAAGCTTTTAGATGCATCTTATTGATAGAAAGATAGACAAATCAAAATACCAAGCAACTATATAGGAAAAGACAAAAAAAGAATACAGGATATATCATCCAGATCTTTCAGTCTCATTCTTGATAAACATACTGCCTACAAGCCAATAGATGTTTGGATCAAAGAAAATTCAAAAAAAAAATTAAATAAGAATTCTCACAAGCAAGTATTTTTTGGCATAAAGACAGTAAGATAACCTGAATTGGCAATTAGAAATGGTTTCAAAGAGTTTAAATAAAGATATAGCAGATTCATTAACATAACTGTAAAGAAATTACCAACAGTACTATAACTTTATTTTTTATTTTTTTCGATAAACAAAGAAAAGTGTTATATGTCAATGTCAACAGTAATATGAAGTGGTTGGTTGAAAGGTGTTGATGGTCGGTGGCCGATTGAAAGGTGTCAGTGGTCAGTTCCCACGTTTTTTGGAATTAGTCATGTATCATGCTTTTAGCCATGTCTTAATAGGCCTTGTTTTTAGAGCTTTAATTATTGGTTTTTTCTAGGACTTGATTAGCTTATTTTTTAGGCCTAGATTAAGTGTATTGTTATTCCTCTATTCCCCTATATATACTTCCATCTTGTAATCAATCAGATTAGAGAAAATAATACAATCTTTTCTACATTTTCTACATGGTATCAAAGCAGTTCTTTCTTGGGACCGCCTCTGTTTCTCCTTCACTCTGAAACCTCTGCGTTTCTACTCTACTTTGCCCTATTAATTGTTTGGCCTTCATTGTCGACGATGCCAGCCTTCATCGCTGGATATTTCTGTTCGAAATACTTGAGGCCTTAATTGCCTAGAGAGCAAAAATATAAAGAATATTCGATCTCAACAGTCTGGAGAGTCACAAGGTGCATCAACATCACAAGAACTTGACTCTCAACCAAGAAAAGATTGAGAGGGTGAGATCGCTCATTAGCAACCTTGAGAAGCCTTCAAGTATTTGTTCTTTGGCATATTCAGGTAAGTTTCCTCTTTCAATTGGACTAAGTGTCTCAGGTACAACCTTTACCAATTATTAGATTGTAGATTCAAGACCTACTGACCATATGACTCACATCCAATAATTTTTCCACCTATTCTCCTTGTCCAAACAGTAAGAAAATAGCCACTGCTGATGGGTCTTTGACTACTGTTGCAGGCATAGGACACATCAAAATCAATTCATTAGTGAACTTAAAAAATGTTCATGTTCCTAGACTATCCACAAACCTTTTCTCTATACACAAACTCACTCAAGACTTAGGCTGCACTGTGATTTTTCACAACAATTATTGTATTTTTCAGGACAAAGATTTGGGGAGGATGATTGGACATGGTAGGGAATAGGATGGCCTCTACTACCTTGAAACACCAATGCAAAACAGATTGCTCCATTCCCTTAGTTCAGAATTTGTTTCAGTCAATAAGGAAAAGATTTGGCTTCACCACAACAAATTTGGACATCCATGCTTTAGAATTATTAAAATCCTTTTCCCTCCTTGTTTAGAGGTTTGAGTGTTGAAAATTTCCGTTGTGAAGGGTGTGAACTTGCTAAACACAAACACGTACCCTTTCCAATTAGTAATAAAAGCAGCTTTGTTCCATTTTACCTCATTCACACTGACATTTGGGGTCCATCTACCATTCTTAATGTTTCTGGGGCAAGGTGGTTTGTCTCCTTTATTAATGATTGCACTCGTGTTACTTGGATTTTCTTGATCAAACACAAATCTGATATCAGTACTGTCCTTCCAAATTTTTGTTCTATCATAAAAAATCAGTTTGGGATTACTGTCAAGAGATTTAGATCAAATAATGCAAGGAGCCTTATTTCAATGGATGTATCAATGGATGTCACATTCCATGAACACGAGCCTTATTTCACACAACCTTATCTTCAGCGGGAGAATTCAAGGGAAGAAAAGGAGAATTTTTTGCTGGATTTGGACTTGTCATTGCTGCCAGTATCTAAAGACCCTCCTTGCACATCTATGTCCAACCATACCCCTGAAAATTCACTTGAATCTGTACCCAGACCTGAACCTGTGTCTATAACCGCACCTAAACCCGTGCTCGAAAGACCACAAACAGCAGCACCTGAACCTGTGCTTGAAAAACCACAAACAGCAGCACCTGAACCCATACTTGAAAGACCACAAAGAGACCCTATTCTTGAAAATCTGAGATTCGGCAAAGGCAAAGTGTTCACAAGGAAGAAGATGGCCATCCTAGAACTTGTGCAAGTCCAAGAATCCAACTCCGAGCCTTTGAATGAGGTAATAATTTCTAACTCTTCATTACAAAATGAAACTGAACTTCCTATGGATAATGATGACCAAAACCTATCCATAGCCATCAGAAAAGGAACAAGAGAGTGCACTAAACGACCACTGTACCCTCTTGCACACTTTATGTCCTTCAAAAAATTCTCACCATCACATAGGGCCTTTCTAGTCAGCCTAAATATCATTACCATCCCTACCACCCTATCCGAGGCTTTGTCAAATGAAAAATGGAAACAAGCTATGAATGTGGAATTGGAGGCATAAGAAAAAAACAAAACCTGGGAGCTGGTGCAGTTACCGGTAGGAAAGAAACCTGTGGGGTGTAAATAGGTGCATACAGTGAAGTATAGAACAGATGGGACAATAGAAATATACGAGGAACAATTGGTTTCCAAAGGGTATACCCAAACCTATGAAATCAATTACCTAGAGACTTATGCTTCAGTTGCAAAGATGAACACAGTAAGAGTTTTATTGGCATTAGCAACTAATTATGATTTGGACTTACAGCAGTTTGATGTAAAAAATGCATTCTTGCATAGAGATCTAGAGGAAGTAATATACATGGAGGTTCCATCAGGCTACGAGAAGACTCTAAATGCCAATACTGTGTGTAAATTGAAGAAGGCCTTGTATGGCCTTAAGCAATCACCACAGGCATGGTTTGGAAGATTTGCAAGAGCTATGTTGACTATGGGATACATACAAAGCCAATGGGATCACACACTGTTTATTAAGCACTCTCCTTCAGGGGGAGTCATGGCACTCTTGGTGTATGTGGATGACATAATAGTGACGGGAGATGATGTTAAGGAGAAACAAGTTTTAAATCAGAGTTTGGCTAAAGAATTTGAGATCCAATCATTAAGAATACTAAAATACTTCCTTGGAATTGAGTTCGCTCATTCTAGACAGGGTATTTTTATCTCCAAAAAAATATATATGTTACAGATTTACTCAAAAAAAACAAGTAAGACCGCCTGCAAACCAACAAGCACATCCATAGATCCGAATGTGAAACTTGGAACAACAGAAGATGTTGCAATGGATAGAGAAATGTTTCAATGTCTGATAGAAAGATTAATTTATTTATCTCACACACAACCAAATATTGTGTATGCAGTAAGTGTAATTAGCCAATTCATGCATAGCCTGAAATAAGTTCACCTACAAGCAGCTCATTGGGTACTACAATATCTCAAGGGAACACCTGAAAAATGCATTTTATTTAAGAGAAATGGATGTTTAGTACTTGTAGCATACACTAATGCTGACTATGCTGGATCACTGATTGATATAAAATCAACCTCTGGGTATTGCACCTTCCTTGGTGGGAATCTTGTGACATGGAAGAGTAAAAAACAGAATGTGGTAACACAGTCTAGTGCAGAGGTAGAATTTTGAACTATGGCACAAGGTGTGTATCAATTACTTTGGTTAAAAATCATTCTTGAAGATTTGAAGATCAAAAGGGATGGACCAATCAGACTCTATTGTGATAACAAGTCTGCAATCAACATTGCTCATAAACCGGTACAACATGACAGAACAAAGCACATTGAAGTTGACAAACATTTTATCAAAGAGAAGCTGAAAAGTGGATTGATTTGTACACCCTATGTAACTACACAAGGTCAACTTGTTGATATACTCACCAAAGGGTTAAGCAGTACAGTATTCCAAAATATTTTATCCAAGCTGGGAATAGAGAATACCTATTCACCAGCTTGAAGGAGTGTGTCAACAATACTATGAAGTGGTTGGTTGAAAGGTGTTGATGGTCGGTGGCTGATTGAAAGGTGTTGGTGGTCGGTTCCCACATTTTTTGGAATTAGTCATGTATCATGTTTTTAGTCATCTATTAATAAGCCTTGTTTTTAGAGCTTTAATTATTGCTTTTTTCTAGGACTTGATTAGCGTATTTTCTAAGCTTAGATTAAGTGTATAGCTGTTCCTCTATTTCCCTATATATACTTCCATCTTGTAATCAATCAAATTAGAGAAAATAATACAATCTTTTCTACATTTTCTACAGTCAAGAACAGTACTATAACTTGATTACCATAGGTTTGTCATAAAAGGGGAAGTTTTGCATTTGCCGCACTGCATTACTGGCAGCAGTTACTTCACTAAAACAAACCCATGCTTGTCCTCGAAGCTTGAGTGTCTTTAGAGCAACAACATCCAAAATCCTTCCATATTGAGAGAATAAGCAATACAGAGATCTCTTTAACTCTGCCAGATTGACAAGAAAACATAATATAATGTTAAATTCTGACATCGGATCAACAACAAAATCAATTAAGAAAAACCCTAAAGTTATCACAAAAGCAGTAAAGAACATATCCAATTACAATATCTGAAATGCAAAATCATGGGCAAGATTCAAGCAAGGCCACTACATATATATCATCGTTTGAGCACATTATCTATAAAATTAAGTTCCATGTTGTCCATTTGAGACATGCCCACCCGAATTTAAGTTTCCCACACAACAATCAATAAGATTTTAACATAAGAAAATACAACAATTATATCACTAATTCAGCAAGAAACTTAAAACCTAGTTGAAGTTTTGCAGGCACTACTACTGCCACCAAATTATATCACTGTTCACAAACTCACTGCACTACGTTTCTAAGCTACCCATTAAAAATTCACAAGCAAAGTTGCAATCTTACCAAGTTTCAAAAGTACAGTGAACCTAGAAAACAGTTGTAACTGAAACCAAAATACAAAATTGAAGTAAACGACAGTCCAAAAGCACGCGTTTTGACATGGCAGGAACAGTTGTAAGAGATCTAAGAGGTTTTTGGAAAAGGTGAAGGGAGTGAGGGAAGGCAGTTACCATCTTTCTTGACTTTTTCGTTGAGATTCTTGATGTAAATGGTCTGGTTGGGAGGTATGTCTCCTGACAGCATTCTCTCCTCTCTCTCTCTCTCTCTCTCTCTCTCTGCTTCTGGTGAAGAGGAAGGTGGAGCAGTGGAGCCCTAGTAGAATCGAATGCTAGAGAGACAACGTTGTTTTGTTTTTGGGGCTTTTCATGGAAATTCAAATTTAACAAGCTGAGTCAGGCCCATCTTCACAAACCGATAGCAATGCCATATGGTCAAATGGGCCTAACATGATACATTACTATAGTATATAAGAAAACAAAATAAAAGACGAAATAATATAAATAAATATTGAGAGAAAAATACTTGCACAAATAATATTAGGTATGTGTATAATTTGGACTATTTAGAAAAAGTTACAAAGGATAAAAGTATTATCCAATGACTTGCATAGGTGTATGTGAACAATGTGTGATTGTAAATTTGTTCAACTGTCATTACTCATAAAATTGAATTTAAACAAAGTGAATAAATTCCATTAACAAAATAAATAGACCAAAATAATATAAGACCAGTTTATAACATGAAATCAATTCGATTTAACTTTATATAAAGAATCAAGATACATAAAAAAATTTAGGTATGTGTGTAATCTGAATCATTTAGAAAAAGTTACAGCATGGGAATATATAAAGAATGTATAAGTTTCAGCAAGTATTTCTCTTAAATATGTACCAAAAAAAGTATTACTCTTAAATAAATATATGAATAGTACTTGTTAAAAATATGGGAAAATATTGATTTGTTTTTTTGCAAGAAACAATAAAATTTAGTGAATAATTCGTGTTATTTGAGATAACTGTGAAAGTTTGATTATTTCAATAATCGAATAATAATTAAGTAAAAACTTAATTATTTCAATAATCGATTATATTTAGATATATATGTTAGTTTAAAATGATTTTAAACTAATCTGTTTTATATAGATAATATAAAAAAAAATCGCTTTTATGTATTAAATTATTAAAATAGGTATAGAATGATTAAAAAAATTATTTGATTGATAAAAAATATTATTTGATTAAGGATAAAATAATATTTACATCTCAAAGTAAAAAATAATCCCAACAGCTTTTAAGCAAAATGCTCAACATATAGCTTTTGCTTCAACAACTTTTTTCTCCAATTGAAAGTTGTTGATTTTTTCCTTCCTCAAACCCAAACAAGTTGCATGATGTGTGCAATAGCTGAAATGAAAAAAAAAAAAAACTGTTGATTCAACTAATTTAGCTGAACCAAACATGCTCATATATTGTGGCAATGCCCAGACCTTTGATGAATTAATCCTTACTTTTATATATCTTATGCTATAAGTTGCATTTGTACAACCAAGATAGAAATTCCATAATTTGGTATTTCTTTCTATTGGTTGCAGTTTGCATGACATGATCAGTGAAAATATTTGAGGGATTAATTTCACAATAATAATTAAAAAAATTTTTAAATAAATTTATCTTTAAAATAAGTAAATAAAAGTGTATCCACTTTTAAATCATTTAGCGAATTAGAATTTCAATGTACTTTATCAAATCAAAGGTGCATATACTTTTAATTATCACTTTAAATACAAGCTCAATTTAAAAAAATCTTATTTCTAATAAATACGAGAATACACGATAAAGAGACCAAAAAAATGGTCAGTGACAGTGTATAACGGTTTTCATCATTTTTTAGATATATACATATTTTTTGTATGATCAATTTTGAGATAAATATTTAAAAAGGAACGACAAAAAAATAAAAAAATAAAAACATTTGTATTATAGTTGTTGGCATGAACCCGTGAAAATTAGGTTGAATGAACTGACATTAGAATTGAGCTCATAGCAGTTTTGGGTCAGAAAACTTGGGAAAATTTTTATACACGGGAATATTCTCTCAACAATTTTATAATTGTTTAAATTTATTTTAATAATATTTTTTAATTCAATGATTGTATGATTATTCAATCTCTACGTATAACTTTTTTATTAGAAAAAGTATTATTCATAAATTTGACTCATTTACTAAATAAGTGTAAATAAAGTAAAATTTATCAAATAAGTATAACTCAAAAAATAATTATCAAAATAGTACAAAATAAATAATATATAATAGTAAGTCGTAACTCTCAGTCACAACTTATATTTAATCATTTTTTTATTAATTTATGAGAATAAGTCATTGATACGAACCAAAACTTATCAATTGTTAATTTTTTTTTTACGGCATACTAAAGTCATACTTTGCAAGCATGACTTGTTATTTTTTTTTACTGAAGTTGTAGCTAGGAGTCATGATTTTTTTTTTTTTTTTGTGATATATGACTACACATGTGCTTTTCTAGTTATTTTTAAGGAACACAATCTCAAAAGTGTATCATGCCATGTACATAGACAATGTTACTGACCATATGCTAGAAAAAAGTCATACATACTAACAAATTGTACTGTTAAACCATTACATTAAAGTACCCTTTTCTGACCTTGAATGGAAGAAAAATCAGGGTCCTCAGGGGTGATGTCTTCAAATGCAAGCTCAATATCATTGTCTATGTACATGGCAGAATACACTTTTGAGATTGTGTTCCTAAAAAATAACCAAAAAGGCACATGTGTAGCAATATATCACACAAAAAAAATGTAATGACTAAAGTTAAAATAATGGATGATAGTGTAAGATTAGTTGGAAAATGGTAAGTCATTGGCTATAAGAGTACTTGATTAATATGGTTCATTAAGAAAATTGCATAAGAAAGGAAGCTATTAGAACTCAATAACTTTTAAGCTAAATATTACTTTCTATTAGAATAGCCATTTAGCATGACCACATAAATTATCTTTTTGTGAAATACCATATTCTTATGGAGCATCTCAGCCTATATTTCCCACTTTAGGTATATAAAGATTAACTATTCCACATATATAAGATGACATTAATGTTTGTTCTTTTGTATTTTATCACAGTAAATGGATGATTTGAATTATTTACTTGATTTTTGGTGCTAAAGATAGCCATACCAAGTAGCAATGGACAAGTTGAACATAATGAATGACTGAAGATTGACATCAGTTCAGTTTTAGATTTTCAAGCAATTTTAGTGCGAGCAAAGCGTTTCTTATTCAACATGAGCGTCGTGCGTGTGACTGTGCTGACTAGAAGCACGGTGCTCATACACAATAATGTTCCTTTCTAAAGGCTTTAAACTTATCTAGGATTTGATAGTTATGTTTTGACCAAAACTTGGAAGTGAAGTGGCAACGTCTTAATCTCCAGTTGAATTTGTTGGAAAAGCATAGTTCTTTCTTTCTTCTTAATCCTTCACTCTTGCCAAACTTTGTTGATATTTGGACTGTTTCTTTGATCTTCCCACGTTTGATTAACATCACAGAGCCTATAAACTGGATTGATGGAATTAAAAAAAGGACAAGCTCGTGGTAAGAACTTATCGATATTTAAACTTTTTACTGGCCTTTTATCATTATTAAAACATGCACATGAACAATATGATTGATACGCTTACATTCTTTGATAGTAGCTTTTGCAAAATCAGGAAACGTGAGGCTTCTGCCTAATTAAGTTGCTCTGCGGATGAGAAATATGTGGTAACATTTGAGGTATGTCTTAAATTGCTTAATGACGTCCATTTTATCATTAGTGTGACACTTAATTAGCACCATTGGTTTGTTAGAGTGGTTTTTAGAAAAGGAACTAATCGTCTTAACTTGACATCTAATTATTTTTTTTCTCTATTATTAAGTTCAGTGTGTTTCATATATGTGTGTGAGAGTGTGCGCTTTATATGTTGTAAAGTATTTATATTACTTGAGTTGTACATATGCAATGCACATGATAATATTAAATATAAAACTTATGAAGTAATATAAATATAATAAAATAAAACTTAATTTTATTAAAATATTTTTTTAATAATGATAAATTAAATTATAAATAAAAGATAAGTTTATTATACATTAAAATATTTTCTAAATTTAATTTCAAATAAAAATAAATAAATAAATATATACAAAAATTAATAATAACCTAATAAAAATCTATATACCATATTTGAATTAGAAGTAGATGATTTTAATTTAAATATAATGTGACATTAATCTAGAAAAATTGATGAATAATTTCTTATAAAAATGTAGAGAAAAATATTATCTGGATTTAATATTAAAAAATAGAACAAGAAATGGATGTTTCATCAAATAAGATGATGAAGTATTATGCTATGACTTTATTTACCAAAATATTAATAATATTTGTAGGAAAGTAAACTACTGTTGTGGAACCCACTAATGTGAACCCACCTTTATTTAAGTCTTATTAATGTTTCATATTCAAGATCATATACGTTATTAGTATTAGTAAATTAAAATAAATAATATCTTATACTTTTACATTGATTATGAGCAATTTTTAGGGTTGAACAATTTAAGATTAAAAAAAAATCTTTCATATTTTTGCATAACATTATCTATTATTAGTTTGATAACATTGTTAACCACGTGATTCATTTAAATCTTATCTTATTCAAAATAAAATTGATTCAAATTAATAAATTTTAAATTTATTTTAAATTAAACCAATAATTAATTTAAATAACAATTGTAATATTTAAATGACTCATAATACGTTAATCAATGTTTAACACATTAATTATGAAGACATGCAATCAAAAGTCTTATTTGGGCTATTTGGGCTCATGAATATTAAAGTAAAGAAAATTAAATTTATTTCTATAAAAATATGTTAATAAATATTTATTTTTTCATTAATATGCAAATAAATATTTAAATTTTGAATTAATTGTATTAATTTATTACAATAACCACATCCGATAATTCAACTTTGAACAAATTTTCTAGCTCATCATTAATGAACTTTAAGATAAAAATTTTGACACCAAGAAAATATTTATCTACCAATTAGCAATAATAACCATTATTGCTCCTTACTAAGTCTTTTCTTCTTCTTTTTTGGCTTTTTGGTTAACATATTCTTTTTAAGATTTTTATTTAGTTTTACAAATAAATTATAATTAACCATATCAGTAATAATTTAATGATATTTTACTTTATTATTATAGGAGTTATCTATAAAAACATTTGACTAACATATATTATTTATTTAAATTTTATTTCAATTAAAATCAAATTCATTCTAATTAATAATGGGTAAATTTATTTTCAATTAACCAATAATTACTTAAAATAATAATTGTAATATGTAAATTGCACATAATACATTAATTAATGCCTAATATGTTAATTATGGAGACGAACAATCAAAAGTCTTATTTGGGTTTATGTATATTAAAGTAACAAAAATTAGATTTATTTCTATAAAAATATGCTTATAAATATTTGAATTTTGAGTTTATTGTACTAAGAAGGTCTCCAATGATATAAGTAGTAAGAAAGTCTATTCTGGGTTTTGTGAAAAACTGTAGAGCAAACCCAGAAAGAGGAATAGGGGTAGAACAATAATTTAGCTTTTTGTTTTTTTAATTATTATGGAGGCAGTAGTAGTTTTTTTTTTTTTTTTATTTGTGTTTTTGTTGTATTGTATTTGTTTAATTTATTTATTAAATGATGACTTTTGTGCATGTGGCATATATTAAATAAGATAGCATATGTCAAAATAATGCCACATGTCAAGCAAGTAATACATTTACTTATTGACAAATAAGATGCATGACAATTTTTTAATATATGTATCTTCTTTTTTATTATATTATTATTATTATTATTATTAATATTTTGGACATAAATTATTTTTCTCTTATTTATCCTTTTTAATCTGAAATGATTTTATTTATTTTTCACTATCACTATTCATTATATCTTAAATGATTAAAATCTTTCCTATTTTTGCATTATATTCTCTATCATTGTTGACCATGTATAATTTGTTTAAATTTTATCTCATTTGAAATTAAATTCATACTATTTAATAACAGGTAAATCTTTTTGATTAAACTAATAATTAATAAATTCATACTAAATTAAACATTTCCTTCGTTATAGGTCAATAATTAGATTAGAAATATTTATTTATGGTATTATGTAATATAATCCATTTATTTCACCATCTAATAAATTCATTGATTGACCAAAAGTTTCAGCGTTATTAATATATTTAATTTATTATTATAATAACAACTCTCAAATTATTTTGCCATCCTTGGTATTTGGCACTACTTGGCCATCCTTGGTGCACCATAAATAGGTTTTATTATAATAGAAAAGTTGGCTAAATCAAATCTTAGTTCAGTTCAGTTAGACAAATATTAGTCTCAGTTAGACTCGCAAGTGTGTTCCTAGCTTGCAATTGGTCCAATTCCAAACTTTCATGGTGCATTGAAGAGTGTTAGGCTAAAGCGCAAGCAAGAAACCTAATCAGAGTGATCGTTGCAGTCTTAGATCGTGTACTTGCACTTGTCGGGGGTATTCCAAAGTTAGATGGTCCGGTCGCGACACAGATGACGTCCTTGGTGTGGCCGACGAAGCGGTGGATGGAGGTACTAACGATGAGATCCTAGAGGTGGAGCTTATCGTCCCATGAGCCTAATATAAGAGGGTGAACTGGCCATGTCCAATGATATAAGCAGTAAGGTTTTGTGAAAAGTTATTCATCAAAACCTAGAAAGAGGAATAAAGGTGGAAGAATAAATCAACATTTTGATTTTTTTTAATTATTATTATGGTAGTAGTAATTTTTTTTTGTTTTTTATTTTTTATTTGTGTTTTTGTTGTATTATATTTGTTTAATTTATTTATTAAATAATTTTTATCTATGTGTCATTTTTTTGATACATGTCTCATGTTGTCACTTCAAATCATATTTAACAAGAAATTGTCACATAAGATAATATATGACAAAGTATTAAGTACTTTAGATATCACATGTCAAACAAGTAATGTATTTACTTGTTGACAAGAAAGAACATGATAATTTTTCATGTGGTATTTTTTTTTTTTCTATATTATATTGAATATTATATTGATTAAAAAGAAAAGAATTATTTTATTTGGTATATAATTAATATTTTCGCTACAATTAAGTTTAGCGTGCTTCACGCTGCATACATTTTTCATGTGCTTCACGTTAATCCTCTTGGCATTCGTATTATCAAGATCACAAGATGCATGTGTATTTGATTTGCATCTCCGTTTATTATACGGTTCTTTGATCCAGCTGAAAGGAGAAGATATGGAAGGAGAAAGAGATACACATTTTCTTTTCTAACAATTAGAGTCCTATATGTATACGTGTAGGATACAAATTTTTTCTTCATGAAGGTAACGCATGAACTTCCGTATACGTACGACTATCCTCAGAAGATTGAGTATCTCCAACAAAGACCAATCGACTAATTCTGTGTGATCCATTTCTTACCACTGAAAGTAGATTCATCAGCTTCCATTTTCAAGAAAGTTGCAAAAATAATTAATGTTTAAGGGTCAAGTTCTCAGCAGTGACTCACTTTCTAATCAGCAGCCGAAGGCCCACCCCTGCAACTGCAAACAACCTAACGTTTATTTAACCAAGACCAAGAAAATAAAAAGTTTACGTATTTTATTTGTTCTTTGTTTTTCTTTTGTGTCTTTCTATTTTTGAACTTTGAATTGAACTTCTCTATATAAGTTCATATGCAGACCTTCTTCATCTTCACCATTCATTTATCTCTTGCTTTCCTCGTAATCCATCTTGTTTTCTATCAACCATGTCCGATAAAAGCCTCAACACTGACCACTTTAGGGGGAAGGATAACAATTCTCCCATGCCTAAAAGGTGAGTTCATCTCCATTTTACTGGACCCCTTATATATAGCTAGCTATTTTATTTACTTGTTCATCCTAATTTTGTTGAGCACCTCAAAATGTCTAGCATATATAATTCATTTGGTTACTAAATTATAAAAATTGTAGATTTGGTTACTAATTTGTCTTGTTTTCACCCCTTTGGAGTCATATGAGCAAAACTTAAAGTGGTTTTTCCTTTCTCCAAGTATAGCGTGTATGTGCTGGTGTATGTATTACTGGATGAGTATGTTTTATTACCGATTAAAATATATAGGTTTCTAAATCTCCTATTTCCGGCCAAAAATAATAATAATAAGGTAATTCTGTACCATATTTCCTTTAGTTGACTTATATTGGGTAAGCACATGTACTAGGTATTATTAATAAGATTACCATGCATAATTCTTTTTGCGTAGGTTGGAGGGACAAATTGCAATTATAACAGGTGGAGCCAGAGGAATTGGAGAGGCCACAGTTAAGCTTTTTGTAAAACATGGAGCCAAGGTAGTCATTGCTGACATTGAAGATGCCATTGGCACTGCACTGGCTAGTTCATTGTCCCCTTCAGCTACCTTTGTGCATTGTGACGTAAAATTAGAGGAGGACATCAGAAACTTGATAGATATGACGGTGTCCAAATTCGGCCGCTTGGATATCCTTTTCAACAATGCTGGGGTTCTTGGAAATCAGTCAAAGAACAAGAGCATCATGAACTTCAATGCAAATGAATTTGATCATGTTATGGGGATCAATGTTAGAGGAACTGCACTTGGGATGAAACATGCAGCCAGAGTCATGGTGCCTAGAAGGCGTGGCTGCATCATTTCCACATCCAGTGTAGCTGGTTTAATGGGGGGCCTTGGTCCACATGCTTACACAGCTTCAAAACATGCCATTATAGGGCTTACCAAGAATGCAGCTTGTGAGTTAGGAAAATATGGCATTAGAGTTAACTGTATATCTCCTTTTGGGGTAGCCACTTCCATGCTTGTCAATGGATGGAGGAGTTGTTTGGAGGATGAGGAGGAATGCATGGATTTAGGGGCACCGTGTGAAAAAGAGGTTGAGAAAATGGAGGAATTTGTCAGAGGGCTAGCTAATCTCAAGGGTCCTACACTAAAATCTAATGATATTGCAGAGGCTGCTCTTTATTTGGCTAGCGATGAATCCATGTATGTGAGTGGTCATAACCTTGTCGTGGATGGTGGGTTCACCGCTTCAAAAAACTCTTTGGGGTTATAGGCCTTTAAATTTGCCCTTCGTTAAACATTGTACTCCCAATTAATTAATTATGAAGTAATGCAAAATAAAAGGTTAATCATATGATATCACGATAATTTTTTTCACAAAAGTAGCTTTTCAGCTAAACGTACTCTTTTAAGTATTTTGATTGTAAGTTTTTCTCAGCAAACAAAACAAAATAAGGTAATCTAAATTCAAACTAAAAAACAATTGATATGACACTGATGAAATTAATGTGCTTAATTAGAATTTCATGACACCTTACATGTGTGAAATTACGTATAGCCACCATATGAGTAGTACTCCCACGCATATAACGTGAGAGCTTCTGTTTAAACAGTGAGTCCGCCAACATATCTATAGTGCCTAATCTTCGCTTTCAAACATTCAGAATCAAGCAACAAAGAAGCAAAGACTTTTTTAGTTTATAGGAGTAGGTTGAAATTGAATTTTTGTAAGTTAAAAATTAATTTTAGAAATGGTATAAAATAAATAGTATTATATAGTAAGTCATATTTTCTAATCATGATTTACATATAATTTTTTTATTTTAAAAGAAGTTGTGACTCTCAATTACAATTTATCTCTTTGTCATTTTTTTATTATATATTTAAAATGAAGTCGATTTTCATATACGACTTACGCTTATTTTATTTTATTTTTTAAATGAAGTGAAGTCATGCTTCATATGCATGACTTCTTTGATTTATTTTTTTAGCATTTTGATATAAGAACCACAACTTCTTATCTTTTTATTTTTATTTTCATTTTATAATTTGATACATAAATATCATGGTTCTAACATCACAAACTCACAAATTTTGTCGTTTTAGGAGTACAAGTTTTATACTTGGCTATCTTTGCTAACATCGTCATGAGTTAATTTTAGACCGTTTATATATTAATGATATTAAATCTACTTATATATTTTTATCTTCTTTGAGCAATAATATTAATTAATATTTAAAAATTAATAACTACATATATTTACCTGTTTATATGGGACACCACGTGATTTATGTGTGGTATATGGTGTCCATGTAAACTGATAAATATATGTAGTTGTTAATTTTTAACTATCAACTAATATTATTGTTTAAAGAAGACAGAAATAAGAAAAAGATATTTAACCTAATTAATATGTAAACGGTCTAAAATTAACAATATGATATTAGCAGCATTATTAGGTATTAAAAGTTATATTTCTAGGACGGCACCACCTGTTACACACACACAAAAAGTTGTGAGCTTTATGGCATTGGAAACATGATATTTACGTATCAAATTATAAAAATAATAATAAAAAAGATAAGAAGTCATGATTCTTATGTCAAAATGTCAAAAAATTAAAATCAAAGAAATCGTTCATATGAAACACAACTTCACTTTACTATAAAAAAAAACGTAAGTCATATATGAGAACTACAACTTTATCTTACATATAATTAAAAAAAATGACAAAGAGGTAAGTCGTAATTGAAACCACAACTTCCTTAAAATAATAATTTAAAAAAATATTGACATAAATTGTAATTGGACAATACGACTTTTTATATAATACTATTTGTTTTATAATATTTTAAAAATTAATTTTTAACTTACACTTGTTAAATAAATTCAACTTCAAATTACACTTATGCTATCATATAAAAAAGTCAAGAAGCAAGTTATTCATATAGGTGGGAATTCATGTAACTAAGGCTATGTTTGCACACATGATAGTATAAGAGTTGATAGTATAAGCTAATAGGATAAAGGTTGATAGTATAAAAGATCTGATTAACTCTTATACAATCAGATATTTGATATACAACAGTATAAGAATTTAGATAGTATAATAATTATTTAATATTAAGATAATACCCCTCAAAAAAAAAAAACTAGTGTGCCGTGGCGTCTTCTTCTCTTCCCCTATTCTATACCAGATTTCATCCCCTATTCAAAAAAATGGCTTCTTGAAAAACAAAATCAAGTGTTCCTCCACCATGCATCTTGGTTCATTTCGATGTTAGCCTCCACAAGAACATAGCCAACACGGAGATGGTTGCAAAGTCAGGACATGGTTGTAGAGAAGGAGATGGCTGGAGCAATCGCGCACCATCGTTTCCAATTGGAGCAAGAGGGATACGACGAAGGCTAGTGGTGGATCTGGTGGTTGAAGATTTAGTGCAGATGGTGCAGATTCAGTGGTCTCACAATGGCGTGGGTTAGTTGTGGTGGCAAATCTGAGTTTCTACGGGTGGAGGCGCGACGCTGAGATGCGGAGGAGTGAGGCACGGTGGTGAACGACTGCTATGCGGGTGGGTGGCTACGCGTGGTGCTATTTCACGGATCTGGCTACTGGATGGAAGCTCTGCGTGGTGGCTGGAAACGATGGTGATGGTTGCTTGGTCATAGTTTGGTCATTGACGGAGGTTTTGGGCCGCTGTTAGTGGTGGTGGGTTATACGGTGGTGTGAGCATGGGGTTGTTGCGTGATGATGAGGCTTGCAGGTGATGGAACTTAGTGCATTGGTGGTTGTGGACAGTGGTGAGAGATTTGGATGGAGAGGATGAAGTTAAGGGGTTGGGTGGGAAGTGATATCCTATCCGGTCTTATCATGGGATGAGAGAAAATATTATTATCAGGTTAGAGTAGGATAAAAATATTTAGTTTGATTTTATTATACTATCAAGTTATATCATCAAATACTTAATAAGACATGATAATATTAGTTAATACTATCAGGTCCTTCTTATCCTGTCCACCAAACACAACCTAAGTTTGAAGTGGGAATGTTCAAAAAGGTCTCTTGTGACTACAAGTAATTAACCTTTAGAAATTGTGGGTGGGTGGTACTATTAGGACGGAAAGGGTTACGGGGGAGAAATAATTGTGTTGACATGTTCGGTAGACAATAATACTATATTAATTAATAATTAACACATTGTTATTTTTAATATAATATAATTCTATGAGATAAAAATTTATATAATTATTTAAGAAGTGTTTAGAAACATTGAAAACAAGATATGTATGTACATTGAAGTTGTTTTTTTATGATGAATGTTATTTGGTTTTACAAAAAATTTTAAAAATAGATATTTATATCTGAATTGAATTTATGATAAAATTAGTTCTTAAAAAATCAAATCAAAGTTAATTTTTTCTTAATCCAATTTTTTTGTGGATTCTCTCTCTTTCTTTTTATTCTCTCTTTCTCTCTCATAAATTTTTTTTACCTCAATATTTAAATTTTAAACTTGTTTATATATCAAAAAATAAAAATTTAAACTTTTATGATTTTAAAAATAGTTTAAATTTTTTTTAATCAAATTAAGAGTAAATTAAAACTAGTTATAAAATATCCTATATTTTGATTATTAATTTATCTTAAATAGTTCTAAACAAATTTTAAAAATTGTCAAACTAACATTAAATATTAATTGGTTTAATTTATATAATTATATAAATAAGTTCTCCGCAAATATTTTTCCTGACCTGCCAGAGAAGGGTTAAACATTTAAATATGAGAGAATGAAAAGGGCACACAAAATGATACTATATGGTGCTCGGGAGACAATTTAGCAAGAAGCCATTGGTAAGTAGACCGCAATAAGACATGGAAAGTGATGGAGATCAGTAATATGCACATGAATCCTAAATTAGATAATTAGTAAATCTACTATAAAAATATTGTTCAATTACCTTTTTTATGAATCAAGATAAATATTCAGGAATAATACAGAGCCAACAAATAACTAATAACACATGCAGTACACAACTGCATATCATATCAGAGATCTCTGATCTGTATAAAGTAAGTTTACCTGCATTTTTTCCTAAATCAATAAAGAATGCTTAAATTTCACATCTGCACGCAACATAGCCCAGCAAAAAAGCTCACCTTGTTTATGCTTTGTTTGTTTCAAGAGAAAATGGGAAGAGAGAAAATGAGAAGAGAGAAAATAGAGAGAATATGTGATTTTCTCTCATTTGACATAGCAAAGAAAACAGAGAAGATAGAAAACTTTGATGTGGGATATCCACCCAAAACATTTTCTCTCCTCAGATGCGCAGAAAATAGAGAGGTTGTGTGATATTGATATCAAATTACCCTTATACCCTCACATTCAGATCTAAAAATTTGCATTTCCCATTTCCCCATTCTTTTCCTACGCAGAAGTGAGCTCCTACACTACCCTGTCGCGTGTGTGCTCCGTTGCGTCCCTCCTTTGCCGTCGCTCCGGTCAACTGCAATCGCGGAGCTCAGATTCAGGCCCTCCGCTCCGTTGCGCCCTTCGCTTCCGTCCAACGCCGCGTCTCTCCTCCGCTTCTCTCAGCCGTCGGTTTTCACTTTCTGGTAAGCAAATGGTCTTCGTTCCTCACCACTTCAAATTTTTTTTGTTCTTCTTTTTGTTTTTTCTTTCCTCAGTACATCATCCTTCCTTGTTTACTTTTCCAATTTATTTTTTTAAAATGCCCCCATTTCTGCTTTTGGGAAATTTCCTTCCATGCCAATTTCCCTTCTCCAATTTATTTATTATATAGTTTATATGGGTTTTCATGGATATTCAACTTTTCATTACCTATGGAAGAGAATTTTCTCTTCCCACTGGACCATAAGAATAGTATAGTCACATTCAATGTTGCATCTTATGCTCTTGTTCCCTTCTGGTTGTTCCAATTTTAGTTTCTTACTGAGAGAGAGAGAGAGAGGGAAGAAAAATTGGGAGCTCTGATAGTGCCAAATAACCAAGCTGAATATGTGTTTCTTTTTTTATTAATTATATTGAAAAGTGATTAATATAACAGAGTTGTCAAGGGTTAGTTTTCTGATTTACCATAGTTTCCTATAACTACCATATATTATTTCTGAATATATTTACTTTTTAATATTTTCCTTATTACTGCTTCTATAGTGATAACAGCTAGAAGTGATATTATTGATTGATAAACTAGGGCAACAAGATGTCTTTTAGAAGTGGGTCTGATCAGCAACCGCAAAGGCAGATACTGCGGACTCACACTGCTGGGAATTTAGGAGCAGACCCGATCTTGGACAGTGAAGTGGTGCCTTCCTCACTAGTTGAGATAGCTCCCATTCTCCGTGTGGCTAATGAAGTAGAGGCTGCTAACCCACAAGTTGCTTATCTCTGTAAGTTGCTGTTGTATTCTCTTTATATGTGTGTGTGTGTGTGTGTAATCATTTTTGGTTAGGTTACTGTAGGATAAATTCCTATTCTGTTAGGATATGTAAAAGTTAAAAGTCCAGTATTGTTTAGAAGCTTACTCGTTTAGAAGAGTTGACAACATGTTGCTAATAATCAGTGAGAAAGGAAAATAAATGTGGTGTATGCTCTCATTCACCAGGTGACTTACTAGATTTTTAATTTGATTGGAAATGCTTCTGAGGGTTGTATTAAAAATGGCCTGGTGTATTTTCCATCATTGGATATTTTATAGAGTTTTGCGGGTGGGAAATTTCTTGGTATGTCAGAACCAATCTTTGCATGAATGATTCATTTTATTTGAAAAGATACTCATAGTTATGAGTGCATTTTGTTTTTCTTAATTTCTTAATAAATTTATTGTTTTTTAAAATGTCAATGATCTGTAATTCTGGTTCTTCAAAAACTTGCAAAGGAATGAAACTGCTTTTTATGCGAGTTGCATTGTTTCTTTCCTTTTATTGGTTAGGTCATCAAGTAACTGCTCTTTATAGAGCTCATCATTTGTTAATTCTATCAAATTATTGTATGTTTACTTCCTTTGTTTCTGAAATCACTTTGTTGCAAGTTCTTCTTTTCGTTTTTTTCCCTTTTACTCCTTTTCTTTTGGTTATTCTATTTGGATATTATATTAGTCTCAAAGTATGACATAGCAATTAGATGCTTTCTGAACTTTGATGGGTATGTTCTTTATCTAATGTTCATGTGTTTTTTGAAATTAGGTCGATTTTATGCCTTTGAAAAAGCTCACATACTAGATCCCACATCTAGTGGGCGTGGTGTTCGCCAATTCAAAATTGCTCTTCTTCAACGGCTAGAAAGGGTAAACTCCTGATTTCATTTGTTAAGAATTTCTACATTGTTTTCTTTCTTTATTATATTTAATCTTTTTAGGATCATTCCCTTCCTTGACCACTAAATTCCACAATTGAAGAGAATTGAAAAGGCTTATTTGGTGATCTCTAATTCAAGTATATTAATGTATAAGCAAAAGACCAAAGAAAAAAAATTGCTTCCCATGTTATTGTTGCATAGATTGGAAAGTCTTTCATTGGAAATCTGAAGATGTAGAAGTATTTTTCCATCCTTTACAGGAAAATGATACAACATTGGCAGGAAGGGCAAATAGTGATGCTCGTGAAATGTAGAGTTTTTATCAGCATTACTACAGAAAGTATATTGAAGCTTTACAGAATGCTGTTGATAAGGACCGGTGAGTTTACAATTTGTCAAATCAATCAATAATTTGGTCATGAACAAAAGAAACGATAACTTTTTGGAGTGCCTCCTCAAATGCGACTAGAGGCTCTTTTTCAAATTATGAACAAAACTGGTATTCGGTTTGTGCCATCGTAAGCCTTCCACCACTATCGATTTCTCTGCTTGTTGTATGACCATTTATTTATATTAATTGTTGTTTTGAACTTGTGCAGAACTTTCAATGTTTCTCCATGATTTTGAAGCAAATGTTTTAGTGGATGGTACTCGCAAGGGTGGGGCGTGATTGTTATACTGCCGATGACAGAACTTTCATGGTTAATTGTTGATAAAATTGATTTTGAAATGTGCCATGTTTTTTGTCAGTAGAACTGTCAGTCTTAAATATTTGGAGCTTTATATTCAGTATTATTTATGTACATGTTGTAATCATGTATGTAATGTGATGATGTTGACATGGTTTTTTATGGAATACATATGAGAGGGTTTACTGATGATAGAAGTCCTCACTTTGAATAAAAAATTGCTAATTTAATTATTTTTGTCGGAGATTTTGCTACTGACAGGTGCCAATCTTATTCAACAAGTGGATTGTTTTGTTTGTACATAGCTTATATATATATTAAAGTTCATGGTGTGCTTTGCTTGGAGTTTAATAACATGAGTGATGAATGGGTATCTTTGCAGTTATAAGGGTTTTCACAATTGTACTTCCTTCCATTTGTCAGACTCAAATATAGAAACAAACGTCAAGCATACTAGATTGAAATGAGATAAATGAGTTCTTCTTTTATATCTCTCTTTCTGTTTTTTTATTTTTTTAGTTGTGGAGGGAAAGAAATTAACGTGTGTGTTTAGTATATTTTATTGGTACTTACTTGCATGATTTTCTACTTAATAAAACCAAAAAAAATAATCTGGGACTATGACTATGAGTTTAATAAATCATCTTTCCACTTGTAGATGAACAATTTAATTTGCAGGGCCATGTACTATTTTAGCTCAATCTTTTGTTCGATTAAGTGACAAAGCAAAGGGTTGTGGTAGGGGTTTTATGCACATATATCACTGATAATGGAGCAGTGCCCTGTTAGATAAAATAGATCACCAATTCACTGCAATTAACTAAAACTAATGATGTTAGATAAGGTAGATTACATGGATAGGAAAATATCAGACGTGTGAACTTTTAATTGCGGTTCAAAGTAAATAAGGGAGGTGCAATTATTACATTAGAGAGGTAAAATAAATAGTAAGAAATAAATTTATTTATTACATTACATAAAGGGTATATTAATCATTTTATATAATTTTATTTTTTTTTCTTCTCACTTTTCTTCTCAACTAAACAAGAGAAAGAAAAGTTTTTATTTTTTTTCTCTCCTTTTTCTCTTCATCCAAACAAAAAGAGAGAAAATGTAATTTTCTCATATTTTCTCTCTATTTTTTCTCCTCTCTATTTTCTCTCTTCCCATTTCTCTCCTCATCCAAACAAAGCATTAGTGTGCACAAATGCACAATAGACATTTCATCATTTATTTCTTTCGTATCCCCAGAGGTATGATAAAGACAAACCAAAGCCTTCCAGGCCATGTTAAGAATCATAGAGTACATGCTACTAGCTAGGACCCCTACAGTTGCAAATATGTAGCTTTTAGTTTTTCACCCATCTTTAATGTCTCATCAAAACCTTTTGTTACAAGTCACAGTTATATATATTGTATATATGCATAATATTTCTTTTAATTTCTCATGTGCAATATTTTTGTCTCTTTTTTTTTGTTACAAGAATATTTTTGTCTTTATTTGGTGTTAGAACCACATATATATTTACAACTTCATTTTTTTATACACAGTATCCCGACCCCAATCTATTGGAATGAAAATAAATAATACGCAGGGTTATATGGTTATACAACTTCAAACCACCACGTTGAAACGTCACCAAATCGACCTTTTTCACTTTGTAGCATGTCTTTTTTTTTTTTTAAAATTGTGATTAAGTGTTCTATGGGACAGACATACTTCAATTAATTTATTTTTTCGATTTCATTAAAAATAAATTATTCATGTTAAAATTAAAAAAATCATTAAGATAATCTTTATAATTTGACACTTAAAAAATTATTCATAACTATAATTCAAATTTATGAACTATTAGGTGTGCGGCCAAAGTCTTACATTAGCTAGAAGCCGGGAAGATCATGAGTATATAAGTATGGACATATATCTCCATTAGTATGAGGCATTTTGGAGTAAAAGTCCAAGAGCAAATCTATGAGGGTTTGGGCCCAAAATGGACAATATCTATAGTTCTTACAAGTATGAAGCAGAGCGTGTGTAGCCCGATCTAATGGAGATGAGACTCTTGGATGCGGGCTGTTAGGGGAGGATTATTAGGTGTGCGACCAAAGTCCCAAATTGGCTAGAAGTGAGAAAGATCATGAGTATATAAGTATGGACATATATCTCCATTAGTATAAGGCCTTTTGGGGTAAAAGCCCAAGAGCAAATCTATGAGGGCTTAGGCCCAAAGTGGACAATATCTATAGTTCTTACAATTGGTATCAGAGCCAATGGTTCGGCTGAGACAAGTATTGACGTGGATGACGGTGGTTGGTGAATCCATGTGAAGGGTCCTTTGTGTCGAAAGTCTTCCTACCGATGTGGAGGTCGCAACGTGTTCCGTTGTAGATGATGGATGACGGCGGTACAAGTATGAAGCAGAGCGTGTGTAGCCCGATCTAATGGAGATGAGACTCTTGGATGCAGGCTGTTAGGGGAGGATTGTTAGGTGTGCGACCAAAGTCCCACATTGGCTAGAAGTGGGGAAGATCATGAGTATATAAGTATGGACATATATCTCCATTAGTATGAGGCCTTTTGGGGTAAAAGCCTAAGAGCAAGTCTGTGAGGGCTTGAGCCCAAAGTGGACAATATCTATAGTTCTTACAATTGGTATCAAAGCCAATGGTTCGGCTAAGACAAGTATTGGCGTGCATGACGATGGCTGGTGAATCTATGTGAAGGGTCCCTTATGTCAAAAGTCTTCCTACCAATATAGAGGCTAGGCGGCGTGTTCTGATGTAGATGATGGATAATGGCGGTACAAGTATGAAGCAGAGCGTGTGTAGCCCGATCTAATGGAGATGAGTGATAAGCATATATTTTATACATTAATAAACCCTCATTTTTAGTCATTTACACTCTTCATGTACTTAATTGATTAAGCCTGGTTATGTTTTGTAAGATTAGACTCAATTGATTTTTTCAGCATTATTTGGGTCTTACACTATTTCTGTATTTTGGTCATATCTTGAGTTCTAGATGTCTAGTAATTATGAATTTTACCTTGTAGGAAAGCTGAGAGAAAACTCTACAACTTTCATGAAGAGCTCCAGGTAAAATATGGACATCTAGAAGAGCTAAATGGGCTTGGAAGACAGAACACGAGTTTTGTGTCTGGAACCTGAATAGTGTACAGTAATCAGAATATAACTCGGGCTGTAAGAATTATCTTTGGCTGAAATTTGGATTTTGAAAGTTAAGACCCAGATCTACAACTTTCATGAAGAACACAAGAGCTAATTCGAACAGCTTGGATGTGATATTGGGTCTGGAAGTCAAAATAGAGGTACTGAAATTGGGCCTAAACAGTCTGCAATAATTGGGCCATATCTCGGGCTGTAAGAATTATCTTGGGCTGAATTTTGGACATCTGAAAGTTAAGATCCAGATCTACAACTTTCATGAAGATGACTTTTCTATTTGATGACGGAATCCATGACTTAATCAATGAATGATTTCGGAGACAAGAAATCTCAATGATTTTTCACTCTTATCCTCACCATTTGGCATTTTTCACTCATTCATCTACTCATCCACCTACTCTTAATCAGTCTCCTTGTCATTTTGTATCCCTAATCCTCTATAAAAGGCACCATTGGCTGACCATTTAAAGCACTTGGTGTTAGGCTTAGTTTTTACAAGTTGTGGTTATGCTTGTTTATTGTTTTCCTTTGTTGTAATTTTTTCTTGTTCTAAATTGAAGCTATGTTCATCTTTCTCTTCTTCTCTCTTTCTTTCTTCTTATCTATGAGTAACTAAATCTTCATCTTGCTTGGGTGAAAGAGTGAAGCTCTTGGTAATGAAATAAGGTTAGATTATTCTATTTCTTGTGCTTAAATGATATATTATCAATTGGACATTATATGTGTTATATTTTGTTTCTAATCAATTTAGAAACCTTCTTTGTATAATGGAGATCTTGATTTATTGTAGACAATAGGATTGACACAGTGAATGTTTGAACTCATTTACAAATGTTGGTAGATAATTAAAGGAATCATAATATGATTGCATATATAATTGAACTTTAAATGTTATATTTTTCGATTGGAACCTCCGTTGTGTGTGGATTTCAATTGAGTTATAAAGAGAAATAATCTTACCTTTAATTTGTTACAAAGAGTGGATCTCCTAACCCAAGCAAGCCCTTAAATTCATTTGTGAACTTGTTTTATTACTTTTGGTGTTGTGACAAATCCTTTTCTTACCTCAATTAATTTTTCTTCATCAATTCCCTGTGGATCGACCTCAGACTCCCGAGAAATTTATTACTTGAGACAACCTGCACTTGGGTTTGCATCCTTAAACACCGCAGTCAATTTTTTGCGCCGTTGCAGGGGACTTGATTTGAAGTTTTGATTTATTGAGGTTTGTTTTCTTTAATAAAATCTATTCTCTCTTCTCCCTCACCGGAGCAAAAGAAATGCGATCCTTGATCCTTCGGTTTCTTTACTAACTCTCTAACTTACTAACTTGCTAACATACTAACTTTCTAACTTTTATATTTATGTCATTTATTTTTGTTTTTTAATTTTTTTTTATTTTTGTCATTTTTTTCGTCAAATGGGGTAACTTCTCTTTTATTTTACGCACTAATTTAGTGGGGGAAACTTTCCTTTTACTTTTTTGTTATTTATTTTTCCGCAATCTAACTTAATGAAATAATATTTCTTCTTTTCTTCTCTTTCACCTAGCTCTGTGGGGCTCTCATTCACTATCCTATCCATATTTAAATTTACTTTCTGCACTTTATTTTCTCGTATTTTAATTTCCGCATTTTATTTTTCATTTTATTTTTTTTTTTTTTTTTAGGTGGTTGGTTTATTACCCCACCTTTGTTATATATATATTTTTGGTGGTTGGTTTCTACCACACTATTTTTTTTTTTTAATTTTTATTAGGTGGTTGGTTTGTACTACATCCTTGTTAATATTTAATGGTGGGTTACACCGCCAGCTTGTATTTAAGTTATTTTTGTATTTATGCTTAATTGGTATTTATGTACCACATTATTTTTGTTTATTTATTTTAAGTTATTTATGTATTTATGCTTAATTGGTATCGTGATTTAAATTCTGGTCGTTTAGTTAAAATTAATCCTGGTACTTTATATATTAATTTGTTTGAATCACAATCACACACAATTGACACAATGGCTGATAATGAAAGTGTACATGATGAACCTGAAAATCAACCGTTGCGAACCATGCATGAATATTTGCAACCACCTCGAAATTCTAGTCCATCATGTTTTATCTTTTTACTCAATGCCAACAATTTTATATTTAAGCTAAGTATGGTTTCTTTATTTCCTAATTTTCATGGTTTAGAATCTGAAAGTCCATATTTACATCTGAAAGAATTTGAGGAAGTATGTATTGCCTTCAATGATCAAAATTACACTGATGATATTGTTAAGCTTAAATTATTTCCTTTTTCTTTAAAAGATAAAACAAAATCTTGACTTAACACTTTGAAATCAAGATCAATTGGCACATGGCAAGAAATGCAAGGTGAGTTCTTAAAGAAATTTTTTCCAACACATAAAACCAATGCTATGAAAAGACAAATCCACAATTTTTCTCAAAATTCAAATGAAGCATATTTTCAATGTTGGGAACGGTTTAAAGATTTGTTAAATTCTTGACCACATTATGATTTTAAAAAATGGCACACTATAAGCTTCTTTTATGAAGGTTTAATACCTGAAACTAAATAATTTGTGGAAACAATGTGCAATGGTGAGTTTCTTGATAAAGAGCTTGATGAAGCTTTAGACTATTTGAACCAGTTGGCTGAAAATTCTCAATCTTGGCATATACTAACACTTCTGAAAATTCAATTAGATCTAACCTTGCAAGTGCTAATAAAGGAAAATATCACCTTAGTAAAGAGGAAGATCTAAATGCTAGGTTTGACAGTTTGGCTAGAAAGGTGGAAGCCGTGGAATTAAGAAAAACAAAAGAAATCAAATCTGTACAAAATGAAGGAATTTGTGGCATTTGTGATGACTTAGGACACTCAACACATGAATGTCCTAAGATTCCTATTTTTAAAGAAGTTGTACATGAGCAAATAAATGCAATGAATAATTTTGAAAAGCCATTTACTTCTTCTTTTTCAGATACATATAATCCGGGATGGAGAAATCACCCAAACTTCAGCTGGAGGAATAATAATCAGTCACAATTCGTGCAACCACCACCTCCTCAAGCACAACAGGACTCTCAAAATTCTCAAGGATATGCATCATATGTCCCATCATATAGGAAAAACTTTGAAGAAACAATGCATGCATTCATAGAAAAGCAAGAGTTCATTAATAGACAAAACAATCAAACAATGAATGACATAAAAGACACTCTTGCTAAACTTTCTTCTGCACTTACCATTCACGAGAAAGGAAAATTTCCTTCTCAACCTCAACCAAATCCCAAAGGTCAGTATAGTCTAAATGAGGGGAGTTTAGAAAACCAACAAATGGACCAAGTCAAGTCAGTGATAACTCTTAGGATTGGAAAAGTTGTTGAAAAATAAATCCCCGAATCTTGTGAGAAAAAAGATGAACCAATTGCCCAAGAAAATGAAGAAGCTGACCAAAAGGAGACCAAACTCTCACCTTCACCCCCATTTCCTCAAGCATTATATAATCCAAAGAAATTGGAACATAACACTGGAATTTTTGAAATTTTGAAACAAGTGAAAATCAATATTCCTCTGTTAGATGCTATCAAATAGATTCCTTCTTATGCCAAATATTTGAAGGACTTATGCACTGTTAAAAGGAAATTAAATGTGAAAAAGAAAGTATTTTTGGCTGAACAAGTAAGCTCCATTCTTCAGAATAATAATGCGTTGAAATATAAAGACCCTGGTTGTCCTACAGTTTCATGCATTATTGGAGAACATAAAATTGAAAAAGCTTTACTTGATCTTGGTGCTAGTGTCAATTTACTTCCATATTCAGTTTATCAGCAACTCAACTTAGGTGAGTTAAAACCAACTTCTGTAACTCTTCTACTTGCTGATAGATCAATTAAAATTCCAAGAGGAATAGTGGAAGATGTGTTGGTTCAAGTTGATAAATTCATATATCCTGTGGATTTTATTGTCTTGGATACTGAACCTATGATTGATAGTTGCAAGTCAATTCCTGTTATTTTAGGCCGTCCATTTTTAGCAACATCTAATGCTTTGATAAATTGCAGAAATGGAGTGGTGAAGCTAACATTTGGAAACATGACACTGGATCTTAATGTTTTTAACACGTGCAAGCAATCACAGGAAGTCCTTAATGAAAAGGAAGAAGTTGAAGGGATTGAAACCATTATAGATGATCATCTTCAAAAAGGGAGTTCTTCTGACTCATTAGAAGTTTGTTTAATTAATTCATTTGATTTGCTTGATTGTACAGAGGAAATAAAATACAAAGGATGGAAGCCGAAATTCAAAGAGCTAAAACCCATGAATGATAATGCCCATGAAGAAGTACCCACACCGGAACTAAAGTCATTACCTACTGGGTTGAAGTACACATTTTTGGAAGAAGAACAAAGTTTTCCAGAAGTAATTTCCTCAACTCTTACTGGTGAACAAGAAGGAAAGATGCCGCCTCAATGGACGTACCAAGATAGAAGGAAATTTCTGACAGAGGTGAAAATTTTTTATTGGGATGACCCATACTTGTTCAAATATTATGCTGACTAAATCTTTCGGAGATATGTGCCCGACAGTGAGGTAAGTAGTGTCATTAAATTTTGTCACTCCGAAGCATGTGGAGGTCACTTTTCTTCAAAGAAAACAGTTGCGAAAATCTTGCAGTACGGATTTTATTGGCTCACTTTATTTAAGGACTGCTATACTTTTTTCAAAAGTTGTGAAAATTGTCAAAAGATGGGCTCAATTTCAAAAAGAAACATGATGCCTCTGAATCCCGCAATCATGATGAAGAAAAACGCTACAGTCTTGGGAATCTGACTCTAAAAGACCATGTTTGCCAATTTATAAGAAAATTGGATAGGAAGCTTATCTTCGACTCATAAAAGGCGTTTAAGCCGTTACTGGATGTTAAACCAAAAGCAGATGTGAGCCATATCCACAACAATCTGTACATATCATCTTCTTCTTCTTCTTCATGTCATCTTTCAAAAATAAAATGAAAAAAATTTAAATTTTTTTTTTAAAAAATAAAAATAAAAAAAATGTTTGAACAAGGGCGATTCGGAAGGAGTACCATTGTTTTAATTAGTTGTGAAGCCCCAACCTTTGGTTGACCCGTCATTGACTCGAGTGGACCTTTGCACGCTAGTCCTTAAAAAAGTTCGTGTACCATGCTCTGTAAAGAGCCGCACTCCATAACCTAATGTTTACCATCTAGGCACTGTGGAGTTGATGGACAGGCACAAGCGTCCCACTCTGGTTATTAGTGAGAAGTAACCCGCGGCGGCCAAAGCGTATAAGGCATCTGAGCTTGATCCTCTCTTTTATTAGAAGGGGCTCTCAGCGCCCTAGGATGGGATGTTTTGGATCTTGGACATTACGGGTTTCAGATTTTAACATCTTTGTTGATGTTACGAGCCCAAGTGTCAGCGTTCCAGGTTCCAGACCCAGGATGGAAACCCACGATGGTTTCTTCTTTCTCCTTTCTTGAATGTCTACTACACTGGTGACACGCCGTATAAAGATATGCCACTACTGCACTCATGACGCGTAGTATAAAGATATGCCATGAAAGCTGTACATACAAGTATGTCATCTTTTGCTATTATATTTCTTTGTATGATTTTGCTGTATTTTGGTTTTGGACAAACGATCCTTTGAGTAGGGTCCTTCAGGGGTTTCTAAACTTCTTTACCCTAATGGTTTTCTTGAAGTAAAAAAAAAAATTCTTTACCTTTGATCTTTGATCCTGATCCAGCAATAGCTCAAATAGATTGGTTAGCAAGAAGCAGTGAGGGAAGCAAGATGAAAAGAAAGCAAGATGAAAAGAAAGCCAGATTTGACACTTCGTTTATAGCTTTCCTTTACTTTGGATTTATCATACCTTGTTTTTGTTTAAATTTGTATCAGATTTCTCTAACAGGTAATATCTTCTATCCTTTACTCATCTATATTTTAACATTGAGGACAATGTTGTGATCTAGTTTGGGGGAAGGATAGTTGACCAAAAAAAAATTTTTTTTTTTGGGAAGTAGATATGATTGTCATGGACTTACTAAACTAATGAAGGATGGTAGAGTAAGGAGTAGTTTTTCCCTTGCGGCGATGTACTCTTGAGACGCATCTTAATTGGTGGTAGAGTAAGGAGTTTTTAGGTAGTAATTAATTAGTATTAGTTTGTAGAAGTAGCAAATGGATTCTTGGATCTTAGCATAATTGTCTTCTTTCTTAAAAATCACAAGCTTGGATATGAATGTTGATATGATGGATTGAGAATGATAGAAATATGCCTTGTGAGATTTTGAGCCTATTAATGAATGGATTGAATATTTGTACCATTCTCTTCTTTCTTGTGTGATTTTCAATTATGGAATTGTTCTAAAACTTGCTTTGATTCTTTTTAAGGCTACATTTTTACATGCATACATTAATATGATTGAAGCATTTTGAAATAGCTACTTTGACCAAATAGTCATCCTTGTATATTTTCCATTGTGTAACCCCTTTAAACTTTGACTATTCCTTGTTTTTAACTCATTTCATCCTTAAAAAAAAATGTGTTTCTACCCAACCTTAGGGAATAAGAGAGCATTGACCTTATTCTTGAACAAGTGTGGGGGAGTGTGCGCAAAATGATCAACCAAAAAAAAAATTTGTTTGACCACCGCAATTAAAGGATTATGAGAGTTTAGAATAAAGGTGGATGCTTGGAAACAACAGGAAGAAAATGAGAATATTCAAGTCTAATAATGAATTTAATTCACTAATTTGGGATTGATCTTCAACAAAATATTAGTCAAATATTGGTGATTGTCCTTTATGATGAATGTTCTCAAATATTTTCTCCACTCTAACTAATGCTCTTTTATTCTCTTTGGTATTTATGTTTTCATATCCATATTATCCCCTCTCTTTTACCATGACCCCATTACAACCTTGAATAAAGTTCTCTTGATTTTTGTATGCATGTGTTTTGAGTAGCGAAGAAGTAGAAGATAAGCAAGCTTATGGTAGTGCAATTGTTCATGGGTTGAATAGAGTGAAATACTTACTTTTTAAACACTTGAGAGACTGAGAGTGAATTTTGTGAGAATCTATCATTCTTGATTCATTCTTTTCAACTGAAGTTTCCTTGCTTGTTGGTTTGAGATGTGAAGAAATGTTACCTCATTAATGCTTTGATCCCTTGAATTTCTTGTTGCTCTTCTTGCTTCATTGAGTCTTTTAGAGTTTTTAGCTTTTGAGTCTGTGTCATTTTTCTTTGTCTCCTAACTTTGGTCTTATGTGTTTTGCCCAGGAGTACAAAAAGCTAAGTGTGGGAGAATTTGAAAAACATATATTTTATACATTAATAAACCCTTATTTTTAGTCATTTACACTCTTCATGTATTTAATTGATTACGTAACACCCTTGTGGGGATGTCACATATATAAAGAAAATAAAAGAAAGATAAATAAAATCTACCCAAGTTGTAAAACATTTATTACGTACTAATACGGGTTATAAAATAATTCCTGTTAAACAGAATATTATTAAATAAAATAACGTGAAAAACATAAAATAAACAGAACAACATCACTCATAATATACATATGGTCCAAGTTATAAGTTATACAAATAATTTACAACTATAACTACAAATATTTAAACAAAAACAGTAAACCAAAAATAGTAAAGAGTCAATATATACATACGCAGACGCGCCCAAAATACACATCATAAATATTTAATCCTCTGATGGACCACTCTCAGGAAACTCATCAGAAGATGAATATCCAGGATGCCTCGACACTCGGCAGAAACGAGACCGCGCAGTCGATACGATAGTCATGTCACTAGGCTCAGTGGACACACCACCCCAATAACGCCTAAGAGATAAAGGTAACTCTAAGTGCAGAAACACAGTAGTTGTCATCACTGGCTCTCCATCAAACGTAAGTCGTATGGACACAGTCAACCGTCTCACATAAGTCACTGAGTCTCTGTCTCCCCGTAGATGCCAAGCTAACGATCCACCGTGAAACTCGAGTGTCACAAAACCCAAAAATCCTGGCACCGCCATACCCAAACAAATCAGTCCAATGGATATGGATGATCAGATGATTCTTGGTCGTCGTACTGATCTTCAGCTTGTTGCTCCTCTTCCTCCTCAGGATACAAAATCTCAAGAGGCTGTTCCTCTTCCTCAAACTCTTTACCACGTAAATAAATATACAGAAAACACATACAATAAAGAGGTAAGACAATCTAAAATCATCACAAACATGGCAAATAAGAAAACGACAAACAACATATATACAGTTCATGCAATAAGAAAAGCTATAACATTAATTAATAACAGAATAGTGTAAAGATTTAAATATCATAACAACACATAATATCGCAGATAAACTAATATCACAGATCAAATAATATCACAGATAACATAAAATAAGAAATAGACAAATTATCATAATAATAACCAAATAAAATAAACAGATAAAATAAAATAATATCCAAGATATAACCATATACATTATGACACGATCCTACTCCATGGAGCTAAACACATATAGATATCGAGAGAGAATGACCCGCAAAATCTATTAGTACCACGGCTGCCCAACCAAACTATTACTTGTTGTCACACGTTGCGTCTATAGCCCCACGTCACATGGAATCCATCATCCAAGGCGTGGTGTAGTTCACGGTCTCACGTTGTGGCACTACGGCAATGTACTATTAGACTTTACGAAATCTCGATTAAAAATAGTGCGTGTCGAGTCCATTAGTGTGTTATCGGTTACCACGGCCCACGGAGCGAATGACCGAATCGTCATTCATATATGGATCCCGTACACTAACGTCTCCAAGTTCATAAAGACAATGAACCACACTACGTTTATCGCATCGATAACACGATGTGATTCACCTCGTCAAACAATCCACCAAAAATTGGCATAAACTCAATATATGAGAAATTACCAGAATACCCTCATTAAAAATATATCCTCAAAGATAAAAAGATACTGATGAGTCCCACTGGACAATTCTTGTTCCAAAGCTCAGTACGGGTTCACCTCATAGCCCGACAGCAGAAAAATTCAAAAAATACCGTTTTGGTCAATCGCGTAGAAATTTTATCGCGTTTTCATAATCTCGTCGTTTTTACAAACATTTTTAAATCGCGTAAATTTATTTTTCTATTTTTAAAATCGCGTAGAGTTTTTAGTACGTTTTCTCAATCGCATAAGATTTTTAAATCATTTTATGGTCCAAATCCCTTAAAAAACACTGTTTAAATAAACAGAAATAATAAATAATACGTTTAAACTACGTAAAATATTTTTAATACCGTATACTATCTTTTGGACATCTTTTCTCTCTTATTTGTCCGTTTTTACTAAAAATTGACAGTATTTTGTTTAGAAAATTATATTAATGGTTTCCTAATTTTTCCGTAAAAATTCTGTTTACTAAACTTTTAACCTTATAATTTAATCCTTTTGAAAACCACTAACATGCTTCAAAATATAGTATGAGCTATATGTTAGAAATTCTCAAAAGTTACTGTATTTCATTTCTAACAGTAAAATTATTAATTTTAATCCTTAAACTTAATTCTAATCAATTTGTTTCTTTAAAACTCATTGCAGAAAAATTCCTTTTTAACATATATTACATCTTTTTACTTGAAAATAGTTTGGAATTGATTTTAGAAATCATGGATCTTTGATTTGGCATGTTGGCCAAAATATACACTTGTGTTATTTGATTTCTAAATTCATTTTCCTTGATCTAAACAATTCTATCTTTTGTTAATTTTCCTAGGTTAATTAAATTACACTTTAGGAAAATAATGAGAACATTTTGGTTCTCCTTTTGGTCAATGGCCGTGAGCCTTGGTGTGGTGTTCTTTGGAACACTCATGCATTCCTTAGCATGTTATTCACATCCTATACATTATCATGCATTTCTAACACATACAAATTATCAAAGCTTGTAGACATGCAAATCAAAGCTTGTAGATATGCAACATCATACAAATTATTACAAACATCAAATAGGAAAGCTACTAACAACCACACAAACAAGCTACTAACAAACACAAACAAAGGAATCCTTATGGATTCTACAATCACAACAAATTAAACTCCATCTTCTTACCACCACTCATGGATGATAAGATTTGTCTTCCTCTTACCTTAAATGAAGACAAAAATATTCTTTCACACCTCTTCTAGATTTCGATTTTCTTCTTCAAATCACCTAACAAACTTAAACAAAATCTACAAGTTACTAACCATAAAAGAGAGCTTAAACCATGGAGAAATCATGGCTTAGAACTTTGAAAAAGAGTTTAGAAATGGAAAACAAGAAATTTCACCTTCTAGGTAAAATTTTCCAAGTAGGTTTCCAAGCTTCAAATGGAAGATTTTGCAAGAACCCTCAACTAGAGATGTTCTTAGGATTGTGTTTAGGTTTAGAAAACTTGGTTGGATAAAATTTTGGGTGGTTGGATGGTGTAGTTTATGGCTTGGCCGAAACTAGCTTCAAGGAAGCTTCAATGGTGTTTAGGGTTTTGGAAGAGAGAGAAGAGAGAAAATTGCATGAAGACAAAGTGATTATGGCCTTCCAAAAGCCATATGGCCGTGGACTTCAATGGCATGCAAGGTGTCATGGGCTTGGCTTCATCCTAGCCTTAGAATGGATCAAAGGTCAAGATTAAAATTTGGTTAGCAAGCTTTGCTCCCATTGGTTGATCCTAACCTAGTCACCATGCTTAGTCACTAATTAAGCTTAGTCATCTAGCTTAGTCACTATGTTCTAGAGAATTCCTTCACTAATGATGCTTAATTAAGCTACTAAGTTAACTATTTTAATTAAACGTGGGTCCCGCAAAATATTTCCTGGTCCACTTTGCATCTAATTATACTTGACTAATAAAATAATATTATAATAATATAAAATTATTTTATTTGACAGTTAAATCCTAAAAATTAAAAGATTATTTATCGTCTCATTCAATTGGGTTTAGTAAGATCCCCCATTTCTGAATAATTAAAACAAGATTTTCCCAGCCGGAAAATATTATTTTCCGTCCCGAGCAAATCGCACAAAAAGTCCAAATAAAATCACAGACAAGTAATATTAAGCATCTTTGTAACATATAGAAAAATTAAAAACAGTACTATCGGGACGTAATGGTTATTTTTTTCTATTTTTCCCCACAACGAAGCAAATCATCCAAAACGTTCAAATAAAATTACAGACAGTATTAATTGTCTGTATATCTCCCAGAAAAATTAAAACAGTAGCTCGAAAAAATTTTTATTTTACCGCCTCGAAACAAATTACGTAAAACGATAAAATAAAATTTTAACCTGTAAAACATATTTGTATTTCATACAAAAAAATAAGAAATAGTAAAATAGGGACACAACGATCATTTACACAAAAGCTTGAAAAACAACAAACAGAACATTCGGGACATTTTTCTAAAAATTGGGGTGTTACAGATTAAGCCTGGTTATGTTTTGTAAGATTGGACTCAATTTGGACTTAATTGATTTTTTCAGCATTATTTGAGTCTTACACTATTTCTGTATTTTAGTCATATCTTGAGTTCTAGATGTCTAGTAATTATGAATTTTACCTTGTAGGAAAGCTGAGAGAAAACTCTGCAACTTTCATGAGAGCTCCAGGTAAAATATAGACATCTAGTAGAGCTAAATGAGCTTGGAAGATAGAACACGAGTTTTGTGTCTTGAACCTAAATAGTGTACAGTAATCAGAGCATAACTAGGGCTGTAAGAATTATCTTGGGCTGAAATTTGGATATTTGAAAGTTAAGACCCAGATCTACAACTTTTATGAAGAACACAAGAGCTAATTCGAACAACTTGGAGGTGATATTGGGTCTGGAAGTCAAAATAGAGGTACTGAAACTTTGCCTAAACAGTCTGTAGTAATTGGGCCATATCTCGGGGTGTAAGAATTATCTTGGGCTGAAATTTGGACATCTGAAAGTTAAGATCCAGATCTACAACTTTCTTGAAGATGACTTTTCTATTTGATGACGGAATCCATGACTTAATCAATGAATGATTTCGGAGACAAGAAATCTCAATGATTTTTCACTCTTATCCTCACCATTTGGCATTTTCCACTCATTCATCCACTCATCCACCTACTCTTAATCAGCCTCCTTATCATTTTGTATCCCTAATCCTCTATAAAAGGCACCATTGGCTGATCATTTAGAGCACTTGGTGTTAGGCTTAGTTTTTACAAGTTGTGGTTATGCTTGTTTATTGTTTTCCTTTGTTGTAATTTTTTGTTGTTCTAAATTGAAGCTATGTTCATCTTTCTCTTCTTCTCTCTTTCTTTCTTCTTATCTATGAGTAACTAAATCTTCATCTTGCTTGGGTGAAAGAGTGAAGCTCTTAGTAATGAAATAAGGTTAGATTATTCTATTTCTTGTGCTTAAATGATATATTATCAATTGGACATTATATGTGTTATATTTTGTTTCCAATCAATTTAGAAACCTTCTTTGTATAATGGAGATCTTGATTTATTGTAGACAATAGGATTGACACAGTGAATGCTTGAACTCATTTACAAATGTTGGTAGATAATTAAAAGAATCATAATATGATTGCATATATAATTAAACTTTAAATGTTATATTTTCCGATTGGAACCTCCATTGTGTGTGGATTTCAATTGAGTTATAAAGAGAAATAATCTTACCTTTAATTTGTTACCAAGAGTGGATCTCCTAACCCAAGCAAGCCCTTAAATTCATTTGTGAACTTGTTTTATTACTTTTGGTGTTATGACAAATCCTTTTCTTACCTCAATTAATTTTTCTTCATCAATTCCCTGTGGATCGACCTCGAATTCCTGAAAAATTTATTACTTGAGACAACCTGCACTTGGGTTTGCATCCTTAAACACCGCAGTCAATGAGACTCTTGGATGCAGGCTGTTAGGGGAGGATTGTTAGGTGTGCGACCAAAGTGGACAATATCTGTAGTTCTTACAAGTATGAAGCAGAGCGTGTGTAGCCCGATCTAGTGGAGATGAGACTCTTGGATGTGGGCTGTTAGGGGAGGATTGTTAGGTGTGAGACCAAAGTGGACAATATCTATAGTTCTTACCATTGGTATCAGGATGTCAGGGGAGGATTGTTAGGTGTGCTACCAAAGTCCCACATTAGCTACAAGTATGAAGCAGAGTGTGTGTAGCCCGATCTAGTGGAGATGAGACTCTTGGATGTGGGCTGTTAGGGAAGGATTATTAGGTGTACGACCAAAGTGGACAATATCTATAGTTCTTACAATTGGTATCAGGTTGTTAGGGGAGGATTGTTAGGTATGCTACTAAAGTCACACATTAGCTGAAAGTAGGGAAGATCATGAGTATATAAGTATGGACATATATCTCCATTAGTATGAGGCCTTTGGGGATAAAAGCCCAAGAACAAATCCATGAGAGCTTGGACCCAAAGTAGATAATATCATACTAAGTATGGACATATATCTCCATTTAGTATGAGGCCATTTGGAATAAAAGTCTAAGAACAAATTCATGAAGGCTTAAACTCAAAGTAGATAATATTATACTAATATAAAGATATGTGATATTCATAATTCTTATATGATCATATACTTATCTATACATCACATAATAATTTATCGCTTAACGATTCCCTTGGAATTAATACTTCAAGTGATTAGTACTTTGTAGTATGTACAACTTCATTAATATATACATAATATATCCATCGCATGCGTCCACCTGCCTGCCTAGTACCTTTGATGCATCCCATCTCCTTTTTGTCTCTGTCTTCATATGTAAGAAAGTAAGATAAATGTCCTACTTCTGAGATTTTTAAATGATTATTCTATATTTGACTTTAAAATTAATCTGACAATACAAAATTACATTTTTATGTTACATATCACAATATCATCAATGGCATATGCATATGATAATTTCACCTTCAGATCAGGCACCCCAACATGCAAACCTAAATACTGATTAATTAAGCAAAAACCTCTAGCTTGGGCGGCTGCACCCGGTAAAAACCCCTATCCATATGCTATACATCATCTGCCAATGGTGTAAATTTTTAATTTTATAATAAGGTAAGGGAATAATGCTGCGGAACGGATTTCTTTGCAGAATTATGTAATAATAGTTTTGTGGGGGAAACTCAAGATTTTGGCACTAATATTACAGTTACCTATGTGATTTTGTGAGGATACCGATAAACCTCAATAATTAGTAGTTAATATTTGTCTATGTGTTCTATTTATTTGAAATAGTATAAATATACTGTTATTTTTATAGATTTAATTTTAATTTATTATCGGTATAAAAAAATTATATATATATCTAATGATATGCTACTACATTATTTAATGGGTTGGAAGCCTCATATAATTGTTAGGGAATTTTTATATGGTGTCTTATGATTGTAGTACTCAAGGTAAGTTATAAACTTGACAAGCATTTATTAAATGCTAATCTCATAATAAATATTTAAAAATAATTAATAATTAATAAAATATTTAACAACTCATCTTTAATACTGTACCTTTGAAAAAAAAAAATAAGTACTATAAAATTTTTCTAATTATTAACATAGTCGAACTTAAATGATATGGCACTACATCATTGGATACAAATATAAACAAGATACATTAACATTACATCAAAATTAAACTCTACTTTTATAGAGTCAATCTTGATACATTATAAAACTTTTTGTACTATCATCTAATACAAAGCTTGACACATTATTTAATAAGTTTAAATATGTTAACAACTATATAAAATATCAAATCCATTAAATATTATAACAACAAATTATTAAATGATGCTATAAAACTTTTTTATATTGATAATATATCAAAATAAATTCATTTTATATTATTTTTCAATTAATGGGACACGAGATTCTCTCTCTTAGAAGAAAAAAATCATACATATTCACTATTAAAAATTTTTTATTTAGAGATGAAATTTAGAGACAAAAATAATTTTGTCTTTATTAGAGACAGAAACAGAAACAAATTTGATGATTCAGAGAGGGAAAATAAAATTTAAAACTTAAATACAGAATTTAGAGACGGAATTTATTCGTTTCAGAATTTTTCGTCTCTTATTCCATCTCTAATTGATCAACAAAAAGTCAAATTTGCTTAGAACCAGAATTTAGAGATGAAATTTATTCATCTTAGATTTTTTCGTCTCTAATTGGTCAATAAAAAATTAAATATATTTTGAGACGAAATATAGAGATAGAATTTATCTCTTTCTAAATTTTTGTTTCTAATTATGTGTCTATTCCATCTCTAAACAATTTATATAATTTAATTAATAATTTTTTTTTATAAAAGATAGAGATGGAAACATTTCATCTCTAATTTCTTCAAATTAAAAAGTTAATAACTTAGGTTTCAGAAATCTGAAGTTCCCAAATTAGAACTCTTCTCTACTCCTAGCCTCCGCACACCACTCTTCGCTGAGCTCTTCTCTACTATCACCGCGCACCATTCTTCGTTGAGCTATTCTCTGCTCTTATGCCTCTGCGGGCCACGCTCGTCACCTAGTCGTGCATGACGCTTTTCAACCAACCGTGCACCACGCTTCTCACGTCCAACCGTGCACCACGCTTCTCACCGCGCCACCATTGTTCTCAGATTTGAGTATGGTAAGTCACCGCGCACCATTGGTCTCACCATTTTGCTTACAGTACCACCATTCCTTTTTTCTTTTTAGCTATATTGACATTTTTTCAGTAGATTCTTTATGAGTTTGAACATAATCTAGTCATTGGAATAATGGGTCTTTGTTCAATTAAAAATCGCATTTGAAAGTTTTTTGCTTTGATGACAAAACTGGTTGTCCTCCTCATTGTCGGAACCGTGTTGCGCAAAAGGGGCTAAAAAATAGGTTGGAAGTGTTTAGATCTATGGAAACTGGCTGGGGAGTTAGGTCTTTAGACGTTATTCAAGCTGGTGCTTTTATCTGTGAGTACACAACGGTTGTTCTGACTAGGGAGCAAGCACAAATTTTGACAATGAATGGTGATACGTTGATATATCTGACTCAGTTTTCGGATAGGTGGGCAGAGTGGGGGGATTTATCTCTGACAGACTCCAACTATGTGCGTCCATCATATCCATCAATTCCTCCTTTAGATTTTTCTATGGAAGTGTCAAGAATGAGGAATGTTGCTTTCTATATGAGGAGTGTTGCTTTCTATATGAGTCATAGTTCGTCTCCAAATGTGTTGGTTTAGTTTGTTCTGTATGATCACAATAATTTGATGTTCCCTCACCTTATGCTATTTACAATGGAGAGCATCCCTGTTAGAGTGAAAGAATAATAGAAGAGACACTTTAAAAAAAAATTATTTTCACTACTCAATCAACTTCAAAATACATAGGATACTTATAGAAGTGAAAGACACAACCTTACATATTCTATAACTCTCTCTAATTAACAATAGTAATTTTCTTTTAATTCATGAAATAATTCTTCCTAATGACACACCATAATTCTTCATTACTCATACAATAATTTTCATAACCTACATCCATATCAAAGGTCTCATAACCACCAAAATTCTATTAACTTCAAATTATTATTTTTAATCAACACTCCCCCTTAATTTGAAGTCTTCTTCTTCATTCCAAGTCTTACTCGCAATTTTCGAAATTCTTCAAACTTGAGGGGCTTAGTAAAAATATCAGCAATTTGATCTTGTGTCTTCACATATATGGGCTCAATCACCTTATTGTCAACATACTCTCTAATAAAATGGAACCTTGTGTCTATGTGCTTGCTTCGATCATGGTACACCAGATTTTTAGCAAGTGATAGTGCAGACTTGTTATCAATACAAATCTTTGTTGCTTCCTCTTGTGGAAAATAAATTTCTTCCAACAACCTTCTAAGCCATATAGCATGGCAAGTACAAGAAGTTGCCGCCACATACTCGGACTCACAAGTTGAAAGTGTGACAATTGATTGTTTCTTAGAACTCCATGAAATAGCACAATCTCCCATGAAGAATACAAAATCGGTAGTGCTCTTTCTATCATCAACATCTCCCGCAAAATCACTATCACAATATCCCACAAGCTTGAAATCATTAGAGAATGAATAAAATAGCCCAAAATCAACTGTACCTTTTAGGTAACGAAGAATCCTCCGAGCAACTTTTATGTGAGTTGAAGTAGGTGATTCCATGTAGCGACTCACTACTCCAACTGCAAAAAGAATATCGGGTCTTGTCGAAGTCAAGTATCTCAAGCTTCCCACAAGGCTTTTGAAAATGGTGGGATCTTCTTTCACTCCATCATCAAACTTTGACAATTTAACTCCACATTCCATGGGTGTGTTCACAGAGTTACAATCAAACATATTGAACTTCTTCAAAATCTCCTTTGCATAGGCTTCTTGAGAAATAAAAATCCCATCCTCCATTTGCTTCACCTCTAGGCCTAAATAATATGACATGAGTCCAATATCGGTCATCTCAAATTCATGTGCCAAAGCCTTCTTGAATCCTTCAAACAAAGTAGGATTAGTTCCAGTGAAAATAAGATCATCAACATAAAGACAAACAAGCAAAAGATCTCCATTGTCATATGCTTTAACATAAAGAGCATATTCATGAACACATCGAACAAAGCCATTATCTTGAAAATACTTGTCAATACGGCTATTCCATGCTCTTGGTGCTTGCTTTAACCCATATAATGCCTTCTTCAATCTCAAGACTTTATCTTCATGCCCTTCTACCACAAAGCCAATTGGTTGTTCAACATATACCTTCTCTTCTAGATAGCCATTAAGGAAAGCGGACTTTACATCAAGTTGATAAATCCTCCACCTCATTTGAGCCGCCAAAGCAATGATCAAACGAATTGTCTCCATGCGGGCAACCGGTGCAAACACTTCTTCATAGTCAACTCCATGCTTTTGCTTGTAGCCTTTTACCACGAGTCTTGCTTTATATCTCTCTATATCTCCTTTGGCATTCTTCTTTATCTTGAACACCCATTTGACTCCAATTGCCTCATGACCCTTGGGAAGAGATGATAACTCCCAAGTGTTATTCTTTTCAATGGCATCAATTTCCTCTTGCATGGCTTGCCTCCACCTTTTGTCTTTGAAAGCTTCATCAAAGTCTAAAGGTTCACTGTCAACAAGAAGGCAAAACAAATCAAAAGGTTCAGTTACATCATATAATTCTTCAATACTTCTCATTTTTCTTGACCTTTCACTAGAACTTTCTTCGGAATATGAGGATGCTTCATGAATGGGAGATAGTGGTGGAGTCTCTTCTTGGAGAGGTGTCACGGTCTCTTGCTCTTCATCTTCAAAGTATGGAAAGAAATCATAACTTCCTTCTTCTTGTACTTCCCATCTCCAAGTGGCTTCTTCATCAAACTTCACATCTCGACTCACAACTATCTTGTCATTGCTTGGGTTGTACAACTTGTAGCCTTTGGAATTTGGATTGTAGCTAATAAAAACATGTTTCACACTTCGATCATCTAGCTTGGATCTCCCTTGATCGGGCACATGAACATAAGCAACACTTCCAAAAACCCGCAAATGATTGACACTGGGTTTGGTCCCGCTCCATGCTTCTTGTGGTGTTAGATCCTTCACATTTTTTGTTGGAGAGCGGTTGAGCAAATAAACTGCACAAGAAACAGCTTCGGCCCAAAATTCTTTAGGCATATTTTTGGCTTTCAACATACATCTAGCCATATTAAGAACAGTTCTATTTTTTCTCTCCGCTACACCATTTTGTTGTGGTGATCTAGGAACCGTTAGAGGGCGACGAATTCCATTTATTTCACAAAATTCATTAAATTCTTTAGATGTAAATTCGCCTCCTCTATTGGATCTTAGAGATTTGATTACATAACCACTCTCCTTTTCTACAAGAGCTTTGAAATTTTTAAAGGCTACAAATACTTCAGATTTTTGCTTTATAAAATAAACCTAAGTCTTCCTACTATAATCATCAATAAAACGTAAAAAATATTTATTTTTACCAAATGAGGAAGGATTGATTGGGCCACACACATCGGTGTGAACAAGTTGCAATGGCTTGGTTGCTCTTGTAGTTGCCTCCTTTGGAAAGCTTTCTCTTGCATGTTTGCCAAGGAGACATGCTTCACATAATTGATTGGGATGGTTAATTAAGGGCATCCCTTTCACCATCATCTTTTCTCCTAAGGCTTTAAGTGCTTCAAAATTCAAGTGACCAAATCGCATATGCCAACACCATGCTTCATCTTCAACATTAGCCTTCAAGCACTTTGCTTCAATTGTATTAAGATTCAACATGAACATTCTATTTTTTGTCATAGACACCTTAGCCACCAAGTTAGCATTATAATCTCTAAGCCAAAGATAACAATCTTTCATATGAATTTCATATCCCTTCTCAACAAGTTGTCCCAAACTCAAAATATTACTTTTTAATTTGGGTACATAGTAAACGTTAATAACTAACTTGTGACCACCATTTTTAAGAGAAATTAAAATGGTACCTTTGCCTTGAATCTGAACTTTTGAGGTGTCTCCAAATGAAACATTACCTTTCACCTTCTCATCAAGCTCCACAAATTTTCTTTGTAGCCACACATATGATTGCTTGCACCATTGTCAAGATACCATGAGTTCTTGTCATCCTTTTCATCATCTTTGAGTGCTAACAATAAGGTTGGCTCTTCAACTTCTTCTTTATCAATAAGGTTGGCTTTTTCTTCAATACCATTAGTACCATAACGACATTCGGATGCATAATGTCCAAATTTATGACAATTGAAACATTCAATATTGGACTTGTCATACCTCCTCTCATTTGTTCTAGGATAGTTGCCTCTTCCTCTAGTCACTCCTCTTCCACGGCCCCTAGTTGAATGATGGCTTGTCTCTTGATTGTTGGAATTGTCACGATTGCCTCTTCCTCTTCCACCTTGGCCACGACCACGCCATCTTCCTCGTCCACGTCCACGTCCTCTTTGACTCTTCTCTCCTCCATCATCTTGTAATGCAACCTTGGCTTTGAGGGCTTGCTCCAAAGGCTCATTTTGCCTTTTTAACAATTTTTCTTCTTCGGCTAATATAGCCCCAAACAATTCATCAATTGTCATGGTGTCTAAATCATTTGAATTCTCAAAAACACAAGTCACATAATCAAACTTTGGAGTCAAAGAGCGAAGGATCTTATCTTTCACACGATCATCTTCAATGTTTTCACCATACCTTTTCATTTGATTAACATTGGCCAACACCTTTGAGCTATAATCCGAAAAACTTTCGGATTCCATCATGTACAAAGCTTCAAACTCACGTCGTAAAATTTGAAGTCGTACCTTCTTCACCTTGTCTGCACCTTGGAGAGACTTTTGTAAAATTCCCCAAGCTTCTTTCGTGGTGGACACATTGCTCACCTTCTCGAACATCAAATCATCCAAACCTTGATGGATGAGGGACAAGGCTTGTTGGTCCTTTTTCTTTGACTTTGCCAATGCTTCCTTCTCATTTTGAGACAAAGTGGCCTCATTTTGTGGCTTAGTGTAGCCACTCTCTACAATCTCCCAAGCATCTTGTGATCCAAGCAATGCCTTCATGCGACGAGACTAAGTTTCATAGTTATCTTTTGTAAGACGAGGGAATTGAAATGGAACCATTCCATTATTTGTCATCACTCAAATCTCACTAGCTCTTGATACCACTTTGTTAGAGTGAAAGAATAATAGAAGAGACACTTTAAAAAAAAATTATTTTCACTACTCAATCAACTTCAAAATACATAGGATACTTATAGAAGTGAAAGACACAACCTTACATATTCTATAACTCTCTCTAATTAACAATAGTAATTTTCTTTTAATTCATGAAATAATTCTTCCTAATGACACACCATAATTCTTCATTACTCATACAATAATTTTCATAACCTACATCCATATCAAAGGTCTCATAACCACCAAAATTCTATTAACTTCAAATTATTATTTTTAATCAACAATCCCTCCAATGAGAGAGCTCAGCCTTGATTATGGTGTAGCTGATGAGAGGACAGGCAAGCTCTCTATATGTAACTGAATGATTTTGAAAAGTTCGTACACTTTATAATACGCTGAAGCTGAGTTTTGGGCATTGTTCATTGAGGTAAAGCCAAGTTCTTTTATTTAACTTATTTGTTTTCACCATTTTATTCCATTTAATTATGTCTTACTTTTCTCTGGCACTTTTCCAATCTCCTATGTAAACTCTGTTAACTATACGAGTTATAGGCATATTGTTCATTGTAAACTACTACATATTATGGTCTTTCTAACATCTAGATGTACTTTAGATGATGGAGAGTTTAATATTTATAATGTGGAATTGAGGTTTAGGATTGATATAATGTGTTTTAATAACTGTGAACACTCAATTTTGACCGGACTAAAAATAATAAAATAAAATAAATAATAATAATAATAATAATAATAAATAAATAAATAAAAATAAAGAAAAAAAAACAACAAAAAAAAAAGAAGTCAATTAAGTAATTTGTGGTCCATTTTTTCTTAGCCTTTTTTTTTAGCTCAAATCTATAAGCCCATTTAAAAAAAACGAAAAAGAATAAAGAAGATTTTTTTTTAAAAAAAAAAGACTAAAAAAAACTATAAAAACTAGAAAAGAAAAATAAAATAAAATAATAATAAAAATAATTAAAAAAAAGAAAAAGAAAAACTCTCGCACCCATGCCTCTCATGTTCCACTATCGCACCCATACGCCTTGGAGATTTTCAATCTGCATACACACAATTTCTCTGCAAGGTCACTCAACCTCCTGGACTCACGTTTCACACTCCACACACGTCACTGATTGCACACACGCTACTCACTATACAATTTTATCACCTGCACTACTACACAACAGGGACGTCTGTTTTTTTTTTCATGCACGGGAGGAGCCAACGAAAAAGGAAAGAAGAAGCGCAAAGCAGCTTCATCTCTCATGATCTTCATCCATTCCATCACCACCCACCATTTCTTCTTCCTTCCATAATCATCTTCACTCATTTTTTTCCCTAACTCTTCACTCCACCACCTCTACCTCACCCTCACATTCACTCCATACCCAAACCGAGTTGACTCACCCATCTTCAAGCTCACCACCAACCTTCAACCATTAACAACAACTCCCCTCACCATCTTCTTCCTTCATACTCAACAACCTCCATCCCTACGGCTTCAACCCCCCAACCATTTCCAACTCAAGCCATCATCTCCCACCACCATACACAACCTTCACCAACCTCCTTAACCACCACCAAACACCACCATCACTCCACCACGAACCTCCACCCTCTACTCGGAACTCGTACCACCAGCAGTCGTGCCACTACCGTGAGCAGATCCGGAACTGTTGCGCTTCTATCCCTGCAACTCATATATGTGCACTCAGTGATTTAGCAGCCACCGTACTGCACTCTTTCTCGTCTCTCCACGCGACCAAGGCAGCACCACGGCTGGCCGTCCCTGAGCCACCAGCTTCACCACCCGTGACTGGCGTTCTGCACCGAACTCCTGCCACCATCACTGCACCAAGCTGCACAACCCAGCACCGCAGACCACCACCTACGCCACCGTTGAGCCCTCCCTTGCCGCTGCCAGTGAGGTGCGCGGTCCCAGTTCTCTTCATCATGGTTTTGCTTCCCTTTTGCTTCTTTCTTCTTTTTGATTTGTTTTCTTACGTTGTTTTCTAGCCACTGTGAGTTACTGAGTTAGGGTCATTTCCTTTTTCTTCTTTATTTAATTTTTTTTATTTTTTATTTTTAGGTTGCTGAAGTTAAAAAAAAAAAGAAATAAGTTAGAATAAAATTAGAAGAAGTAACAAAGAATTTGGGCTGCAGCTTGGTAGCCAGCCCACCTTACGTGGGTTTGGTGTTTTGTCAGGAAATAAGATGATACTAACAAATAAAAAGGGATTTGTGCTTTTTATTATTATTATTATTGTTAATGAAAAAAGGTGCAAATAATCATAAATAATAAATGTGGGTGTTCTGATTTTGGTTTTTCTATTTAGTAGAATTTATTTTACTTGATAGTGTATTTTTATGTTATGCTTTTTTTTGTGAATAAATAAGAAGTTAAAAAGAAAGAAAATGAAGGAAAGGAAAATAAAAATTGAAAAAATCCAAAAATTGTCATAAAAGTAAAAATAATGTTTTGAGTTATCTGATTTTAGATACTTATATTTCATCTTGTTTTTTTAGTTATTCATTTGGATCATGGAAAATTTATGTTTGTCTTTGTACTTTTTTTAAAAAAAATAAAAATAAAAATAAAAGATAAAAAAAAATTTAAAATAAGAATTTAATCAATGCAATGACTAACGATGATGATTGAATAGCGGATGTTATTTTCAATATCGTTTAAATCATAAGGGTTTATTGAGTAGCCTAGTGCTAACTTGAACCCTGTACAAAAAAAAGACTTTGCTTTCAATAAAATCTTTTCTTTAATTAAAAATCAATTAACTCACATTTATTTTATACAGAACTACGTGACTTTGAATTCCTCATTGCACACCCGAGGATACGTAGGAGCAGAATTTTCATTCTGTCAAGTCAAAATTTAATTTTTCACAATTTGGTTATTTCTTTTTTTTTTAAAAATAAAAAAAAAAAAAAAAATAATTACAAAATATTTTTAATAAGGATAAAATAAATAAATTTGAGATTATCGAGTTTTTGCACAACCCGACTTAAGGTCTTGTCTCACGACGGGTGTGATGGGGAAGTGCGATGGGATTAAGTTTCCACCCTTCCTTATCCATAACCGACTCCCGAATCCGATTTGGTTCCAAAGACCATTTTCTAAAAGGTTTTTCCAAATTTTCCTAAATTTAAATAAAATTGGTGGCGACTCCATTTTTAATTTTTAAAATCACGTGAGTTCTATTTCGCCACGATATCGGTCCGCGACAGGATGGCGACTCCACTGGGGATTTTTGGAGAGTCAAGCCTGTTATTTTTAGTTGTGCAAATTGTTAATAATTTCTATTTATTTATTTTACCTATTTTGTCCTTGTTTCTTTTTCTTATTTGTTTGTAAATAGATTTTATTTTATTTTGTAAATATCTAATATCATTATTCTCGTATATATTTTTTTTTACTTGTATATATTTTGTGATTAATTGTTTAAACCATAGGGTAGATGATTGTTGGCTAGCTGTTGTATATATGTTTTGCAGGGTGGGGGTAATTTTTTGGTCTTTTTAAATTTTTGGTACAGGTTTGTATGTTCCTTCACACACGTCACTGCCACTTACCTCACACACTTTTTTTGGGCTCTATACCCGAGTCTGTGCGAACCCGAGGAATAGGAGGGGTCTCGACCTTTGTTATTGAGGGGCTTCATGCTCACTTGACATTGGTTGGGACACCACTCAGATTGTTACCAGTATCATGGACTAATCATATCAGAGGGTTTATCCCTACTTGTGATTAATTCATGAATTGGATCCTTGTCTTTCGAGATAGGGGCAATCTGGGGACCATGACTTTTAGAGGTCTAGATCTGTCCTAAAAACCTTGCACTGGTAGATGAAACATAGTGACTATCAAAATTAGAGTCGTGACTTTAAGGAAATCCAACCTTTAAGTTTCACCTGATTAGGGCACAAAGGGAGCGTGCTTCTTCTTTATCTATTCATTTCTCATATCATTCATTCTTTGTTGAAAAAAATCATAAAAAGGGAAATGTTTCATCTGGCATTTTCATATCATCTGCATGACATTCATAGCATTTTTCAAACAAAAGAGACATAAAGAAAAGATATGCATCGTCTTGCATTTGCATGACATTCATAGCATTTCTCAAACCAAAGAAAAATGAAAAAGGACATGCATTATCTTGCATTTGCATGACATTCCCAAAAAAAAAGGGCATCATCTTACAGTTCCATGTCAATTTCTTGCGTAAAGGAAAATAAAGAGGGCATGCATCAGCAAATCATGCATAATCCTTTGGGTTTACGACCCTATAAGGATTTCTTCATGTAGAAGGTTAGGATACATTTTAGAGTTACCTCGATGAGGGGTACCCTTAGGATGCATTCTCCATTTTTGTTGGTTTGCTTACATTTTTCTTTTACTCTTTTTGTAGGGTGAGTTTAGTTAGTAAAGTGGAAAGATTAGTGCTCATTCAATAGCAAGGAATGGAAGAGATAGGCCAAAGGAAAAACACCAGCAATGCCGTTGATCTCAAGAGGAATATGAAGATTACAGTAAATGGCAGTGATCTGAGGCGTGTGAAGGACATTACTCAACACATGACCCCTAAGGCTCGATCAGAGTTTTCAAGCAGTTATGGGCAGATCCTAGATTTGTTGCGCATCCCTGTTGAAGAACCTGTTTTGAGTGGCCTTGCCCAGTTTTGGAATTGTTCTCTAAAATGTTTTGAGCTGCCCGACTTAGATATTGCACCAACCATAGAAGAGTATGCCATCATGTTGAGACTCCCAATGAGTAAGTACCCTAATGTTTATCTCTATGGAGGACATTATGTGTCAGAAGGAAAAATAGCAGAACTCATAGGGGTTCAGGCAAGTCAGTTAGGCATGGAAAAGAGAGGAGGAACACGAGGATTGAAGAAGAGTTACCTGGAAGCACATCTTGAGCTACTAGCGCAGCAAGGAAGGTGGGATCTCTTTAACAAAACTTTGGCACTAACCATCTTTGGATTGGTGTTATTCCCATTCACCTCAGACGTGGTGGATCAAGCGGCAATGGATGCTTTCTTCAAGTTTGAGAATCATAGGTCAAATCCAATCCCTGCTATTCTTGCTGATACTTTCTTGACCATGGAGATTTGCCACAAAAAATGAGGGGGTATGATCCGATGTTGCACACATATGTTGTATGTTTGGATCATGACACACATGGATGTACACAATCGTCTAGGCCTTTTACCAGATCCGTTAAGGAATTTTGGTCGCATTCCAGTGAAGCAGCAGAAAGCCCATGAATGGAAAGATGAGTTTATGAAGATGGGATCAGACTCTTTCAAATGAGTTTGCTCTTGGTATCATGGGGAAGAGATATTGCTCGGTTGTGGTGACTTCTCTAACATTCCTTTGATGGGCGTGAGAGGTTGTGTATCGTTCTCACCGATTCTTATGCTTAGACAGCTCCAATGGACTCAGCACGTGCCTGACGAAGCACAACTTAGAGGATTCAGCTTTTTATATGCGAAAGATGGAAGCACTACCAAGCAGGAAAAGGAGGTCAGGGACGCTTGGAAAAATATTCATAGGGCAGGGGCAAAAGAACTAGGAAAATGTGTGGTAATTCCTACTCTTAAGTACCTGCAATGGAGAGCGACAAGGAAGGCACAAAATAGTACCCCTCAGGCGGTGTCAAGTGATGAAAATCACTCCCAGATTATATCTCAAATGACCACCCAGATAGAGAGGATGAAAGCGCAGATGCAGTTTTTGGAACAAGGGAAGGAAGCCGCTGAGTTAAAAGTCGTCATTCACACAAGTCGGTGCCAGAAGTTAGCCGACAAGATTGAAGACTTAAAGGATGCACAAGCTGATGCTGCTGAAGCCCCGAGCCGGGTAAAAAGGGCAAGAAGAGGAAAAGAGGAGGAATCAAATAAGACCACTTTAGAAGTCCGGGAGCTACGAGTGAAGGTAAATGCTTAAGAAGAATTAATAGAGAAGATTTTGCAAGAGAAAGAAGAATTGGAAGCAAATACTAGAGCACAAAACCGAAGGATGCAATCTTTACAAGAAGCTCTGGTGGAGGTGAAACGACGCTCCGATCAAAGACAGGTTTTGGCTGCAGAATATTATAGTTCACTCAAGGAAGCAAACAAGAAAGCAAGGCGTTTGGAGTTGAAAGCTCAAGAACTAGAGCAAGAAAAGGAGCAATGGAGACTCGAAGCTCGAGGCAACGACTGCAAAAAAGAAGAAAGTGAAAGCGCGTGGCAATGGGCAGCTCAAAATGAAAAGGCTCAAAAGGAATATTGGATGAAGAATTATGAGGACATGTCGACAGCTTGCAGTATTACACTACACAACTGGCTAGTCATTTTGATGAAGCAGACCTTCGATTCGCATGAATCCGTTGCTAAAACTACCACAGAAGATAGGCGAGTTTATGAAATATTGTCGAGGTCTTGCTAAAGGTCTTAGGAAGAAACAAACAAAATTGTTGATGTAATGTAGTTTATGTTACACTTTGAGAAGATTGAGACCTTGTTTTGATTAATTTTGGAATGAAATGAATTACCAGTTGCAGTGTTTTGCTTTGAATGTTGATGTCACTGTTTTTCATTTAGGCACTATTCATTGAGGGGTAAATTCCCCTTTGAATAGGTTGTCAACCGTATTTTCGCCCTGAGACAATTTGTCCTTTAGCGAAAATACGGGAATCTTGGTATTCGGTAAAAGAATGATTGCATTGCTGGAAGAGGGCACCATTAGTGAACCCGCTAATGCTAAATCGAGGATCCTACCTTGCTATTGAATGACCATGCGAATCTTTCCACAATCACCAAGCATCCTCACAATAGTGTTAACTATTTTTTTATTTTTCTTTCTTTATTTAATTAATGTGTTTTTGCTTTAATAAATCAATTTGGTTCAGAAATCATTGCGCGACGTAGGAAAGAAGAGACCAATCTAGCCCGAGTTCACAATACCAGATCTCGGACCAGAATGGCTGCTGAAAATTCTGAGACAGGAAGAAACTTGAGTAGGGAGGTCGACGAAGTGACAAGGAGGATAAATGAGGTGTCAGAGAACCAAGCGAGGCTGGAAGCGATATTGCAAGATATAAGGGAGTCTCTCCACTTAATCAGTGGAAATATGAATGCAAATGGGGTTGAAATGTATGCAAACGTGCCATCAGTAACTGCTCCAATCTACTCGGCCGTAACCTCGATCAACTTCATGCGTCAGAATCCATGAGCAACCACCTCAAACAACATCAATAGTCATGCCCATTGGGGAGGGGTATCGTGCTTTGGAAGGCGCTCATAATGAAGTCCATGGTTATGCGAGGCCCACATGGGAACCACCTCATGTGTCTATTCCGAGACAAGTGACATTGCCTTATTCTGGGAATAGTCACGTCGTAACTGAGAAAGATAAGATGAAAGAAGATTGGATGGAGAAAATGGAGGAACAGATTAAGGCGATAAAGGGCCCCAATGCTTATGGACCCTTGAGGATAGAGGAGTTGTGTCCTACCACAGATGTAGTAATCCCCAAAGACTTCAAGATTCCTGATTTTATGAAGTATGACGGGAGCGGCAACCCTCGTTTCCATTTGATCAGTTATGGGACTAAGATGGTTGTTTGGTCCAAGGATGATAAGTTCCTCATCAGTTTCTTCCATAAGAGTCTTACAGGTCCCGCCCTAGAGTGGTATCTTCAGTTAGATCGCTCAAGGATCTCGCGTTGGACGGAATTGGCTGACCTATTTATAGACCAGCACAAATTCAACTTGGACGCAGCCCCAACACGAGAACAGTTGAGTTCAATGCAGAAAGGTAATGAAGAACCGTTCAACCAATACTCGCAGAGGTGGAGAGCGTTGGCGGCTCAGGTCCAACCCCCATTAACATTATCTGAGATGTGCTCGTATTTCTTGGGGACCCTAGGAAACCCTTTTATTGGGGCAATGGCTGGGGCAACCTATAAGGATTTTGCAGATTTAATAACTTCTGGAGAAAGAATTGAGATATTGGCCAAAACTGGGAAGTTGCCAATGAATAGCATAGAGAATACTACTTTCAAGAAAGGATTCCAACCAAAGAAGAAAGAACCTGAGGTGAATTATATCCAACCTCAACAGAATTTCAGACCGCGATATAGCCCAAGTCATCAGCCATCATACAACCCCAACCCTCGCTTTTCATACCAAACACTGCCACTGCCTCATTATCCACCCCACCAAATTATACCGGCCACAAACTTCACCCCAACACCACAATTCCAAGTTAACAACGTCCCCTCGCCACGCCATATACACCAACTCGCCCAACCTATGCCCGATACCCACCTGCACCTCCGCAGAATTACCCAAACCACTCACAACCTCACCCGAACCTCCAAAACCAAAGCCGCTTTCGTCCTCAAAACCTTCCCCCCTTTCCAAGGTTATCCATTCTGAATGCAGACCTATTCCAAAGGTTGTTTGATGCTCATCTTATTTCAGGAATTCCTGTGCGTCCATTAGAGCCACCATTTCCATCGTGGTACAACCCGAACTCAACCTGTAAGTATCACATGGATATCCCGGGGCATTTAATTGAAGACTGCGAGTCCTTTAAGACTGCAGTAAGAAAGTTAATTACCTATGGGAAGCTTGATATTCAGGAAGAGGCTGGACCCAGTATTGTTAACAACCCAATTCCTAATCATGGTGGAAGGAATGTGGTGAATGCTTTAGAGGTGGAAGGGTCATCCATAAGAAGTATCATGAGCTTGCGTACACCGATGGCAAGGATATTAAAAGGGTTGAAGGAAGCTGGCTACAATATCACTACACCAGCCGCCACGATAAAAGAAGAGGAAAAATATGATGCAGAGTCAAATTGTGCTTATCATTGTGGGGGAATGGGACATGATATTGAGAATTGTTGGGACTTCAAGGTTCGAGTCCAAAGGTTGCTTACTTTGGGAGTAATACATGCGAGACAAGGGTTAGCCTCCTTCGAAGAGGTTAATGTGATCGAACGCTTTGTGCTTAAGGTGCCACCTCTCAACCAAGTCCCGACGTCAGAGAAAGTAGTGGTAACGATCAAGAAGCCAGTGCCATTTATTTATAATGACACTCATTCAATACCATGGAATTATGAAACCAAGATAGAGACAAAAGGAGTCGGGGAAGAGACTCCGAAGGCTCGAATTGCTGAAGTATACAAGGATGAGGAGTTGGTGACTAACATAGTCAAGGTAGGAGGAATTACTAGGAGTGGGCGATGCTATGGCCCAGGAGAGTTAGAAAAGGGGAAAGTTGTTAAAGAAGGGAGTAGGGAGGAAATGTCAAAAGAAAATGAGAGAGAGAAGGAAGGTGAAGAGGAGTTCCTGAAGATAATGAAGCAAAGCGAATATGATGTGATGGAACAACTGAAAAAGACTCCGGCCAGAATATCTCTTTTGTCGCTCATCTTGACATCAGAGATGCATCGGAAGGCGTTATTGAGAATTCTGAATGAAGCTTATGTAAAGCCCGATGTTACTCCCGAAAGTATGGTTAACATGGTGGACCCCGTGAAATGCATTAACATGATCACGTTCACTGATGAAGAGATCATTTCTCAATCTGAGAAGAGCCCACGAGCCTTGCACATAACCCTCAAATGCAAAGGGTACATAGTTGCAAAGGTTTTGATTGACGGGGGGTCTGCATTGAATATTATTCCTAGGTCGACTCTAACCTCATTATCAATAAGTGAGGATGAGTTGTCGCCACGAGAAATGGTGGTACGAGCTTTTGATGGAAATAGGAGAGGCATTATGGGAGAGATAGTGTTGCCGCTAGAGATTGGTCCAAGCAATTTTCAAGTACTGTTCCAAGTCATGGATATGGAGCCTGGCTACACCATGCTGTTAGGGAGACCGTGGATTCATGCCGCTGGTGCCGTTCCTTCCACCCTGCATCAAAGTGTTAAATATATTGAGAATGGGTCGGTCATCACCATATATGGAGAGGAAGAGATTATGCTGTCAAAATCGGTTTCTGTGCCATATGTGGAGAGTGCGGAAAAGGAAGAGGAGAACCTGTGGCATAGTTTCAAAGTAGTTGAAACTGGACTCGGTAAAGATGAATCTCTCACACCAAGTGTGAATCAAGTGGTTGCCCGGATCATGACTAGTAGTGGATACCAAGAAGGAAAGGGTTTGGGCTCGAAGCTGCAAGGTACTCGGTCACCAGTGTCACTCCCAGGAAAGTCAGATAAGTTTGGGATAGGGTACGAAGCATCTCTGGAGGAATATATGAGGAGCATAACTCTTGGAAAAAAGAATGGCGAGGGCAAAATGAAGCATATTCCCCACCTGAGGGAAACATTCCCAGCACCGGCCGAGGTGATTATGCCTGACGAGGTCATTCACCCTCGATACTGCCTCACTATTAATGCTTTGCATGAAGAGGACCCAGAAGAGCACAAGGTAATCCGTCCTTTTGCTGATGAGGAGCCGCTGAAGAACTGGCAATCTGAACCAATTATTGATGTGATTGTTTCAAAGTAATTGTCTAGTCATATTGTGTTGAACAAATGTTGAAGTTATTTTGAGCTTATGGTTTATGTTATTTGAGACATTGATTAAATGAACTTGCATGAATATTCAGCATTTCCCTTCATTGCACTTTCTGACTTATCCTTTTGTAATTTTCTTTTTACATTTTTGTACCATATCTTGTTCTTCCTTTGTCATTCCTACTTTATTCTCGCTTTTCCAACTCCACACCAAATTGCTTTCCAAGGATCTGAGTTTCGTAGAAAGTTCGCCTCATGAAAGGGACCACGAAAACTCATTAATTGATTCTCTTACGATGTTTGATGAAGAAGACCCTGAATCTGGAGAAGAGGAAGAAGTTGTTGAAAATTTTGCAAAATTACTTTGGAGTACTCGGAGAAGGGATTTGTCTTGAATGGTGAGGAAGCGAGAGGTGGTCAACGTGGGGACGAGGGAAGAGAGAAAAAAGAATTGAAAGTAGTGGCAAACCCGGAATTTGAAGAGATGATCATACTATTCAAAGAGTATATGGATGTTTTTGCTTGGTCTTATCGGGATATACCTGGGTTAGACCCAGAGATAGCATCGCATAAAATCTGACTATACCCGAATATTGAGGCAAAGAAGCAGAAGTTAAGGAGAATGCATCCTGATATGTCCCTGAAGATCAAGGAAGAGGTGACTAAGCTGTTGGAAGCAGGATTTGTGGAAGTGTCGAGACACCCAGAGTGGGTAGCCAATATCGTGCCAGTGCCTAAGAAGGATGGAAAAGTCAGAATGTGTGTGGACTATAGAGATCTGAATAAGGCCAGCCCGAAGGATGATTTCCCACTCCCTCACATTGATGTTCTGGTTGATAACACTGCTAAGAATCACAGGTTCTCGTTCATGGATGGATACTCAGGGTACAATCAAATTCTGATGGATGTCAATGACAAAGAAAAGACCACTTTCATTACTCCTTGGGGAACGTTTTGTTACACGGTGATGCCGTTTGGATTAAGGAATGCTGGGGCTACTTACCAACGTGCTATGGTGGCACTGTTTCATGACATGATGCACAAGGAGATTGAAGTGTACGTAGATGATATAGTAGCCAAGTCTAAAGAAGGAGAAAGTCATGTGGCGGTCCTGCGTAAGTTGTTTGAAAGACTCAGAAAGTACAAGTTGAGGTTGAATCCTGCCAAGTGTGTTTTTGGAGCATCTACTGGGAAGTTACTTGGATTCATTGTTAGCAGAGAAGGAATAAAGGTGGATCCAGATAAAACGAAAGCAATACAAGAGATGTCTGTCCCTAAGACGGAGCGTGAAGTGCGAAGTTTTCTCGGGAGACTCAATTACATTGCTAAATTCATTGCTAACTTAACCAGCACTTGTGAGCCTATATTCAAGTTGTTGAAGAAGCATCAACCAGGGAAATGGGATGAAGAATGTCAGGAAGCTTTTGACAAGATAAAGGCTTATTTAATGAATCCTCCTGTTTTGGTACCCCCTACGCCCGGTCACCCTTTAGTTTTGTACTTAACTGTATTACCAACCTCGATGGGGGCAATGCTGGGACAACATGATGAATCGGGAAAGAAGGAGCAAGCAATTTACTATTTGAGTAAGAAGTTCAATGACTGTGAAGCTCGTTACATGGCTATTGAGAAGACTTGTTGTGCGCTGGTATAGACCTCAAAACGGCTACGACAGTACATGCTCTATTACACCACGTGGTTGATCTCCCGAATAGACCCTCTGAAGTACATATTTGAAAGTCCTCATGTTTCATTAAGGGTTTCAAAGTGGCAAGTGATGCTATCAGAGTTCGATATCAAGTACATGACTCGGAAATCCATCAAAGGAAGTGCGATTGCTGATCATTTAGCTGAAAACCCTCTTGAGGGTGGACAACAAGTGACATCTGAATTCCCTGATGGAGAAATACTGATGGCGGAAGAAGGAGAAGAAGAAGAACCTGGCTGGAAGATGTATTTTGATGGAGCGGTTAACATGCATGGCAGTGGCATAGGAGCCGTGGTGGTTTCACCAACTGGAAAACAATACCCAGTCGCTATCAAGTTAGATTTTGAGTGCACTAATAATGTTGCGGAATATGAGGCCTGTGCTAATGGTTTATAAGTCGCAATTGACTTGGGGATCAAACAGTTAAAGGTATTTGGAGACTCAGCACTCATCATTTATTAGGTGAACGGTGAATGACAAACCAAGGATCCGAAATTGGTGCCTTATCAAAAGTATTTGATCCATTTGGTTGAGAAGTTTGAAGAGGTGACCTTCTCCCATTTGACCCGAGACAAGAATCAGTTTGCAGATGCCTTGGCCACTTTGGCTGTAATGACCAAGTTAGATATTCATAATAATGTCCAACCCATCCAAGTGAAGATGCATAGTGAACCTACGTATTGTGCTAATGTGGAAGACGAGCCAGATGGTAAACCTTGGTATTATGATATCAAGCAGTATATTCAGCATAGAGAATACCCAACGGGGGCAAGTGAGGTGAATAAGAAGACTGTCCGCCAGTTGGCGATGACCTTTTTCTTGAATGGAGAGGTTTTGTACAAAAGGAGTCATGATGGTACTTTACTTAGATGCGTGGATGCTTGTGAAGCTCGTGTAATCATGACTGAGGTTCATGAAGGAATATGTGGAACCCATGCCAATGGTCATATGATGGCTCGAAAAATTCTAAGGAGTGGTTATTATTGGTCCACAATGGAAACAGACTGCATAAATTATGTACGGAAGTGTCAAAAATGCCAGATGTATGCAGATCGAGTCAACACACCTCATTTCCCTTTGCATAATTTGGTATCTCCATAACCTTTCTCAATGTGGGGAATAGATGTCATCGGGCCCATTAATCCCAAAGCTTCCAATGGTCATCGCTTCATCTTAGTGGCGATTGACTATTTCACCAAGTGGGTAGAAGCTTCTTCTTATGCCAGCATCACTCAAAAGGTGTTTTTGAGATTCCTCAAAAAGGATATTGTCTGTAGATATGGAATTCCAGAAAGGATAATCACAGATAATGGTACCAATCTCAATGGTGCTGAGATTAAAAAGTTCTGTGAAAATTTCAAAATCAAGCATCATAATTCAGCTCCTTACAGGCCTCAGATGAACGGAGCAGTTGCAAGCAAATAAGAATGTCAAGAAAATTGTTGCTAAGATGGTGGTGAACTACAAAGACTGGCATGAAATGTTACCCTATGCTCTGCATGCATATCGTACTAATATACGATCAAGCACTGGGGCAACGCCTTTCTCTTTGGTGTATGGGATGGAGGCTGTCTCTCCAATAGAAATTGAGATCCCTTCTTTAAGGGTTCTAATGGAAGCAGAGTTAGAGGAATCTGAATGGGTGAAGACTCGGTATGAACAATTGAATATGATAGAAGAGAAGAGATTGACAGCTATGTGTCATGGGCAATTGTATCAAAGCAGAATGGCTAAAGCCTTCAACAAGAAAGTTCGTCCCGGGAATTGCTTCGGGGGATTTGGTTTTGAAAAAGATTCTCCCTAACCAAGAGGATGCCAGAGGAAAATGGGCTCCGAATTATGAAGGCTCGTACATAGTCAAGCAGGCATTTTCAGGAGGAGCGTTAATTTTACAAAATATGGATGGAGAAGAACTGCCAAGGCCCGTGAATACTGATGTTGTCAAGAAATTCTATGCCTAAAAAAAAGAGAAAAAAATAGGAAAAAGCTCGTTAGGTTGAAAACCCGAAAGGGCGACCTAAGCAAAAGTTAGAGCAATTGAAAAAATGAAAAAAGAAACAGTCCGTTAGGCTGAAAACCTGAAAAGGCAGTCTAAGCAAAAGTTAGGACAAATAAATAGGCAAAATCTCAAAGAAAGTGGGCCTGAAACTCTTCAAGAGATTCACCAAACTGGGGCAATTTTTGATGTGCGTCCAATCAGTTACACGGGGTAAGTTGTTCGCATTGAATTGGCCATACTGGGGCAAAATTTTTGAGGAATTAAAGAGAATTCATGTTGAAGGAGGTATCAGCAGAGGCAGCGGTTGAGTTGTCAAGTATTTGCAGTGAATCAATTGAATGAGGAACAAGGAACCAATACTGGGGCAAAGTTTTTATTTTTCTTGCAACCTTTCTTTTGTCTTTCAAGTACGTGTCTTGTCAAAAGTCATGTACGATTACATTACCAAAATAATAAAAGGGAAGTTTGTTCATTCAACAAATTTCATCCATTCATGAATGCATGCTTACTCATTAATTTATGTCTCAAATAAAATAAACTTAAGGTCGACAATTTGATCGACAATTGTGCAGACAATCCTTCAATGATTAATTTAGATTAAAGGATCTCGGTAATTCAAGATACGAGGTTGTGATGTGTTACCAAGGAGACAAGGTGGTCGAAAAAATAAAAAAGGAAATGAGAAGATCTAAGGGAGTCTCGGTAAACAAGAGAGTCGATGAAGAAAAGCATGTGGACAAAGGGTTTGATTGGTCAAAGCTTTCCAAGATCGTTGTTGGTTCAAAGGACTTTTAATGAATAAAATAAGAAAAAAAAGAAAGAAAAAAAAAAAAAGAGAGAAAATAAAAAGAGAGAGAGAGAAAAGAAAAGAAAAAAAAAAGAGAAAAGAAAAGAAAAAAGAGAAAAGAAGTTTTTAAGTCCATGCATTTTAAGTTTCCTGTTGAGCACATCGGCTCCATGCATTTTATTTTATGATGAGCGCATCGGCTCCATGCATTTTATTTTCTGTTGAGCGCATCGGCTCCATGCATTTTAATTTCTGTTGAGCACATCGGCTCATTACATTTTAATTTTCTGTTGAGCGCACTGGCTCCATGCACTTTAAGTTCTGCTAATTCTTTGAGCGTGTCGGCTCCATGCATTTTAATTTCCTGTTGAGCGCATCAGCTCATTGCATTTTAATTTTCTGTTGAGCGCATCGGCTCCTTGCATTTTAATTTCCTGTTGAGCGCATCGGCTCCATGCATTTTAATTTTCTGTTAAGCGCACTGGCTCCATGCACTTTAAGTTCTGCTAATTCTTTGAGCGTGTCGGCTTTTCGCTTTTATTTGTTCTTGCTTTGTTATGCATATTATCTTCTGCATTGCCGGACAAAATTGAAGTTCATGTCTTTACTCGTTTCTTACGACGATAATATGAAAACTACAGTTATTCTTATTATCTAGTAAGAAAACAAGTAAAGAGGGGCAACATCTGTCGCGACCGAGATCGCGGCGAAATAGCAGCTCCCGTGATTTTTAAAAAAGATAAAAATATGGAGTCGCTACCAATTTTATTTAAATTTAGGCAAAATTGGAAAACCTTTTTATAAAATGGTCTTTGGAACCAAATCAGATTCGGAAGTCGGTTATGGATAGAGAAGGGTGGAAACTTAATCCCACTGCACCCCTATCACACCCGTCCTGAGACGGTACCTTAAGTCAGTTGTGCAAAAACTTGATAATCTCAAATTTATTTATTTTACCCTTATTAAAAAGATTTTGCAATTTATTTTATTTTTTTTTTTTTTTTTTTTTTTTATTTTTTTATTTTTTTTTTAAAAGAAAAGAAGAACCAAATTGTGAAAATTTAATTTTTGACTTGACAGAATGAAAATCCTGCTCCTACGTACCCTCAGGTGCAATAAGGAACTCAAAGTCACGTAGTTCTGTAAAAAAATAAGTATGGGTTGATTGATTTTAATAAAAAAGATTCTTGAAAAGAAAATTTTGTTTAAAAAAGGTTTTGCACAGATTCAAGTTAAGACTAGGCTACTCAATAAACCCTTATGATCCAAACGACATTAAAGATAGCATCCGCTATTCAATCACCATCGTTAATCATTGTATTGATTACATTTTTTTATTTTCATTTTTTTATTTTTCTTGACACTTTTTTCATTTTTTTTGGTTTTTTTGATATTTTTTATTTTTTATTTATTTATTTATTTTAACTTAACAAAACTCTCAAAAAAAAAATTAACCAAATAATTTTAACCCAAACAAAACTAACTCAAGGAAGAGAAAAAAAAAAACTCAAGCCCAAACACCACATAAAAACAAGATTAGCCCAAACTAAATAAATAAAAAAATAAAGCAGCCCAACCCCTTTCTTTTTTATCACCCTTTTTCTATTTTTATTTTATTATTTTTTTTACTTCAGCAAACTAAAGAAAGGAAACAGAATTCAAAAAAATAAAAGAAACTAAAGAACAGAGAATCAATCCAAAGAGAACACGAAACACAACAGCAACCTCGGGGTGATGCGACGGCCGGTGCTGCGTGGAGGACGGTCAGAAGGGCGGTCGGGTCGAACGATGCAAGTCCGGTGAGGCGCTGGCGTTGGGCGGAGGCGTGCTGGTCGGTCCTCAACAGCGAGCTCAGAGCTGATGCGGGTGGAGTTCGAGACGGCTGGGCGAAGCTGGCGGTGCGATCGGGGAGCTCGGGCTCGACGGCTGGTGCGTGCTGATGGAGCTCGGACTAGTTCAGAATGGCAGTTGGGTGGCGTAGTGCAGCTGGTTCTGGCGTTACAGTTGCGAGGGAGGTGGCCGAACGGGTAGCAGCGGAGCAGTTGGCTGATTCGCGACGGAGCTGGTGGCTGCGCGTGGACGACGATAGTGCTTCGGGTAGGCGTACGCGGTTGGGTGGAGCAGGTTTACGGATCCGCCGGATCTGGTTGGTGCGGGCGGCGGTCTGGTTCAGTGGTGGCTTCTGTTTTCCGGTGGCTTGTTGGAGGTAAGGTGGCTTTGGGTGTTTATGGAGGTGAGGGGAAGATGATGATGAATAGTGGTGGAGATGGTGGTGGAAATGTGGAAGAAGATGGAGGATGGAGATGGATGGTTTAAAGATGGTGTGGGTGGCTTTAAGAAAATGGTGGTGGTGGAGGAAGTCATGTGAATGGTGGTGTGAAGAAGATGGGTGGTGGTTAATGGAGGTTATGGCTTGGTGGAAATAATTGATGGTGAAGGTGGATTGAAGGTAGAGGAAAAATGGTGAATACGTGAGCAGAAGAGAAAAAAAAAGGGGTCCCCCCCTCAAATCAGTGTGTATGGTTCTCTGTTTATTGTTGGCTGCCCCGCATGGTCTTCCTCAGCTCCCCACATCTCCTCTGCAGCAACGTGCCTGGCAGTGTTGCGTGTGTGCAGTGATTGAGTGTGTTGTGTGAAACGTGAGAGTGAAAGTGAGTATGTGCTGTGCAGAGTGTTACGTGGGTGAGGAGTGAAAAAAGTGAATGAGTGAAAGTGAGTGTGTGACAAGCAAGCTATAAAATATTTTATTTTTATGTTTTATTTTTATTTTTTATTATTTTTTTAAAAAAATAAAATAGACAAAGTGAGAAAAAAAATGAGCTAAAACATGATTAAGTTATTTGGTCAAGAAAAAGAACAAATACTAATTTTTTTATTTGATCCGGGCAAAATTGAGTGTTCACAATAATTTATTATGGTCTTCTTTGCAAACTGATTAGTATCATGGCTGCTCTGATATATGAGCCTTTTATGTAGTTTCTGTTACTTCTAGCAGTCCAAATCTGTATTTTATGTAGTTTCTGCTACTTCTAGCAGTCCAAATCTGTATATTTGTTTCTATTTTTCTGTTTACATGTATTTTCATCCACCAGCACCTAACCTTAGAAACCAACCTGCATATGCACACACCTTTCAATATGAGTTTCTCGGCCTATGAATTTGAACCAGGAGTTTCGGGGTGCCAATTTGAGTCTCCAAATTGGTCAAAGTCATGTGGATAATAATACTCATCAAATTAGGAGAGGAGCTCAGAAAGATAGTGAAGTGGACTTGGAGCTCAGACTTGGCCATGATCTATACTGATATGACTATTTAATCTTTTAAGGTATATTCACATTTCTTTTCATATAATCATATTTTGTGGAGATGGGTCTTGATTTGAGAAAAGTACCTGAAGCATATAACAAATTTTTAGATGCATCTTTAGGCCAAGTTTCTCTATTCATAATACACGTATAAGAAAAAGAAGAATTTGATGGCTGAGCCCAAATTATCCCTATAACAGCCCAGAATGGTGAATAAGTATCAGAACTAACACTGAGGTACATAAATTGTATTATTGTGGTTAACTAGATCTATATGTAAGAAGTAGTAGTATAAAAAAGCTAGCTTAATGCCTAATCTTCGCGTTTTATGAGCATTTGACAGTTGAATTAGTGGATATATAATTGAAGAAGCAACACCTAGGTTTTTCTTCTTTGCCTTGTAATTTGTATATGTTTCAGATTCTTATTATAAGATATAATAGTGCTATATGCAATAAATGATCTTTTGGTTGACTTGCTTTCATGTGTTTTTGTTCACGCAATTAAAATTTCACTTTTTAAGACGATATAGTTTCATATATTAATAAGGAATTGACGTTGGGCAATTAATAAGGAATTGAAGTTTGCAGTAAGACATGTTTTTTCTTTCTTTTTGTTCATTATGCATCCAAATCATGATTAATTAATATTAATGTTTCTCAGAAAGATGCATTTTGATTCAAAGTATAGATGAGATATTGCCTCATTTGCCTTCTTGTCAAATTTTGCAATTAGTATATGAATCATATTGCACATGCTACAACTGTCATTTGCCTTCTTGTCAGATCTAGCATTATGTTTGTTCAATTCTGGTTTGTCATAGCTTTTTGGGTGTTACCTAATTTGCAAATCCTGTTTATTGGGTTGAATAGGCTCTTTTCTGCATATGTACCTGATTTGCACTTTCTTGACAAGGACTGGACAATATCTTCTCTTAAAAAGCTAGAGCATCAATGTGAATGAGGCCAATCAGATTCTTGTTCATGCAAAAACAATTTCTTAGTTGCTAACATATTTTTGGGAATAAAATGGTAACATGTTTTTTTTTTTATTTAACTTTGAGTTACATTACTTATAATTGTATAAGTTAGAGAGAAATCTACTTGCAAAATGTAATAGCAATTAATGATATGCATAAGATATTATAACTACTTCATATACTTTTAACTATTTTGATATCTTTTATAGTTACTTAAATAATTATAACGATTGATGATTTATTGTGATTTTTAATAAATACTAAATTTTAATTTTGGATAATTATATACATAGGAAAATAGATTTTTTTTTTATAAAATGAAGGTGTCTAGTTGTGGTAAATATCAACTAGATGTCTAATTTTTTTAATATTTTTTAAAATATTAAAGATGGAAAAAATCCGTCTCTAAATTATAGACGAAATTAATTTTTCTGTCTCTAACAATTAGAGACGCCAAATTTAGAGACAGAATAATTTCCGTCTCTAATTTCATCTCTAAATATTTAGAGATTGAATTTTACACATTTAGAGACAGAATTTGTTCCATCTCTAAATCTGAAAATTTTAGTAGTGATTCATCAAAGACAAGACCCAAAGGAGAAGAGGCCAAGAGAAGGGAACATTATCCCCACCTACATGTCTCAAATTTATATGAATTTGCATACTTTTTTTTGGGCTATACTACTGTAGGGGCCGAATGGACCCCGAAAACATTAAGTAAAGTACACATTTTTATATACAAGTCAGTCTCACATACTTGTTTACTTTATAAATAAACTCACTTTAGATGTGTTATTTACAACAAAATAATATGTGATAACCTGCATGAAGTGGTATAGTGAAAGCATGTTGCGTCTCTCAAGGATTGGACATGTGTTCGACTTGAAGAGAGATAGGATAGCAGAGTGGGCAATGCTCACCAATGGCATGAGTTTGCAACCATCCCAACTTCTTTTGTAAGAATCTCACAAATATATATAAGGAGCATATCTAGTGAGAAGAGTAAATTCTGACCATACAACAATACATGAAAGATTAAGATTAAAAATTACTTAAATGTCACGTGACTACTTCAAAAAGTCACATATATTTATATTCTAATATTGATCATTCATATAAGATTTAATGGTCAAGATTTACTTCTCTCACCACTTATAATAAACATTCTTTTCACAAGATCTCACAAGATATATATATATATATATATATATATATATATATATATATATATATATATTATAAACTTTGATTATTAAATCTTACATTTGATTACAATTAAAACTTACTTAAATATAACATGATCACTTAAAAAAATTACATAGCTTTATGTCTGAAAGATTTTAGAAGAAAACATATATTTGATAAAATCACATTCACACCTTATCCTCCCTCCCCCTAAAAAAGTTTCAACCAAAAATAAAAGAGACAAAATTGTGTAATTAGGGGCTACTCAAATTTAGATAAAACCACATGTACAATACATTATGGCCATATAAAAAACGTTTTGGTAAAGTGAATAAAGCAAAATGATGTTTGTACATCATTTTTTTACACTTTTTTTAATATAGTTAAAAATGTATAAATATTTAGTTAACATCGTGTATTATGTGGTTAACAAAATTATAATAATCAATTATCAAACCACATAATATATGTTGTTAACTAAATATTTGTACATCATTAATTAAGTATGAAAAATCGTATACAAAAATATTATGATGTACATATAGAAGAATTGGGGAATAAATTACCACATTCTCATTTTGAATAATGATATTTGCACACTAAAAAGCTTTCACTATTCTTATTGTTTCTTGTTTAAGAAAAAAGGTAGAGAGAGTATGTGTTGAAATTAAAATGTGTCAATCTTTTCTTTATTTTATTATCTTAAAAAGAAGTGGCGTGAAAATAGTGTAATACAAGTAGTATGCAAGTATCATTATGAATAATGTTTCTCTCACATCACTTCTTGTCTCACATCTCTCATATATGCTAACATAGTAGAATCATAATGTAAGTGTGTAGAAAATGAGATGAGACCAATTATAATTTAATAATAGATGTGAAATAATGTGTATATAAATATATGTGAGAGTAACATTATACTCTCATTATTATTCTCACCTGACCTCTACCTAATGTTGATTTCTAATAGTGGTGGAGTGGAGACATTATGTAATTAACTAATTACTCCTTCGGGTTTTGAATAATTGTCATTTTAGAAGTTTAAGTTTATTTTAATTTATCTGTCACTTTAAAATATTAAGGAGGTATTAATTTTTTTTTTTTTACAATTTTAACCCTTACTTCTAGCTATTCTTATTAAATATATCAATAATAACTACATGTATTTATTAATTTCATTTTCTTAAAACATCTGATCAACAAATAAAATATTGTCTCTCTCCTTCATATTAAATTTATTTATTTTTCCTAAAATATCTCAACAAAAATTATTAATACCCCACTATTGAAAGGAATGGAGAGGATAAATAGAAAGTATTAAATAGGAAAGAGAGTGCTAATGGAGAAGGAGATAAAATTAATGAACCCTATGTTTGGATGTTTTTTCATTAATGGAACGGAAAGGAATAGGTGGTGAAAGATCGAAAGGAAAAGAAAGGAATGAAATATAGTTTTTCTCCTCTTTGTTTGGAAGATTTATTAATGAGACGGAACGGAACATGTGTTCCTCCCATTCCACCTCAATTTTGGGGGAAACAAAAATTGAGCATTTGAGGGGAAGATGGGGGGAATGATTCTCTATATTGTTCTGTTCCGTTCTTATACATTTTAAAACTCCCAAACACAAAAAATTATTTTCATTCCCCTCATTTCCATTACCTATCATCCAAACATAGTGAAAGTGAGAGAAAATATAAATAAGGTTATAATTTTAATAAAAGAACAATTTTGTTAAATTAACTTATTTATTTAAAGATGTCTATGGTACCTATATTTTTTTAGGATTTGATACTCAGAATAAGTTGTCAAGTATTTTATTAGTTCTTGATTATTTTTAAAATTTATTATGAATTCAGAATTCGATAAATGTTTGACAACTTATCATGAATATCAAATCTATCATAGTACCATAAAAATTCTTTATTTTTTATTATTACTAAAGTTTTTTACTCACCCTAGATACCAAACTCATCATAATACTATAAAAATTCTCTATTTTTTACTATTACTAAAGTTATTTAGTAATTTCTGTAATCTGCTTACAAAACCTTAAACGACAGTTACTCACAACATGAGGGAGTCTAAGGGTTAGGCGTATTGTGATATATTTGAAATTTGAGGGTGAAAAAAAAAAGTCTTACCTATTAATATTTATATGTGCAAGTGGTCATGATCTTACTTTTGTATTAATAGCAAGCTCAACATAAACAAAAGGTTGAAACTCAACCACGTAGCGACAATGATATTGAGTCTTAACAAATTATTATCTTCAAAAGGCATGAATATGATACGAGGTTAATATTTGTTTAATTAACCAGCCTTCATTTCAACAAACCAAACCAAACATAACAGACAATATTAGAAGCCACAGACCACACAAACACGACTCTTTTGCCAGAAATCACACGAGTTACGAAACCAATGAAACACCACACTTCTGAAACCAAGGGTTCGAACTTCACTTTCATGGCAATCTATTTTTGCTAGATTGCCAGAATAAGTCCAGGCACAGACTCATCACAAAGCTTGCTCTGCCAAATGCTTTGACACTTGGAAGCAACAACAACATCCGAGGATGGCATCAGCCTAGTGACCGTTACCCAAGTGTTGAGATACTCTTTGACCTGAGTGATGATTCCATCAGCAGTGGTGGTCCATGCGTGCACCCACCACACCATGTTGGCTTTGTCGTACCCTTCAGCAATGACCACTGATCCAAACCCAACTATGCAGTCAGGAACCAAATAAGGCTTTGATGATGAATAAGGTGATGAACCTGTGAGGAATGGAATCAAATGGTGGCGATGGCATGGTGGGCCGTGGAACCACCACTCCAAGTATGGGGTGTAGGGCCTACGGACACCACATATCTCCACATTAGTATGATATTGTCCACTTTGCCAAGCGCCGTGGATTCTTTCTTGAGCTTTTACCCCAAAAGACCTCATACTAATAGAGATATATGTCCATATTTATGTACACATGATGCTCCCCACTTTTAGCCAATGTGGGACTTTGGTCGCATTCCCAACAATCCTCCCCTCGAACAAAGGACCATCGAGCCTCCCCTCAAACGATCATCCATCCGTCTACATCTACGAATCCCATCGTGAGTTAATTGGGGCCCACCACTTTCATTCGGCATTCTATTCATCCACCAGTGGCTAACTTTGGGACATGACTTTGATACGGTGTCATACTACTGTACCGCCGTCATTCTGGGAACACGCCGCCTTGATCGCTAGGAAGACTTTCGACACAAGGACTCTCCACATGGATCCATCAACCACCGTCCATACCAAACTCATCCAAGCCAAACCATCGGCTGATACTACTTGTAGGGCCCATTGGATATCTCCACATTAGTATGATATTGTCCACTTTGGACCTAAGCCCTCATGGATTTGCTCTTAGACTTTTACCCCAAAAGGCCTCATACTAATGGAGATATATGTCCATACTTATATACACATGATGCTCCCCACTTCTAGCCAATGTGGGACTTTGGTCGCATTCCCAACATGGGGCCAGAAGACGATGCATTGTGTCTGTGTCATTGGAGATTATGGCTTCGTATAAGTTTTTGACCACTCTCTTGTTGCGTTCCTCTTCTTCTAGGCATGTCTCTGAGTTTGTCAGCTTCATAATACCAAAAGTAAAATAAGTAGGCTAATTAATTTGTTGCTTGCTTCCTTTGTTGAGATAGAGATAAAGAGATTTGGATTTTAGGGGTTAAGGGAATGGAAGTGCATGGTGGTGGTGGGGTGTTCTTATATTGCAGTGGTGCTGAGATAAGTGATAGGTACTGACTAATAAGGTATATAATTTATTGAAGGATTGATAAGGGCATTTTCCTTGTATATGGTTGGATACTTGGATCTTAAGCAAAATCAAAATTTAGTTTTGCTATATCTTTTAAAATTTTTTTTAATATTCATCTTAATATTTAATAAAAATATTAAATAAAAAAATAAATGTATTTAATATATTAAAAATATGAAAAATATTTTTTAATAATTAAAAATATTACTAGGATGATTAATTATGAGGATTAAATATTGTAACAACATAAATATGCAACAATCAATTCCTTATATGGAAAGCTGGATTTGAGTTGGGAAAATATATATATATGATGGGAATAATGAAGTTGATGGGAGAATAATATTTTGAAACATAAATTATTCCAGAAGTCCAGCTTAAAATAAATAATCAATCTATTCTAATTCTTTTCTACATATTAGAGACATAACTATGGATTTAAATTCTCTCATTTTCTTTTGGTTTTCAGGATATCCTTGTACTTATAGAGCTGTCAAAACGGGTCGGATAGGCCTAATTCGAGCTGTGTCATTTTTGGATCAGGCCAGATTAGGTTATGTGAGTTTCGAGTTGACATTTTGTTAGTCTAGTCTGCCCTTATGTAATGTAAACGGACTGAGTTGGCCCAGCTCATTGTGGGCCGGCCTATTCAGGCTATTTTTAATTTCGGACTGACATTTTATTAACTTGATCCGTCTATGTTGTCGGACTATCCAGGTCAACCCATTAAACTTGGTCTATTTTGACCGCTCTACTCGTATCATTCGTATGTATGACTAATATGTATGGGTAGGAGCGATACACCTAGTAGAGATATTTACAATTTTGTTTGGATCGATTTTGAGTAAAAAAAGTCAATCGATCTAAATAATATTATTTACATCGATTTGAATTGTATTAGACTGATTATATTCTAAAAACTAAATCAATATGAACCAATTTAAATTGGTTAAGATTTGATCGATTTAATCGGTTTTGATTAAAATAATTTTTTAAGCCTAAAATTTTGAGTTAAAAACAAATTGGGCTATTATAAAGAAAAAAAAAATAAAAGATAACAAAAAATAAAAATAGTTAATTTCACATGTCTGAAATAATATTTGATCATATAAAATGAAAAAGTATATGAGAACTTAAAATTACTTTAAGTAAAAATATAAATTCAATAATAGATAAATATATTTTATAATATTAATCGATTTGAATTAAATTAGATCGATTTTAAAAATCAAAATCATAAACCGATTCAATTCAATTGATTTTCAAAAAATCAAACAAAAAATAACTAAATTTATTCAATTTTGATTTGATTTAGATTTTTTTATTCTCTGTTTTCGGTTTGAATTCGTTTTAAACACCTCTATCTCTCAGGCCTTCTTCACAAGTGGTGTCTCCAACACTAGAAACTTTTATCTTCTCCTAAAAGTACAATTTACTTATTACTACACTTTACCTCTTATGTGTATTTTTGTAAATCTGAACCAGTCACCACCTTTTGCACCAAAGAGTTAGACAATCTCGGACATTTATAGAAAATGAAATTTGTACATCCAGAATATAATACTTATGTAGATACTGCATCTTGATATGAGTGTGGCTAAATATTATCATATATCATATATAAAATTAGAATAAATATATCACATATAAATATAAATAAGATATTATATAATCTAATTATTCAAATAACATAACTCGACATTTATTACATTATTACACTTTCAAATTTGGTGAACATAGATGGTAATATTCAGGCCAAATGTCAACAAGATTCAATAATGAATTCATTCTGAAACTACTCAAATTTAGAATAGTAGACATGCTTTCTATACAATAGAATATAGTTGACTTTGGTGAATCACAACTTTTTCTCCCCTTCTTTTTATAGAGTACGATTATTTCTTATTGAAAAAAGATCATCATCATACACCCTTTTAAGGGGTATAAACAGTTAACATACTTTTTAAGAGTATCAAATTTAATGAAAAAAAATGATAGAAAAAAATAAGTATAGTGAATGATATTAAAAAAAATGTAAAAAAAAATTATATGCACTGTTAGTAGTATAAAAATATCAAAACAATTTCTTATTCCGGCACCCTTTTAATAGTAACTTCCTATGTAGACTACAGAGATTCTATATTAGGAGTGTCAAAACGGGTCGGCCCAGCCCATTCGGGATCGGATCATTTTTGGGTCGGCTCATTCAGGTCATGTAAGTGTCAGACTGACATTTTGCTAGCTTAGCCCACTCCATTTAGTCTTATGTAGTGTTAAAAGAGCGGGCTGACTCGACCCATTCAAGTCATGTAAATTTTGGGTTGACATTTTGTTAGCCCAATATATCTATTTTGCTGGGCTATTCGAACCGGCCCATCCGACTTGACCTATTTTGACACTCATATTCTATATCTTCAAATTTTAAGGCTTTGCATCAAAATTGATATATATAATGGTAATTGGTATACTATTAATTAACGTATATGGATCCAATTTCTGTCCTTTTAATTTTAAAAGAGTAAATCACCAGTTTGCTCCTCAAAAATTTCTACTCATTTCACATTATTCTTTTGAATTCTTTAAACCCAATACAAAGTCTATGAAATATTAATTTATTAAGTAAGTTAGTTCTTGGTTTAAGTTGTCTACATTTTTGTTAACAGAAGTGTCATTCTGGCAAGTTCAATTACTAAAATGGCCCATCAGGTGACATCCCTGACCTGCTTTCGTCTTTAAATTGCTTAAATTCATCTAATGTAGGTATCATCTAATGGCCACGTTAGTAACTCTATGTGGTACATTGGCACTTTGGGTAAAGCTATTAACATTCTTAATTACTTATTTACATTCTTTATATTAAACTAATTGTAATTTTTATTTTTTTAATTATAAATTATTAATAATGAGTGTGAATAGACAATTAAAAATGTTAATAACATCATCTTGACATTTCTATTAACAAAAATGAAGACAACTTTATCCAATGACTAACTTGTTTAACAAATTAATGTTTTAAGAATTTAGTGTTGGGTTTAAAACATTCAAGGAACTGTGTAAAATGGGTAGAATTTTCCGGGGACTAAATTGGTGTTTTACTTGTTTTAAACAAAGGTAAAATGGAAGAAACTCTCTCTAGAAATAGGTCAGGTGTAGAAAATTCTCTTGAATTTTGAAACTTATCAATACGATTCTTTAAATTTATTAAACTGTACGTATTAACTCTTTATAAAGAAGTTTTTTTGCACATACATAAAGAGATTAATATATATTAATATGCACAATTTGATTAATTCAAAAGATTGTATTAATGAGTTTCAAAACTCAATTTTTTTTTTTTGCACATAACCTGTAATTAGAAAGAGTGTCTTACATTTTACCCATTAAATATTCCACTCTATATTCCATGCCGTCAAACTCCTTATGTCGTGCTACGATACCATGGTATAACTAATGTAATAGTATATTCCAACATATTATATATGTATTTTATGCGACAACATATTATACTTTTGATAAAATAATAAGTTAAACAATTTGATAAGAGGATAGTTTTCAATAAATTACTATTATTGTGATATATAAGTTTGATTTATCATTATAATACACTATCATGCATGTCTTAAATTATGGGAAAAAAATTATTGTAAGTATAAAAATTAATTAATGTTAATGCATTTTTTATTTATTATAAAAAAATACGCCAATAATAAATCAAATTTAAATAAATGTTTTGTTTAATTCTTACCTGGGGTGAGAATATATCTTCCTCACAAAGCCAAGCACAGCCATAATATACTATAAAATCATAACATCTTTTAATCAGCGATTGATATGGGATATATTATATAATAATATTTATTTTATTTACTTTTATTATGCTGAAAAGAAACACTTACCTAATCACCACTTTGGGAGAGTTTTAATTATCTAATTATCACACTCGATTCGAAATTGTGCAAGCAATTATTATATACTAAAAAGAAAAAAAGAAACACTTACTACGTCGTAAGTATTGAAAACATTATATTAAGGGATGATTTAAACATTTTCGTGCAATATATATAACACAAATTGTCTTCAACTCTTCTAAGATGGTAAAACGAAGAGAAAGGAGTCGTTGAGTTTTACTTCCGTTGATGGATACGGGATAATAATGGTGTCTAACAAAACATTATGATGTGCTGGGTAACTTTTTTACATTATATTTAGAACATAAATCACAAAAAAATAATAAATTTAATTTAGGTACAAAGTAATTACTAATTAATAATTAAATTGTTTTGGTAATACATGAAATACAAATGTAATTCAGTAATTCAACTCTATATAATAAATTAGATTACATTTTCTTAAGAATAGTTTAATCTTTTAAGTTATTCTCCCTCTAAAAATACTTTTTTTAAAAAATTAAATTCAAATTATCTTTTTAATTAATTATGTTATCTTTTTTATAATTTTAATAATTTTAAATATTTTTTAATTTATATTTTTAAAATTCTAATGAACAAATTAATTATACATATTTTTTTTTATAATTTTAATTTTTTTAATCTATATTTTTTAAAAAAATTCTATCTGAATTTAAAAAAATTTGTGCCATGCACAGGATATTTGATAGTACTAAGCATAATTTACTATAAACGAATAAATCCATTTGTCTAGTTTACAAGATTTGCAAGTCAATAATCGAATTAGATTGAATGCATAGAATCCAATCTTTATATATGATTCTAAACAAATTTTTAATCGAATCCATTTATAATTAAATTGAATTCCATGAACGACTTATATGAATCAAACTTGAACAATTTCGCCCTTTAGCTAAAGGAGTTTGATAATAGTAGATTAATTCTAGATTGACATCACCTAATGTTCGCGAAAGATGCTACAAAAAAACTCGAGCGTTGGAACAGGTCAATTCATTATTGGTCATCCAATATTAAATAATATAAACAAAGACTTTTAAATTAAAATAGGACCCACATAAATATTAGATATTACAAGGCAGAACTCAAGCCCTTTAGAGTAGAGAAAATTTTTTATATAAATATGAAATACTTAAATCGAGTATATTAGGTTAATTATGTCATTAATTATAATAATTATATTAATTAATTATTAATTAATTAAAATAATTATTTATTAAATAACAATATTGATTGAGTATGATACACCAATCACATTATTTATTTCTCCTAGAGCTTTGTATTAGCAAATTCCAATGTTCGCCATTATTAAATTAGAACCTTTTATTATAGATCCATTTTGTTTGGATTTATGGATTAATTGTTATTTTTTATTTGATAGTATTTATACGTAAATTTAAATGTATATAAAAATTATCAGTTGAAATATATAAATTTTTTATATGTATAATTATTTATAAAAAAATTATAATTTAACTAAATTTTTATATGAAATATAAATATTATTAATTAAATCTAATATTTTAATCAATTATTAATTTATTTTAATAATAAATTAATGACTCAAAATACTCTAATCCATCTATGGTGGTTCATATTAAACATTCCCTTCAAACAATACATTTCAACACAAGTTTTTTTAATTACAGTACTCATCGAAGTCAATACTGTATTGATGCTCATTGAATCTGACTGCTTTTCACCTGTTACTAAAGTAATTTGGTGTATTTTTATTTTAGCCACATCTTTGTTTTGTTATTATCATCACAGTCCTTCACTTTTTTTTTTGTTTTTATCCTTAATTTTTTTTTTAAATTTAACCCTTTTTTATATTTTTGCTATTTAGCCTTTACTCTATCTGCCATTCAAACAGAGAACCACTGCTGATCCAAACCCAGACACCCATAATTGAATTTCTTCAAACCCAGACATCTCAAACACTAGAAACCCATATAGGTGAAGCCTCCCCTGTGAACCATCTACGCCAATCCAGACTCAGGCCAGAGCTCCACCATCCTCCTCTGCCACCAAAAACCCAGATCACTAGAGCTACCTCATATTGCGATCGACAGACAAAGGTTATGACTGTTCATCCCATCCATCACATCTCTCATAGACTGCTCCGAGACAAAGGTCACAAATTTGAACCCTTGGACCTTCTAGTCTCATGATTGTCGACATGGTTTTAAATTGCGATTACTGTCATTATTGTTGTTGTGGTTACATTGCGTTTACCACATTTGTGGACAATTGCAAAAAAAATGCGGCCGATGCGACTACAATTGTGGTGGTAATGCTATTGTAGAAATCACTAAAATTATAATATTGCGACTTTAATTACAATTACAGACTGCAATTTAAAACCATAATCGCTGATAACATCAACTGTGAGAGATAGAAATGGTAATGCAGGTTAATTTGTCCCAACATGCCACGGGTTAACCCTAAATTGAGGATGGGATGAGTTGACTAATTTTAAAAAATGAGTTAAAAAGATCAATCCATCCTCTTAGTGTTCATTAAGAGACGCTTGAGCCTTCAAGGGGAATGCATGAGAGTCAATTTAAAGATAATTAAATTTAAATTTCATTACAACTAATATATTAATGGTAGAGCTATAATGATAAGAAAGGCCAACATAAACATAACTATAATAAGTGCCCTGAAGGATTACTACGTATGGCATATTTTATAAAACTGAAATATTTAGTATTAGAGAATTATATGTATATGGAATGGAGGCCAATTAACCATATCGCCCCTACTTTTGTCTATGAAATGAATTCTGGAATTTAAGAAAGATAGATAATACTATTAAGGCTCGATAAACAGTTTTCATAAGGAAATCTGAAAAATATTTCAATTCACAATTAAGGCTCTACAATAGTGAGATTCTCCTAGAACGATCCCAGAAGTTGTAGTCGCTGAGCAGCTCGAAGAGGGCAAGGAAAAGGACTCATCTTGAACAGTTTTCTTCACATTTCACATATAACATAAATGGTGTATATAATGGAATTATACTTTTTTTGTCTATTGAGTGAAACTGTGAATCATATGCATAATGGGAGAATACTCTCCCTTTCCTAAGAAGACCTGCTGACATTCAATATCAAATATCCTTATTTTCATTGCGAAAAGACTTTACTAATTAAATGAATTGATGATGCTTTACAATGTGATTTTATTGATTTAATTTTGTTTCACAAACTATGTTGGTATTTAATAGGCTTATGGCTGCAACTTCAGGTTAGAAAATTAAATATAATTTTAGCTAATTAAATTATAGTTTAGTTCTCCAAAATTTAACACATGTTTAGCTCAACTAGTTCAAGAGTTTCAAATTAATAAGGCTTCGAATTCTCCAAGTGCACAAGTTTAAATCCTCTCTTGCCCAATAATGTGTAGAATCTGTTGGGTGAGTACCCTAGAAGCAACCCTGTAAGTAGACTTCTGCTTGCCATTTAGAACCCCAAATATATATATGTCACTGGCTCCCTAACCTATAATTTCAATTTAAAAATCTCGTGATGGATTAAAATGAAAATAAATACATATGTCATATGTGAACTAAAATAAATGAAAATGATTTTGATGGATGAAGAAAAAAGTAAATTCATTTGCAAGGACCAAAACAATGTTTTAAGTATATCTTTCCCATTTCTTGTTTATTTTAAATATACTATATATGCACATGCACATAAAAAGCTTATCTCATGCACTTGATTAAGTTTGGATCTTACTTTGATTAAAGGAGCTTTAGTGGGAAAAGAATGTCACATATCATTAGATAATAATGCATAATGATAAGGAAAAACACACAACATATGAGTTCGTGGTGTATTTCCGACCAAATAGATACACCGACCTAAACATGGATGGATTCATTTGAAAAGCCATAATTGGGAACATTATATGTGTTCGCCTGTAATGCTGATTTGTTCATAATATTTGTCATATTGAATTCTCCATTCTTGTCTTCATTTGGTAATAATAATTGGCAACCAAAAGTTCTCTTTAGAAAAAGTTTAGAGGTGCCAAAATTATCCAATTTTAAGGTTAGAACAATGTCACAAACATAACTAAAGGAGGTTTATAATGATACTTACACACAACCTACTGAGAAATCAGACCTAAAATCTTTGCATCAGCATCAAAAGTTAATACCAAACGGAATGCGCCACTAAAACCTGGAGAAATCAAGCGCGGTGCCCTACACGTCACACGCCCATGTTGTGTGGCTCTAGTTTGTAGTTTTGCGCCAATATTCTGGAATTAGGTATGCATGCTCTATCTTTTATACCGTTATAGAGAAAAGCCCGAGAGTAATTCATACACATTTAAATTATTATTTAATATATGTAAAATTATAAAATTTATAATAAAAATATATTAATTATTAATAATATTTTTATATATATTAAATAATAATTTAAATATTTAAAAATACGTAATAAATCATGCATACCTGAGAATCTGTCAATCCCATGATTCTCCTAGTACTTATATGGTTCATATTTTTCTCATTAGAAAAGGAGAAATAACGCTTCCCAAGACACGTTTATAGGAAGTAAATGAGTTCATGCTTTAATTAAATCGACGCTTGACTCGATCCAAATCAGAAATAAATGCATCTTTAATTCGTCTTAATTACTAACATGTGAATATTCTAATCCTTATTTATGTATTTTTACTAAAATCTTTTTTTAAATGTTATAAACAGAAAAATAGAAATACAAAAAAGTGTGAAGAATGTTATATATATATATATATATATATATATATATATATATATATAGAGAGAGAGAGAGAGAGAGAGAGAGAGAGAGAGAGAGAGAGAGAGAGAGAGAGAGAGAGAGAGAGAGAGAGAGAGAGAGATTTATAAGTCTTTTTTGAATTCAAGATTCACTTTCATCTAATGGTTTTTTTTTATATATCATTAGAGAAAGTCTATGTAAAATGAAAATATAATTAAATATATATATATATATATATTATATATATATATATATATATATATTCTTTGTTCAAGAGATTCTTTAATATTCTAAAAGAAAATACAATAAAATATAGTCAAAATAATATATCTAATTATGTACAAATTAAATCCTTAAGATAACATAAAATCAAGTTAATTTAATTTCAAGAGATGTTTTAAATATTCTAACACTCCTCCTCAAGTTAAAGCTACTAAACTTTAGCTTGTTACAATTAAACACACTAAAAGAAAGTGAACCACAATCACATAATCAAAGTGTGATAGTGGCTACCAACGCGTGTTAATCCGAGTGGAAAAGACTCAAGTCCCTTAAGTATGTAGTCCTGTGTTCAAAATTTGATATTCATGTGTATGAAAAAATACCGTTAGGATGGGTCCCTGCTTAGGCGCTTCTTTTTACCTATCCGGTGAAGGGATACTATGGGAAACAAAAAAAAGCGTGATAATCGCTAGCAACTACTTCTGAGATAGAGATTGGGACAATGCATCTGGGACGGAAATAGAGACAATGGATATGGGACGAAGATAAGAGCCAAACTGCATAAAGTTGGGCTGAAACGGCGCCAATATGCGGAAAGACAAGATGAATTAGTTAGAATTGGTCAGAGAGGTTGGATAAGGCAGAACTGATCAGTAGCATAGCGAACGAACACAACGGAGACGGAGCCAACTATGAATAAGAGAGAGAAAGTGAGAAGGAAGAGATAGAGAGAGGATGCCAGAGATTTTTAGGAACTAGATAGTGAAATAATGACATGATAGGTCACAGATGATGATACCGCTCTGATAACATACATGTTAAAAACAAAGAAATAGGAACACGAGAAAAGTAAGGATGTTTTTGTATATTTTCTGAATTCAAGAGGATTCCTATTTATACAAGAGGGAGTCTGTACAAAGAAAGAAATATAATCAATATAATCAAAATAATATATTTAATTATGTACAAATCAAATATTTAAGATAATACAAAATCAAGGCTGAATTTAATATTGAGATATGTTTTAGATATTCTAACATAAAAGATAAAATTAATTAATAGAAAAAAAGTTATTTCATTTTAAATTTAAAGCATATAATTATGTTTCAATAAAAATTTAGAGTAATACTTACAAATTATCTATTAAAAAACTTGTGATAGCAAAAATTAAACATAAACTTCGCAAATAAAATGTTTCATCAATTCTTATCTGTTGAGTCAATTTTGATTTGGCTAATTGGCTTCAATCAGAATGTTTTAACATTATTTCACTCACCGTTCCAACTTCACAGCATTATTATTCTACAGTAAACCAAAGCTTAGAATAAGTGGAAAAATTTCTTATTTATTTTAAAATACATTAATTTTACTTAAATCGATAAAGTAAAAAACAATCTTATATTAATTTGTTTAAAAAAAGTAACAATGTTGTCTTGGTACACCCATGCTAATCGCACAAAACAGGAAAGCCGCTAAAGTTCAACCAGGCACAGGCACCCTGATCAGATGCAGCATGTAATTTCAGGTTAGCAATCATGCATTAATTAGGAGAAAAATATGAGTATTATATGGCAGATTTTTGGGCTCTCAAAACCGGTGTGTTATTTGATAACATTCTCCACTACTCCAAGCTTATAATAGGAGCTGATTCAATAACTCCGTTTTAATGCTTATTCACCAGACTTTTTGGCCAAACAGGCAGCAACAAGATGTTTAAGCTAATGACCTCTTTCCTCCTATCCTCGACCTTTTAGTAAACATTCCAGAGAACGTAGTTGTCCCTAGGGCTTACACATATATCACTTGCAATGACTAAGTTTTGGAATAGTGTTATTATAATTATGTGGAAGTCTGTTCATCAAAATTACAATCATTTGACCAGGTTGGCCAGCAGATGATATTTCCCATTTTCTTGTGATATAATTCATCATATGATGAAGTGGAATTGCCATTTACATGATTCACTTAAATCTCTTTAATCAGCATTAAGAATTTTTGTCGAAGGCAATATACTATTATGTAAATTGATTTGCATCTTGTAGTTTGAGAATTAGAAATAATTTTCTTTTAACGGTTGACCTTTTTTATTTGTGTGGTACATATTATAGGCACAAACAACTTCTGTTATCCCCAAGAACTCTCTTACACAGCAAGCACAAGGGACTTAAAATGCTTACTTTTGTATTTTGGCTGCTGGTATGAAAAAAGAAGTTGCATTTTCCTTTAGTTTTACTTGGTTGGGGTTGTTCGTTACTTGGGGTTTTCTTGAAAATAATGATTAGGCTCATTATACCACTTGGGATCTTGCTAAAATATTTATTTGTCTCTTGTTTAATAATCTGTTTGTTTGGTGTTGTCGATGAACTTTTGTGAGTTGATTCATCTTATTAAATTAAGGAGAAGAAGTTTGCAAATCATATTTTCACACTTTTTTGTTTACACCTGTCACTTTGGGAAAAAAAGAAAGGAAAAAAATATGTATTGAAAAATGTATTTATCTTGTTTTATTATTTAAAATAGAAAATATATTAGAATATATAGTGTAAGAAAAGTAATGTGCAAATAATATTACCCTTAAATTAATGTGGGTCAAACTATGTTTAAACTTGAAAAATAGGATTTTTTTTTTTACCAAATTGTCCGCATAAGTAAAACAATTTATCAAACTATCACAATTTTGAATTTTGTATATCAGCGATGAAAATTTATAATGTATATTAGTGACGGATTAGCGATGAAAATTTTTTTTGTTGCTAATTAATAACTCAAAATAAGTGGCAAAAAAAATCTTCACTAATCTCTCGTTAAACTCTCATTAACAAAGTTTAAAGAGAAATTTTTTTTACTGCTAATTAATGAATTTCTTATAATATATACTAAACTGTCACACTTTTAATTATGTTAGCTTCTTTTTTTTTCAAGTTACATAGCATCATACACTTTGGCACTTTTCATCTGATAACCAATAAGGCATTACAAGAATAATAACGCCGCATTGCATGGCATTAGTTGAAGTGGAAACGTCAAGTCATTAGGCGTTATCCATATAATAACTATTGTCAAGTTGTCGTTTTTCACATAAAGGCACCATACATGCTTGCGTTACTAGTGGTTCCCTCACTACATAAAGACCTCTCCGCTCATTCTCATGTACAAAGCTCTCATTTTTTAGAAATTGAGCTTCTATCTAGACTTTCTTCTCTCTAAACTCTCTCCTAGAACTTGGGCTATGACAATAGTTGGTGGAAAAGGTATTTGGAGTCGGTGGGAACATACTCAAATATTGTTTCTTGTATATAAGTATTTATATCATGATTGAATTTTTTTTAGTATTATTATTTTGTATTGTTATTATTATTGCTGATTTATTATTATTATTATTATTATTATTATTATTATTATGTTATTTATGTATTTTTTGTGGTGGGATAATTTTGTAGGTTTATACAGATTAGGATGGTTTGGGATTTTTTTTCTAATGAAAATTAATAGTGTGAATTCATTAATAGGATAGCAATATATATATTTTTTTCAGTTGACATGTGTTGATTATTATTTTTTTCTTGTTTTTACTTGACTAAATTTTGTGGGTTTATTCAAATTAGTAGGTTTTAAGAATTTTTTTCTTACAGAAAATAATAGTGTGAATTCATAGTTAGAGTAACAATTTTAATTTGTTTCAGTTGACACATGCGTAGATTTACATATGTTGGATTGTTATTGTTCAAAAATTAAAATGACAAAACCTCTTGTTGTATTCATTTATTGTAATAAGATAATGTATGAAGGAGTAGAGAGTCTAATGTATGAAAGACATCATCTTAAGTATATCATAATTAAACGTGATACAACTTTGGAACTTCTGAAAAAAAAGAATTCAATCAAAATTAAGACTTCAAGCAAATCAATATATGTGAAGTGTTGTGTATCGATTTATGTTGAAGTAAATTACAAAGAACTAGTTCCTCCAGTCTTAGTTGCCCCTCAATCTATATTTGTGTATCCATTCCCTCGATCAATTCTCTTAGATAAATAGGGATGCATTAAGGACCGAGGTGGCGGATACTCGATCACGACTTTAACATTTGAAGGTCTCTGATTCTTCAAGTCAACCTACAACTCAGTCCACGACTCAGCACTTTGTCACCACTATTTGTACTTACTCACCATCTCAGCCATCACCTACATATTACTTATCATATCTAGATTACCCATAATCTATAGGTTACCCACCACTCACATACACTTATCCGCCAATATCTTTTCACCTTTATCCTTATTTCATTATATCCTTATCTGTCACATTTGAATTACCTACCATATCTTTATCCATCACAGCCAAGTTTTTCTTTAGATCCCCCTCACAAACCATCACAATTTGACCTTGGCCCTTCTCACTGATATTATGAATTTTATATCATAGGTGTTTTTCATGATGTTATAATCAGTACTTTTTGTTATATTACTTTATTTGATATGGTTGTTACTAACTAATTATTGACCTTTGCTATATTATTTAAGTTGATACAATGTCATTTATCTTATGTTATTGTAACTTACTTATATATTTTTTCTAGTCATTTTTAAGTTAATTACAAGCTATAAGTAAACTAGATATATACTTGCACGTTACGCGGGCACCTTAATTAAAGGGGGTTCCAAACCATTGATCTAATATTTTCAATGACGTTTTTTATATATTTTTATGATAAGTTTCAGCTATTAGCCTTCTTAAATGGACCTAAGCTGTTTTGTTCTTCTCTAATGGTTTATAGGAAGTTGGTAAGGCCTATAATTTACTTGCATGTATAAAACAAATTCAAGCTCACCGTTCCATCTTTTCCAATTAAGGATATCTTGCTTCTCTTCTAATCATGAAAATTAACAATGCATCTCCCCAAACAAAGGTCATGAAAACCTTTCCATATCTATGAGAAGATGAAAATATAAGAGAGTGAAATCATTCGAATTCTAAATTATGATGTTAGATATCTTTGCTGCCTCTTATCCATGGAGTTATAGAAATCATATGAACTTAAAAAGCTAGAGAGGAATGAGAAATTCTAACCCACGATATAGGCCAACTGAGATTGCCACTAAGGGCATTGCCAAGTGCAAGGAAAGTGAGTCTTATAAATATTAGTTAAATGCAAATATTAAATAACCCATAAAAATATACTACTTTCTAAATGCCATTCTGTAATGCATAAAACCAACATAGAGATACCAACCAAGAGGTAAACTCGTAATTAGACCCATGCCCTAGGAGGAATAGCATTAGAAAATAAGGTGAAAATTTAAAATACATATTCTACAGTAAGTTGTATATGAAAAATAGAACCAAGCATCGCTTATACATTGGTCAACACATACCCAAAATAGATAGGCTTATAATATGAGCATAGCTAAATGATCAACATTTAGTAGGAAGGTCAATAAAGAAATATTAGGAATATAGATAGGCTTATAATATAAGCATAGCTAAATGATCAACATTTAGTAGGAAGGTCAATAAGAAAGATTAGGAATATACGTGTTGGTCTTCCCTCTTACATTGCTTAAAGGTCATATGATCTTTTAACTACATATGCAGCCAAAGATCCCATCACAAATATAGGATTCAGGGGATGTAGCGGTGTGGTTAAGTGGAGGCTTACCAGACTTCATCCTAACAAAATAGGAGCACAAAGCGGAAGAATCATGGTTTGAAATTGCATACCGCATCACTCGATGTGATTGTAATATTGTGGTTGCGGTTACCATCGTAATCATCACAATTGTAGTGTGAAAGAAAATCACAAAAAAATTCTACAACGTAACAGCATTGTAGCTGCAACGAGATGCAAAAGGACCGCATCGAACCGCAACATTTTGTACAAACTTAAAAAAATTCATGTCACAATAATCGTAATACACATGACAACAGACGCAATGCTTGTATTCGCCACGACCGCGACGGCAACCACAATTTAAAACCACGGGAAGAATATAAATGTGTATCATTGGTGGAAAAGGGTTATATAATGTCCATTCAATTGTGCAAAAAATAATATATTACACTTGCTTTGTCTCCGTGACCTCTTCCTTCACAGGACTCCGGTGGCTTTGCCATCAACATCTGATAGAGAGATATTGTCATCTTTTTCATTCAAATCTTCATCTTTTTCATCAATGCTCAGTGTAGGATTCGCTTTTTTCGTGAATAAACAGAACAAAAAAAAACCAAAAAATTCAACAATTTGAGAATGGCCAGTAAAAACAAAAGAAATTAACCAAGACCCAGAAAAGTGTGATTAAAATTTAAAACACAGGAAAAATTCACCTAAATGATAGAAAACTTACGAATTTCAGAAGCAGACATGTAGTTGGTGCTTGCTCTATTTATGATGGTAGTGGTGGAGTTGGATCATGGAGCTTTGCCATCTCGATTGTTTATAATTATATGTGGATATATTTTTAATGATTTATGTTTTTCTGTACATGAAAGCAGAGAGTCACGTATCCATAATAATGGACATTAACATAGAAGAATGCATTTTATGGTAAGTAATGAGGATTAAAGCAATTAGTACTGATTCATTTGTGTAACCGTGAAGCTATAATGTAGCAGACCAATAGACAGCAATTAGACCGAAAAGGAGGGAATGTTTCTCTGCTGAGATGGGGGCTTGCGGGAGGTAATAGGAGGATAATTTGGTGACGTGGTTTTAGAGAGGAGAAGGGACTCAAGCTTAAGCTATGATAGCAGCAATTGTTTGATAAGGTGGTAGAATGGAATAGTTTTGGAAGAGCTGCTGTTATAATTTAAGAGAGTACAACATTGCTTAAGTGGTGATCTCACAGCTTGTAAGCCTATTTTTATATATTATAAATAGAATAGACTATGGAAGAAATATATTTATCCTATAGTTCAACTTTTTAAGGCGGTAAAAAATAATTTTTCCAGTAAAGCATAGAAGTGTTGGATACAATAAAAGAATAAGAGGATAGTCATATTTGTATTAAGAAAGAAAAATGAGAGTTAATCATATTTTTTTTAAAAAAAAGGCATGGACCGAAAACGTGGAGACTAGGTCCAAACTGAAAATGCTATAACGCCTAGCATTTTCTATATTGAAGCGATAAAGAATATACCACTTTTAGATAGAAAGTGCTAATAAAAGTGACACTTTCACGTAGGAAGTGTGAACTCCTTTGGTGCTATGACATGGATAACGACACTATTAACGTGTAAATATAAAAAAATAATAAAAATAAAAAATAATTTAATGTGATTAAAAAGTGATAATTTGATATATAATTTAAAAAAAGAATATAAAAGTTTCATAAATAATTTTGTTCAAAAAAATTATTATAGGCATGTTTGATTTAAAAACCCTAAAAAATAGGAATGATAGGACGCTTTATGCTGAATAGTGCAGTTTGAGATAGAATAAGAGGATTGGGATTGTTGTAAAGAAAAAGAAAAAGAAAAATAAAAATAAAAATAAAAATGAAGAGGATTGCTGGCTTCCTTTTTGCTTGATTTATTGAGTTTACGTGAGGATTGGCCTCTCTTATTCGGCATTATAAACCAGTTCAAACAATTAGAATTGAGCTAAAATCGTGCAATCTAAGATGGGTGCTTCCATGTATTTTAACTTAATGGCCATACCTCTTATCATATCATATGACATTAGAGTACCACAATACTTGAACTTCCAACTTGACCTTATATATTTAATTGTATAAATTAAAAACACTAAAATGCCTGTACCCACAAAAATATACTAAAATGCAAGTCAATGGCAAAATACGAGCATTGCTATGCACACCGAAAGCGTTTGCAAGTCCTTATTGGACATTGCATTAAATTTTGCTGATGAAAAAGTCAAACGTGGGGGCAATGCATACTACGCTTTTGAAGAAGAATTCTTGCTCTGTAATGTTTTCACGACCAATATAGACAGTGTCCAGATGTACAACTACTCTTGTTCAGACAATTCTTGCTTTTAAGTGATTTCATTGGTCAATATAAATAATCTAGATGTACAAAACTACTCTTGTACAGACAACTTCCTACGGTCAGAATTGACCTCTTCTAAACAAAACCAAAGCAAAACTACAATTATTACTCCCGCAGGGAAGAAAAAAGTAATCAGAGAGGAGAAATTTGACAAGAGGAAGGAATTGGATATGTCAAAGGGGACAGTGATATACTTCTATTCCCTTAATAGAAAAAGATGGCATACCCATGTCGGCAGCTGCAAAATCACTAACCAGCTTCCTCTTAAATTTCAGGGAGTAAACGCTCTGCTTAACGTGAAGATTAATGGAGAAAAGAAGCTGGAAATCATCTAGGTTTCGACTTTCGGGAACCAGCTGTGGTTTGTAAGGCAGCCCTGCCTTAATCAGCGTTGATTCTCATATTGACACGTTCTCATCATCCACTACTTTCGGTGCAAGGTATCCCCAGCAAGCAAAATTGGTGAAATTCATCATTCCAGGTGTAACCTTAGAACGGAGATTGACACAATGGGCAAGATGATTTGTGAGAAGTTGAAAACCATTTATAAAGGCAAGCAGAATGAAATTTGTGTTTGCATGTCTTGCAGGCAAGGCGAGGAAGGCTGTGGTTTGTAGTGTGGATGACACTGTAACAGATCGGGCACTCCTCAACACCTTCAAATTCTTTATCGAAATTGCGCTTCCATATTCCTATAGCTTCTGCTAAAGCTCCATTCTGCAGGACCAGAAAAGGAGTTGTTAGCTTTAGTGCAAACCTGCTCTAATAATTATTAGTTCTCACACATTGATCCATTTTCCACTGTATTTCACAGAAGTGTATGGCGTTCAGCAACAATTGCAAAACATTGTCATTCACGGGCAAGAATTATTCACCAAACTGTTTTATGTGAATTGATCATGCACAGCATACAGAAATGAGTAATTTATATCTAGGAATTTTTTGCCTCCTCTTCACAAGTCGGTATGTAATTTTAGGCATTTTGCAAAAGTGGGCAGCAGAAGCCAGCTGCCAAATGTAAGGCTGAACTAAAATCCATAATAATTACCTGATTACGAACAAATAGCATCATTGACATCAACCATTTCCTTTGCTTGATCTCACTAATCCCTAGGCTCCTTGTACAATCAACATCTACAGGCCTTAGTGGATAAGATGCAGGAAGACGAATGACTAGATCCATTCCTGTTTCATCCTTAGTGTAAGTAGCAACAACCTCATTTGCTGATTTGCTTACACTAACTGAGAAATTCTCATCACGAAAGTTTGCTTTCTTAATCTGCATTGGTGATGATAAATATACATATATCAGAACTAGATTATCCATACAATAATTGCATAATGATCCAAATAAATACAGATCGTCTGTAACTACAACATATTGATTCTCAGTAACTGTTACAGCACAAAATCAAGTAGGTAGTTGCACTCTATGAAACAATAAATAAATACAAATTTACAGATATCCAAGAATTGAAGTTGCGAATCTTCACCCAATTAACCTCCTTTAGTGTTTGTTAATGCCATCCTTGATGCAATTGAGGCAGTAGAATCATAAGATGTGAGATGTACACAGAAAACAAGGCTTCGATAATAGATATACATGAGAATCAGTATCGAACCAGTGACCGGCAAAAAAGCAGTAAAAATGCAATATGTTAAGAAGACCAAAAGTTGTAAGGGAATTACTAACTTTAGAATATGCATAGATTTGTATTTATAATAATATAACTTGGGTATGGCAGAAGTGACCTGACTGTTGCACCAAATCGTTTCATTGGGCTCGTTGGGAAGAGCTTCTAAAGTAAGATCTTTTTTCATGTATCTCTTTTTAAAAGGTCTTTTAAAAAAGAAAATGCTGTTTTATGTTTGGATGTAATATTAGAGAAGTACCATTTTAATGTTTGAACAACTTTTTTATGTTATAAAAAAGGTCTTTTTTGAGAAGCACCAAAATCCAACTTCTAAAAAAAGCACAATTGGTGCTTTTTCTAGTGTTTTTTGTTTTTTTTTTTAAAGTTCATCCAAACATGCTAAAAATGAGCAAAAGTACTTATTTTTTTTAAAAAAAATATTTTTTTAAATCTAAAAAAGAACATCCAAACGAGCTCATTAATTTCTGCTCTCTCATTTCCCTCTTACCTTCAAGCTCCAACACATATGTATTGATTAAATCATGCAACTCTAGGTTAAAAAGTTTCCACATTTATTTAACAGCTCCAGGTATTTCAACAAAAAATATTTATCAAACGAAATACTACTTTTTATTTGGGCAAGAAACTACACCATACCTGGGACAATTCATTTGCAATAAGAGGAGGGCTGCAGCAAGTCCTTGTAAAGGATTCAATGACAGCTGAAGTGTTACGATCACGCAAGTCATTAAACCAGTCACGGACATAAGCAGGAAGAACGTGAAGCATCAAGCCATATATTGCTCCAGCAAATGATGAAATTTTCTCCACTTCAACAGGCCAAAGAGATTCCATAGAAAACAACAATGAACCAGTTGTGATGGCACGGGTTGCAGCACTCGCAGCTTCTGATAAGCCACCAGAAAGCTCTGCATCTTTCTTCTTCAGATTTTGAACCATGGAAATTTCTAGAGGAATATGCTGAAAAAGGCAATCTAAAATAACTGGAGTAGCAGAGTCCTGTATATACTGGATCAGTCTCTCCCTCAGAGATGATGATGAAGGCAATGACCATAGATGTGATATCAACAAAGACCAAGCAAGGAAGAGATTTACCTGCAATATTTTTTTGTTTTTAGAGGGAGGAGGGACCATTAGTGCCCCAATGGAAAGGCAAAGTAAATCGATAAATAAGCATTTAAAAAAATGCTTGACATATAAAGCATAGTTCAAATTTGTTCCCATATAAAGTATCCTTACTCGTTGTTGTGCAAGTAAGTCCATTTCAAGAACCTCATAAGGTGCCCTTTCGACCATACAAGATATTTCCTTTTTCAAATGGACTTTTTCTTCTACTGACATGTCAAGACGGCTGGAATCCTGGTCACTAGCAGCATATATGTCTGAGTTACAAGCATTATCTTCAACAACAGCCGTGCCTAAAACAGGCTCATTTGAAAGAACAAAATATGCAGCAAACTGCAACAAAGGAATTGGCTTGGAAGTAAAAAGTATGGCATACAATGAGCTAACAGACCCTTTGCTTAGTCCCCAAAATTCAACTGATTTCACTGCTCTATCTCTAGCCTGTGATGAGGAATTAACAACACCAGAAGCCACCAATTCCCAAAAGTATGTATATTCAACCCGTGACGATGCAATAACTGCTGCAGCTTCTTTGCAGCATGCATTTGCAATAGCCTCAGAAATGCCAGTACAAAATAGTAAGCGAAGGATACCCTCTAGAATCCGGTCTTTAACAGAATCTAATTTTTCTGTTTTCAATGTATTTAAATTATCTCCCTCTTCAGCTTGAAGTTTACAATACTTAAGGAAAAGTGACAATGACAACAGGGCATTTTCAGAAATCTTAATGGGAAAAGGATCTGAAATGAAAACAATTTTCTCAATTTTTTTACACATCACATCTAAATTATCAGATGAACTATCAACAAGACCATTTACATTTTCAGCTACATCCTCCATCATAACAGCTGCTGATTGAATCCAACACCTTAGGTTAGACAACAGAAAGTCCCAATCTTCTTCACAAAACTCATTCCAGCAATAACCTACTGAAACAACCATAAGTTTCGATAGCAGCATCTGCACCACTGGAAGCTGGTTGATCATTGCAGATCCACCAGCAACATGACTTTGCTTCTGGAATAATTCATATAAAAGTTTCCTCTCATTAGGGCTGATACTTCTCGCTGGCTTTAATGCTTGTGGTCCACCTATTGCACTGAAAGGATAACAGGCAATAACCAACTGAAGCCAATCTTCCATATCTACAGGAGTCATGACCAGTTTCATTAAAACCATCCATTATTCATGATTTTTTTTTTGGATAAAAATTATTCATGGTAAAAGTTACATTTAAACAAAATGAACTATTAGCACAATAAAAAAAATGCACAAACCCATACGTGCAATCATGCACACAAAATACAAAATTTTAGGTGAACTATTTTTCCCTGCCAATGAAAATGTATTATGGACTATCTGATGAATTAACATGTGGTGTTTTGATTTAAAGAAAGAGGAATTTACCTTGTCCTGTTTTCCATGTGACCAAAGGTGGGAGCCTTAGAGCCCTCCCCAGCCAGTCTATCATAGTATTTTGCACGAAACTTTCTTCCAAAGAACAAGGTTGAACATCTCTACCAGGCTTCACATACCCATAAAATGGTTCTAGAAGTACACTTATAAGCAAAGGAAGAATCTTAAGACAATTTGTATTTACTGCTTCACCAAGAAAAAGTTTATTCACAAGAAGTTCAATCAGATTTGATGCCTTCCCTGCACCCCATATGTCCTCTTTGAACAAAGTGGACAGAAAGGAAATAAGTGCTCTTAAGAATGGTTCTTCAATACCTTCCACTTCATTAACTGGAACTGGCCACATACTGACAGAACTCTTTGTGCCATTACCTCCATAAACAAGAGAACCATCAAGCAAGATGCTCAATATGTCATCTAACAGGGTTTCCTGGGGAGAATTACTTCTCTTGGCATATGCACTCAGTAAAGGTAAGAAGGAAGACACAGCACCGTTTCCTGGCCATCTCCATGTGCACAGAATTTCAGCAGCTAGCCAAGCAGGAGATGCAACCTCTTGACTTCTTTCAAGCATAGATGGATTAGGCATAGCACATCCTGCAATAACTCTGTCAATCCCAATTTTTGCGATTAACTTGTCAATTAAAGCTACAAACTTCTGATGTCCTGAAACCTGCATTTGAAATAAATTGGTGGTTAAAAGTAGCATTTTGTTTTCTATATGTAGTAGGCTGGCGCTTTAACTACATGTTACATGTCAGGACATGTATTTTGACTATTTTCCTATAAGCAAGCCAAAATTAATTTCATCAGTACATAAACCACTTTTTTGGATAAGCCATTAAGATTTGTTTGAGAATTTACAGATAAAATTTGAAAGATATAAAAAAAAAAACCTTTAGCATGAGTACTTATTAGAGTATGTGATATTGTATTAAGTGTTAGTCCAAAAAGTACTAGAACAGGTTAGTTACAGATTAGTTTAGTTAGTTACTATGCTGCAGAATATTCAGATAGAATATTCTATAGAGTTAGGATTCTATTAACTATATAAATAAACAGCTGTGTATCTTCAGTTAGTTGGTTAATTCAGTTTTTCAATTTCTGTTTCTAGAACTTTTCTCTCTCTCTCTCTCTCTCTCTTGCACATTCTCTCTCTCTCTCTGCTACACTTTCTTGCACTTTCTCTCAGATTCCTGCATTTTCCTAGTAGTCAAGAATTCTCAAAGTACTGAAAACATTCTGGGAGAGTCAATAAACTCCACAGGAGTCTTATACACAACTGTGGCTTGTCTTCCAGGTAAACCCGACTACAGCTCACTTAGCTATGTCCACACTGATGTGGTCTTGCAATACATTGCTGTCCCAATATGTGTAGCAAAATAAACCAATAACACATACCATTCCATTCTACCACATAAACAAAATACATTTCCAAAAATAAAAAAAACACTCACACAAATATTAACAGAGACAAATAATCAAATATGCTAATACCTTTGTCAAGCTGAAATTTGGAACAACAAACACAGGCCACATTTCACCCTTGCTCAGCAGCTGATATAGCAGATTTTGCTCCTCAGTTTCATCCACACAGATACACTCAAGAATTTCAAGCACCCATGTGCAGCATAATGATGCGATTCCTTCATTTATAAGTTCATCTTCAACAAATATTGCAGACCTTACTGACTGAATTAGGATATTCAACAATCTCTTGCGGCTATCTAAGCAAAGGCTTTTCAGAAACTGAACATTTATCTTGTTACGGAAAGCACACACATATTCACCAAATGCTAACCTAGCCTTAGTTTTGATCATTGATTTGTCATCAAGTGAATCATCCAGAGCTTTACTTAAATTACACTCCCATTCAATGACAAAAATTGCAAATAAAATTCCTGAAACAAGTCCACTTTTCCCGTCAAGTGTCTTCAGGCAAAAGAAACTACCGTCAAGTATCTCAAGAGCAAACCGAGCCATCTCAACAATGTTGAGAGAACTATCAAATTCTACACAGATCTTTGCATTATTGCTTAACACAGAAGCTGCATTCTGTACCCAAAGGAAAGATGAAACCTGAATAAAACTGAGTAACTTCCTGAAAATCTCCTCATAGATGAGGATCAATGCATTCCTGGACAGAAAAGATGTAGATCTTCCTTCGGTTGAACCACCAAGAAGAGAGCTGCGAGTGAAGACCACACAAATCATCAATCTTATGTTTCTCTGGGACAGGGTTCAAAATAAAATCGAGTACACAATAAATAAGGACTTTGCATAGTACTCTTCCTTACCAGCTTCGGATGCCCTTTTTTATAAGCCTTAGCAGCTTTGGTTGCATATTACCCAACTAAACTTTCAGACATCATAAACTACAGAAAATGTCCACTTTCCTATAACTTGTAAAGTTAATTGCAGGCCCATAGTCGTGAAAAGTTTTTGGGACTGTCTGAACTAGCCTTTTGCTCTTTAATAAATATTCAGAGAAAGGCAGTTTGAAACCTTTTGCTAATTCTTTTTGAGTAAACACCCATTTTAGTTCCCCCAAATATATAGGTGATATCAATTTGGTCTTCCAAAGAAAGTTAACATCAATTTAGTCGTCAATCATAGAAAGTGACATCAGTTTAGTCCCTAAATCAGAAGCTCCATTAATGATGTTCTCATGGTTTGTACACAGAAGGACACAATTTTGATGTCACTTTTCATGATTGAGTGATTAAATTGATGCCAACTTCTTTGGAGGACCAAAGTGATGTTACCTGTATCTTTGGGGAACTAAAATAGGTGTTTACTAACTCTTTTTTTATAACAATAATGTGGGTCCTTTAACTCCTACCCAAATCCTGCCATGGAAGTATAATCACCACGAATCTTTTCCTCCACCAAGAGGCAAGAAAACAGTAGGCTCAATCAATTCAATCCCACCTTGCTTTCCTTTCCTTCCCCTTATTCCCAAACCCACCCAACCAAATAATAGACACAGGGATTTGGTGCCACTTCCATGCATAAGACTAGCTTATTTTATATATGAAGATAACTGAAAATTTTGGATTTAAAAACAAAAATGAATTATCAATCACATTGTTGATTCATTTAGTTCTTATTTCTTAACAAGTGAATTCATAATATTGCTACATCATGCCTATGAAAAATTTGAATTGACATACCACACAAACTGCACGTGAGAAGTGCTAAAAGGAGGCAGGGAACGGGAAACAGCAATAGCAGATGATTCCAGACGTTCATGATGCCAATCATCAGCATTGGTGCCTTGTCTGTAGCCAGAATCATCTCCCACCTTCCTCTTCATACTCTCATCCCTTGCTTTTTCCAGGAGCATGGCCAACATTGCTGCATTGTCAGCATCTAGCAACCCTGGCAGGCATCCAGAATAACTTTGGCTAATCACATAGTTGACCATGAAAGACCATTGTTCTGAGAAATACTCATCATCCAGCAGTGCCAACAACAAATCCAGTCGAGCATTGGTTGAGCAACTATTTGCCTGCAGACACCAAGGAACAAAAATATTCTTGAAGATTTGCATAAAGTCCTCAGCTTCCAATATTTTATCCCCTTCATATGAAAGCTGACTAGAACAATGCCCTCTGTTTTGAATAAAAACTTCTTGGACCATCTTCTGTGGTCCAAATATTGAAACAGCAACTGATAGAAGTCTCACAGTATCTGGTGAATCCTGATATTTAAAAAACAGAGTGAGTCTGGAAACACTTACTAGAAAACACAATTTCTTTTTGAATTAATCAAATTGAAATATATTAAATTTAACAATACCATAAGCCTATGCAACTATAACCCCTATTTTTAACAGGCTAAATCAACAACAGTGGTGACATCATTAACCGATTCCCACAATATTAAGATGTCATCTTTTGACAGCCTTTTGTATACCACCTGAGTCCAGATTTACTAAATTAGTTCTGATCAAAAGACCTAAAAAATGAATCTCCAGAGTGTACAACAGCAGAGTCCATCAAACCAAGATAGTTTTAAGCTTTCAAAAGAGACTGATTTTATGTATAATTAAAATATAAATAAATAAATCAGAAGACTATTATAATTTTTTTTATAGAAAAAGAAATATTATTAGAAGAGAAACGAAAAGTACAAAGAAGGAGGATAAGTAATCCTCTCAAAAAACACAGCTAAAACCTATGAGATTGTATCATGTAACAAAGTAAGTCAATCTCTCTGCATATCTAACAAATAAACAACATTAAAGAAACCATGAGCTGAACACCAAAGAGAAGCCAAAAGGAGAATCCTATCCCAAATAAAGTCTAAACTTGAGGAAAGCCACTTAAAAATTCTAGTATTCCTTTCCAACCATAAACACCACAAAATAGCGAAGATAGAGTACTGCCAAAGGATCTTTGCTTCTTTGCGGGAGCCAAAACCTCTAAACTTAGTTAGAATAAAATGATGCAAATCCTTAGGGCAGACCCATGCATCACCAAAAAAACCAAACAACTTGTTCCAGGATAATTTGCTGCACAACAATGCAAAAAGAGGTGATCCCCTGATTCTGAAGCAGAGCAGCACATTAAGCACATATCAGGAGACAAAGTAGTGAGAGGTCTGCGCTTCTGAAGCATGTCATTAGTATTAATTCTATTAAGAACAGCAGTTCAGACAAAAACTTTAACCTTTAAGGGAGCTTTGGACTTCCAAATGGGCTTTTCCAAAAGGAAACTTTCTCTATTAGGAGAATGAGTCAAGAACTGAAAATAAGATTTACAAGAGAAAGACCCAGAAGACTCGAGTCCAAGTGCTAGTATCATGAAGAGAAGAAAAATGGATAGGTTCAAGCAAAGACAAGAGAGTCTAAAGCTCAGTAACCTCTCTATCAAGCAAGTTTCTAAAAAAAATGAAAATTCCAAGAGAGATTAATCTGAGAATAAAACTAACAAACAGGGGCATTGTGTAAAGAAGAAAGGCGACAAAGCCTCAGAAAGAGGAACACTACCAACCAAAACATCTTCCCAAAACTTTATACGAGATCCATCACCCAGATGCAAGGATAAAAGAGAAGAAAAAGAAGGCAATCCCTGATAAATGAATTTCCAAGGACTAGCATGAGTCGCTCTACCTGCAGAGTTGGTGTCCCACCCATTCGAATGCAAACCATATTTACTTCGAATCACCTGATGCCATAAAGAAAACGGTTGAAGAGAAAAACGCCAAAGCCACTTAGCTACCAAAGCAATATTCTTCGACACCAAGTTACCAAGACCCAACCCTTCTCCTTCTTTGGTCTACAACAAACCTCCCAACTAACAAGGTGATCCCTACTATTTTCCCTTGCCCCCGACTAGAGGAAATCCTGCATAATTCTCTCTATTTTTTGCGCCACAACCACGGGAATGCAAAAAAGGGAAAGAAAATATAAAGGGATGCATGACAAACATGATTGAATTTGAGTGATCCTACCCCCAAGAGAAAAAAAAAACACCTTTTAAACTATCCAACCGCTTGGAAATCTTACAAACCACGGGATCCCAAAAGGATAAGACATGGGGATTACCTCCTAGAGGAATGCCGAGATAAGTGAGAGGCCATTGAAGACTATTATAATGTGAGCATGTAGGAACAGGAACTCTATTTTGACTAAGATGAATTTATTGAAGGATATACTCCATAATACAGGTGTCAATACTAAACTTTTCATTATCAAACCCAAAAATTAAAATCACATATAAATGACTTAAAAAAAAGGAGTAGATCAGACTAAACTGGCAAACAATTTTGTATAAATATTAACTTACAGAAGATCTAATGATTGAGAAAGACTTTGCCAACATTGGTCCGACAATATACACCAAGGGCCAAGTTGCACCTTTCAGCACAGCATGTTGCTCCAGCAACAACATGAACAAAATGATTCGTTCAACAATCTCCACATTACCTGCTTGCTGAAAAATACCCATGCAATTCTCCTCAAGTTCCACAATAAAACCAGATAGAAGATTGCTATTTAATATATATAAGCCTGAAAGGATTTCAACAAAGCATTTCCCCAACTCTTGCAAATAGGGCATTGGATACTCTGTATTCAGCATATCCATTGTCTTCTTGTTAAGAGAAACATTTTCCTCAGATGAATCTGCTGTTTTTCCTGAGTTTATTATGTCCAGACCCTTCGAGCTTCCAGTTGTAAGGAAATCCTGCCATAAAACCTTTACTAGGACATTATCAACAAGAGTGACTCGGAAATGACCAATTGAGTCCACTCCATCATTATATCTGATACAAACAGAAGACAGTTTGGTTACAGAAAGAAAAGGAACACAATCAATATTTTCTTTTTAGGGGTGAGGGACAGAGACAAACACGAAGTAAATGGATCTTCCAAATACAGAAAGCCACAATTAAAAGGAAAATTTTGTACCTTGAAGCATTTTTCAATGACCAAATAAAACATTCTTTGAATGCCTGGAAAAATGCTAGTCTATCTGCAGATAGAGAAGTTCTCCTTCCCACCCACAAGTTCTTGAAAAAGTCAAGAAAAAACTTATCCCCTGCTATAGCTTTAGGAGGCACATTGTCTAGGAATAAAACCAAAGCTGGATATGAGACCTGCTGGGAACCAAAGCACCCGTTCCTAAGAAAATTCCAAAACGGATTCAGTATGCTTTTCTGAACGTTTAAGTAGGTCCAACCATCTGGGAATCTTCTAGAGAAAAGTAATATTAGATCCCACATTGAAGGATGACAAGTTGGCTCCTTCTCGTTGAAAGCACCAAGAATTGCACCAGCAAGAGTTTTTATATTTCCTTCATTAATAGCATGTGGCATATTTTTTATTAAGCTCTTCAATACACTATAAGTAGCTGATCGGATAGCAGGTCTTTGGGACTTTAAGAAGTCTAGAAAGTATTTATGATCTGTTAACAGCTTTTCAGCAAAAGAAACAGCAGCCTCCCTGGCCTTCGCAGCATGTTTAGGTTCAGTAGTTATATTCTCAAAACCAGGTCGCAGTTGTTGTAAGCAAATTAAAACATCAAGAAGTGTGGCCAATGCTAACAATGATGATGATATCACCTGTAAGACCAAAGCAGAGAAGAAACTTCAAGAAATAAAAATGCATGGTTCAAAAAGGAATCTTTGAACACTTCAAATATGTCAAACACTGAAATTCAAACTGGAACTGAAGAGAAAGCCACCTAGGATAAAGATAGATAAGAATAAGAACGGTACAGAAGAGAGAACGAAAATAAAATTCTTTATATGCACTAACCAAATCAGGTAATATTCGTTTATGTGGCTTTCAAGTTAAAAATAAAATTAGTCCAAGATGAGGATAAAAGCTTCTAGTTACAGCCGGTTATACTTAAATCCTGACACCATTACTCTGGAAGTATAATGAACAACATTGAATCTCTTAATGCATAATTAATGCAAATATAAAAATTTCAGTTTATGCTAGGGGAGTTCAATGAAAATAAAAGTCAGCTAATTTCTTCCCGTTTTCTAGTAAATATTTTCCTCCTTCTATGGCATCAAGATAATCTGATACTTTTTTTTTTATAGAATAATCTGACATATATTTGAGCAAAAGATAATATCAAAAACTTCAAAATAGCTCTCTGCATAAAATCAGTTTTTAATTATTTATCCAGTCATACCATGAAGTAAAATAGCTATACAAACCTGAAGTGAAGGTCTCAACCATTATTTTAAAACTCTTTTATCATAAACAACGTTTATCTAGTATCCCCAATACCAAAAAGAGGACTTCCACCCATTATAATTTACCATACAGAACATATTTCTTAGTCAACCAAAAAGGAGAACCAGTGCGAATCAATAAATTCAAGACTTCGATTTACAAGTATGTTCAAGTGATTCTCACTATATACCTGCTGGTACATCTCTTCCAACTCATCCAAAGCTGCAGCTTTGTCAGACAAATTTTGTGGTGTGAGCTTTAGGTTTTCTTCTAAATACATAAATATTTCTGTTGTGCATAAAATCAAAGCATCAAGTCTCTTTTCCTGTGCTGGAAAGGCTGCCTGTCATAATTAAACAAAGGATTAAAACACAAATCACATATAGCACAAATTTGGCAACAAAGTTATGCAAGATTGCAAGTACAAGCATAAAAGCAGTTGTCAGAGAATATACCTAGGTAGCCCAGGCACACTTAGAGATTACATGTTACTGTATTGAACATGCAACTGAACACAACATCCATATAACAAAAATGGCATGTATTCTGACATCCATGTACATTTTAAAGATTCTTTGAAAATGAGTCCTACATATTTCAATTTTCAATTTAAGCATATTAATATATTGGATTATTAGTGCGTCTTTACTTTCTTTTCAGGTAAATTATGACTGTAGTTTTAAACATAGCCGGGTGGTATAACAATAATGTTAGTTAGCAGTAGAAAAGGACCATAGAAAGTACAAAACGTACTTTCAAATTGCTAAATCTCATTGTGCCATTTTCTAAATGTTAAAAATTTCCAACATAGTTGGAGTTCTGTATTTTTTTTTCAGCATGTGAGATATAAGCATATGCTTTAACTACACACATATGGGTCTGCATAGGAAAAACATACTTAAGACTTCAAGAGAAATTGCCCATTATAATGAATTCAACACAAATCATGTAAAATATTTTATTTAAATATCAAAGTAACTAACTTAGGACAACTCCTTATTGGTTTCTGAGCATATTTTTACAAGAAATATATCAAAGAAAAGAAATTTTAAGATGGGTCATCCTAATCCTGATGTCACAAACAGGTACAATATCTCAAACCCAGTGAAAGTCAGGCTTGATTGTGGATTAGACCTGTATCATGCCTAATATACCACAAATAGCTTAAGCCTAGGACCATTGCAAGTTATTTCCAACACTAAATTCCAATATAGGAGTCATAAATTACCAACACATCAATAAGAGGACTACTCAAGGTCAAGTACAACTTTAAAAGCCCGGATAAGCCACTACTATCCAGAAAATTTTTGCCACATTATAAAACTTATAACCCAGTTCCAGAAAATCTTATTTAAAAAAAAAAACACTAAGACCTCCAAGATATGCTACAAAGCCAAGAATTGCATCTTGCCACACCACTACAATACTTGAAGAACTATGATCTATGAATCTATCAATTAACTGGAAAAATCTAAATGAGTCAACTCTTTTTTTATGCTAAATTACTAATTACTAATTAAAGAGAAAGCTTCTCCTTTATGGTTCTCTCTTTTATTCCCATGAGACCTATTATATATTAACGTAAAGTGGACATTTGTAGATCTTAAACAATGACAATCCGAGGATCTCCTACACGGAATATTAAAGTAAACATCCAAGACAGATCATTTATGTTCCGCACAGAACCAGGTTGAAATCATATGCATGAATGAAGCAAGGAAGGACGAACAGTTTCACACACACTGTAAGCTAACCTTTTCCACTTTCAACAATGAAAAGGTACCATTTAAAGCACAACTGTAAGATAAAACTAATGTAGCAAACCTGCAAAGACCTTTTCGCTGCCAGAGAAACTTCAGAAACTGGATCAAATTGAGCAAACCACCATGGTCCCATCAAAGTCTTCAGATGCGGCGCTAAATCTCTCCTGAGAAGGGTGTGGGAAGTCAACTATATATCTTTGACTATGTGAATTAAGTTCACTTCAACAGATTCAGAGAAGGATCAGAGTACTGTTGGACCAATTATACAAGTAAATAACTATATTTAAATTTAATTCAAGAAAATTTTGATGCTGGAAACTAGCTAAAATGGGTTTACAGCAGACAGGTACACCAATTAAAAAAACTTTTTAATTTATATTGGGTAGACTAAAAAGTCCCCACCTAGTGGGAAAAGACTTTTGTTGTTGTTGGGTAGACTAAAATGTCCACACCATTTTCCAAAAGATGCTCGGCTTCTCCATAAGCTATTGATGCAAGTAACTAAGTCAGAAAATTGAAATGGCAGAGTAAAAACTAGTATGACCAATGACCATGATACGATAGAGAACCATATCCCCTATGAATCTGCAAAACTTCTATTGTCGGATAAGCATGCATAAATGTTACTCCAGAAAATTAAGCAACAGATTTTTCAAATTCGTAAGTGTTCAAATAGCTTAAATTATACAGTTTAAAAAGCAAGAAAGAATCATGCATAAATGTCCCTCAGAAAAGTTCCAACCCGACAGAAGTAACAAGAGTGGTCATGGTCTCATGGGTCGCCCGCCGAACCTCCCTATTGTAGTCCAGCAACAGCCTTTTATATTCAAACGCCTACACATGAACAATTTACATGGTCAATTATATCAAAATAAGTATCTTCAAAGCTTGAGACAAGCACATTTATAAAATTTAATTAAAAAAAGTCACATAGCCACTGAATATCACACCAAAACTGGAAGTGTAGTTTTGTTTAACAAAACATCAATTAGTCTCTGGGAGACAAAGTTCATAGAAGCTTATTTTTATAACCAACTATAAACACTTAAGCTCTTTTTTATTTTCTAGAACTGGATATTAGAACATTAAAAAGACAACCTTTAAAGGAAACCAAAAAAAAAAAACCGACTAAATAAACTAAGAATGACACAAGCACATCAAAGCTCGTAAATCCTGGTTACATATTCAACAAAGGAACCCCTCAAAAGTATCAACACATGTTTTTGTCCCATATGGCAGTAGTAAAGATTTATCCTTGTACAATCTAGCATTTCTCTCTTCGACCAAACAAATAATAATCAATAAAAAGTTATCATTTCTCTCTTCAACCAAATAATAATAATAATAATAACACAATGCAGGATTGTATTTATCTTATTCACTAATGCAGTCAAGAAAATAAAAGAATAAAGATCTTCCTACACCCTTTTCAAGGGTGTAGGCACTATTCACACCCTTTTTAAGAGATGTGATTGAGTGAGAGAAAGTGATAAAAAAAAATATGTATAATGAATGATATTAGATGAGGTGTGAAAAATGGTGTATGCACTGTTTGATGTAAGAATATAAGAGTTGAAAATAAAATATCCGTATATATGATGTCTATCTCAGTCTAGCTAAATATGTAATAAATAAGTGAGTAGTGACTGCGTTGGTTAGTCTACCCAAAGGTGTAAAATCCGTAGTCTTGTCCCTTTCAATACCCTCCTACTTCAATATGTTAAAGAAATAAAAATATAAGCTTAATAAAATTGCATATCCCACGGAAAAAAGAAATTGTTTGCCATCTTATATACATCTTATCATTCTCATCTGTCTCTTTCCCAGTTCCACTTCCATAACGGTTTCAGTAAATGGTAATTATGATTTATGTGATAAAAATCTGAAACATAATTAATTAGAAAATGTTACACCATTAGAGGGGGTATGACAATTCTTTTATTCTATAAGGAAAAAAAATAACTAGGAAAAAGAATAACTTGTTCCCTAATAAACACATATATGTTCCTTATATGAAGGGTAAGAGACCTAATAAAGGGAATAGAGAGACAATCAATTAACATAATACAACTATAAATATGAAGAAGACTAATGAAATATCCATACCCATTGGGGAACAATTAGAACAATGTCCTTTGTAGACTTTTGTTGAAGCAGTATAGATAAAGCCGCCAACGCCTTAAGCTGTTAGATAAATATTTTTTTTTAAAAAAAAAGACAAGGGCAAATAAAAAGCCAATGAGATTATGCTATATAAGAAAAGAGATTCATCACCAGCCAAAATGATTGTGATCATTGACTAATTCATTACAGCCAAATTAGACGTATTTCAACTATGGATGACAAAATACTAGTAGAAACAATACACGAATGGACTCATGACAGTCACAGCTACAACATAAAATATAAGGAAAAAGAAATCAACCATAGATTTACAAGCTCAGCCATGATACCATAATGATAATTTTATACAAACAAGAGGTATGGGCAAAAAGTATTTCTTAAAAATTCTTAAATCACAGAAAAAGAGACGAAACATTAATTTGACTATACACGAACAGCAATAAGTAGATATACAAAGTGCATTTCATCAAATATCATCTAATCAACCTATAAGTCAACTAGTATAGTTATCATAAGAAATGTTTAACAACTTCAACCTACCATTATTCTCAAAAAAATAACTGGAATCGGAACTCTATCAACTATAAAGCACGGACACACCATTTTGGAGCCATGTCGCGTGTCAGACACGTGTACCGACGCTTGTACGACACACGACGACACACGTCCAATTTAAAAATTATTTTTTTCGGCTCCAACACAGCTACGATATTATGAATTATAAATCTTTTTTTATTAAAATTTCGATGTTATATTTATATATGTGTCGTGTCCATGTCCTACAACTTTTAGAATTTGGTGTGTCCCTATTTCCGTGCTTGTGTCAGTGTCTGTGCTTCATAATTTATCAACAAACAGGCTGGCAAATATAATACATTGCAATCACAGCAAATTGAAATTAAAAATTGGACAGAAAACACCACTTCACAACCACAAAAAAGCAGTTAGCCAATCGTAATGATAGTCCACCTCATACATTCACATAAAAAACTAATGAAAAAAGAAAGGATCAAAAAAGGACCCTATGTATTCTAGTGAAGCCAAAGACACCAGTGCACCACTACATTGACACATTCTAAAAATTAATTGTCCATATTTATTTTTTTTACTGTCAAAAGAAATGCACATAGAATTCTCATCAAGAGGAGCAGGAGCATGCCATTACCAACACTTCACCTCCATCATTCTCAAGTAGGGGCCATGAGTGAAGTAAGCAACATCTGTTTTGGTGGATGTAAGAATAGGACAAACACAAGTATGGAACACATAAATTTAGGATACTCAAGCACATAGATGACCACATTAGATTTTGAAAGTCATTTAAAAGACAACCAGGAGTGTAAACTCATATACAAAATAAACACATAACTTAGGAAAAACATGATAAGAAGACAAGTAGAAGACACAAAAATAAAAGGCACTAAAATTTAAAGTACCAACGAAGTTAACAGAGAAAACAAATGGGTTGTTGGTGGTCAGTGTTAATGTGATTTTTAGTCATGTATAACATTTTTGTCATGTATCATGTTTTTAGTCATGTATTAATAGGCCTTGTTTTTAGAGCTTTAATTCTTGCTTATTTTCTAGGACTTGATTAGCTTATTTTATAGTTATTGTACAGTTGTTCCCCTAATTCCTTATTTATACTACCATCTTGTAATCAATCAAATACAAGGAAAATACAATTCTCTCTACATAGTATCAGAGCTCGATTTGAATCACGTTTGATTTCAAACTCCATCGTCGTTCCACCAATGGCAAACGAATGGGAGAGTGATAACTCAAAGATAGTATCCATATCGGAGACTGGTAGCTCTACCATAACCAGCCCAATCGAAGGACCTATTCTTCCTATCACTGGCCACAAACTGAACAGCCAGAACTTCATCCAATAGGCCAGATCAGTTCGAATTTTTCTCCAAGGAAAGGGAAAAGAGGAGTATATCACCGGTGATGCCAAACAACTGGAGAAGGATGATCCCAACAACCAAAAATGGAGAAGCAAGAATAGCCTGGTGATGTCGTGGCTGTTGAACACAACGACCAATGAGATCGGAGAGAACTTTATGTATTACAGCACTGCTCAAGAGACATGGGATGCAGCAAAGGAGACTTATTCAAATGTGGATAACACCTCTATAGTCTTTGAAATCAAGAGCTTGCTTCATGACTTACGACAAGGTGATTCCACAGTTACTGAATATTTCAACACCCTCACTCGATATTGGCAGCAACTTGACATTTATGAAGAGATCGAATGGAAGTACCCTAAAGACAACAAGCAATACAAAAACCTCGTGGAGAAAGACAGGATCTACAAGTTCCTTGTTGGACTTAATAAGAACCTTGATGAAGTACGTGGGAGGATTCTTGGAACCAAGCCACTTCCAAAGGTTCAAGAAGTATTTTTTGAGGTGAGAAGGGATGAGAGTAGGAGAAAGATCATGTTAGGAAGCCCAAACTCAGCACCTTACTTTGAAATTCAGCCATGGTAGCAAAAGGACATCAGTCAAATCAGCCACACTTCCAACAGAAGAAAACTCACCCTTGGTGCAAACACTGTAGGAAGACAGGCCACACAAAAGATACACGTTGGTTCATTCATGGGAAACCAGCAGATGCAAAATCATCCTGTGGTAGGGAGAACCGTGACAACACAGCCACTACCAATATGCTTGAGACAGACAAGGTAAGTGTTGCACTTGAAGCAAATCCTTTCAGCAAAGAGCAGGTGGAGCTACTGCAGAAACTGCTTCAACAGACTATGCAAAATGCTGGAACAAATATTGGTACAGTGTCTGTAGCACAGCAAGGTAATTTTTAAATGCTTTGAATGTTAGTCAGGGAAGAACAACCTCATGGACCATAGACTCAGAAGCTTCAGATCACATGACTGGGGATATTACAATTTTTGAAAAATACCTTCCTTGTCACAATAATTCCACAGTCCGAATTGTCGATGGCACACTCTCAGAAGTTATTGGTAAAGGTTCAATTGTTATCTCAAAGGATATTACTCTGGACTCTGTCCTTTATGTTCCCAAACTCGACTGTAACTTGTTGTCCAAAACAAACTGACAAAGGACCTCAATTGTGTTACTAAATTTCTACCTTACTTGTGTGAATTTTAGGCTTTGGACTTGGGGAAGAGGATTGCCAATGTTGAGGAATGTGTTGGACTCTGCCTCCTTCAAGTTGACGACTCCAAGAGGAAATCAGAAACTCATGCTTATGCAGTTTCTTCACCTAAAGAAAATTCTATAATGTTGTGGCACTACCGATTAGGTCACCCCAACTTTTTGTACCTGGAAAAAATGTTTCCCTCACTGTTTAATAAAAATCCAAAATTTTTCCAATGTGAAGTGTGTCAAATGTCCAAACATACTCAAAATTCTTACCCTGCTCAACCATATAAGCCATCCCAACCTTTTTCCTTAATCCACATCAATGTGTGAGGACCCTCTAGAATCAACAACATAACAGACTCTAGATGGTTCGTCACCTTCATTGATGACCACACAAGAGTTACATGGGTATTCCTTATGAAAGAAAAATCATAGGTGGGAAAAATATTTGAAAATTTCCATAATATAGTGCAAACACAATTTAAGACCAGCATTCAAGTGCTTAGAACTGACAATGGTCGAGAATATTACCACTCCATCCTCGGGTCCTATCTCTAAAAACATGGGATTATACATCAAAGTTCATGTGTGGACACCCCACAACAGAATGGGATTGCTGAACGAAAAAATCAACACTTGTTAGAGGTCACTAGGTCACTCATGCTGGCCACTAATGTACCATCCCAATTCTGGGGAGATGTTGTCCCTTCTGCAACCTACTTAATCAACAGAATGCCCTCCAGAATCCTCAAATTCAGCACCCCACACTCTACCATTTTGTCCTTCTATCCAAACACTCGGCTCCTAACATCCATTCCCCTTAAAATCTTTGGATGCTCAACCTTCCAGCCTCATCGCAGCAAACTGGACCCTAAATTTGTGAAATGCATCTTCTTAGGGTACTCACCAAACCAAAAAGGCTACAAATGCTATTCTCCTTCAACCAGGATATTCTACCACTCAATGGACGTGACCTTCTTTGAGAACCAGCCCTATTATCCCAAAGCTACCATTCAGGGGGAGAGGACAACAACTAAGGAAGAATCCCAACTTTGGTAAATTGGAGAAATAGAGACAGTTGAGACCCTCCAATAATCGAGACTACTCCAAAAGCACCTATCCAAACCCAAGTGACTGAACCCCTCTATCCAACAACCGAAACTACACTAGAAACCCAAGTGGCTGAATCCCTCTATACTACTGAACCAAGTCCTCCTCCCACTGCACAAGCGGATAAAAATCTTCTGGTTTACTCAAGGAGGCAAAAAACTCAAATGGCACCAGAATCCTACACAACCCCAAAGCAAAGTCAAGAATCTGACTAGGCTCCAAAGCTTCCAGAAGTTCATCCAGGTAACACAGCTCCTAACCCAAAACTTGATATTCCTAGTACAGAATTTCTTGATCTTGATATGCCCATTGCTATAAGGAAAGGAGTGAGATCTTGTACTCAACATCCTATAAGGAATTATGTTCTTATGAGAACTTGTCACAGGGCTACAAAGCCTTTGCTACTTCTCTTGACAGCATTCAGATACCAAGGGATATCCAAGAGGCACTTCAACAACTAGAATGGACGGCTGCTGTAAAGGAAGAAATTCATGCATTAGAAAAGAATGGTACTTGGGAACTTTCAGTACTGCCAGAAGGAAAGAAATCAATCGGGTGCAAGTGGATTTTCTCAATCAAATACAATACTGATTGGAGCGTGAACAAGTACAAAGCTCAGTTAGGAGCAAAGGGGTTCACCTAATCCTGCGGTGTTGACTATAAGGAAACATTTGCTCCAGTAGCAAAACATAATTCAGTCCGAGTTATCCTATCTCTAGCTACAAATCTAGATTGGCCTTTGCACCAACTAGACATTAAGAATGCCTTTCTCAATGGTGAATTAGAGGAGGAAGTCTACATGAAAATTCCTCCTGGGCTTGAATCATTAGGAACTTTTGGCAAGGTGCGCAGACTCCACAAATCCCTATATGGTCTCAAGCAATCCCCCCGAGCATGGTTTGATAGGTTGACTCGAATCAACAAAAAGGATGGGTTCATGCAACGTCAAACAGACCATACTATGTTTGTCAAGTACTCTTCAGAAGGAAAGATGGCCCAATTTATAGTATATGTGGATGATATTATCATCACGGGTGATGATCATGAAGAAATTGAACACCTTAAGAAGTTCTTAGCAAAAGAATTTGAGGTTAAAGACTTAGGGCAGCTCAAGTACTTCCTAGGAATGGAAGTTGCTCGCTCCAAAAATAGGATCTTTGTGTCTCAAAGAAAGTACACACTGGACTTACTACAGGAAACGGGTATGCTGGGATGTAAACAAACTGACACCCCAATGGAACCTGCAAGAAAAGGTGGGACAAAAGAAGGAAGTCCTCCAGCCAACAGAGACAAGTACCAAAGACGAGTGGGGAAATTAATCTATCTAACTCATACTAGACCAAACATTGGGTTTGCTGTGGTATGACAAGTCGTTATATGACAAACCCCATTGAAAACCATATGAAGGCAGTCAATTGAATCCTAGAATATCTAAAAAGGACCCTAGGTAGAGGTTTTCATTTCAAGAAGAATTTGAACAGAGGTATTGAAATCTTCACTAATGCAGATTGTGCAGGGTCTGTTACTGACCGAAAGTCCACAACTGGTTATTATTCATTTGTGTGGGGTAATCTGGTCATGTGGAGAAGTAAGAAACAGTCCGTGGTAGCACGGAGCAGTGCTGAAGCCGAATTTAGGGCCATGGCCCATGGTATTTGTGAAGGAATTTGATTGCAAAGGATGCTTAAAGAACTTAGAATCCCTACAAACTACACTATGAAAGTCCTATGTGATAACAAGTTGCCATAAGCATTGCCAAGAACCCGATTCATCATGACAGAACTAAGCATGTGGTGATTGACCATCATTTCATAAAAGAAAAAATTGATAATGAGGTTATCAGTCTTAAGCACACACCCTTGTGCTTCCACACAGCAGACATTTTAATTAAAGCTCTTCCAAAGCCTACTTATGAGAACCTAAGATCCAATCTGGGCATGATCTACCACCTATCTTGAGGGGGAGTGTTGGTGGTCGGTGTTAATGTGATTTTTAGTCATGTATCACATTTTTGTCATGTATGATGTTTTTAGTCATGTATTAACAGGCCTTGTTTTTAGAGCTTTAATTCTTGCTTATTTTCTAGGACTTGATTAGCTTGTTTTCTAGGCCTAGATTAGTGTACAGTTGTTCCCCTAATTCCCTATTTATACTACCATCTTGTAATAAATCAAATACAAGGAAAATACAATTCTTTCTACATGGATGAATTAGGACTTTGTGGGCACCCAAGAGAATAAAGTATGCAGTAAGCAAGACCCTCTTCGACACTATGGCACTGCAATTTTTAGTATTGGAAACTACACCACAATGTTTGAGCACAAGTAATGGACCGAACAGCCAGAAACTAGCTTGCCACCTATTAGATAATTTAGATTAAGTCCAAATCTCCACTTCAGCTTCAAAAGCTAAGCAAATCCATGACAGTACAGGTGCATGAGCATGACCAAACAAACTCCAAAGAAGCTCATCCCACCCACTGGACAGTTAGACATACATCCAACATATCGCATGTTATGCACCATCTGTTGCACATGCACGTCTAAGACATCCAGCATCTTATACTCAACCCAAAGTGCCAAGATATGATTAGTATAGTCATTAAATGAGCTTCACACAAACTCACCAAACTTCATGTTTTAACGTGGGAAATGGCACCATAATGTTTCAAGGAACAAAAACTAAAAACAATATGGTTCTCTATTTACACTTTAAGCATGCTTGCATTCAAAATTCATCATCTATGATTGGCGAATTGATAAAGGTTCAAAGTTGCAAAGTTAAAGAGGAATTGGACAATATGCATCGAAAGAGGCATATGGAATATTAGAACTAGTTCCACTTGAGCTTGTCAGATGCTCTCATCAACTAGTACCTATGTCAATCCAAAATTACCTTAGTGGTGGGATCCTTCCTGCCTAGCCTCTTCAAGTGCACCGCAATCTCACTATCTACATCCTGCATACCCGAGAATGACAAAACGACATCACAACATTAAGGCAAGGCATGAAAACATTGATCACAAAGTAATATTGACATTCTAAAACTCAATTTGAAGCTGCAAACAAAGTCACTTAGCATCTAGGAAGCACGGATAATACGTTGATATGGCAAAAAGTTAAAAAAAAAAAAAACTGAAAGATATATATACGAAAAGTATCCGATATAATACATATCATGTATCGCATACTCATCCAGCGACCATTTTAAAGTATCGATGCTACGTAACTTAGTATAAATAAACCAAAAAAATTGAGCAAAAAGTATAAATTTCTTCACCAAACCAATTATTTGAAAACGAATGAAAAAAAAAAGACATGGTATCGGAAAGACATACGGCAAAGGGGAGAGACTCATCAGTCGAAGGAGAAGGATCGAGGCGGGAACTACCGACATAACCACCGAATCCGACGGCGGCAGCGGCGGCGCCGGAACCGGAGGACAAGAGCGACGCGGCCAGACTGCAAGGAAGAAAACCGATAAGATGATTATATTGATTTGATTGTTAAGTATAGGAATTGATGAGATGAGAGGAGAAGATTGTAATTTGTAGACCTGCTGCTTGAAGGCCGAGCCTTGCTTCTAGCACCTTCTCCTTTCTGCCTCCCCATTCTTCCTAAGCTGTGTTGTTACTTGTTACCTCTTTCTTCTTCTTCTTCGTTCTGTATATGTTTTTGAATCCGTAGGGGAACGCGGAACTCCTATTGCTATGAGGCAGTGCCGTGTTGTGTTGTGGTTGGTGACTGTGTGACCTGGCGGCCGTTGCTCCTGTCGTGCCTCGCCTACGCCTATGGTACTAGGGAAAAAGAGGGTGAATATTTGCCAATCACGAGCCTGTGCCAACACAACATTCAACGACGGCGTAACCTTTTCAGTTTGGTTTTTTTTTTTTTTTTGGGTACAATTTTCAGTTTGATATAAATTTATAATTTCTAATTTAAAGATTGTTATTGAATAGTGAATCAAAAAATATTGTTATTGAATATGAAATTTGGATTAATTAAGGTTTAAGTCAAATTCTTATTTAAATAATTATCTTTAATTTCATATTTTAATGATGGTTTCTTATTTTTAAAGTTGTAAGGTGAATGTTTTTTCTTAAAAAAAATATTAATATAAAGTGTGTTTGTTTGTTTTTTTTTTACAATAAGTGTTTTTTATTAAAAAATAATTTTGAAACATAGACATATATTTGTATAAGATTTTGAAAAAATGAATCTAAAAAAAGTAATCGTTTGTTTTTTAAAAAAATATGAATGAATTATTTTTCAAAATAATCAATTATAAAAAAATCTAATAGAAGAGAGAAAAAGTAAAAAATACTTTATATAATTGTATCTAAACAGAAAACAACTTATACTTTTCATAAAAATTTCAAAAAAATAATGAATTATTTCTATTATTTTATAATCACTTTTTTTTAAAGTTTATCCAAACGCACTCATAGTCTGAAGTAGTTGTTTTTCAAAAATTTTAGATTAAAAATATTTGTATTAGATTAATTGTTTGGGTTACAAGGATGAGAGAGAAGAAAATTGTGAGCAAAGAATCCTAACGATTGGTTTAATAGTAAACAAGTATATGATATTTGGATAAATATTTCTTCATCTTCAAAAAAAGATAACTACCATATAATCCTCGAGACCCGCTACTATATGAGTTCTAGGTGACATCTATAATGCACCTTTTGCCATAGGGAACATTATGCACCTTTCAATCTCAACCATTCATTATAGAATAAAGGTGATCAATGGTTGAAATTCCCAACTAGAAACCCGCTAAATAGGTAATCTAAAATTGCAAAAAAAGTATTTTGTCTCTCTCTCCTTAAGTCAATGATCTAAGAGGCTATCTTTCTCTCTCCTCTGAAAATGCTAGGGTTGATGAACATTGCAAAGACTCATTGAACCTTTCTCGATCTTCTTCGACGTCGTTCTTACCTAAAAGCTTGGTTTTCTTCTTCCAGTGAGGGGCATTCTTGAATGGCTGAATCGTGTTGATTGAAAGGCTGATTCATGTTTGTGTTATTCATATTGACTAAATGGTCGGTTTGTGTTATTCATGCTAATTTCATGGTCAATTCACATTATTCGTGTTGATTCCATGATAGTATAGGTCGAGAGTGGCAGAGAACTTGGTTCTACAGTCCATAGCGATGGTTGCCAGTCATAGATTGAATGGAGCACCTATATAGAGGCAACTGAACAAATCAGATCTAGGGTAGGCGATGGCGGTTGCAGGAAATACAGTGGTTCGATGGCCGACTGAAAGAACAGTGTGTTGTTGGTCTTTTCCTTGATGACCGGAAAAAGAACACATAAATGTTTTTTTTTTGTCAATAAAGAGAATGGGTTGTATACTAGGTTGGTCCACTTTTTAGATGGGTCGATCCACTCTTCATTCCAATTAAGGCTAACTAATTATGCTTGTTAAGATTCGATTTCATGAGATGAAGCATACAAGGTATGGCTATGGTGGTTCCTGAAAAGCTCTACAATTGTACTTGATGTTAGCACTGCCATGTGGTCAGTTTTTGAGTTGTTGCAATACCACCTTAATTAATTTCTTTAAAGACTAAATTACAAATAACTTTTGTTGAGGGATATCACTAAAATAATCAAAAATTGGTTATTGGAGGTAAGGTACAAAGTGCAACATGCACCAAAAGATGGGAAGTGTAGCATAGCATTTGCTCATCAAACTAATGATACAAGATGTTTATTGAGATTTTTTTTTTCTCCATTAGTATATAAGAATTTTTCATAAAAAGGTTATAGTTGTATAGAATTTACATGTGTGATTCATTTATGAAAGGTTGATATATTTCATAATTACATTGTCATTTTTCATTTTTAGGTTGCAAAGAAAATTTAACATTCAGCATGGAAAGGAGATTGATACGCTAGTAAGGCTGTAAATGTGTTAAAGGAGGCTGTAAATGTGTTAACTTCAATCTATGCCCGCACTTTTATTTTTTATCATTTATGCCCCCTCTCTCTCTTTCTCTTTCTCTCTTTTTTTTGTTCTGATCTTCCCTTTCATGAAAGTGTAGGAGGGGGATTGCCGTTTTTCTTCTTTGGTGACAACCACATTGTTTCTTCTTCTTTTGTTTTGGTGTGTTTTTTAAATAAGTGGCTCAGATTTATTAGATCTTGAACATATTTATCCAAATCTGCTTATCTCAATGGAAGATCTTGTGATTTTGATTTTGTTTTTGTTGTTTTTTTGTTGATGTTTTGGTTTTCTCTTGTAGTTGTACCTATTTTGATGATTTTGCAAGTGAGAAAGATTTTTATATCTATTTTGAGATGAGACATAATACATTTTTTAAATTGTAATACTTTTTATGTTAGTCTCTAATGTAAAAGATACTTAAATATCGATAATTTTCGAGTAAAGAACAAAATTATAAATTATTAGTTAATTCAATGTGTAAAATATATTTATTTCTTATATTTTTTTAGATCTAACTAATTTATTAATACCATTAGTTTTGTTATTAATGAATCTTTTTTTTTCTTTCTCCTCAAAAATATCCCAAACAATCTTGCCTGTAACAATTCATTTTTTAGTTACTAGTCAATGAATTAAGAAATAAAAAATATTAAATAAGGAATACCTAATATGTTAAAAAATTTTAAAAAATAACTTTTCTTTCCATGCTTTTCATTTTGATTCCTTAAAAAATGCGATTGCAAAACTTTTTTTTAATGGAATAAATTAGGCCAAATCTGATTTAGATTGATCAACAAAATAATAAGCTTTTAAAATGTTGGTTCACCTCGAAGGAATTGTCATGCGTGCTGACCAATGGGCTAGCTGAAATTAGCAGTGTTGTTTGGGCTGGATCGACCGATCCAACTGCCTAAACATCCTTTTCAGTTTTAGTTCGTTGGTATAACCGTTTCAGTGGTCCGACCAGATTAAACCAGTCAAGACCTAAGATTAAGGTCAGACTAGAAAACTGGCAATTCTGATTTTTTTTTTTAAAAAAAGAAGTCTTCATTGCTGCTGCATGAAACGCTACGTGGTGTTGCTCCTTGACGTTTTTCCATCGTCGTCAACAATTCAGTCGCCGATCGTCCACCACCCAACCTCCAGTCGTCCACCACTCAGCGTCGGCTGTCCGCTACCCTTAGGTTGGGTAAGATCCCCCCTTTTCCATCATGCTGAGAGAAGTCAGAGAACGAGAGAATGAAAGAAAGAAAAGAATGAGAGAAAGAGAAAAATAGTAGGGAAGGACTGGCCGACTAGGGTTAAAGGAAAGAGAGAAAGTGAGAGAAAGAGGAAAAATAGGGAAAGGGAAAAACTACTAGCAGATAAAGAGAGAGAAGAAAAGAAAAATTAAAAAAAAAGGGAATGGTATCGTAAAAAATGAGAAAGAGAAGTGGGTGGATGAGTGTATCGAGATCCAGTCCTATAACTATAGGACTACACCAATGATCAATTTTAAGTTCATATCTTTTTAACTTGATCTTGGATGTGCTTACTGTGCATATCCAAGAGTCGGTGCTACAATGCATACTTTTTACAGATGATATAGTCTTAGTTGGAGAGTCGAGAGAGGAAACAAATGAGAAGATAGAGCTATAGAGACGAGTTTTGGAAGAACATGACTTTCGTATAAGCAGGAGTAAGACGGAATATATGGAATGTAAGTTCAGTAAGAAGCGTGCTAATACTAGCTTAGTGATGAAAATTGAGGATCACACCATACAAAATGACGGAGAGATAGAGGGAGATGTAAATCATAGGATTCAAGTTGAATTGATGAAATGGAGGAGTGTTTTAGGAGTGATTTGTAATAGAAAAATACCTCTCAAGCTTAAGGGTAAATTTTACAGTACAACTATAAGGCCCGCAATGTTATATAGTACTGAATATTGGGCGGTAAAAATGTCAGCAAGAGATAAGATCAGTGTCGTAGAGATGAGGATGTTCCGCTGCATGTGTGGCCATACAAGACAAGATAGGATTAAGAATAAATGCATTAGAGGGAAAACACGAGTAGCATCTATAGAAAAGATGGTAAAATCTCGTCTTAGGTAGTTTGAACATATAATGAGAAGACCTTTAGAAGCTCTTATAAGAAGAGTAGATCGGGTGGATGATAGTCCAATAAGTAGAAAGAAATCAAGAAAGACTATAAGTAAAATTATTAAAAAAGATTTAGATTTGAATGATATTTCTAAAGACTTGATTTATGATATGACACAATGACATCGTTTGATTCATGTAATTGATCTCCACCTAATTAAAAAATATTTAGTTTTATTGTTGTATACATATTTTTTTAAATATGATCATTATTTTAATTATAATTTTTAAATTATAAAAATAATTATTTACTATATAAAATGTATATTTAATATAATTATAAAATATAATTATGATGTTATTCGGTTCGACCATCCCATCTAACTGATTGAATCTAGACAAAAACTTTTGTTATTGTCCGATTCAACTTTAACAATATTAGAAATTAGTGATTGATGGCCATGTCCGTTTGAAGGCCGTTTTTTTTTTAATCTCTGAATTAAATAATTATTATGAAGAAAAAACATTATAATTTACCACCCGAATCTTTGGATTGAAAGGAAATTATAACAAGTCAGTTCGTTACTAGCCTGAAGTCTATTTGAAAATATTTACCATAAAAATTAATTCCAAAAATTAATTAATGGTATTTGTTTAATATACATTAAAAACAATTAATTAAAAATATAGCAAAAATATTCATCATATCGGAGGTTAATGAAATTATTTAATATAAATACAAATAATTTATTTGTATGATCTCATTCATTATCCTAACTGCTAATAAGTTCCCTTTAATATATAGTCAGCACTTTAAGTGTTTTTTTTTTTTTTTTTGCAAATATACTGATTCAACACTTACTTTTTCATTCAAGTATAAAAAAAAAAATACTTAAATTTTCATCATTAAATTTTTTATTTGTATACTAGCTAACACTCACTTGTCCCATTCTTGCTAATGCCATGCTAGCTAAACTTGTTAGGGGTGTAGTAGCAATTTGCTTATGCTCTACTAAAAATTTAAATTGGTATATACATCTTGATACATCGATATTGTAGGAATTTTCACTCAACCATCCAAATTGGTTATTTAAAGTTATTGTTAAATGACTAAGGCGACATTCACTTGGCTTCCAGTCAATTCACCAAACTAGTGAAGACTTGAGATCTGGAAATATGTGTGCAATTTCTCTAATATAAGTTGGAGGATCTGGAAATAAATAAATTGATCATAGAAGCTAATTTCAGTCCAGATAATCGATTTGATGAGCCTTTAGATGTATATGGTTTGATCTTCATTCTAATCTCAATTATTACCTCCAAAATCTATATTTCAGTGCATCGAAGCACCCTTCAGGAGTAAGTAGAATACATATTGGCTATATGAAAGGTGAGATGAAGAATGCTGAAATAAGATATTTATCTGTTAAGGATGATTACAAATGTCTCATAAGCCTGTTAGTGCTCTAAGTCGCTAACAATGAAAATGTTCTAGGACTAGGATCTCGCACCAGTTGAAATTAAGTCAGATTAGATTACAGCCTTAATGCTTCTTATAAGGAACAATGTTTCATTTCCTCCCTATTGGTCATTGATTACGAACTGTCAACTAGTGTCATGAACATAAATCTGTGTATGAGTGAGAAACACACAGAAAGAGAAATCATATATCAAAACTTATTTTCTTCCAGCTCAAGTTACAGATTCATATAACTCTGTTTAAAATGAATTGCAATTGCATGCCGTCTGTAAATGATATTATTTTCGTCCATTCAAAAATATTACAAACAAAGCCACAATAAGAGCATGGTCAATAGTTCCAGGAAAGATTGTTAGGCGAAATTTACCCCTACTGACATACAGTTGGTGAAGCTTGTACATCAGGCTAGTCTGCACAAAGTACAAATCATAGTCAATCTTTGATCCGCAGAAATGTAAAGCACTTTCTAGATTGTAATATTCTACAGTGTACAATCTCTCTATTTAAGGAGTCAGTAATGAGATACACATCTTTTTAATTTCCAAAGTAGTTTTCTCTCTTCTTCATGTTTCATATGTATATAATATAACTATAGAATGGCACTAAATATAATATCACTACTCTAACATAATATACAAATCTCAGCTTTAAAATCATGAGCAAAATTCTTATCAAGTCCAGGCTACTTAGCAGCCATTGTTTAATTCGTATACGAATGATTCTTCTGCATCAATTTCATGTCTTCAGTCTTCTTAAGGCACAAATGTAATATTATATGAGATATGAATACACACAGATACGAAAGTGTAATCGTTCAAGTAAAGCAGATACCAAATCAAAGCTTCTTGGGCTTTAATAGCTGTATGTTAGGTCAACTTAATTATATATGGGTGGATAACTATGATAACCAAGAATAAAATTAGATTTTGATATTTGTACTAGAGCTGGTGAAGCATGAATTGAGACATAAGCAAGGCCAACCTTTTAGTAGTGCAAGATAGACTACAATTTTATCAGTAACAATTTCTCTATGATGTGAGGTTAAGAATACTGCGAGGAGAAATGAAAGACCAAGGCCATCTAAGCCAGAAGGGAAGGGGAGGGGAGGTGGGAGGGAATAAGGCCAGTAGTAATAGGAAAAGAAATGAAGTCTTCAGAGCTTTAACCAGAATACCTAAATGAAGTCCTTGGAAAAGACAGATGACTAAGGAGGATTCACCTAGGCGAGTGATCAATTTTGGAGGAATGAACTATCAGCAGTATCAGGCTTGTATTTAGAATCATACTTGTTAGAAACATAGAATAGAAATATCCAGAGTTATAAGTGTGTACAAGAGGGTTCCCTATTTATTTAAGAGAAAGTCTATAGAAAAAATGAAATACAATCAAATATAATCAAAATAGTATTTCTAATTATGTACAAATCAAATCCTTAAGATAACATAAAATAAAGTTTAATTTAATCCTGAAATATGTTTTAGATATTCTAAAAATACTCTGATGTCTTACTACGATGAGCCAAATTCAGAAAGAAATTAGAAGTAAGAAAGATTACTTTCAGCTTATACTGTAGTCAAACAGCCAAAGAAAGAATAGAAGCGCACACAGAGCAGGAACCATCTAAGAGAACAATGGCAGAACTAGGATCATTAACACATTCCCAACACATAAGAGGATATGTGGGTGAAGCTAAAGCACACATTTGACCTTAGCACTTACAACACTGGTAGTTACTATTTTAACTATTATTGATTGATTATTGATTATAAGCAATGTTTTGAAAACCAAACTGAAGATCGAAATGGCAAGACATCTGAATCATGGTTCAACTATTTTAACCAATTAAATTAGTGGTCAAACCATGGTTCAACTGGATAATGTCTTAAGGAGTAATCAGACCAGATATAAGGTAACAAGGAGTAATCGGGTTTGAAAACATTGCTTATAAGATTATAACTCAAAACAAAAATTCAGCAGTCACACTAAAAGCTTCAATGCTAGGAGTGAATGAAGGGATGATTATGTACCTGTGCCACCAAGTCAGTGTCTTTATAGATGTTGCATGATCTCTTGAAAGGGGAGCCTCTCACTTTCAAGTCACAGGCTTCATCCTTGGACTCCTCACCATAAAAAAATACCTCTAGCTCAACTCTAGTAAGTGTTTTCAGGGTCCTCTGCACTCTGAACACCAGCTCCTTGTCCCCATTGCCGTCCCCCTTATAGCATTTCCAACACCCATTCTACCAAAATAAAAAACAAAAAAAGGTAAATAAAATCATATCACGAAAATGTCCACACGACCAACTTCATTAACTGACCAAAATTACACCCTTTTTTTTTCTTATAACAATTAAATTTTAATTAAATAAATGTTAATTTGAATTAGAAAGAAGGAAAAGAAGAGAAGAGAGGAGAGAGACTGACGTGAAGGCGGTAGATGGAGAAGACGGGATTGCCGGAGGCATCGAGCAAGAGTTTCTTGTTGGATGAGTTAGGATTGTTGGGAGCGTGGGGGCGGTTGACCCTGAAGACTATGTTACCGGATGAATCGGTGAATGCCAGAACGCCACGTGGGACTCCGGCATGTTTTTTGGAACCGAACAGATCGATTGGGATTTGCCAATCCCCGGACCCTGGATACGAGGACTCTGAGGTTCCCAATTCCATCTTGCTTTGTTTAACTTCTTCTCTCTCTCTCTCTCTCTCTGATACGGTGATACCCACCACTTGCGCTCAAAATTATTTAAAAAAAATGGTCGGTTGTTTTCGGTAAGGGACTAAGGGTGATGTGAAATGGAATCTGACGCTGCAGCGGCTGCTTTTTGCAAAGACAGAATTAGTCATATAACACACAAACTTCGAATCTTCGTAGGCTGAAGATGTGAAACTGGTAAGTTGAATTCAACGGTTGATATATTTTTGTGCCACGTCTAACATGCACCCTAACTAATTAACTAATTAGGGTCCATGGTTGCATCTTGTGTTAGTGGCGAATCTTCCTCGGTCCATGAGGTGATTACAGCATCCATAGATAATGTAAAGCTTTTAATACTTACTTCAACAGATGTTTGGATGAAATAATAAGAAATAAACTTAGGGAAGTAGATAGAAACAAGAACTAACAAAATAAGTAAAAATAAGTCTAATGAAATAAACGATAAAAATGATATATTGATTCTGATATCATATGAGATTTTAATATAAAATTAATTGATATTATATAAAATAATTCAATAAATATATAAATTGTCTTTCGAAAATATTGATATAGATAATATGAGACTCTTAACACGTATATTTTAATAAGGGGATGTTGATTGTACTTTTTTATATTTATTGTTAATTTAGTTTTAATATTTTATTAAATAATCTTTAATTTTATTTTAATTTAATAGTTTAAAAAATTAAAAAAATGTACTAAATCTCTCAAACTTTAAATCTTTTGCAAAGTACTGTCACAAACTTTGAAATAATCCTAATTATTCCTTAAATTTTACCTAATATACTATTTCATTTCATGACTCATGAGCTTATTAACATAGACGACTTCTTCAAAGGGAAACCATCTTGATGAGACACATACCTTGGGGGTCTAAAATGCTTTTGCTATATATCCGTTACTACAGTGCTTAGTGATGTTGAGGAGAAACAATTAATGAACCCATTGGCTAAGAAATGGGTTGATGAGGTTAAAAATGTTGCCTATGAAGTAGGGGTGTCAAAACAGGATGGTCCGGTCTAATCAGGTAAGCCCATTCAGAGTCGAGTCATTTTCGAGTCAGACAATTTCGGCCCATGTAAGTTTCGGACTGGTATTTTGCTAGTTCAGTCTAACCCACTTAGCCTTATGTAGTGTTAAAATAGCGGGCTGACCCGACCTATTCGGGCTCAATCCATTCGAGCTTAGCTCATTCAGGTCATGTAAGTTTCGGGCTGACATTTTTCTAACTCAGCTTGTCTATTTTGTCGGGCTATTCGGACCGACCCATCGGACTTGGTCCATTTTGACACCCCTACTATGAGGTAGATGACCTATTAGAAAAGAATTGTAGCAACTGTAGATCAGGTAAAACTTAAAGAGGTTATGGATTGTTTGGGTTTGTTTCTTTTGTTTTATAGAATAGTTCTTCACAATAGATTTGAAAAATAATTTTTAAAATAAAAACATGAAAAAATGTGTTTGGATAATAATGTTGTTAGAATATCTAAAACATATTTTTGAAATTCAATTAGGCTTAATTTTATATTATGTTAAAATATTTGATTTGTACATAATTAGATATACTATTTTGATTATGTTTAATTGTATTTTCTTCTTTGTATAGACCTTCTCTCCTATAAATAGGGAATCATATTGTACACATTGATTATTCATAAATATACAAATCATTTAGTATCTTTGTGTTCTACGTCTCCATTCTTAACATGATATCAGTTCTGTCTGATCCAACCTTTTGTTATGTAGATTGGCGCACCTTTTTCGTAGTCACCATGATTCAGCATCTCCGATCAGTCCCGTTTGATTCAATCTAAAGCTCTATCTCCATTGTTCTAGCCAAATGCAGTATCAACAACAATTGGAGGCAATATGACACTTTCTCATGCAATTATGATATTCTATAGTTGGGCAATTATGGAGTAAATGTCCAGACTGACGACAATGACGATAAAACAATGAATTCTGATGTGTGGTGGATAACATATGAGCCATGGTACCACGAGTACAGTGAGTATGGCGACGTCGAACAGGAGTACAACGAGTGCGGAAAACAGGAGTACAATGACGAAGTACGACGGTAGAGTACGAGATCACAACGATAGAGTACGGTAATGGAGTACAGGAGCACAACGACGAAGTATGGCAATAGAGTATGGCAATGGCGAAGTACGAGAGTACAATGGTGAGCCATAGTATCAATTTGAGGAAAGTTTTTTTTTCGCTATGTGGAGTTCATAGAACTCGTTAGAATCATTATTAATCACCATAAAACCCAGATTTAGTTTTGTTGTTTTCCTCATCTTTGTCTCCTTCCATCCTTCTCTTTTTGAGTCTTAATATGTTCTCTTCTAATCTCGATTGATTTGTTAATAGGCTACTCCTCTGATACACTCTTGATCAGTTCCATCTAATTCAATCTGAAAGATTGGCTTTGTTTCCGTTGTACTAGCCTCTAATAAGTCCATTCTGATTTAGCCTAAAAGATTGGTCTCGTCTCTATTGTTCTAGCCAAATGCAGATTGGTTCCATCCCAGATGCAATTTGACTTTGTTCCCATTGTAGATTTTTCCAGATGCAGATGGTTCTACATCAAATGCAATTTGGGCCTCTTGGCTTCTCCAAGATCTTGACGTTGTGGTTTTAGAATATTTTTAGTTTATTTTATTATTGTGTGTCTAATTGTAACAAGCTAATAACTTTAGCTTGAGGGGAAGTGTTAGGATATCTAGAACATGTCTCGGAATTAAATTAGACTTAATTTTGTATTATGGTAGAATATTTGATTTGTACATAATTAGATATACTATTTTAATTATGTTTGATTGCATATTCTTCTTTGTATAAACTTTTTCTCCTATAAATAGGAAACCCTATTGTACAAATTGATTATTCAGAAATATACAAATCATTCAATATCTTTATGTTCTCCGTCTTCGTTCTTAACAAATGTTTGTAGAACAGTTCTAAGAGGCAAAAAAACATTAAAACTTGTTTGGAAAAGAAAGAATAAGAAACCTTGTAAGCATTCTCCAAAAAACTTCTCACCAATGGCTAAATTCTAAATTGACCACTGTAATACCTTATTGTAATGGGATTGCCCCTGGCTTAGCCTTCCTGCACCAATATCAAATTTGAGTTAATCAGTTTGAGTAGCTAGTTATAGCAACCTCAAGAAGAGCATCCACTTCAACTTTAGTTGCCAAAAGGGAACCGATGTGTGTGTCATTGGTTTGGAGGAAGTTTCAAGCAACGATGAAGCTGTACACACTGGACTTCAAGCTTGTGTTCTAGCACTCTTGCATACACATAGGACGACGGGAGCGGTGTTGGCCGAGTTGTAGAGGAATAGTGAGTGACACATGGAGTTGTTGTGGATGAAGACAAGAGAGAATGACCGACATCGGTTGCTCAGCCAATAGAGATTGTCAGATGGTTGCTCATCATAGAGGTGATCCAAATTCTCTTAGTTATCGAGGAGAAGTTGGAGATCCGATAGAGCTTGTTGGGAGAGAGGGGATGGTGGGTGTGGGTTAGCTTGGGCATATGGCTGCACACAGGTCTGGGTAGACCCGACTACTCGACCCAACCTAACTTTATATTTTCGGGTTAGTTCGAGTCATCAAGTCAGTTCAGGTAAATTTTGATTAACCCGTTCAAAGGTTGGTTTAGATGATGGGTTCAAAAATACAACCCATGAACCCGACTCGACTACTTGATGACCCAAAGTAAAACATTGTTATTCAGACATAGATGAGATAGGGCATGATGCAGACATTGTCACAGTTTAGACCTAGATTGTCATGCAGGAAGCATTGATCAACACACATGGAGGCATTGACATGAGGATGCAAAACCCCATAGGGATAGGCATGGGCATGGGAATGCAATCCCCTATGGAGATGGGCACGAGCATTAACATGTTATCTATACCAGGGTTTTTTCCTATGACGATGCCCTCCCAGCCATTTCAATATGTCCTAACTAATGCAGCACCAATCTCCTCAGCTACTAGTCCATGGTTAGTCGCTCCAGCAGCCATCTCCTCTGTAACACCCTTGTGGGGATGTCACATATATAAAGAAAATAAAAGAAAGAGAAATAAAATCTACCCAAGTTGTAAAACATTTGTTATATACTACTACGGGTTGTAAAATAATTCCTGTTAAACAGAATATTATTAAATAAAATAATGCAGAAACATAAAACCAACAAAACAACATCACTCATAATATACATATGGTCCAAATTATAAGTTATACAAATAATTTACAACTACAAATATTTAAACAGAAACAACAAATAAAAACAGTAACTGTCAATATATACATACGCAGACGCGCCTAAAATACACATCATAAACATTTAATCCTCTGATGGATCACTCTCAAGAAACTCATCAGAAGACAAATATCCAGGATGCCTCGACTCTCGGCGGATACGAGACCGCGCAGTCGATACGAGACTCATCTCACTAGGCTCAGTGGACACACCACCCCAATGACGCCTAAGAGATAAAGGTAACTCTAAGTGCAAAAACACAGTAGTCGTCATAATTGGCTCTCCATCAAACGTATGTCGTAGTGACACAGTCAACCGTCCCACGTAAGTCACTGAGTCTCTATCTCCCCACAGATGCCAAACTAACGATCCACCGTGAAACTCAAGTCGCACAAAACCCAAAAATCCTGGCACCGCCATACCCAAACAAATCAGTCCAATGGATATGGATGATCAGATGGTTCTTGGTCGTCGTACTGATCTTCGGCTTGCTGCTCCTCTTCCTCCTCAGGATACAAAATCTCAAGAGGCTGTTCCTCTTCCTCAAATGCTTTATCACATAATTAAATATACAGAAAACACATACAATAAAGAGGTAAGACAATCTAAAATCATCACAAACATGGCAAATAAGAAAATGACAAACAACAGATATACAGTTCATGCAATATGAAAAGCTATAACAATAATTAGTAACAGAATAGTATCACAACAACACATAATGTCACAAATAAAATGATATCACAGATAAAATAATATCACATATAAAATAATATCAGAATTAGACAATAAACCGATAAAATAAAACAGATAAAATAAAATAATGTCCAAGATATAACCATATGCAATATGACACGATCCTACTCCATGGAGCTAAACACATACAGATATCGTAGAGAGAATGACCCGCAAAATCTATTAGTACCACGGCTGCCCAACCAAACTATTCTCATGGTCTCACGTTGCGTCCTATAGCCCCACGTCACATGGAATCCACTATCCAAGGCGTGGTGTAGTTCACGGTCTCACGTTGTGGCACTACGAGCAATGTACTATTAGACTTTACGAAATCTCGATTAAATATAGTGCGTGTCGAGTCCATTAGTGTGCTATCGGTTACTACGGCCCGGCGTGGAAATACCGATCCGTCCATATATATGATCCCGTACACTAACGTCTCCAAGTTCATAAAGACAATGAACCACACTACGTTTATCGCATCGACAACACGATGTGATTCACCTCAACCAATCCACCAAAAATTGGCATAAATTCAATATATGAGAAATTACCAAAATACCCTCAATAAAAATATATCCTCAAAGATAAAAAGATACAATGAAGTCCCACCGACAACATCGTTCCAAAGCCTGTACGGGTTCACCTCATAGCCCGACAGCAAGAAAAAATACGTAAAAATACCGTTTTGGTCAATCGCGGGTAGAAATTTTATCGCATTTTCACAATCTCATCATTTTTACAAACGTTTTTAAATCGCGTAAATATATTTTTCTATTTTTAAAATCGCGTAGAGTTTTTAATACGTTTTCAATCGCGTAAGATTTTTAAATAATTTTCTTGTCCAAATCCCTTAAAATTTACTTGTTTAAATAAACAAAAATAATAAATAATACGTTTAAACTACGTAAAATATTTTCCATACCGTATACTATCTTTTGGACATCTTTTCTATCTTATTTGCCCGTTTTTACTAAAAATTGACAGTATTTTGTTTAGAAAATTATATTAATGGTTTCCTAATTTTTCTGTAAAAATTCTGTTTACTTAATTTTTAGACCATATAATTTAATTCTTTTGAAAACCACTAACATGCTTCAAAATACAGTATGAGCTATATGTTAGAAATTCTCAAAAGTTACTGTATTTCATTTCTAACAGTAAAATTATTAATTTTAATCCTTAAACTTAATTCTAATCAATTTGTTTCTTTAAAACTCATTGTAGAAAAATTCCTTTTTAACATATATTACATCTTTTTAATTGAAAATAGTTTGGAATTGATTTTAGAAATCATGAATATTTGGTTTGGCATGTTGGCCGAAATATACACTTGTGTTATTTGATTTATAAATTCATTTTCCTTGATCTAAACAATTCTATCTCTTGTTAATTTGCCTAGGTTAATTAAATTACACTTTAGGAAAATAATGAGAACATTTTGGTTCTCCTTTTAGTCAATGGCTGTGAGCCTTAGTGTGGTGTTCTTTGGAATACTCATGCATTCCTTAGCATGTTATTCACATCCTATACATTATCATGCATTTCTAACACATACAAATTATCAAAGCTTGTAGACATGCAACTTCATACAAATTATTACAAACATCAAATAGGAAAGCTACTAATAATCACACAAAGAAGCTATTAACAAACACACAAAGGAATCCTTATGGATTCTACAATCACAACAATCAATCTCCATCTTCTTACCACCACCCATGGATGATAAGATTTGTCTTCCTCTTACCTTAAATGAAGACAAACACTCCTTCACACCTCCTTTAGGGTTTCGGTTTCACTCCACCAAGTCACCTATCAAGCTTAAACAAAACTGCAAATTACTAATCATAAAAGAGAGCTTAAACCATGGAGAAATCATGGCTTAGAACTTTGAAAAAGAGTTTAGAAATGGAAAACAAGAAATTTCACCTTCTAGGTAAAATTTTCCAAATAGGTTTCCAAGCTTCAAATGAAGGATTTTGCAAGAACTCTCAACTAGAGATGTTCTTAGGATTGTGTTTAGGTTTAGAAAACTTGGTTGGATAAAATTTTGGGTGGTTGGATGGTGTAGTTTATGGTTTGGCCGAATAGAGCTTCAAGAAAGCTTCAATGGAGTTTAGGGTTTTTGGAAGAGAGAGAAGAGAGAAAATGCATGAAAGATTAAGTGAATTTTTGTCCTCCAAAGGCCAAATGGCCGTGGACTTCAAGCTTGCAAGGTGTAGCCTTGCTTGGCTTCATCCAAGCCTTAGGATGGATCAATGATCAAGATTAAGCCTTGTTCACCAAGCTTTGCTCCCATTGGTTAATCCTAACCTTGTCACTTAACCTAGTCACCATGCTTAGTCACTAATTAGCCTAGTCATTAAGCTTAGTCACCATGTTCTTGAAAGTTCTACTACTAATGATGCTTAATTAAGCTACTAAGTTAACTGTTTTAACTAAACGTGGGTCCCGTGAAACATTTCCTGTCCATCATCATTTAATTATACTTGACTAATAAAATAATATTATAATAATACAAAATTATTTTATTTGTGATTAAATCCTAAAAATTAAAAGATTAACAATAGTATCATTCAATCGGTTTAGTAAGATCCCCAGCTTCAATAATTAAAATAAGATTTCCTACCGAAAAAATATTATTTTCCGTCCCGAGCAAATCACACAAAAATTCCAAATAAAATCACAGACGAATATTAAACACTCGTATCGTATAGAAAAATTAAAAATAGTACAATCGGGACGTAATGGTCATTTTTTTATTTTTCCCCACGACGAAGCAAATCATCCAAAACGTTCAAATAAAATTATAGACAGTATTATATGTCTGTATATCACCCAAAAAAAATTAAAACAGTAGCTTGAGAAAACTTTTATTTTACCGTATCGAAACAAATTACGTAAAATGACCAAATAAAATTTTAGCCTATAAAAACATATTTATATTCCATACAGAAAACAAGAAACAGTAAAATAGGGACACAACGGTCTTTTACACAAAAGCTTGAAAAATAGCAAACAAAACATTCGAGACATCTTTCTAAAAATTGGGGTGTTACAACTCTCCCCATCAAATAAAAATTTCCTCCTCGAAATTCGCTGCACATCAAAACAAATGAGGATACTGATCCCTCATTTTATCTTCCAGCTCCCAAGTAGCATCACCCGTCACATCATTCCATATGACCTTCACTAGCTCGATCATTTTCCCTCGAAGCTGCTTTACCTTTCTGTCTTCTATTCTAACAGGTAAAGTCTCATAAGTCAAATTCTCCTTCAACTGTACTTCATCCGGTTGTATAACATGCGTCGGATCCGGTATATACTTCCGTAACTGAGATACATGAAATACATCATGCAGATTGGATAGAAAAGGCGGCAAAGCAATCTGATACGCTACAGGACCTATACGTCGGATAATCTGATACGGTCCAATAAACTTAGGAGTAAGCTTCTTAGACTTAATAACTCTTCCGACACCGGTCGTAGGAGTCACTCTTAGAAACACATGCTCACCCTCCTCAAATTCAAGAGGTCGCCTTCGTTTATCCGCATAACTCTTCTGTCTACTTTGCGTCGTCCTCATCTTCTCTTGTATCATCTTTACCTTCTCCGTAGTCTGTTGTACAAGATCTGGTCCAATAGTCATATTTTCCCCATCTTGGTACCAACATAATGGTGTTCGACATCGCCTCCCATACAATGCCTCATAGGGTGCCATCCCTATACTTGAGTGAAAACTATTGTTGTAGGTGAATTCTATCAAAGATAAAAATTCATCCCAACTTCCTCGTTGCTCCAAAACACAAGCACGCAAATGTATCCTCCAAAGATCGTATAGTTCTCTCATCGACCATCGGTCCATGGGATGATACGCCGAACTCAGTCGTAACTTAGTTCCCATTGCTTCTTGCAGACTTCGCCAAAACCTTGACGTAAACCTTGGATCTCTGTCAGAAACTATACACGTAGGTACACCATGCAATCTGACAATCTCACTGATGTACAACTGGGTTAATCTTTCCAATGAATACTTAATATTAATTGGAAAAAAATGAGCCGATTTCGTAAGCCTATCGACTATAACCCATATTGAATCATGACCTTTCCTCGTCTTTGGCAAACCAGTAACGAAATCCATAGAGATACTATCCCACTTCCACTTTGGAATAGATAACGGTTGCAACATTCCAGCGGGTCTCTGATGTTCCACTTTCGCTTTCTGACAAACCAAACAAGACTCCACATATTCTGCTACGTCTCTTTTCATCTTTGGCCACCAAAATAACCTTTTCAAGTCTTGGTACATCTTGGTCATCCCTGGATGTAAACTCAGATCACTAGTATGAGCTTCATCTAGGATCGACTTCTTCAATTCAGAATCATCAGGCATACAAATTCTTCCCTTAAACCTTAAGATTCCATCTGCTCCTTCCTCTACCGTCGCTTTATGACCTTACTTCAACAATTCCCTCTCATTTTGTAAAAACACGTCTTCCTTTTGTTTATCTCGAACTACATCAAGAAATTCATTTATGATCACGACCTTATATAAACGAACTCTTTCAGGCAGAAACTCTACAGATAACCATAGATCTCGGAACTTATTGATCAATTCCTCCTCCTTGATCATCATTGCCGAAACACTAAGCACCTTTCTGCTCAAAGCATCAGCTACCACATTAGCTTTTCCTGGATGGTATTGGAGTTGAAAATCATAATCCTTTAAGAATTCCAACCATCGTCTTTGCCTCATATTCAATTCTTTCTAATCAAACAAGTACTTTAGACTCTTGTGATCACTAAAGACGTTGAACAACGCTCCATACAGAAAATGTCTCCACACTTTCAGAGCAAAAATCACTGCAACCAATTCCAAATCATGCGTTGGATAATTCCTTTCATGAACCTTCAACTGACGAGAAGCATACGCCACCACATTTCGATTTTGCATCAATACGCATCCTAACCCTTGGTAAGAAGCATCGCAATACACATCAAAAATTCCTTTAGAATCCGGTAAAATCAATACTGGTGTAGTTGTTAACCTCTTCTTCAATTCTTGGAAACTGGCTTCACATTCTTCCATCCACTCAAAAGCTTGACTTTTCCTCGTAAGCTGTGTAAGCGGTCCAACAATCTTTGAAAAACCTTCGATAAACCTCCGGTAATAACCAGCAAGTCCAACGAAACTTCGAACTTCTGTTACCGTCTTAGGCCTTTCCCACTGTAAAACAGTCTCCACTTTTGATGGGTCTACCGCAATACTTTCTTTGGAAATTACGTGACCTAAAAATTGGACTTCTTCTAACCAGAACTCACACTTAGCCAACTTCGCATACAACTGCTTTTCTCTCAAAATCTGAAGAACAACACCAAGATGTTCAGCATGCTCTTCCTTAGATTGAGAATAGATCAGAATGTATCGATAAAAACAACGACGAATCTGTCTAGATACGGACGAAAAATCCTGTTCATATAATCCATAAATATGGTAGGAGCATTCGTCACCCCGAATGACATTACCTGATACTCATAATGTCCATAACGAGTTCGAAAAGCTGTTTTGGGTATATCTTCCCCCTTAACACAAATCTGGTGATAACCCGATCTCAGATCTATCTTGGAAAATACCACAGCTCCTCTTAACTGATCCATCAAATCGTCAATTCTTGGAAGCGGATATTTATTCTTGATAGTCACCTTGTTCAGCTGACGATAATCCACACAAAGCCGAGAAGTTCCGTCCTTCTTCTTGACCAAAAGCACTGGCGCACCCCATGGTGAAACACTAGGTCGCACAAACTGTTTCTCCAACAGTTCCACCAATTGCTCTTTCAGCTCTACCAACTCTGTTGGCGACATACGATACGGTGCAATTAAGATAGGACCTGTTCCTGGTACTAAATCAATTGAAAACTCGATCTCCCTCTCAGGTGGCAAACCAGGTACGTCATCAGGAAAAACCTCTGGAAACTCGTTGACAACAGGAATAGTATTCACATCTTTCTCATTCTTAACTTCTAGAGAAGACAATACCACATATTCCTGTGCTCCCTCTCTTAACAAAGACTTGACCTTAACAGCAGTCAAGAATCCAGACTTTTCTTCCTTAGGAAAAACTATGGTTTTGCTTGCACAATCTATAAGGATATGGTTAGAAGATAATCAGTCCATCCCTAAGATTACATCTATCTCAACAAGAGGTAAACAAATCAAGTTGACCAAAAACAAACGGCCCTTCACAACAACAGGACAATCCAAACATATCTTTGATGCAATTACAGGTTTAGCAGTTGGCGTAGAAACACTCAACTTAACATTCAAAGAAGACATAGGCAACTTCAATCTTTCCACACAATCATATGCAATAAATGAATGTGTTGCACCAGAGTCATATAACACAGTCAGAAGATTACCTTCAATGTCACCTTCTCCCTGAATAAGATCATCAGATTGAGAAATTTCTGTTCCGGTCATAGTATATACTCGCCCTCCAGATCTCGGTTGAGTACTCCCTAACTTTTGTTGATTAGCACGAACAAAACGAACAGCAGGTTTCCTTTCCGGCTGAGTACAATCCTTCGACATGTGCCCAGGCTGTTTATAGTTAAAACAAACTGTCCCTCTAATCGTGCACTCCGGAGAGATATGGCCTTTCTTTCCGCACTTAAAACATGTCGGCGTAAACGCCACTTTCTGTCTAGCTCCACTACCACTTGTACTTCCCCCAACTGGTGGTCGTTGAGATTGACTCCCTGATGGTCTGGAATATGGCTTACGCTGAAACTAATTCGTATTACTACCTCCACCTCTTTGAAACCTTGTCGGCCCAAAGTTACGATTCCTCTGATCTCGCAACGGCTCTAATTCTTCAAGTCGCGCACATGCATCAACCAAAGCATGAAACTGATTAATCCTCAAGGATATCACTCCTCGCTTTAGTTCCACTCTTAAGCCCGATTCAAACTTCTGACATCTCCATGTATCATCCGGTCGAGTTTGAGCATAATATGAGAATTGAGACAAATTCTCAAATTTTGTAGCATACTCATTCATCGTCATATTTCCCTGTCGCAAACCAAGGAATTCCATTTCCTTGGCATGCCTAGCACTTGCAGGAAAATACTTTCCCAGAAAAGCATCAGAAAATACTTCCCATGTAATTTCCGTCCCTTCAGCTTGTAAAACTCGGCGAGTTCCTCTCCACCAATGTTCTCCATCTCCCCTTAGCATAAAAACAACATAAGTCACCTTCTTATCATCTGTGCATCTCATTCCTTCAAAAATTCTCTCTAAGTCTTGTATCCATTGACTTGCTTTCTCCGGATCAACCTCGCCTCTAAACTGTGGCGGATTGTGGCGCCTAAATTCAGATAAATTTAGGGCATCAGCAGTAGCATCTTGCTGTTAAGCTGCTCTCAAATTCTGCTGCGTAATTACTTCAGCCATCCGCTGCATAGCTTCAGCAGCCGCAATCATAGGGTCCACATCACGATTCACGTTCGCACGTCCTCTACCTCGTCCAGACATCTTCTTTCTTCAAACAGAACAAAACAAAGTTAGATACATCCTTTCGGAAGTAAATCACAGAGAATCACATAGCACAAACAAAAACAGACTCAACCACAACCCCAAAAGACTCTAACTTGGGCTTTGATACCAACTAATGTAACACCCTTGTGGGGATGTCACATATATAAAGAAAATAAAAGAAAGAGAAATAAAATCTACCCAAGTTGTAAAACATTTGTTATATACTACTACGGGTTGTAAAATAATTCCTATTAAATAGAATATTATTAAATAAAATAACGCGAAAACATAAAACCAACAGAACAACATCACTCATAATATACATATGGTCCAAATTATAAGTTATACAAATAATTTACAACTACAAATATTTAAACAGAAACAGCAAATAAAAATAGTAACAGTCAATATATACATACGCAGATGCGCCCAAAATACACATCATAAACATTTAATCCTCTGATGGATCACTCTCAGGAAACTCATCAGAAGACAAATATCCAGGATGCCTCGACTCTCGGCGGACACGAGACCGCGCAGTCGATACGAGACTCATCTCACTAGGCTCAGTGGACACACCACCCCAATGACGCCTAAGAGATAAAGGTAACTCTAAGTGCAAAAACACAGTAGTCGTCATAACTGGCTCTCCATCAAACGTATGTCGTAGGGACACAGTCAACCGTCCCACGTAAGTCACTGAGTCTCTATCTCCCCACAGATGCCAAACTAACGATCCACCGTGAAACTCAAGTCGCACAAAACCCAAAAATCCTGGCACCGCCATACCCAAACAAATCAGTCCAATGGATATGGATGATCAGATGGTTCTTGGTCGTCGTACTGATCTTCGGCTTGCTGCTCCTCTTCCTCCTCAGGATACAAAATCTCAAGAGGCTGTTCCTCTTCCTCAAATGCTTTATCACATAATTAAATATACAGAAAACACATACAATAAAGAGGTAAGACAATCTAAAATCATCACAAACATGTCAAATAAGAAAATGACAAACAACAGATATACAGTTCATGCAATATGAAAAGCTATAACAATAATTAGTAACAGAATAGTATCACAACAACACATAATGTCACAAATAAAATGATATCACAGATAAAATAATATCACATATAAAATAATATCAGAATTAGACAATAAACCGATAAAATAAAACAGATAAAATAAAATAATGTCCAAGATATAACCATATGCAATATGACACGATCCTACTCCATGGAGCTAAACACATACAGATATCAGAGAGAGAATGACCCGCAAAATCTATTAGTACCACGGCTGCCCAACCAAACTATTCTCGGTCTCACGTTGCGTCTATAGCCCCACGTCACATGGAATCCACTATCCAAGGCGTGGTGTAGTTCACGGTCTCACGTTGTGGCACTACAAGCAATGTACTATTAGACTTTACGAAATCTCGATTAAATATAGTGCGTGTCGAGTCCATTAGTGTGCTTATCGGTTACCACGGCCAATGGAGCGACAAGACCGTCCATATATGGGATCCCGTACACTAACGTCTCCAAGTTCATAAAGACAATGAACCACACTACGTTTATCGCATCGACAACACGATGTGATTCACCTCGTCAACCAATCCACCAAAAATTGGCATAAATTCAATATATGAGAAATTACCAAAATACCCTCAATAAAAATATATCCTCAAAGATAAAAAGATATAGTAAGTCCCACCGGACAAATACTGTTCCAAAGCCTGTACGGGTTCACCTCATAGCCCGACAGCAAAAAAATACAGAAAATACCATTTTGGTCAATTGCGTAGAAATTTTATTGCATTTTCACAATCTCATCATTTTTACAAACGTTTTTAAATCGCGTAAATATATTTTTCTATTTTTAAAATCGCGTAGAGTTTTTAATACGTTTTCTCAATCGCGTAAGATTTTTAAATAATTTTCTTGTCCAAATCCCTTAAAATTTACTGTTTAAATAAACAAAAATAATAAATAATACGTTTAAACTACGTAAAATATTTTCCATACCGTATACTATCTTTTGGACATCTTTTCTATCTTATTTGCCCGTTTTTACTAAAAATTGACAGTATTTTGTTTAGAAAATTATATTATTGGTTTCCTAATTTTTCTATAAAAATTCTGTTTACTTAATTTTTAGACCATATAATTTAATTCTTTTGAAAACCACTAACATGCTTCAAAATACAGTATGAGCTATATGTTAGAAATTCTCAAAAGTTACTGTATTTCATTTCTAACAGTAAAATTATTAATTTTAATCCTTAAACTTAATTCTAATCAATTTGTTTCTTTAAAACTCATTGTAGAAAAATTTCTTTTTAGCATATATTACATCTTTTTAATTGAAAATGGTTTGGAATTGATTTTAGAAATCATGAATATTTGGTTTGGCATGTTGGCCGAAATATACACTTGTGTTATTTGATTTATAAATTCATTTTCCTTGATCTAAACAATTCTATCTCTTGTTAATTTGCCTAGGTTAATTAAATTACACTTTAGGAAAATAATGAGAACATTTTGGTTCTCCTTTTAGTCAATGGTCGTGAGCCTTAGTGTGGTGTTCTTTGGAACACTCATGCATTCCTTAGCATGTTATTCACATCCTATACATTATCATGCATTTCTAACACATACAAATTATCAAAGCTTGTAGACATGCAAATCAAAGCTTGTAGACATGCAACTTCATACAAATTATTATAAACATCAAATAGGAAAGCTACTAACAACCACACAAACAAGCTATTAACAAACATACAAAGGAATCCTTATGGATTCTACAATCACAACAATCAATCTCCATCTTCTTACCACCACCCATGGATGATAAGATTTGTCTTTCTCTTACCTTAAATGAAGACAAACACTTATTCACACCTCCTCTAAGGTTTCGGTTTCACTCCACCAAGTCACCTATCAAGCTTAAACAAAACTGCAAATTACTAATCATAAAAGAGAGCTTAAACCATGGAGAAATCATGGCTTAGAACTTTGAAAAAGAGTTTAGAAATGGAAAACAAGAAATTTCACCTTCTAGGTAAAATTTTCCAAATAGGTTTCCAAGCTTCAAATGAAGGATTTTGCAAGAACTCTCAACTAGAGATGTTCTTAGGATTGTGTTTAGGTTTAGAAAACTTGGTTGGATAAAATTTTGGGTGGTTGGATAGTGTAGTTTATGGTTTGGCCGAATAGAGCTTCAAGAAAGCTTCAATGGAGTTTAGGGTTTTTGGAAGAGAGAGAAGAGAGAAAATGCATGAAAGATGAAGTGAATTTTTGTCCTCCAAAGGCCAAATGGCCGTGGACTTCAATCTTGCAAGGTGTAGCCTTGCTTGGCTTCATCCAAGCCTTAGGATGGATCAATGATCAAGATTAAGCCTTGTTCACCAAGCTTTGCTCCCATTGGTTAATCCTAACCTTGTCACTTAACCTAGTCACCATGCTTAGTCACTAATTAGCCTAGTCATTAAGCTTAGTCACCATGTTCTTGAAAGTTCTACTACTAATGATGCTTAATTAAGCTACTAAGTTAACTGTTTTAACTAAACGTGGGTCCCGTAAAACATTTCCGGGTCCACTGTCATCTAATTATACTGACTAATAAAATAATATTATAATAATACAAAATTATTTTATTTGACAGTTAAATCCTAAAAATTAAAAGATTAACAACAGTATCATTCAGAATCGGGTTTAGTAAGATCCCCCAGTTCTGAATAATTAAAATAAGATTTCCCCGGCCTGGAAAAATATTATTTTCCTGTCCCGGAGCAAATCACACAAAAAGTCCAAATAAAATCACAGACAGTAATATTAAACACTGTATCATATAGAAAAATTAAAAACAGTACAATCGGGACGTAATGGTCATTTTTTCATTTTTTCCCACGACGAAGCAAATCATCCAAAACGTTCAAATAAAATTACAGATAGTATTATATGTCTGTATATCACCCAAAAAAATTAAAACAGTAGCTTGAGAAAACTTTTATTTTACCGTATCGAAACAAATTACGTAAAACGACCAAATAAAATTTTAGCCTGTAAAAACGTATTTATATTCCATACAAAAAATAAGAAACAATAAAATAAAGACACAACGATCTTTTACACAAAAGCTTGAAAAACAGCAAACAGAACATTCGGGACATCTTTCTAAAAATTGGGGTGTTACATCCTCAGTTGCCTCTGTAGTGTACCAACACTCGTCTCCTCAACCGCCTCTGCAGCTACTCTAGCACCAAACTTCTCAGTTGCCTCTGTAGCTGCTCCAGTACCCGTCTCCACAGCAGCAGTCACTCTGTAACATCCTAATACAGATATCTAGATATATCCTAGATATACATAGATATATAAAGATAACCAATACTAAAGACGTTACTTCTACATACTACATACTAATATATATCTATAATCACAACTGAGTAATTATAGAAAGTCTTGAGAGATTGAGAAAAAACTTAAACTCATATATATATTTATATACAACATTAATCACAAAAGGGTATATTGTAATACATATTCATAATATATACAAAACAAATGTAAACTTTATACATAAGTTCTGGCAAGAAAAACATATAGAACTATGCTAGTCTTCATGCTTCACCTTCTTTTCCTTAGCAGGGTCTTTACCTGGATTTACATGGAAGAAGAACTGGAGTGAGAAATATAATTCTCAGTAAAAGAAATTTTAATACCAATTAGCTATAACATTGCATAACAAATATAACAATTGCTATAACTACCAACATAGGAGTTTCCTCCCTAGTTCTCATAACTGCACACTACTAAGTAGTGTGATATAAACCGATAACATACATACCGTTAAATATAAACAACTACCCATACAGTTGTAAATACCAACAGCAACAGACAATGCCCATATAACTACCTGTAAATGCAATGCAGATGACATGCGATATGATTATGCCTAAGAAAGATCCTAAAGATATGTTTGTGCAATATATTTTTTTTGAAATACATGCAAAGTTTTATGTTGAAAACAAAGAAGCTTGCCAGGAACTGGTTCAATATATCATCTGATGGTAAATAGAGGGAAAACTCATTCTCACATTACACATATCTTGGCACCCTGAGAAGTTCGGGCGTCATCCTCACTCAAACGAGTCCTTCGGATTTTCCACTTATCTCACTTGGCCTACATGATTGTGTACTACATCAAAAGATACTCACCAAGATCAATACTACTAGACCAATCCATAGACTTACATACATACTTACATACTTAGTTCATTTAAGACCCAATCATATTCTACTAGGAACTTTGGCTTCTTATGTTTATCTTTTGTAGAGAGGAAAATCTGTAACCTCATACTACATGTAATCCTAGCACTTGGAAAAGAATACTTGTCCCTGAGAAACTTCTGATTCCTTTCCTTCTTGCTAAATGACCTTTCGTCATACAAAGTCATATTCTTCAACAAACACTACCAATCCATCCTAGTTCATTGCATCTAATACACCCCATCATCACTCATTATATCTTAAGTGATATAAATACCACATAAAGTGGCGTAAGGTGCTAGATTCCTACCTAAGGCAAACCATTATGCTAGAATGCTTAAAGGTTCTCATAACTTTCCTCTAGACTTAACTTAATTTAAAGAAAGAGTCCATCTTAGCTAATGCCTTATTCAATCTTGCTTAAGGAAATAAATGAACATTTCTCTAGAACTATGCATACTTAATGAATGTAACAAGCTTACAGGTCAACATTCATCCTTTTGTGTATTCTACAACGCACAAGGTCCCACTTAACTAGAGACTTAGTATATAACATTCCCTTTTCAGAACTAAATATACAACCTTATCTCTACTCAAGTGAATCTAATGCAAAAGTGGTTCTTACTTGTAACTCTTTGTTACTTAAGGTTCTAGGTATCTTCCCAAGGTAATCCACTACTCTTGAATCTCTTAAGGTGCATACATTTCTCATATTTACTAGAGTGAATGCTACTAATTCATTCTAGTACACTCGTATCTGTTACATCATTTTATCACATCTTGTGTGATATCTAGTGTAACACTAAGTGCCTAGGGTGTTAGTTACCTACCAATGACAATCCTTCACTATTGGATGCACAAATGGTCTAAATTTTCTCATCTATACTAAAGGGTTGTTTCCTCTTTGAAATATCCCTAGTAGCATTCTAACACACTCCAAAAAGGATGTATAAAGAATCTCACCAAGTAGGAAACTTCATTTCAACAAAATTCATATCTTGACATTTCATGGTTTATTACCTCAAAAGATTGATTTTCATAGATGAACCAAATATATATCCTATCTTCTATAATTCTGAAATTTTTATCACATAAAGCCTTATGTCTTAGTTTTTAAATGACACTAGAATTAGGTCATTCTGATATCTACAGCTCAAGTTATGCAACAAGTAATACAAGTTGTCAGGATATTGCCCTATCTACGCCTAGGCTTGGTTTTACCATGTCTAGCGTGACACTCTCTGTCTGATCAGTACGCAAAATTGACCATCACATGCCTAGGCGTGACTATTCTGTAGAAATTGCTGTAGAATGTGCTTTCTGGATAATTGATTATCCAAACCAATTCCAATCACCAAACTCTTGAATTCTATATACTATTGATAATCTGCTAGATTATCTGTTTTTCCAAAGCCTTTTGAGGGGATTTCACCACTTAAGCCAAATTTTTGACGTTGTTTTGACCTTAAAACAATTTTGTTTTGTCTTTTTAATTGATTTATGTTAGTTTGTTAGATTTAGTTCATTTTGATTAGAATTATTGGTGCTTTAGCTCATTTATTGTTATTTTGATTGCAGGCACCAAGAGAAGTATGATGAAGCTCAATGTGGCGAAGAAAAGCACTCAAGAAGAGAGAACTTAAAGCCTCCTAGGAAGATCAAGAGCAAGTCGGCTGAGCTCCCAGCGCCCAGGCGCTACAGAAGGAGCGCCTAAGCGCCCTTAAGCTTCAAAGGAGACACGCTGGATGTTGAGCGCCTAGGCGCTCAAAACGAAGCGCCTAGACGCTCACGCTCATGACAGCAAATGCGTTCTGGACACATAGCGCCTAGGCGCTACAGACGAAACGCCTAGGCGCCCTTATCAGACTATAAGTGTGTTTTTCTGACCTAATTTGAGGGTGCTGCGTGGAGAGAAGAGGGGGGAGCCGTTTTGGAGCAGAGAAACACCCTATCTTGGGTGCTCTACGGTGGATTTGAAGAGAAGAAGAGTGGGAGCTCAGATTTTCTTCAATCTTCCATGGAGTTTTGCATCTTCTTCCCTATTGTCTTAGTTTCTATTTTTATTTCTATGTCTAGCTAAACTCTCCCTTGTTGGGATTAGGTGGATTTTGATGGATCTTGATTGTTATTGATGTTGGATTTAATTAATATAAGTTGCTATCTCTATTTTGAGTTTATGATCTCTTCTCTTAATGCTTTCTAAGGATTGATCCTCTTTGGAATGATTTTAGGGTTGTATGTTGAATGAAAATTTGATATATGATTTGTGTTATGAGATTATGAACCTTGCTTATCTCTAGGCTAGGAATAGTCATTGATTTGCTTGTTACCTCTTTGAATTCTAAACCATAATGCTTGTTATCTCTTAGAATCACCTAAGGAATTAGGGTTTTTAATTGAAAACAAAAGGGTTAACTACCTAAGGAATTAGGAGTTGATTATTTAAGAGAATTCGGTAGCAAAATAGGAATAGTAGCTTGTATTAATTCCAATTGATATGCAACAAGTGAAATCAAATGAAGCTTGATCCCAACCCTTTTCATTAATTGATTGTTTTTTTATTTTGCATACCAAGTGTTTGATAATTTTCCAACTAGGAAAACCCAAAAATATTGTCATTGCTTTTGTTTCTTTTGATTTTGTTATTGTTATTGGAACCCATTTTAATTCAAATCTTGGTTTAAATAGTAGCTAACTTCGTGAATTGGTACTTGGCCATCGATCCCTGAGAACGATATCCGGTTTCTCACCGTTTTTATTACTTGACGATCCGGTACACTTGCCGTGGTTACATCAAGTTTTTGGCGCCGTTGCCGGGGAACGATTTTACCAATATCGGTAATATCGAAGGCAGCCACTAGTTTAAACATTTTTTTTCTTTTCTCTTTCTTTTTATTCATTCATTGTAGTTTTTAATTTCTTTAGTTACTTATTTCATTGAGTTATTTTTGCTCTGATATTGTGTGTTAAGTGTATGCGAGGTACCATTCATCCAGACAACCTTCTTTTTGACTCTGAAATTGAAAAGACCGCAAGAGCTTTGAGAAAGCAAACCAGAGAACGGAGAAGGAATTTGGGTGGCATTCAACCAGTTGTTGAAGACATGGCAGACAATGGAGAGAATGTAGATCCTCCACCACCACAACCACCTGTTAGGACTCTCATGGATTATTCTATTCCTAACATGGATGGGTGTGGAGCGAGCATAACAAGACCTCCAGTTCAGGCAAATAATTTTGAGTTGAAGCCACTCTACTCCATTTGGTGCGAGAACAATCAGTTTGGAGGATTTGACAATGAAGACCCACATGCACATATAGCGAGTTTCTTGCAAATTTGTGATACTGATGAAACTCAATGGGGTGAGTGAAGATGCTATTCGTCGAGATTGTTTCCTTTCTCTGTGAGGGACGAGCTAAGCTAGAGCTGGTTGGACTCATTGGCAAGAGGAAGCATAACTACTTGGGCAATTTTAGTTCGAAATTTTTGACAAGGTATTTTCCTCCATCCAAGGCTGCAAAGTTGCGAAGTGAAATCACATCATTCGGGCAGTTTGATGGGAGTCTCTTAGTGAAGCGTGGGAGAGATACAATGAAATATTGAGAAAATGCCCACACCACTGTTTTGATTTACGGATTCAAGTGCGAGTTTTTATAATGGCATGCTACCTCAAACTAGAGCAATGGTTGATCTTTGCCGACAGTGGGGCATTGAATTATAAGACTCGAGAAGAAGCTTGGGAGTTATTTGAAATAATGGCCAATAATGACTACCAGAGGGTTGGAGAAAGAGCTGTAATGAAGAAAGGGTACTTGGAGATCGATTCTATGAATGCACTTTGTTGGCTCAAAACAAAATTTTGACTCAACAACTTGAGAATCTCACCAAAAAGGTCAATACTCTTAGTGTGAATGCGGTGCGCAATGCTCCTTTGGCCTGTGATTTCTGTGGAGGTGAACACGGAAGTGTGGATTGTCCAGGAAACATGTTTGGACCTCCAGCTCAAGAGCAAGTGAACTTCATGAGCAACCCTCCAAGGCAGCAGAATAATCCTTACTCCAACACGTACAACCCAGGGTGGAGGAATCACCCAAATTTTTCATGGAGTAATCAAGAGAATCAAGCTCAACCAAGACAGCATTTGGGATATCAAGGACACCCTCAACAGTCATCATATCAAGGTCCTTCATCTTCCCAACCTCAATCTAATGAGAAGAAGGCTTCTTGGGAGTTAGCCTTAGAAAAGTTGGCTACACAAACCTCAGCTTTTGTCAAAACAACTACTGATTTTATGGAGGAAACAAGAGCGGGGTTTAGAAATCAGGATGCTTCAATCCGCAATCTGGAAACTCAGGTGGGCCAGCTTGCAAAACAGATTTCGGAAAGGCCTCCAGGTTCATTACCAAGTGACACAGTCCCGAATCCTAGAGGAAATGAGCATGTTTTAGCTATAACAACTAGGAGTGGGAAGGTACTTGAGCCTCAACCAAGGGAGGAGAAAACCAATGAAGAAGTGCCACACGAGCAAGTTGAAGTAACTCACGGTGGTTTGTCTAATGACTCTAATGAAAAGGAGTCACAAAAGGAACAAGCAGTGAAGATGCCACCGCCAACTATCAAACTGCCATTTCCCCAAAGACTCAAAAAGGAACAAGATAAAAAACAGTTTGGAAAGTTTCTAGAAGTGTTTAAGAAGCTGCAAATTAACATTCCTTTTGCTGAGGCACTTGAGCAGATGCCATCTTATGCCCGATTTATGAAGGAGTTGCTGTCAAAGAAAAGGAAGCTGAAGGAAGATGAGATTGTGGCACTTACCGAAGAGTGCAGTGCTATAATTCAGAGAAAACTACCACCTAAATTGAAAGATCCAGGTAGTTTCTCCATTCCTTGCACCATGGGTAAGCTGAACATTGAGAAGGCTCTTTGTGATCTTGGGGCGAGTGTTAATCTCATGCCACTATCTATCATGCACAAACTTGGGATTGGAGAAGTTAAGCCTACCATGATCTCCCTTCAATTAGCAGATCGATCTGTGAGACATCCATATGGTATTGTGGAAGACGTGCTAGTGAAGGTTGACAAATTCTTCTTTCCAGTAGATTTTGTGGTCTTAGACATGGAAGAGGATACTGATATCCCTCGATTCTAGGAAGACCATTCCTAGCAACTTCAGGAGCATTGATTGATGTGCCAAGAGGTGAACTGATTTTGAGGGTGGATGGAGACCAGGTAACCATCAATGTCTTTGATAAATCTACACTAACATCAGATCTCTATGCCCCCGTCAATTGCATCCAAGGTAAAGCTCAAAAGGAGTTAGCTGGGCTGAAATCTGCTGAAAAATTGAGACCTCCATGGCTTTGACGAAATCTCACATGCTAAGGTTTATTCGAACTCTCAGGTTCAAGTCAAGTTCCAAATGCCTTTAGAGGGGATTGCAAGGTCAGTGACCAAGTATGGAGGCAAAGATCTGACGGAAGAAAAGTGTCATCCTACTTCTCCTGTTTCAAGCCACCTTGATGAGTTGAGAAGCAACGTCGAGCTAATGACGTTAAACAAGCGCTTCATGGGAGGCAACCCATGCTCAGGCTCTTCTATCTCTACTTTTTCATTTTAGTCATTTTTGTTTGATTTTTATTTGTTTAATGTATCTGTGTGCATTTTACTTAATTGCTATGTTTAGTTTTAACTTTTTGCTAATTTGAGTTAATTGCTTTTGTGAGTCAAGCCAATGTTGAACTATTTCGAGTTTACTTTTGTGGGTCCCCATGCTTGATAGTATCATTGTTATGTGAGCCAACCATGCATGCACTGCCTATTAGGAAAACTTGAAAGCTTTATGGGCTTATTTCTGAGATTGTGGTACTTGAATGAGGATTATGACTTCCATGCATAAATCTTATAGCTTATTGTTAATGTACTTGGTGATTTTTGTGATTGGATTTCATAATTCATCCTTGGGAGTTGTTTTGAGCCTTCAACATTTTTGCTTTGATGAGAGGTCACTGGTGAGTTTCTATTCTCCTAGCTTTGCTTGAATCTCATTTGCATGCCGTGATTTGCACAATGCATCGACATGATAAAGGCAGTTTTGTTGTTGAGCCAGATAGCCATATAGCCAACCAAATGATGTTTGTTTCCTTTGTGTTGCCCCTTTTGTGCCTAATAAACTGAATTCTTTGTTTGCCCATACAGCATGCCATAGCCAAAATAATGAATGTCTTATCCACCTGAAAAGGGTAATTGAGCATTGAATTTACTGAAGGTGTGGGTTAGCAATGTACTAAGTTTGGGGTGGCCATTGTTAAAAAAAAAAGAGTTGGCTTGTTGAATAGGAACCCCTTTGAGACCGATGGGTTACTGGGAAATACTTGACTCAATGATCAAGTACCCCTTTGAGACCATGTAGGTTACTGGGGAAATATAAAAGAAAAGGAGAATGTGAAAGGTATGAGATTTGTGAATTGAAGTTTTGTTAGAAGTGCCAATGCTCACTTGCTCTCTAAGGTAGCAGTTTATATGTTCATTTTATCTACCTTGTACCTTGGCACCAATGCGACCTTGAATAAAGTCTTTTTGATTGTTGCATTTGTGAGTGGCGTGCATGCATGTTTGAGATGAAAAGCAAATCCAAGGAGGGTGAACTCAATAAGTGATGGAGGGAAACACAAACCCAAATACAAGAGTTTAAGTGGCCCAATTATTAGGTGTATCTTGATGCCGTGTTCATTAACTTTCAAGCTGTGATTGATCAGTGCATGGTTGTGATGTCCCTTATTTTTGACCCTTTGGGTTTCAGCTACACACGATTGAGAGTTCGGCTTTCAAGAATGCATATATGAATTGATTTGCTTTGTGACTTTGATGCATTTGAGTTGTGGGACACTCTTGGTTTATTTTACTCAGTTCAGCATTGGTATTTGAGTTGTAGAGTTGTCTTTTCATTTAGCTTATTTCTTATTTTGTTTTGCTTGAGGACAAGCAAAGTTTTAAGTTTGGGGTGGTGATAATCTACTAGATTATCTGTTTTTCCAAAGCCTTTTGAGGGGATTTCACCGCTTAAGCCAAATTTTTGACGTTGTTTTGACCTTAAAACAGTTTTGTTTTGTCTTTTTAATTGATTTATGTTAGTTTGTTAGATTTAGTTCATTTTGATTAGAATTATTGGTGCTTTAGCTCATTTATTGTTGTTTTGATTGCAGGCACCAAGAGAAGTATGATGAAGCTCAATGTGGCGAAGAAAAGCACTCAAGAAGAGAGAACTTAAAGCCTCCTAGGAAGATCAAGAGCAAGTCAGCTGAGCTCCCAGCGCCCAGGCGCTACAGAAGGAGCGCCTAAGCGCCCTTAAGCTTCAAAGGAGACACGCTGGATGTTGAGCGCCTAGGCGCTCAAAACGAAGCGCCTAGACGCTCACGCTCATGACAGCAAATGCGTTCTGGACACATAGCGCCTTGGCGCTACAGACGAAACGCCTAGGCGCCCTTATCAGACTATAAGTGTGTTTTTCTGACCTAATTTGAGGGTGCTGCGTGGAGAGAAGAGTGGGGAGCCGTTTTAGAGCAGAGAAACACCCTATCTTGGGTGCTCTACGGTGGATTTGAAGAGAAGAAGAGTGGGAGCTCAGATTTTCTTCAATCTTCCATGGAGTTTTGCATCTTCTTCCCTATTGTCTTAGTTTCTATTTTTATTTCTATGTCTAGCTAAACTCTCCCTTGTTGGGATTAGGTGGATTTTGATGGATCTTGATTGTTATTGATGTTGGATTTAATTAATATAAGTTGCTATCTCTATTTTGAGTTTATGATCTCTTCTCTTAATGCTTTCTAAGGATTGATCCTCTTTGGAATGATTCTAGGGTTGTATGTTGAATGGAAATTTGATATATGATTTGTGTTATGAGATTATGAACCTTGCTTATCTCTAGGCTAGGAATAGTCATTGATTTGCTTGTTACCTCTTTGAATTCTAAACCATAATGCTTGTTATCTCTTAGAATCACCTAAGGAATTAGGGTTTTTAATTGAAAACAAAAGGGTTAACTACCTAAGGAATTAGGAGTTGATTATTTAAGAGAATTCGGTAGCAAAATAGGAATAGTAGTTTGTATTAATTCCAATTGATATGCAACAAGTGAAATCAAATGAAGCTTGATCCCAACCCTTTTCATTAATTGATTGTTTTTTTATTTTGCATACCAAGTGTTTGATAATTTTCCAACTAGGAAAACCCAAAAATATTGTCATTGCTTTTGTTTCTTTTGATTTTGTTATTGTTATTGGAACCCATTTTAATTCAAATCTTGGTTTAAATGGTAGCTAACTTCGTGAATTGGTACTTGGCCATCGATCCCTGAGAACGATATCCGGTTTCTCACCGTTTTTATTACTTGACGATCCGGTACACTTGCCGTGGTTACATCAACTATCCAAACCTAAACATGATCTAAAACATGATAGGATCATCAAACACTACCATGAACTCATTAAAACATGGATTAAACACCAATCATCAACCAAAAACTCCATTTCTCAAAACACACCACAAGTGGATATTGTGGATTCTAAGGAATCAAAATTGACAACCATGCATCAAACTAGCTATAAACACCTTAACTCAACACTTGGAACCATAAACTAAGTCAAGAACATAGATTTACTCTTCAAACTCATTTCTTACTATTCATGTAACTTAACTTCAACCAAAGCAAAGATGAAGAAGAGATGAGATTGGAGGATAGGAAACCCCTACCTCTTGAAGTCATGAAGATCCTCAAGCTTTTCCCTTTGATCTTCTAGCTCCCCAAGGCTTTTCTTCCTCCTTTTCTCCTTTTCTCCCCCATAGTTCCCTCTTCCTTTTCTCTTCTTTTCTTTTCTGTTTTTGCCTTGTTCTAAAATGTGAGAAGAAGAAGGAAAATAAGAAGAAAAGTCATACTTTTCCACTTAAGTCCTATACTGGTACTTTATATCTGCTAAAGACACTTGAATTTGACTAAATCAAGTTTTTCAACTTCCAACAACTTAGAAATAAATACTGAGATTCATAAAAAATATTGTTTGACCAATATCTTAATTTTTCATATCTGCTGGGGGTCAATCTAGCATTAAAATGCACAACCAGTATGCTTAAAATATCAAACTAACTCCGATTATCTTGAAACTTTAACAACATCTTACTTAACTCATTTGTGACCTAGAAACAAGTTATCAATACATGTTTCCCTTAACTTAGTTTTTGAAGTCATTTTCTGAGTCATTTTAAGCTATTTTTCAACTTCTGTATTGCAACTAAGTGCCTAAATGAACTCAGTTTATCACAAAACTTTTGAGGCATATTAAACAAGTAATATATTACCTTTTATAACCATATATAAGTCTAACATAGTACTAAGGGTATTACACGCTCCAACACCCGCCTCATGAGTAACAATTCCAGCACCCGTCTTTGTCGCTTATGCAGCACCCTTAGCAGCTGCTTCCTTACCAACACTATTCTAGCTCTTAGCACATACAACAACACACTCAAGATTCTGTTCAGAGTCAACATGATGATGAGATACAAGAGCATTAGACATTTTTTATTCATGTTGAACATTTTTTATGTTTTTTAGATTTTTATGTTGAGATTTGAATAATTTTTTTATTTAATAATGCATTTTTATTTAACACTTAATAATATCATTGGTTTTTTGGCGTTATTATATTTAATTATTAAATTTATACTAATTAAAGAATATATATATATATATATATATATATATATATATATATATATATATATGATCTTATTTTGGTGAGATGAATGTTTATTGTAAGATGTGTATATATATATATATATATATATATATATATATATATATATATATATATATATATGCTCTTATTTTGGTGAGATGAGTGTTTATTGTAAGATGTGAGATGAGTACATGTTGACTATTGCATCTTACATGAATAGTCAAGATTAGAACATAAATGCATGTGACTTTTTTTTAAGTAACTTTTAATCTTGACCATCTATGTATGGTTAAGATTTACTCATCTCATCATCTTACAATAAAAGTTCCTCTCACTAGATATGCCATATATATATATATATATATATATATATATATATATATATATATATATATATATATATATATATATATATATATATATATGAGGGGGATCGGTTCACAGGTGTAAGTCTTTTTTGACTTACACTCATTTTCAACCATTAGATCCATTTTCATCTAATGGTTGAGATTATTTCATTAAAAATAACCATTAGATGAAAGTAGATCTAACAGTTGAAAATGAGTGTAAGTCAAAAAAGACTTACACTTGGTGTAAATTGATCCTCCCTATATATATATATATATATATATATATATATATATATATAATCTTACTCTGGTGAGATGAATGCTTATTGTAAGAGATGAGAGGAGTAAATATTGGCCATTAGATCTTACATGAATGATCAAGATTAGAATATAAATGCATGTGACTTTTTTAAGTAGTCACATAACCTTTAAGTAACTTTTAATCTTGACCATCCATGTATAGTTGTTTAAAGGATTTAAACAAATTTGTTTTTTGGGCATTAGACTGTACTATAGATATAAGCTTGGACTTATATTGTTAAAGTTTTTCTTTAATCTTAGAAGAGATTGGAGTATGTGCTATACTCATGGAAATAATTTTATTTCTATTTCTGGGCTAAATTTGTGGCTTAATGAAAAGTATTGGCTGCTTAGGACTAGTTGTCCTTGTTTGTCTTTAATTTTGCATGTACTTCATTTAATGGGATTGTGATTTAGTAACATGTTCATTGCATTAAAATGCATGGTCTCTTGGGATGTATAAAAGTATATGTTGTTATTGATCTCATCTGTGTGTTTATTTATTAATTGTGTTTTTAAAGAACTGATTGATATTTATATGTTATACATACGATTTAGAACATTCTTGATTGTCAAAGTTATATGAATAAAATTTTTTATTTTAATGTTGGAATTAACAACGAAGCTATGTTAGCTTGGTTAAATTGTTACCCAATCACTTATTTAAATTTTGGTAGTTTATGTTTTTTTGATGTGATTGGTTAGTGGCAATTGATAAAATTGTGATTGCAAGATATTTGTGCAATTAGAATTCCTGTGAATATCATAAACTTTTCTATGTACACATGGTGGTAATTTCATGAAAATGTGCCTTTACCATGTTATATTATTATTTTGGTACCATTGATATATCTCGAGATATGAATGTTTTTTTGAGAAAACATTAGTCTTTCACAAAAAAGATGTTTTGTTGGGAATGGTGTTTCATGTGAAACATGTTATGATCTCCCTAGGGAGATTGGTTGTGTTTTCTTAGGAAGACACAATTAGCAGTCCTCTTTGCTACCGCATGAAAGGATCACATACTATGCTATGGATGTGTACTACACTTACACACTTCTTTGTGATCATGCCAATGAGGTTATTATTTACGTGGTCATAGGTGAACTAGATTCTAAATAATTTATCTTTGCCTATGACTCTTAGCTTATAGTTTTGTTAGTAGATATGATCATGTTTTGTGATGATTATTATTGGGTTATGTTAGTGGCCATAAAGTTGTTCAACCCAAGAGTCGTTTTCAAAATGATTTTGAAAATAATTAAAACCCAATCAATATTGCCCAAGTAGAAGAATGTTAGAATTTTCTGGGTTTGGGATTCTATTGATTGATGTATTTTATTTTATTAAAAATGGTTGAATAGATAACTTAGTATTTTCCCTAGAAGCCTATATTAATTATGTGTGATATATCCATTGTGGGTTTGGAAGTCATAATGTTTATTGTTATTGGGCTTGAGCCTAATGATGGGTGTGCTAGATCGTGGTGTAGGTCAAGTAGCTTGTCTGTGATGGATGAATTAAGTTACTGATATATTATAAATAAGATATGATTCCTACTCCACTCTTTTAACCGTTCTGACTGTGCACTGCTCCATCAAAGTGTCAGTTATAGATTAGAGGGTTAGAGTGGTAAACTATTCTTGACATATACTTTTGTGTACGCTTTCGCATCAAGAATCGTTGAATTACTTCTTAGTAAAATGTCTTCAAGAAGTACGCATGTTATTAATTTATGAATTTATATTAGTGTTCTAAATTCCTTAGATAGTGTAAAATGTAACACATTTCAGTTACATGAATCTCATTTGAATTGATGAACAATAATATTAGGTGCATGCATGGAGTATATACACATTAAAAAACCTACACAAATAAAATTGGATAAAAAAAAAATTCAAATTATTAATTTCAAAGGATGAATGCTCCAGAGTTTTCCCTGACGCTGGGTATGACAAAAGTTGACTGACCACTAACCCTTGCAATTAAAGATTTTTAACTTTTTTACTCACATTCCAAAGAGGATGAAGATGATTGGCTTCGGAGTGATAGCAGCCTCAAGAATGGCGTAAATCTCAGCTTTCATGTTGTAAGACCAAACTAGCTAGTTTAACAGTGATGCCCATAAGCTAAATTAGTATATTAATTAGGACTTTATAAATTAATTATGCTCACTGTAGACTCAATTATATTATGTGGACAATTAGCTAGTGAATTAATTTGCCTACTTGCAACAAGTAAATCCAATTGCCAACCATGTGAATCAACAGCAACCATGCAGGAATATAAATGTTTTTAAGTAATCAATTTTATTCAGCTTCTTTAATTTGCAAGTAGAAATTCCAGGAATATGATATATATATATATATATATATATTTGGCCATTTATAAGCTTTCTTCGTCTTTCTTTTGGAGCAGCAGTATGAAATGGTAACACCACATGCTTCCATTACGGTTTAAAGAGTTTTGCTTCTAACTGCAAATTGCATCCGAAAACATAAAAATAAAAGGTGAAAGAAGAATAAAAAGAAGGAAGTTTTCCAAGATTGGCCAAACTCTGAAAGATCATACGCATATTAGGATCAGGATTAAAGGAGATAAGAAGAAAATTTAGAAAATCTATTATAATGTACTAGTTAGCCACTTAGTTAGCCTGTTTAATAGAATTTCAATGTGTTAAATTTATTTGAATTGAGTTAAAGTGCTATATATTATACAATTAGTGAGCATAAAATTAGAAAAGAGAGGAAACTTATTGATGCTCAGGCTTTTAGTTTTTCAGATTGGATGCCAAGCGTTGAGGCTTCTACGCCAGAGACCTACTACATGATCATTAAGCTACTCCCATAATAACTAGCCCTTAGTTAAAAAGAAAATAAATCACGGATAAGATGCAAATTATGTATCATTTATTTTCTTCATTATAAAGAAGGCGTTATAAATTTAGGATGGGGTACCAACAAAGTTAGACGCGGTGATAAATAAGTTCAAACTCTAAAGGAAGAAATTGTTAGGACCTACTCATTATGATGGTGTCCGAGAAATTAGTTTTATCATAGCAATGTTTGTAATGATATTCTGATTAAAGACAAAAATAAAAGACAGAATATATATATATATATATATAGAGGATCGGTTTACATCAGTGTAAGTTTTTTTTACTTACACTCATTTTCAACCATGAGATTCACTTTCATCTAATGGTTGAGATTATTTCATTAAAAGTAACCATTAGATGAAAGTGGATCTAACAGTTAAAAATAAGTGTAAGTCAAAAAAGACTTACACTGGTGTAAGTTGATCCTTCCTCATATATATATATATATATATATATAGGAGAGGATCCACTTACACCTTAGTGTAAGTAAAAGACTACACTTAATCTTATACCCTTCATTTTATTGTATCGTAACCACAAGATCACAATAAATGAAGGGTATAAGATTGAGTGTAAGTTGCAGTTTTTTAATTACACTAGAAGTAAATAGATCCCTTCCCATATATATATATATATATATATATAGAGGAGGATCAATTTATACCAAATGTAAGTTTTTTTAACTTACACTTATTTTTAGTTGTTAGATCCACTTTCATCTAATGGTTACTTTTAATGAAATAATCTCAACCATTAGATGAAAGCAGATCTAACGGTTGAAAATGAGTGTAAGTCAAAAAGACTTACACTAGTATAAACCAAACCCCCCTCATATATATATATATATTACTATAAAAATATTGCAATAACTGCTATGTCAACTAGTTGGTTTCAACTTTTGCCATAATTATTACTATGCCGAAAAAACAACGCAACAACAAATTTGGTCGTGATCATTAACGGGCGACTCGTGCGAATAGATGGTTATTACTGTTTGTTCTTTTTATTTATTTTTCTTACCATAACTTTTTCTTTTCTGGAAGATCAATTGCTCTTGATTTGTCCTAGCTGGGTGCAGACATATATATATCTGATACAAATCCAAAATTTACTGACACATGAACCTCCAATCCCATCCTTCCTAAGAAATAATTCTCTTAACTTGAAGATATTATGCTTAGGAATGTCCATGTTACATTCTGCCAGACTCTTTTTACTAAAATCGTAGGTAATAAAGGAGGTATCAAGATCCTCTCTTGTTTCATATTTCACTATTTTTTTTAAACTTTTTATTTAAATCATTCACCGTTTAAAATGGATGGTGAGATATGGAACAAGATTATATCTTGTTCCAAGGAACAGGAGAGGATCTTGATTCATAAAGGAGTTGTTTTGTTCAACTGTTCAAGATCCTTTCAATATATAACTCTAAGAATTTAGAAGTTCCTTTCAGTATATAACTCTAAGAATTTAGAAGTAGAATTCACCTTTACTTAAGTGAGAAGAGTTTAAAGAAAAGCAAAATGATTGTTTCCTATTTTAAAGCGAAATGATTGTTTCATATTTTATGTAATGTAACCCACACCAGCGAAAAATTTTTGGAACAAAAGCTCATGACTAACAAAATCATTCTCTTTAAACTTATAATAACCAGTTAAAAAATATATATTTGACAGTTAGGAAAGACAGGAAAAAAAATACTAATATAAGTAAATGGAGAATGGGGAAATATCAAGAAAATAGGAAAAATAGAAATTACTTTTCTTTTCTTATTTTGAATAAATATTGAAATGAAGGAAAAGGGGAGTTACATAAATGATATTTGCACATAAAAAATTTATATTATTCTTACACAACTTTCTTTCTAGATAATAATAAAATAATAAAAACACACATTTCAATATGCTTTTTTTTTTTTCCAAACAAACAAAGTATAAAAATGATGTTAACATTTTTTTGGTAGAATAATATAAACATTTTGATTCGCAAATATGATAACTCAAGCAATTAATTAATAACTAAAGAAACCAATTTAAGGCCACAAATACATTATGTAGGTCTTAAAAAAGAGAAATGATAAATACACATAAAAGATTATTGCAAAACTCTTAAGAAACATTGTAAAATTTTTAGGATGGGTGTGTAAAACAATGAAATCACCACTCCTTTAATGTTTTATGACGGTTTTGTAAGATTTTTTTTTTTCTGTACATCTAACATTTCTCAAACAATGTATGCCAAATTTTCAATGCTAATCAAATTCCCGTACACACGTCGACTTCATGCTACAAGCCAAACGGGCAACAAGTTTTCAATTACAATAATGTAAAAGATGTTCCTTTTGTTCACCGGATTCAGTCACATTCATGCTAGTTAATCCTAGTTGTACATATTCCCAATCTGTGGAGCATATTTCAGCCTAACTATATGCAACTGTTATTCGCTTATATATATGATTGGATGGGTCATGGGTTTGAGCTAAAATCTTGTGATCAACAGAGGCATAGCATGAATAGATTCTTGCGTACACCATGTACATCATTTTATATTTTTTTTAAATTAATTGGAAGCTTCAATTTTATGACATGATTTATGAAAGAATATAACGACATCGTTTAATCTATGTATAATCTATGTAGTTGATTCCTGGTTGTTGATTAGAAGCATAAAAACAACAATAGCTCATTACCTAAACAAGCTAAAAACCAGAGCAGCACTAGAGAGGGCATAATAAAATCATATTATCATTAGTCATAGGAATTCAAAACTCAATATGATTAAACAATAGATACTTACACTATATCAAAATTAAACTCAATATAATAAGGGCTTGAGTAATTTACATGAAGTCAAAGATTCAAATTTTAATGCCACCATTGTATAAAAAGAAAAAAAAACTAAATTAAGATATATTATATAATTTCAATAACTTTGACAGAATAGTTTTTGGCATACTATAGTTTTTGACAGGATAGGACACCTGCTTGCTAGTTAAGATGTATTATATATAGGAACGTTCCAGAAATCATTTAATGAGAAGGCAAAAATTATGAAAGGTAAGAATCCAAATATTTTTTACAAAAACCTATTATATGCAGGTAGAACAATTCTAGACAATCACAAAATTAACTTTTGTTTTCAATTTATAGAGTTTATTTCTCTAAAAAGCATCAAAGTTAGTTTTTCACTTTTCTTGAAAAACATCAAAGTTAGTTAATTTTTCATTTTTCCTAATTTCCTCCAAAAAAAAAATGAAAAGAATATTGAAACAAATATGAAAACGTCTTTACTGTTACTGTGAAAATGTATTGAAGAAATTCTTTATTTTTTTTTTATACGTATTAGAAAAGCTGAAATTTCTTTTAGACTCTTACTTTAAAACTAAGTACACTTTTTACTCGAGTGAAAAATTACTTTCAATAATTGGATTAGCCTATAAGTAAGCAAACCTAATAACTCCTTTAAGATTGTTTAGGTACTTACTATATGAGCCAATACAAAGTAAAAGGAGGGACTTTTTCTTTCATTTTTTTTTTTACACATACTAATACTACATATACCAAGAATAATTATATAAAAGTTATGGTAAAATAGCATCTGCTTGTCCCCCTTTGCCTCTGCCCCTGATTATATAATTTCAATAACTTCGACAGGATAGTTTTTTGCATACTATAGAGTATAGAGTCGCTGCTGATCTTCAATAATTATGAAGGGATAACATATTCTATTCTCACACTGCTCTAAAGGAATTGATAGCACACCTGCTTGCCGTTTAAATATACCCAAGTAATGTAAGGTACCATACTACAAACCTAGCTAGTAGTTCAGGCAGCAAAATTATGGCATCCCACAGTGAAGAGCATGCTACCAAACTGCTTCAAGTTCAATCCCACGTATGGAATCACATTTTCAGCTTCATAAATTCCATGTCCCTCAAATGCGCAGTTGACTTAGGCATACCAGATGTCATACATAACTATGGCCAACCCATGCCACTCTCACAACTCATTGCTTCACTACCAATACACTCATCCAAAGCCTGCTGCATCCACCGCTTGATGCGAATCTTGATCCATTCTGGCTTCTTCTCTCAACAGAATGTCACTGAGAATGAGCTAGAAGTGGAGTATGTGCTAACTGATGCATCTATACTACTGCTTAAGGACCATCCCTTGAGTGTGACACCTTTCTTGCTTGCCATGCTTGATCCAATTTTGACAAAGCCATGGCATCAATTGTCTACTTGGTTCAAAAATGATGATCCTACACCGTTTGAAACGTCACATGGGATGATGTTTTGGGATTATGCTGGCCGTGAGCCAAAACTTAATCACTTATTCAATGATGCCACGGCAAGTGACGCTCGATTGGTCACCAGTGTGGTGATTGAGAAGTGCAAGGGGGTGCTCAAGGGATTGGAGTCATAGGTTGATGTTGGGGGAGGCACAGGGACTGTGGCAAAGGCCATTGCCAAATCATTCCCACAGCTGGAGTGCATTGTATTTGATCTCCCACATGTTGTTGCTGGCTTACAAGGAAGTGAGAACCTAAAATATGTCGGAGGGGACATGTTTGAGGCCATTCCTCCAGCTGATGCCATTTTGTTGAAGGTAAAATATTATCACAATTCACAGTATCTTATTCTTAACACAGCTTCAACACAAATCATGCTTGACTGTACTTGTTTACATAATTAGGGGCTAAGTTGCTTGATTATTTGACAGGTAAATCTCTGCTCATACTAGTAAACCAGTTATAGATCTCTTCAGATTTGAATATTTCTGGAGTTTATATAAAAGTTCAAAACATTGCATGTTGGGGTGATTTTACTGAGGTTAACAACTTAACATGGATCAATAGAATATCATGTTTAATTAATTAATTTCCTTTTCCTTTTGTTGATTCTGATCACTTAACAAAGCAGTGGATATTGCATGACTGGAACGATGAGGAATGTGAGAACATATTGAAGAAATGCAAGGAGGCAATCACCAGCAAAGGCAAAGAAGGGAAGGTGATTATCATAGACATGGTAATGGAGAATGAGAAGAGAGATGGTGAATCAGTTGAAACACAGCTCTTATTTGATATGCTGATGATGGTGTTGGTCACTGGAAAAGAGAGAAATGAGAAAGAATGGACCAAGTTGATCTTCTCTGCCGGATTCAGTGACTACAAGATAACTCCAGTTTTGGGCTTAAGGTCTCTCATTGAGATCTATCTATAGTAACTTCTTGCCAAATCCTAGCATCATCAGTTGAAAAGTGGATGAGAAGGGGCCAGCACTCTGTATCATTCATATATACTCCTTTTATAGTTTAATGTCAGGACCGAAATTTATGTGTCATGTATAGTATGTAACAACAACAAGGTCCAGACTGGACTCTTCATCATGTGTGTTAGACTATGAGCTTTTTCTTAGAAACCTATAGCCTAGATTTTGTTTTGTACTCCAAGTACTGATGATTAATATTGGCAAAGGTAGCCCATATGTTAAGTTACTGCGGCAAGTTAAGTAGAGAAGATATTTGCTTTTGATTACAACTCCGTACGTATGCCTCTTGTATAATTATCCTAAGATGAATGAAATAAGTTGAAAGTGTTTCTTCTGCAAAATTTTAATTTCTGCTCATTCTTTCATTTGCTCTCCCTTATTTCTAACATGGTATCAGAGCTCATTCATCTTAAGGGACAGTGAGTGTGAGTTGAGAGAAAACCAACTAAGCTTTTTTCCTCCAAAACCTAAGAAAGACCAAAAAACTCTTGAGCAGCAATTCCTTACCTCTACCTCCTATATTTGTAGGAGAAAACTATCATGTGTGGGCTGCAAAAACGTGAACTTATCTAAGAGCTTAGAGTTTATGAGATGTGGTGGATACTTGAAGCAACCCACCTCCTTTGCCAAAATACCCAACAGTAACTCAGATAAGAAACCTCAAGGAGGAAGTGGCCAAGGAAGGCAAAGCACTTGCCATCATACATGCAGCAGTACATGATGATGTATTTATCAAGATCTTGAATCCTGAGACTGGAAAAGAGGCTTGGGACAAACTCAAGGAAGATTTCCAAGGTAGTGAAAGAACAAAAAGGATGCAAGTTTTGAACTTGAGAAGAGAATTTGAAGCAATTAAGATGAAAGAAGCTGAAATGACAAAGGAGTTTTCATATAGACTTTCAAAGGTTGTAACACAAATCAGATTGCTAGGTGAGGAGCTTAGTGATCAACGTGTGGTGGAGAAAGTCCTAGTGTGTCTTATGGAGAGGTTTGAGTAAAAAATCTCCTCTCTTGAAGAAAATAAATATTTTTCTCAAATATCACTTTTAAAGCTTGTGAATTCCTTGCAAGCTACTGCACAAAGAAAAGCCATGAGGCTTGAAAGCATATTTGAAGGTGCATTCTTTGCTAAGCAAAAGGACAAACAACCAGTTAGAAGTTAAGGAGGAGAAAAACAACTTGGAGAAAGGAAAGAAAAATATCTGCGTTATTGCAAGAATAGAATCCACTCTGAAAACTATTGTTGGTTCAAGCCAGGATCAAATGCATGGCATGTAATCAGCTTGGTCATGCAGAGAAGGTTTGCAAAAATAGAGCAAACCATCAAGGACAGAACCAGTAGAGAAAAGAAGCTCAAGTTGCTGAGCAGCAGCAGCAGCAAATTGAGGAGGAGGAACATTTATTTATTGCTTCTAGCTATGCAGCAAGTAATAACAAAGAATCATGGCATATTAATAGTGGTTGTACCAACCACATGACAACTAATGTCAATTTTTTCAGAGACTTGAGAAAGAATAGTTCCTCAACGATAAGGCTTAATGGAAATGTCATCAAAGCTGAAGGACAAAGTTCTATTTTGATCAAGACTATTGCAGATCATTCCCAATGTTCTTTATTTTCCAAACATATATCTTAATTTGTTGAGTCTTGGAAAAATGTTGGAAAACAACTACAGCCTAATCTTTAAGGACCATACCTACACAATTTTATGTCCTGATGGTTGTGAATTAAAGTCTATAGCAATGAAAGACACAAGTTTTCACTAAGATCCTAACTATGACAAAGCCATGTTTAGTATAGTTGATGACTCAACCTTGCGACAGAAAAGAGCTTAAGTCTCAAGTAATTAGAAACAACTTGGAGAAAATAATCTTAGAGCAAAATAGTAAAGGTAAAGAAGAATTTTATGTAAAGTATACTGTAGCTGTGTTGGAAAACCTACAAGTTTTTCTGAAGTTACTGTAACATCAAATCAAGTTATTTGGCTCCAAAAAATTCCAACTGATTTAGGACATCAACGAAACAAAGCTACTGTCATGAGGGCCAATAACAAGTCGCGAACGGGATCACGACATGAGGTAATAATTTTTTTTGAAAAGACAAAATTATTTTAAAAGAGTCGCCATTAACTTTTTTTTTTTGTTTCTCAAAATATCTCCCACCTGATAGGTAATCAACTTATCTCTTGGAATACAGAGTCAGGTGCCTAAACGAGGACTCTTCTCAATTGTATTATTTTTATACACATGAATTCTGAAATTGAACCTAAGACTATATGCTTAAGGATCTCAAATCCCTTCAATTTAGATTAATATACGTTGGTAGAGTCACTGCCAACTTTAAGATATGAAGAAGTTGGAAAACCTTTAAAATTTTAGAAAACTAGTCTGCACAAACCAATCAAGTTTGAGAGTCAGTTATGAATAAGAAAGGGTAGATACTTAATTTTATTGCACCCCATACATTTATTCTAAGACTATTACCTTAAAATTAATTATGCGAATTGAACAACATAAAAATATTTAATCTATCTCATAAAATAAAGAATAAAAAAGAACGAGCTAATAAAAATAAAAATAATAAGAAAAACAAACTACAATATTTATAAGGAAATTAGATAATGAATTAAATATTTACAAATTAATTAACAATGAAAGGGCTAAAGACTAATTTACAAATTTACAAGTTGGAACAAAAATAAAGTCAAATATGAAAAAAAAAAGATTTACAAGTAAAATAGAAAATTATAACAAAAAATAAAGATGAATCAAAGACAAAATTACAAAGATTTACAATTATTTTTTTATTTTTTATCAACTCAAAGAAGAAAAAAGCCATATCAATTTAAAAACAAAACTAATTTAAAACATAAATACCTCAAGCCCAATTTAAAGAACTAATAACTAAACTAAGCTAACAAATAAATAAGCTAAAATGAACGACACATGTATACTGTTGCGACCGTAATCACGACAGAATAATAACTTAAATTAAAAAAAATTAAGAGTCTCCACTAATTTTATTTTTTATTAGAAAAAATTAGAAAACCTAAGAAAAATTGTCTACGTTCAAAAATTTAGATTTGGGAGTCTAATTATGCATTGGGAAGGGTGAATACTTAACTCCACAACACCCTTAATACATTCGCCCTAAGACGGTTACCCTAAGATAATTGCGCAACCTTTTAAAATCTTTAAATATTCATTTTACCCATTTTAATAAAATAAAATAAAATAAAATAAAAGCAAAGCAAAGTAAAATGGGATAAAATAAAGTAAGAACCACTAAATTAAGTAAAATTAATTTATGGCTTGACTTGCGTGCTTATGTATCCCTTGATGCGTACAATGGAGAACTCAAAGTCACCTAGTTCTTTTAAAAATTATTTGTGTGTTGGGTTGATTTTAATTAGAAGCTCGATTTAATTTTTATTTTGAAAATTTGAATTAACAAGTCGTCGCGACTTAGTTAATCATGTTCAGGTTTAAATAGTTGAAGCTTGGCGTCACGCTAGAGATGTCACCTATTAATTATCGAGTTCGTTGCGATTAAATGAAATTTTATAAATTATATTATATTTTAAAAAAATCTTTTTTTTTTTCAGAAATAAAAAGTTGACCCAATTACTTAATGTCTTGTCCCAAAACTTAAAATTTCATAACACCCTATGGTTTGGCCCAAGTAAAAGCCAATTGTTGTTATTTAGAATATGATTGTGGATTGATTGATTTTAATTAAGAACAAGATTTTTGAAAAGAGATTTTGCTTGAAAATATATTCACTCTTGCACAAGGTTCAAGTTAGTACCAGACTACTCAATAAATCATTGTAATTCAAATGACATTGAAGATATCATTCGCTATTCAATCATTGTCATTAATCATTACATGAATTAAAATATTTTTTTTTGAAGAAAACATAAAAATTTCAACTTATCATCAAGTGATCAACATAAACAAGCATAATACTAATAATAAAAAAAAATCAACAAGTAAAAGAAACATGGCCCAAGTAAAAAAAAGGTTTTTCAAAGACGTTAATTTTTCAGGCCCAAAGCAAAATCTAGACCCAAAAAGAAAGAGGGCCCAAGTAAAAAAAAAGGTTTTTCAAAGACGTTAATTTTTCAGGCCCAAAGCAAAATCTAAACCCAAAAAAAAAAACCTTAAGTTAAGCAAACTAACAAAAAAGGGGAGAAAGGGGCGATACCCTTGTTTATTGGTGCACAGGAGTTAAGGCGGACAGTGGAAGTGTGAGGCGGGGTCGTCAGTGACGTGGTGGGACGATGAGAGGTGGCACGAACAGGTGGCTTCAATTGTTTTGGGATGGAGGTGCAGCAGAGGTGTGACGGATCTGGGCAAAGGTCGTGTGGCGCGATCAGTGATAGACCCAGGAATTTTAAGCACTGTGGGCTAAATTAATACTATTAATACAGAAACATAAAAAAAAATTCAATAATTATATTTATATATAAAAAATATATTAATACAAAATTATAAAAGATCAATTTACAGTTGTTTGCTTCACATTTTTATATTTTGAAAATATTTAATAATATTTTTATTATCAATACTATCAACCATTTCTCTCTTTATATATATGTAACTAAGCAATCATTTAATCATTTATCTCTCATACGATGGTGTAGCTGATTCTTTATGATATTCATAGGGTGAAGAACAAATTGTTAAATGAAAGGAAAAAAAAAGAAACTTGAGAAATATGAAAAATACCACTTAAGTGTATATTGAAGAGAAGGAAGTGGGAGAAGAATTTAGTACTCCGAGTATTTTGGCAGACTTTGGTACTTTATTAGATCCAAATCACATGGGGACAATGGAATGTTTAGAAAAGTAATATTAAAAAAATAGATTTTACTCTCTATAACTATAAATTTACTAATTTATTTGTATGAGGACAACCGTTACACATACAAAATGATAAAAAAAAATTATATATATAAAATCAAAGAAAGGTGGGAGAAGACTTTAGTGTTCTGAGTATTTTGGCAAACTTTGATTTTCTATTGACTCCAAATCACATGGAAACAGTGTGGTGATTTGGAAAGTAATATTAAAAAAATATATTTTACTCTCTATAACTATAAATTTATTAATTTATTTATATGAAGACAAAAATTACACATATAAAATAAAAAATAAATATATATAAAATCAAAGAAAAATTTACAAGTTGAGTGGGGGCATGTGTAACACCCCAATTTTTGGTTAATTATGTTTTTGCCCTAATTGTACTGTTTTATATTTTCTGTGTGTTATAAAATTAATTTGACTGTTTTATAACTGTATTTGATTGTTTTGTGTGATTTACTCCAAGTCAAGAAAATAATAATTTTTAGGCCGGAGAAAATCTTGTTTGATTATTTGGAAATGGGGATCTTACTAACCAATTCGAATAATACGTATATCAATCTTTTAATTTTTAGGATTTTTTTGTATAATAAAAATATTTATCATGCAGAAAAGTCTGTGGGACTCACGTTTAGCTTGTGGGACTCACGTTTAGCTTGTGAGACTCACTTTTAGGAAAAGTTTACCAACGTAAAAGGCTTGTAAAATTCTAGATCAAAAGGTTAAAAATCCATAAAAATGGTTAGATTTAGTAGATTAGTTAATTTAAAACTTAATTTAATAGATTAGTTAATTTAAAATCTAATTAAGTTAATCTAAAGGGTTTAAGTGATAATTAAATAGATTAAAACCTAATTAGTTTTTATCAAATTTTAGTTAGACAAATGTATTAGTATAATTAAGTAGAAGATTAAGGATTCTAAGTAAACTAATGATTAACTAAAATACAAAGGAATCTAACTAACTTTTAATTAAACCTAATTAGGAGGACTTAAGCATAAATAAGTTATTAAAAATCAATCAAATTTTGATTAAAATTCCTATAGCTATTTTTGGATTTATGCATGTATTATGCATTCAATTATGCACTCAAATGCAATCATGGAGATCTAGATGCTTAGTCATCCACCATCCAAATCATCAAAGGCAATTATGTTAGCAAAATTGTCAAAAAAGGGGGCTGCATTTGTCTTGGAAGTCTACGGTCATGCATTATAAAGTTAAGGCAATTATTCACTCTCACTTATCCATCTATCACTCCAAATAATTCTCTCATTTCTCTCCTACCCAAAGAACTCAAAGAAACTCCTAAGTCTCCTTTTCTTCCACCATTTGGTCAACACCACTTCATCTACTTCTATTCATCAAAAATTTCATCCAACTTCATTTCCTAAATCTAAACCATATTCTAAGAACATCTCTAGTTGTGAGTTTTTGCTGAATCATCCATTTGGAACTTGGAAAATCACTTTGAAGTTTCTTTCCTATAAGGTGAAAATTCTTGTTTCTTGTTTCTAATTTGATTTTTGATGTTCTAAGCCATGATTGATCCATGGTTTATCTTTTTCACCCATAGTTTATGACTTTATAATTTATTTAATTTTGTTAGGATTTTTGTTGAAGCTACACAAATTTCTAAGGAGGAGTCCAAGGAGATCTTATCTTCCTTATAGGTAAGAGGGAGATTTAATCTCATCAACCATGTGTGGTGGTGAGAAAATGGATGTAATTGTGGTGAAGAATCCATAAGGATTCATTCACTTGGTTGTTTGTTGTCTTTTCTATTTGTGATTAATTTTGTGTGCATGTTTATTGTCTTTTCTAGTTGTGATTAATTTTGTGTGCATGTTTATTGTCTTTTCTATTTGTGATTTATTATGCATGCAAGCATGTCTATAGCTTTGATATTTAGTATATGTTTTATTATTATTTTAATATATGGTATGTGTTCATAAATATATGTATATGTTCATGGATCTATGATAATTATTGTTGGATGTGCAAATATGTTGAGACTTGCAAAAGTGTTCCAAAGAACACAAGATGAAGAGCTTATGGTTTTTACTATGAAAAGAGAACCAATATGTTCTCAACCATTTTCTAAAATGATAACTTAATTGATCTAATTAAGTTAAAGGATTTTTCAATGATTTAATGGATGAAAAATAATTTTAAACATGGTTTGTATAGAAATGGTGATTTTTGGCCATCAAGTTTTTTTTTAATGTATAATTAATCAAAAATTTATTTTCTATGTGTAGATTAGTTAGTTTACCTAAAAAGAATTAATTTACAATGGATTTTCAAGAACCAAATAAGTAAACAAATTTTTTATTAGAAGTCTAGTATAGAAAAGAAATAAATTTTAGACACTTGAAAAATATTTACCCTTTGAGTTTTTAAAGCATGTTAGCAATTTTTAAAGCGTATTTGATGGTTATAATTAAATAAAGGATTTTTTTTAAAGAAAACGTATGAAATATCACTTAGTGGATTTTCTAAACTAATTACTGTCAAAATTGATTAAAAATGAGCAAGTATTAAAGAACGTTTCAAAATAGCATTTAGAAAGCAAAGAAATATTTTACATAGTTAAAGAATAAAATTAACTGTAGAAGAATTTATTAAAATCAGATTTTTTAGAAAAATGTCAGAAATTATTACTTAGAGTAATTTTCGTAAAGAAAAATGGAAAATAATGTCTAAATAATATTTTTAGTTTTGGAAAGTTTCAAAATTTAATTTGGAGCGTCAAGAAATATTTTATACAGTGAAAAATAGTAGAAATAGCTTACGCGTATTTAAAATAATGATTTTTTTTAAATTACGCGATTGAAAAACGTTTGTAAAATGTGACGTAATTATAAAAATGTGATAAAATATTTACGCAACTTATGGAAATAGTAAGTTTTTACTGTCGGGCCAAAGTGGTGGAGCCGGACATGTTGGAAAATAGTACTGTCAAGTGGAGACATACTATTTTTGTAATTATGGTGATACTGAGGGTATTTTTGTAATTATGAAATATTACATACATAGAGTGGTATGTCAATTTGGTTAAAATTGACGATTGACTGACGAGATGAATTACATTGTGTTGTAGGTGTGATAGGCGTAGTGTGTTCATGTGGAGAACTTGGAGGCGTTAGTGTGCAGTAAATTTCACATGTGGATAGTTGGTAGCTCCTCTGGGCCATGGTAACTGATAACACACACTAGCGATCTCGACAAATACTATTCTTAATCAAGATCTATTGGGGACTATCTGGTACTATGCATGGACATACACGACGTATTTGACTGTGTACCATTCACACGACGTGTTTGACTGTGTGCTATTTACACGACGTATTTGACTGTGTAATAGTTGGTTGAGGCAGCCTGATGTGCGGACATGTCTTCCGGATCATTCTCTTTGATGTTTGTGTTTAGCTCCATGGAGTAGAAACGAGTCTGAGTACATGACATATTTAAATCTGCATCACTGTGTAAATAGTTATAATTTGATTTATGATATTTTGCATATGTGACATTTATACTTGGTTGAGATATGATGTATACTGTGCTAATATGATTTTGTTATTTTAACTGTTATATTTGTTTGTATTATCGTTTTCTTTACTGCTATGCTGGTAATGATGTAGATTGTCTCACCTCTTTGTATATATTTTCTGTATTATTATTTATGTTTCGTAAAGTCGTTGAGGAAGTAGAAGAGGAGCAACTGTTGGATTGTCAATACAATGAGGAGCAGCAACTGAGTGACCAGTTTGAGGAAGGCAAACCTCGAGACCATCCATATCATATGGATTGATTGCAGCGTGGTACGGTGTTACCGGAGTATTTCTGTCTTCTGATGATCTTCCCGAGGAGGATTCTTTGGAGGATCAGAACTTTTAGTGTTATGCTTGGGCTAGTTTATGGTTTGCTTTAAACCAGACAGTTTACTGTTTTATTAAATAGTTTGCAATATGTAAATTATTTGTATCTATAATTATGGTGTGTATGTAATAGTTTATTTTATTTTATGTACTGCTTACTTTATTTTATAATATAAGGTCCAAAAAGAATATTTTTATAACCTATATTATTATATATTACGTAATAATTTATAACTTGGGTAAATGTTTTATTATTATTGTTCAGAAATGCGATATCCTCAATAGGGTGTTGCAGCATGAGTCCTCACTCATTTCTACCTGAGTCCGTCCCTGGGCGCGAGGTGGTTCGAGACTATGATCTGGGTCATCGGTTCTAGTGAGCGCGGTTGAAGGTGCGGTGGAGATGGACAGACCTACGATAGGGTGGTCCTGAGCTCGCGATGGAGGACGACAGTGGGCAGCGTAGTTAGAAGTTCCAGGTTTGACTCACAGGTCGCGTACTGGACGGAGATTGAAACAGTTTTGGCGTGGAGGCGTGACACATATCTAGGCAGTGGTCATGGTGGTGTGTGGTGGAGCTAACCAGCAATGCAGTAGCGAGGTGGTGGTTTGATGGGTTGTTGTGTTGACTTGGGGAGGCAGTGGTGGTGGTTGATGGGTTCAGTGTCTTACGGGTATGTGAAGATGGTTCTGCAATGAGGCTAATGTGGCTTTGTTAACAGTTTGGTGGATGAACTGTGTTGTGATGAGATGGTTTGGTCAAACAAGGATGAGGGTTTCTGTGTGGACCCAAGGTGTTTGAGCGTTTTGCTTTCTCTGATTTTTGCTCTCCTTTTTTTCTCTGCTCTGTTTTCTATGTATCTCTAATTGTGTGTGCTCTTTTCTGGATTTTGGGTGTTGTTTGGTTTTATTGCTTGTAAAGTTTTTTGCTTTGGCAGAGAATGGAGATCTATGTTTAATGGGTGCTATTTTTGGAAATTGGTGGGTGGTGGCTATGGTGGAAATTGTAATTTGTGGTGGGTTGAGGAGGATGGAAATTTACGGGTTTGGATAGGTGAGGTTGTTTAAGTGTGTAGGTTGTGTGGGTTATTGTGTTGGGACAAGTGGCTGTGATGAAGGTGTGTTGATGGTTGAAAGGTGGTGAAAATGGGCTTGGAAGAGAGGTTGGGTGTTGAAGGTTGGGGCTAGAGAATGGGTGGAACTTTGGGTGCTTGCTGATTGAGGAGTTCACTGTTGTCCCTTTTGTGCATTATTGCTTGGGTATTTGTAGAGTTGAATCCTTGTCTTCTCTATCAACACCTTCAAATTATGTTCCACAATCCTTGATTTGTTGGTGATTGGAAGCAAAATGGAAAAATAAATCTTGTCAGATGCTTCAATCAAAACAAAAAAAGGAAATTTACCATTTGAAAGGGGTACAAAAGGCACAAATTGAGTTCTTGGAGGAGGCTAGGGTTTGGATGCAAGCAGGGAGATAGTTTGGGTGGAAGTGATGGATTCAGGTTGACCTATATTTGATGAGTCATAAATTAGTTTGGGCTCAAGGTGGATGACTTGAGAAAAATGGGGTTAAGCTTATGCATACAAGAAAATTGGGTCATCTTACTTTTTATTTTTTAATTTATTTTTGAATTATTTTATTTTTTTAAATTATTATTATTATTATTATTATTATTATTATTATTATTATTATTTTGAAATCTAGACTAAGGTGGGTTGTATGCTATGAAGCATGGACATGGACACGGGACACGACATGAACACGGATACAATGACATATCAAATTTAAAAAATTGTAGGACACAAACACGACATGTATATATATATATATATATATATATATATATATATATATATATATATATATATATATATATATATAAGTTTAAAATAGATTCATAATTCATTAATATCATTTATATAAGTTTAAAGATTTATAATATCTTAATATATGTCTTATGTGTCAATATTTACTGTCTAGTAAGCCTCTCATAAACAATATAGAGCATAATTTCTATTGACATTTTCTAAAAAATTTCTTAAATCAACTTCTCTTAATAGAACTAACCGTGTACAAGTACATATGCATTAAAAAAATTAATTAGAGGGAATATTGGTGTGAGGTAAACTTTGGTGACGGCGAAGTGGACGACTTAGTACGAGTAAAAGTAGAAGGAGCAAATGACAATAGTAGTGTGTGAAAAGATAAAACTTAAAAGCCTAATAGTGGTGTGTGAAAAGATAAAACTTAAAATATTAGTACTTAAAAATAGTGACTTGGGACGTCAGTCATATGATTGAGCTTGAGTGGGTTACGGGTTTACTAATTAGACGTTAGTCATAGAAACTAATTTTTTTTAAAAATATATATATTAATGGGTCATGACCAAGTCGTGTTCGAGTCATATCCAAGATGTATCTAAGTAAAAATAATAATATTTTTAATTAGACACATAAGACACGTGTGTTGTACAGGTGTCTTCACGTGTCTAACATGGACACGTGTTTGACATGTGGACACACCTAAGAAATGGTGTGTCCGTGCTTCATAGGCTCTATGTTTGGGCCTAATGAAAATTTGGATCAAAAGCAAAAGATTGAACAAAATAAAATTCATTTTAACAAAAAAAATTTGTTTTATTCTAAATTAAAAGGTTTTAATAAACCAGATAAAATCGGGTGTTCACATATACTAAGAAACAAAGAAAAGAAGAAAAATGAATAAAAAACTTACCTCCAAGACATGCAGAAATATTATGCTTGAAAGGTGCGGTACACAAGGTCTCACATGATCAACCAATGAAATTTTTTTTACTAAAATCCTCGAGCTCTAAAAGAGTATGATTTCTCTGATGTGGGACTTGGTGGTACAATGAATCTAGACACCTTATAGAGTGAATGTGGACTATAAATGAATTAGGTCAAGCAGATTAGGTTAAAACAAAAAGGAAATAAGATTGGGCCATTTTTTTTTGTTAATTTTTTTTTAATTTTTGTTTTTGGCTTCGTCAAAATTGGATGTTGACAGCACCCTCATTTGCTTGACCTTTCGAAAGCAAAAAAAGCAACCAATTTTGACCAAGTAATAACTAACCTCAAATTAAAACACAAACAAGCCTAATAACTATAGATCTAATGACAAAATGAGTCATTCAAATCTTAAAACAATTATCCTAGGCAACTCAAGGCCTAAGCAACCAAATGAGGGAATTGAAGGCCTAAACAAACAAAACCGGGCGACTCAAGGCCCAAAGATAATATATCAGGCTATTCAAAAACCTGTAACAGATATGCTAGGTAGCTCAAGACCTAGTAACATGAAATTAGGTTACTCAAAAACTTGAAACAAACAAAATCAGATAACTCAAGGCCTAATGATAACATCGGGTTATTAGGAAACCCAGAACAAACACACCAAGTAACTCAAGACCTAGTAAAACAAAATTAGGTTATTCAAAAACCTAAAACAAACAAACTAGGCAACTCAAGGCCTAAAGATAACATCGGGTTGTTTAAAAACCCATAAAGACCTAGTAACAAATATTGAGTTATTCAAAAAGTCGAAATATGCAAACTAAGTACTATTCAAAAGTCTAGTAATAGATCATCGAACTATTCAAAAAAATTGAAATATGTAAACTACATTATTCAAAAGTCTAGTAATGAGTTACCGAGTTATTCAAAAACTTAAAATATGCAAACTACATTGCTCAAGAGTCCAGTAATAGATGATTGAGTTCTTTAAAAACTCGAAATATGCAAACTAAACTATTCAAAAGTCTAGTAATGAATCATCGAGTTATTCAAAAACTCGCAATATGAAAATCATGTTGTTCAAAACATGATAATGCATTTTAAGATCAACATTTGAAGAATGAAAAACTTTCTTTTAAAATTGCAAGTTTAAATTATTCTTCATGCTAAAACATCAATGAAAATACATAAGTTCAAAAACCAGTGTCTTATGCAAATACAAAATTTTAACTGGTAGAAAAAGTTATTTCAAATTCAAAAGTCAAGAAAACCTAAATGAGAAAGTATTTCCCATAATTTTCTAAAGCATTCACCATTGAGTCATAGCATAGGTTTATTCGTTCAAGGAAAAACAAGGTGGTTTTCAAGCTGATAGGGAAAGTAAGGAATCTTTTTAGGAGGTAACAATGTTGATTAGACATTATGAAACAAGCCCCCAAGTATGTAAGTATTAGTCTAAGAAATCTAACATCTTTCCAACTCTCCTTAATGTGAGAGCTTTAAAAATCAGTCCGCAAGTCACAAAATAAACATCCACAATAGTCCTTGAGGCTCAACAATCGGCTCACTTCTAACTATTCGTCACATCTTACTTTAAGCTTTTAGTGAAATGCCTAAACATTGTCTTCACCAAGAAGGTAATTCAAGTGTCTCATTATTTCTAAGAACTTATCTCATCATCATTTTTTATTTTTTATTTTTTTCCCTTCTTTTTTTTTCTAAAACTTTTCTTCTTTTCTTTTCTTTTCTTTTCTTTTTTTTTTCTCTTTTTTTTTTCTTGAGCAATGAACTAGCAACTCAAAAGAGTTAGAACATTTTGTCTCAAAATCAAAGTTTTTTAGAATAGAAGCAATCACTCAATGATTATGATGGACTTTATAAAGCTTGTAATGTAGCCATGGTTAAGGGTTATCAAAGAAAGGATATAAAAAGGCCAAACAAGTATTTAAGGATTAATTGGGATAAAGGATCTTAAACAACTTCAATTATATTTTTACCTTCTAGAAGAGTGATCCTTCTTTCATTTTGAACCCAAGACATTTTCTCTTATTTTCCTTTTTTTTATTTACCTTTTTTCATTTTCTTTTTCAAACATTTCTCACCTTTAATTATATGTATCTTCTTCCTCCTTTTGTTTCATTTTCTATTCTTTTTCGTTTCATTATCAATATCACCAACAAATTGACAAATATCAACCTTTATTCCACACTAGCCCCTAGTGTGGGAGTGGTCCTTATATAAGGTTTAAATAAAGAATTTTAAACTCAAATGGGGTGGTAATAGATAATATAATTTTTTAAAGACAAAGAAAGATGGTCAAACTTCATTTTAAATTGTGATTGCCTATTTTCAAATTTTAATTCCAGGACTAAATCAAGCGCATAAGATTTTCTATTCAATTGCTCCATTTCTTTTTTTTTTTGCAAAATGCTAGTATGCCACAAGACAACAAATATAAAGAAATGATGACTTTATTTAGGGATGACAAAATTACTCGTACCTGTGGGGATCCGCGAGGATTAGCCGCGATGATGCAAGAGATGGGTATCCGTTTAATAAATGGGGGATGAGGGCGGGAATTATATTATAGTACTTGTAAACCCGTAAAGTATAGTTTTTTCATTTAATATATATCATATATTATGATTTTCTTTTTCTTTTTTACTTTGAGATGTGATGAAAATATATATATATATTATTTTATAATGAATTTTTTATTGAATGAGTCCATAATGATAAAATTTGTTGAAAAATATATATCATTTATGTAATAGTTATTTATAAAGACTAATTATTATAAAATATAATTGAATTTAGTTTGTTATTTAAAATATTCTTTTAATTTTATAAGAATCTTAAATTGTTAAACAAAATTGTGATATGTGGTGTTAAAATTTATTTTATTTTTTTTTATATTTTTAAGATTTTATTTTAAATTATTAACTATCTGTGAACACCCATGAATACTCCCGCCTACCTGTGGAGATTAAAAATAGGTACCCGTGACAGATATGGGTACGGGAGCGGGGGAAGCACTACCTGCCCCCGCCCGCCCTATAGCCATCCTTAACTTTATTACTAGAAAGAGAGATTAATTACATCAAAGTTCTCCAAATGGAAGCAACATTTAAACATAAACACTGAAAGTAAAAACACAATAACAAACAATCATTGGATCGACACCCTCAACATAATAAACCTGACCTTAAAGCCTCAGGCCCCATGCTTGACTATTGGATTGGTCTCAATACTTGGGCCTGTAGACTATCCTTTTTCTGTCTCGAATGCCAATTTACCTACATTCCTCAACCTTTGCACACAGAGTTTGAAAGTCAAATAATTTTCAATAAAGTGCCTTGGCGCTCCCATGTGGTATTCACAAGTTTCAACTAGGTTGTACCACTTAGGAAGGGGATTCATAATAGGCCATGGTGCTTATGGACTGACCATCTTTTTCTCCAACAAAGCTTTATATAATTTAGCATAAGTTAGAGGTATTGGCTCTATATTCAACCTTTCTCCTTTGGGCTTATCAAGTTGATTTTGAGGAGGAAGTGATGCGTTGGGAAATAATATGTCAGTGGATTTGGTTGCTAAAAAAAAGAACCAAGAATTGTTAGTGGGGAAGATTTTTCGGCAGACCAAAATGTGTCTATTAACATAACTTTTTTTCGGCAAAAAATTTGCTGGAATCATTATTTAAGCTACTTTGATTAGTTTGAGATTTGACTGCACTACTCATCTTTCGTCTTCCACTAACAGTGAGGATGACGATTCTAATAATAGCACTTTCAGGTAGTTGATATGATCGAAAGTTTGCTAATGAAAATGATTCCACCTCTTATGATGAGAAAAAGACTAGGTAATGAGATATAAAAAATGAAGGAAAAAAACATTACAAATTGTAATAATGAATTTACATGATTTAATTAAGTAATTTTTTTGGCAAATAGAAACTCTCTGGTAGAGAAGCCAAAGAATAAGAAAGAAACGCAAACGAAGTTTTTTTGTCAAGAATGATAACACCAATGAAAATGATATTATACCTAAGTATCATGAGAAGAATATTCGGATAATATTGTGCACTCAACATTATTAGAGTTAAGATAGTTGAGAAGGTAATCATAAGATCATTACCCTTGCATATGGCACAAAAAGCATGTGTCTGCTTGCAGTCCTGTAATGATTTTTAAAGAGTAGCAGAAAAAAATTAATCTCAAAGGAATTAAGATGATAGTGAAATTAGAATTTCAAGAGTGATGATGATGACAAGTGAAAACATATATATTTCTCTTATTACGTGTAATACAATACAAGCTCAATGAAAGACTATCCAAATTTAATGAATCAGTCTATAAACTAGGAGTGTCATTATAAAAAAAAAGTCATGTTTCTTTTGAGCTCTTGAATCGATCATGCTCATGTTTAAAAAATTGTTGTGTTGGTTTCTCTGCTGATGAACTGAGATACCAATCTTACTCGTTACAATTTGAGAAGCATAATTTTTTCAAAAATAATATTCGTTGTAAAATATATCAATCATCATCATTGTCTTCAATTGTTAAATACGTGAATTTTATTAACATTCTTACTACGCTTTTTCAAACAATCGATGATAGCCAAATCTTACAAAAAGCAACTCATATGCCTTCTCCAATCTAGAGATCTAGACTATACAACTTTTCTAATCCAAAGAGGTTTCTAAATTGGGAAATGCATATGGGTTGAACTATATGATGTGACTATCATCAAGCGTAAAGAAAAGTGTAAGAATGTTAAGAAAATTCAAGTATTTAACTCTTGAAACCAAGAATGATGATTGATATATTTCGTACGGAACATTACTTAGGAAAAATAAAGTACTTCTCAAATAGTTGTCAACATTTCTATCCTAACTCACTAAGAGAGATCCAATTCGAAAATCTTGTTACACAACCAAGAGTAATTTATTAGAGTAATTTATTAAAGATCAAAAGAAATTTTACTTTTTTGATAATGACGCTCCCAGTTACAAAACTCATTCATTAAATATGAATAATCTCCCCTTGAATTCTAACTGTATTACTTGTAATAAGAAAAATATATTTACTCCACTTATCATCACAATCAATATCAAAACCTAATCCCAACTTTAGCAAAATACTCCTGAAATTATTTTTCTCTCAACTACTCTCAAAAACTCAATAAACGAATGCAAAAGATACATGCTTCTAATGTTATCAACAAGGGCAATAGTCTAAATGCTACCACAACTTCCTCAATCCTAACAATCTCAAGATCACAAATTTATCGAGCATATTCTCTCCACGAGACTCTTGTATAACATTATTTTTATTGTTGAAATCACTTTATATACTTTTTGCTTGCTTTTAATTTCTGTCTTATTCTCTGATTGTTCTACCATGCGTCTTCTGTCCGTAAGAAAACCTTTTTTTAAAAAAATGTAAAAAATAAATAAAATATAGATTAATGAACTTATAAAATGAATTTTTATTTTGATGTAAAATTTTATATTTTATTTTGAGTCACGGTGATAATTATGTAAAATCTTTTACATTTAGTATAACATCTATTAGTTTAACATAACATGAAATTTTTACATAAATATAGCAAATAAAAAATGCGGCGTGCCTGTCAATCCACTAGAAGAATTCTTACAAGGTATACATTTATTTTATGTTAAACTCTCCTTTAATTCATTTTTAATATACTTTAAAAAACTTACAATTTTATTTTTATTTTCCTAATTTGTAGGGAAATGAAAGACGTTTAAAAAATACAATCAGAATTCAATCTCCCAATTAAAAACATGAATCAAGAAGGATCCAAGTGACGATGGTTTTAACAGTTATAACTAGATATATTTATTGTTGTGTACATAGATAATTCGATGTTTTAGTTATTTAAAACTTTTTTATATGCGAACATATTGTAATTGTTATGTGTAAATATGTATTTCTTTACAGTATTTATACTTTAATTAATAATTTACATCTATTATAACATGTAATAATTTAATACGATGTGAATAACTTTACAAAATTAAACAGTAACTACGTATCATTCATATATACTCCTTTTATTGTTTAATGACAGGACTGTAATTTATGTGTCATGTATAGTATGTAACAATAACAAGGTCCAGACTTGACTCTTCATCATCTGTGCGTTATAGGGAACACTGTGTATACCGTGAAATTATTCGGAAGCATATTTAATTCTTATTATTATGAAAAATTGAATGTTGATATATATATAGAGAGTGAGAGAGAGCGAGAGAGAGAGAAACCGATAAAGTTGCAGGTTGGAGCATGACAGCATGAGTGAAGCGGTAGGTTCATCGCTTTGTTGCAGAGGGCAGAAAGCATGATCGTCATTCAGACATTTACAAAAAGCTTGGAAGAAACAGGACTGAGGATAAGTGAAGCTGGTTTACTCTTCAAATATCTCACTTATGTTGCATGATGTAGGAGAAGAAGAAAAGGAACATGTGGTTAAAGAGCACAGTGAGATGTAAGCATTTGCTTTAGCTATTTTGATAACTAAAGTTGGTGATTCCATTAGAATTGTGAAGAACTTGAGAGTTCGTGAGGATTGTCGCGAGGTGAGCAACATTATTTCCAAAGTGTTTGACTGGAGATAATAGTTACTGATGGCAATAATAGGTCTCAACATTTTAAGGTAGAAAAATGTTCCTGTCTTGATTGTTGGTAGAACATGATTAACTGTTTCTGCTCCTAGACCATAAGATCCTTATGCTTTTCACTTGATGCTTTGCTTGAAGAGGTGAGTAATGTAGAGTGGCCTACGCATACTACCCACCTGGCTGAGATTCAATTTTCTGCTGCTGGCTAGGGAATTATTACTTCATATGATAAATGATTTTATTATAGATGTATAATTCGTTTAGGAAAGATGAGACTAAGTATTAGGACAAAATGATTTTATCATTTTTTGCTCAAGACACTTGATATATCATATGATTCAGCTAATGGTATTTAAACTGATGCCAACAGGGGTTTCACCTGAATATAAGGCCCAAGATAAGCTTGTTTTTTCTACTAGTTGGGAAATAAATATAGTGGGCCTTTCCATGTTCACAACATTCATATACTCAGCTCTAGTTGATCTGCAATGTAAATCTGTTGTATATGAAGTATAAATCTCATTTTCTGGACTTCTTTACTTAGTTACAAAATGTATGTATGTGTGAGTCCACATGTGCATGTCTAATCCTCAGAGCAATGAACTCTGTTTAAAAACGTTTAGGGTGGCGAATAAAGGTTTAGGGTAATCAAAAGAAAAAATGGAGTCATAAAGAAGAAGCAATCACTTTTAGAGTGGCTGAGTGGCAATTTACTTAATACATAGAGGAGAATAAACAGAATAGTTTTATAATTAAATTTGCTAGTGAATAAGATCTAAACTTCTAAAGCATTTCAACGTGGCTGGATGTCCATGACTAAATAAATCCACTCATTTATTCAATTATTTAACATTTATGAAATCAGCAAGGATCATGCCTAGAACACCGTTTTGCCACATTCTTTGGTGAAGCCAATTTTTAGTACTGATTTGGCGTAAGTATATCTTGAGTGTTGTAAGTATATATTGAGTGGTACAAGTATACATTCATGCCGTTGTCAATTGATATCTCAAATATACATATGCTAGTGGATGAGTCCACAATTAATTCAACAAGGTGTTCATGGTTTTTTCATATGGATGGTAAGCCAAGAGATGGATGGTTCTAAATTTCAAAGTAGGTCCATGCTGTGGATGGTTCAAAAATTATCTGGCTGGCCCACATCAATCTCTCGGATGATGACGTCATGTTGACGAAACATATTGTCTCACAAGCCGCCTCACTGCCTCAGTGGCTAATATATGTAGACAGTGTATATGACAAGGGACTGAGCTGAGAGAAGAGATTAATGAATTGTTCTGTGATGTAAACTTTATCACTTAACCGCCTTCTTGGAACAAGTTTTCCCACTTCATACAATTTCATCCGTCATTCTCCACCTTTATGGCCAAATCAATCTGCCTTATTTTGAGATTTCACCACAAAATCTTAACTATTAATAAATGCTCCTGAATTCTGATTATAACATAGATGTCTTTTCCTCTCACACACAATCTATTCAAGCATAGGTGGTGGTTGATAGGAAACCACATTTTACATGTACAGCCACATTATTTCATTTAACCCGGAAGCATTTCTGACATTGGTTTCACACCTTAGGCCCTCTAGCCCTTCCTCCATTTTTTTCTCTACATATAAGCCCACACACTCCATCCCCCTTTCTTGTGAGTAACAAAGTACAATTCAAATTTTCTTCCACTTGCTTCTTCACCATGCCTTCAACTGCTTTTCAATGGTTAAGCCTTGTAGGCATCATTTGGCTGCAAGCCATAAATGGGACAAACACCAATTTCCCTGCTTACTCCTCCCAGCTGAAGCAGCTCCTTTCCATGTCCCAAGTGCAGCTCAATAACCTTGCTTTTGCCTCTGATGCTGGCAAACTTTTTGGCTGCATTTCTGGCATGGCTGCTGTTTACCTCCCCCTTTGGCTTGTCCTCATTATAGGTTCAACTCTCGGGTTGATTGGTTATGGTGTGCAATATCTCTTCATAACAAACCAAATTCCCTCTCTCTCCTATTGGCATGTCTTCTTACTAACTGTTCTGGCAGGGAATAGCATTTGTTGGATTAACACTGTCTGCTATGTTGTCGCAATAAGGAACTTCTCATCTGATCGCCAAGTTGCTGTGGGATTAACAACTAGTTACCAAGGATTAAGTGCCAAGATTTATACCAACATTGTTGATGCTATTTCTGTACACAAAAAAGCTAGAACCTTTCTCTTTCTGAACTCTATCTTACCTGTGATAGTTGGCCTAATAGCAGCTCCTGTAGTCAGAGAAATTGAAGTCACAAGGCCTAAACACATGGGTGTTGGATTTGTTGTTTTGTTTGTTATTACAATTGCCACTGGAATATATGCTGTGATGAGCAGCTTGCAATTTGTCTCTAGCAAAATATCTCCACTGGATAACCTGATTGGTATTCTAGTGACCCTTTTCCTCCCTCTATTAGTTCCAGTTTCAGTGAAGATCAAGGAACTAGTGGAGTCTTGGCACACAAATAGAGAAAGACTAAGAGTCTATCATTTTACAGTGGAGGAGAGCACTATCGAAGAGAGGACTGAGAATGAGGTGAAAGAGGGTGAAGATAGCAGAGAAGTTCAAGAGGTAGGTATCAGAGAAGAAATTGGAGTGAAGTTGATGCTGAGAAGAATAGATTTCTGGTTATATTTCTTTGTCTATTTTTTTGGTGCAACACTTGGATTCGTATTTCTTAACAACTTGGGACAAATAGCTGAATCCCGGGGTTGCTCTGGTACTTCATCATTGGTGTCTTTGTCTTCTTCTTTTGGTTTCTTTGGCCGTCTCATGCCTTCTCTTATGGACTACTTTTGCAGGTGACTTGCACATTCTCTACCTTCCTCTTCATATCTAACACCAACCAGTACCAGTGCATTTACATCGTCATATAATTCAAATAATGACTCTAAATGTGTTAGTTGATCTACAAACAGACCATTAAATTATGCCTCTCCTCTTATTGACAACAATAATATTATATACACACTTACATATATATCACTTTATATTTATACAATTTTTACTATCTAATTATAATTGAATTTATCTCATTTTTTACTTATTTATAATCTAATTCTGCCACATAAGCATATATGGAAGATGTGTGTTAAAGTGACGTATAATTAGCATTTTTCTATTTACAATTTGACATGGCTCCAACTACTTGGTATGAATGCAGGGGCAAGTGTACAATATCAAGACCAGCTTCTATGGCGGCATTGATGGCTCCAACAGCAGGGGCATTCTTCTTACTTCTCAATAAAACTCACCTTGCCCTCTACACCAGCACCGCCATAATTGGAGTGTGTACTGGAGCAATCACTTCCATTTCTGTTTCCACCACCACCGAGCTATTTGGCACGAAGAATTTCTCTGTGAACCATAGCGTGTTGGTGGCCAACATTCCAATGGGCTCCTTTCTGTTTGGCTACTTGGCTGCCCTTGTTTACCATAAGGAAGGGCATGAACATGGGAAATGCATGGGCATGGAATGCTACAGAACCACTTTCATCATCTGGGGTTCCCTTTGTTTCTTTGGCACTTTCTTGGCGTTGATTCTACATGCTAGGACTCGCAAGTTTTACTCACAAAAGAAATAGGATACAGATTTTATTTTACTAATTTAACACCTAGTCACCAATCCCAACACCCATGAGTGTATATTATTAAGATAGAATCGAACCTAAAACATCTGTACAAATCCCATTTATCTTTATTAATTGAGCTATGCTCAAATGAACACCTATTAGTGTATTAGAAAAGTAGGTAGGCCATTTCAATCGTAAATTCGTAATATAACTAAATTATAGGCAGAATGAGAAGCATATATGTCACAATTGTACTATTGACTCTGTTTTCAATTAATAGCATAATGGATCTAGATCTGCTGCAGTTATTACAGGTTAATTTAATCTTCTTTTTTTATAAGTGTATGCACCAAAAAAAAAAATTATGATTTAAAAAATTTTAAATTTTATGGCCTATATTTTCTCAGTTGAACTCTAGAGGATACAAATTCTAGTATAATAACTTGTTGGTTATAAAGTGCTATCATGAATTTGTGGTACGCAAAACGACAATAAATTTGCAACTTTGATGCCTTAAATTGCAAAATCCTTTCAAGATTTACTTCCAGCCTAATAGTGGGTCTCCATCGTCTTCAGCAGCATCAGGTGTCATTTTTAATCAGCCTTCGTATGTTAGGCATAGATGATCAAGGCATGCTGATATGTATAGGTATTCATGGAGAAAACGTAGAGATGTTGACGTCCTCGCCCGCCTTGTGTGGTGGTAAAGGGGATGAATGTAGAGGATTCGAGAAAAGGATAGTGTCTAATATACATCTTTTAAAAAAAGAATGTATAGTATACCATCAAATTTAAGTTATTAATTTATTCATAAAATAAATTAATAATTTAGATTAATTACAAGAAACTTGTTGAGTAGATTTTTTTTTTAGGTTTTTTTTTTTAATTTTATATTTTTTTTACATATTATCACCATTACTGTTGTCAGTTAACAGATTATTATCAGACGCTGCTTGTCAACAACCATCACCGGATACTTCTAATTTTTTTTAAGTTGTATAACCGTATAAATATTATCGATTAAAATTTATAAGATTTTTCAACAAACACAATTATAGTTTTAGAAAAATCAGTCACTTCTAATTTTTTAGGTTGTATAATTATATAAATATTATCGCTTAAAATTTATAAGATTTGTGAACAGTTATAGTTTTAAGAAAAAAATTTAGTATACACAATTATTTATGAAAAAAATACTAATATAATTTTAACGGATATTATTTACATAATTGTATAATTTTAAAAAGTGAATAATAACCAACCGAATGTTAGCCAGTGGCGATTGTCGACGGTGGCCGAAGATTGGCCAACGGCAAGGCGGTGGTCGATGGTAGCCAATAATGGTGGCATGAAAAAAAAAAAAGAGGCAACCTATAAAAAAAATTGTTGTTACAGGTAAAATTTTGGGTGACAGGATGCACAATAGCACCTGCTAAAAGAAAAGAAGAAACTCAAGTGAAAGCAACAAATGTAAAACAAGGATAAAAGATGAATGTGGAGAAATTCTTGAATATAGTTTAGTGCTTTTTTATATTATTATGGTCATTGTCCCACTAATTTGTACCTATCTTGACTAATTCACATTTTCAATGTGATTAAATTCAAACTATCCACATTAAAATTAAAAGATTTATAAAAATATTTCTTACGATTTATCCTCAAAGAATTAGTATAACTGATATTTAAATTTGTAATTATACGCCTCTTTATATATCATATGTTCATCTACTAATAAGTCAATTCTAAGAGTTATTATTGTATATTTAAATAGTTTATTTTACACACCAAAAAGTTTTTGCAGATATATTAGTTGAATTACCTTATTTTAATTCATAAAAAAATATAATCAAAACATTTTAAGAAAAAACTTTGACTGAATAGCTTTTGCATGATAAATTACTTTGAAAATATATTTTTACCACAAATTATAAATTTATTTAACTAAAAGTCTACCAGCACTTGTAATTTCAAAAAAACAATAAATCTATTAAAAGGAAAAAAAAACATATACAATTTTTATTTAAAACTAATTCATAATCTATAACTTTGTTCTTGATTCGTAGATTATGCATTTTTCATTATGGAAACCAATGCACGGCGTACTATCGTACGAAGAAAATATTACATCTTTTATCTTAATAGATCTAAAAGTCTTACTGTTATATAAAGTCAAAGTATAAGATTGATTTTAGAAAACTAAAATGAAAAATTTTAAATTTATCATAACATGAAATAAATTTGATAAATTCAAAATCAAACTCTTCAAATATATCCAAAAGTTAATAAATATGAAAAATCTTGATAGTTTTATTGGAAAAAATACTAAAAAATAGGAAAAAAAATAAAGAGAGTTGCTGTAAAAAAATTAGAGCAATCACCTCCGTTAAACAAACACTCAAAAGAAGAAATCAGAGTATCACAAAGGAGAAAGAGAACACAACAAGGGAAAGCCAGAATTAGGACTACCTTTATGTTTCACTATTAGTATTCCTACAAATTATATCATGCACCCTCTTATATTAGGGAACATGCTGCACCCATTGACTTAACTTGCAATAGCCTTTTTTTTTTTTATGTTTATTTTACCAACTCCAGAAAATTCTCTACCACCTTACCTTGCCTCCACTCTCAACCAACTCCAATCACTGGCGATCCACCACATTACGAGTTATTACAAATCATAATAAAAAATTATATTTCTTCATTTTTTTTTTAACAAACATTATTTTTCATACATTTTTTTAATGATTATAATTAAGTAAAAATAATATGAAAAAAAATGATATAAATAATGTTATGAAAAGTAATATGAAGAGTGATGTGAGAGAAAAATGAGATTTGGCTCTTCTCAAATTTTTTTTCTCAAGTAGTCAAGTGAAAAAAAGAGATAAACACAAATGTTATACAAAAATTTTATACATTGTAATCAGGTCTCATTAATAATTTTTTGTGTGTATAGTTTTCTTTTTTACTTGATTATTTGAGAGAAAAAAAATTTGAGAGAATCCAAATTCCTCGAAGTTATAGAAATTTATTTGTTTCTCCTCACCTCGCCCTAAATCACACTTTTTATTATATGATTTTAAAAATTTGGTTAAATAACAACTTTATTACAATTTAAATACAATATATACATATATAATTTAATTATAATTTTATAATCAAACATCAAATAAAAATTATAATTGTATCAGAGTAAAGTAACAGAGTAAAACACCATATACCCAACCCTACCATGTACCCTAAGACAATATATTTGAATTTTTCTGAATCCATCTGAAAACCTAGTCCACCATTGAATATACTCGATCCATTCGAGTCAAGGTAAATCAAGATAACGCAGGTTGGGCTGGATTGTATCCCCTTTTCCTTGATTACTTTTGATGGGATTCAACACCCTGATGGAATATTTCCTTCCCTTTTTCCCTCCGTCCTCCCTCTCCCCGGATATCCTGGTGGGGATCCCCTATGCCCCAATCCAGTGGTGAGCGTCCACCCAAGTCATAGTAGAGTTTATTAAAAAAAAAAAAAGAAAAAAAAAACAGAGATATAATACATTTTTTTGGAAGAAATTAAAAAATGTTATTGTTGAGGAAAAATATGGTGATCTCTTGGACTGTGAAGGTGTCCTATTTTGTAACGTTTATTATATTAGTCAACCCTCATTATGACACTATGAATCATTTGTCTCCCAGATGAGACCTATAAAAATTTATCAACAAATGGTTTTCCAGCAAGAATCTTTAGAATCAAACCTAACCCACGTTGATAACTCAATAGTAAAATCATCAAAATAGATGAATTGATTTAAATAATCTAATAAAATAGATGAATTAAATTAATAATAATAAATATAAAATTAAAAATAATTTAAATTAATCTAACTCAAATAAATTGACTTACAATAAGATGGATTAATCTAACCTATTAATATTAAATAAAAATAAATTAAATTAATAAAATATCAATATAAAACTCGCATAATTCAATCTAAAGCGACACAAAAATAACTCAATCGAAACTAACATAATTCGTTTTCACAGCTATACTCAATGGGTCCTCGTCTCAACCCCACCAATGAGTCAATTTGACGCACACATGATGATTGCCATGAGTCACGGTCTGCAATTTCATTATGCAGCAATTTTATTCTTAATAATATTTGTTACATATTACTTATTGTTTTATATCTTTTATTTATTAAAGTTACAAAATTATAATGTAAATATATAAAAAAAGTGAAATTAATTATAATTAAATAATAAAAAAATATGTAAAAATAAAATAATGTGTATTTAAGTATATATAAGAAATATTTTTCGTTATTCCAAACTTTGTTATCTTAAATGTTTTCACCACTCCAATAAAATCCAGTATTTTTTTTTTGGACTTTCCAGTATTTGTTTTGGTACAAATGAGAAAGGAAAAAAAAAAAACAGAAAACCAATTAATAAGCCACTAGTCTTTAGCAAAAAGGACTACGGGTTGAGTAGTTTATAATAATAAGAGCTTATAAATTTAAATTCCCATGTAATACTGTTATATGAAAAAAAAATCTGTAAATTTATGCATGCTCATACCCTTTGTTAAAGCAATAAGTCTTGATTTTCCATGTTTTTTTCTGGGTTTGAATTTGAAGATTAAGATAAAAGTGTGATCTGAGTAGTTTTTTTTTTTTTGTCTTTAATTAAGGTATTCTCACATATATTATCATAAGATTAATCTTTTAGATATTGTAAGAAGTTCTTTTAATAATTATATTTTTTAAGTTTTAAACTTTGATCATTCTTGTAAGAGGTTAAGTCACTCATTATTGCGCTTAACCCTTCTCGACAGCCCAAGTAGATTTTAAGTTCACAAGTATTAAATAAATTTGGGAAATTAGTTTTGGGTTTAGTATAACACGCATAGCTTGTACACTTTTTACTTTTAAAATAAGTAAAAATAATAATTCTTTAATGTAATTCTTTTTTTAAATAAGTGTCTTAAATCTATTTGTTAAAGAATCAAAAATAGAAATTTTTATATAAAAAATATAATTTTTTTAATTCTCAATATATTAAAAACTCTATTTTTATAAAAAAATTATTTTAAATTCTTAACAAGTATCTTTAAGATTTAGTAAAAAAAAAAAAAAACAAGTATCTTTAAGATATTTTTAACAAAATTCCTTTATATATATATATATATATATATATATATATATACATTATTAAAAAAAATTGACTTTTAAGTAGTTATTATATATATATTGGTTATATCTTACATCAATAATATAAATCAAAATTAAATCTTAAATAAAAATTCCTATTCTTCTCAAGTAATTAATTCGCTGACCCCTTCTGATTGTGAGAATGCTTGTGAGGTTAGAACTTGGTGAGGTACTCCCACATTTCTTATGACATTGCCCAATAGGATAGAGATCCTAATCTGTTAATTAAAAATAAGAGAGAATTTTATTGATTAAAAACATATTTTTGCATATATTACATGTAGTATATGTAATTTTTTTTTTTCATTGTACATATGTGCAAAATATATATGTTTTTCATTAACAAAATCTTTTTTTATTTTTAGTTAATAGAAGAAGATTTCAATCCTACCCAATATTGAATAGGTAAGGCAGCCGGTAGGATCTTGGATGTGACTGGCGGAAGCAATAAAAGGTTCGTCCCTGGTTGGGTGAGAGGCCAGAGGCCCTGCATTAGGCTTGGAAGTCGGCCGGATTTTTTCGCAATCTGACACTATAGTGTATTTTTAAAGATTATAATCTAAATTCATTCAACAAAAAAATATATTAAAATCTACACCCCTTACATCTCATTCAATATTTATGAATATTTTAAATTAAGTTTATATAATAATTTATCATTTTATATAAACTAAAAAATAAGTTTAAGATAAGTATTAAATTGGTAAAAATAAATTAATATAATTAACTTTATTTATAATTAAATTAAACATGATATTCACTTTAATGGGAATGTATATTTATATAAGACAAATTAATCCCAAATCGTCGCTTCTCTTGCTCGATTGTGACTTGTGAGATAGGTTTTAAACCCGTCCCATATCAGGAATGGTGGGGTGAATGCGAGGTAAAATCATCAAGCCTACCCTGCATGCCATTTTTGCATTCCGTGTTAGATACTTATAGGGGTCTCCTTAGTTCTTAAAAATTAAAGAGAGAGAGAGATTTTTTAGATATTAAGAGAGAGAGAGAGAGAGAGAGAGAGAGAGAGAGAGAGAGAGAGAGAGAGAGAGAGAGAGAGAGAGAGAGAGAGAGAGAGAGAGAGAGAGAGAGAGGTAAGATGTGAAAATTCAAGCTTTTGACCAATGTGTTCTCAATGGTAAAATTATTTATTAAATTGTTATTTTTTTCAAATTATTTATCAAACTGTCACTATTTTGTCACGTAATTTTTTTTTATTTTTCATTCTACGTAGACTATGTTATAGGATATATATTTTTCTGCACAACACAGTTGGCGTTAGAGGTGTTCTTAGATCGGTTTGAATCGGTTTTGAGGCAAAAAATCATCCAATCCAAATATGTAAGTATCATCAGTTCGGTTTGGATTGGATGAATTCTAATAACTAAATTGATCCAATCCAAACCTATTTTAATCTATTTAGATTGGATTAGATGATTTGGTTTCAAAAAAAAATATAAGTTTTACTTGCATATAGGTATACTCCAAGTCAATATACTCAAATTTGAGCGAACATCATAGAAGTTGGCTTGCATATAATATCTTTATTTTACAAATTATACTATTATTCAGGTTAAAATCCTAAATGGTTTTCCCCAAACATTTATAGGCTTATCATGTTGCTTAATATCCTAAAAACAAACCCCCACCCAACATTCTGGGTTCCATAGCATATCATTATCATGACTCACCACGATAGATTTAGCTGCTCAATATAACACCCTCCTTAAGGCATCACATTTCCGACTCCCGACTCATAATCTGAAAATCAATTCGTAAAAAGTTTGAGTTATGAAAATATGGGTTTTAAAATTACTTCTTTACTGAAACGTAAATTTACTGAAAATATTAGGTAATATTGAAAATCATATTTTAACTATTCATTATCAATATTGACACCAATTAATATTTCACAATTTAAAGAGAAATATAAAATTAACAGACTTTTTTTTTAACAAGAAGCAAACCCTATAATAATAGTCCTACTTAATAAAGACGGTACAACACTAACGAGAAACTTTAACATACTTATTCCTTTTTCTCGTCCATCTTGATGCATCAAACATCCGTTCCTTTGTCAACACCGCACACCTTCGAGTCCCGAATGTCCACTCCTTATTGTTGTCACCAATCTCGGAGTATCCATCGCCTGCATGTCTAAGACAACTCGATCCTTCTATTATTTGATTTTAACAATACAATACGAGAGAAAGAACAACATAAAAAGTAGTGAGATCACCTACACCAATATCAACATATGCAAAGACAAAGATAATACAAGCAAAGATATCATACGGATATATCATACCACAATTATGATCATGTCATCAACATTAATCAACTATCATCATCCAATCATTTATCGGTTCAATTATCATAAACAATAATTACGATAATGCCTTCAAAGATTATCATCATCATCATCCAAGTATTCAAAACAATTGTCATAGATAATATTCCTCAATTAATATATCACACAGATATAAATGTACTCATATAATGCATTTGCATTTAGACTCATGTTCTACTACTCCATGGAGCTAAACTCAGGTCGAGAAATGATCGAAAAGATCTGCATCGACCACATGTCTCGCACCACATGCTATAATCCTCATTTGATTTTGCACATCTAAGCATATACACGACGCTTTATCGGATCTTGAATAAGAATAGTGTCTCGGTCGGATCATCGGTGTGTGGTATCGGTCTAACCTACGGGAAGAAGCGCGACCAACCACCCGTGTAAGCAACCCGCACCCCGATGCCCCCAAGGTCAACAAGTAACTTACACTACGCATATCGCACCCACTCAAGATGTGTGTTTCTCCTAGGCAATCACCATATCCAATCCTCATCGATTCCAATGCATGTATAATGCACCCAATACCAATCACAGGTATAATACCAATCACAGGTATATCTCATAATTTCTCAAATATAGTTTATACAATGCACGAATATATCAGTGTAAGTCCAACCACAAGGGTCATTCTTTTCAAATTAGTTTGTTCAATTAAATCATATGCCTCAACGCATATTTTTTTCCAATGCATCTAAAATGCATTCGTAATCAATAACAGCAAAACTCGTTGTTTTCACAAACAATGTCCATACACCGATTTTACAAGAATCATACTCTTTTCAATAACAAAATCATGTTATCATGTTTTCATAGTTGTAAAATACTTTTACAAGTTTACATTACAATAACATTTCTTGCGTTTTCAATCCAAAAACGTTTCACTATGTTTTCACTATCCATAACACTTCTTGTATATTTTCACAATATCGTAACACTTTTGTTACGTTTTTAAAATTCCAAAACGTTTTTATTACGTTTTCACATTACCGTAACACTACTGTTACGTTTACAAAATTTTGTAATATTTCTGTTACGTTTTCAAAATCTTGTAACTCTTCATTTCTTTTAAACCACGTACCAATTTTTTTCAATATTTTTCTCAATCACAAAAACATCTCACCAAAAACCCTAGGTTTCTCAAATCGCATAGTATTTTTCTCTTGCTTCAAAATCGCGTAACTTAAAAATCATTCTTTTAAGTTCATAAATCATTTTTCAATTCTCAAAATATTTAAAACACTTTTCAAATCTCACACACAATTTTCCAATCGTGTAAAAATATTCTATCACTTTTAAATCACATATTGATTTTTCAATAGTAGTTCAAATTACATAAAATATTGAAACGTGTTCAAATCAATATAAATATTTTATCCATTTCAAATCATTTTTAAGATCGTAAATATTTTTCAATATTTTACAATCATAAAATATTCCTCAATATTCCAAACATTATTTTGGACTTAAATAAATTAATATCATTTTCAACACATTTTTCAAATTGCATAAAATATTTTATTGCATTTCAAATCGTTTTTAAGCTACACAAATAATTTTTCACCACAATTTCATTCTGAAAAATATTTCTTAACCTTCAAAAATTGCTTTTCAACTTTTCTCAAAATAATATAACTTTATGCTTCATTTAATATATTTTCTTACTTAAGAAAATCTTTTCTCTACGCTTTTTCTTCAAGAAATTCTTTTTCAAATATAACCCACAAAATCACTTTTTAATTAATTTAAATCAATGTTTAACTTTAAGAATTTCCTAACGTCCAAAACTCAAAATCAAATATATTAAAATTTTCAAAATACCATTATATTCTCATTTTTCCCAAATCATTTCCAAAATCAACCTTCCTCAAAATAAATTAAAAATCAAACGTTTTCAACCTCTCTTTGTTTTCCATTACGAAAGTTTCTATTCTCTCAAAATGATAAAAGTGTCTAATTCCTTTCCAAATTTTTGTATTAAATCAATTATATTTTCACTTGAAAATCACTTTGTCTTTCGTCAAAATCAAGGTATTACAAAACCCTCAAAACGGTGATTTGTTAGAATCAAAATTATCAAAACATTTTTCCTTCAAAATCTAAGTCATATGGTTTACAAAACCAAAATCATTAAAATTTTGCTTTCAAAATCGTAAGACTTATGGTCATAAAAATCAAACCCATTTGTTCAAATTCATTTTCTTTCTTTGCAAATCCTTTTTCACTTTCTTTTGCAAATCCTTAAAAATCAACGGATTTTCATTCAAAACTCATGTTTAGAAAAATACTTTAGAATCTTTTTACACAAAATAAATTAATAAAAATCCTTCAAAAATGTTTTGAAGATTCTCTTGAAAAACATATCCTTTGTTCATTTCCATGCTTTTCAAATCAATCCAATTTTATTCTTCCATGAAAATATTAAGTTATAAACACCTATGTTGAAAGAGAAAGTGTTTGGCCGAAATTAATCAATGTTCTGGGACCCAAAAATTAATTCCCTTGTTCTTAAAATTTTTTAACATAAACCCTCTTCATGGGTATCAAAACGTATTTCAGCCTTTGGCCATTGAAGCCAAAAATTGATTTTCTTTCCACATCACATCAGGGCATACATATATATAATTTCAACATATTCTCATCATGCATATTATAAGCATACCATATTATCATCATGCATATTATAAGCATACCATATAAGCCATAAAATCATGCAAAAATATGAAGAATAGGCAAATAATCAAAGTTCATAAACACACACAAATAATTTACATGACCATTATATGAATCCTCACATGGATTCACTATCCATTAAATATAAGACCATCTCTCACCACCATTTAATTTGGTGAGATGGATCTCCTTTTACCTCTTGAAGATCCTCAAAAACTTTATTTTGTTTCTTTTTCCAAGTCCTTCACCACCAAGGGCTTCTCAAATACAAGACAAAATACATAAAAATTAGTATACTAAGCTTGATTAAGAGGAACCATGGATCAAACATGGTTTAGATCATGAAAAAGAAGAGAAGAAATGAAGTTTCCTTACACTTCACCACAAATACCCTATAACTTTGATCTTGAAGGAAGTCTATGAAGATAAATGATTTAGAGGAAATCTCCAACATGAAAATTGCTTAGAATATCATGTAGATTCGAGATCTATGGTTGGATAAAATTAAAGAGTGATGGAGGGTAGATTTGGGTAGCTTGGCCGAAACATGAAGAAGGAGAGAAATGGAGAGAAAACTTTTGTGTTTTGGTTCTTGATAATTTTGGAGACAAGAATGAATGATCAATAATGACCAAAGATTATCAATTATGGTCTTCAAAGCTCCTAAATTCAGACTAAGACCGTCCCCCCTTCCAAGTAGTCTTCTAAGGATGCAAACAAAATAATAAAGGAACATAATTGACTAAAGCAAAGCATAATTGACTAAAGTATCAAATAATGCATTGAAACTTTTCCTTTAGCTTCATAATTCACCACAAAACCGTCCCCCCCTCCATGCATGCTTCTCCTTGTGCATTCAATTATTTGTCATCATAATTAGCCACCATCTAGAGCATTTCTAGCCATTGATTAATTCAATGGTTAAGATTTAGGTAGACTTTTGATTTAGAAGACTTAATCTAGGCCATTGGTTCTTTCTCCTTTAAATTCTAATCATTAGATGTGTATCCAAAATGAAGTATCAAGATTACTCATTCTTACTTTTAATCCTTATAGGGTCATAATTAGTTCTTACTTTTTAAGACTAATTCTCCACCATTAATTAAATTTACATCCAATAGTCAAAATTCATGGTCTTTTACTTTTCTCAATGACCAAATCTCCATCCTTATTAATTGTTCATCCAATAGTTAAATTATTTTTGAGACCAAATCTCTACCATTGATTAAATCCAAATCTAATTTTTAAATTCATAGCCATTTTATTAAACTTATCCTTCACGTTGATTATCGACGGTTAATATTAAAGTCTTCAATATTGAACTTGTTTCCTATTGATCCATAAAAAATTGTCACAATCACTAATATTGACTTAATAGTATAATTTCTATTTTTATTTGTTAAAACCCCACGAAAGATTATATTTACTATATTTTTATCATCTAAATACAAGATGGAAACATAGGATGAATTCTAATAAAATTTCTAAAATCAAACCAATTTTAATCTATTTGGAGTAAGATCCCTGATTCGTCCGTCTAGCAAAAAGATAAATTTTTACTTACGTAGAAAATTTTTTACTTTGCAAGACCACCTGGGCCCACGTATCACCTCAACATACTGAGCAAAAATTCATAATCATCCAAAAAAATCACAAATATTAAAATCGTATTTTAAAATCAAGTCAAATTATTAAAAATAATTAACAACCAAGAGAAATAAATATTTAAAGATTTTCTTCCCAAAATTATTATTTTCCGACACTTATCAATCACTCAAAACGATCAAATACGCCGATGGAATAAACAAAATAATTTTACCACCTGTAATTCGAAATTACTAAACAAGAAAATTCCATTAACTCACATCAAAATTATTGTTTAAGAGATATGAAATTCAGGGTGTTACACTCAACTTACATAATTGTGTATCTTCCAACTTAAAAACGATTTTTCATTAATTTTAATACACATCCTGATTGAATGACAGTTATGCCTATTGTCCAATGCCAAATAGTTCCTTTTCAATAACCTTACTACTTGATAAGAATCAGACGTAAACCAACACAACGCCAAAGCAGATCAGGAAAATCAAATCACCACTAAGAACTACCACCACACATCGACTGAACCCTTTAATAGTCACTACAATTAACATCAAACTAAAAATAAGCATTTTTTTGGATTTCATCATCGAATCGAATAATCACAGTGTTACACACCTGCTCTAATTTGAACCTGCTCAAATCACCGGCGTGATTGGCTCTAAAACAACCATCTTCGATCCTTGGAACCTGCTCTAATTTGCAAATTCGAAAAGAAAAACGATTCAAATCAACGAAGAACCACGCACATTGGAATTAGAGATTCGAAATCTAAGTGATATACCGAAGATGAAGAAATCAAAGAACCTGATTTTGGTGAAAGGAGCGTGTTAAAGTGTCATCATATATAGCATATAGAAAGAAACCCTAGAGAGAGAGAGATCATAAATAGTGTCACAGATCTGGGCATGGTCACGGTGACGTCACAGATCTGAGCGTGGTCGTGGTGCTCCGCGTTTGGCATGGTCGCGGTGGCCGTGGATGGGGTTTGCAAGAGCATGGGTGGAGAGGAGATCGTGAAAGTTGGAGATGAAGGTTGCTGCGCGGTGGAGGCCAAAGTGGAGGGGGGAAGGGCGGCTATCGGTGGAGGCCAAAGTGGGGGATGGGGAAGGTGGGGGGGGTGAAAGGGTGAAGGTGGGGGACTCGTGTCGCGGTGGGCCGTGAGGGAATGGAGGGGGGAAGGGGTGAAGATGGGGGGGACTCGCGTTCGGGTCGCGGTGGGCCGTGGGGGAATGGAAGGGAGAAGGGGTGAAGGTGGGAGGGGGAAGGGGTGAAGCCGTGAAGGTGGGGGGAATGGAGGGGTGAAGGTGTGAAGGTGTTGTACTAAAAACGTGAAGAAGAGATGAATGGGGAGATTCCGTAAACATAATGTTGTAATAGAGACTAAAAATGTAATTTTATGGATATTATAGGGACATTTTAGTAGTTATATATATATATATATATATATATATATAAGAATCGGTTTTCGGTTTCACAAAATGGAACCAAAAATCGAACCGATCGGTTCTTTCAAATTTTCATCCAAAACAATCCAATTCATTTCGATTTTTATCGATTTTCATTTTTTTTGGATCAATTTTTGGTTTTTTTTTATTGGTTTGGATCTGATCACCCCTAGTTGGCGTATCTCACGTGGAGAAAAAAAATAATAAAATGCCACATTAGCACTTGACCCATTCCACGTAGATCTTTTGAGAAATGACGTACTGAAACACATATAATTTACATGTCTACTAAATAGTGCACCATAATATTGAGATACATTAGTTTCAAGGGGCTTATTTATAGACCAAATATTTGCTTCTAATATATAAAGTAGTCGATGTGAGACTTTAATATTAATATATAAATAATGTGACAAAAAATTATTTGATAATAATGTCAAACTCACTATAATATATTAAAATTAAACTCTTATTTGATTGCAAGAACTAAATAATGCTAATTTGCATTTTGAATTGTCTTAACTACATTTATTTTTGTAAATTCTATAATTTCGACATGATAACTTGCATTTCATCATATTAAAAAATGAATTAGTCAAGATATACATGCAAGTTAGTCCCTAACCGCAATATCAAACAAAAAATACTGTTATTATGTAACTAATTTTATATAATGTGATTTAATTACATCTAGTTTAATGTATTATATATGTCACATTTTTTTTTTAAATAGACTTTTAATTTTGAGACGTGTCTCAAGTTTACTTTTGAGCGTTGACTTTCTGACCACTTCCGCATAATCAATTAATTAATGCTATAATTTCTTAGTTATAAAATTGTCCTGGATTTGGGGTTTGGAAAACAACAGCAATGTGCCTCAGTTTCTGGCTTAAATTTAAACAGCAAAGTCGTTTCAAGTTGTAATGAACTTTTAGCCTCTCGAATAAATGGGCCTCATTCTTCCTCTTCTCCATTGGAATCTGTCAATTTTTGGCTCGGCCACCAAGCAGAGGACTGATTTAATTGCAATAGGCAAAGAGAAATGAATTGGAGGGTTAATTAGTAGAATTTGTCTAAAATTTGTCACAATTAATACTGGGGCACTGTAGAGCATATGGTTATGGGTGTTGTCATTAATTAATCACCATATATAGTTCAATTACCCTCACTACTGTGAAGTGCCCACATGGTGTTTGGGGAACGTATAATTTGGAAGAAAAGTTGATGTTGACGACCATGACGGCATGACCATATGCACCACACCTCACCATCACCATGTTTGAAGTTTCAATTACTTGCAGTGGAGGCATGGAGCAGATGGAGCGGTAATGTAGGTTTAAAATAAGGTAAAACCTCCCTGTTACATAATAAGAATAGAGTGTTTATTATCATTCCTATTTGTCTTAGTTACTTTTCTCCTATTAAATTTTTTCTCAATTTTTTTAAAATATCCTTTATTTAATAGTTGAGTCACACTAATTGTTTATATACAATAATCAATTTTAAATATAAATTACTTTTATTTTTTTAAATAGTCCAACCCGACTTGATTACAGATAAATAAAAATTCAATATAACTTTCAAATACCTAATAATGATTAGTTGCAATAAAATTAGATTGAGACTTTAAATGAATCTTACTTGCAATGTTAGATACTCAAATCCAAAGTCATCACTTTAGAGATAGTTTTGCTTAACCATCACATCTGATCTAAAATTGCATGAGCCATTGCAATATACCCAAAAAATTACGGTTATAGGCTTACAATATAAGCAAATCTTCAAAAGCATAATCATTTTATTAAAGAATGTAATTTCAAAATAGCAGCATGTATACAAAAATGATTTTCATGTACACTGGCCAATATGGAAATGTGTATTTTCATTCATAAAAATGATTTAGTTAATCCATGTTTTGTTAAATTAGAATATAAACAATCAAATTTGTCAGTGATTTCTATATGTTTTCAAAAAAAAATTATTAAGCAAATTCGAATAATTAGATCTTTAAAATTAGTACTAATAGCGTAAATAATATTTGGACTCATACACTAATTTCACTTAATCCCTTGTGAGAAATTGCAAAGCATTTTGCATGCTTTGTCCATCTCTTTAATATATACATTGCAAGAATTTTCATTATATTTCTTGATGAAAGAACTTTGAGAGCATGTGAGCATAAAATTCCAGAGAACTCAAACCTCTTACAGTTACACTTCACTCCACCAGTAGATGAGTCATATTGGATAGTATGCTGAAATTATTTTTTTGTAAGGGACAACTTTATATTTAGTAACTTCCTCATTCTGAATAGAAATATGCATACTACTATCATAAGCAATTGATACCTCATATTGGATCATCTTGAATATTGCAGGAGTATAAATTATTGTTGCATGCCTTAAAATTTCTACTTCAAATGACAAAGTTAGACTTCTTTGGGATGCTTTAAAATTTGCCTTTGATTCCTCATACTAACGATCCTCAACCAATCTTTGAAAATGATGGAAAAATCTTAGTAAATCATGTTGGTAACTCACATATTTTTTAATTACGTTGTTCAAGCTTTCACTGCGTTGTGTGGTTGTCATGTTTGCACAAAAGTTCTCTCGACCATAAACTAAAGCCCATTTTTCCTTCAAATCAAATGTTTGCTTCAACCAACTATTATCTTTAAGATTATACTTCGTCAACATATTGTTACAAGCTACGAGAAACTCTTCTTCTTCTTCATACTCATAGATGCAATTATTAAAATCCTTACTAAAGTCTTGAAACTTCCCAAATACAACACTAGGTTTCTTTAGTGCATTCTGATACAAGTGCCAAATACAAAGGCGATGACATGTTTTTGGCCATGCTAAAGCTAAAGCTTTTGCCATTGCTGCATCTTGGTCGGTCAGAATAGTCTGAGGTTTCTTTCCTGACATGGCCTTAATAAAAGTATTAAACAACCAAATAAAGCTTTCAGCAGTCTCATCATATAATAGTGTTGCACCAAAAATAATGCTAAGCTTGTGATGATTCACTCCAACAAACATTGCAAATGGACGACCTTCCATATTTTTTCTATAAGTAGTATCGAAACAAACTACATCACCAAAATACGAATAGTCAACCATCATCCTTGCATCTGCCCAAAAGATATTAGTTATTAAATCATCCTCATCAACTTGTATTGCATAGAAAAAATTAGCATCTTCTAATTGCATTTGTTATAAATACTCTAGCACACCACCTGTATCTCCCGATCTCATTTGAATTGTTCGCTTAGAATGCATATAATTTTTGTAATCATCTGGGATAAATCCAAGATTCTCACAATCGCCAACTCGCCTAGCCATTAATTCTTAACTTGCTTTTGCAATGATTCCAAAGCTATCGGCTAAATTAAGCTCAACTGCTTGAGGAGGAGTTATTTTCCTTTGAGATCTAAGCAAATGACTCTTACTCGGAGTTGTAGTCTTATGTGTATGTTCAACAATAAATTCAGCAACACAATACTTCCCAGTTAAATGACAATTAACTTTCATCCTTACCAAACAACCAAATCTTGTTTGTGCACGAGGATTCCTAACATTAGCCTCTCGTTTATCTTTCCATGATAACCTTCACATGAGCAACAAAATACTCTATTGATTATCTTCCCATCAACGCCTTTGTGCCCTTTACTAATCCTTATACTGAAACCCATGTTATAAGCATAAGAATTATAAAAGGTAAAGGCTGCGTCTTCCGTATCAAATTCCATCCTAACTTTTGGTATACATTCACTAGGAATCTTATCACTTATCTTAGCAATTTGTTTTTTCTCGGGCCCGTCACCATTGTTATTCTCAAATGTTTGATGCTCTCCTTCTGCCATAATTTCTTGTTTATCACCTTCACATGAAAGAAGACAAATAAATCTAATAAAGCTTAATACAATTCATACAAAAGATACAATTTAATCTTGCTTTTATTGATTCTTTTTATAACTAATTCTAAAATTGACAACACCAAAATAATCAAAGAAAATTAAGAACAATAATATTCTGCAAACCAATTCATCTTTTATACATAAGGGAGTGCAATTCAAAGCAAACTTAATAATATGCTAATTGCTATAGTTATAAATAGCTGCAAAAATAAAGATAGGAAGTGCAATTCCAAGCAATCTCAATATTAGAGTTCGGATACACATTAGAAAGAGAATGTATCTCCAACATGAAATTCTATTTCAAAATGTGAAAAGTGATACACCAAGGTGTAGCTTATGGCCAAGGGTATAAATGCAAGGCATATGTCCAACATCAAATTCTCCTAGAAGATGTAGTTGATTTATACCATCCTGTGGCTATGAAGAAAGGTGTAGATCTTGTATTGGACCCTTGTAATGGTTCTATTATCATATATTCACGTGTGAAAGGCGACAGAGGAAAACTTAAACAAGTTTTGTGTAATTTACTAAGCAATCCTGTTAAATTTACAAATTATGGGCACATAGTAGTTCAGGCATGGGCTCAGATTGCAGAACTCAATAATTGCTACTAACCAATATAGTTTCAAAAAACATTTATCATGCTTATTTTATAAGAAAAACGAAGCACGTGATGACCCTAGAAGCCATGAATTCAATCCAACAAGATCCTTATTTTATAGATTTTATGTTTGAAGTGGATGATACAGGAAAAGGAATTCCTAAATAGAATTACAAATTTGTGTTTGAGAATTCCTAAAGAGAAATACAAATCTGTGTTTGAGAATTAAAGAAACATTTCATCAAACAGGTAATGTGCATAAGAGAAACATCTAACTACCCAAAAAAATTTTAACCCATTATGTAATCTCAATCACAGCTTACAAAACATTCATTCAACCCATTCTGTAAGCATGAAAACATAAAGGAAGAACAGAGAATAAAAGAGCTAGAGGGCAATGATGTTTGAGAACAGGAGCTTACTCTTAACAGTAACGTGGAGGTCAAAGTCGTTGCAGGTGAAGGATGGAGGGGTCGCAACCATGGAGGAAGAGGCGGAGGACGGCGCCGGCGCTGGTGAAGGATGAAGGGGTCACAACGGTGGAGGAATAGGTGGAGGACGGTGCCAGCGCTGGTAAAGGACAGAGGGGCTGTAAACGTGAAGAGTGGTTTTTGTCAGAAAGGAAGAAAATGTGCAGATAACAGAGTTAGGTGTTTTTAATTTTTTTTAAACGATGTATATATTATTTTCCATTTGTCAATATTTAAATGGGGGGACAGGAAATGAGACAGGAATAGGGAACAGGTGATCTTCATCCTCGAACTTCAAGATGCCCGGGTTGCATGGACAACTGTCGTTTAACACAAAACTTTTAGTTTAGGAGTATTTTATTTGAAGTAAAAAAACTTTGAATGCAATTAACCAAAGCCAGGCTTCTTTGAGCTTCCAAATATCGGGATCCCTAGCATGATTCTTCCCTAAAATTTACACACAGCACACATACCACATGTACAAACATATTTGTACATTTTGTGGAACACTTGTTTTGTTTTTTTCCCTAATGAATTTCTATTTCATACTTGATTTTAGGTATTATATTTTCAAGTCGTCGTATTATATTTCTAATTCAACTTTGTATTATGTAGAATTAATGAATTTTATTTAATTATTTATTTGGGTAAATTTGTCTTCTATTGAACTTTTGGAGTAATAAAAGTCATACGAATTTATTATTTTTATGTATAAAACTCATGGACATTTGTTATTTTATATTTTTTCTTTCATTAGACTTTTTAAAACTAATATGTTTTAATTTATTCATTTATGTTCAATCAAATTCAAAATTTAAAATTTAATTATCTGTGTCCCTATTTTAATTATTTCAGCAATAGTTTTATAATTTTTTTTACAGAGATAAGATAATATTTTATTATTAAAATGAGGAGCAAAATAAAGTTCCAAACAAAGCAGAAACTGGAAACTTCCAAAATCACTTCCAACATGCATGGAATGATAGCAAATAAGACTCCTCTGACTTACAACATTAACATCGTTATCAACTATGGAACCTCAAAGCAGATTCTCTGGAACCTACGAATATAGAACCTCCGAATCTAGTTAAATTTTGCCTAAATAAAATGTGCTTTGCACATTTACATTAATGTTTTAAATTAATCAAAGGAACCATACGACTAGAGGCTGGAGCTAACACTTTTGATTTGGTATTCACCCCTTGGGGGTGCTTTAGGTGAGATCAGAATGTTTTCAACTCGATCTTTTTGTCGTAAGCTACTCAAAATGTTTCAAAAGGCTGATAATGCGGCTAGCATCGTGGCATGGATCTGGAACCTATCAACAAAGATTTTTTGAATTAGGCTGGGATGTGTTGCTACCGTCCCGAAAAATAACTCATTGTCATTAATGTGAATCTTCACTTCATCATCAGGTGGATTCAGTTCAAGTTTGCAATTGTCAACCATGGTAATGAGATAGGCAATGGTTCACAAAGGAGGAGGACAGGTGGCAATGGTGAGGCAGGGATGACAATTGAACCAAACGCAGCGCAAGGCAACAAGGTCGGTGACGAGCGTGGGCCTAGGAGACTAGACTAGGCAACAAGAACGATGGGTGGTAGTTGTACCGGTAGTGGTGTGGCGATGGAGCGAGATAGACAACAGTGATGAGTGGACGACGGGTTGGGTGGTGGAGCAATAGCCAATGGGCCAAAAGAATCATGACAAGGAAGGACAAAAATCAGACAAAACAAAATGAGGGGAGCCGAACATGGTTGGAGGAAGCAGCACAAACATGAGGTGGCACAAAGGAGGCCCTTGTACAACTATGCGACAATTGTACAAACCCTAGTAGAGATGGAGAAAAAACCCTAACCAAGTGAGAGCATATATATACTTATTCTTTCTTAATCCTCCAGCAATAGCTTTATAATTGTTGTTTTTAAGAATCTCTTATAAAATTACGCTTGTTGAAGTGAGTTAATCATAATTTGCACAATTATTTAATAATAATTTACACAATTATTTAATAAAGGGCACTTTAGAAAAATAAGAAACTAAGTAATTGAAGTGGAGTGATAATAAACAAATTGGAATAGCAATAGACGTTCCCCATTAACATCACATCAAAATCTAAAAAAATTGACTAGGTTCCAATTCAATTACAGGATAGTTGGCAAATTAAACACCATTTTACATGTACAATAACATTATTCCATTAAGTAATGCTACACATGTAGAAATTTTTTGATAGAATTCAATTTAAACTTACCAAGATTCAAGAGTGGTTGTTGGATAAGTCAAGATGATTGGGACTTCTAATGTATCTAAAAGTCAACAATAATGTTAACTCATTTTGGCAACTATTTTAACCAAAAAAAAAAAGAGAAAAGCATTGCAGATAATAATAAATTTACATGATTTTATGAAGTAATTTTTTTTATGAACAGAAACTCCTTGGTGGAGAAGTTAAGGAATAAAAAAGAAACCAACAACAAATGAGATTTTTTTTTATAAAAAAGATGCACCAATGAAAATGACATTGTACCAAAATATCATAGAGAGAAATATTCAGATAATATTGTGTTGTCAACGTTATTTGAACTAGGATAGCTGAGAGGGTAGCCCCAAGACCATTACCCTTGTTGGTGGCATAGAAAGCATGTATCTGCTTGAGAGTGAAATTAAGATTTCGATAGTGATGATGATGACAAGTGAAAGCATATATATATTTTTCTTATACAATGTAATAAAATATGAAACTTAAGGAAAAAAATGTCCATATTTAACATATCAGTCTTGAAACTAAGAGTGTTAGTATAAAAAAAAAGTCATTTTTCTTTTAAGCTCTTAAATTAATCACGCTTGTATTTAAAATTTTTTTGTGTTAGTTTCTCGCCTGATGAACTAGGATAGTAATCTTGCTTGGTATAATTTGAGAACCATAATTATTCCAAAAGCAGTGTTCGCTGTGAAATATATCAATCATCATCATTGTCTTCAACTGTTAAATAAAAAAAAAATTGTTAATATTCTTATGTACGCCCTTCCATATAGTCGATAATAGCCAAATCTTACAGAAGCTAACTTATATACCTTCTCCAATCCATAAATCTGGACTTACAACTTCTCCAATCCAAAGAGGTCTTTAGATTAGAAAAGACATATGGATTGATCATTGTACGATGTGGCTATCATCAAGCGTAAGGAAAAGTACAAAAAAATGTTAACAAAATTTGAGTATTTAATTGTTGAAGACAAGGATGATGTTTGATGTATTTTGTAAGGAATATTATGTAGAAAAAGTTATACTTCTATATAGTTGCCATCATTTCTATCCTAGTTTACCATGAGAGATTCAATACGAAAATCTTTTAACACGAACAAGAGCAATTTATTAAAGATAAAAAAAAATTTACTTTTCTTGATATTGACACTCTCAGTTCCTAAATTCATTCATTAAAAATGAATAGTCTTTCCTTGAATTCCAATGGTATTACATTGTATAAGAAAAATACATTTACTTCACTTGTCATCACAATCACTTCCTAAACCCTAATCCTAACTTTCAACCAAATACCTCAAAAATTATTTTTCTCTCAATTAACTTCTCTCCAAAACTTGATAGACGAGTACAAAAAGACACACACTTGCAGTGTCACCAACAAGGGAAATAGTTTAGGCACTATCCACTCAACTTTTTCAATCCTAATAATGTCGGGCTCATGATTCTATCTAGCATATCCTTTCCATGAGACTCTTGTATTATGTCATTTTCATTGTTGAAATCACTCTTTATATCAATTTCATTCACTTTCAATTTTGTCTTATTCTCTAACTACTCTACCATGTGCCTTCTGTAACACCCTGAAACACATGTTAGACTTGTATATGGATACAGTCGTAGCCTAAATACTTGCTTATCATGGTTGCTTATATATATATTATTAACAAATATAAAGACAATATATACATAAATGCATGTAGTACTCTAGCCACGTTCGATCCCATGCACCTACACCCACGTCCATGCACCACGTCTGGGTCGCATGGGCCATCGAGCTCAGGCAATCATGGCCTTCAATGGCAACAACTTTAAAGGCCACTAGGAGCAATGTTGGGATTGCCATTTTTGCTAGAGGCAACTCCCTAAGGATAGCGCTCAGCGGTGGAAGGGGAGAGAGGATAAAGAAGAGGGAGGAAGAGGGAGAGTGGGCAGAGAACGTGGAGAGGAACGGGGAGAGAGGACGAAGAATAGGGAGAGGAAGGAGGAGAGAAAAACAGAAATGGAATAGAAATGAGCCGCACTCGACTCTTAAAAAAAACCCCATCGAAAATATTTTCTAGCCAATTTTTCAAATTTCCAGCGGCTAATCCTCAAGAATCATAAAAAATCATAACTGGTTCGGTAACGGCATGGCATTTCTGACGGATAATATGCCAGAAATTGTCTGACACTCCTCGGAAGTTGGAGGAATTTTCTGACAAAATTAATCCATCAAAAAATCTCAAAAAATGAAACCAATACATTTACTAACAGGTATTCCATTGAAAATATAAAAAAATATGTGGCGGTCTATGTTTCCAGTGGATTAATTTTTTGGAAATTTATTTCCTTTCATTTATTTTTTTTCTCGACATTTAGTTTTTGGGCTAAAATTTCCAAGATTACTAGTGGCGTGGATTCCGCTGGAAAAATCAGCTGCTAATCGTCGAATTTCTTGTAGTGTATATTTAGTCTTGGTCGACACCAATTAGAGTCACTTAGTGAATTTGGTCTGTGTGGTATGAGAAATAATCTTCTTAAATTATTTTTCAACACCACTTTTTACACTTGGTTAATGATGTATAAATTCGTGGTTAATCACGTACATTAGTCAGTTAATTAGTAAGTCTATAGTTTAAGATTGAAGCTTGGATTTACTCATTAACTAATTAATACATGTGATTACCACGAATTTATACATTATTAACTAAGTGTAGAAAGTGGTGTTAAAAAATGATATAGGAATATAGAGATTGGTTTGGTATTGGTTTCCTTGTTAACAAGTTTGGTTGCCTCAGACAAAATCATGGTGGATGGCATCCCCTCATGTTAAGATCACTTTTTTTTAAAAAAAATAAATAAATCAGAATATCATTTGTAAGAGGTGAGTCCTAGTAATTTTTAAAATCTTTATAATTAATATTATATAGTTAATTTTAACTTGTAGGACTCAATGATTTTTTTAAAAAAAAATTCCAACTATATTACTCTTTGTTTTGACTTATTAATTTCTGTCATCTTATTAACTTTTTTCTGCATCAAAATACAATTAATATTTTTACTAAATACATCACACACACACATATATAACAGTCAAGTAAAATTTTTCCACATCAACGCATTTGAAATAAATTTTGAATAAGACACGCTTTCTATATAAAAAAACTCTCATGAAAATCTTCACAAGGTATGGGCATAAATATTTAAAATTCTTCCGATCAAAAAATATTTTAAAATTCTTAAGTGAAAATTTTAACTTACAAATAAAAGAGCAGATAAAAAAAACTTGCAAATGAAAGAATAAGATATTAGATATTTTGGGAAAGTTTTTCATCATAATAGAATGTATTTGCAGCACACAAAAAAAAAAAAAGAGTATGCATTGTACACTTTTCTAGCTATAATTAAAATAGAAATAATAATTTTCCATATTTAGTTCCGACAAAGAAGAAAGCGAGTAATTTTCCCTATCTAGTATTTTTTTTTCTATGAAGAAAATAATATCAGATGGTTCTATCTAATAATTTAATATCGCAAAATTTTATAATGAGTCATCTAGTTAAAGTTTCCCTCCCTGGTTTAAATTTTCCATATAATATGTGCATGACTTCATGGTTTACAGACACACTTTTCAATGGATATCGGCATATAATTTATTTATTTATTTTATTAAACTTAATGGAATTTTTTACTAGGAATAAAAGGAGAATCAAAGTCCCAAGCACAAGAGAAACCGGTGTGCGCTTAAGACTTCTAACAATTTGGAAGTATAATTATTGTGCTCACAATTTTATTTTTTTAATCTAAGTACAAATATCTAACCTCTAAAACAACTCAATATCTTTAACAGAGTTATTAGAGTAGCACAGATTTTAAGGACTACAATTTTTTTTTTAATATTTTTTCCAAAATACGGATCACACTTAGTCATGATAGCATAGATCTTATTGGTTTAGAGTAGTCCATCAAAACTAATCTTTGTTATTGACAGTTTTTCCTGTAGCTTCTTCTCGTCAAGGTATACGATCTTGTCGTCATATTTCATTGGAAATTATTACTATTGTTTTTGTCCACTGACGTTGTTATCGCCAGTTAGCAAGGTCACTATGAGTGAAGTCACCATGGCTGCAAGGGATGCTAGATCCGCCAGAGAAGAAGACACGAGCAATTAGACGAACACCTGATATGGCCAAGGGATCATATGAGACTGTCAAGCACCACCACACACAGACACAGGAGACCACGGCCAGATGCTCTTATATATATATATATATATATAATATATATATATATATATATATATATATATATATATATATATATATATATATATATATATATATATATATATATATAAAGGCCAACCCAATGATAGCTTGTTGGGGGTAAAATCACATGTTCTAATTCGACGAAGATATTTTTGACTGTCGGATGATAACATTGAGATATTCGATGACGAAGAGATTTTCGACAGTCGGATGATAATATTGAGATATTCGATGAATAAAGGTTTCGACAGCTGGATGATAACATTGAGATATTTGATGAAGAGATTTTCGACAGCTCGATGATGATGACATTGAAGAAATTTTCTAATGTGTTATAGTCAAATATTAATTTTTGTCGAAAAATCTCAGTTGCTTTCAGTTATTAGTCTTGAATTCGACAGCTAGATGGTGATCCAAGTAGTGGCTAACTCTCAAATGGTCAAGGGTTTGTTTCGTCGAAAATAAAGTTACCAATTCTGAATTTGACAGTAGTTGGTTATTGTCGAAAGATTTCATAACTGCTCTCAATTGAGCAAAATATTAGTATAGAAAAACGTGGCATAACTGCCATGAACATGGTTAGTTTTTAGGAGTTAGTTATTTTTTATATTTTGCTTATAAATACTAGTATTCACGATGTACAAAAGGTGGTTTTACTGGATATACAATCCTAACATCTCACTCAAGCAGATTAATGGATTTGACTCCAAGTATGACTTCCATTTTCATTCTCAGCAATTTATATTAATGCAATGTCTTTTTAAATTCTTTATTTTCAAGCATTGTCCTTTAAATTTCTTTACTCTGTTTGCACTTTAAATTCATGCGTTTTACATTTTCTGTACTTTAAACTTAATGCAATTTTACATTTCCTGCATTTAAACTTTTTGCACCTTTATTTTCTGCATTTTAATCTTCAGCACTTTACATTTCTTGCAATTTACTTTCTCTACAATTTAAAGTTTCTTTGCACGTTACATTTTGCACGTTACTCATCAATTTCTTAAAAGCTCCTTTTCAAATTAGATTACCACATAACTCTGAACCCACATTCGACTGATAAAATATATTTGTTTATTGGAATTTGTCTTATACCAAATTCACCTATAAACAAATTGGCACCGGTGGGACGAGTTCAGAGTAACTCGTAGTGTCATAAACCTCTTCATAAGAAGATGGTTTTATGCGTTTAAGAAGTGGAAAGTTAGTATTTTCTTGCCCTTCTCAAGATACACAAATTATGAGTAACGCAAATAACCAGGTGTCGAATGCACTTTCAGTTGAAGTTAGTGTGCCACCTTCGACAGCCGTTACTGCGTCACCTTTAACCGTTGTTAGTACGGGTCCTATGGTTGCTATAATAGCAACTGGTACTCTCAAAAGTAACCCAGTGCTAGAACAAGTGGTGTCTGGAGTAACTCAGTCATCACCAAATCAACCAAGTAATCAAAGTGTAATGAACTCAAATTCAAGGTTAGCACCATAATATGGTTTGCCACCAAATTATATCCCTCATGTGTTAGCACAAATGGGACTTGGTTCTACTTTGGCTAATACTATAGGTCAAACGATAGCCTCACAAGGCCAACCACAAATAAGTTCGGCTTTAGCAAGTTTTAATGGTCAACGAATAGGAGTTGCAAGTTCAAGTAATCCAACTCTTTTTCGACAGGAGAGATTGAATTTGAGACTTATATTTCCAAATATGTAGAGAGATATTCCTCATAATGTAACTGGGCTAACTACAAATTCTTTGGCCAATTTTCGACAACAAATGGATGAAAGTAATCATGAAATGATGCATATGTTCACTCAGTAAATGGATGTTGTGATTACACCAATCATGGAAAAGACAAATAATGCTTGCAGTGCATTGGCCCAGTAAATGGCAAGGCTAAATCAAGCTTTGGGGATAGGTGAATTGGCCAATGAAAATGTGCAAGAAACCCAGCCTAGAGTAAACAGAGAAATAGTTATACCTCAGGAAAATGGGGGACAAAATCAATGAAACCTAGAACAACCTAGGCAAAATGATCAGCCACACTTGGAATATGGTAATGTCCATATGCTCTGTCGAGGTGATGAGGATCAAATGCCTAGAAATGGTGCAACCATGAGATTGCTTCTACAAAATCTTAGGGGGCACCAAGTAATTGAGCAAAATATAAACCAAGTAGTGGAACAGGTGCTGAATAGATTTGGGTTCAATGTTGGATATGTCAACCAACCCTATTTTGTTTCAGCGTTTCCTGAGTGGGTACAACAAGCAGAATTGCCTAGAGGAATTAAAATTCCTAAACTTTCAAAGTTTGCTAGTGAAAATGGAGAATTGACCGTCGAACATATCGTACGGTATACAATAGAAATGGGAGAATTAGCCACTATTGAAGGCCTCAAAATGAGATTTTTCCCAAGCTCCCTTACTAAAAATGCATTTTCTTAGTTTTCGACATTGAGACCAAATTCGATACACTCTTGGACTTAATTAGAAAGAAGTTTCCATGATTAATTCTTCAGAGGGGATTTGAAAGTTGGACTTACAGATCTCTTCAATATTAAGATAGTGTATAATGAAACAATTGAAGATTACTTATCTAGGTTTCGACAAATGAGGAGTAGATGTTTTACTCCTATACCTGAAGCAGAAATAGTGAAAATTGCTGTAAAAGGTTTAGACTATTACATAAGGAAAAAGTTAGTGAACCAACATTTAGTTGATCTTACTCAACTAGGTGAAAAGGTTAGGCAAATAGAACAACTAAAAGCTGAAAAGGTTCATAAACAAAAGAGATTCCTTAAAAGGGAGAAAGTAGCATTCGTCAGATTAGGTAAATCCGACAATAAAACTGAAATTAGCAATGACGAATTTGAAGTCAACATTGTTGAACTTCAGAATGGTCCTCCTTATGTGTGTCGGGCTCTCCAGCCTACAAGAAATAAGGAAAAAATGAGTTATGTCAATAGAAAAACATATACATTCGACGTAACAAGAACCGACAAAATCTTTGATTTATTATTAAAAGATAAACAGATTAAATTGTCGAAAGGCCATAAGTTATTAAAATATGATGAAATAAAAGACCGAAAATATTGTAAGTTTCATAACAATTTTGGTCATGTTGCTAACGAATGTATTCATTTCAGAGATTTGATTCAGAAGGTACTAATGGATGGGCGTTTGAAGTTTGCTGACAAGCCTAAGGCAGATATGAAAGTTGATACAGATCCATTTCAGGCTGGGATTTCATACGTCAATAAACAGGTTCCTTTAAATGTTGGAATGATCAACATAAGGAATTTACAGGGATTCGACATTGACATAGAAGATGCAATGGATGTTTATCCCAAACCAGAAGAATCTCTTGAAAATTTCCTTGAAAGGAAGAAAGAAAAAGGCAAAGTAAGGTTGTGTCCAAGATGCAATGCAGTGTATGATGAATTTGCTGCAAAGAAAGCTGCTGAGGAGCAAAAGGATAATTCACAAGGTAAAAAGAAGTTTTTCGACAAGAAAGTTGGAAAACCACAACAGCCCTTCAATACTCCAAAGCCAGTTTATACTCCAAAGCCGAATCTAGTCTATATGCCAAGGCCTAATATGAATGGCTGGTTGGTTGAGTCATCTAGTGGATCTATGGGGAGCAATGCATTTCCCAGGAGTTGCGTAAGACCAGCTAGGACCAGAGTACCACCTGCCAATGTTGCTATAAATAGATGGATTAAAAATTCTGCAATGGCAAGTTACACGTATTTTCGACAAAATGTGGCTGCCAAGAAGAATAGGTTTCAGAAAAATCAACCATTCTAGAATGAAGATTACAAATATGGTAGAATTGACCAAGATGAAGTTTTGATTAGCCAGGATGTAGTAGGGCCATCAAAGTCTTTACCAATGTCAAAAAGTCGAAAAAGAAGGTTGCAGAGGTTGAGACAGACCCAGAAGAGAATGAATTTGGCTGAAGGTTTAGTTATCAAAGAACAACCAACAAAAATGAGATGTTTAGTAGTCGAGGTTAAGCCAGCACTTGATGAAAATAAAGATGACAAGAAATTGAAGAGTATTGTCAGAAAAGAATTTGTAGATACAAGGGGGGCCATCCCAGCTGAGCCGACAACAAATGAAGTTGAATGGTCGAATGGGAATAACAATCTCCGACAAGAAAAACTTACAGAGATAAAGAAAGGGAAACAAGTTCAAGGGCCTACTTCAAACAAAATTAGAAGGAAATGACTGATTGGACTTATAGCAGCAGAAAAAGATGCAAAGGAAAATAATCTGGCAGGTAATGAAAGTAAAGACATGGCTAGGTTGAAAGCTGAGAAAATGATAAGAGGAATAGCTGGGAACAAAAGTAATAGTGATGATGAAGATTAGTCGAAGGAAGAAATCTTAAAAGTTCTGAAAGATCCTGACCAAAATGTTGAGTGGAAAAAGAAAATGCTCGACATGATCAAAGGGAAAAGAGATTTGGAAAAGCCTGATTGTCAAATTATAGATATGGATTTGACAGTTGATGAAGTTATTAAAGCCTTGACTGATCTAGATGATCTTTTAGGCTTTGGTGATAATGAACAAATCGACATGGATTTCAATCTAGACAAGGATCTGGATGACATCATAATGGCTATGGATAGTAGTTTGCCGTCGAAGGAGTACCTCAAGCTTGGTGGATATAAAAGTCATGAAGAGTTAGATGAAGAGGGATTCTTGAAGTCAATAAATGTGAACTTGATTTCCGTCATACCTGCTGAATTCGAAGGATATCACGAAATTGAATATATAGAAGAGAATGAAGAAGACTTGGATAACCTCGATAATCATTGGCTTTTCTGTCAAGATAATATGTTAACTGTGTTCGACAATACAACATATTTTGAAAAGCCAATAGAGGAACAAAAGACTTATCTCCGCCCATTGCACATCAAGGCTTTGCTAGAAGGCAAGCCGGCAAATAGAGTCTTGATAGATGGAGGAGCAACTATCAATCTGATCCCAAGGGCAATGTTAAAGAAACTTGGGAAGAATGAGTCTGATTTGATGGCAACTAACATGATTGTTACTGATTTCAGTGGCAAAACTTCCCCGTCAGACGGAGTAGTGATGTTGAATATACACGTTGGATCCATTGAGAGATCGACATTGTTTGTAGTAATTCTAACAAAATCTAGTTACAATCTTCTACTAGGGAGAGATTGGATACATGCCGTTGGAGCAATACCATCGACGGTTCATCATAAACCTATTCTTTGGAATGCAGATGATTAGGTGGAAATAGTAGAGGTAGATGACAGCCCTTTCTATTTACAATAGCTTCATGTCGATTTTAAAATCTATGCACCAAATGTCAAGCCAGTCACGGCAAATAATGGAGTTATCGACAAAAATGCACTTGAAACATGCTTAATGGATCAGATTGGCATTCGATTAATGAATAAGGCTGAAATGGATCGGCCAAGCACTAGCCACGAGTGTTAATCAGTTGGATCGACTGTCAGTTTATTTGGCCGACAAGGCTGTGTACACTACTGAAGGTGTATTGTCGGATTGCATAATAGATGACAGTCCTTTGGGTTTTGAGAAAGGACTTGATGAAAGATAAGGTGTAGAGGTGGAAGATCCTTTGGAAGATATAAACTTAGGCTCTGAAACAAACAGAAGACCTATATTTGTGAGTTCATTTTTGCCAAAAGAGTTCAAAGAAAATCTTGTTGAATTAATTAGGGAATATAACAATTGCTTTGTGTGGGATTACGTTGAAATGCCTGGTTTGAGTAGAGATCTTGTCGAGCATAGACTGCCATTGAAAGAAGGTTGCAGACCTGTAAAGCAAGCTAATAGAAGATTTGCACCTGAGGTGATTTTGAAGATAAAGGAAGAGGTCGAAAGATTGCTCAGAGCCAAGTTCATCAGAACAACCAGGTATGTCGAGTGGCTTTCTAATATTGTTCATGTAATTAAGAAAAATGGCAAGTTAAGAATATGTGTAGATTTTAGAAATCTAAACACTGCTACACCTAAAGATGAATATTCAATGCCAATTGCGGACATGTTGGTTGATACCGCATCTGGACATGAATTGTTAAGTTTTATGGATAGTCATGCAGGTTATAATCAAATCTTTATAGCCGAGGAGGACGTGTCGAAAACTGCCTTAAGATGTTTAGGAGCTATTGGGACATATGAATGGATAGTCATGTCTTTCGATTTAAAGAATGCAGGGGCCACCTATCAGAGAACAATGAATACAATCTTCCATGACGTTATTAGAAAATTTATGGAGGTGTATATCGACGATGTCATTGTCAAGTCAGAAAAAAAAGAGAGCCACTTGACAAACTTGAGGCAGACATTCGAAAGGATGAGAAAACACGGCCTCAAGATGAATCCAGAGAAATGTGATTTTAGAGTGTCGACTGCTAAATTCTTGGGTTTTTTAGTCCATAAAAAGGGTATTGAGGTGGACAAGAATAAAGCCAAGGCAGTTTTGAAAACCGTACCTCCAACAAATAAAAAGGAATTACAATATTTCCTGGGGAAGGTGAACTTTTTAAGAAGATTCATTTCCAATTTGTCGGGAAGAACCAGAATTTTTGCCTCATTAATCAAGTTGAAGGCTGAACAAAACTTTGTATGGGAGTCTTGTCATCAAGAAGCATTCGACCCAATTAAACAATATTTGACAAACCCTTCGGTCATGATGCCTCCAGTGCCTCATAGACCGTTGAAATTATATATATCAGCGTCAAATGATACTATAGGTAGTATGCTGGCTCAAGATGAGAATGGTGTCGAGAGAGCTATATATTATCTTAGTCGAGTTTTAAATGATGCTGAAAAGAGATATAGTGTAATAGAGAAAGTTTAGCATTATATTTCTCATGTACTAAACTTAAATATTATATGATGCCTTGTAATGTATTGGTTATGTCGACAACTGATGTAATAAAGTATATGTTGTCAAAACCAATATTAAATAGACATATTGGTAAATGGACCGTTGCTTTGTCAGAATTCTCTTTACAATATGTTCCAATGAAAGCTGTCAAAGGCCAAGCAATTGCTGATTTTTTGGCTAACCATCCATGCTTGGATGTTGATAATATAAATTCCGTTGGGTTAAAACTTTAGCGCTTATATTTTGATGGCTCAAGGCATCAAAATGGAGTTGGAGTAGGAATTTTAATTGTTTCTCCTCAAGGTACTTCAACTAAATTCATGTTTGAACTTAAATATACATGCTCAAACAATGAAGCTGAGTATGAAGCCTTAATTGTCGGGTTAGAAATATTAATAGAAATGAAAGCATGTAATGTGCATATTTTTGGGGATTCACAGTTAGTCATTAAGCAACTCACACAAGAATATAAATGTGTCAGTTATAATTTGACTAAATATTGTGTTGTGGCGAGTAAGTCAATGAAGAGATTCGATGAAGTTATTATCGAACATATCCCTAGAAATTTGAATGAAGAGGCTAATGAATTAGCACAGATAGCCTCTGGGTATAAAATTTCATCCAAAGTCCTGACAAATCTAATGGAGATTAGAGAACTTTTATATCCATTAGAAGAAAGAGATGTACTACAAAATGATATTTCAATAGTTAATGATTGGAGACAGCTAATATTAAGCTATTTGGAAAATCCAAGTCAAAACGTGGACAGGAAGCTCAAATACAGAGCGTCGAAATTTGTAATATTAGGAGGGGCTTTGTATAGAAAATCTATCGATGGAAATTTAGAGGTCTGCTTGGGTGAAACAGAGGCTTATATTGCCTTAGCAGAAGTCCATGAAGGAATTTGTGGAGCTCATCAAGCAGGTGATAAAATGAAATGGGTCCTTCGATGACAAAGGTATTATTGGCCTACGCTAGTAAAGGATTGTATAATGTTTGTCAAATCTTGTGAAGAATGTCAAAAACATGGCCATATACAGAACGTTCCTGCTAGTGAATTACATTCCATTGTTAAACCTTGGCCTTTCAAAGGATGGACTTTGGAGATAATAGGCCAAATTCATCCTACATCATCGAAAGGACACAAGTATATTTTAGTTGGAGTTGATTATTTTACAAAATGGGTTGAAGTTGTAGCCTTAAAAGAAGTTACCCAACAAGAAGTAATTGATTTTATAGAAGACAATATATTTTGTAGGTTTGGAATACCACAAACTTTGACAACTGACCAAGGAACAGTGTTCATTGGAAAGAAAATTGTCGAATATGCCAATTCTAGAAAAATTAAAATGATTACGTCGACCCCATAATATGCTCAAGCAAATGGCCAAGTAGAGGCCACAAATAAAATAATCATAAGTTTGATAAAAAAGCATATTGGTTGACAGCCTAGAAATTGACATAATACTCTTAATCAAATTATATGGGCATATAGAAATTCACCAAGAGAATCGATGGGCACTTCACCATATAAGTTAGTTTATGGTCATGATATAGTGTTACCAGTTGAGATTAATCTTCAATCAATTCGGATTCAGAAACAAGACGAGTTAACAATTAAACATTATTGGGACTTGATGTTTGATGAATTAAACGAATTAAGTGATGAAAGATTAGTTGCTTTAGAAAATTTGATTCGACAAAAAGAAAGAATTGTGAAGTTTTACGACAGTCAAGTTAAGTATAAATCTTTTAAGATTGATGACTTGGTTTGGAAAGTAATCTTACCCATGGATAAGAGTTGTCGAGAATATGGGAAATGGTCTCCAAAATAGGAAGGACCATTTAAAATTACTCAAGTGTTTTCTGGGAATGCTTATGCACTTGTCGAAGTTAATTCAGGTTTGAGAATTAAGTCCATTAATGTCAAATATTTGAAGCCATATAAACCGACAATGTGTGAAGTAAAGATTCATAATGATTAAAAATAAAATTTCATTCATATATTCGACAATTACAAGTTACATGAAAATATTGATATTACAACTTGTTGAAGTTGTTAGAATATTACAGAGAAAAATAGATCTATTCTAAATAAACCAGAAGCTTCTCCCAAGTTGAGGTATGAGTTTCAATTGAGCTCGTGGGATCGGAGGAAGAGGAAGAAATAGACGACTTTTAACTTATCCTGGACGAGATGATGGTTGGCCGTCTACTCCCTGATGAGTCACCCATATCATAACAACCATGTTTTAGAAACAACGGGTTGTTACAATGATTACTGAAGCTCATCAAGAACATTACAATTCTTACTGAAGCTCAAGATAAACACACCATTAATACAGAGTCCTTCTTCCATTTTTCCCATTGAGAGAAGAGGAAATTATCTGAAGACACGGTGAAAGTCGCTGAGAAATGAGAAGGAAAGGATCAGAATGAACTCTTTGATCATAGCGTCCCAAGGAACATTATTTATAGGGGATCTTTACTGATAAGGTTAGTGTTCAATGTTTTTTAACTTGCATTTTATTAATTATAATATTTATGATGCACAGTTATGAGATACATTGAAAAGAGACGGGTCAAAGAGTATTTAAGTGTATAGAGTTACGGAGCAACAATAAAAATGTGTTGGAATTGATCAAAGGGAATGTTTATTAAGTATTGGCCTAGAACGCCATACAAATCTTGTTGGATTACTAAACCGACAGTTAACTAAAAGGGGGAGGAGGAAATACATTCAAGTACTTCTCAAAACTTCCCAAGAATCTTTCAAAGATTGTGTGTCGGCACAAGCTGTGTCATAATCTACTTCAAGGGAGTTTATCTTTGCCAGCACTGTTTTGGCTTTGACAACCCATTGTTTGGTGTTGTTAGCAATACTTTGTTGCCTAGCAGTCCCTTGTTGCAATGCCATACTAAGCTTTTGCTTTCGACGATGAAGTTTCTTCAAGTTTTTTCTCCAAGCCTTCAATTTCCTTGTCCAGTTTTGCCTCCTTATTCTTTCCTTCAATATGATGACCTTTTAATTTGGTTATCTCATTCTTCACGTCAGTCAGCTGCTTTAAGATTCTGGATTTTTCTTGAATTTTTTCATCATAAGCAGCAATGATTCGACGAATGATAGGCATGTTTAAGGACAAATTATGGAGAAGATCTTTCACAATCGAAGGAAGAGCTCGATTGGTTATAGGAAGTTGTTGGGAAAGGGGTTCCAATTCAATCACAATAGCCATCATCCTTTCCCGAAGAGGTTGATCAGAACTTAAATGTTCAAAGGAATAGGTGAAGGCGTTCTTTAACTTAGCTAATAGTTCAATGACATGAGAGACACTAGAATCTTGTCCTTGCTGTGTAGAAGAACGAGCTGACTGAGGAGAGCTTCGGTGATTACCCGACAACATGGATATTATTTCATCCAAATCTACCTCCATGTCTTCAATATTTTCTGATTCTGCGACAATTAAATTTGTCGAAGAAGGTGGAGGTGAATTAATAGGTGCAGTTTCAGCTATAAGGCTATCCATGTCGAATTTGACTGTGAAAATTTGGACAAGATTACCTTTATTTGGCTAAGAACTCTCTGCACTTGTAGGGATTTGAATTTTTTTTTCAAGCTCGTGGCAGTTTGAATTTCTGTCAGAAGAAGCAAAGAAACATCAAGAGTTGGAGAAGTTTGAATTTCTGAAAAAGGATTCTCGTTATCCTGTCTAGCAGGACTGTCGGGGTTCTCAAAAGATGGGCTTGAAGACTCGATGAATTCGACAGAAGAGATGGAAGTAGAGTCACCAGTCTGTATTCGACACAAAATTTAGTTTCAACAAGTTGAGATAAAGTTTTAAATTTTGGTCATGAAATACCTTAGGATGTTGATAAGGTATTGGTGTCGGATTGGAACTAGAAGATAAGATTAAAATTTATCTTTCTTTCAGCAATGTTGAAAGAAAAATTTTGGAGGGGCACCTGTTGGGAGTAAAATCACAAGTTCTAATTCAACAAAGATATTTTTGACAGTCGGATGATAACATTGAGATATTCGACGACGAAGAAATTTTTGACAGTCAGATGATAATATTGAGATATTCGACGAATAAGGGTTTTGACAGTCGGATGATAACATTGAGATATTCGACGAAGAGATTTTCGGCAACTCGATGATGATGACATTGAAAAAATTTTCTAATGTGTTATAGTCAGATGTTAATTTTTGTCGAAAGATCTCAGTTACTTTCAATTATTAGTCTTGAATTTGACAGCTAGATGGTGATCCAAGTGGTGGCTAACTCTCAAATGGTCAAGGGTTAGTTTCGTCGAAAATAAAGTTATCAATTTTGAATTCGACAGAAGTTGGTTATTGTCGAAAGATTTCATAACTGCTCTCAGTTGAGCAAAATATTAGTCTAGAAAATGTGGCATAACTGCCATGAACATGGTCAGTTTTTAGGAGTCAGTTATTTTTTATATTTTGCCTATAAATACTAATATTCACGATGTACAAAGTGTGATTTTACTGGATATACAATTCTAACATCTCACTCAAGCAGATTAACGGATTTAACTCCAAGTATGACTTCCATTTTCATTCCCAGCAATTTACATTAATGCAATGTCTTTTTAAATTCTTTATTTTCAAGTCTTGTCCTTTAAATTTCTTTACTCTTTTTGCACTTTAAATTCATGTGTTTTACGTTTTCTGCACTTTAAATTTACTGCATTTTTATATTTCCTGCATTTAAACTTTCTGTACCTTTATTTTCTGCATTTTAATCTTCAGCACTTTGCATTTCTTGCAATTTACTTTCTCTTCAATTTAAAGTTTCTTTGCACTTTACATTTTGTACGTTACTCATCAATTTCTTAAAAGCTCTTTTTCAAACGAGATTACTACATAACTCTAAATCCACATTCGACTGATAAAATATATTTGTTTGTTAAAATTTATCTTATACCAAATTCACCCGTAAACACAGCTACAACAAGAATCACTAGTAGGGAGGGTAAATGAGGCCACACATTGAAGCAGAATATAAGCTAGAATTAAGCACGACTATAGCTGCTCCCGAAGGAGATGCAAAGGCATTGTATGTGGAGTTGGAGGCTATACAGGCAGTGACAGATCCATGAATTTTGGGTAATGGGAGCAAAGTTACGTTTTCATATTTTGAAAACGTTGAATGTTTTTTTTATTATCAATACTATTAAATATTTCTTTCTTTATTTATGTAACTAAACAATCATTCTATAATATTATATAAATTTTACTTTTTATTATTATAAATGTATTAATTTATCTAAATATAAAAATAAAAATTACATATATAAAAAAATATATAGTTATATAAAATTAAAACAAAATAAGAATATGTGGCCCTACTATTTTACACCTAAGTTCATCCGTGTATCAGGGGCGGCTAGGAGCCCAACAGAGAAAAGTTTGTGAACAACTTTTAGGAAAAAGGGTAGCCAAGTAATTTACTTATTTGTGGGACACACATTGGTTTATCTATTTATTTATTTGTGGGGATCTGCATGCGTGTACACCCACACACATATAATAATGATAGTTTAAATGAAAAAAATCAACACGTGTTAATATGGGGCTTAGTTTTAGATAAGAAAAATTATATATGAATATTGATTCTAATTGATTAAAAAATATTGATATTAGATAATCAATTACGATATATATTGTTGCATTGTTTCCTTATTGAATAACTTAGATAATCAATTTTGGATTCAAATAGGGTTAGGATATATGCTTTAGCTATAAATTGTTCAAAGCAAGAAAGCTCACAACATCATTATCTTTGTTTCATTTATGTATTAGAAGCTGTTTAGAGAAGATGTTGGACAATGCGTTTACTGACAAGCATATAAATAGAGTTTTCTATGTTATTGATTTCATGTATTTTCTTTAATTATTCTTTCACTTTTAGTTAGCGTATGTTTGTTTTATATATTAAAATTATTATATGAGTTTGTTTTGATGGATTTATTTCAATTCAATAAAAATTTAGATTAATTATAGATACAAGATTATAGTATATTAAACATATTGTATTCAAGAAATAGATTAAGAATGTGTATTTGACATGATTCTGAAATTCATTATTCTTCAGTGAAAAGATCAAGAATGAAACATCTTGTGAGAGAAAAATTGCCCTTTACCTGGTAGGTTTTCTGTACGTGTAAAAAACTATCTAATGGGAAGACAATTTTATTTACTTATCAGATGAGAGTAAGGACCTCTCAACAGGCTACAAATGAATAGTCCAACCCATCACGAGTCATTCACAACAAAAGCTCAATTACAATATTCATAAATTGACCAAGTACTATATTATAGAACATAATTTCATAATTAATATATATCAATGATTTAAATAATATTTTAATTGTTAATTAATGCTAATCCACATAACATATATATTTGAATTAAAAATTCAACAATTCTCCCACTTGGATAACATTAGTCAATCATTAAAATACAAGAATCATTAAGACTAGAATACCTACTATGGTCAAAGCACATGTCAATCAACAGTCTAAGAAACATAAGCTTTAATGCTGCAGAAATAGTATCTGATAGGAAAGTAAATCATACATGTTAAATGCTCATATTTCACATAAATAATAATGAATATAGAAAACATAATTAATTAAGAGAAATATGCAATCTAATAATGGTCCAAGCATTTGAAAATGCTATAAGAGATATGATAATAAAAATGACGTCATCTTATACATATCTCATAAGAATGACAATAAGAATATAAAATTTCAGACTCTTACTAACCCAAAACATCAAAAGACTTAACTAAACTTATATGAGATACGTGATTTTGAAAAGTTCCAACAGTTAAGCCTTTAGTTAGTAGATCTGCTAACATGTTCTCTGTAGCAAGATGCTCAATTCGAGTCTGAAAGTCCAGAATTTTCTCTCTAACAAATATATATTAAATATCAAAATGCTTTGAGCGAGAAGAACTTCTGTTGTTTTGAGAGAAATGCACAGTAGCAGTATTGTCGCAATATATCACTAGTGGCTTAGATATGCTTTCAACAATATGAAAGCCAGAGATTAAGTTTTTTAGCCATATGACTTAACAAGTAGCCTCATAGTGATAATAACATATTTTATATATTAATAAACCCTTATTTTTAGTCATTTACACTCTCCATGTACTTAATTGATTAAGCCTGATTATGTTTTGTAAGTTTGGACTCAAATTGGACTTAATTGATTTTTTCAACACTATTTTGGTCTTATATTATTTCTGTATTTTAGTCATATCTTGAGTTTTAGATGTGTGATAATTATGTATCTTACTTTTTAGGAAAGATAAGAGAGAGTTTTACAACTTTCATGAAGAGCTCCAGGGCTCAATCGGACATCTAGTGGAGTTAAATGGGCTTGGAAGTCAGAACGCGAGTTTTGTGACTGGAACCAGAACAGTGTGTAGTAATCAGAGCATAACTCGAGCTGTAGAAACTTCCTTGGGCTGAAATTGGTATACTTGAAAGTTAAAACTCATATCTACAACTTTCATGAGAAAACAAAACTCAGATTGGACTCCTTGAATGTGATATTGGGCTTTGAAGTCAAAACAGAGGTGTTGTACTTGGACCTAAATACTGTTCAGTAATTGGGTCATATCTCGGACTGTAGGTGGCCTTTGGAGCTGAAACTAGTGCCATTGGAAAGATAAGACAAAATGCTATAACTTTCATGAAGACCATTTTGCCATTTTCTGACGTCATCCATGAGATCAAAACTGAATGATTTCAGAGACAAAGAATCTCACTAATTTTTCACTCATCAACTCACTATTTGGCATTTTCCACTCATCCATTCACTCATCCACCTACTCTTAATCAGCCCCCTTATCATTTTGTATTCCTAATCTTCTATAAAAGGCACCATTGGCTGATCATTTAGTACTCTTGGTGTTAGGCTTAGTTTTTAGAAGTTATGGTCATGTTTGTTTATTGTTTTCTTTTGTTGTAATTTTCTCTTGCTCTAAATTAAAGTTATGTTCATCTTTCTCTTCTTCTCTCTTTCTTTCTTCTTGTTTATGGGTAACTAATCTTTATCTTACTTAGGTGAAAGAGTGAAGCTCTTGGTAATGAAATAAGGTTAGATTATTCTATTTCTTGTGCTTAAATAATATATTATCAAGTGGACATTATATATGTTATATTTTGTTTCCAATCAATTTAGAAACCTTCTTTGTATAATGAAGATCTTGATTTATTATAGACAAGAGGATTGACACAGTGAATGCATGAACTCATTTACAAATGTTGGTAGATAATTAAAGGAATCATAATATAACTGCATATATAATTGAACTTTGAATGTTATATTTTCTCAATTGAAACTTCCTTTATGTGTAGATTTCTATTGAGTTATAAAGAGAAATAATCTTATCTTTAATTTATTACCAAGAGTGGATCTTCTAACTCAAGCAAATTCTTTTTCATCTGTAAATAACTTTTATTACCTTTGGTGTTATGACAAATCTTTTTCTTACCTCAAATAATTTCTCTTCATCAATTTCCTGTGGATCGACCTTGGACTCCCATGAATTTATTACTTGAGACAACCTACACTTGAGTTTGCATCCTTTAATCCACATCACATAGCAAGCAATATACTCTGCCTCCATGGTAGAAGTAACTGTAAGAGTTTGTTTGACACTCTTTCAAGAAATAGCTCCTCCTGCCATCATAAAAATAGAGTCAGAAGTAGACTTTCGGTCGTTAGGACAATCTGCGAAATCAGAATCAGAATAACTAATGACTTGAAGTTGATTAGACTTCTTATATGTCAACAAAAAATCTTTGGTTCCCTGCAAATATCTCATGACCTTTTTCACGGCTTTCCAATGACCCAAACCTGAGTTGCTCAAGTATTCCCTAAAGCATTAACAACAAAAGCAATATCGGGACGGGTACAAACTTGAGCATACATTAAACTACTAACAGCAGAAGCATATGAGACTTTTTCCATTTCAACTATCTCTATATCATTTTTAGGACATTGAGATTTAGAGAGTTTATCACATTTTTGAACAGGTACAACACATGGGGAGCAAGAATGCATGTTAAACCGCACAATTGAGAATCTTTTCAATATATCCTCTCTGAGACAATCCAAGAATGACACGTGACCTATCATGGTAAATCTGGACGTCAAGAATAACTGAAGCATCACCAAGGTCTTTCATATCAAAGAAAGATACTGGCCCTTCTGAGCTTTATCAAAAGTAGTGAATTTCTCACCAACAGATTTCAAAAATTCCTTAGCCTTCTCATTGTCTAGAATGCTTTGTCTAATTGACTTCTCCATAGTGTATTTCATCACCTTAAGACACATCATGTTTGAGTGTTCTCATTTTTCACGAGAAGCCTTTTCAGCAGCAGTGGACTCATTAGTAAGAGCAGCATGCTCTTCTTCTCTCAAAGCCAAGTCCATATTAGTGATAGTCAAATAGAGATCTAAAGATTCTTTCCAATCCTCAAAGTTGGTCTCATTCAAAGTCTTGACAAAAGTCAATTGCATAGGCAAAGAGGCTGGCATGAAAACAAAATGAAACATTCAATATACACAATGTTATCATGCAACAAGAGAATTAAATGGTCCTGTATGCACAACCAAAGAAGCCCTTTAGAAAAAAATTTCTTACTTATCATGGTCTCGCCTAAGAGTCCCGAACCATAATAAATAAGAGATATAATAATACAATGCACAAATCTTATATCACCAAAATTTCTAATACCAACAGGGTACTCAAAAGATAATTGACATAAGCATAAATATAACAACACATTGTACAATAACAAATTACATTAATGACAACACAATGATAGGGTATAATTACTATTAATGCAATAAAAAAATATGATTAAAAACAAATTTAATCATTCAACTCACAAAATTTGCGCAATTGTACCAACGATAGGTGAACTCACAGTTATACAAATTATTAACAATTATACTTAATAGAATATGATAAACTCATATTATGTATAATAAAAAACTAATTCACATATAGACCAAAAATTAATTCCATAACTATGACACATTAACAGGGAGAGTATCATATACCAAAGATTATGGCTATTATATTTTCTTTTTCTATAATTAAATTAGAAATTTTTATACCCTAATTTATGAACCCTAATTTCGATTGGATATTTTTTGACCAAATTGTCAAATTAGTTTAGGAATTTTTTTTGTCAATGAATGTTGATTCATACACCCAAATGCCAGCAATCGAAAATTGAAAATATGAACGAGCGAAAAAGGGGGCTATTTTTATTATTGGATAAAGAAAGCAAAACAACTCTTATATTCTTACATCAAACAGTACATATACTCTTTTTCACACTCCATCTAATACCATTCATTATACATACTTTTTTCTATCACTTTCTCTCACTCAATCATATCTCTTAAAAAAAGTATGAATAGTAATACACCTATTTTTAGGGGTGTAAGAGTAACATTTTCCAAAGCAAAAAGGCATGGAGAAGGGTGAAATGTGGCTTCTTTTATAGTAATGGGTTTGACAGAAAGGAGAAGAATAGGATGACACATTTGGCGTAAAGTCATTCATTTGGTTTCTGTGAAAACTGTTGAGTTCTTTAAACAAAAACCAAACAAAACTGCACCTAATAACAAGCCTAGTTATGCTCGACTTCTCTGGCTCTGATACCAATTGATGAGTTTATTTCAATTCAATAAAAATTTAGGTTAATTATAGATACAAGATTATAGCATATTAAACATATTGGATTCAAGAAATAGATTAAGAATATATACCTGACATGATTCTGAAATCTATTGTTCTTCAGTGAAGAGATCAAGAATGAAACATTTTGTGAGAGAAAAATTATCCTCTATCTGATAAGTTTTCTGTACGTGTAAAAAATTATCTATTGAAAAGACAATTTTATTTACTTATCAGATGAGAGTAGAGACCTCTCAACATGTTACAAATAAATAGTCCAACCCATCACAAGTCATTCACAACAAAAATTCAATTACAATATTAATAAATTGACTAAATACTATATTATATAACATAATTTCAAAATTAATATATATTAATGATTTAAATAATATTTTAATTATTAATTAATACAAATCCATCTAACATATATATTTGAATTAAAAATTCAACATGTTTTTGTTCTTTCTTTTTTTTTTCCCCCATTTTTAGAGGTCTATAAATCTCATAGATGCAAATTGTAAATATCACGCCTGTCTACCTGTAGGATCTCAAATTCGTATAAAACCAGGGGAACTTTATCTTGTTATCAATAATTCAAGAACAGAACTGCCTCCAAGGATCGTACGATTTCAGTGGTCACTAAGATGATAGAACTCGTGGGATTCTCTTTTGTTTGCCTATTAACGGTGGATCGTCCTATTTCAACTGCCACTAAGGTGGTTGAACTTGTGGTATCCTCCTTTGTTTATGATAACTCTCAGGTTGTGTTTTTTGGCGAAGAATTAACTTTGAAAATGTTAAGGACCAAGTCAAGCAAGAAAATCAAGGTTGAGAAATAATATAATTTTGTGGTCTTATATAAAGAAGAATAGTATAAATGAGGAAAGTTACACATGCTGACACGAGAAAATAGTTAAAATTAAAAATTTAAAAAATACAATCTAATAAAATCAAGGAATTAAGTTCATATTAATTTAAGATTAAATCAATTTAGTAAAGATTGAAAGTTACACATGCTGACACGAGAAATATAATATAATAAAATCAGGAAATATATGTCTCCATTATGAAGATTGATTTTGAATGATTAAAAATCAATTTAGGATCTAATTTGGAGCAAAATTAAAGAAGAAGATAATGAATGAACACCTCACAAATAAGAAATTAATACCACAAGAGAATTATAATAAAATAAAATCAATTTATGATATAATGTTTATAATAAAATAAAGTCAATCAATTTATGATATACTAGCATGTGTACTTGTGCGATGCATAGATAAAAATATTTAAATTTTTTTGTACCATATATTTTATAATTTTAAAAAATAATATTCAAATGTAAACAAAATTTAAACAAATTATAAGGTTGAAACATAAATTATAATATTTTTAACCACATATCAATGGTGCATTAAGAACACCTTAAAAGAAAAAAAATTATAAAAATATAATTTATGTAATAAAAATTAATTTCCTAATAATAAGTTTTGTAAGAAAAATATAATTGATAGAAAATAATTTCTTAATAATAAATTATATTCAATCAATTATATTCACTCCTTCCTAATTTGTTATTTCTGCTATATGATATATTTGGCATAAATGGTATTAGAACTCATTATCAAATCAAATTAAGGAATATTATAATCAAGATATAATGAATATAATAAACATCATATAGTCAACTTTATGAATTATACAATAAATGCAAAAACTTACCAATTACAGATATTTTAAGCAATTATGTTAGGAATGCCCTAATTCTTCAACTGATCCTGCTCCCACTCCCGCTTCCACCCTATAGCAGCGACCGTTAACTCTATCAATCTATCCATCCATTGAATCGTCGCATCCCCTCTTATGTTACAATCCCCAACTAACACATCTCCTCCACAATCACAGTCTCCATTGTTGTCATACAAACACCATGGTAGTCGCTCCACCGCCAACAACGCCATCGCAATGTGAGATCAAAGTGGAGCGGTTTGATTGCCCAAGAGCATATCCATCAAGTCATATCTGTTGTGGGAATACTGCATCCCTCTTTTCAATCTTTTGGGGAATACCACATTCTCTTTTATATAAACATACAATAAATATTAATAATTTAGAAAAAAATATCACACAAATTACGCACAAGGTTTAACGTGGTTTAGTTGATATGCCTACATTCACGGATGAGAAGAGTCAAATCTACTATCAAAACAAATCTAGCTTGCAGGCTTTACAAAACAATCCTTCTCAAACTCTCATTATCACTCTCATAACCTTATCAATTCCCAAATACAAGTATTTATAACTCATCATTCCTAGTTTCTTATTATAAACAAATCACTCACAAATCTTATTCATATCTCACAAATCTCTAATATATTTTTTAAATCTTTTAACGAATCTTTAACATATCTTCATATATCTTTTCACATCTTTCATATTTTCACAAATTTTCACAAATCTTTCATATCTTTACAAAATAAGAAACTAACAATAACAATTTTTAATAGAATTTGAGTCAAACCCAACAATATCGATACTTGAAGAAGGCTCAGTCTGCAAGAGCTGGTGGTGGCAATGGCAGTCGCGCTAAGGGGGTAGTCGCCCACATACTTACTCAACCACTACTTTGAAGTTCAGTTTCCATCGCTTATAGATGACAATGCGATGGTGACATTGATTCATGATGAACAACAATTTATTAAGGATGAAGAACACAAAGAACTTGTTTTTCGAGAACTAGAAAAAGGAACATGAGAATGTTTGCTATTATGTCTTTCAACTGTATAAAATATTTTGATTATTTTTTTTTTGGTGTACTTATTTGGATAGATGAGCTATTTTATTTTCATTTTGTTATTTTTTTGTTATTAAATTGTATTTTTCAATTTATTTATTATTTAATTTTTGAACATGTGATAAAATATTAATTATTTTACTTAATTGTCACATGTCAAATAAATAATATACTTACTTAATGATATGAAAGCAATATATAAAAACTTATTAAATGAGGAGAGAAAATAGAAGAGAAAAATGAGAAGAGAGAAAATTGTTTTTCTCTCTTATTATTTGGATAAAGAAAAAAAGAAAAGAAAATGAGAATAAAAAAATAAGAGAATATAATATATAATTATATAGAATGACATATTTATCCTTATTAAATGTATAATTGAATATGAATATATTATTTTATATTTTATATTTTTAAATTAAACATTTTTTAAAATTATATTAAGTAAATAAATACATTTATAAAATATATTGACTTGAAAAATTAAATTTAAATTATAGATTAAATGTAAAAAAAAAAATTGATAGATAGAAAAATTAAAAATTGAATTTACATAAATAGAAAATAAAAATTGTGCAAAAAAATAAGAGATACTAAATTATGTGTCCTTATCATATTATTGTATAATAATATAAGGTACAAATATTATTTTTTAGATAATGAGATATTTTATTTTTATTTTTATTTATTATTTTTATAAATAAATAAATTTTGTTAATAATGAATTTTTAAATGTTAACCTCATGTTTCCTTCTCCCTTCCCCCACCTCCATTAACCCTTTTTCAATTCTTAATTATTCTCGTGACCCAATCCCACCCCACCAACTTGCCTCCCTCAGCACACCTTTTCTTATCCCTCCAACCTTCCACCCCCTTTCCATGATTTTTTGTTACACCCAAACAAAAAATATCATCACTTCCCATCCCACGCACCCTTCCTCACAAACCCCAGCCCGCAACCCCAAAACACATACCCACTGTCGCATTGTTTGGTTTCATAAATAATATACTTCTTTCTTAATGATATTGAAAGCAATATATAAAAACTTTAAGGTAAGTACGTTTTTTAAATTTTTTTTTTCTTTATATATACATATTATATATTATATATTATTATGTGATTGTTGCATTGTATAGGCTGAATGACGATGTGACATATGTCAGTACAAAAAATGATGTAAAAGAAATACTGATTGATTGAAAAATCAATCAAGAAAAGAATAATATTATAATAAAATTATATAATAAATATCTTTATTAATGAAGATTGATTATGATATATTAAAAATTAATGTATGATTTAATTCGGAGCAAAAGAAGATCCTGAATGAACCTGAGAATAAAGAAATTAATACTACAAGAAAAATATAATCTAATAAAATTAACTTAGGATATATTGTTGCATTGTTTTTCAATTATATCGGTAAGAGATATTAAGTAGAAAAAAAATATTTGACTTTCGGCCCCTCTTTGTACCAGAAAAAAGAAGAGAAAATAATGATAAGGAAAGTATAACCAAATAAAATCAATTTAAAATATATTATTGCATTAGTTTTCCAGTTATATGAGATAAAGTTATGATGTTTCTTAATTATATAAGATACTATTACGTTATTTCCCAATTATGTATGATATTGACATTAGGAGAAGAAGAAGGAGAGAAATCAATTTATTAGTTAGTTCATCTTAATTAAATGATAGATCAAGTTTTGCATTTTTACGTCAAAATTAATTTTCAAAAATACTGAGAGAACCATATGCAAAAAGCAAAACAGCGGGAAACACGGTAGCTTAGTTATTATTTAAGTATTTGTTATTTTATCACATAATTTTATTATATTACATCTCATAGTCATAATTTAAATTTATATAATTTTATTTCTTTTTTATAATAAAGAAGTTGAAGTTAATAATTAATTAAAAATTAAATATAAATAAAATATAATTAACCCACCATCGCTATCGTTGAGGTTAATATCTAGTACAATTTATAAAGCAGACAAGCTTTTCCTAATTTTCATGATCTGTTAACATTTTAACCATTGCTATATAGGCCAAGAAAGGGAAATTATCAATTTAATGCATTGAAGATATTTTATAGTTTTAGGGCGAAGTCCTGATCTTAGCTAAATCAGAAACTAAGTGTTATCAACTTTGCATGTGCAGGAAACTTTTCCACCATTCATTTGTGGCTTGAAAACAAAAGAATTGACGTCTATGTTCTCCTACCCTAATTGGTTAATTGAATGAACGAACATGCCCGCAACCACGCAAGGCCTTGACGAGGAAACACTTGCTTATACTCACGTTATGATCAAGTGCTTATAAAGAACCAAATTATCCGTCACCTTTGAATAGAAGGTTAGCTCATAGATGGTCCTAGAAGAGGAGGGTCAATAGTTAATTTCGTATTAATAACTTGGTTTAGTAGTGTTTATCGAACTACCCCTTTTAGCCACTCAATCTTGTCAATTTCTGACCACATAAAAAGATTTCATGGTTGTTTCTGTCATCCCTTTAATTTAAGACTTTTGTTACACTGATTAAAAAGAAAATATTAATGAATAGAGTCTAAATACGTAGATACATAATAATCAATAACTTTCAACATCAATAATATTTTATATAATTTTTTATAAGCAATATTTTATATAATTTAACACCTCATTAATTACTCAACTAATTATACTTGAACCCTACTATATTTATACTAGTTATGTTACCTATGCATATATAAAAAAAAAAGTTATGTTACCTATGCATTACATGAGTTATTTTAAATTCTATATATATGACTATGAGTTTTTTTTTTATTTAATCCACAAATATTTAATAAATTTTTAAAGTATCTTATTAATTTTAAAAATCTTATAATTAATATATTTTAAAGGAAATGTTTAGTTAAAAAGCTTTTCTTTAATGCTAAAATAAACTAATTCAAGCATGATTCTATTTTCTAACAACAAAAAAATTATGGGTGAGGGAATGATTACCAGTTTATCACACTGCAAAGTCAAGACACGCCTCAGATTTAGTGAGTATTTACAGAAAATTTACAGATTACCCACCAATAAAATATCTCCAAACCAAAGTTACGCATTTATCATATGCGCAAAACAATAGTGAACATTTACAAAGAATTTATAGATAACCCACCAACAAAAGATTCTCAAACTTAAGTTATGCATTTATCATATGTGTGAAGGGATCAATTGAGTCAAGTTTGACAACTCAAACATACTTCTATGACTCAAACTAAAAGAAAGACTCATTCAAAATTTAGTAAGTATATGACTTGACTTTTTATTTTGTTTGTTTATGGCAAGTTGATATATATATATATATATATGAAATCTAATACTTATATGTAAATTTTGTAGATTGATTGAAACAAGGTTATTTTGACATGTTAAGTAATTTTTTATGGCATGAAAATTTTATATAATTTTTTAATTTAATCTTAATTATATTTTGATAACTTTTTCGGTGAATTTTAAACAAAGTTATATCTATACTATTTCTATACGATTATACGATTATACAATTATAAAGTTATATCTATATCTATTTTCAATATATTAAATGCATTACTTTTCATTAAATGCTTGGTATTTTTTTATTCCTTAACTATTATCCTTAAAGCACTCATTAGAAAAATCCACAAAATTTTAAATTTTTTTATTAATTCTTTTGTTAACTACTTTAATATAAGAGTTTTGCTAAGAAATGCTCTTAGCGCTTTTAAGCACTTGTTAAGGAATTAATGATAATTTTTTTAAAATGAAAAGTAAAACTTTTTGAAGTTCCAATATATTCAATACACTACTTTTAATTTAAAACCATGGTTTTAGAACTGGAGTGGACTAGCTAGTCGGACCGAAAAATTGAAAAGCCGATCATCTAACCGATTCAATCAGCCCTCAAAAATCAGATTTTAAAAATTCAATTAAAAAATTGGAAACCGATTTTGAACCAATCAGCCCATTTGAATCGGTCCAACTTTTTTTTAAAAAAAAATTTAAAACTTTTTCAAGGCATTGATTATTTGATTCTCAATCTATAATCAAAACTCATCATTTAAAATTCTTAATTTGTCCAATGTAAGACAAATATGAATTTGTAATATAATTAGAGTTTGACTTTAATTTATAATGAGAAATTTTACTTCTTATCCTTTTATTTATTTGATTTAAAACTAATATATGTTAAAAAATTATGTTAGTTTCAACATAATATTTTTAGTTTAATATTTATTTATATAATAAATTTAATTATATTAGTAATACATCTCAATATTTTTTAATATTATTTATATAGTTAACATATATATATTATATTTTTCTTATATATTGTTATTTATTTATATAATTTATATGTATATATATAAAACTCATATTTAAGCTCGATCTAATCTCAGAATCTTAAAATTTGAACTCTTTTTCTTTTTTTTAATTCAGTAATAGGTTCAGTTCTAAAAATATTATTTAAAATTTTTTATCTTTAATTTTTTTATAAGTACATTAAAAGTAATTGTTAGCAAAATCTTAATACAAATCTTGAGGTACGTTGGATGAATGAGACCATTCTATGAAGTACGAATACATCGATTTTGAAATGTATTAACATGTTAGATATGTGTCTATATTAGATATATAGAGATATATGTACGATATATGTATTTTATGTATTTGAATGTGTCCGATTAAAAAGATTTTTTTTTTTCAATTTGGACACATCTTGGACTAGCTTGGATACGTCTCAGACACACTTAGACACGTATAAGATACGACTTGGACAAGACCCATTAATATTTTTTTTAAAAAAAAATTAGTTTTCATGACAAACATTCAAATAATAAGCTTGTAACTCACCCAAGTCCAATCATATGACTGATGTCCCAAGTCATTATTTTTACATATCAGTATTTTAAATTTTATCTTTCACACACTACTATTTTCATCTGCTCATTCTATCTCTATTCGTACCAAACCGTCCACTTCATCGTCACCGAAGTTTATCTCATACCAATATTCCTTTTAGTTAATTTTTTTTGGATATACATGTACTTGTACATGGTTAGTTCTATTAAGAGAAGTTGATTTAGAACATTTTTTAGAATATGTCAATACAAATTATGCTTCATATTTTTTAGTAGAAACTTCTAAGTAGTAAATATTGACACATGATATATATTAAAATATTATAAATCTCCAAGCTTATAGAAATAATATTAATGAATTATGAATATTTTTTCTTAAATTTTGTAATTATATATATATATATATAAAGAGTAATATTATATCATCTTACAAGTTCCTTCTAATAATCTTCATAATATTAGATGAAAAAAGTATTAAATAAAAAAATACATTTAATATCTTGAGAATATAAAAAATATTCAATATTTTCTTCATTTAATAATTAAGAAGATTAATAAGAAAATTAAATAAAAAGATAAAATATTTCTCATATATAAATTAAATTCTTCAATTTACTTTGATATTAATTTATATATATATCATATCCATATCCTATAATTTTTTAAATTTAATATATCTTCATATTTATATACATATCATATTCTGTATCCATGTTCGTGCTCTATAAGTGCCCTCAAGTTGCATTTAAACATTAGACCAAACTTGCACGCAAGCCTTAATAATGATTTTTTTTTTATAATTTTATATTCTTATATTAAATAATATATATATTTATTTTTATATTTTATTTAATATTATTCATTATATATGTTTTTATTATTTTTTCATTCAATTATATTTTTTTAAAAATATATAAATAATATATATACTATTAAAAATAATATATGAGTATCTTTTTCTTTTTCCTTACAAGGATGATTGAATGTTGTCCTCCCTTAAAATTCCACATGATGTGACCGTCCACGTTGTGGTGAACTCTTTTGATGGTGGAGCTGAAGGTGAAGGCCAATGGTGGCTCCTTTTGGTTCGTTAGATCACATATATATGACAAACAAAAATTAGTTTATTCTCCTAATTTAACCCAATCCGTTTCTAAGAAAAAGGCAATCAGTATCTTATTCGATGCATTGAATCAGTATCTTATTCTCCTAGTTTATTCTCTTTTACTTTCTTAACTATTTATGAATTTGTTTGGAGAGCTCTACTACTTGTTATATTAATCATTGATTTGGTTATCCTTTAATTCAATTTAATTGATTATGTGATGTTAATTAGTATCAGAACTGATAAAAGGGTGCTAAATTAATTTGAAGGTAAACTTAAAGCATAATTAAGTACTGTTAATCTTGAAGAGAAACATGCCCTGTGGTTGGGCAGAAAGGGTTGAAAGTTTTACTTAAAGCTCTCTTATTGAAGTTATTATTGTAGCTAAGACCTTTTATGGAATTACGTTTATCACTACAATTGAGTGTCGCTTTCTAGATATTACCTCCCATACTACTTCACAAGTCTTTCCAAACGTAGGAAAAGTTTTGACATTTTAAGCAAGTTAAACCAAATCAGGAAAAAAAGATATACCTTAATTTTCTTTGTATAGAAAAAGAAAAGGTCAAAATAGGTCAACCAGGATATATCTTGCCCCGATAGCACGTGAAATGAATATTTATACTTGAATTATGAGTTACAAGGACGTAAATATCATGATTATTTAGTTGTAATTTGTAAAATATAATTAAAATTTCAAGAAGGAATTGTAGATTCTTAAGTGCTCATTGCCCTTATGCGGTCCATTGGATCCAACAGCTAGCTAAAGTATTAAGGATCTTTAATATATTAAAAAAATAAATTTAAAATCTAATAAGCTGCATGTCAAAAACAAACTGAGGTTAAACTGAAATCTTAACAGTGTACGTGTATATAGATACAATAACAACAATTGTCTAGCTAATTCTAATTGAGTGTAAGAATTCATCTACTGTAAATATAAGAAGTATTAAAATGTTTTTCTCTTTTTTAGCCAGCAGAAGAAGTGAGATGTGTTACTGTACTCTTTTGAACTCTTTTCATTTTAACTTTTTATTTTTTACAACGTTTATTTATATCTATTTATCTATTTATAAAGTCTAAAGTGCAGCCTGTGGCACTGCCATTTCACCATTTTCAGTCACCAATCAATTACCACGTCGTCATTTAAATTGATTTGTTGGCACCTTCTCCTTTATTGAGTTCATTCCATTTTTTCACCTCACCGACAGTTACTGTTTTTGCCTTTTGCTCTCCCCATTCTCACCATCATTTTTTTCCTTAATTAAAAGGTCATGAATGTTGAATGCTACTTAAATGTCCTCGATTTTGGAATTAGGGATAAAAACAGATCAAATTAAATTATGTCAGATTTTATTTTAAAAAGACTTAATTTATATTTTAATTATAAAATTTGAGTACAATTTATGAACTTGAAATATGTTGACTTTTAAGACTTGACTTGATTTTTTTAAAAGATTAATTTAGTCTGAAAATTTATTTAAAGGTTTATTTTATAATAACTAATTTAAATAGACTAACATATCTACTTTTAAATAGATTAATAAGCCTTTAAATAGGCTAACAGACTTATCTTTAAATAGGTCAACATGCCTTTACATAGATCTACTTTTAAATAGGTTGATAAATCTTTACATAAACTAACAAACTTAAGCCTTAAACTAGGTCAATAGGCCTAGACCTTTAACACTCACCCCTATTTTTATAGATGGTCATCACATTCTTGCTTTAGTTTTTAGTCGATGTGGGACTTGGAAATATAACAAATTACTATTGAAGCGGATTAAAGGAAGCAAATCCAAGTGTAAGTTGTCTCAAATAATAAATTTCTAGAGAGATAGATGTCAATCCACAGGGAATTGATGAAGAAAAATTCTTTGAGGTAAGAGAAGACTTTGTCACAACAATAAAGATAATAAAACTTGTTTACAATTAAATTAAAGAACTTGCTTGGGTTAGGAGATCCACTTTTGGTAATAAATTAAGGACAAGATTAATTCTTTTTATAACTCAATTGAAATCCACGCACAACAGAGGTTCCAATTGGAGAATAAAACATTCAAAGTCCATATACAATTATATACGTAGTTATATTATGTTTCTTTTAATTATTTACCAACACCTACACTTGTAAATAAATTCAAGCATTCATTGTGCCAGTCTACAATGAATCAAGAACTTCATTTTACAAGGAGAGTTTCTAAATTGATTAGAAACAAAATACAACACGTATAATGATCACTTGATAATATATCATTTAAGCACAAGAAAGAAATTAATATAACCTTATTTTATTACCGAAAGCTTCACTCCTTCACCCAAGCAAGATGAAGATTTAGTTACACATAAATAAGAAGAAAGAAAGAGAGTAGAAGAAAAAGATAAACATAATTTCAACTTAGAACAAAAGAAAATTACAACAAGAGTAACAAATAATACAATAACATAATCTAAGCTAAGCTAAGATTACCCAAATGATCTATCTATGGTCCTTTTTATAGAGGATTAGGGATACAAAATAACAAGAGAATTGATTAATGAGTGAGTGGGTGAGTGGGTGGATAAGTGGAAAATACCAAAGAACTTTTGTGAGTGAAAAATTATTGAAATTTCTTGTCTTCAAAATCATTCAGTGATGAACTTATGGATAATGTCAAAATGAAGCAAAGTGGTCTTCGTGAAAGTTCTAGGAAATTGTCTCAACTTTCCAATGCCACCAAAATCATTCAAAAATTCGTCCTACAGTCCAAGATATGACTCAATTACTGCAGACTGTTCAGACTCAGTTTTAGCACCTCTGTTTTGACTTCCAGACCCAATATGACCTCTAAGCTGTCCAATTGAGCTCTTGTGTTCTTCATAAAAGTTGTAGATGTGAGTCTTAACTTTCAGATGTCAAATTTTTAGCCCATTTCAGTTCCTTAAACTCAAATTATGCAATGATTACTGAACACTGTTCTGAGTTATAGTTACAAAACTTGTGTTTTGACTTCCAAGCCCAATTAGCTCCACTAGATGTCCGGTTTTTCCTTGGAGCTCTCATGAAAATTATATAGCTCTCTTTTATCTTTCCTACAAGGTAGTATACATAATTATAAGACATCTAGAACTCAAGATATGACCGAAATACAAAAACAGTATAAGACCAAAATAGTGCTGAAAAAATCAATTACGTCCAATTTGAGTCCAAACTTACAAAACATAACTAGACTTAATCAATTAAGTACATGGAGAGTGTAAATGACTAAAAATGTGGGTTTATTAATGTATAAAATATGTGATTATCAACTATCACAACTAGGAGTGGAAACAGGCCAGACCGGGATTTGCCTTGAACAGACCTGACCTGTATCCCAATTAATTATAAGGCCTGAGCCTGACCTGTGACTTTGTAGTAGGCCCATTTTTAAGGTATGTCCTGACATTTTTAAAAGTCTGGCCTGACTTGAAAGTCTATTTAAAGGCTTACTTTGCAATGAAATAGGCTAACAAATCTACTTTTAAATAGGTCAATAGGCCTTTACATAGGTTAACAGACCTACCTTTAAATAGGTCAAAATGCCTTTACATAGATTAACAGGTCTAAGCCTTGAAATAAGCTAATGGGTCTACTTAAGGCCAATAGGTTTTTGTTATAACTTAACACTCACTTTTTAATTTTATAGATGCTCACCAATTTCTTACTCTAGTCTTTAATCAATGTAGGACTTGAAGATATATCAAGTTTCAAAATTATTAGAGATATATAGTTGCAAAACATGAAGATCGAACATACGCTCCTCTAATTGCAACATGAATGCAAGAAAGACTAGAGCTATAATGAATTAGCATTATGATAATAATTGCATGTTCTCTAACGAATTGACACTACAAAAAACGCGCTAATTTGCGGCGGTTTTTATTTCAATTTGCGGCAGTTTTTAACCCCCGCAAATTGAATTGTGGTGATTTTTCAAAACGCTGCATTTAAGTTCGCCGCAATAAGTTCCGGCGGTTTTTTTTTCAATTTGCGGCGGTTTAAAACTCCCACAATTTTGCGGCGGTTTTTATAAATTTTGCGACGGTTTAAAACCCCCACAAATTTTCGGCGGTTTTTTTTTAATTTGTGACGGTTTTTAACCTCCGCTAACTATTTGTCTGACTCTATTTATCAAAAAATTTGCGGCGGTTTTTAACCTCCGCTATCTATTTGACTACTTCTGCTTATCAAAAAATTGCAGAGGTTGAAAATTGTCGCTATTTTATTGTTGTAAACAACATTTTTTCTTATTCATCTGACAAATATTTTTTTTAAAATATTTACTGCATATTTAATTTTTAATTCTAATAACATTTAGCATGCACAATTAATTGTATAAAACTGCTAATATAAATGTGAAACAAATTACATTAAAAATATTTATAGTAACATAAATTACACAAGCTTGAATCCATAATAAGCTAAATAAATTCATCCTTTGTAACTTAAACTTACAACTTAAAATTCTTAATAGCCTAAAGTAGTGTTACAATAAATGAACAAAAAAAATAAACACTAAATATGATGTTAGTGGTTTGTGTTACTACCACCAGATGATCTTCTTGCATCCAATGGCGTAGTAGGTTCACTTGCAGCATCACCTGGCTGAAATAGTAAAAGACATTTGGTAAGAAATTATAAAGAGATAAATAAAATCATGAAGTAATTGCAGCAAAGAATTGAATAAAGGAATTAAAGCTCATTGTAGTCCAAGTAAAATGGTGTGCAAAACCAAAAGTAAAACAAAATTAGTAGACTTCAAAAGTAAAATTTGGTAGTGAAACTCCAATAGAATACCATGATGCATCCTGATACTTCACTTGCAACTTCTAAAGGAAAATGAAAGACTTGTGTAAGTAATAAGAAAAATGGCAGTTGTAATAACATAATTAAATCATACTAAAGTAACAGATGATAAACACAAAATGATAATTCATTACTTGTAAGTCACTATTTTTTCTTTGAAAGAATGATCTCAAAATAATCATTAAAAGGATTCTAATTAAAGTTGAATAGAGTGTGAATATTCTTTTCCTAATAAATATTAAGGAATATAGTAGCTAATGTCAATCCATACGTATATCTTTGAAAGAAGAACTTGAGTACTTGTTATATACATAAATAATCTTATTAGTTAGTGGAATTGAAATAAGATAAACCAAAAACCACTTCTTAGATTCTCTGCACTAGGCAAAGTAGTCAAGTAAATAATTCATCTTCACTTTATAGTAAATAATTAATTATAGATATAAAACTGTGAATTTCAGGTGAAAACAAAAGTCCTTTTTATTCTCTTTTTATTTGTATAATTTAAATTCAACTATAAATTGACACTTTAATATAAAGGGTTGTGTTCAAAATGATGTGAATATGAGCAGAGTTTCTAAAGCAATTCCTCCTTCACCCAAGGATGTCGTCTGGAATATTCTTGCAGCAATACCATTTGTATAATTAAGGTAGCATAAAAAAGGAAATGAAAACGTTCACAATAAATAGCAGAAGAAGAATCACCCCTATATATACCTATCAACATCAAAATTGCTTCTCATGTTTATATTTGCTGAATTGGCCTTTGCTTTTGCAGGTGAGGAAATCTGATTATACAAACTAGACATCAATTCAACAAGAATATGGGTTGCCAAGAAAGACTAGTGAAATTCAAAGGGAACAAGAGAGAAAGAAAGGGTTGCTTGAGATGGGGTCTGGCCTAAAAAATCTTGTTATCACCTCACCTTTGCTTGAAAGAAACAATAGAAAATGGTAGGGGCAGAAGGAAAGGTACAAAACTAGAAATATAGATAGAGGGCCACCTTATGTAGCTCAGTAGTAAAAGCAAGCCTTAATGGGTGTCTATCTATCCATCTCTTTCAGGGGGCAGTTTAATTGTTTTGTTGACTTCTGTTGCATATGCAGGGTTACATCATTGTATGTATGTTTTCCTTAACAAACAGATATCTCTATGGATGGTTTTTTTATTTATAAAATAAATGATTTTCCAATCAACTATGCATTAGAGAGAGAAAGAGAGAGAGGACAAGGGGTAGTCAAAGAAAGAAAGAAAAAAGCTCTTCAAATCTTCATTTCAATTCAAGAGCAGAAGGCAAAAAGGCTCTTCAAATTTGACTGTGAAACGTCTCAGCTAGAGAATGGTAATTAAAATGCTAAAGCAATCATGCACGTTCTAATAAGGGTGCGTGGAGATGGATTTGCTTCAATCAGTTACAAGGAAGAAGCAAAGAGGCCACCCCAATGACCAATGTGGGTCAGTGGCACCAGATCATGAGCACATAGATTAAAACCAATCACCCTAAGCTTCACACTTAATATATATATATATATATATATATATATATATATATATATATATATAGAGTGTAAATGATAATAATCAAATCAAATCCCTCCTCTTCATCTCTCTCTCAAAGTTTTACAGAATATGCAAATGATTACATTATAACTTGGTAAAAGAAGCCTAATCAACATCTGAATTTTATACTTTAAAACATATCATTATTCAAGAAAATGTGGCTTTAATTAGATTCACCATGAAAGAAAATTCACAAATCAAGTTAGTAGCTAGAGTTAAACTTGTCTAAATAAACAATTCCAAATCCAATAAAGAGTCTTATTAAAATACTTTACCTCTGGTTGAGGAGCAAAGAAGTCACCAATTCTTCATGGGGATGCTTCCTTCCTTCATTATCATGTACGCCTTAAGTGCATTCTCTAATCGGAGGTACCTCTCTTGCCATTGGGTAAATGATGATGGCGCAGTCTCAGCCGAAGAATGACTTACATTACTTAGTCGAAGTTTCGTATTCCTGAATGTATTAGTAGGAGCTGCTCCCATACCCATGGTTCGTACTCTCCCAGAGTGCTCTTCCCCAAACACTTTACCAACAGCATCATTAGGAGAAATTTCAGATTCATCATTAGTGCTTTGAGTCATAATCCGGTCAATTGCTTCCTATAAGCATGCAACATTAACAATTACAAAATTGTCAAGATTTAAATGTAGAAGGATAGAAAACAAGATAATTAACCTAATATTATAAGACACCCAGGCTAAACTTACCACTTTATCCATTGCGGCGGTACTTACAAATGATCCATCCTTTTTTGTGTGAGTTATTTTATACATTTTTCCCCGACTAACTTTCTGTCCAGTTTCTAGCAACTAAGATAGAAAGAAGTTAAAAAAAATAAAAATAGACATTAACATTACAAAATAGTAATAAGGATCATGTTAGTGTAACTACCATCTCATTCCTTCTTCTTGAATTAGGTTTAGAACCACCAGTATGTGGAATTGTTTGCTTGCTTCGAATTTCTTTATTTCTTCTACAAAGTTCCTATAAACAAAGCAATTAAATGTTCATATAGAAATGAATTATAACAATAATAAACTGATCAAAGTACAACAACATCTTACTTGTGTTGATGGCTTTAGACGATAATGAACAAAAGCAATCCATTGATCTCTCTCTATACCTATTGGCACATTACTTATGATTTCATCTCTTGTCATCGATGTGTCATAGAAATCATTCCACAATTTTTGCCTATGTGCAGCCCATTTATCCCCGATACTAGCATTGCAATATCGTTTTGCAATGCCTTCAGTGGTCTTGAAAAAAAAAATCGAGGCTTTAAATAAGAAACAAAGGTTAGTTATGCAATTACATGCAACCATGAAATATAGTAGCAACAAAAAAGATATATGTAATTATGTTTATACCTTTATGATTGTTTCAAAACAATCATTAAAGTAATTTTTGGGTGTAGGGATAGGAGATGTTGCTGACCACCTCTCAAAGTGAATTGGAAACAACTTGCAATCTGTTGCCAATATCCCACAATATCCAGTAAGTAGGCCTTGCGCTTCACCATATGCTGTGTCGTACTCATCAAAGTTCACAATAATGCGTTCCCCACTACATAAGTTGTTGACTTCCTTAACCTTGAGCTTAATTTTCTTGATAGCTCCTTCTGAGTCTTTAACATGAAAACAAGTCAACGAAGAAAATAAAAAATAAAAATTTCACAAAGTTACTAATGTGATATAATCTTAAAGTTACTTAACCATAAACATAAGCATATAATGCATATACCTATCGCCTCCACAGTCCAATGTTGCGTAGACTCTCGTCTAGCACAACCTGAAGATGTTGTTGAATTAAAAGGCTGAGTTGGAACTTGTTCTGGGATTTCAACTGTTGGTGTAGAATTTACTGGAGCATGTGGAGAGGCTTGAATTGTCGGTAAAGGATTTACTAGATCATGTGGTGGGGCATGAGTTGATGGGGTCTCTATAGGAGTTTCTGGTAGAGCATGATTTGATGGTGAAGAATGTGCTGGAGCCCGTGTTGGAGGATAAACATGGCTTTGTGGTTGAGGTACTGACTTCAGTGGATTCTTGAAACGTTTACTCTTTGTCATGACTGCATATTCATAAGAAAAAAAAAGACATTAGAGATGAAATGTAAATTAAATGTTTACAATCACATTTCTAGATATGCGTTAAAGACAAATAAATGAAATAATCATAACTTTAATTATGTAAAATCATTACCTTTTAGATAAAGCACCATATTGTTAAATTATCAACATTATATGATCACATTTTTAATCAAACATGTGTGCATCTATTGCCAAGTTAGTAGGAACATTTGCATCAACTACATCATCATTGAGATGGTCTGTAGCCAATTGCATATACTCATCATCAAGGCCAAAAAATTGCTCAAGTTCTTGCTCTTGGTATGGCTCATTCTCATATACTTCCTCTTCTACTTCTTCTCCCATTTCATACAAATCTCTTGGCTTCAAATGTACAGCAACACTCCATCCTTTATTAACCACATCATCTACATAGTACACCATCTGTGCTTGAGATGCCTCGATGTAAGGTTCATGGTCTTCATGTTCACCAGTATGTATCAGTCTATCAAAATTTACACAATTAAAATTCCAAGAATCCTTTTTATACCCTCTATCTCGAGTTGTGTCAGCCCATTTACATTTGAAAAGAGTAACCGTGAATAGACCATAATAGTTAATCTCAATGATATCTTCCAACTTCCCATAATATGGTAAGTCTGCTTGCCTTAAGTTCCCATCAACACTACTTGCAACACAAGATGTGTTAGAGGTTAAAAAAACTCCACTATTTTGTGTTTTCAATCCTTCTTCTCGAGCCAAAGTTCGAAATTTGAACCCATTGATGTTATAAGTTGTCGCGACCGTAATCGCGGCGGGAGCGACGAAACAAAATAAATAAATTAGGAGTTGCCACCAATTTTATTTAAATTAGGAAAAATTGGAAAACTCTTTTAGAAAATGGTCTTTGAAACCAGATTGGATTCGGGAGCCGATTATGCATAGGGAAGGGTGGAGACTTAACCCCACAGCACCCCTAAAACATCCATCCTAAAACGGTTACCCTAAATTAGTTATGCAAAACTTAATAATCTCATAATATGTTTGTTTTACCCTTTTTTATTAAAAAAATAAAGAATTTGCGAAAATTTAAAATTTGGCTTGACAGAATAAAAATTCTGCTCCTACGTACCCTCAGGTGCAATGAGGAACTCAAAGTCACGTAGTTCTTTAGAAAATAAGTGTGGGTTGGTTGATTTTATTTAAAAGTTTTAATTTTTATTTTAAAAAATTTGAATTAACAGGTCGTCGCGACTCTGTTAATCAAATTAAAGTTTAAATGAGTGAAGCTTGCATCACGCTAGACGTCACCCACGGATTGTTAAATTTATTATTGTTAGGTGAAAAATAAAAAAATAAATTTTGAGCCTTTATTAAATAATAATTTATGTAAAATAATTTGAATCATTAGGTTGTCACAACTCAGATGATCCAAAATAGTTACAAGATTAACAAGCTGTCACAACTCGGTTAATCCTATTTTAAAAAATTGTTTTACTTTTATTATATTTTGTTTGTTGTCCCCTTTTTATCTTTATTAGTTTTTAGATTATTTTTTTTTAGTCCATTTAGGCCTATTTCAAAAAAAAAAAAAAGCTACCAGAATTCTAAAACAAACAAAAGAAGAAAAAAAAATAAAAATCACGAAAATGAAAAAATGAAACAGAGGAGCAAGGAAAATGAAGACCAACGGCAACGGTGGTTAGGCTGGTTCAGGTTGGCGAAGTGCCGGCAATCGGGTCTGGTTGCAGATTGTGCGGTACGGCGATGTGAGGCTGTTTCTGCGATGGCTTCTGTGTGGTGGGTAGCGCGGTGTGATGGATGACTTGCGACACGGTTAGGAGCAGTGTGTGGGTGTCAGTTTCGTATAGGAGAGGTGATGGAGAGGTATTTTGGTGGAGGTGAACGTTTTGTGGCGAAGGTCTTTTGTGTATGGGGTTATGGGTTAATATAGGAAGGGTTTAGGGTGAAGAGTTTGAGTTTGAGTGTGATTAGGATTGGTTCAAGATAATAAGTCGGGATCTGTTTATGATGAGTGTTGGGGTTGGTATAGGATGGTGATAGATTTGATTAGGATAAGTTTGTTTGTGGTGAGTTTTGGGGTCGGTTTAGGATAAGTTGTGGGTTAGATAATGGGTCATGAGTTGGATATTGGGTCATGGATATTAATGAATTATGGGCAAATGGGCTAATGGACCAATGGGTTGAACTTTTTATTTTTTATTTATTTATTTTTTATTTTTACAAAAATACCCGGACAAAATTGGGTGTTCATGAGTTGCCCTCTTTACTTGTTTTCTTACTAGATAAAAAGAATAACCACACTTTTCATTTTATCATAGTGAGGAACAGTAAAGAAATGAACTCAAATTTTGTACGGGAGAAACAAAGAAACAACATGAGAACAAGGAGCGATGCGCTCAAAGGTAAAATGACGAAATCTAAATGACAAAAGCCGATCGCTCAAAAATAAATGACAGGAGCCGATGCGCTCCAAACTTAAATCACAGAAATTTAAATGACAGTGAGCCGATGCGCTCAAAAGAAAATGACATGAGCCGATGCACTTAAAAAAATGACTGAAATTTAAAATGCATTAAACTGATACGCCTAAAAGGGATTTCAAATGCAAAGAGCCAATAATTAACAAAAATTTAAAAAGTATGGAGCTGATGCTCTCAAGATGCAAGGAGTTGGGTTGTTCCAAACAATTTAAAAAGTAAGGAGCCAATGCGCTCAAAAGAATTTAAAAACATGGAGCCAATGCTCTTAATAATGCATGGAGCCGATGCGCTCAATAATGCATGGAGCCGATGCGCTCAATAATGCATGGAGCCGATGCGCTCAAAATGCAAGGAGCCGGTGCGCTCAATGATGCATGGAGCCGATGCGCTCAAAATGCAAGGAGCCGGTACGCTCAATGATGAATGGAGCCGGTGCGCTCAATGATGCATGGAGCCGATGCGCTCAAAATGCAAGGAGCCGGTGCGCTCAATGATGCATGCTGCCGATGCGCTCAAAATGCAGTTAGCTGATGCGCTAAATGATGCATGAAGCTGATGCGCTCAATAATGCATGGAGCCAGTGCGCTCAAAATGCAAGGAGCCGGTGCGCTCAATGATGAATGGAGCCGGTGCGCTTAATGATGCATGGAGCCGGTGCGCTCAATGATGAATAGAGCCGGTGCGCTCAAAATGCATGAAGCAATTTGTGCCAATAAGTCATAGACTTAAGATCTTTTCCTTCTCAATCTTTTTTTCCTTTCCATTTTTCTTTTCTCTCCTTTCTTTTTCCCCTTTTTTCCTCTTTTTTTTTTTAATAAACTAATGACAATTCTGGAAAGCTTTGACCAATCAAACCCTTGTTCACGTGCTTTTGCTGTTGGACATGATGGTCTTGATCCTACTTATCCATCCTTTCTCTCCTTCTTTTTTTTTTCATCTTATTTTCCTGTTTTCCGCTCTTAACTATTCTCTTTTAGGAATTGAGATGACGATCTCTTGTTGTGAACCCTTGCTTGGAGCCACCAGTCTTTGCGATAAAATTTTTGTCCAGTATTCGTTCCTTGATCATTGATTTTCTGCAGCGGCCTGATGACTAAGTCGTTGTCTTTGTTACTACTTCCCTCAACATATATTCTCAGAAGTTTTGCTCCAGTATGGCTAATTGAATGTGAACCAAGTTGCTCTTGTGTAGCCAATTGATCGCAACTAAAATTGCCCCAGTTTAAGCAAATTTCAACATAATGAGCTTCGAAACTTCTAAGTTCTTTTCGATCTGAAAAGTTCATCAGGGGATTGCCATCAGATGGTCAAATCATAACTTTTGTTCACCTTTCTTGAAACATTACGTAACAGACATACATGAGTACGACATAAAAGGAACTTACTGGGTAAACAACTTCTAGATTGGTCTTAGAAGTTTGACTATACAAAAAGACACGAATGATGATATGAAATCCAAAGAGGTGTTGACTCGATACGAATAGGTTTGACCTTCATGAGACCAATCTTTAGTTGTCTACTAGACATTATGGCCAAGGATTTTCTTCTGTTGAACATCTACATCAAGCTAAATTGAACCGAAGAGAAATTTGCCCCTGTCTAAGACTGAATTGAGTAGGACCAAGACCTATCCTAGCGACTAAAAGATTTGCCTAAGACAAATTGAACCAAGGAAAAATTGCCCCAGTTTAGAGCCGAGTCGAACGAGGTATAAACTTGTCCTAGTGTAGGTCTCTTTTTTTCTTTTTATTTTTATTTTTTAGGAACAATGAACTAAATACTTGGATGAGCATAACCTTTGCCTCAAAATTAAAGTTAATGAAAATGACAACAACCCTTCATTGATCAGAATGGACTTTTTGAGGCTTGTAACGTGGTCAAGGCTAGGGGTTATGAAATGAAAGATATAAGGCTCAAACAAGTGTTTAAGGGTGGAATGGGAATAAGGATCATTAAACTTCATCAACTGCTTTTCCACTTTCGAACATTTTTATCTTATTATTCTCCTTTTCTTTCCAATTTCATTTCATTTTCTTTCACCCTCATTTCCCTTCTCTTTTTTTTTTGCCTTTTTTTCATCATTTTTTATTTTTACTTCTTGCCCTTTTCACCTTTTCTTCCTTTTCCATTATGCTTCAGAACATTCATCGTCACAATTAACCTTTGCTTCATGCTATCCCCTAGTATAGAAACGATCCTTATCCAAGGTTTATTGAAAAAAAAAATCAAGCTCAAAAGGGATAACAAGGGATAAAAATGATGAAATTTTGTAAAAGATAGAGAAAAATGGCCAATCTTCATTTTCAAATCATGATTGTTTATTTTCAAAACTTTAATTTTGAGACAAAAAGATTGTGCAAACCAAGTGCTTACTTCTTTGCTCTTTTTTCTTTTTTTTTTTTTTTTTTTTTTGCTTTGCAAAGAGACTTACACACGCAGACCCTACTGAGAATTACCAACGAAGACGCTTTAAAGAAATGAAGGAAAATAATTATCAAGAAAGACAAAGTGATGAAAGGAAACAATGTACCCATGCAAATTCATTACATTAATGTTTCAAGAAGGTTTACATGAGTCCAACATCACTAATTATCACTTCAAGAGTTGTTAACAATATTAGTTCCAACCATTTCTTCAATGTCGAGCTTCCCATAAGCAATTAGTTTCCTTACTACAGTCTTAAAGGATTCACAATCTTCAATTGAGTGCCCTGCGACATCCATGTGGTATTTGCAAGTTAAACTTGGATTATACCCCGTTGGGAATGGTGGTTCTAAGGGACGTACAGGAGTTCCCGAAATGATATGAGCATCAAACAACCTTTGGAAAAGATCTGCATTCGAAATGGACAATCTTGGGAAAGGGGGTAGCTTCTGAGGGCGAAAGCGGCCTTGATTTTGGAAGTTTGGCCGAAGTTGTGGTTGATTTGGGTAATTTTGTGGGGGTGGAGGTGGATATCGAGTATAGGTTGGGCGAGTTAGTGCATATGGTTGGGGTATGGGGATGTTGTTGATTTGGAATTGTGGAGTTGGGGTAATGTTTGTAGTTGGTATAATTTGGTGTGGGGGTAGTAAGGAGGTGTAGGTGTATGGTATGGCAAATGAAGGTTAGGGTTATATGGTGGTGATGACTTAGGTATTGTGGGGAATATCGAGGCCCGAAGGTCTGTTGATACCGGACGTAATTCACATTAGGCTCGATCTTTTTAGGTTGGGATCCTTTCTTAGCAAGGATATCCTCCGTAGTGCTCATTGGCAACTTCCCACTTTGGATAAAATCTCAATTCTTTCCCCAAAGCGATCAAATCAGCGAAATCTTTATAAGTTGCTCCGACCATTGCTCGATAAAAGGATTTCCCGGGTTCCCAAGAAATATGAGCACATCTCAGACAGTGTTAATGAGGGTTGAACTTGAGTCGCCAAGGCTCTCCACCTTTGTGCATACTGCTTAAAAGATTCATCATTTCTTTTTTGCATTGAGTTTAACTGTTCTCGAGTTACGACTGTTTCCGTTGAACGACATCTTGTCCCATAAACAGTTTGCCCAGTCATCCCAAGAAGAGATATTGGAGAGGTCTTGTTGGATACACCATTCCAAAGCAGGTCCAGTCAAGCTTTCATGGAAAAAGCTGACAAGGAACTTCCAGTCCTTCGACCAAATTGACATTTTGGTAATATATGATTTTAGGTGAAAAAATGGGTTAGTGCTCCCATCATATTTGTCAAATTCGGAACCTTAAAGTCCTTTGGGATGATAATGTTGGCAGTAGGGCACAACTCTTCTATTCCAAGAGGACCATAGGTGCTAGGACCCTTAATTGTTTTGATTTGCTCCTCCATCTTTTCCATCCATTCTCCATCCCTCTTATCATTTTGAACAGTACGCAGGACCAGTACTAGTATGAAATCCCGTTGATGTCAGGATTGACATATGCGTGAATTCAGCATTACCATGGACTTCATTTTGAGTATCCTCTGACGAAGGATGCCCTTCTCTAATAGGAATCATTAGTGATGTAGTATTTGATGTTCCTCCTGCAAAAGGCATCTCAGTGGTGGCCCCAGGGTTTGCCCCCATGGAAGTAATATTTGGTGGGTGCAGGTGTGCCCCAGTCATTCCTATACCTCCGACTGTTCCCATCAAGGTGAGGTCTCCCTCATGGCTAACAACATTTCCTCCATTCTTCTCTCGAGACTCTGTCATCTCATTTATCCTTCCTTTCACTTCATCTACTTCCATACTCAGATTCCTTCCTTCGTTCTCAGCTACCATCGCTGCAAGCTTTGTTCGAGACCTTGTGTTGTGAACTCGGGTTTGATTGGTGTCTTCTTTCCTTGGTCTCACAATGGTGCTGAGCACGGTAACACCAAACAAAAATAATAAGATGAAATGAAATGAATGAGATTCATGAGATATATGAAATGGATGAAATAGAAACATTTTTTAAAAAAAAATGCAATGAAAGCCATGAAAATGCATAATTTTTTTATTTAATTTTTTTTAGAATGCTAAGAATGTCATGAAAATGCATGATTTTTTTTATTTTTTTTATTTTGTTTAAATGCTAGGAATGCCATGAAAATGCATGATTTTTATTATTTAATTTTTTTTAGAATGCTAAGAATGCCATGAAAATGCATGATTTTTTTTATTTTTTTTATTTTGTTTAAATGCTAGGAATGCCATGAAAATGCATGATTTTTATTTATTTAAATATGCCATGAAAATGGATGATTTTTTTTATTTAATTTTTTTTTAGAATGCTAGGAATGCCATGGAAATGCATGATTTTTTTATTTTTATTTTTTTAAATGCTAGGAATGCCATGAAAATGCATGACTTTTATTTTTTTTCAAATATGCCATGAAATGCATGATTTTTTTTTATTTAATTTTTTTTAGAATGCTAGGAATGCCATGAAAATGCATGATTTTTATTTCATTTTTCAAATATGCCATGAAAATGCATGATGCTATTTTTTTTAAAAAAAAGATGGCTATATAAAGAAGAAGTTCGCTCCCTTCGTGTCCTAAGATATTGCCTTAAACGGAGGAATTCTATCATAAGGATCTATGGGTCTTTCTGATTCATGATAACTCTCATTTGGTGGCTTTTCTATTCTGAAGGTCTCTAGAGCCAAGTCCCATTTCAAAATGTTGACCACAAAATAGTGGGTAAACCACTAGGTGTGGGACATTTGTGAAAAAGGCACACTCTAGATGAGGTTTTCGCAATAGCCAAACAGGATGTACATCCAAAATGGTTATCACTACACAACCTCTACTTAACTTAAGCTTTACTCAGACCCGGATATAGGGCCCCACTCGAATGTGTGATAGATGTGTAAGTGTGGTGGGTGTAGGGAGCATACAAATATTCATTATCCTAAAGACTACCCGCATCCTGCAAAATAAAAACAAAAACAAACAAAAATTCCAAGAGAAATTCTCTATCCTAAGGTTATAATAACAATAATAATTAAAATAAATAAAAAGAAAAGAAAGGTAAAACAAAATATATAAAGATTACAAAAATTTACACAACAAAATTATATAGGCTTGACTCTCAGTATCCCAATGAGTCGCCATCTGTCGCGACCGTAATCGCGATGGGAGCGGCGAAACAAAATAAATAAGTTAGGAGTCGCCACCAATTTTATTTAAATTAGGAAAAATTGGAAAACCCTTTTAGAAAATGGTCTTTGAAACCAGATTGGATTCGGGAGCCGATTATGCATAGGGAAGGGTGGAGACTTAACCCCACAGCACCCCTAAAACATCCATCCTAAAACGGTTACCCTAAATTAGTTATGCAAAACTTAATAATCTCATAATATGTTTGTTTTACCCTTTTTTATTAAAAAAATAAAGAATTTGCGAAAATTTAAAATTTGGCTTGACAGAATAAAAATTCTGCTCCTACGTACCCTCAGGTGCAATGAGGAACTCAAAGTCACGTAGTTCTTTAGAAAATAAGTGTGGGTTGGTTGATTTTATTTAAAAGTTTTAATTTTTATTTTAAAAAATTTGAATTAACAGGTCGTCGCGACTCTGTTAATCAAATTAAAGTTTAAATGAGTGAAGCTTGCGTCACGCTAGACGTCACCCACGGATTGTTAAATTTATTATTATTAGGTGAAAAATAAAAAAATAAATTTTGAGCCTTTATTAAATAATAATTTATTTAAAATAATTTGAATCATTAGGTTGTCACAACTCAGATGATCCAAAATAGTTACAAGATTAACAAGCTGTCACAACTCGGTTAATCCTATTTTAAAAAATTGTTTTACTTTTATTATATTTTGTTTGTTGTCCCCTTTTTATCTTTATTAGTTTTTAGATTATTTTTTTTTAGTCCATTTAGGCCTATTTCAAAAAAAAAAAAAAGCTACCAGAATTCTAAAACAAACAAAAGAAGAAAAAAAATAAAAATCACGAAAATGAAAAAATGAAACAGAGGAGCAAGGAAAATGAAGACCAACGGCAACGGTGGTTAGGCTGGTTCAGTTGGCGAAGCGCCGCGTCAAGAATCGGGTCAGGTTGCGAGTTGTGCGGTACGGCGATGTGAGGCTGTTTCTGCGGTGGCTTCTGTGTGGTGGGTAGCGCGGTGTGATGGATGACTTGCGACACGGTTAGGAGCAGTTTGTGGGTGTCAGTTTCGTATAGGAGAGGTGATGGAGAGGTATTTTGGTGGAGGCTGAACGTTTTGTGAAAACCGAAGGTCTTTTGTGTATGGGGGTTATGGGTTAATATAGGAAGGGTTTAGGGTGAAGAGTTTGAGTTTGAGTGTGATTAGGATTGGTTCAAGATGATAAGTCGGGATCTGTTTATGATGAGTGTTGGGGTTAGTATAGGATGGGCCGATAGATTTGATTAGGATAAGTTTGTTTGTGGTGAGTTTTGGGGTCGGTTTAGGATAAGTTGTGGGTTAGATAATGGGTCATGGGTTGGATATTGGGTCATGGATATTAATGAATTATGGGCAAATGGGCTAATGGACCAATGGGTTGAACTTTTTATTTTTTATTTATTTATTTTTTATTTTTACAAAAATACCCGGACAAAATTGGGTGTTCACAGTTGCCCCTCTTTACTTGTTTCTTACTAGATAAAAAGAATAACCACAGCTTTTCATTTTATCATAGTGAGGAACGAGTAAAGAAATGAACTCAAATTTTGTACGGGAGAAACAAAGAAACAACATGAGAACAAGGAGCGATGCGCTCAAAGGTAAAATGACAGAAATCTAAATGACAAAAGCCGATGCACTCAAAAATAAATGACAGGAGCCGATGCGCTCCAAACTTAAATCACAGAAATTTAAATGACAGTGAGCCGATGCGCTCAAAAGAAAATGACATGAGCCGATGCACTTAAAAAAATGACTGAAATTTAAAATGCATTAAACTAATACGCCTAAAAGGGATTTCAAATGCAAAGAGCCAATAATTAACAAAAATTTAAAAAGTATGGAGCTGATGCTCTCAAGATGCAAGGAGTTGGGTTGTTCCAAACAATTTAAAAAGTAAGGAGCCAATGCGCTCAAAAGAATTTAAAAACATGGAGCCGATGCTCTTAATAATGCATGGAGCCGATGCGCTCAATAAACATGGAGCCGATGTTCTTAATAATGCATGGAGCCGATGCGCTCAATAATGCATGGATACATATATCAATAATGCACTGGACCTCCGAGTTTTGCTTCCTCTATTAGATGCACAGTTAAATGAACTATGACTGTGAAGAATGATGGAGGGAATAACATCTCCAGGTGGCAAAGTGTAACCACAATGCGATCTTGGAGCTTATCAAGGTCTGAAGGATTCAAGCTTTTACCACAAAGGACTCTAAAAAATGAGCAGAAGTCCACTAAGACTGCAGTCACATGGTTTGGCAATACATTACGAATTGCTAATGGTAGCAATTGCTCCATAATAATATGGCAATCATGACTTTTCAACCCAAAAATCTTTTTTTGTACCTCATCAACACATCTAGAAATGTTACTTGAGTAGCCATCTGGTACTATAACATTCTTCAAAGTTGCGAGAAACAACTTTTTGGTATCACGTGTTAGTGAAAACAAAGCAAGGTGATATGTTCCATTATCATTTGGCCAAAGATCACGCTTTATGCCCATTTCTCTTAGATCCTTTCGAGCATTGAGATTGTCTTTTGATTTAGGTTTCTCATGGAGCAAAGTATATATGATATTGTCACATACATTTTTTTCAATGTGCATAAAATCTAGATTATGACGCAACGAGTTAGATTCCCAATATGAAAGGTCAAAGAATATACTTCTCTTGTTCCACTGCTTAGTTGCTTGTCTAGATCTTTTCCTTCTACCATCCAACTCTGCTTCTCTCCCAAATGTAACATTAAGATTTTCCACTTGCCTCAAAATGTCAGATCCTGATAATTTTAATGGTGGATTCCGTTCCTCTGTGCTTCCATCAAAGCGAATTCGATTCAATCTAAATCTATGACTTCTTCCCAAAAAACGCTAATGACCCATAAAGCACCACTTTTTACTGTGAGGAAGATGACAAGGTTCTGTATCAAAGTTGCAAGTTGGGCAAGCCAAACCAGTATGTGTGTTCCAGCCAGATAGCATACCTAGCCCAGGAAAGTCACTAATTGTCCACATAAGAGCTGCTCGCATTTGAAATGTTTCATTCGATGAAGAATCAAAGGTTTCCACACCATCATTCCATAGATCACATAACTCCTTCACAAGGGGTTGTAAGTACACATCTATATTATTTCCGGGCATCTGCTTGCCTGGAATAATCATTGATAGGATGAAGGAAGTGTGTTTCATACACATCCAAGGAGGAAGATTATATGGAATCAAGAACACTGGCCAAATGCTATAGGTAGAACTCATGGTTCCAAAAGGATTGAAACCATCACTTGCAAGGCCCAAGCGAACATTTCGAGGATCTAAAGCAAATTCAGAGTGTGTTAGATCAAATGTCTTCCATGCCTCACCATCTCTTGGATGCCTTATCAACCCATCTTTGTTACTCTGATCCAAAACATGCCATTTCATATGCTTAGCAGTCTTACGACACATAAACAATCTTTGCAACCTTGGTTTCAATGGAAAGTAACGCAAAACCGTTGCAGCTTGCTTCTTCTTCTTTTTAGGGTTCCATCTAGATGTACCACAATGTGTGCATGTTTGTTGCTTGTTTTTTGGATCATCATCCAAGTATAACATACAATCATTTGGACATGCATCTATCTTGATGTAGTCAAGACCAAGTTTGCTAATGGTTTTCTTGGCCTCATAAAAAGAAAGAGGCAACTTTACTGCTTCAAATGCATCTCTCAACAAATCTAGTATCATAGTCATTGCCTTGTCACTTAATCCACATAAGACCTTTATATGATACAATTTTATTACGAATTCTAGTTTTGTGTACTTGCTCCCTTCATACAATGTTTGATTTCTATCTTTGAGAAATTCATAGAAATCACTATCCTCCCTAGGCCCCTCATTTAATATTTCATCTGCATCCAGGGGTTGTGACATGCCTGCATCTGTGGCTTGGTGCCTATACTGCCCAAATGCATCATTAATCATCGTCTCTATTGGATTTTCAGAATGCAATGTCTCTTGCATAACATCTATATTTCTAGAAGACTCTAATACTTGTTTCTCACCGTGAAGATTCCATATTACATAATTTTTGGGGAATGGTTTCCAAAGCAAGTGATCTTCGACTACATCTCTAGTTTGCCATTTCCCAAACCCACACTTTGGACACGGACATCGTATTGTATCTCCAACGGCCCCATTCTCAAATGCAAAATTGAGGAAGTTACTTAAACCAATTGAGTATTCAATTGTGTTCCTTGGCTTTTCAATCCAAGATTTATCCATCGGCAAGTATTAACTTCACGCACAACTTCAGAAAATCACGAAAATGATGGTTGAACAAGATAAATCTCAATACAAATATGCTGCCAAAAAGAAAGAAGTTCAAATATAGGGAAATTTAAAAAAAAATTATAGACAAAATAAACTCAAGGGATAATCATTCCAATGCCATAACATTACATTCACAAAGTATATTCTTAACTTTATCTAAAATTACATTCACAAAGTAAACAAGTATAGAGAGAACTTAAAAGTGAAAATTGTAACAACTTGAAAAAAAATAATTAGAGTGAAGGAGAGATAAAAGATAACTCACTTCAAAGCAAGCAAGGGAAGATAAATCAATTTATTGATATTGCACCTCCACTTGTGAATCTGAAACAACCAACCAAAAGAAAGGAAGATAGAATTACTCAATCTGAAACAACCAACGAGAAAAGACATGGGATAATAACAATTATGACAGGAATAATTTTGGTTTAATTAAAATTAAATGCTAACATGTGACAATTAAAGGTAGTCCAATTAATTATAAATGATACATAATAGATTAATAGATAATTAATAATCTATGTCCTATACTCACGAGGTTAGTGGAGAAATAATAAAAGAGAGTATCTTTCCTTCCATATACCCACAAATGACCACAACATTTAATCGACCGCAACTTATTTAAGATTCTTGTCCCTCTCTGGTTTCTAACATATATTGAGCAAATCATACGATATTAATTCAATTTCTTGCATTCAATTCTGGCCCAATTACACATGGATGATGTAATTACAATCACATTCAGTGGGCCCAAATGCTATTCAACTTTTCTTCCCCAAAATATGTTGACAAAGTTTCTGTTATATATATTTAGAATATATTTAATGAAAATAATTTTTATTGTGAGAATATAAAATAAATAAATTTTGATCATATAATTATATATAATAATTAAAATTAAAAATTATTTAAAAGTTATGTAATTATTTAAAAAATTATTTAAAAAAATTATATATATTTATATTCTAATTTTAATTATTTATATAAATTATTTAATTATTTAATAGTTTGGGAAGTAACCGTCCAACAATCGTAGAGAAATAGATTTGGAATGACATGTGGAAATCTCCTCCACTTGAATCTACCTCGTCATAAGTTAGTGCTAATTTCCTTTTCCTGGGTCTCATGTCTTTTCGTTTGCCATTGCTATGATATATATATATATATATGTGTGTGTGTGTGTATGTACTACTGGATTATGTTTTACTACTCTATACTTGCCAATGTTAGAGCAAGGAGTACAATTACCTTAATCTTCTGGGGTAACTGTTTGTATCAAATTAAATTTTGTGATGGCCGATGACATTATGTGTAAACTTATATAATTCAGTGGTTGAATTCAGTGATTGAGGGATTATTATGTGTAAACTTATTTTCTTTTCGTTTAATTGTCCTCGTTTTGCTGGGTAGCTTATAAGGAAGTCATTTTCCAATCGGGAAGCTGGTATTGTTCATCACCTGGATCTTCTCTTCAGATTTCTTTTCAAACAACTATAAATATGTTTTCTTTATGTTGTTTTAAGACATCCAAAACACTACAAGATAATATGTTCTCTTGGATGTTTATCCTTCTATTTATCAATTTTACTTGCGTATTTAACTATATTTTTTTCTTAAAGTAATAAACATGGCTAACCAAAAATCAAAAATCATATTGTTACTTATTCCAAATCTCCCAACCCCATTCTTGTGGCCCTCCTCTCCAAACCCATTTCTTCTCCCACCCCATCCCCTTCCGTTAAATAGCACAACTGCATTTACTTGCAAACAAGTTAAACAAAACCATATAACCAAGTGGAAGCCTCACAAAATCTAGAGGAGCATATCCCTCACTCCTCCATGCCCAAGCCAATCACAAGAGGAAACCATTCTACGTTTGAACCAAATAGATCACTCTCTTCTTTCTATAATTGGTATATTCATAATGTTTCTAAACACTATCGCAGCCCCAGCACTTAAAAATAGTAACAGAATCAGCTGGTAAAAACAAGACCCAAAATTTGCCCCCACCCACACCCAAAAAGCCAATTTCAACAGTGTGTGTATTTTAAGTATACAAATAACATTATAAAAAATAAATTGTTATTATTTCAATCATTTCAGCAGACACCTAGTCCGTATGATTGCTAAATGGTGTGCAGACACTTCTCACACCATCTCCTAAATGCTGAAAAATGCGGGAGAAAAGAATGTAAAATTGGGAAACTACCACAAGAATCTAAGGATTTAACATAGTAAAGGATGGGCAATTTATTGTTTAAATCTATGGAAGTTAGGTATAGGACAATCATGTGATACTTATCTCTTCCCAATATTGACCCATGCTTCTTGACCCATAAATAATTTTAGGCAGACTCAGGAAACAGAGTAAGAAAGTACAGAAACAATGTTTTTTTTCCAGAATCTTCATGAATACGATATCAACAATAGAACAAGCCAACAAGCAATGAGGTGATTATATTTTTTTGGGTTACAGATAAGGTGATTATATTTAATATTGGTAATCTATACATCAATCTAAAACGTATGAACATTGTGGGTCAGTCAGTGGGTCTAGTGTTACCAACTTATGCATATCATCTTCGTACCATAGTACTACACCACACAATGGGGAGGTTAAAAACCAACTTAAATCATAGAATAGTACACAAATTGAAGCACATATACTAAGTAACAAATGCAAAACCAAAGACTTGTATATCAGATCTCAGCAGACAACAAGAGGAAAACTTAAAAATAGTAACGAAATTCTATGAACAGTTTGATGTAAAACAAAGAAAGCAGAGGTAGAAAGAGTAGAGATTGAAGAGAAGCATGTTCTGCCCAAACCGTTGAGCCATTGACTTTGTCTAAAAACAAATTTACGATTCAAAACTTAAACTTAGTACCTGAAGAACCGGTAAAGTTGGAAAAGAACTCAGATATGCTTCAATGAAGCTTGAAGGATACTACCAGTATCTGCATCAACGAAGATGAAGGTTGAAAGCTCCTCTTTGGGTTCCCTCTCAGGCCATAGCAGATTGAGCCAAGATCTGCAAATCGAAAGCTCCTCAGTGGCGATTTGTAGCAGATCTTGAACGAGAAAATCTCGTTGGAAAGTCACCACCGATCTTGAACGAGAATGGGAAGCACTGGGTTGGCTGAGCTTCGGTTAGGTAGTGTTTGGTTAGGGAGGCTGACAATAAAAAGTTAAATGATTAGGGAAGAACTTGCACGGCAGCAGTGAGAGGGAGAATGAGAGAGTGAGCAGGAGAGTGAGAATGAGAGGGAGAATGGCAAAGTGAAAGGGAAGCAAAATAAAAAAGAGGGAACGACATTTTTAATTTGTGGGGGTTAATAACCTCCACTAATAGTTAAAAAAACCCCCACAATTTATGTTAATTTGTGGAGTTTGATAACCCCCGCAAAAAAACCGCCGCAATTCAGCGTATTTTTTGTAGTGTGATAAGAAAGATAATATCATACTATCAATAATTGGTGAGGTTAGCGTATTACCCCAAGAATTCCACAAACAACTAAATGAGTTAGACATAAAACATAGTCTAGTAACTTTGGTAACTTTTCATCAAGTTCCTGTAGCTAGAGACAAAATAATTGCACGATTTAACCATAATAAATTAAAATAATAACCTTACATATGTTATTAACAAATATATAAATAAGAAATCTAGAAATAGCGTAGGTTATATCTTCATGTTTTGCAATTATATGCCTCCAATAATTTTGTAACTTGGTATATCTTAAAGTCACATATCGACCAAAGACTAGAAGTAAGAAAGTAGTGAACATCTATAAAAGTAGGAGGTGAGTGTTAACTTATTATTTTCATTCTAATAAATATATTATATTAAATATATTAATAAATATGTTATTTCTATTCTAACTTACTAACTTAAATTTAAGTTACTTGACTTTTATAAAAATTTAATTAAAAAATTTAATAATATATATTATATTATATATAGTTAAACAGGTTAGGTTGACTTGTCAGGCTTAAAAGATCTATTAGATGACATGAGGCCTAACCTTTTTAGTTAAATAGACTGTTAAAAAAGCATTGACCTAGTTTGTTTAGTAAACAAGTCAGACCTCAGGCAAGTCAAGTCATAAGCCCCTGATGGGCAACCTGACCTATTTTGCACCCCTAATCACAACGCACCAAAAAAAGCATAGCACAACAATTATTAACTTTCACAGATAATCACCAATACATTAGAGTATAAAATGCAAGATACTTTGACTAATCATATTATATAAAAAAAGAAATGAATAAGAGGAAGATAATAATACCAATGGCCACCCACAAGCAGAACACAAATTAAGGATCATAATACAATGAGTAGTAGGTGGATTCCCCCTTATTGAAGAAACACCATGTACAGAAGCATATATGGCTTGCCATCACAATTCCAAAAACCAAACCACCAGAAATCATAAGCAAGGAAATGGAAAAGAGAAGCCTAAGCAATATGGAGCAAATACGAAGAACAAAGCCTAAATGTAGTGCATCATTTATAAGCATTAAACAAAACAGTAAAAGTATAAGTAACTATCAGTCCCAAGAATCTCATTGATGGGTAAGCATATCAATAGCCATTCCATTCAACTTTCAGAACACGTAATTGAGTTTAGAGAACCACATGTAAATTAAGTCCTACATTTTAGTTGCAAAATATAAAGATCGAACATACGCTCCCCTAGTTGCAAAACTATATGCTTCCAATAATTTTGTAACTTAGTATATCTCTAATCTCACATCAACCAAAGATTAGAGCAAAAAAATGGTAAGCATCTATAAAAGTAAGAGATGAATGTTAAGTTATAACATAATTTTAATATGCTATATGCTATTTTTATTCTAATTTACTAACTTAGGTTTTAGTTATTGATTTTTATTAAATTCAATTAAAAAATGTATTAATATATTATAATAAATTAATAATTATAATTATTATAATAATATATATTATATTATAGATAGTTAAACAGTCAATTTGAAATGGTCGGACCTAAAAGGTCTATTAGATTACATGAGACTTGACATTTTTAGTTAAATAGACTTTTAAAAAAGCATTGACCTAACTTGTTTAGTAAACATATCAGACCAGACCTCAGGCAGGTCAGGTCATAGACCCCTAACGGGTAGCCTGACCTATTTCTACCCCTAGCTGGAATTGTTGCATTCTCTCAACTGTTACATTCTCTCCTTCATTATGTTGTTTTCTAGCTATTTCATGCCTTTGATATTTGATTCATCTTGGAGTTTTGGGCCTCCAAGATACAAGTCCATTAATAGTGTGAAGGCATGATCCATGACCTTTAGGAAAATGGTCATCTTAACTGGACCAATGAGGCATTAACAAGCAAGCCTAAATGCGAACACAACCTACGGTCCCTTTAAGGCACAAACTTTCCTACATAGTCCTAACTTCCAAAGGGATTGCCACTAAAAATAGTAACATTAAGGATGATGGTAAGGATTTATTCATGTTTATAACATGACCTAGCACACCATACTAATTTGAGTATTGAAGTGTCTTTATAGGTATCCAACTCCCTATTTCCAAGACTTTCAAGCTTGAAGACTACTTAGCAAGAAGCTGGTTATGACCCAAGGAGCTCAAGAGCACAGTACAAAATGATGGTACCATCTGTGGGGAGCTAGTAAATTGTTACTCTCATTCTTCTACTATAGCTAACATGAGAAAGAGACCAACGACGAACCAGAAGTAGAGAGATTGAGTTAAGGCCTCTGTCAAACCTGACAGGCCAGTTATATCTCAATGACTTCATTCTTTCATTCAATAAATAAAATTACCCAATCAGAAACTGCAAGCTCCCTCTCCAATTCTACAAGAGCAACAAACACCAAACTTACCTCATACCTACCAGCAACGATATGCTATCTTAACAGCCAGTAATACTACTTGATAGCGATACTACGAGCCCTTAATAGAAACCGGGAACCAGGAATGCGTGGCTGAAAATAATGTTGAGGACGGTATGGATCACAGAGCATGAATGGTTGTACAGCCACACGTTGTGGAACAGCCCAGTGTCAATCGCGAACTACAAAGAAGATAAGAGTCTTTCGTCTTCTCTAGCCTGGCACACAAGCATAGGACCCATTATAATTTTAGCCACTAATTCTCCAAGTTCATCATAAGGGTACAACTACCGAAAGACTTTAAGCCTCCTACTATTGAAGCATACGATGGGTCTACAGATTCTCAAGAGCACTTTGACATCTTTATGGCCTCCATGCTGCTTACGGGGAGAACCGACCTCGTACAATGTCGTGCCTTCCCATGTACCTTGAAGAACGCAACCTAAAAATAGTTTATCGCCTTACCAACCCGTTCCATCAACAACTTTAATGAAGTAGTGCAGAGCTTTCTTACTCACTTCGCCACTAGTTAGACTCAACTCAGGACGACTCAGAGTTTATTCAACATAAGGTAAGGGAAGGATGAGACCCTCCATGATTATATGCATAGGTTCAACACGACTTGTCTCGAGGTTTGTGACTTCAACCATAACACGACTATGCACATGATCATGGGTAGTTGGATGAAGCCTATCGTTACCTGTCTTAAGAACAATGAACTCCCCACTAATCAATCAGAAGCCAAAAAGGAAATCAGGAAGGCAACTTAATACTTAATTCTTGATTCTTGATGACAAACTTTATTGTAAGGGTTTTTCTCTCTCATTACTAAAGTGCCTCACCCCTGAGGATGCCGAATACGTCTTAGCTGAAATCCATGAGGGGTATTATGGCCAACACTTAGGGGGAAGAGCCTTGGCAAGAAAGGCCCTATGAGTTGGATATTTTTAGCACACCATGACAGAGGATGCCTTGTCTTATGTGCGAAAACTGAGACAAGTGCTAGAAGTATGCTAACATCCAGAATGCACCCCCAAAGGGACTCACCACTATCATGGTCCCATGGTTATTCTACAAATGTGGTTTAGATTTTATGGGGTCATTCCCTCAAGCTCCTGGGTAGCTGAAATATTTGGTGGTTATTGTGGACTATTTTACAAAGTGAATCAAAGTGGAATTCCTAGCCACCATTACGACAAAGAGAATAATTTTTTTTAAAAAAAACTTTATTTCATGTTAGAAATTCTCGAATCTATAGTCACGGACAATAGAACACAGTTCACAGACAAGAAGTTCAGAGAGATGTGCTCCAGGCTAAAGATAAAACAACATTTTACCTCGGTGGAGCACCCCCAAGCCAATGGCCAGGCTGAAGCCACTAATAGGGTGATCCTCCAAGGGCTCAAAAGAAGATTGGAAGATGACAAAGGTGAATGGACGGAACAACTTGGACACATTTTGTGGGTATATTTTCGTTCCGGGGGAAACTTCATTCAAGCTCACCTATGGCTGGGAGGCTATAATTCCCATTGAAATCAAGGAGCCAAGTTGGAGAAGAGAGCATTTCTCCCATGAGACTAATGACGAATCATTAAGGGAATAACTTGATTTAAGCGAAGAAAATCGGAGCATGGCCTATATTTGAGAGATCACTTTCAAGCTTTGATTTAAGATACAACAGACAAGTCCTTCCACAATGGTTCAAAGAAGGAGATCTCATCCTCAAAAAGGCAAGCACCAGAGGATAGAACATAATAGATGGCATACTAGCTGCAAACTGGGAAAGTTCCTACTTGGTGAAGGAAATCCTCGATAAAGGAGCCTACAAAATCACCAATCTCTTAGACAAGGAATTATCTAAGGCTTGGAATGCTAACAACTTGAAGAAATACTATAGCTAGCTTAAATTTTCAGTCTTCCAACACTTACTTCAGCTTTGTAAAAGAACAATATTGATCAATGAAAAAAGGAAATTCAGATAATATTGTATGTTTGTTCCTAGTTCCCAGACATTGCAAAGTTATTACTAAAGGGACATTAGATCCTTGTCGCAACCGAGATCGCGATGGGACGACCGAAAAAGATTAAGAGTTTGAAAATCAATGAAGTCGCCACCAATATTTATTTAAATTAGGAAAACATTAGAAAAACCTTTTAATTAAGAAAAGTGGTCTTTTAGAAAATGAATTTGGGTTCAGGAGTCGATTACAAGTAAGGAAGCTGTTAGCACCCTACACTGCCTGTTCCAAGAACGGTACCTTAAGTTATTTGTACAAATTTTAATAATATCAAATGTATTTATTTTACCCCTTTTCAAAAAAAGATAAAAAGAAACAACTAAATTATGAAAATTTATTTTTTGGCTTGACAGAATAAAGATTCTGCTCCTACGTATCCTCGGGTGCAATGAGGAACTCAAAGTCACGTAGTTCTGTAGAAAATAAGTGTGGGTTGATTGATTTTAATTAAAAGAGAAACTTAAAACTTTTAACTCAAATTTGTCAACAATGGATTAATTCAAGCAAACACGTCAACATGCATAAAAGTGAGGCATAAACCACAAACAGACAAGATAGTCAAATTAAAATCAATCCAATTCACAAAAGGAAAAGATACTCACAGGAATGGGAAAACTTATAGTGCTTGGCAGAGTAGATCTGGGTGGCACGGAACTCGATGGCGTCAGCGGTGTAAGGTGATGTTTGGTGGTTAAGGGTTTGTGGATGATGGTGTTGAAGGTGAATATGGTAAGTTGAAAGTTGAAAATGATGAGTTGAAAGTAGTTATGGTGAGTTGAAGGTAATTATGCAGATTATAGAGTAAGGTGGTGATGGTGGTAGAGTGTTGAGGTGATGAGAATGATGGGTTTTAAGGTTAAAGATGGCGAGTTGAAAGTGATTATGAAGATTATGGAGTAAGGTGGTTATGGTGGTAGTGTTGAATGTAAAGATGGTGGTGATGATGATGGAGGGTGGTGAGTTTGAAGGAGAAGATGTGAGTTGAGTATGAAGATGGTGGTGGATGAAAAAAAATGATGAGAATATGGGGGGGGAAGTCCTAGAAGTTCAAGATGAGTGAGGATTATATAGAGGAGTAGTTGTGGAGAAGTAGTTAAAGATGAGTAAGAGTGGTTGAGATGATTGGAGTGATTATAGAGGAGTGGTTCTGTGTGTTGGTGAAAAATAAGGTGGAGTGGTTGTATGTATTGGTGATTATGGAGGAGTGGTTGTGTATGATTTTGAAAGATGATGAGGTGGTTGAGATGATTTGGGTGATTATGGAGGAGTGGTTGTGTATGATTTTGAAAGATGATGAGGTGATTGAGATGATTGGGATGATAATGGAGGAGAGTGGTTGTATATGTTTGAAAGATGATGAGGTGGTTGAGATGATTGGGGTGATAATGAAGGAGATAATGGAAGAGTGGTTGTGTATGATTTTGAAAGATGATTAGGTGGTTGAGATGATTAGAATGATAATGAGGTGGAGTAGTTATATGTGTTTGAAAGATGATGAGGTGGTTGAGATGATTGGGGTGATAATGAGGTGGAATGGTTGTATGTGTTTAAAAGATGATGAGGTGGTTGAGATGATTGGGATGATAATGGAGGAGATAATGGAAGAGTGGTTGTGTATGATTTTGAAAGATGATGAGGTAGTTGAGATGATTGGAGTGATAATGAGGTGGAGTGGTTGTATGTGTTTGAAAGATGATGTTGTGGTTAAGATGATTGGGGTGATAATGAGGTGGAGTGGTTGTATGTGTTGGGAGTGGGTTAAGTTTTTTTTTTGGTTTTTTTTTTGTTTTAAATTTTATTTTATTTTTTAAATTATAAATATATTTTTTATTTTTATTATTTTTTTATTTTTTTACCAATAATTCAAATAAGATATAGGTAAATAAAACCTTAAAAAAAATGTTTAGTGTGTTGCACTAAAGCATCATTTAACACAATTATTAATTCACAAATAAAAATTTTATGGACAAAATTGAGTATCAACAATCCTTAAAGTAGCCAAAGTCATTACTAAAAGGATAACAGATCCCTAAAGTAGTCGAAGTCATTGCTAATGGGATAATAGATCCCTAATGCATCACAAAATTATTGCTAAAGGAACGTTGGATCCCTAAAGCAACCAAAATCCCTAACCAATCCTCCAAAAGAATGTTGGGTCCCTAAAGTAACTAGAATATATGCAAGTCGAGGACTACGAATCCCAACTATTACAGGACCATGGACCCCAGACCCAAGTAATTTGCTAAAAGGACGTTGGATCCCTAAAACAATAAGAATATTAATAACCATGGGACCACGAATCCTAAACATAATTAAAAGGACAACGACAATAGAAGAAGGGATATCCGAAAAGAAAATTTTCTTATTCACTTTCCAAACATCATCAACTTTATATAAAAAGCCTATAAATTATTTCTACGTATGAGTGCTTGCTTGAAAGAAGCCAAAAAGGGAGACTGACTCGTACTAATAATGGTCAAGCACTAGTCATGGTCAAGCCAAAGCCTCCTTGAGGCACCACACCCAACTCTTCCTTGTTGATCAGTTGAGGAGAAGGCTTCACACCTCTATGTATCCTAGGAATCCCAACATTTTTTGTAGCAGTCAGAAGGGCAGAGTAGGGAGAGCAATGAAACCTCTCTACATCTCACATGAACTATAGCAGAAGCCTGGGGTCTTCCCAAGAGCAACATGATCTCATTCTCTTATTGCGTATGCTTGGAAAGAAAGGCTTCTACTGACCTAAGTTGCGTTGACCAAGGGACATAGAGAAGTTACTTGAAAGGCTTCTACTGACCTGAGTTGCATTGACCAAGGGACAAAGAGAAGTTACTTAGTTCTCACTAAACCATTATGCTTGGGGAAAAAGGCTTCCATTGTTAAAAATGTGTAGGAAAAGGGAGAACACTGTCGCGACAATAATCGCGACGAAATAGCAATTTAAATTTTAAAAAAATAAAAAGTCACCACCAATTTTATTGTTTTTATTAGAAAAAATTAGAAAACTTAAGAAAAATTATATACGTTCAAAAATTCAGATTTAGAAGTCTAATTATGCATAGGAAAAGTAGAGACTTAACCCTGCAGTACCCCTAATACATTTATCCTAAAACAGTTACCCTAAGATAATTGCACAAATATTTAAAATCTTTAAATATTCATTTTACCCCTTTTAATAAAATAAAATAAAAGCAAAGTAAAATAAGATAAAATAAAATAAGAACTACTTAATTAAATAAAATTAATTTTTGGCTTGACTTGCGCACCTACGTATCCTTTGATGCAATAGAAAACTCAAAGTCACGTAATTCTTTTAAAATGTATTTGTAAATTGGATTATTTTAATTATATATTTTTTATTTATTTTATTTCAATAAAAATAAATAATTTAATTTAATTTAAAATTTTGGATCAACAAGTTGTCTCAAATTAGTTAACCCTTTTAATTTTGGCATGTGAAACTCGGCGTCACGCTAGAGATATTATGCAAAAGTAAGCAAATTATCACCACTCATATGAATCTTAGTTATCTTGAAAATTTTTAAAATACTCAAAGAGTTATAATTCAATTTTAAAACATGTTTTCCTTATTCTAGTTGCAAAACCAATCACAATGATCAAAACCATGATAAATCATAAAGAAAAATAAAATAAAATTAACGTGACATGTAATAGATGCCGAATACAAAAATTGGTCTTGGGTTATTTACTGAAATATTCCATTGGAAATTACAGAGCCATCTTCTATGTTATTATCTTAATCACTCTTTCGTTATTTTATTTCCCCATTTTGTTTTGACATCACATTTCCTTTAATATAAAGATGAAGCCATGCAGCATGTTGACACGGTAATCTACCCTTTCATGTCACTTTCATTTATTTTATTAGGCATTAAAGGGAATTCTTCTATTGCTAAGTTTTGATCCACTATATCAAATCCAATGAAATAAGTTCTCAACATACACCATGCATTTGACTCTTAAACATGCATATATATATTTAACAATCAAGACTTATCTCTTACTCCTTTTATTTCATTTAGCAAAACTAAATTTACAAGGAAGACATGAAATTTGGATGAAATGTCACGAGCTATATTTAAAATAGTGAAGAGCAACTATAATAGAAAATAGAAAAGTCAAAAGACTTATCTCAATCCCACTAAAATTAAAGAAACAACTTCTCAACATTTTTGCACCTTTGGTTGCTATGAAATATGCTATGGGTTGTCACGACAGCTCTTGCAAACTCTAGCCTCTCTCTATTGTGAGCTTTTTTTTTTTTTGAATGACTAAGGGTTCTATTTATAAACAATTATTAAAGCCTTAATTCTCATATAAATATCGACCCATTAAATGATAATTGATCACAAAAAATCTTAACAAAATCAACCTACTAAAGTATTCCTGGATTTATTTATAAAAAAAATCAAATCATGATCTCTCATTTAAAACGCATTTCCCTTTTTCCTTTTTTATTAAACAATCATAATCTCTTATTTCAATTCTTTCCTTTTAAATCTTGAATTTAATTTTTAAAAGTATCAAATCATGATTTCTCACTAAAAACATATCCTTCAATTATTTATTATTAAAAGCATATTCCTTATTTTTCAAGAATATCAAATCATGATTTTTCATTAAAAGCATATCCTTCAATTATTATTTTTTATTAAAAGCATATCCTTTGTTTTACAAGAATATCAAATTATGATTTCTCATTAAAAGCATATCCTTTATTATTTTTTAAGAAAATCAAATCGTGATTCCTTATTAAAAGCACATCCTTATTTTTTTCTCTTTTTTTAAATTTTAATATTCATTGGACATTGGGGCTGTTATTGGGTCAAGAATTAGACTTAGAAGTTGGGTCATGAGAATTGAGCTACTTTATTTTTTCAAAAGTTTTTCAAAAAAACTTAACATGACTCGAACAAAATTAGGCGTTCACAAACACTTTCAAATATTTTGGGAAGAAACGAAAGATGTTTTTTTGAAAGGGAAGTGGCCCTTGACGCACATACTAAAAGCAAAGGAGGACCACTCTCTGAAAAAAAAAAAACCAAATGTCCAACATGGTTGGAAAATAGAAGAGGGGGTGAGTGATAACCTTGCCACAAACATTCTCTATTATAGGAAGTAAGCTACCTCTTGATTGGTCCCCAAAAAGGTGAGTTGACTATACATTAAAGACAATGCTTAAATGCTCCCTTTGCGAATAGCCACAAATGAAGCAGGCAATTGGGAAATAGTAAAGGAAACTGTCGTTGCCATTATAGCAACATTAATTCCCCACAAATTACAAGCAATTATTCCCAAGCAAGCACAGATTGACACAAAGTTGTGAGATAAAGACTATTAAAGAGACATTAGATCCTTAAAAGCATCTAAGTCCTATTGCCACAGAATCACAAAAATAAAGATTGCTAAAGGGACATTAGATCCTTAAAAGCATCTAAACTTTACAAATATGGGATCATGGATCCTAACCCTTATGGGACCGTGGAGCCCAACTTGAGAACAACATCTAACTTTTACAAGTATGGGACCACAGATTCCAACCCTTATGGAACAGCAGATCCTAACTTGAGAACAACATCTAAGCATTACAAGTGTGGGACCACAGATCCCAACCCTTAAGGGACCGTAAATCCCAACTTTAGAACAATGTCTAAAGTTTTACAAGCATGAGACCATGGGTCCCTACCCTTGTGGAGTTGTGGATCCTAACTTCAAAAAAGCATCAAAGTTTTACAAGTATGGGACTATAAATCCTAACCTCTTGTGAAACCTGAATCCTTAAATGTTTGAAAAATTCCCAAATGTGGGATTTTGGATTCAAACCCCTCAAAGGCTTTGGACCTTAGAAGGAAGAAAAATAGATACAGGCAAAAAAAGAAAAAAAGCAATAGAAAATCTAAAAGACTGAAACATTGTAAAAGTCTCCGAAAATTGGCCAATGATGTGTCCTTACAAAAAATAAGGCTCGTGCAGGGACTAGAAACAACTAAGAAAAAGAAAAACTTAAGCAACATGTGGGTTGGTTTCAGCAGGGTAATCAAGGGTATCTTCTTTCACCACGGCGCTGTCAGGACCGGGCGAGGCTGTCCTCATCTTCATCTTTGCCCTCCAACACCACGGGAACTATTTTCCCATCTTTCACAATGCTAAGGTGGTATGCTTCCGAGAACTCCTTAAATTTTGAATAAATCATGGAGGCCTAGGCTAAAGCATTGTAGAAGAACGTCCTGGTGGAGTTGGTCTAGTTGTTCAGATACTAGAGTTTCTCTGCCTCTAGCAACTCCTTTTGTCATTTCCAATCTTCAACCTCATTTACTTGATCCTCGAGCTCCTTCACGTGAGCCTTTAAATTTATTTTAGTTAAAGACAAATGCTTCACTGAACCTTCCAGCTCTTTCGCGGAGGTCTCTAGCCATTTGTTCTTTGCCTCAAGATTAGCGACCTTACCCTTCAATTTTTCAAAATGGTTGTGGGCCACCTTTTGCTGCTCAGCGAGGGTCAAAACCCTATTATCAGCTTTAGTAGCCCTGTTCTTCGAATCCTCCAAGTTCAATTGAAGCTTGGACACCTTTTCACTGAAGAGTTTGTTGTCCGACTCCAAGACAAACATCTTCTTAGTATCTATAGTTTTCTATAAGTAGAGAGAAATCAATGGGGACTAATATTAGAGTTTCTGAAGATGAATAGAGGTAGAGTGTAGCGGGCAAGTGCGCTTTCAACTTAGACATCTCCACGTCCTGGGCAAAGAAAATGTCAGAATGCCCCCAGATATCAAATGACTTATTCCAGATGGAGTCTAAGGTGGCAGGAGAAGGAATAATCAGGTTAACGATCCCCTAACCACCAGTATGTGTAACATCCCAAAAATTAATAATTTCAGAATAAATGATCATTTTACAATATTTGGAATTTTCTAGAATTTTTCTGGATTTTTCTGAAAATGCAGAATATTTTAATAAATTCCTTGTTTTGCGTGCGCAACGAGCTGAGAATTGCTGAGGTCAGTGTAACGCTCCGGAAACTAATTATTTCACCGCCAATAGTCATTTTCTAATATTTGTGATTTATGTGAATTTTTCTGAAATTTTTCGGAAACAATGAATATTTTAATATATTCTTCGTTTTGCGTGAAACTCGAGCAGAGTCGTGAAAACGACTGTAGTGCTTCAAAAATTGGAAAATTATATGACGAATAGTCGTTTTATAATATTTGCAATTTTTGGGAATTTTCTCGGGAATTTTCCGAACCGTCGAATATTTTAATATATTTCTCGTTTTGCGTCTTGAAATTTGAACTGCAGAGATACGCGATGTTTTCTCTGCGAACTTTGGACTATGGATAAGTCGACGGGGGATCTTACTAAACCCGAGACTTGACACAGTTTACGAAGTTTTACAATTTTCGAGAAATCTTTACCGATACAATTAAATCAATACAGTGAAAAATTCATCTGTCAGGTTAATTAAATACTGACTTCTGTCAACTGTAACTATTATCTATTGGATAATAGTGTGTAATAAAAATCCTATCACATTATCTTAATGTAATCTACTTTATGTCAAATCTATCTACTTTAATTCAAATTCATTGATTAAATAATCAAAGCTTCCTTAAGAAGCTTTGACCCAAGCATTGACCCATGTGCTTTAGCTTCTCTTGGAAGCCAATTTCACTCTCTCTTTTCTCTCTCCACTCACGGCTGAATGCAGCCCAAAGCAAGTGAGAATTGCTTGATTCATTAATTCATTTTATCATTTGAATTCATTAATTTCCAAAACACTTTCTTTCTCTACCATTTCTTCTTCTTTCTTCTTCAACATTTTCTCCTCCTTCCCTCTACAAGGCCATTCGGCCAGCCCATCTCCACCACCCCAACCATCACAAAAATTTAAACTAAATACATTTTCTCAATCCTCTCAACATTCTAAACACTTTTTCTTCTTGGAGTTTCTTGAAAATCCTCCATTTTCATCATCTTCTTCAAGCTCCAACTTTGAGCATTTTGGGTAAGTTTCAAGACCACTCTCCCTCTCCTTCTATTTTCGTGATTATGGTTTCTTTAATGACCATCCATGGTTCATTTTTCAAGCCTTGATGTTGTTTTAACAAAGTTGAATTTTTAGGGTTTTTGGGGAGGTGCAATCCGAAAATTCAAGAAGCTTCCTTGGTGTTCTTCTTGTTTTCTACACATTGGTAAGAGGGAGACTACTCACTTCAACCACTTATGGTGGTGAGGAGACTTTGTGTGTGTGTTGATGGAGAAATCCATCCTTGTATGCTCTTTGTATGCTTGCTTGAATTACAAATTTTGTATGATTTAGTATTCTTGAATTTGATTGATACTTGATTATGCTCTTGAATATGTTTGATAGATAAAATGTGCTTGATCATGTTGGGGTTGCTAAATGGAAAATTTGGAGTTTCCTACCTCAACATGGTGCCACGGTTTTGGCATGGAATCTTGGGCACTTGGATTGATTTTAATGAACTAAAAACCTAAGTGAACTAATGACAAGAAGTTAATACCTAAAAGAGAAGGAAAGAATGTATTTGAAGACTTGAAATGGAAGAAGGTGATTTGGGATTCACTATTGGGAGGCTCATGGTTTTAGGCTAGGAAGTGTAGGTAAATTGTGATTTAATTATGACTAGGGTAAGACTTAAGTTGATCAATGGATGGATGGAATTAAATGGAAGAAAATTTTGGAATGGAAACCACCATGAGGGCTACGGTTTTGGGGCCAAGAAATTAGGACTTTAGGTGAGCTAATTTAATAAGTAAACACCTTAAATGAATTAAAGGAATAACATGCAAGATGTTGGCTTAAAAGGATTTGAGATTGGAACCATTGTGAGGCCACGGCCTCTAAGGTATTTTTGAGTGTAAGTATGTGATCTTGGTAAATTGGAAGCATAATGAATTAGGTAATTAAGAACCTATGTAATGGAATGGGAAATTAATAAGTTAGAAGAATTTGATAAAATCAAGACTTCATAAATCTTTAAGGACTAAGATTGAAAGCATCATGAGATTTAAGGTAATTCTAATTGAGTGAAGAACATGAGAGTGTGAGGCCCAAGAACTTAAATAAATTGCAAGTTATGGGAAATTGAATTGCCTTGGAATGTTAAATTAACTTTATAAATTGATTTTGAACATGAACCTTGAAATAGGGAACAAATTCTAAGTTAGGGTCCATAATGAACCTAATGACGCATCAATTGACTTGATCCTTGTATTATGATGTTATGGGTCCATGTGAGTGGCCATTTGTATATTGATGCTTATATTGGCCTAATGTGGCATATTATGGAATCGTATGAGATTGTGGATCATACATGTTCATGCATAGTATCTTATGCATTGTGATTGTCCTTGTGGACTGTTGTAAGGCCAAGTTGCCTAGGAGATTGAACACACCTTAGTGCGGGTGCGAATAGACAAGTGTGGGTCGTGTTATGACCTCGGGGCGTCGGGGTGCGGGTCCCTCACATGGACACTTTAGAGCTCCTTCATGTGCCGTGGGGTAAACCGATGCAAACACACCGACGATCCGGACTTGACACTGTCCTATATCGTGATCTAGTGTAGAATGTCTGTACAATGCCATGATTTGCGCATGAGAAAATTTATTGATAGCACTTGCCTCGGCAGCCGAGTTACAGACATGTCTCCTGATCTTTCTCTCCTCTTGATTGAGTCTAGCTCCATGGAGTAGGAATTAGGAAAACATGCATTATACATCATTCATTCCTGGTCTTATAAACTGTTGAGCATGATTACCTGTAAATGATTATCTGATTGTGATCTGCCTGTTATTGCTTATTATTGTTCTACCTTTACTATAAGTATCACTGTGATTATTGACTCTGATTATTGCTTAGAATTGAATTACTTTTATTATAAATTCCTTTGTTGTTATTGATGAATATATAATCTGTATTGCTTGGTGGGCGCTTTGCGCCGTGCTGTTTTCTTACTGCCAATAATGGTAATGAAGGATGAGTGTCTCACCTCTTTCCTATATCCTTGTATGTCTGTTTTATACTTATATTGATAAAGGATCGTGAGGAAGATAAGGAGGGACCACACTTTGGTTGGATTGGGCATTTGGACAAGGTTTCTTCGGCTACGTACGAGTGCAGTTGCGTGGAGGCATTGATGCCTGATTTGTTGACTGGGACCCCAAGCGTCATATATGTATGTGGGGTTGCGGCTTTGTCTGCTAGTAGTACCTATCCCTGGGTCACTACTTTTTCCCATTTTTGTGTTTTATTTCCGCTGTATTTTATTGGACTCTGTAAGTATTATATTCTATGTCATCAGTGATTTGTGTAAATTGACTATATATAAATATATATATATATAAGAGATATGATTTTATTTCAGTGGTTGTATCATGGCTGGAATATATTTATATTTCATTCGAGGCTCATATTTTCTACCTATGCAAATTGTCAAAAAAAAAAATATAGACTCTTGAGAATTTAAATTACTGTTATCATGACTGTGACCCACTTGGATTTAGTAACTATGGTGTAATGACGATTGCGCTCTGGTTGCTACATCAAGGGGTGTTACAGTATGTGTGGAAGAGTCATTGACATCAGGGATTTGTCTTGTGGAAACCCTGGGAGGCATGGTCTCAGTTGTTGTCACCTTCTTCAATTAACTTTCACCCACTTCCTAAACCTCATTCTGCTTTTTATCTTTAGTTGTGGGGATAAGGGGACCAGAGCTCGAAACGCCTTTAGAGCCAATAGTAGGGCCACTAGCGGACTTCTAGACTCCAGAGTCAGTCCTAGTCGTCTTGGAGTCTGTGGCGGTTAGTTTGGCCCCCGAGATGGTGGAGCCTCCTACTTTAGCCTTGTTTTTCCTCATGGCCTTCATCAGCTCTCTAACGTCCCTAGAGTTTATCATGTTGTCTGCAAGAAAAATAAGAATGAGGTTACAAACAAAAGTATAATCAATATAGTAGCAATTATTTGATGTTATCAATGACAGATGGTGACACTTGTCTTGTCATACTTACTAAGATAACCTGGACTTCCATAAGAGTCCAATTTATTATCTTCGAACATTGGAAGTTCTCAAACCTCATGGTCACAGCAACAAAGAAGTTAAAGGCCATATGCTCGACCACAATTAACCACTCCTATTTCGTTTGGAGCATCGTTTTGAACTTGAAAACCTGATTCTAACTCAAAAAGAAGCAGGGACTACCATTTTCATTGCTAAAGAATGGAGTTTGGTCCTTACAACCTCCGAGCTTGAAAAACCCGTCCTTGAAGTCTTTGTATGACTCATCATACAACTTGAAGCACTTCCATTGCATATGACTACAAATAGTAATCCAGGCCGATTTACTTCCTCCAGTTGAGCTTAGGACATCGAACATGTAGAAGAAAAGGTTGATACTCAGCTCCACCTCGAAGTGGCGACACACGATCTCGAAAGATCAGATATAAGCCTAATTGTTGGGATGAAGTTGGGATTAAGCTAGCCGAATCCGGTTATACACGTCAACATAGAACTCCTAGAAAGTGATCCGTAAGCTGAGCCTGATGAAGAAGGTTTCGTACATATACGTGTACGGGGGGCCGGGTCGCGACAAGCTGCAAATGCGCTTGTCCTTACTACAGGGCTGCACTAAGTAATCGTCCTTCGACAAACCCTCATGCATTAGGAGCATATAGGTTCGAAGGTTGGTTGTAACTTGATGTGTGTCGAAATGCGATGCAATTTCTTGTGGCTCAAGGTGAACCCAAGAATACTCTTTGGCGTCAGGGGGCAAGGAAGATTGTCCCTGGGACTTATTAGTTCTTGCCCTAGCACTACCCATGATGATGGAGATCAGAGCCCATTCAATACCTATAGAGGCAAAAGACTCATCATAATCGCTACTCATAGGCCCCATAAGTCAATCCAAGACCCTTTCTATATTGGAGGTCAAACGACGCCCAGGATTGATTTCTTGGAGCCTCTATTTCAGCTAGTCTAAGGACTTGGTAGAGGGTGTCTGCCTTCACACCCCAGAAGTAGAAGCACCCTCGGGGACCCTTCCCCACCACACACGGCTTGGCAGAGATGGTGGCGACTCCAAAACCTCTAAAGAAGAACCATATTCTTTTCTGTTTCCTAACATTCTAATATTAACCATAAGACAAAAAAGGAAAAGAAAAGGGGGAGTGAGGTACCTTTCAAAGGAGGAGAATGAGCTACATGTAGTGGAGTTGCAAGAGGAAAGCAGTGAGCCGTCAAAACGAACCTTTGTGAATGCTTGGAGTTTTTCACTAGAGAAGAAAACAAGAGAGATGAAGAAGAAAAGTTGAATAGAAGTTAGTAAAAATGATACCCAGCCCCATGATCCCCTATTTATAGGAAGGAGGTTCAGTAACCACTACCCAATAATGAGGGCGAAGTTGTCCATAACCTATAATTCAAATAATTATGAGGCACGTAACCCCAAGTCTAGAGTTGCATGTAGACCAACCATTGAACACCACGTGGCCGAAAGGCTGCTAGCACGCAAGCAAAAAGACGTGCACTCAGTAGTTGAAACGTTTTAGACAAGCCAAAAGTCACATCCATTCAAAATATCTGGGAACCTCTCATGCCGAAACACATCCATTCAAAACATCTGGGAACGCTCATATGTTTGCTTTAGAACAGCTAAACAAAGGCCCAAATGGATTCATATCGAAGCTTAACTCTACGACAACCATCGAAGCACCGACTTGTGGGCAATGATCCATCTTGGAGTTTTTGGCCTCTAAGGGCTAAGCCCATTAACAGTGGAGGCATGATCTGTGACCTTTGGGAAAAAAAAGGTTATCCTAGTTGAACTAATGAAACATCAACAAGCAAGCTTAAAGGGGGTCACAAGCTAAGGTTACTTTAAGGCACAAATTTTTCTGTACACTCCTAATCGTCAAAGGAATTCCCACTATAAATAGCAACGTTAAAGATGATGGTAAGGATCTTTTCATGCTCATAGTAAGACCTAGCACATTATACTAACTTAAGCGTTATAGTATCTTTACATGTACCTAATCCCTTATTTCTAAGACTTCTAAGCTTGAAGACTTCTTAGCAGGAAGCTGATTCTGGCCCAAGGAGCTCAAGTGCATAGGACAATATTCATCCCTCCCAAGAGCATTGACCATGCCTGCAATGGGCTCCAGATTTCTCCTCCAGTCACTCCCTCCATAAACTGACATGCAACGACTGAAGCATCTATAAAATTCTCTCATTGGCAGAAGCTCTATTTCATATACATTTCCCTTGCGGCCTTACCTTTCCTGACCTACACTCGGCCATACTCTGAGTCTCAAAACACTTTGCTTATAAAACCCAACAATGTTGATGCGTGGAACGAGTTACAAATCAAGTTATCAACACAACACATATAAACCAATGGCTAAAAGTCCATGGTGCGCCCTGCTCAGTTATGGAGCATGGGTGCACCTTTGACCTCACCTGCTATGACAGGTTAAAGGACTTGGTAACCCGTAATAGGTGAAATGGAAAATGAGTAAAATAAATTTTGTGGGGTCCGCTTGTGAGAAACAACTGAAATCTTTTGTGATGCCGAAAAAAGTTTTCCCTTTTGATTGCTCTGCTGCTGTTCGAACTCACAAACAAGGCCGATGAATCGGAACAGAGAGAGGAAGATGAGAGTAACGAAGCCAAAGTTTGCACAGTCGGATCTGAGAGGAAGATGTGAGGGTTGGTGCCTAGGTCTTGGTGAGTTTTTTCATTTAGAGCTCAGTGGGTTAGTTTTTTTTTTTTTTGCAGTGTTGCCAAAAATGGCAATATAGGTTGTTCTTATGTCAGGTGAGAAGGGCACCGATGGTGGTGCTTTGCCATTTCGGTGCACCCATTGTAGATCTTTGTTAAAAGGTTGTCTGGAAGGGTGTATGATTTGGGTGAATTAGGGTTAATTAACATGTTTATATGCTCATATTATATCTATGCTCGGTGCGTCAGTTCCTTCACACTAACTGTCTTTGAGCTTCTGCAACTTTGTAATTTTTGGCCAAAACTCCATGCTCGTAAGATTTGTTGCTATATATACGTATGAGAAAAATTTGTTGCTATATCAGGCCTTTTGCCTTTATGCTATCTCTCCCTTTTAACCGGATCACCCTTTACTGGGTAATTCACAGTAGCCATTGATACAAAATTTAGACAATCCAACGGTTATAATCAAAGATACATCCATGCTTCCTCATGAACAGGAAACATGTTAGACGTTGTCGTCAACCAACTCCACAACTCAAAGAAACAGAACCCAATTTCAAAGAGAGAGAAAGGCAATATGGGAGACATAGTTTGCGAATGTAGGCCATTAAGTTTCTTGCTTAGATTGCCTTTGTTCTGGTGACATTTAGCTTTATCTCTTGCGGGTGCAGTTGTTTAGATTCTTGGATGCATAACTTTCTATAATTTCTCTGCCATTTTTTTTTTTGGGTTACTGTACCACCTTGTTGTTTTGACTCTTTTATTTGTTGCTCGTATTCAACTTTAAAGGAGGATGTGGGCTAGACCTTGGGGGGCCAATTTAGTGTTTTGTGGGTTTCACTTCTTGAAGTCCAATTTTCTTTTTCTAAATGGTCTAATTTGCTTAGGAGCTCATGATTCATGAAGCGCTTCGGGTGTGTTCAGAACATTTTAGAATAGTAACATTTTAGCACTTACTTGGATGAATGGTAATTTATAATTAAGAATAGTAACATTAAGAGTACTTTGAGAATAGCACAAACTAGAATAGTAACATTTTAGAATATTAAATTAAGAATGAATGGTTATAAAACTTTCCGGAATATTACTTTGAGAGTACTTTATAATTTTTTATGTGAATGGAGTTTTGTTGTACATCATTTTTTACGTGGAACTTACTTGCTTTACTATAAAAAATCATGATTAGCACTTTTAAGGTAAATCCCATTGTTGAAGATGTTCAACAAAGAGGTGATGCTAGTTGCGGTTAGAGTTGATGCTTAATTTATTCTCTTGATAATATATATCATTTCTTCGCTCGTGCAACCCACGGGTTAACATCTAGTTTTAATTTAATTTTGGGTCAGCTTTTTCTTGGTGGTGTCAAATTTCATCTCATTGCGCAATCAGTAGCGAAGGCCCAATGATTCGGATAAGAGGGTGGTCATAAAGTGTAGGACCTGATTGATGCATGTGGCCCTAAAATTAAAATCAATAAATAGGCGAAAATTTACAAGTAATTAGAGCATGAAATGTAGTAATATATATAGATATAGATTTAAAAGTTTTAACTCAATCATCTTAATACATTACGTTTAACCTCGGTTATGTTAATGAAATGGTTGACGCTATGATTACACATTATAACATCTCATACAAGTATATATATATATGTTCGAAGTTTAGATCTAACTTGAACAACAAGAATAATTTATACTCTCAAGTTATGATTTATGTTATTTATCTTTTGAGCCCTACAAGTTAAGTTTTTATTTTTTTTAAATAAGAGACTAATCTTTATTTAAAGTACATTAAGTCAAATATTTTTCTTTATAAGTGTTTTTTTTTTTTGAATTCAAACTCTTAACATTACAAAAATCTTTCAACCGCTTAACTCTAATTAACTAGATGGTTAATTCGCCACCATTCTAAAAAACGTGGGTAAAGCAATAAAAACAAGACTTTGTTAAACATTGATATGAATTTATTGATTTTATAGGATTTCTTATGAATATTTCAATAACCCAGGTTAATGTTATTGTTATTCCTTTCTTTCTTTTGTTTATCCAAAGATATGAGAAGTTTATTTTGACGAACATTTTGGTTGAACTTCTGAACGCCCAGTGACGGAAGTTCAAAGGGGCGGGGGTGACAAAAAAATTTATTCCCCATAGTCATTCAGGGCACAACCTCTCATCCGACGACAACTTAAACCTTGATCATAAGCCTCCTAAGTCTCATGACAAGATTCTCGTCTTCTGGTCTCTGGTCCATATTTGCGTGCTTTTCGGCGAAAAGAAGCCTTATCAAACTAATCCAGCAAGGGGCTTCCATGGCTGCTGTGTTGCAGTCAGTGTGAGGAAGGAGGAGATGCGCTGTTGACCTGTTTCTTCCACCCACGGGTCGATCCCTTTTTTTTCTACCCGTTTGCTTTTGGTTTGGGTCAGTGGGTAATCTGACTTGTTATCCTTTCTTTGAGAGCCATTCCTAGTGAACTTGGCGCTGCAACACGCAGGAAATTGAGGAACATGCTGGCCCGTTTTCATCCAACGTTTTGGGTTGATATAGTTACGTGTAGACTCGTTAAAATGGGTCAAATTCAAATAACTCAACCAAATAAATGAATTAGATTAATAAAAGTGAATAATAATATTAAAAATGATCTGAATGGGTTAAATTCGAACGGATTGGATCGACTTAAATTAATAATACTATATTAAATTAAGACAGATCAAACTGGACTAATAAAATATCAATCCAAAATTAATATGACAAAAAATCAGATTGACTTGAGTGACAATTTATATTATTATAATATAATAATAATAATAATTAAAAAAAAGTGGCCAATCTCTTGGTTCCCACCATGAGTGAATGGCCATTCATTGGTCAATTATTATTATTTTAATTGGTGTAAATGGTATAATATGTAATATGTGAATTTATTGAGAGTAATCTTTGGGAAATTGTGGTGCATGACAAAATGATTCTTTGAGTAATTATTTATTTTTGTAAGGACTCTGTTAATTGAGTAGGTGTCTATCATCACAGTGGGTCATTTATAAAATTAACAGAGTGACTTGTTGAATATTTTGAGATGTTGTGTAAATTGATTTGTATTTTGATAAAGGTGGTTGATTCATATATTAATTTATTGTGGCATGTTTGAGATGACTTTGACAAAAAAAAATCCTTTTGCCCATAGGTATTAGATTTTTTGTAATTGCTGTTAATTTTATAATATATTCTTCACCCACAAGTGAATTTATATTATATATATTGAATTTCTGTGTATGTTAGTATTTGATAATTATATTTTGAGATGATTGGATAGGTAGTGTGTTTGAAAATAAAATATTTTCCACCCACAAGTGAGTTTATTTCCATATATGCTAGATCCTTGTTTTAGCAATTGTTATTGCTATTTATTGCCTATGTTATCATTTTCTTGTCTATAATTTCTATTCAAATGTTCATTTTCTTTAATAACGCTTAATGATGTTAATTTTCTACCTAACGTGAAAATTTGTTTTACTTGATCATGAGTCTTGATCATATTTTGAAAATATAAATGTTGCATGTTATATAATTAATTTCTTTTAAATGCATAAGAGGGAATAAATTGTTAACTACTTAGGTAGTTGGGCGATATTTATGTGGTAGTATACTTATATTAATATTTGGTTAAAAAATGCTAAATCTTTGTAAACTGAATAAAGTTATGTCAATTTCTTATGTGATAAGTACAAGGTTTATGATTGTCATGTTAATTTGGCATGCTGATTTGAGTTGTATATGCAATAATTATGTTAAAAAATTTATTGCTTTATATCTTTGTATATGAAATTTTATAAAAAGTAAATTCATTGTGCCTTTCGAGGCATATATATATATATATATATAGAGAGAGAGAGAGGATGTTATTTTGGTGAGAGAAGTGTTTATTATAAGAGATGAGAGGAGTAAATGTTGACCATTGGATCTTACATAAATGGTCAAGATTAGAACAAAAATGCATGTAACTTTTTTAAGTGGTTACATGACCTTTAAATAACTTTTAATCTTGATCATCCATGTATGGTTGTATGGTCAAGATTTACTCCTCTCATCCTCTCATAATAAAAACTTCTCTCACCAGATATGCCCCTATATATATATATATATATGGAGAAGTTTTTGAGATAAAATATCTTAGTATTTTCAATTAGTGTATAATTATTACAATAATTTCATGACTATTCGCGTGCAATGTAAGAGTTATGTTTGCTAATGAATTTTTTTTAATGTGTGCCTTTATATTATATAGACTTTATTTGTTTGTTTTAAGAAACACATGATATTTGTTGGCTATTAACTCCTTGGGCATTATGTTATGTCGTTTTGTTTGATATCCATTAAGTGGATATTAAAATTGCTTGTATTAGCAATGTTATGGGCAAGTGGTTCTCTATGAAAAAATTATATATTAAAAATAAAAAATCTTTATGATAGGAAGGAGATCCTTCTGAAAATTGCTCAACTCATGAAAAGTAATGTTATATGTTAAATTTTTGTGCATAATTGCATGTTTACATGACAGAACATAATTATTGTTGTCTACAACTGTGTGATAGTCGAGGGGGAGATTTGTGACATAATCATGGTTAATATGCATTATTTTATATACAACATTCAACTTAGTTGAATGATTTTTATTTATACCATATTTTATGTTATTAGTATGATGCTGCGAGTTTTCTCATAAAAATCATTTGTGAACACCTAATTTTGTCCAGACAAAAATTAAAAAAAATATTAATAATTGCCTACATTCTTAATCAAATCATCTAATCATGTCTTAACCCATTTATCACTTTGTCTTTCTCTTTTGAACGCAAAAAAAAAATACAAAAAATACAAAAAATAATAATAAAAAATAAAAATTAAAAATTAAAAAAAAGGGAGGGAAAAGATTTGTTGCAGCATGTTTCGTTACTTCACCTACAAACTCAAGCAAAAAGGAAATGCAAAAATGGTAAATGTACAGGCATAGAAACTAGGAAAATGTCACAATCACAAAGAAAACACATGAGAATGGAAACACCTACATTTGAAATGAGCAACTCTATCTGTTACCTAAGTTGTTTTCATTGGGCTTGCAGAATTGGTTTTCTGCTAACAAGAAGGGGGAAACAAAAAATAGAGGGAGGGATTGAACATTTGGAGAGAATCACATCTTCAGCCTTCCATAACCACCATCTTCATTCAAGCCACCACCTTCACCCACTTCACCAGGAGCTACCATACCTTCATCATTAGCAAAAAATCACCTTTGCAGCAATCATAACCATCTTTATCACTACCCCACAACTTATATAACCACCACCCTCACATCACCACCTTCACCATTTTCACCACCAACTCCAAACAACATCTCTACACTTTGCTCCACCCAAGCAAAGACCACCCTCCAAACGTCCACCTCTCATCAAACAAACAACCAACCACCACGTTCACCTCTACCGGATAGCCACCGTGACCCATAACTAAAATCGTTCCACCTCGCCCTCCATCACCACTCCACCATGCCCAAACCCCTCACTATTTCACCACAATACTGCCCAGAAAATCCACTCAAAATTGCCATCAACATTGAGCCTGTCACCTCCCTCACGCGACCCCTGGCCGCACCACCAGCACCACAGATCTACCACCCGCCATCGCGCCTCTGTCTTCCTCTGTCTCCCAACGCCGCCCAACCGCGAGCCTCACCGCGCAAGGCCAGATCCGGTGCACCGCCGTGCCAGACCACCAGACAGCACCGCGCCTGCTCGACCTCCATCGAGCTCCAAAAAAAACCAACTAGATCCGCGACCTGCGCAGCCACGATCCATCGTTCCGCGCCGAACCCAGGCCACGAGCCACCACTCGAGGCCACCGTCGCACCACCGCGTCACGACCCAGCTTCGCCCATACCACCAAATCCGCGTCAACGAGCTGTGCAGTTTCTCCTCCTTCCCTCTGTAACTTTGTCACCTTTGTTCCTGTGTTTTTTTTTGTTAAAAAAAACCTGATAAACAAAAAAAAAACTGATAGCTATTTTCCTTTTGTTTTGAATGAAAAGCCATATTTTTTAATCTAGTCAATTTTGTTTTTTTGTTTAAGGATAACATGGGCCAGCAGCCCATTCCTAATCAGCCCACATATATACATATATATATTTTTTTTTTTTTTTTTCTTTATTAGGAACAATCTTCATTGAGGTTTTGTTTATTCTTATGTGTTTATGTTTATTTCACTTGTCGATTGTAGTTAATATTATTTTTCTTAGTTGTTTTTTTTAAATTAAATAATTAAATAAAATAAAATTATTGAACTTTATTGAAAAGAATAAAAAATAATTAGCTGAGTTGTGACAATTTGTTAATCTTGCACTTTTAGAATAATTTGAGTTGTGACAGCTTGATGATTCGTTTTCTAAAAAGAAAGAATCAAATGTTTGAGTCTTGTTGAAAAAAAATAAAATGAGATTAACTGAGTTGTGACAACTTGTTAATCCCGCAGATTTTAGAATAATTTAAGTTATGACAGCTAGCTGATTTGAACCTTTTTCTAAATATATAAAAAAAATTAAATGATTTTTCAAAATAAAAATCTTTTCAAAATAAAAAATAATCAATCCACAATCGTTTTCTAAAGAACGACATGACTTTGAATTTCTCATTGCACTCGAGGGTACGTAGGAGCGGAATGTCAATTCTGTCAAACCAAAATTAAATTTTCATAATTTATTTCTTTGTTTAGTTTATCTTTTAATAAATAGGTAAAATAAATATTTTTAAGAGTTATAAAAATTTGCACAACTGATTTGAGGTAACCGTCTTAGGGCGGATGTATTAGGGGTGCTATGAGGTTAAGTCTCCACCCTTCTCTGTGCATAATCAGACTCCCGAACCTGAGTTTTTGAATGCAGACCACTTTTTTAGGTTTTCCAATTTTTTTCAATAAAAAATAAAATTGGTGGCGACTCCCTTAATTTTTGTAATTTAAGTCGTTATCTCGCTGCGATCCCAGTCATGACATCATTTATGAGAGATGTTATATATAATGTACTTTGTTATTTGATTAGTGCATGGGGAGAGTTACTTTTATTATGTTTGATAGTAATATATTTTATTCATTTAATAATCCTTTCACTGGGCTTCTTAATGTTCAGTTGGGCTTAATTAAGTTAGCTTTGTTACATTTTATGATATTGGGCCTAATTAGATCATTGAATGAATTATTGCATGAATTGGCCTTAATTTGTCTATTTGGAAGTGTTTAGTAAATTAGTTATAATCTGAGTTGAAAATACTTGATTGATGTGATTCCAATCTTGTAGAAAAGTTAAGACAATTCTCTACAAGTTTATGAAGACCTCAAGAGTTGAATCACACGTTTGGATAATTTAAATTGAAGTAGAAGCAAGAGCCAGAATGCTGATCTTGACAGCTTAACCTCTGCGCACTCATCAGTCCATATCTTGAATTGTAGGAGTGCAATAGATACCAAATCAAGCCCAAATGAAAGCTAAGACCAAAATCTACAACTTTGATGAGAACTCAAGAGCTGAATTGGTTGTTTAGTGGGTCATATTGTGTCTGGAAGTCAGAACAGAGGTGCTGTAGCTAGAATCTAAGCACTGTGCAAAGATTGGACCATAAGTTGGGATATAGGAGTCGGATTGGGTTGAAACCGGTACCATTAGAAAGTTAAGACAAAATCCTTCAACTTTGATGAAGACAACTTTTCAAAATAGTGATGTTTTGATAGAGTGTGAAGATAGCTAAGAGTTAAACAATGAATTGGTTGGTACAAGTAGGGAGACAAGCATGACAATAATTTTCCACTCACCCACCCTCATTAAACAAATCTATTGTCATTTTGTACTTTTCATGCTCTATAAAAAGCAGCATTTGTTACTTATTAATGGTATCTTGGTTGAGCGATGAAGACCATTTTCTTGTATCATTTGTTTCTTTTGTTGTAATTTTCTTTTATTTTAAATAGAAGTTATGTTCTTTTTCTTTTTATCTTTTTCTTTCTTCTTGTTCATGAGTAACTAATTCTTATTTTGCTTAGGTGAAAGAGTGAAGCTTTTGGTAATGAAATAAGGTTAGATTAATCTATTTATTGTGCTTGAATGATATATTATCAAGTGATCATTATATGTGTTGTATTTTGTATCCAATCATTTTAGAAACCCTCCTTGTAAAGTGGAGATCTTGATTTGTTGTAGACAAGAGATTGACACAATGAATGCTTGAACCCATTTACAAGTGTTGACATATCACTCTCCTTGTAAAGTGGTGATAGATTCGTTGTAGACAAGAGATTGATACAATGAATGCTTGAACTCATTTACAAGTATTAGTGTTAGTAGATAATTAAAGGAACCATAATATAATTATATGTATAACCTTAAATGAAGTTTGAATGTTGTATTTTTTAATTGGCACCTCCGTTATGCGTGGATTCTAATTGAGTTATAAAAATAAATAATATTGTCCTTAATTTATATACCAAGAGTGGATCTTTTTGACCAAACAAATCCTTTCCATTTGTGAACAATTTTTATCACATTTATCTTTGTGACAAATCTTTTTCTTACCTCAAAAATTTTTTTTCATCAATTCTATGTGGATCGACTTCGGACTCCTGAGAAGTTACTACTTGAAACAATCAGCACTTGGGTTTACAACACATAATTCATATAAATGTTTATTGACATAATTCATGAAACCTTCTTAAGTGCTCTTGCTTTGTTTCGATTAACTTGATTGGCTCTTTGAATTCTCTGAATTTGTACTCTAATATTGATTTCTATGATTTGCATGATATATCTATGAGATGTTGATTTTATGCAAATTAATATCTTTCTTTGTCACTTGGGCGATGTAATTATATGAAGTGAATACTTTATGATGTGTTTCTTGGGAAACATGGCTTAGAAAAGCTTATGTATGAGGTTGAGAATGGTTCTTCGAACTGTAACTTTGTAACATCCCGAGAAATATGTTAGGCTTGTAAATGGTCACAGAGGTAGCCTAGTACTTGCTTAACATGTCAGTTCAGTTTTGTGACAAACTGAGTCAGTTTAGGCATTTTGCTGCAACACATAAGTTGAAAAGTAGCTTAAAATGACTCAAATAGTAACATAAATTGCTAAGTTGAGGGAAACAAGTATGGATAACTTGTTACTAGGTCACAAATGAGTTAAGTAAGGTGCAGTTAAAATTTGAGAATAATTGGAGTTAGTTTGGTATTTTTAAGCATACTGGTTATGCTTTTAATGACAGATTGACTCCCAGCAGATATGGAAAAATAGAATAAAGGTTAAACAACAATTTAGATGAATCCTAGTATTTATTCTAAAGTTGTTGGAAGCTGAAAAACTTGGATTAGCATAATTCGAGTGTCTTTAGCAGATATAAGTTTCAGCACAGAAACTTAAATTAATTTTTTTCCAAAATTTCTTCTATGTCCCAACCCCTTATTTTCTCTCCCTCTCACGAGATCCCCATCAGAAACCAGAAAAAGAAAGAAAGAAAAGGGAGAAAAAGAGAAAAGGGGACGAAAGGAAGAAGGAGAGGAAGAAGATCCAAGGATCAAGGCCAAGGCTTCAAGATCATTTTCCGTACAAGAGGTAGGGGAATTTCTTACTCACCAATTTTCATCTTTGAGTTTTATGGTTGAATGAGGGGTTGTGGATGATTAAATTTTGTTTATAACCTAGTTTAGATGGTTTTGAGTTAGTGTTTTGATGACTCTAACGTGTTAGAGAACATGATTAGAGTCGCCAATCATATGGAAACCATGAGTTTAAGGAAAAGAATGATATGGTCAAGAAAGGGAGCTATATGCTGCCCTATTTCTAGTGAAAATCAGATGGAATAACTTGTTAGGAGAGTTTCTTAACCAGTTATTTGTGTTGGCCAAGACGTGGGATCACGTGAGGGAGTATCCTAATCGGTTAGGCAATGTGTCTAACCGATTAGTAAAGCTAATGGTGAGTTTCTGACTTCACTAATAATCGGTTAGGATATTCTCCTAACCGATTATGAAGAGATCCAAAATGGATTAAAGAAAGGCCTAACCGATTAGCTGAGAGGCCTAATCGGTTAGGAACACCTCTAAAAATAAAAAAGAAGGGTTCTAACTGATTACCACACATGGGTAACTGGTTATGAACAATGAAAAATCAGAATTATACATCCTTTGGGTTAAGAATAACCTTAGTAAAGCTATGTGATGGTGGTTAACAACTCAACCAACATATTTTAAGGAAAATTTGGAGTTCTAGGAGGTCTAGATAAAGCTTGAGTGCATAGTGACTCCTTCAATAGTTGAGGTTGAAGTAAGTTTGAGTTTAGCTTGTTTAATGCATGGTTATTAGTTTTGATTCCTTAGAATCCATTGATTTCACTTGAATGGTGAATTTGAGAATGGATTTATAAGTGAGGGATTAATTCTTTAAATCCATGTTTATGAAAGTTAAGAGGTTGTATATAAGTTACAACATGATGAGAGATCTTAAATGATGATAGAAATCATCAAAGAATTAACCTTGGGTGAGAACTTGGTTGATTATGGCATAATAAGGTGAAAAATGGTGTTTTTTTTTTTTTGTAGAAAACCACCATATAACCGATTACCATGAGTTAATAATCGGTTATGGAGCTTGTTTAACAAGTATTTTCAGTTTTAAGTTGATGAATAACCGATTATGAAGAGCTCATAATCGGTTATGCTGTTTAAAGAATCAGAAACAGAACATGGCATCCTGACAGCATGTAATGTTTGTTGCATAACTTGAGTTGTAGATATCAGAATCACTTGATTCCAGTGCCATTTGAAAGCTAAGACATAAGGCTTCATGTGATAAAAATTTCAAAATTATTAAACAAGCCAATTAGTACCAGTTTCTGTTTGAATCCAAGGCAAATTCTGCAGAAACAGACATTTTGGCAGCCAGTAAACCAGATTGCATAATTTCTTGCTCCGATGTCGTATAAACATGAAACCAGTGCCATTTGAAAGCTAAGACATAAGGCTTCATCTGGTAAAAATTTTATAATTTTCCCACATGTATTTTATTCTCAGTTTCAATTTAAAGTCAGGTCAGAAACGGGTAAATCAGAGAATGTCCTGTTTTGGCCTCTGCTAAATGTCGCATAACTTTGGCTACACTTAGCCAAATGAAGTAAGGTTTGTGGCATTGGAAAGATATGAGAAAGAGCTATATGCTCATAAAAATTCAGAATTTTAGAAGTTATGATGCATGTTTGGTGCAATCTTGAAAATAAGCCTTTTTAGGCAAGATTTGAGATATTTTGGGTATGGTTTGAACCCTATGAACACTAGTAACTCTTTTAATAGTTAGAGTTGAGTGTCATAAGGCCTAGTTGGCAATAGTTGAGTGCCATAAGGCTTAGTTGGCAGTAATTGAGCACCATATGATTTAATTGGCAATATTTGAGTGTCATAGAACCTAGTTGCTCGAGATGGTTCCCCTATGAGTTGAACCTAACAAGTGGCTCCCCTAGGGGTTGAACCCTAGAGAATTGGATCCCTTATGCAATAAGTTTGAACCTTAGTAAATTGGATCCCTTATGTAATAAGGTTGAACCATAGTGAATTGGATCTCTTATGCAATAAGATTGAACCCTAGTAAGAATTAGTTCTCTTATGGACATTGCCGGGCAAGCTTAGTAAAGTGGTAACACCGGAATGTTTCATAAAGGATAAATTATCTAAGTAGTGAGCACTGTCGGGCAAGCCTAGTAAAGTGGTGACACCGGAGTGTTTCATGAAAGGATTAGCTTTCTATGGCTGGGCCAAGCATGTTAAATCCTATGCTAGACTATGGATCAGTATATCCTACGCTAGGCTATGGATGAGAAATCCTATGCCAGGCTGTGGATCAGTATATCCTACGTTAGACTAAGGATGAACATATCCTAGGTCAAGCTATAGATAAATAGGCTTAATGCCAAATGACGGAATACAATTCCTAAGTATAATTAAGTTATATATATATGAGTTTTAATGTAGAAATATATCTTTATATATATTTAGTTTTAATACCATGAGATACATGTTCTTACTGAGAATTTTATATTCTCACCTCATTATGTTTCATGGTTAACAGGTCAAGATCCTACAAGAGGATAAGAAGATGAAGAATTAGAAGAGTTTAGTTTTATGTTTTTAATTCAAAGCTTATGTATTATTTTATAATTGTTTTGAGAATTTTAAAAGTTGTATATTTGTATATAACTTTTAGATATGACTCTCCATAATGATTTGCTTAAATGTTACGGATTAGTTGATGATTAGTTTAGAAGTACCATGTCTAATACTACTTATCCAGGTATATGTAAGATGTACTAGGGTACAGATATTAGGATGTTACAAACTTCATCCCTGTTTTAGAATCTTATTAAAAGATATGAGTGTTTGTCACCACAATGACTCATTCATGAACTTAATGGAGCTACTTGTCTATTTATTTTGGGGGGTGATTATGTTACTTAAATTGATCAGTGCATTAGCCTACCCACAGGAAGTCTTTTGTACGAATTAGTTCAAAGTAGTATGGAAAACTTGGGATAAATTTTGACAGTGAAAACTCTTTTGCCCGTAGGTGTTCAATTTTCTAAAACTGTTGTGTATAATATATTCTCTACTCACAGGGGAGTTTATATTCATATGTTCTGAATCCCTATTATGGTGACTGTTGTCACTGGTTACTGTCCATTTGATCAACAAAGGGTTGATTGTATTTGTTTTCAACTTCATATCACATTTTCCCTTAGCAAAGTAATTAGACTGCAATGTTTCAAACTTTGACTGAAAATCTTATAAAGGATGAAATGTATATATAGTGGTGACTTTAGCTACGATGGATATGTATATTTATCCAAGAAAACATGCTTAAGTTCATACTTAGGTGAATTTTATTCCTTGCAAGAAAATAATTGTTTTGATAAGTGGGAGTTATAGTATGTGTTGTGCATTCTGCCCACAGGTGATTGTACAATCATATGCTTAAACTCTTGTAAAGAATATGATTGTATCCAATTAAATGTTGTTAGATCATATTTTTGTAATTATTTATATATATTGTGTAATAAATATAAATGCATGTAAAATTGGGTGTGAGCCAACTATTTTGGCTCTGACATTTTCTTTTTCTTTAAAAGAGCTTCTTTTGATATATCTAATTAGGATATATTTCTCTTTTGTGGTACATGTATTTTGTATTAGTTAACGATTTTGAAATTTTGAAATAAATTTTGTATGTGATTATTTTTTTATCTAATTAGAGTGTCTTGTGAAAATATTATTGTGAATTTATTTAAGATAAAATTAAATTTACTTATTTATGAACAAGTAAATGTGATACGAGGCATGTTATTTCTTGGATTTCTAAAGAAATGTGGGAGCATGGTTCATTTATTTATTATAAATATATGTTTATGAAATAATTAATCACATGTTGATCTATGTCTTGCTTTTAAAGGATTTAAACAAATTTATTTTTTGAGCATTAGATTGTACTATAGATATAAGTTTGATCTTATATTGTTAAAGTTTTTCTTTAATCTTAGAAGAGATTGGAGTATGTGTTATACTCATAGAAATAATTTTATTTTTATTTTTGGGCAAAATTTGTGGCTTAATGAAAAGTATTGGCCGCTTAAGACTAGTTGTCCTTATTTGTCTTTAATTTTGCATATACTTCATTTAATGGGATTGTGATTTAGTACCATGTTCATTGCATTAAAATGCAAGTCTCTCGGGGTGTATAAAAGTATATATTGTTATTGATCTCATATGTGTATTTATTAATCAATTGTGTTTTTAAACAACTGATTGATTATATGCTATATATACGATTTTGAACATTCTTGACAGTCAAAGTTATATGAATAAAATTTGTGATATTAATGTTGGAATTAACAATGAAGTTTTAGCTTGGTTAAATTGTTACCCAATCATTTATTTAAACTTTGATGGTTTATGCCTTTTGATTTGATTGGTTAGAGAAAGTTAATAAAATTGTGATTGCAAGAGATTTGTGCAATTGGAACTCCTGTGAATATCATAAACATTTCAATGTGTACATGGTGGTAATTTCATGAAAATGTGACTTTACCATGTTATTATTTTGGTACCATTGATATATCTCGAAATATGGATGTTTTCTTGGGAAAACATTGCTCTTTCGTGAGAAAGATGTTTTGTTCTCTTAGGGGAATAGTGTTTCATGTGAAACATGTTATGATCTCCTTGGAGAGATTGGTTGTATTGTCTTCGGAAGACACAAATAGGATTCATATACGGTAGCATGAAAGGATAACATATTATGTTATTGATGTGTACTATACTTGCACACTTGTTTGTGATCATGCTAATGGGATTATTAGTTATGTGGTCATAGGTGAACTAAACTCTAAATAGTTTGTCCTAGCCTATGGCTCTTAGCTTATGATTTTGTTGATAAATATGATCATGTTTTGTGATGATTATTACTATGTTATGTTAGTGGCCACAAGTTGTTCAACCCGAAAGTCATTTTCAAAATGATTTCAAAAATAATTAAAACTCAATTAATATTGTCAAAGTAGGAAAATGTTAGAATTTTCTAGGTTTGAGCTTCTATTGATTGATGTATTTTGTTTTATTAAAAGAGTTGAATGAATAGCCTGATATTTTCTGTAGAAGCCTATATTAATTATGTGATCCATTGTGGGTTTGAGAGTCATCATGTTTATTGTTATTGGACTTGAACCCAATGGTGGGTGTGTTGAATTGTGGTGTAGGCCAAGTAGCATGTATGTGATTGATGGACTAGGTTATTGATATATTATAAGTAGAGCATGATCCTTATTCCACCCTCTTAATCGTTCTGACTATGCACTGCTCTATCAAAGTATTAGTTATAGACTAAAGGGAGTAGTAGATTACTCCTAACATATACACTTGTGTATACTTTCGCGTCAAGAATCATTGAATTACTTCTTGATAAAATGTCATTAAGAGATACGTATGTGATTAATTTATGAATTTATATTGGTGTTCTAAATTCCTATCATAGATCGTGTAAAATCTAACACATTTTAGTTACATGAACCTCATTTGAATTGATGAACAATAATAGTATTAGGTGCATGCATGAAGTATACACACATTAAAAAGCCTACAAAAATAAAATTGGATTTGAAAAAAAATCAAATTATTAATTTCAAAGGGTGAAAGCTCCCCATCTCCAAACTACGTTCTTATGCTTGCACTGGCACCATGTTTTGCGAGGTAGTTCGCACACAGTTTTCCCTGACGCAGGTACAAAAGTTGACTGACCACTAACCCTTGCAATTTGCAAAGATTTTTAATATTTTTACTCACATTCCAAAGAGCATGAAGATGAGTGGCTTCGGAGTGAGAGCAGCCTCAAGAATGTCGTAAATCTCAGCTTTCATATTGGTAGACCAAACTAGCTAGTTTAAGATGCCCAAAAGCTAAATTAGTATATTAATTAGGACTTTATAAATTAATTATGCTTACTGTAGATTCAATTCTATTATGTGGACAATTAGCTAGTGAATTAATTTGCCTACTTGCAACAAGTAAATCCAATTGCCAACCATGTGAATCAACAGCAACCATGCAGGAATATAAATTTTTTTAAGTAATCAATTTTATTCAGCTTCTTTGCAACTAGAAATTCCCATAATACGAAAAGATTGAGAGGAGTAAATCTTGACCACACAATCATACATCAATGATCAAGATTAAAAGTTACTTAAAGGTCATGTGACTACTTAAAAAAGTCACATACATTTATGTTCTAATCTTAATTATATATATAAATCAATTTTATTCAGCTTCTTCGCAACTAGAAATTCCTGGAATATATATATATATATATATATATATATATATATATATATATATATATACATATCTAGTGAAATGAGTGGTTATTTGTGAGAGAGTGTGAGAGGAATAAATCTTGACCATACAACCATACATAGATGGTCAAGATTAAAAGTTACTTAAAGGTCATGTGACCACTTAAAAAAGTCACATGCATTTATGTTCTAATCTTGACCATTCATATAAGATCCAATGGTCAATATTCACTCATCTCTCTCACAATAAACATTTCTCTCACATACACTTCATATATATATATATATATATATATATGGCATATGTAGTGAGATGAATTTTTATTGTAAGAGGGTAAGAGAAGTAAATCTTGACTACACAACTATACATGGATGATCAATATTAAAAGTTATTTAAATGACATGTGACCACTTTTATATATATATATATATATATATATATATATATATATATATATATATATATATATATATATATATATGTATGTATGTGTGACATATGTAGTGAGATGAGTTTTTACTGTGAGAGGAGTAAATCTTGATCACACAACTATACATAGATGGTCAATATTAAAAGTTATTTAAATGTCATGTGACTACTTAAAAAATTCACATGTATTTATATTCTAATATTAATCATTCATGTAAGATCCAATAATCAAGATTCACTCCTCTCACCTCTTACAATAAACACTCCTCTCACCATATATGGTTGTGTGGTAAAAAATTACTCCTCTTACCCTCTCACAATAAAAATTTTTCTCACTAGATATGCCCTATATATATATAAGCATATCTAGTGAGAGATGTTTCTATTGTGAAAAGGTAAGATGAGTAAATATTGATTATACAACCATATATGAATGGTCAAGATTAAAAGTTATTTTAAGGTCATGTAACTACTTAAAAACGTTACATACATTTATGTTTTAATCTTAACTATTCATATAAGATCCAATTATCAGGATTCACTCCTCTCACTCATCTCACATGATACGTTCCTTTTATATATATATATATATATATATATATTCTTGGTCATTTATAAGCTTTCTTCTTCTTTCTTTTGGAGCAGCGGTATGAAATGGTAATATCACATGTTTCCATTACAGTTTGAAGAGTTTAGCCTCTAACTGCAAATTGCATCCGAAAACATAAAAATAAAAGGTGAAAGAAGAATAAAAAGAAGGAAGTTTTCCAAGATTGGCCAAACTCTGAAAGATCATACGCATATAAGGATTAGGATTAAAGGATATAAGAAGAAAATTTTGAAAACCGATTATAATGCACTAGTTAGCCACTGAGTAGTTAGCATGTGTAACAGAATTTCAGTATGTGTTAAATTTATTTGAATTGAGTTAATGTGCTATATATTATTCAATTAGAGAGAGCATAAAATTAGAAAAGAGAGGAAACTTATTATGCTCAGGCTTTTAGTTTTTCAGATTGGATGCCAAGCGTTGAGGCTTCTACGCCTCATAGACCTAGTACATGATCATTAAGCTACTCCCATAATAACCAGCCCTTAGTTTTTTTCTTGTTTTTTGATAAATGATCACGGATAACATGCAAATTATATATAATTTATTTTCTTCATTATAAGGAAGGCTTTATAAAATTAGGATGAGCTACCAACAAGATTAGTCGCGATGATAAGCAAGTTTAAACTTTGAAGAAAGAAATTGTTAGAAATGCTTACTTATCAAGACAGTGTTCAAGAAGTTAGTTTTATCATAGCAATGCTTGTGATGATACCCTGATCACAGACAAAAAATAAGATATAATATTTTTTTATATATATATATATATATATATATATATATATATATATATATATATATATATATATATATATATATATATATATATTTAAGTGAGTAAGAATTTTATTGTGACCACTTAAAAAAGTGAGAGATTCAGTAAGATCTAATGATCAATATTTACTCATACAACTTATAATAAACACTTCTCTCATCATCTTATATATATATATATATATATATATATATATATATATATATATATATATATATATATATATATAGGATCAGTTCTGTAACAAGTCGACTTACACTTATTTTCTTAAAAAGTTTCATCTAATGATTGTTTTTTAAAAGTTAATTAGATGAAAGTCATTCACAAGATTTAATGGCCAATATTTACTTTCTCTCACATCTTATAATAAACATTCCTCTCACCATCTATTATATATATATATATATATATATATATATATATATATTACGATAAAAATAGTCGGTTTCATCTTTTGCCATAATTATTACTATGCCGAAAAAACAACGCAACAACAAATTTTCACGAACTGCAAAAGTTTACGCTTGCCTAAAATTGAATAACGATGTTCTATATATGGAGCCTGATAAAGACGACATATTTGACAACATACTATTGATTCAAAGGACGAAGAGCAGGAAAGACCTATGACTGTTTGGTCGTGATCATTAGCGGGCGACTCGTGTGAATAGATGGTTATTACTGTTTGTTCCTTTTTTTTTTTTTTCTTACCATAACTTTTTCTTTTCTGGAAGATCAATTGCTCTTGATTTGTCCTAGCTGGGTGCAGACATATATATCTGATGAGACAAATCCAAAATTAACTGACACATGAACCACCAATCCCAACCTTCCTAAGAAATAATTCTCTTAACTTGAAGATATTATGCTTGGGAATGTCCATGCTACATTCTGTCATACTCTCTTTAATAAAATCGTAGGTAATAATGGAGCTGCTTTGTTCAACTGTTTAAGACCCTATCAGTATATAACTGTAAGAATTTAGAAGTAGAATTCACCTTTACTTAAGTGAGAAGAGTTTAAAGAAAAGCGAAATGATTGGTTCCTATTTTATGTAATGTAACCAACACCAGCAAAAAAATTATGGAACAAAAGCTCATGACCAACAAAATCATTCTCTCTAAACTTATAATAACTAGTTAAAAATATATATATTTGACAGTTAGGAAAGACAGGAAAAAAATACTAATTAAGTAAAAAGAGAATGGGGGAATATCAAGAAAATAAGAAAAATAAAAACTGCTTTTCTTTTCTTATTTTGAATAAATATTTAAATGAAGGAAAAGGAGAGTTACATAAATTATATTTACACATAAAAAATTTATATTATTCTTACACAACTTCCTTTCTAGATAATAATAAAATAACAAAAACATACATTTTAACACACTTCTTTTTTTTAACTTTTTTTTTCAAACAAACAAGTATAAAAATGATGTAAACATCTTTTTGGTACAATAATAAAAACATTTTGATACACAAATATGATAACTCAAGCAATTAATTAATAACTAAAGAAACCAATTTAAGGCCACAAATACATTATGTAGGTCTTAAAAAAAGAGAAATGTTAAATACACAGAAAAGATTATTGCAAAACTCTTAAGAAACATTAAATGAGTGGTTTAAAATTTTTAGGATGAGTGTGTAAAACAATGAACTCACCACTCCTTTAATGTTTTGTGAGGGTTTTGTAAGATTTTTTATCTGTACATCTAACATTTCTCAAACAATGTGTGCCAGATGTTCAGTGCTAATCCAATTCCCTTACACACGTCGACTTCATGCTACAAGCCAAACGGGCAACGAGTTTTTCAATTACAATAATGTAAAAGATGTTCCTTTTGTTCTCCGGATTCAGTCACATTCATGCTAGTTAATCCTAGTTGTACATATTACCAATCTGTGGAGCATATTTCAGCCCAACTATATGCAACTGTTATTCGCTTATATATCTGACTGGATGGTCATGGGTTTGAGCTAAAAGCTTCTGATCAACAGAGGCATAGCATGAATGGATTCTTGCGTACACCATGTCCTACACTGGACTCTCGACGGGTTAGGTTTCGTCGCTGTATGAGCCCCACCTGTACATGGATGAAATGTGTCATCTGTGTGCATACATGTGCAGTGTGCAATTTTTTTTTTTTCTAACTTTTTATTTTTATTTGCATGCATTGTTGGTTTTGTTCTTTCCCAAAAGCGTTCTTCTAAGCAATTATTAGCTTCATTTACTTTGTTTTCTCACAAGAGATAGCTTTTGTATGAGTATGAGGATTGTTGAAAAATATAGGGACTCGAGACTTATGAAAGATTTTAAATAAGAATGTGAGAAAATCTTGAATAGGCATGGATGTGCAATCATTTGTGTGCCGCAGAGGGAAAACCACGCAGAAAAGAGTAGCCCAGACTGAGCGGCACGAAACCTGGGGAAACTAGTTCCCAGTACATCATCAACTAGAATTTTCATGCATCCCACGGGGGTTATTAAACTGATGTAACCCAATATTCATATCATGAACAAAACTAGTTAATCAATATATAACCCGTTTGCGTGTTGCCTTTTCTGGAGGAAAAAAATCTTATATCCTTCTGGTGGAAGAAGTCTTTCTTCCTCCAAGTGATTCGCAACCATTCATTTCTAAAAGATAAAGAGAGAGAAAGAGAATATATAAAGATTGAATGGCTGAGATGCTCCATGAAAATAGAATTTTCTTCCTCCAAGAATACCGAAGAAAGCCTCTTTCTGTAGATATGGCTGACTAACTCTGACTCTCCATTGCTAAAGTAATAAGAGCCTTTAAAGGATAGTCACTAAATCAGCATCATTCACACCCACTATTAAAACAGTAACAAACAAAATTTGCTTCTAGCCACAACTTTTGAATCCCCTTGTCCCAAGCTATATGTAGACCATTCTTGTTCTAATATGCAAGTAATTATAATCCTAATTAATAGTGTAAATGCGTAATACTATTTTCACAACACTTGATGTCATCATAAAATAGCAATAAGGTGAATTTTGTGCTTCAAGTCTTATATATTGTCTTTTTAAAAACGAAAACCAACACTTTTTACTCTCGGAAATACTTCTCATAAATCGGGTGTAAAAATGTATTGCAACACTTAAAAATATAGCTGTACAGATTAGACCGGCCACTGGACTTAGAAGACTCGTGACTCGAGCTCTAGATTAGTCCGATTAACTTGTTGAACCAGTTTCCTTATCGATCTAGTTAAATTTAGATTGACCTAGGTGATCCACTCGGTCGAATTGATCAATTTTTTTTTTTTGTTTTAACTGAAACTTAATAAAAATATAATTTTTAAAATTTAAACACTATACTTGAATGTCTTTATCATAAAATATATTTTATTATTAAATCATATGTTTCAATTGAATATTATTTTAAATTTCTTAATTTATTATATAACTAATAAATTATTATCACTATTTATTTAGAAGTATTTTTTTCATACAGCATTTTTTATTTAATATTTTTAATATAATATATTTTATATCAAGTAATTTTTCATATAATATTTTTAAAAAATATTTCTTTTATTTGAATTTTCCTATGCAACCATTTGACTCTCAGTCGAACCATTGACTCAGTGATCCAACCTTATGATCGAGTCGACCTTCAATTTAAGTTATACAATTATGCTTAAAAAGTTAAAATAACAAAACATAATTCAACTTAAACAAGATAAACAGAAAGTTAGGTAACGAGAAATTTGAGTTAAGTCGACAGATAACAAAAATTAAAACAGCAACAAAGAACATGTAAATGATGCTGGAAACCGAAAGAAAGAGGGAAGAATTGTAAACATAATATTTATCCTGAAAACAGTAAAAATTGAAGGTTTTGACCCACTAATTAACAACCCTCCCTTCATGAATGGGCTTACAAGTTTCTGCACTTCATCTTTAAAACTCTAAAGAAAATTATAAGCTTAAATAGAACTAAAACTCTTGATTTTTCCTTTCTATTTATTTATTCTTGAGCTTTTGACCAATATTCAATCTATTGCTGATCGTGAGGTTAATGTTGCATTTTTCACCAGATCCAATCGTTGCACACAATTTTGAAGTTGCTGATGAAATTCAAAATTTGAGATGGCTGACCCAGCCCTTGAGTTAGCTCATTTTCATCTTAGGTTATAAGTGAATTCTAAATTGACTAAATTTTGCCAACTTTAACTCATTTTCAACTCAAAAGTTTAAGTAATATTACTTAATTTTTTAGTTGACTTATTTCCTCCTTGGGTTTAACTCATTTTCACCTCAAGTATTCAGCTTTAGAATATCATCATTTTGAGTTATTCCAGATACGATCTTAGTAAACTCATAGTTAGGTTCACTTAGCTTACCTGTAAAATGAGTTGCTTAAGATGTTCATCCATCCAAAACTTAAATTTTATCAAATGACACCTTGGTTGAAAACACTTTGATGTAATGAATTCTATTATTTGAACATTCATAATACGACACATAGTTAATATATCTCTAACGTTAGCATACGGTATATTTATTCTATCTAGCATACATTATACATCGGTACTCATTCACACTCACATCAACATACGATGTTTATATCGAATGTCGTATAACATATGTTGAAAAAGCATTTTCCTAATGTAATACACTTTTTGCACATGCTAGGTATATTAGATCAAGTGAGATTCAATAAATTTAAGGCACATAGAAAATGAAAGTATTAGGGCAAGGCCATAAAGTATCACAGTAAGTGTTTATAGTTACCAAAATCCATCTAGGTTTAAGTCAACGAACCTTTTACAGATAGCTATAAGTGAGTTTAACACTTGTCCATCCAAATTGGATTTAGGAAAGGCCAATATTAAATATATAATTTTTTTTTTACAAAAACGATATTTTAGTTGAATAAAATAATGCGAATTTGATATATGGATTAATTTGAGTAATTATTTACATAGAGAGATATCAAATAACCGTTTGTGAGGGAACACCTATATATAGTTGAGCATTGGGTACTCCATCTTGGAGGTGCAATGTTCAAATTAATCCCAATAAAACTGAACAATATGAAATTTATGGAAAGATAATAGACAACTCTTATTGTGTAGTCTTAGTTAACAAAAAAAATAGCCATAAAATAACCATTATCTTTATGAATAAATATTTTAGTAGGTTAATCTTTATTAATTTCATATTCTCTCCATAAAATATAAGTGAATGTGGTTTTAAATATATATCATCTTATTGAGTACTGTAACTGATCTTCAACATGTATCACTGTTGAATCACTAGAAGTGTGTTAGCAGTGAAATGTTTGAGCAATTTGAAAGAAGTCATGGGTTCAACTTAACTTCCATATCATTGTAACAAAAAAGAGTAAAATAAATTTAAAATAACACATACACCACAAACCAGTAATTTGAACGTATGCTGTTATATGAATTTTTGTTTAAATAGCATTACTCATAAATTAATTCTATATTGAAAACTAAATATATACTCAGTTAAACAACATTCTGAGCATATATAATTTTAAAAGAAACAGTATTAAGGATTTCCAATATTTAGATTAATTTATTGGGTTAACTAAAATAGTTAAGAGAAGTGAGGAATTTGATAGGAATCCTAAGTTATAAGTTTTTTAGTGAGGAAAAAAGTGGTTTTTTTTTTCTACTTGCCGTTTTATAATTCTTTCAAAATTTTATTCCAGAAATAATAAAATGCCACCACAAAATCTAGAATGTTACTTTTTTATCATTTTAATTAATCGTTTCATAACAATCAGATAGAAACGACATAAATGAACACGACGCATCCTGAAAGTCTGAAACCTTTTCACTGTTTGGGTTTGGAGGAACTGGAAAACAATTAACAAATTGCACTGTTTTTTATTTTTTTTTTCTCAGCACCTATAATAAAACCAAGTTTTATTTAACTTTTCTGGGTAGATATGTAACAGAAGACAAATCAAGAATAGAAAGAGAAAGATAAAGTAGAGAGAGAATCCCTTCCCCGTGAGGAAAACTTGGAGGCATCCAAAGAAGGCACCTGTAACTTGTTTTTGACACTTAGCTTTTGCTAGTTGCTAGTTGCTACTAAGGATTTGTGTCTCAATCAGCAGCAATTGAGATTCCTTGCCAGCATCCAACATATACCCCACTGATGCCAATGCATCATCACCATCGATCTCTTTCATCAGTTTATCACGTTTCCATGCAGAAGAATGTTTGTTTTCAGAATCGTATATACTGTTCCTTTATTACTGACCCCCTACTCTTCTTCTTTCGTAGATTTGTAGATTTCTGTTGTTTGAATACATAGAATATGACAATCATGTGACACTTTACTTATATTTACATATGATACATATATTCTACCTTTATATATAATATACGCAGTATTTAACCTCACTTTACATAAATGGATGGTGTCTCAAGGGGTGTCAAATTGGGGTGTAAAAAAACATTATTAATATATGAACGATGCATCCATGGCTTATTTCACATTGGATAAACACCTATACCAGCTTGCAGATTGTTTATTTCTATATTATCCACTTTGACTGCTATAGACTGTGGCAAACTCTATTCCTCTTAAATAATCAAAGTATTGAAAAAGTAATACAGTTATAGATAAAATGGAACAATTTACTTTTGATAAATTTAAAAAGATGTGAGTTTAAATTTTTCAAGTTATTTAAAAGATATTTTTTTGCTAGAAAAAAGTTTAAGAAAAGAAAAAGTTGTCTCATTTCAAGTTCAGATGCATACCACATAGCCAAGTGAGAGTTTATAGTGACATTTATGGATGACTTATCAATGAAGGATCACTAACAGGATTCAGATCGAAGATCATTTTATTCATTCCTACCAATTGAGTCAACTTTCTTGGCAAAAGAAATATTTTTAAATTTGGTCCCTTCGTTTCTAATTTTTTTTTTTCAATTGAATCATCAAATATTTTGGTTTCTGTATATTATTTTGTGAACTCTAAATGCTTTAAATCTGTTATATATGAAGGTTCTTGTGGAATCACCTAATTGAAGAAAATGAAATCTAAAAGGATTCAATTTGAAAACTTAGAAGTAGAAGTAAATTAACAGATGCTGTATATATGTAGTTTAAGAAACAATATGAAGAACAAAAGCATGATAAAGTTTCATTCTCAGCTTTTCGGTTTACGATAAAATCATACTTGACAGCTCTGCCCTTGTAATAATCCAGTTGAGTTCCATTCAACCGCGAAAGGATTAAAATTCTTGTGGATGCTTTTCCTGTTAATTTAGCATTAGAGCAGTGCTATTTATTACGAAACACATTTTACAAATTAACCATGAAAATATGGTGACAGTACAAAGTCAAAAGAGTGAAACAACAAACGTTTTTGTTTTACTTCACAAAATACAAACAATTTCATCTTTTTTTTATATCTTTGTGTATCGTTTCACGAATATAGTTTCGTGGTATGTAATATTACTCTAGTTATTAATGGATGAAAAATAATTTGAGGTAATTCTAAATAAAGGCATGGTAATAGGTAGTTGGACTAATTACGTAATGATTTATCTATTAAAGTTGTGGTTATTCAAATACAAATTTTGTTATTCTAGTGTAAAATGTGATAATAGATCAAATTTATTTAGTTACTCTTAGTTAACTGATCATACTTTTTTATGAAAAAAAATAAAATAAACACATCTCCCAAGAATTTATTTTTATCGCATAAAAATCTGCGGTATAAAACTAGGCCTTAATTAGCTATTGACAAGAACAAAGTTGGTTCAGTGAGAATGAGAATACCAGGAGGAAAAAACCAAGATTGCCCTTGTGAAGTTTAAAGGTAATACAGTTCCTACATACGGTAATTCCAAATCTGCATCACGTGACCAACAAGATTCTGTGTTCTCGTCCTTTTTATTAACCATCACCTGCTGTATGGATTTCTTTATATATAGTTCGCTTCAAAGAGAAATAGAGATAGAGAGAGAGAGAGAGAGAGAGAGAGAGAATGGTTTCCGGGGTTCACAAGAGAACAGTCATGTATAGGAGACTACGACGACTTCGATCAATCAGTAACTCCCATGCGGTGATTACTCTGAAACATCTCTCTCTTCTCCATTTGCCTGTCATTTCCCTTCATGCCCGGATAACCTTTTTTACTTGTTGAATTCTATTTTAAAAGGAAAGCCAAAAGTGAATTCTGTTTCATTTCTACATATATATATAACAGTGATCATCTTCTCTCCCTCTGTGTCTCTCTTAAGTCTTATCTGATATATATTTCATCCCCTTTCGTCAAAACTTTTTGGGGGCTTTCTCTACTTAATATTCATATTTGAATAAAACCACTTAACTTGATCAACTCTTAGTTTACTTATATTCAGTGAGATAAATTCTGCTAACTTGCCTCTTGCTTATGTTTTTATCTCGAATAAAATATTGTTCAAGAATATTAAAGTTCATATTGAGATATATATGATGGAATATTTTGTTTGTTTATGCAGCGCCGTAAAACCTCTGTAATATTGGATGCATCAGAGTACATACGAGGTTTAAAGCAAAGGCTGCAAGAATTGAACCAATTAGCAGTTGCTGCTGCCCAAAAATTCATTGACTATGGTCCAATGCCTATGGTATAAGAACCTGATACTTAAGTAATATTTAACTAATACATTTAATTCAATTGAAAGGAATCTTTTGTCTTTTATACCCCTTTAATTTCCGCATATTTGTGTATTTACTGTGTGCTTGCTAATGTTTTTGAAGCTTAAAGTTGAACCACAAGAGGAGGGATTTATGATCAAGGTGCTGAGTCAAAGGAGTTGCCAGGGGTTGTTGGTGTTCATATTGGAAGCCTTTGAAGTGCTTGGTCTTGAAGTACTCCAGGCTAGGGTTTCTTGTGTGGACAGCTTCTGCTTAGAAGCATTTGGAATCAAAGTAATGATGTGAAATACACACACACATATTAAACAGAAAATTAAATGCATATATGTCATCTCTTTCTTTATAATTCTTTATATCATGACAATCACCACGAGTGACCTTAATATGGGTGGAGCCACTGACGCAATGAATTATCTGTTGATGTTCCAGGAGAACAATCAAGATACTCGTCATATGGATGCACAAGTAGTTGAGCAAGTAGTGTCTCAAGCTATTCAAAACTGGAGTGAAGTTACCAAGCAATAATGACCCAGCAATGATCTTGTCCAAATAAGAACAACCTTCTCTTTTTGAGTTTCCTTCATGTTATTTTATTATTTTCATCTTTTAAATGGGTCGGCTGTTTGCCTTTGTAGCCCAATCTTTTGATGAATTGTGTGTACGTGGTATATCGTAAGACAATGGTCAATTCCCTGGAGATTTTCAAATACAATGCAATTGATAAAGCTTTGGATGTTTGTGGATATATATGTAACTTTCTTTAATTATTCCCCTTACGTTTTGAGAGAATGAGAATGGGGTGATTTAATTTCAGAACATATAACTCGCAATAACAGTGTTAGTCAAGTGTATAAAGAAATACTTACTATTAGCTGACAGTACAATATGATATTATAATAAAAATTAATGACAAAAATTATTTTAAAAATATTTATAAATATGAAGATTGATTTAATATATATATATATATATATATATATATATATATATATATATTATATATATATATAAAAGAATTAAATTAAAAATTAAGTAAAAACTATAGAGATGAGAACTATAATTTAACTTACAATTCAGCTATTCAAATCATGAGTTAGGAGGACCGGATAAAATGAATGTTAGTAGCTACTCTGCTGCCGATAGGCACACTAGATGATGCTAAGATCAGCATTATGAATTATTCTATAAACTTAGTCTAGATAACAGTATTGGACTCTAACTAAAAATTTTGAGTTGGCTATATAATATAATATTTGAGGGAGAGATTATATTTAATTTTCTTAAAGTGCTTCAGAATAATTTCTGATTTCCAGATGTCCGTGTCTTCGAGGCTCGCAACTCCTTCGATTAATCGCTAGACAATACTCATTATTGTACACCCCAAGTACGGACATTCGCCCCATTAGCAGTCTGCAGCCCACTAGGGATTGAAGCCGCTTCCAAAGGGTCTTTACATTCGTGAAGGAATCGCCTCTCACCAGTTGAGCTAATGTTCAGACTTGAGGTGTACAATACTGAGTATTGTCTAGCAGAGCCCAAAGGGGGTTGCTTGGAATCAATTGAATTAATACAGGTTACTATTCATTAAAAAAAAGGCACGTTTTTTGTAATAATCAACTGACCCTTAGGTAGTCCGATAACCCCTTCGGACTCCACTAGACAATACTCAGTATTGTACACCCCAAGTCCAGACATTCGCCCCATTAGCAGTCTGCAGCCCACTGGAGATCAAACCCGCTTCCAAAGGGTCTTTACATTTTTAAAGGAATCGCCTCTTACTAGTTGAGCTAATGTCCGGACTTGGGGTGTACAATACTAAGTATTGTCTAGCGGAGTCCGAAGGGGTTGCCGAACAATCTAAAAATGTCACCAATAGGGATATTAAAAAAAAGAAAATCGTGCCTTTTTTTGTAATAGCTTGTTGACCCAAGACTGTCCAGCTCCAAAAAGAATCTCCTTCGAGCTCTGCTAGACAATACTCAGTATTGTACACCCCAAGTCCAAACATTCGACCCATTAGCAGTCTGCAGCTCACTGGGGATCGAACCCGCTTCCAAAGGGTCTTTACATTCTCGAAGGAATCGCTTCTCACCAGTTAAGCTAATGTTCGAACTTGGGGTGTACAATACTGAGTATTGTCTAGCAGAGCTCGAAGGGGTTGCCGGACAACTGCGGGTCAGCCGGTCTGTTAAGCAGCTCAACTGGTGAGAGACGATTCTTTCGAGAATGTAAAGACCCTTTGGAAGCAAGTTCGATCCCCAGTGGGTTGCAGACTGCTAATGGGGTGAATGTCCAGACTTGAGGTGCACAATACTAAGTATTGTCTAGCGGAAGCTAAAAGGGGTTCTTGGGACATAACACCACGGGTCGGTCGACTTTACAAAAAAGCAACAAAAAAAGGCGCATTTTTTTTAACAAACTGGCACGAATGAACATGCAAAACTGTCCAAAGAACAACCCGGGCTTCGCTTAAACAATACTCAGTATTGTACATCCCAAGTCCAGACATTAGCTCAACTGGTGAGAGGCGATTCTTTCAGGAATGTAAAGATCCTTTGGAAGCGGGTTCGATCTCCAGTGGGCTGCAGACTGCTAATGGGAGTGAATGTCCAGACTTGAGGTGTACAATATTGAATATTGTCTAATGGAGCCTGAAGGAATTGTCGGACAGCTGCGGGTTAGCCGAGCTGTTACAGCTTCCATGGAACTTTTTGACCATACTCTCCCAATCTGTTACAGCTTCCATGGAACTTTTAGACCATACTCTCCCAATCTTTTAGGCCGTACTACTCTCCCAATTCACTCAATGATTCGTCACCGTCACCGTTATACAATTTGTTCAAACTAAGCCAATAAAAAGCTTTGCACTTCATCATTTTTAATATAAAATAATTGTCTTGCACATTAACATCATCATGTATTCAATGTAAAATGATGACACGTCATTCTTTTATTGGTTTTGTCTGCATAATAATTTATGTAAACTTAGAATCTAAATAAATTCTTCTATAAACTTTGTCTATACAAGTTGTATAAATTAAATCTATATAAGAATCTCTCATATTGCATATAAAAAAAAAAAAAAAAAATCTCATATTAATTAAATTAAAAAAATAAAAAATTTCTCGTATAAAATCACTAAGAATAAGCTAATAATAAAGGACTTGAGTAATTTGCAAGTTATCATAAATTCAAAGTAACGAGCATGGGAAAAATAAATAAATCACTCATAATATAGAAGATTTATTTTAGGCTATCCAAACCCTATGTAACATCATTATTAGTCATTAAATGACTATTGGATGAGAGTTGTTATGATACCCATAAGGCTACTGTACCTTAAATAAGTTATCAAATATTTGTTAGTTGCTAGTTTTGTCATAAATATTTAAAAATTTATTAAAAATATTTAACCAACAATAAATGTTTACCAACTTATCCGAGTATTAGTATCTTCTAAAAAAAGATGAATATTGGAATAACCTCCCTATTAGACATAGATATGGATACAAAATTTAATAATAAAAAATGCACGAAATACCTAACCGCATAAACCGCATAAATAAAAGCACTACAAAAAAATTAGTTTTGCAATACAGAAAATATTGTTACATTAGTACACAGTTCATTATAAACACTTAAATCAACCATTAATATGTGTAAAGTTATATGTGGGGTATGTTAAAAATACTATCTTATATCTCTAAAAATTACTTTTGCATATATCAACTATTTATTTAAAGAGCAGTGCTATTTATCGCGAATTAGTTTCGTACAGCCATACACAACAGTTCAAAAAGTACTGTACAGTTAATATGTAATAAAGTATTAAAAAAAGACAAAATCACCTATTAAAACGACATACATTTGTTTCTTATCTATTTCGTTCCATTGCGTTTCACGAATTTAATTATTTTCGTGACATTCAGCAATATTCTTATTTAAATGTCTATGGTAGACATTGCAATGCATATATAAGAATGACTCTTTCGATTCAAACTCCTAATTAGTCATTTTAGTTTTTTCCTTTATCACAAAAACAAAAATAAATTGTCTGCACAAAAAAAAGAGCATTTTCCTTCACTTCTCCTCAATAAATATCTATGAAGGCAGTAATTCGTCCTTGTACAAATTAAACATAGCAATATACAACCAATTCTTATATATTCTAATATTCATTATATTCATCGGTCAAGATGAAACAGTACGTGCAAGTGTTGCGGGTAGAATGAGAATGATTCTATACATGTTTTCTTATTAGGACTCTGTCCTACCCGTAGGTTGATAGAGGTATTCCATGAATACTACAGATAAAAAACATTGCTCGATAAGTAGCACAATCTGGTTATTTATATTGATATAATTTTAATCAGCTGTTAAATTGATTTAACTACTTAATCATTTACAATTAACAATATTCTGATAAGGTAGGAATAGTAATTTTTTTTTTTTTTTCTTTTTTACGAGAAGGTAGGTGTAGTTGATTAACTATTTGTGGAACATATTTAACTAATAAATACCTATATATGACCAATAAATTTAAAAGGGACCAGTCCATGACTTTGTAATTTAAATTCGACATGAACAATAAGTGGTTTAATTAGTTTAACAATTGATTAGTTGTCTGCACAACAATTATTTCACACCAAATATTATAAAAATTGTCTATGCAAAAATCCTTTCACACCAAATATTTTATAAGTTCATATAAGATAGCTTGTAGTCTATTTAGTCCAATTTGATCAAACAAGGTATTTTATTGTTTTTTAGCTTTATTACATGGCTCATATGGAGAAGCTTCAGAACTCAGAAGCTTAAAGCTGGTATGAAAAGCACACATGCTTATGCGATTTCCTTGAAGAATTCCACATCAAGGATTTCCGTTAATATTGACTAAGTTTGTCATGGTGTTGTCATAGGTTTGACAAACCTCAACTCAAATGGTCGTTACTCTGAATGTACCCAGTCTATCATGAGGATGCTAGTTATGGTTGCTTTGATGATTCTCAGCTTTGGAATGATATATATACCTCAGCATGCTCCGGAAATTGATCCTCTTATTTAAAATTTTCACATGACAAAATCATGTGAAGAGAGATAGACATAAAGACTTTAATATCGAGTCTTATGAATTTTAAAAGAATTTTACCATTTAAAGTCTTTGAGTGTATTTGAAATGTAAAAAAATGAAAAATAATTTGATTTGTAAATCAAATCTAATTAAATTTTGCGTTTAGAATATTTAAAAATAAAAAATGACTTTGATTTCTAAAATTATATGGATTTTATTTTTTTTGTTTTAAAAATTTTATCAAATTTGATAAGATATATTTATTATGATTTAATTTGATTTAAAATAAATAGACTATTATACATTTAAACTATCTCTAACTAACTACTTTTCATAAAGATTAAAATGTAAAATTATAAAATCAAATCAAATCAATTCTTATTTTAATGAATTCCAAACACAAAATTTGATTTCTAAATTAATTCAATTTTTTTTTTTAGTTCAAAATACAAAATTTGATTTATAAATCAAATCAAATTATTTTTTATTTTTATTCATTCCAAACACAACTTTTATGTCTATATTTCTCATTTCACATAATAGGATCCATTCCCGATCATTCCATATGGACTATGGAGAGGGTAAGACTTAGAAAACGGAGGGAATTTGATTGTGAGAGGGGCAACGACTGACCCAGTCCGCCACACTAAGGGAGAAACAGAAAAGGATAAAAGCAAACTCATACGATTTTGTAATCAAACAAATCAGATTCTTTGTTCAATTACAAGACTTTGACTCCTATCATCAATATGAACTTAGAAAGGTCGTTGAGTCAGCCATAATTGAACACCTAACCTAACCTAACCTAACAAATAATTGAACATGTTGACTGACTTTCTCATTTCATAATATTATTGCACACTGAAACTTGAAACTAATGCTAGCTAGATGAGCAGTATATATATGTAAACTGAAAAGTGTCATAAACAGAACAGGTCCATCCATCACATTCAAGTATTAGCCTTGTGCTTCCTTGAATTGCCTCCATACATTTTCTTATCCGCATAGACAGACAGATATGAAGCTTTTTTTGTTTCTTCAATGCTTTATCTTCCTGGCGCTGCTTCTCGTCCATCCCTCCATTGCTCCTAGGTAACTCTTATTCATAATAACTAAGTTGTATTTAAGACCGCTAATAATGGTTGACATAAGTGGTAAGAGTGAGTTGTTTCAAATAAGTTAGTTGGGATTGGAGTTTTACCAAAATCTATATAAACTTTCGTTGAACTTAGAGACTTATCCTGATTTTAGAATTGGGCAGCCACCCTGGCCCAAAGTTTTTTATTATAAAAAAAGGGTTGTATTTCACACTTATTTAAATGAGATGGCTTGTTTTGTGACAGAGGAAATGCTCCTCCTTCAGGCCGTAACGCGGATCACCAAATAAAGTCCCCGCCAGCACCAAGCGGGGCCCCTGGTTCACACCCATAAAGAATGCCTAGCCCAGCGTGCGGAATTTGTACAAGTTTCCTTCTTATAGTATCTCTTTTGCTTCTAAACTTTTTCTGCTTGGGATCAATAGAAATAAGCATAGACATACTCCAATGTTTTCAGCTATGTAACTCCCTGATCTGTACGTCTTTTAGTGCACTAATAACTCCAATTAATGCTGTTAGTAAATATTGGAAATTCTTCGAGATAGCCAACGAATTAAAATTATTTCAGTACTTGAATTTCATGAGTGATGATTAAACTAACCATAAATAAAATCAAATTATTTACAATATATTTTTCGGTGCAAAAATTATTTATAAATACATACAAGAAAATATGTGTCAATAATTCCTACCAAGGACCCACTGTATATAACCATAACTCATAAGTCTTCCACAAGAGATCGTGTCTCACCCACAAGGGTTAATTTAATAGTAAATAAGTTTGAGTTAAGCAATTGAAAAGCTTTTGCAATATCATGAGTTATAACTCGTGGAAAAGTACTTGTAGAGAGGAGTAGTCTTCGTACCCAAACGAAGATTAGTCCTACTATCCTACGTCTATGGATATGAAAAAACATATTAAAATCGATAAAACAAATGAGTTGTGTCTTTCGCTCTATAAATAGGGGAAAAAAAAATACTTGCACAAACTATATAAGATATGTGCACAATCTAAACCATTCAAAAAAAAGTTACCATGAGGGTACGGTGCTATCCAATAGCTTTCATGAAGATATGTTATCCAATAGCTTTATTGAAAATAACACCATGCTCTTAAAAAAGAAAAAGAAAACATAAACCCTTTTAAGGATATAGATTCAATGATCTAAATCAATTATTCATTTATTTTTTCATATAGGATTATCTACAAAGAAAATTAATTTATTTCAAAACTGAGACAAAATGAAGATGCATTCATTTCGTTAAGATCAAGCACAGAGAATTAGTTGTCATTTAAATTTTCCCTCTAAAATCAATTATCTGTTGTGTGTGTGCAGAAACAGGTGAAGGAAAGTAGAGAGAGAGAGAGTTGAATCTGTTATTGCCATAACTGAATACGGTTAGTGTACATACTAAGTAATAAGTTTGATATAACTAACTCTCATCACTGTTGTAACAGAATACCAACTCAAATTATAACTCAGCAACACATTACAAATTAGCATCACTTCCTATACTCTATTAATGCTAATGATGATATTTTACTGTATACCTAAAAACTAATAAAAAATAAACTTTCCCAACTTGAATATATTAAAAGGTTTCAGAGAATAATTTTGATATATATAATTTATTCGTCATTCAAGAACGTATATTTATACACAAGATTTATAAGTTTATATTGAATTTTTAAGGAAAAAAATATGAAAAAAATAATTGTACTGAGATATGATTTATATTATATAGGCTTATATCAATAACTACTTATCTAGAATAGAGTTAAATTACATTAAATAAATATGTCCTTAATAACATAAATAAGGAAATAAATCAAATTTGTCCAAAGAGATCATCTATGATATTCTAAAATATTTCAAGATACAATAAAGATATTTTAAGATATTTTTCAGATAATCTAATATATATTAATTGATGCTAATTTTATCTATATCTAACAAAATTCTAATTGATTCTAACACCTTCTCTTAATTGGTGCGTGGATATCACACATTCTCAACTTTATAAGAGAATCAGAAAACACACTACTTGACACTGCCTTTGTAAGAATATCTGCTAATTGGTGTTTAGACCTAACAAATGGAAGACACAAGATTCTAACTTCAAGCTTTTCCTTAATAAAATGTCTATCGATTTCTACATATTTTGTCTGATCATGTTGAACATGATTGTGGACAATCTCTATAGCTGAGGTATTATCACAATGTAGATTAATTGCTTCCTTTGATTTAAATCCTAAATCTGTCACTAGATTTTTTAGCCATAATAACTCACATATTCCAAGTGTCATGCCCCTGAACTCAGCTTCAGCACTTGACCTCGCCACTACAAGTTATTTTCTGCTTCTCTAAGTTACAAGATTTCTTCCAACAAAAGTGAAGTAACTTGAGGTGGATCTTCTATCGTTGGCTGACCTGGCCTAATCAACATCAGTATACCCTTCTATTTTTAGGTGATCATGATTTGAGAACAACAGTCTTTTTCCTGGAGTAGATTTTACGTATCTTAGAATTCTTTCGACAACATTCATGTGAGGTTTTCTTAGGTCATGCATAAACTGACTTACAATATTTATTGAATATGCAATGTCTGCCTTAGTATGGGATAAGTAGATTAGTTTCCTTACGAGCCTTTGGTATTTGCCCTTATCAATACTGGCTACATTTGAACATTAGAAATACTTGTGGTTCTGCTCAATGGGAGTGTCAACTGGCTTACATGCAAACATTCATGTTTCAAATAACAAATCTAGGATATATTTCCTTTGGAAAAGAAAGATACCATGCTTTGACTGAGCCACTTCAATTCCAAGAAAGTACTTGAGGTCTCCAAGTTGTTTCATTTCAAATTCAGAGGCCAAATATTACTGTAAAAGTTGAATCTCATCATGATCATCTCCTGTCACAAATATCATATCATTAACATAAATTATTAAGACAGTAGTTTTGCCTTTTTTTGTTTTTTTAGGAATAAAGTGTGATCTGAGTTGCTTTGTCTATAACCAAAGTTCATTATAGATTTGGTGAACCTGCCTAACCAAGCTCTTGGGGACTACTTTAATCCATATAGGGCCTTTTTTAATTTGCACATCATAGTTGTGGAATGCTTGGGGGAGGGCCATGTATACTTCTTCAACTAAATCTCCATGTAGAAATCACTACTAGAAAAATCTGATTCAGAGACGGAATTTAGAGATGGACAAAATTCCGTCTCTAATAGAGACGGAAACAGAGACGGATTTGATGAATTAGAGAGGAAAAATAAAATTTAAAATTTAGAGACGAAATTGATTCGTCTCAAAATTTTTCGTCTCTAATTCCGTCTCTATTGGTCAATTTAAAGTCAAATATACTTAGAAATGGAATTTAGAGATGAAATTTACCCGTCTCAAAATTTTTCGTCTCTATTCGGTCAATGTGATATTTTAAAAAGTCAAATAAATTTAGAGACGGAATTTATCTATCTCTAAATTTTTCGTCTCTAATTCTATCTCTATTTAATTAAATAATATTTTAAAAAATTAAAATATATTAGAGACTGATTTATTATGTCTCTAAATTATATATATAATTAAATTAATAAAAAAATTAAAGATAGAGACGGAGTGTTTCTGTCTCTAATTTTTAACCTAAATCCATAGCATACTTCCCAAATCAAAAATCAAATTCTTCCTAAATCAAAAAATCAGAAACCAATTAACTCTTTACTCTCTCAACCCTCGATCTCTCATCTCATCTCTCACCTCATCTTCGTTCTACCCCTCCTTTGTGTGTGCTCTCTCTCTCTCTCTCTCTCTCTCTCTCTCTCTCTCTCTCTCTCTCTCAATTCTTTTCGTCTCACTCTCATTTCTTTCTCATGCTCTCTCTCTCTCATTCTCACTCTTTCTCTCGTCCTCTCCCTTTGTAACACCCCAAATTTTATTTATTTCATGATAAATATTCATTTTATAATATTTGTAATTTTTTAAAAAAAATTTGGATTTTTCTAAAATAGCGGAATATTTTAATATATTTTTCGTTTTACGTGCACATTGAGCAGACTCTGGAAAACGACTGTAGCACTTCGAAAGTTGGAAAATTTTATGACGAATATTCATTTTATAATATTTGTGATTTTTGAGAATTTTCTGGGATTTTTCTGGAAACGTCGAATATTTTAGTATATTTTTTGTTTTACGTGCACCTATATATGACCGAATAAATTTAAATGAGAAATGTATTTTTCTCCAAGAATCTTAAACTATGGAAACGTCGATGGGGGATCTTACTAAACTCGAAGTCGGACACAGTTCACGAGGTTTCACATTTTTCAACAAAATTTTAACAGATAAAATAATAAGATGCTGTGTAAAATTTATCCGTCAGATAAATTAATACTGACTTCTGTTGACTGTAACTATTATCCATTGGATAATAGTATGTAATAAAAATCCTATCACCTTATCCTAATGTAATCTACTTTATGTCATAACAAATCTACTTTAATTCAAATATAATGATATTTTAATCAAGCTTCTAGAAACTTTGACCTAAAATGGCCTAACTACCCACTCTAATTGTATGGAAAAGACAAAACTCTCCCTCCCACTCTTCATTAGGGCTACGGTTGGCAGCCCACTTTGCAGCCAAATTGGCCAAGTTTCTATTACACACTTAACTCATCAAACCCTAATTCACTTTTCAACTTTCCCTATCTCTCTTCACTTTCTTCTTCTTCATTTTGCTCTCCTTCTCTCTACACTCTCCATTTCAATGCAGCCCCTCCTCCACCACATTTCTTCATCATTTCTCTTCACTAATCACATTTCTACACTCACTTTTATCTTCTCTACAACTTTCATTCACAAAGTTTCTCCAAAATCCAATCTTTTCTCCATTGACTCCTAAGGTAAAGCCTCTAACTTTGAGGTCAAGCTCCAATCTTTCTTCTCTTTTCTTTTCATTTTCGTGCTCCATGGCTTCTTTAGTGGCCATGGATTCATTCTTTTTCATGTCTAATGGTTGGTTTTGATGGTTGAAAATCCTAGGGTTTGTGGAGCCACAAAACCGAAATCACAAGGAACAAGGAGGAGATCATTTTCGTGTTCACCTCTTTGGTAAGAGGGAGACTACTCTATTCAACCTAAAATGGTGGTTGGGAACTTGTTTGTTTAAGGATTTGTGAGAAACCCTAACATGGGTTACTCTTTGATTTTTTTCGTTTTCTATTTGATTCTTTAAAATTTCATTACTTTACTTCTATTTGTTAGATGAATTTGATTCTTGGTGATATTGTAATAATTTGATTGGATTGGAAAGTGTGGTTTTGAGACAAAAACCCCTTGTTTTAGGCATGGAGGCTCACGACCAAGTACCTTTGGTGGGGTGTTAATGGTTCAAAAATTTTGTAACCTAATGGAATGGTATTATTTGAGTAGACAAGGACCAATGAAGAAAATGAAAACTTTGACCCCTAACTCTATGATGGCTCACGGCCATGGAGGAGAAAGATGGTGAAAAATTGTGACTTGAATGAAGGATTGATGAATTGGACATTAGAAGGTTATTAGGGATCCATAATGTGTAAGAACAATTAATCAAAGACTTAATTTGGTAACTTAGAAAATTTTAATCAAGAGGAAGAACATGAGTGTGTGAGTTGGAGGAATTTGAGATAAACATATTAAGTGAACTATAATCAAGATCAAAGGAAGAAGTAAATTTATTAAGGTATTAAGGATTCAATAGAAAACATAAAAAGAATTCCCTTAAGGATTAAGATCCATTATGAATAAGTAATTAGGGTAAGTTATAATAATAATGTCATTAAAGGGTAATTAAGGTAAACCATAATAAATTGTCATTAGAGACGAAATCAAAGTAAAAATCAATAATAATCCTATGAGTGATATTAATTAAGGTGAGACCTTAAGATGGACGTTGTATCGTTATGGGTCCAAAAATCGAGACCTAAACCTCATTGATGATTGATTGGGCCATATGTGGCATAATACGAAATATTACACTTTTATTGATGATGCATGACTACTTATTGATGAGAAAGTACATCATTGTAAATACATACATGAGAATGCATGGGGTCATTATGCATTAAATATTTGCTTAGTCTGTGACTGTTAAAAGGCTCTGTTGCCTAGGAGTTGAATTACACCTTAGTGCGGGTGCGAATATACAAGTGTAGGTCTTGTTAACCTTGGGGACGTCGGGGTGTGGGTATTCCATCATGTGGCCAGTTGATAGCTTTTCTGCGTCGTGGCATAGACTAATGCAACGCATCAACGATCTGGACTGAGACACTGTCCTATGATCGCGATCTTGTGAGAATGCCGTTGTATAAAGCCTTGATGCGCAAAAATATTATTTTTAAGGGAAGCACTTGTTTTTATGGCTGACGAGATACTGGCACGTCTCCTTGATCATTCACTCCAATGTTTATGTCTAGCTCCATGGAGTAGGAATTTGTCAGTACCCAATGTGGGATCTTGTTACCATATGCATATGCATTTTGAGTCACATATTTTCTAAATAACATAAATAAAGACACGTACTCATATGCCTACTTAATTGCTATTTTGTATTCATATATATATATATATATATATATATATATATATATATATATATATATATATATATATATATATATATATATATATATATATATATATATATATATATTTGTGATTTTTATTGATGCTATAAATGCTGAAAATTATTATTAAATTGCCCTCTGCCTGGATTTCATGTTGTTTATTACCCTGCTGTATTGTGTGGGTGCTTTGCGCCGTTTAGTTTCCTACTGCCATATTTGGTAATGAATGACGAGTATCTCACCTCTTTATTATACATTCTGCTATTCTGTATTATTGTATGGTTTACTGAAGACGTTCATGAGGAAGAAAAGATAACTTATGAGTTTTTTGGCTTCTGGCCATATCTCGACTGAGACCGAAGTTGCCGAGGATGACGTCTCGCCCCCGTGGATTTTTTGGCTATGTGCGGATCAACGTTCACGGAGGTCCTGATTGCTGGCACATCAACGTGCAGATTGACCGTTGTGTATATCACGATGAATTGACTGTGTCCTTGGCGTGGGGACGTTATGATGCTTCTATTTTTGATTTCCATGCTTTTGTGTGGCTGGAGTTTTACCTGCCTGTGAGGGACATGTGGGCTGATATATATTACACCCCGCAGGAGGATTCCTTTTTGTCTACTGCTCAGGCTCCTACCCATTGCTCTGTCGTTCCGATGGATGTTTCCTCGGACGAAGAGGATCTTGAGGAGGACCCGGCTACGGTCCCTTCTCGTCAGTCCTAGGGGCTAAGGTTATTGGTAGCTACTGATGGCTAACCAGTTATATTCTTTTTGGGAAGCCTGATGTCTGTACATGTTGGGGTATATCTGTATCTTTAGGTGGGTATATGTTTTGTTTTTTTTGGTATATTTTGGAAATATAATTAAACAGGCTTATATTTCTAGTACAATGTATGTAATTATCCATATTGTGTATAATTCTATGTTTTATTCCACGCTAATTTCACTTCGATCATTTTGACAGATGTTTCATTTGGAAAGGAACCTTTAATTCTTAATTCATTTAACGCTATATATCCATGAACAGGTACATATGTATATTAATGGAATTTCAATCGGACTCATTTTAAAATAAATCAAAAAAAATGTCTCAACTTTTTCGTATTTATTTGTATATCGTTTCACTATAGTGTGACGTTCCCTCTTTTTACCCATTATGACTAAAAAAAAGGGCGTTACACCCTCTGTTCTCTCCCTCTCCCTCTCCCTCTGTCCAGATCTGCTCTCTCCCTCTCACTCAAAGCCGTGAAACTCCCCCCACCGTTGCGCAACTGTTGAACCACCTGTCGCAGCTTGCCACCACCTGTCACAGCTCGCAGGTCCAAATCCGGCCAACACGAGCTCGCAGATCAGCCTCAGCCTCTGCTCCTCGAGTAAATTCATGTTTTTGCTCCACGGGTAACATATATATATGTAGACATTTTCCCTTTGTTTTTCAGCTTATAACCTTTCTTACCCTTACTTACTTTATTTTTTTTTAATTTATCTTAGAATCTCTATTTAGTAGTATGTTGTTTTTGTGAAACTACAAATGTGGATGCTGTAGAATGAGTTTAGCATATTATTTCTCATTTATCCCAATGTATTAAGCTGTGAATTAATATGATTTTCTTTTTGTGTGATAGAAATTTGAAGAGTTGGTTGATTAGGAATAATGCTTAGTTTAGCCTAGCTACCACCCAGTATTTACTTTTCCTTAGATATGATAGTATTGAACTTAGTTGATGAGCATAAGGCCAAAACCCAGAAGCAAGATGCCCTTTATATATAATATTTAAGAGAAATTGACATGTGGAATGAATCAATTTTGAACAACTATTAGGTACATATTTCTTTCATCTTTGCTTTTGTTTCAATGTTGCATATAGCTTTCTCCATGTATGTATACAGTGCTAAATTTAGTCATCAAGCTTGTGATATGAAGTGGCAAGTATCATTCATGACCACATGTGTTATACTATCATTATATACTGAGTGTATTTAATTTGATCTCTGCAAAATTGTAAATTATATTGCTTAACATGCAGGTGACTTGGATTGGTTATCCCAATACAATAGGATTGCCTACAATTGATTATAGAATCATTGATTCACTGGCAGACCCTCCTGAAATAAAACAGAAGTAGATCTCTGCTAGAACTTATGTACTTTCTTGTCATTGATATGTACCAGAGCACTTCTTCTCTGTTACTCTTATTGTAGTTTATTTGCTAATGGTACTTTTCTTAAATTTCAGGCATATTGAAGAGTTAGTTCGATTACCGGAATGCTTCCTTTGTTACACTCCTTCCCCTGAGGCTGGTCCTGTTTGTCCAACTCCTGCTCTTTCCAATGCCTTTGTTACATTTGGTAGTTTTAACAATCTTGTCAAGGTAGTGATTGTGTTAAATATATTTTGTATATGTCTATTCTTGTTTATCGAGCATAAATTATAAAAGATAAGTTATGTATCTATATCCTGACTTATGTTGTTTTATTTCATCATATTACACCTAAAGTATTGTGGGTTTGGGCAAGGATACTATGTGCAGTTCCAAATTCTCGCCTTGTGGTAAAATGTAAACCATTTTGCTATGATAACGTGAGATAGAGATTTCTTTCAACACTAGAGCAGTTAGGTTTAGAACCGCTATGTGTTGATTTCTACCCCTTATTCTTCTTAACCACGATCATATGCAAGTGTATTCTCTGATGGACATCAGGCAATATCTATTTTTGTATTCTATAAGGTTTTTATGGTCCTGCATAAGCTCATATTTTGTTATTCATACATATTTTGGTTTTGTGTGGACTGTAAGTCTTGTTATTATGTGTAGCACTTCTGTTTTATATGTTGTTCTTAGTAATTTTTAACCTTTTTCATATTCTTTTTTTTATCCTTAGTGCTCCTTCGATTCTTATTGCTGGTAGTGGCTTGAATCTGCTTATACTAAATGACCGTAAATTAGATATGGTTGCAATTCAACATAAGTGCAATTCTTGGACACCTGAAAGAGTGACTCAATTAGGCATGTGGCATAATTTAAATTAAAAACTTTGTGTGTTTGGATTAGCTTATTTTGTGCTTGGAAAAGCTTATAATTGACATGCTCAAGAGAGAGCTTTTACCCAAAAAGTTGTTTTTTGTGGAAAAATTAAGCAAAATCAAACATATTCTTACTCTTTAAAATTTGTTTGCGTCCTAAATTTAACTAGTTATGCTAATGGGGGTTGTTTATAATGCTAATTACTGTATAGCATGGAAACTTAAAATTATAAAATTTACATACATATTTTTTTTTTGGGAAATTATAGTTTTTAGAATTTACCTTCTGTTGTCATAGTCTATATTTGTAGTTAATAGTTATAGAGTTATGCCTTACTTGAATAGCATCATATGAATAGCATCTAGAAAAACACATGTAAAGATTCTGTTTACAATATATATTACAAGGGTGTCTCATGGCTTACTTTGTTGAATGTTAAACATATAATTAAAATATTACTTGCAATATTATTCAACTTATCTTTATTAGTTTTTAATTAGATGTTGTCTAAATACAGTGGTTTTAATATTGTTTCATGAGTCATGATTGAGGTTTTACCATTTTATTGTTGATTGTTTGTATTTCTAGCAAAATGCAAGTCAAAGCTACATATATATCTGAAATATGATAAAAATTTGAACTTTTGAATGTTGAAGCAGTGATTGTGATTAAGAATTACTTATGATCATAAGAATGCAATGCTTTGTGTTCATTCAATGGCTTGTCTACACCTTGTAAACTATTCTATCATTGTCATGTAGTTTGGACACATTTTCGTATGTTAGAACAACCACGACATGTGAATCTTTATACATAGGAGTTCCAAGTGTTACAATGGTTGGTTCAGTACATGCACACATTGTTGGTGTTAGTCTTAGCAAAGTTAGTAAGAAGCTTTCTTGAATATTTGTTTGATGTCAAGTTACACATAGTCTTTTGCGTTATTTCCCAATAAATTAGTTGTTTCTTGTGTCACCTTGTGATTTTGTGGAATGCCTTCAATCAAGCCAAAGCAATACTTGGCATAATCAATAAAACTTTGTGACAATTTGGCATAAATTCTGATCCCCATCTTGGTCTTGTCAAACTAGTAGTCGTTAAATTACAATTTATTTTCTTCCACTTATAATTCCATCATGGTTGTTTTTAGTTTGCATCTAACACTTGTTGTGATCTCTTATATTTTTTATTCAAATAAAAAAGATAAAACAGATAATTTTTTTATTTTAAAAATTAATAATTTTTTTTTATTTTGTGTAATAATTGTACAAAAATTTAATTATTGAACAGTTGGGTGAAAACTTTTATTAGAGTATACTATATTAGTTGACTGTTATAGTATAGTTAGAATGTTCTAGAAGTCCTAGAGTTGGTTGAACATTAGTTAGGTTAGTTGAGAGTAGCTATGCTTCTATTAGAAGCTTTTGACAAATGTATGTGTGTGCTTGATTCAAGAAAAACGTGCTGCCAAGCAGAACCCAACCCATTCAGCCTTAAAGTGATTCACGCCAAATAGAAGCCTTGTTACTCTTACCGTTCTCTTTGCCTTAATCCGCGATTCAAGTCATGGGCAGAAGATCTATCTTCCCAAATTCACTTTAGGAAGCAACAAGCTACTACTATCTTTGCAAAGTTATAAGGATGTTTGGTTCAACGAACCCTTTCGGGCAGTCGTCCTCGAGCCCATTTGGCTCCCAGTCAATTTTTGGACAGACCAATTCAAGTAGCAATCCTTTTGTTATATATATATATATATATATATATATATATATATATATATATATATGGGCATATCTAGTGAGAGGAGTTTTTATTATGAAAAGGTGAGAGGAGTAAATCTTAACCATACAACCATACATGGATGGTCAAGATTAAAAGTTACTTAAAGGTCATGTAACCACTTAAAAAATCACATACATTTATGTTCTAATCTTGATCATTCATGTAAGATCCAATGGTCAACATTTACTTCTCTTATCTCTTACAATAAACAACCGAAACACTTCTCTCTCTCTCTAGTAATATCTCTCTCTCTCTCTCTCTCTCTCTCTATATATATATATATATATATATATATATATATATATATAAATTGTGGACAATTCTATGGTATTAGGTTTTGTTGGTGTCTATGTTGGTACGTTAGATGAATTTGATTATAGAATTCATTGATCCAAAATATAGATGTATGAATGCTGCCATTATAAACGTCAGAAGCAAGGATGTTAAGCTAAAAAGAAGATGCTAGTCTGATTAGGCCGACAATATTACCTAGGTTCTTTAATCTTTTGGGGACAGTTTTTTTTTCCAAAAAAATATTTGCTTTTGTTTAGTCATTTCAATACTCTTCTCATTATCATGTGTGGCTATTGAGCATAATAACGGTTGTGAAATTACCTTGATTACATGTGGTGAAAATTCACTGCCATGAAGTTATTTAATAGCTGATACTCTCTGGAAACTCTCAAGTCATGTGACTAGTAGTAATTTGGTTGTATAATGTTTATTGCACATACTTGATTAAATGTTGACTTTTTGTAATTATTCTTCTCAATGTTATTTCAGTTATTTATTCAGAAAGTTTTGACCATGGGAGAGAGAAATGGAAGGACAATGGGAAGAGGTTTGATTGATTCCCTTGGTGAGTTCCATGGAAATTCATTCTAGTTCAACTAAATTGAGGCAAACAATGTTCTGGCTATGTATATGAAGATGTGGAAAAGCTAGAATAATCTTTTTTCATCATGGATGACCAGCATAGACATTGTTAATTTCTTTTGGTTATTATTTTGGAGATACCATTCAACACTTCAACTTCTTTTTGTTATTCTTTGTTGCATTTCAGAATTGGTTGTGGATTTGTGGTGCATTTGTCAATAGCTCCAAAAGTTATATTGTCCTTTGATTAAGCTATGTGCATTTAACTTTGAGTTGCATTACTTGTAATTGTATAACTTAGAGAGAAGTCTACTTACAAAATGTAATAGCAATTAATGGTATGCATAAGATATTATAATTATTTCATATATTTCAACTATTTTGATATATTTATAGTTACTTTGATAATTATAATAATTGATGATTTATGGTGATTTTTGGTAAATTTTAATTTTGGATAATTATATGCATAAGAAAATAGAATTTTTTTATTTATAAAATGAAGGCATCTAATTGTGACAAATCACAACAAGATGTCTATTTTTAAAAAATATTTTTTAAGATATTAGAGATGGATTTAGAGATGAAAAAAAGTCATCTCTAATTTTAGAGATTGAATTAGAGACGGAACAATGTCGTCTCTAATTTAATCATTATTATATTTTAAAGACAATATCCGTCTCTAATTAGAGACGGGATGACGGGATTTTTTTATTTAGAGACGGACATTTTCTGTCTCTAAATATTTAGAGATGCCAATTTTAGAGATAGAACAATTTTCGTCTCTAATTCTGTCTCTAGATATTTAGAGACGAAATTTTACACAATTAGAGATGGAATTTGTTCTGTCTCTAAATTTGAAAATTTTAGTAGTGAACGACCATTTTTACATTATACTAAAACAATGGTTAGTTTTTATTTGCTGCTAATGACAAAAACACTCTCATAGTGTTGAGTTTTGCAACAAGTTCAAAGGTCTCTTGATAATTCACACCATATGATTAGGTGTAGCTTTAATAAGATGCATATGATTTGGACAACTTGTTAGCTCAATAATTCCATCAGGGTCCTTGACTTTCGATTTAATAATTTAATTGGGGGTTCACCTATCTAGATCCAAGGAGGAGATTATATCTTTCAACAGTTAGAATCAAGTGGGCCAATAACTCCCAATTTCAAATTCTTTCGCAATGTTATATATCTCTCTCTAGAGATTTTATTGAGATCAAAAGGATCGCTGGAGCTTGAAATTGCTAAGAATATTATACAATTGATAATCTCTATCATACATAAATCTATGATTTGGACAACTTGTTAGCTAACACATAATTGTTTATAGGGTCCTTGACTTTTATTTAATGTTATGACTCATATTTAATTCCTTCACCTCGGTTAGATCTAGGAGGTGGATTATAATGAACTTTCAAAAGGTGATTAGAAAACAAAAAAAATTAGTGGGCTAATAACTTCATTTTACGAATATTGAAATCAACAAGGCTCAAATGATCATTAGTCAATGTTATATATTATCTCCAAAGGTACGGGAGGTAGTTTTAAATGGAGATGTAGTGATATGGAGAACATCTAAAGGCCTCATAAAGTTCAGAGGTACTATGAGACTATTGATTAGTTCCTACTATCAAACTATCAAATCTTGATTTGATAATTTCCACCAATAAGTAAGATCGTGACTTCTAAATGGTTTTTCTTTCTCTCGGTGACTCCATTTTGTTGGGGAATTTTTTGTTGACAATCAAACAATTTTTATCATGGAGATCTTGAGTTATGAACTTTCAATTATTTCTTGAATTCTTCCCCCGAAATATATTCTAACAAGCTTTGTGGTATATAATAATCTCTTTATGAAAAGGTGACATTCATGGAAACAAAAAAATGTTTTAACAAGTATAGCCATGTCATTCGTGTGTAATCATAACAAAGGTGACAATATCCTTCATGGCATGTGTATGGACATATCCAACCTCAAAATATACACCTCATAGCCCGAGGCTCAAATTGTGTACATTAGTATTGATGTAGATAAACATATACTATACATCCAAAGGTACGGGGAGGTAGGTGAAAATAAAAGGAAGAGTGTAGTGATATGAGAGAACATCTAAAGGCCTCATAAAGTTCAAGGTACTAGATGAGACACGGTTGATTAGGTATACAACAGAACTTAATGTCTTTCCCCAAAGGTGTGATAGAACATTGCCACCAATAAGTAAGGATCGTGTGACTTCTAAATGGTATCTATTCTTTCTCTCAGTGACTCCATTTTGTTGAGGGGAATTAGGACATTTTGTTAAGGGGAATTAGGACATGATGTTTGATGGAGGATACCATTTGAGTTCATAAAATCTTTCAATTATTTCTTGAAGTATTCTCCCCCATTATATATTCTAACAACCTTTAGAGAAATGTTGAATTGGGTGACAATCTTTTTATGAAAAGGTTGAAAAATTGTACACACATCACTTTTATGTTTTAACAAGTATAGCCATGTCATTCGTGTGTAATCATCAACAAAAGTGACAAATCAGGTCATGGCATTGTGTGTGGACATAGAAGCAGGGCCTCAGACATCAGAGTGAACGAGTGAAAAAGGAGTATCAACCTTAGTGTTATTTAAAAGGAAGGTAACATGATGGCTCTTAGCCAAAACACAAGTTTCACAGTTGAAATTAGAAAGATCACAATGATGAAATAGTGACGAAAACAGTTTCCTAGGATAACTAAAGGAAGGATGTCCTAAACGTTTATGCCATAGAAAAATATCCTTCTTATTTTGATCTAATTGGGTACAATTCAGCAAGTGGGCTAATGCTCTTCCATTTGTGTGTTAAGGGCCACTATCCAAATAGTATAATCCTCCACTCTTCTTACCACTACCAATCTTCTCCTTAGTATGAGTATTCTGAAAAACACAGTGAGTGGGAAAAAAAATAAGACAACACAATTATGAGACTTTGTAAGTTGACTAATAGAAAGAAGATTACAATTTAGTGAAGGAACAAATAGGACAATTGAAATAGACAATGAAGGGGACAAAGATACAATACCAACACTTACGACGGGAGATGAAACACCATTGGCATTAACAATGTCTGTCTTAGAGCCATAGGGAGATAAATAAGTAAACTTGTAATGGTCACAAGTCATATGATTAGTAGCACCTGTATCAATTATCCAATCACTACTACTAGCAAAAACTGGAAAGCTATAGATATAGTTAGATATACTTGCCTTAACAACAAATCCAGTAGCAGCAACAAAATTACTCTTGAAGTTCTTAGTCTTTGATGTAGCCGTACCCTTTCGATGTCAATCAGGATAACCATGGAATTTGAAGCATGTATCTGTACTGTTACTGGTTGAAGTAACCATTAGAGATCAAAATTCTCAAATAAGAGAAACCAAATGCTCCAATTCCTCTGATAAAAGGGTAATCAAAGTTGGCTCTGATACCATATTAAAAGGTTTTAGAGAATGATTTTGATATATATAATTTATTTATCACTCAAGGATGTATATTTATATACAATGATTTATAAGTCTATGTTGAATTCTTTCCATAATAAAAGAGAAAAATATAGAAAGAATAATTGTCTTGATATGATCTATATTATATAGGCTTATTTCAATAACTACTTGTCTAAAATAAAGCTAAATTATAGAAATAAATATGTCCTAATACAAGAATAAATTTATCCTAATAATGAAAATAAGAAAATATATCAAATCATCCTAAGAGATCATCTATAATACTCTAAAATATTTCAAAATATAATAAAGATATTTTGAGATATTTTTAAGATATTCTAACATATATTAATTGACGTTAATTCTATCTATATATAACAAAATCCTAATTGATTATAATATATTATTATCTTTATATCTTATCATATGTGTATGTCAATTTAGTGAGTCTTAATAATTCATTACTAAGACTTAGAGCAAGACATTTATCCAGATCTCGAGACCGAAGACCTGCTAAATGATAATTAGACTGAGGAGGAAGGAAGCCTATTTATGAGGTTGACAACTGTAAGAAAGGCCTCATCCCAGAATTTGAAGGAAGAGAAGCATGAGCAAGTAAAATGAGACCCAATTTTGTATATGTATGTGTTTTCTCTCTATCACACCATTTTGATGGTGTGCATGAAGGCAGATGAGCCTATGGTGGATACTAGTGGACTTAAGATAGGTAGAGAAAGGTTTGAATTCACCCTACTTCCAATCATACTGTATTGATTGCTTTGATTTTCTTATTCAACTGAAGTTCAATCATTGTTTTGAATTCAATAAAGGTAGAAAAAGCTTCAGACTTTCGTTTTAACAAGTCAATCCAAGTGTACCTTGTACATGCATCAACAAAAATGTAATAATAATAATCACTATAAAATAAAATTAGGGCAAAACCCCATAGATTAGTAAAGATAAGATCTAAAGATACAAATTAGGTAGATTAGGTAGTAGATGTAGGAGAATGCAATTTATGTGCTTTGCCAAGGCAATAGAACATAAATCAAAAGATGATTTATTAGAAATTGGTATCTTACAAGAATTGAGTACATATTTAACTATTGCAGAAGCAGGGTGTCCCAAGCGGCAATGCCACAAAGAAAATGAACAAGTGTTGGAAAGCAAATTTACATTTGAGTGAGAAGATGGTACAGAAGTCACTACAGTAACTGAATGGGAATTTGATGCAACTTGTGAAGATGGTAAATGATGAAGCAAGAACTTATTGAAGCAGTACAGTCAATCAAGGTCACTGGTACCCTATAATAAGATTTCATTGGTTGCCTGTGATTTCACAAAATAATGGCAAGGATGAAGTTCATGATAGAGCAACCTAGGAATTAGTTTGAAATTAGTTTGAATTTATCTATATTATCTTAGGTTATGTTTATCTTATCTTATTGTTATCTTAGTTTGTTTGCTAGCTATGTAACCATTTCATCTATATAATAAAATCATTATGGCTCTAACTCACTTGAGTTCAACTGGCTTTTCATTCAAAATGTCTTTATTGGTAACAAGAGCCTATCATGGCTAACACGCCTTTAACTTAAGAATGGTAAACACTTTCTCCACCTCTACCACCTTTATCAATGGTGAAACGCATGCGCCTATACAATGGATTACTGCTGCTATGGCACTAAGGAACCTAGGGATGCATTTAGATCCACCTACTCCATACTACTTCTATTAGTGACGGTCTAACAGACTTGTCCATGCATAGTTAAAAGTCATTTTACGGAGGCTATTTCACTGGGTAATGTCACATCCACCACCAGAATCCTTAGCGACTTTATCGAAGAAACTCCAATGCCCCTGATCCCTTCCCCTCAGACATACATGTCACTTGGCAAAAGGTTCGATCACTTTCACTACTAGCGTTTTTCTAATCATCTTGTTCAAGCATGACTCACAAGTCTTGTTATTGAGGACCCCCTCAATCTAGCTATAGACTTGAAAACCTCACGTAAGGTTCGGTTGACACTACAATATACTATTCACCTTTCCATACCATGGGCCCACCAATTTCTAATATTTTATTTGTTATGGAACAATTTCATCAAGCCATCTGTTTTGTTGTTATGATCCAAACTTGGCTATTACACACAACAACATCCAATTTGAAGGAGGGTGATAGAGCAAAGGATAAGAGCTTATCTTATCCTAGAATTTACCTTGGATTTAGTTTGAATTTATCTATGTTATTTTAGCTTATCTTATGATGGGAATAAGTATTTCCTTACCTTGGTAGATGACAACACTAGATTCACTTGGATATATTTGATGAAAAACAAATCTGAGGCATCAACACTAGTCAAACAATTTTTTTCTTTGGTGGAAACTCAGTTTCATACAACTATAAAATAATTCAGATCTGATAATGCTAATGAGCTACAGTTAACTGAATTTTTGGCCAGCAAAGGTGCATTACATCATTTCAGCTGTGTAGATAGAACTCAACATAATGTTGTAGTAGAGAGAAAACATCATTATCTATTAAATCTTGCTAGAGCACTATACTTCCATTTAAGAGATCCACTTGTTTTTTGGGGTGACTGTTTAAAAACAACAATCTTTCTAATTAATAGGACACCAACTCCATTGCTAAAAAACAACAGTCCATATCAGCTTCTGTTCAACAAGGACCCTAATTACTCTAACTTCAGGGTATTTGGCTGTTTGACTTTTGCTTTTACTCTCATGTCTAAAAGAGACAAGTTTACTCCAAGAGCAATTCTATCAATATTTGTTAGTTATCCACTTGGTTAGTTATCCACTTGGGTATAAAGGGTACAAATTATACAATTTATAAACCATAAATTTTTTTATTTCTAAGGATGTAGTTTTTCATGAAACCACTTTTCCTTTTCATACTTTGACAATAGTCGATCTTTTTCCTGATGTGGTGATTCTTTTGCCAGTACTTGAAAATGTTTCTCATCCATCCTAATCAATTCATATAACTTGTATAGCCTATTCAATTTAATCCTTCAATTGAAACAGAATCTATTCAACTTGATCTTTCTAATTCCACTTCTAATTCACATTTTTCCACTTGCAAGAAGATCTTCTAGGACTTCTAGACCCCCCCCTCATACCTTCAGTAGTATCATTGCAGCAGTGTCTCTCCATACCTTATAACCAATCATGTGTCATATGCAAGACTTTCTCCTAGTTATAGGATTTTTGTCTTACATGTGACTAGTGTGTATGAGCCACACTTTTATCATCAAGCTACAAAATATCCTGAGTGGCAGAAAGCCATGAAGGAAGAAATTTCAGCCATGGAAGCTAATCATACTTGGGATGTTGTTCCTCTCCTAAAAGAAAAATACACTATTGGCTGCAGATGGCTTTACAAAGTTAAAAGAAAAGTTGATGGCAGCATTGAAAGACTCAAAGCTAGACTAGTAGCAAAGGGATACACTCAACAAGCTAGGGTGGATTTTTCATAAACTTTCTCACCTGTAGCCAAGTTAACCACTGTCAGAATACTAATGACATTAGCTATTGTAAAGGGTTGGCAGCTAGTTCAACTTGATATATATAAACAATGATTTTCTTAATGGTGATTTGTTTGAGGAAGTGTTTATAGAGTTATCACTTGGTTACAAAGTTAGAGGGAAGAATATGGCTTGTAAGCTAAATAGATCAATTTATGGTCTAAGGCAGGCTTCTCATGGCTTCAAGTAGTCCAAATCTGATTATTCCGTATTCACCATTCGTTCAAGTCAATCCTTTAAAGCACTTCTGGTCTATGTAGATGATATCATCATAGCCAACAAGAATTCAGTTGCCATTAATCAAGTTAAAACCATTTTGCAGTAGTTATTCAAGTTAAAAATCATTGCACAACTGAAATATTTTCTTAGTTTGAAAATTGCACAGTCTAAACAAGGAATTTACCTATCTCAAAGGAACTACACATTGACATTACTTGAGGATACATGTTTTCTCGATTGTAAACCAACTTCACTACCTATGGACCCTAATCTCATATTAAGTCCATTTGATGGAGATCCTTCGCCAAATGATTCTCAATATAAAAGACTAATTGATGGACTTCTATATTTAACAATCTCAAGACCTAATATATGTTGTGCTACAAACAAACTCAGTCAATTCATGGCTGCACCAAGAGGTCCTCACTTGGATGCAGTTCATCACTTATTGAGGTACCTCAAATTTTCTCTAGGACAAGGGTTGTTTTTTTCATCTTCCTCATCCCTCTACCTCAAAGCATATGTATATGCAGATTGAGGGAACTGTGTTGACACAAGAAGCTCAACAACTTGTCATTGTGCTTTCTTAGGGGATTCTTTGATTTCTTGGAAATCAAAGAAGCAAACCACAGTGTCCAGATCTTCTGCAGAGGCAGAATACCGAGCTTTAGCAAGTGTCACTAGTGAGATAACTTGGATCAGTACACTATTGCTTGATTTCGAAGTTGTCATTGGTCCAACTCTTGTGTTTTGTGATAATTAAGCAGCTATACATCTTGCTTTAAATCTTTCTTTTCATGAAAGGTCCAAACACACTGAAATTAATCGTTATTTTATCTGTGAAAAGGTTAATGATGGTTTGAACCGTTTAGTACATGTCAAATATGCACATCAAATTGCAGACATTCTTACCAAACCAATTGTTGCACCATTATTCAAGACCCTATTATGCAAGATGGGAATGATTAATATCTACTTCCCACCTTGAGGGGGAGTTTTAGCTCTTGTATTTATAATGATCAATCAGTTATTAAATTAGTTAATTTAGTTTCAGTTAGTTAGTTATGTTGTTAGAACAAATAACTATCAGTTACTATTAGTTAGACATAGAGCAAAAGCAGAGTTAGAGTTTCTGCAATAGACATTGTAGCTATAAAAGCTAGCTTGTACTACTTTGAATTCTCAATACACATTTTCTTACAATTCAGATCAAATGAATTCTTTTCTTAACAAGGAAGACACATGACAGTTTTTCAAAACATGAATATTTATTTTCTATATTATATTGATTGATGATATGATTTTTGATTATATATTAGCTTTGACCATAAAAATACTCTTTTGCCCGGATGAGGATCCTCTCCTGTTGGCCAAAACAAGAGAGGGTATTGTTTTTTCCATTTTGGGGGAAAATGAAAGTTTAGGGTGGCTAGAGGGTGGGAGGGGAGGGGAACTAACCACCATTTTTCCTAAAATGGAAAAATAGGATCCTTTCCTGTTTTGGCCAATAGGAGAGGATCCTCATCCCTTTCGCCTTTTATCACGTTACCATCCTTCAACACTTTACCTAGTTTATTCCTGTTATTATGTTTGATTTATTTAAGAATTAAAGTGGAATGTATTCTCAATATAATTAATTAATTGATATAAACAAAACTCCTTGTCTTAACATATTTAAGCATAAATTTATTTTTTATAATTGATATATTTTCTTGAAAATTAATCTATACAATATACAACTACTGAAAGTTTTTTCCCCTGTTTAACTTCTTATTCATTTACACATGTCAGCATCTCCACAAAATGCAATGTTCCATGTTTTGGTCACTATTTCAAAAGGAACTTTGATGCGGATTAAAAGATGCAAACTCAAGTGCAGGTTGTCTGAAGTAATAAATTCTCAGGAGTCCGAGGTCTATCCACAGGGAATTGATAAAGAAAAATTATTTGAGGTAAGAAAATAATTTGTCACAACATCAAATGTAATAAAAGTTGTTCACAGATGAAAAAAGATTTGCTTGGGTTAAGAGATCCGCTCTTGGTAATAAATTAAAGGCAAGATTATTTCTCTTTATAACTCAATTGAAATCTACACATAAAGGAAGTTCTAATCAGAAAATATAACATTCAAAGTTTAATTATATATGCAATCATATTATGATTCCTTTAATTATCTATCAACATTTGTAAATAAGTTCAAGTATTCACTGTGTCAATCATCTTGTTTACAATAAATCAAGATCTCCATTATACAAAGAAAATTTTTAAATTGATTGGAAACAAAATACAACACATATAATGTCCACTTGATAATATATCATTTAAGTACAAGAAATAGAATAATCTAACCTTATTTCATTACCAAGAGCTTCACTCTTTCACCCAAACAAAATAAAAATTAGTTACTCATAGATAAGAAGAAAGAAAGAGAGAAGAAGAGAAAGATGAACATAGCTTCAATTTAGAGCAAGAGAAAATTATAACAAAGGAAAACAATAAACAAGCATGACCATAACTTTTAAAAACTAAGCCTAACACCAAGAGTACCAAATGATCAACTAATGAAGCCTTTTATAGGGTATTAGGGATACAAAATGACAAATGAGATGATTAATGAGTGAGTGAATGAGTGGGTGGAGTGGTTGGATGAGTGGTTGAGTGGTGGAGTGGTTGGATGAGTGGTTGGATTATTGAGATTCTTTGTCTCTGAAATCATTCATTAATGAACTCATGGATTTCGTCAGCAAATGGAAAAATAGTCTTCATCAAAGTTGTAGCATTTTGCCTTAGCTTTTCAATTCCACTAGTTTTAGCTCAAAATTCCACCTACAGCTTGAGATATGACCCAATTACTGAACAATATTTAAGCCCAAATACAGCACCTCTATTCTAATTTCAAAGCCCAATATCACCTTTAAGGAATCCGAATTAAATTTTGTGTTCTTCATGAAAGTTGTAGATTTGGATCATAACTTTCAAGTATCGAAGTTTCAGCCCTATTGACCACCTATAGCCCGAGTTATGCCTTAATTACTGCACATTGTTCAGGTTCTAATCACAAAACCTGTGTTTTGACTTCCAAGCCCAATTAGCTCCTCTAGATATCCATATTTTACCTGGAGCTCTTCATGAAAGTTGTAGAGCTCTCTCTTATCTTTCCTATAAGATAAGATACATAATTTTTACACATCTAAAACTCAAGATATGATGGAAATACAAAAACAATGTAAGACCTAAATAATGCTAAAAAAATCAATTAAGTCCAATTTGAGTCCAAACTTACAAAACATAATCAAACTCAATCGATTAACTACATAGACAGTGTAAATGACTAAAAATAAAAATTTACTAATGTATAAAATATGTGATTATCAAACTTCTGTTTCTCTTTCAATGTTTTTTTCCTGCGTACACTCTATCTTCTTTCTCTCTCAATCTTTTTCTCATGCGTACACTCCATCTTTGCGTTTAATATGTAACTATTTTCCTCTTTCTTTCATTTCCTTTGTTTATTCTCATTGTTTCTCTTTCTGTTTGCTTTTCTTCCTCTCTTCCTCTCATTTCCTCTTTCTTCTTTTTGCTTTTTTTTTGTGCCCCTTTGGTGAAATTGGAATGGATCCTGAATCTGGATCTTTGTCGAGGTCAAGGTCGCCGCGGTAGGGATCTTCATTTCCTTACAAACAATGTTGCTTTAGCAAAAGAAATAGAAGGGTTTCCATCAACATGAGGTACGTTGCCTCCAACCTCCCTCTAATGATTCTTCTTACACCACCCTCGATTACGAAGACTTCTATTACCATTCTCAATAGAGGTGTAAATTGGTTTGGATAACCTGACCAAACTGATCAATCCGAACTGAACCAATTTAGTTAGTTCAGTTTGATTTAGGTATATTGATTAGTTCGGGTAAAATCCAAACCAATTAAAGCTTAATTGGTTCGGTTCTTGGGTTTAAAATTTCAAAACCGAACCAAACCAAACCATTTTTTTCTAAACTCGTGAGTCGTGAACCATTTCAATTTTTACCAAATCCCCTTTTAATTTTTTCCCAAATAAAACCCTAATCCAATTAGGCAGTCACCCTCACCCCTCTGCTGCCCTTCGCCCTTGCCGCTCGCCGCCTCACCCCATCACTGCTCGACTTGCCCTCTCCGCTGCTTGCCACCACTCGGTAAGTCTTTAACTCTTTCTTCACCACAAACTCCCCTCTCTCTCTGCTAGCCTCTTTCATAGGATGAATGATGTACCAAAGATGAAAAGGGTGCTCAACATGGCCATTAAGCGGGCACTGCTAGAATTGTTTCAATTTAGGGATGAAGGAAGGTGTGGCGAGGAGGGAGAAACGGGTTGAAAATGGGTCTTTTGTGGAGCATGCATTTGAGGAAGGTTCTGTCGTTGGTGGTGATGGAGGATTAGAGGGTGCTCCTAGGGTAGTTGTTTTTGTTGTTGGAGAGGGGTTGGACAAAGAAGATTGAGAATATTATATGGTTAGGATAAGAAGAAGAGGATGATATGGAGAGGGTGTTATGTTTCCTGTGGGTCGTGGATAAGAAGAAGGGGTTGGATAAAAAGGGGTTGACCTCTTTTTTCTCTAGAAAATAATAGGCATAAATTAAATATATTTATCCTATTTTCCAAAAGTAAATAATGTAATGAATCACGCCTTAACCAGTTGGAATACGTTGGTTTCAGATCCTTGTAACTAGTTTGGAATCTCATGCACTATGACTGGAGATCATGTCATCAAGCTGTAAGATACTTCTAGTTTTGGTGCATGTATATTTATTTATTTATCTATTTATTTTTGTGGGGTGTACTCTTGGTATTTGGCATGTCTGATATGGTTGAGATGAACAATTCATGACATGAATTTCTAAGCTACCACATTCTTAATACTACAGATTGGGATTCTTATTTGTAGAAACATCTCAGGATCATCATTAAGGGGATTTCTTGCACCAGAATTGGGGCAAATCACCTACTTACAAGAATTGTATGTGTGTTATCCTGAATCATTTTTTGTTTAATCCTTGTTAATACCATGTGTCTTAGTTCTGAATATCATGGTTGAAGCTAATCTCTGGTTCTTATGTTTGTAGAATTTTGCACGATAACAATCTCATTGGAACAATACCTAAGGAGTTGGGCATGGTCAAATCTCTCAAGGTGTTGGATTTAGGAATGAATCAGTTATCAGAACCAATTCCTCCAGAGATTGGAAATTTAACCCAAGTTGTGAACATGTAAATCAAATTCAATATGCTCTTCCCGAATAGAGAAAATTATTGACTCTCTTTTCATTGACATTTGATTCCCATACTTATTCAACTTCATTTGCAGTCTTGTAGAAATCTGCAGTCCAACGGGTTGACTGGTAGGCTACCTCTAGAGCTTGGAAGTTTGAGATACCTTCAAGTTTGAGCAAAAGTTGGTTTATGTTCTAATATTATTTGGAATTTTGAATACATCATGTGCACTTTTTTGTATTGTATGTATAATTGTTTAGTTAATTTTTGTATTAAAAAAATAATGGTCAACCCGATCATCTAAACCAAACCAATCCGTAAATGTTCGGTTCAGTTTGGTTCGGATTTGGCTATCAAAAAATAAGAAAACCGAACAAAACTGAACCAATTGATTTTGATTGGTTCGGAATTATTTTTCCTCAGAAACCAAACCAAACAACTTAGTTACACCCTAATTCTCAGTCTGATTGATCCATTTTATGTAAAGTAATTATCTTTATCTTACTCAAATTGTTTATTTTTATGGGGTTTTCTTATATGTTCTATTTTGATTGAAGTTTTTTACTATACTTGAATTGGGTTGTTTTGGTGGAATTGTGTTGGTTCTGTTGCTTACAGTTACTAGGTGATTAGTGATTGATGATTTATGGTTTGTTTGTTTACTTTCATGAAAAAGTTAGATTAGAGACATTTGAAATTTAAAAAAAAAAAGTTGATGATGGGGCAATTGAGATTGAAACTCGTGATGATAAGGGGTAGGGGATAATATCATTGTGTAATACAAACTAAGAAGTAAGAAGTACCTTAAACTAAAATGTCTTTTATAGGTATGTTGATTTGGGAAATGTTGCAGGGATTAGAATATTTAGTGTGAGTGGACTTCCTTAACATGTAGCTAAACCAAAGACTTGGTTGAGTGAGTGGGGAGAAAGATAAATTTATGTGTGAAAAGGTATTTCAAATAAAATTTTAAAAATTTATAATAAGACCAGAGCTATCGAAGCATTTAGGTACTCGATAAAAAGCTCAAGGACAATTGAAGAATCCAAATATGTTGCGAAAGCTCCAGTATTTTCAAGTATTGCTAAAGGACAAACATTAGCAAAATAGTGAGAAGTCACACTTCCACTTTCACACTCACCAACAAAATTGACCAAACTAAAGGAAAATAGTGACATATGGAGAGGACTTCTCTTTGTTGGTAATTCTGCCATGGCTAAAGTAAATTATAGCTCAGTTAACCATATTTTATATGACTAATATGAAGTAGGTACTAAATTTCTAATAAGCTTAACTCTTTTACCTCTACTTTCTTGTGGTGCGTGTAGTTATCTATATTACACTTCTATGGTACTACTACCATAACCTTCTAGGCATTAATTGTTGAAACATGGAATGCAATGCGTGCAGGCAGTTATTTTTTCCAAACTTGGAAAACTATGCTTACAGGTTATTTTCCAAATATGCTTGTAGGTTTTTCTTGGTATATTTACTTTTTCCTTCTATGTACCTGTACATTCTTTTATATTAGTCATGACCAGGATTGAAAATAACTAGCAAAGGAATATTCTCAAAGGAATAACATATATTCATATATTTGTTATGTGTTCTTTTAAATTATGCTTGTAGGTTACACGGGATCTTATTAGTGTTTAAGCTCACTATATATTTAGTGTTCTTAGGCTGTATGGACAAACTTAAAATGATTTCATGTCATTGTATGGATGAACTAAGCTAATTCAAATGTAGTTTAATCCATATCAGGGATCATGTTGCACAACCTCATATTTTGTGTATAAACGAATTTGTTCATATTAGTGTTTGTAGCCTATAATCTGCTTGGATCTTGGTTTGAGAATTGACTTATAATATTGGGTATTTTAGGTTCCTTTATTATCATGATATATTCTGATCCTTGCTTTTAACAAGTTTTCCCTGGAACAGACTAAATGGTATTTGAAAGCTGCAGAAGGTGGGTTGTGCACAAGTGCAATGTCATTTTCCACTTGCCCATTTTTTTACTCTTACCATGCACATCATTATGCCTGACAAAGGTATACCTTTGCTATACAGCTGAACCTCAACACTGAGCAAGCTTTGAAATTGTTATATAAAGCTTCTACTTCTACTGGTGGGAATGTTCGTGCCCAGTACTAGCTTGCACTTTGTCTGCATCAAGGTGGTGGGAGTAGCAACATGATAATAAAGGGAACATTATAAGTGGGAACATTATAAATATATTGGTTTATGATTAAATCTCATTAGGTGAATGGCTAATGTTTTGGCTCTTGGAGATAACTTTGATCCCTAGTGAACTGCCTTTACTCTTTATTGACTACAAACAATATTATTTTGTATCAAAATTTTCGTATATAGATTTTACTTTTATGCAAGTCAAGAGGATGATGAGTTGTTGGTTGGACCTAAGTCTTGAGTACAAGACATGGTATGAAGATGTTATGGTTGCTGAATCTTCTATGAGAACTGGTCCACCATCTATTTATACAAGTTGTGTGTTTGCCAATGAGATAGCCGTCAAAACAACTGAGAATCATTATCGCAATTACATGTTTTGAGAAGCTCCTAACACTGGCTTTTATGACCTTCAAGCTGCTAGGGATGAGTATAGATTCTCGTGTCATTGGAGGTTACAATGGTGAATTAGTGTGGTGCTTTAAGGATGTGCAGACTCCTGTCCACACTATGCAGAATATGTTTAGAGAGAGCCTTTGAAGAAAGATAGATTTGTGGTGATTGCAGGCTGGCCTACAGGTGATGCTCTAGATCCAGCCTTGAAAAGTGGCAATAAGTATTTGTAGGATTGTTTTGATAAGGAAGCAACTTCTGACAGAAAACAAGTTTACATGCTTGGTATATGCTAACTATGCTTGGTATTTGTGGCTTTTCTATGAATTTTTTGAACTGGATTTTGTTTCTCCCATCTGGTGGATCTTAGTTTCCAATTCTAGAATATTTATGGCTGGTGAGACTTGATTTTCTTACTTTTTTCTTCGTTTTACTCTTTATCCTCTAGCCTTGAGATGCTCATTTTGTATTATTCCAATGTAGTTGGTTTCATTCCTACCAGTTTAGCTATAAACATTGCTATGTGTACAACATCTGAAGTTTGTTTATGAAGTTGCTGGTGTGAATGGCTTATTTTGCATTTATCTGAAGTTTGATTGTTTAGTATTTGGTTTATTATGGAAAGGTTTGATTGCATCAACCTTTATTTTGAGAGAGGAAACCGTCTGAGGTCAGCCTCTCATTTATAAAAAGAGTTTTTGCTGTGTCATTTTCGATCTACCATACAGAGGTAACAGAGCTACTTCCACTAATCTTCATTCTTTTAATTTTTAATTATTTATTTATGTATACCAAAAACATTTGTTTCTTATATAAGCTTCATCTTAGAGGTAGACTAACTGTTTTAGACCAAAAACATTTATTTAGCGTTTCCTTGACAACGGCTTGGAGGTAGAGTAATTGTTTTATGTCAGAATCTTCCACCTTCCTGTCCTTCCCAGTATGAATGTCTAGCTCAGGACCTTTTCAAGTTCCATTTGATTGCTGAGTAGCAGAGACAGCGCCCATGTTAGAGTGACCATGGTGGTCTTGCTTCTTGCTAATATCATATTGATATACCAGCTCATGTTTGGAGTTCAAAGTTAAATATCAAACCGAAAAGGTAATGTTAATATGTACCAAAAACTGATATTTTCTTCTAAACAAAAGGATGTTGTACTGAATAAGGTTATATGACAAAAAGAATGTAAAATTATTAGTCTAAATATATTTTCTTCAACTCTTTGTCCAGTATTTTTGTTAGAATAGTTCATTTTGAATTTATTAATTAATAAGACAGACATAAGACTTAAATGGTTGGAACATGTAATTATAAGTTCTAGGCGATGTGATAGAGCATAATTTGTTGGAAGCAATTTTAAATTAAAAGTAATTACTCATGATGGAGATTTATACATTTCCAAATTCAGCAATGTCACTCACAAATTTGGCAGTCCTAGAATGGGTTCATACTCCTAGTTTCATGTTAAAACTTCAATGAAACCCTTTGTTCATGAATCATAATGGTAATCTTTTTATGATATTGGCATGTTTATAGCATAGGAACCGTGAGTCCTTTTCCACAATTGATGAGGAGGTATTGCAATGTGATATTTGTAGCTGGCATGTTGTAGATAATATTTTTATGTGTAATGTTTTTTTTTTTGGTAAAGCATACTTAACCATGCCTGTCAAATCCTTCATGTGCTTACCATCCCATTTACACAATACTTTTTCTAACTTTTTAATAAATTTTAACCTTTTTTTTAGTACAAAGAGTGTATAATGATGTTGTGTTATTTGATGAAGCTTGCAGACCATGCTTAAACAGTTAATCTTAAAAAAGATTAGAAATCAACCACCACATTGCCTGATCTTTTAAATTTCTTCCCACCCCAAACCCCCTTGCCTCTGTGTAGGAGCTATGAAGTTGGAAGCAACCAAATTCCGCCTAAGAGAGGTAGTAAAGCATGTACTCCAGGCAACTGCAGCATCATTGCAGAAAATATTAACCTTAAAAGGACATGTGGCAAATGATGTACCTATTGAGGTGAGGACTTCTGTAACAGTTGCATCCTATGCTGTCAAAGGTTTGGCATTGTAGATTCACCAAAAAAAAAAATTGGCATTTTTATCGTACCTAAATGCTGGACTATTTCTATTATGCACCTCTGCTGATAGTGATTTGTGTCATAAATCTCATGAGTTATTACCTGATAAATGCTCAGTAGTATTTCCAAAGAACATTCAACATTGTATTGTAGCAAGTTGATGTAACAAATTATTTTGAAATCAATACAAGGTGGCAGATGTCCTTGGGTTATAAGCAATGCCTTTGCAGTTCATATTTTTGGTCTTGGACTTTTTGACTTAATTAAAAAAGTGACTACTTTTTTAACCTAGCATTGTGCTTAAGAAGGATTGCAAGATCTCCAGAGGAATACTATAATTATCATAGCTGAGTAGGTGGAGAGGCCTTTTTCATTTATTCTTCTTCAGCCATCCTTTTTCTTTTAAAAATATTCTTAACTATCTATTAAGATATTTGGGTTCTTTTTGTTTTATTTGAACCCTCTTAGTTGTTAGAGTAATGCTATTAACACAACTAACATTAAAACATAAAAGCAAATACATCCTTAGTCTTTGTATCACCCTGTGCAGGGTGTTGGTATGAGACATACCACAAATCTAATGTACAGTCTACTCAGGTGACTGAGTAGCATTACTATAACTGTTCTGATGTGTCACTCTTGTGGGTCATGACTTTACAATACAAAGCATGATTTCACTAGATTAGTACTAAATAATTTACACTTCATTCGTGCATAATTGCAAGTCATTGGTGATGTTTTAAGGATTTGGCAAATTCGCACAAATTTGATACGTTTTTAACTACTAAGCTTTATGTGATTAGGTAGTCCGAGAATTTGCAATGATTGTTGTAGTTAACCACTAGAAATGTTTCCATTTAGTTACTCATGTAAAATATAAATCATCTAAATTTTCTTTTCCATTTGTTCTTTTGGAGGAGTACTCTTTTCTGTACTTGGCTGTGCATAATATTGGAAATAAAAATGGAAAAGAAAATTTTTATAATGAATTGTATTTCTATCACTCTACATTTATTATTTTTTAATATTTTGTAGCAATGCCATCAAGTTTACACATGACGGCAAAGTTGGTATAAACCTTTACGTTGTGCCAGAGCCAACTTTTGCAAAGGCAGAAGGCATCCAAAAGATGACTCCAGACGAGTCAACTATTTCGGTGAATGGAATGAAAGAAGAGAAATGTCTCCCAGAACCTCAAAGTGGCAGTGATCAAAATCTTCTTGATGGTCAAAAACATAATGACCGTCCCAGCTAAAACCATGCATTTAATGATGGATGTAGATCTTCGATTAAAAGCAAATGCTCAATGAATGGAGACACTGACGAGCAACCTCATTCAACTGAAACAACAGTGTGGATACGATGTGATGTATATGACACAGGCATTGGAATACCAGGTATCTAATGAACCTTATCTATATTAACCACAAGCTTGGAATTGTTTGAGTTCTATTTTGTATTCATAAGTTTGATTTTTCTTACAGAGAAGTAATCATCAGATATGTAATTTTTCCATGTTATAATGTGTCAGAAAACGCTATACCTACTTTATTTAAAAGGCACATGCAAGTCAGTACAGACCACGCTTGAAAGTATGGTGGCACAGATCTAGGACTAGCAATATGCAAACAACTGGTAAACTCTTCTTTTGGTGAAAGTAATGTTTCATTTGTTTTCCTAAATTGCCAACGTTTTTCTTCGCATTTGGAATAGGTTGAGTTGATGCAGGGTCGTCTAACAGTGTCAATTGTCAAGTAAAGAACACCATGGTTCTACCTTCACGTTCATACTCCCATACAAGGTTTCAATCGCTTGTGATATTTCAGATGAACGCAGATGAACGTAAAGAACACCACTTTGCCTGATCTTAAACTCTTCATCAAAAGTACACTCCTGGAGCAGAGAACGCAGCTACATATGTCCCCACTTTTTCAAACCAACACCAGAATGATATCCGGGTACAGATGCAATTAATCTAACCTCAATATAATGCAAACAACATCATATATCCTTATGCACAGTGTATCAGACAATGTAACAAATTTTACGACATAATAAGCAATAGCCTTTAAATAACAAAGGAAGAAATTTAAGAACAATTAATGGAAAACATACCATTGCATCACTATAATCAAACTTCTTGAAGAAAGATGGACATATACTGAAGTTTCCAAGGGATGCAGGCTTAATAGATAATTCTGCCCACTGCACCACCAAATAAATCATGATATGTTAATATGGATAGTATTAGTATTGTAGTAGCTACAGTAATGACAATACCAATCGATCAACAAGATTAATGTCATTTTCTGTTGGCAATTGCTTAATTTTCACAAGCCATATAAGTACTCAGATAGGCAACAAGTTTTTCACAGAACCTAAGTTGAAAACTTTTAACAATTGAATTTTCTAGAAGACAAAAATTCAATTGATAAATTTAAATTCTCTCTCATATGAATGAACAAAAAAATGAAATATATGTTGTTTGTTTTAATTGATAAATTAATGTAAAAAATAAAGAAAAAAAATTGTTCAAATTTAAAATATAATCGAATTTTTAGTACAATTCAATTTTATCAGTAGTAATAATAACATAGTTTCTCCGTGCGTTGCACGCGTCATTGTCTTAGTTATATACATATTCAATTTTTGAACCATAATTGATTTTTAAGATAATATTTTTTTCACCACTAATCCAAATCCACATACAAAGGCTGATATGAAAAGCACACATGCTTATGCGAATTCAATTAAGCAGTATCAGAAGTTTCTCAAGGTTATTATTCTGAACACACCCAGTTACCCATGTGAGGATGCTAGTTTTGGTAGCTTTGATCATTCTCAGCTTTGCACTGATATATTTATTACCCCACCACGCTACATTTGGTTGAACAAGGTTAACCAGATTTTCAAATATCAAAAGAGGGCCACTGAATACCTTTGGCATCTTTCCATATGGACTATGAGAGGGAGATGTGCAAGCACTTTGAAAAAGGAGGGGATTTGCTTGTGAGAGGGGCAACGACTTACTCTGGGTCATAGCCTCGTAGCTCCGCCATACACGTTAGAAATACAAAAGGAGAAAAGCAAGTACTTATACTACATTGTATTCAAACAAATAAAATTCTTTGTTGAATTACAAGAATCTGACTCTTATCATTAATTAGTAGGCCTCAACCTCAACCCCACGGTTCCCACTTTAACGCGGTTCCCCTCTCTTATTCCTTGTTTCCTTTGGCCAGAGAAAGGTCGTCGAGTGGAAACTCAGACAAACAGTGCCATGACCATGCATACAATAACTCACCTAACGCATAATCGAACAAGTTAACTGACTTTCTTAATTCATAAGAATTTTGCACTGAAACTTCAAAGCTTGCTGTGCAGTATATAACTTATATAGTGTCACAATTAACGGAATGCAAGTCATATATGTTATTAGCTTTGTGCTTCCTTGAATTGCCTCCATACATTTTCTTATCCGCACAGACAGACAGATATGAAGCTTTTTTCGTTTCTTCAACTCTTGTTCTGTCTGGCGCTGCTTCTTCTCCATCCCTCTATTGCTGCCAGGTAACTCTTATTAATTAACCATAACTAGTTAAGTTGTATTTCACACTTATTTAAAAGAGATGGCTTGTAAATTTACTCATTAACCATAACTAAATGTGGTTCTGCTTCTCATCCATCCCTCCTTTGCTTTTGGTTTCAGGTAACTCTTATTAACCATTCATAACTAAGCTGTATTTCACACTTATCTACATGCGATGGCTTGTTTTGTGACAGGAGTAATCTATTTGCTCATCCAGAAAGTCATAGTTACGGCCGTGAAAGGGATAAGCCTCGAAGGTCCCCGCCAGCACCAAGCGGGGGCCCTGGTTCACGTCCATAAAGAGTGCCTAAACCTGCGTGCGGAGCTTATACAGTTTCGTTCTTCTATAGTGTTTCTTTGCTTCTAAACTTTTTCTACTTGGGATTACCGAAATAAGCATTGATGTACTACAATATTTTCAGCTATGTAATACCATGATTTTTCTTTTGGTGCAATAATAACTCCAGTTAATGCTGTTGGTAAATATCGGAAATTCTTCGAGATAGCAACCGAACTAAAATTACTTCAGTACTTGAATTTCAGCTCCAAGTAATGATTAAACTAAACATAAATAAAATCAAATTATTTAAAATATATACTTTTTTTTGGTGCAAAAATTATTTATATGTACATAAAAGAAAATATGTGACAATAATTCCTACAAAGGAACCACTGTATATGGTCATAACTTAGTAAGGTTTTTTAACCAAAGTGCCATTTTTGGCAAAATAAATTATCAAAATGTCATTTTTTTCAAACTAATTATCAAAATCTTCTGTTTTGTGTGGTGGCATTTTTTATTTTTGTTGGGTCGCGTGGAATACGCTAGTCAATAACAGGATCCACGCAGTGAGATCGCCATAGCTCTTGGCGTATTCTACGTGGATACGCTGTGCCAAGTCTTTTAGATATCCTACGTGAATACGCCAATGGCGTAAAAGTGGAAAAAATTAAAAAATATTACTTGTGTAAAAATTGTCATGTAAAATAACGTATCTACGCCACGTGGACAAAAAAATTTAAAAAAAGTAAACCACGTTGGGTGTGTAACAGACATAAATATTTCAGTGAATCTTGATTGAAAGTACATACATTTCACATTTTTTGAGAGTGCATCATAACCTTGGAAGACATCAATATTTATAGTGATCACAAAGTAGTCGATGTAGGACTTTGGTATTAAGAGAAAAACAACTAAGTAAAACAACGTATCTTTTATTCGATGTGGGGCTTTGGTAAATGAAACAAACATCATTTCTTCATTTCTTATATGGAACACTATATAGTATCGCCTATAACATCATTTCTTGATTCAATTGGATAGCACCGATCGGTTAACGATTTAACCAAACCGATTGAATCAATTTTAAAAACATTGCATAAAGTGAAAACAATAAAGAAGGATCATCAAATCAACTATTAGACTCAACGCCTAACACAATTTGCAAGGGCATCCGTGGCCTTATTACAAGAACATAGAATATATCCACATTTAAAACAAGAAAATCAATATGCATAAAGTAAAACATCATTATAAGACAAGTTTTCCTCACCTGTTTTAATAACATTTATGTGCATCATCTTCAAGAAACACCTTTCAGAATACAAGCTCCTATTTAGCCTTCCGTAGTTGCAATTAACTCGCCCACATGAGATTCTATATATTCTTAAAAAAATTTAGTTTCGCCTACATAGATTTGGCCATGCCAATTTCGAATAACAACACCCACCCCATGATTTATCCTATGACAAAATTGACACAAGAAATGATGTTATAGACAAAGTGCGTATAAGAAATGAAAAATGATGTTTGTTTCATTTACCAAAGTCTCACATCGAATAAAAGTACATTGTTTTTACTTAGTTGTTTTACCTTGCTAATACCAAAGTCCCACATCGACTATTTTAGGATCGAAATAAACATTTGGTCTATAAATATTGATGTCTTCCAAAATTATGATGCTTGACTCTCAAATAGGCATGTGAAATATATGTGTACTTTTGGGAAGTCGTGCGAGATCCACGCGTGAAATGGATTAAGTGCTTAAGAACACCCAATGTGTTTTTTTTAAAAAAATTTTGTCCACGTGGCGTAGATACGTATTTTACATGGATACGTGGATCGTCATCTGCATACATGCCACGTAATATTTTTTTTAATTTTTTTCTACGTGTGCATCCAACTAGATACGCCAACACGTTTAGCGTATCCCACGTGAATGCCATCACGTGTGGCGTATCCCACGTGGATCGCCATCATGTGGCGTATCACGCGTGAGATCGCCAGGAGCGCTTAGGCGTATCCACGTGCAGATAAATAGCTCTTGGCTATCCTACGTGGATTACGTATCTTGAGTCAATGAACGTATTCGACGTGGCCCAACAAAAAATAAAAAATGCCACCGTGGTTAAAACGGTGACATTTTGATAATTTAAAAAAAGTAACATTTTAATAATTTATTTTGTCAGAAATGACACTTTGATCAAAAAGCTAACTTAGTAAGGCTTCCACAAGAGTTAATAATTGTGTCTCACCTGTAAAGAGTAATTCAAATAGTAATAATAATTGTGTCTCACCTATAAAGAGTAACTCAAATAGTAAGTAAACTTGACAGTTGAGGAGCTTTTGCAATATAAGGAGTTCGAGCTCGTGAAAAAATACTTGTGAAGAGGAGTACTCTTTGCACTTGAGCGATTAGTCTTACATCTAATTAAAGGGTGCGGAAAAACAGCTTAATAAAACAAAAATCATTGTGTCTGGCTTTAAAAATAGGGAAAAATACTGGCACAAATTGCACAATCTGAACCATTCAAAATGAGTTACAATGATCCAATAGCTTTCATGAAAATATGTCAAGAGCGCGTGAATGTACATTTATACAAGTATCATTATTCTTGAAAATAACACCATGCTCTTTCTTAAAAAAAAAAAAACATAAACCCTATTAAAGGTATAGATTCAATTATCAAATACAATTATTTTTTTTTCTTAATTTTCATAGGATTATGTACAAAGTAAACTAATTTATTTTAAAAATGAGACAGAATGAGCATGCATTCATTTCATTGGAAAAAAAAAAAGCACAGAAATTGTCATTTAAATTTTCCCTCTAAAATCAACTATCAGTTGGATCATTATTAATGCTAATGATAATGTTTTACTGTATACATAAAAACTAATAAAAATATAATATTTCCCAATTTGGTTATTATCTTTATATATCTTCTGACATGTGTATGTTCATTTAATGAGTCTTCATAATTCACTTCAAAGACTTAGAGGTTGACAGTTATCTAGATCTTAGGACCCAAGGCCTCCTTAATGAAAGACCTCTTCCCTGTGACCATAGCTTACGCGCACACACAAGATTTGTAGTATTACCTACTTCTAACAATCCTTTACTATAATTATGTTTGAGAGTTTAAGAAATGATGAAAGGAAGGGACTCATAATAGAATAAACAAAAAAGTTAAGAAATGAAATAGAATAGAACATGTAATTTTATTATTTGAATATTTAGCGCGTGTTTGAAATAATTGTGAAAAATTGATTATTTCAATAATCAAGTTGTGAAAATTTGATTATTTCAATAATCGATTATGTTTAGATATATTAATTGAAAAATAATTTTAAGTTAATGTTTTGTTTGGATGATATAAAAAAAATTATTTTTATACATTAAATTATTAAAATAGGTATAAAATAATTAAAAAAATTATTTGATTGATTAAAAAAATTATTTGATTAAAGACAAAATGGTATTTATATATCACTGTTAGAATAATCCCAACAGCTTTTTTATGTAATGTCCTAATTTTAACTTCATGCCTAACAGTTTTTTTTCTCTTAAAAAACGTTACTTTTTTCCTTTGAGTTTGCCAAACATGTTGGCTTGATGTCTAACAACTTTTTGATTGAAAAAAACTGTTGGAGTGTTGTTTTAATTTGAAACAAACACACGCTTAATAAAAGAGAAATAAAAGAGAGGAGTGGATTATTCAAGTCATTCATTCTTTGAACCCCAAATTAGAAGAACAAAAAATAAAAGCTCTGAGTGTCAAGAGAGAAACCCATTAACCCTCTCTTGTCATTTCATTCCCTCCTTTAAAATAATTTTCAAACACACTTTCATTAAATCTTATTATTCCATTCCATAACATTCCCTCCATTGTCATCCTCCAAAACATAACCTAAGAAAGCCCTCCAAAATAGGGTAATGGAAAGCAAAAACAAAGAAAGTTAGTGCTCATAACCTAGGAAAACAGAATATCTTGATATGCGATACGAAAACAGGTACGCGGTATGTTTCTTAAAATTACAAAAAACATGAAATCTAGCCAACAGCAGCGGTTAATCCACGACGGTTTCACGGAACCACTGTAGTCCAAGAAATAACAGCGATTCTCACGATCGTTTACACAACTGCCGCAAATATTTGAAAGTGGCAACACCTCCTTCTATTTTTGCAGGCGGTTAAAGCCATTTCAGGCCTATTTATCAACGGTTACATTAGAACTGCCTCTTGTTACTCAAAAATTTTAGTTTTCAATCCTAAATTTTGAATCCCCCAAATTTGCCCAACACTGAAACCCTTGACTCAAACCCTTGACTGCACAAACTCGCATCGCTCCCCTCAACCCCTCGCACTAGTTTCATTCGAACAAACAAAGGTTCAAGCTAAGAAGTTGTGACCTGGCAAAGTGTGCCACCGACTATGGCCAAGTTCGAGCTGCGACCAGTGACTGCGACAGCTACCTCTTCTCATCACCACGGTTTGCTACCTGTAACTTCCTCTTGTGATTGTGTGTAAATAGTTGATATTGGGAGAATGTATGATTTGAAAGGGGGTTCAGACTTTGTTTTATTTTTATTATTATTATTATTATTATTATTATTATTGAAACTTGGGATTTGTCACTCCATTCTTGGTGGAGGAATCCCTTGTTATGGATTATATGTTGAAGCCGAGAATGGTGAATGATTGAACAATATTGAGGTTGATAATCCTCAATATTGGTGGAGGAATCCTTGTAACAATATTGACTGAAAAAAAAGAATCCCTTATATATTATTTTTGTTTCATTTGTCTTTTAGCTTTGAGATTGATGATTGACAAAGAAATTTTGTGCGTGTAATCTGAAACTGCGTGTCAAAGTGAGTGAGTTGCAATTGAGTTACAAGAACATACATATTACAACAATTTCTTTTAGTCAGATTCAAGTCTCAAGAGTCAAGATCAGAAACAGATTCAAGATATGTCACGGCCAGGATGACACCGAAATTGGCCAAAAATAAAAAAGAATAAATTTTGAGAAATTTTAGAATTTTTGAAGGTCACCACACAATTTTATTTGAGTTAGAAAAATATTTAAAAAAATCATTTTATCAAAAGAAAAAAATCTGCGAAAACCAAATTAAATTCAAATATGCACAAAGAAAGGCAAAAACTTAATCTAACTACACTCCCAATACATCAATCCTAAGACAGTTATCTTAAATTAATTGTACAATTTTAATAACCTTGAAATAATTTGTTTCACCCGTTTTTGAAATAATAAACAAAATTCTTTTAAATAAAAACATTTTTTAATAAATAAATTAAAAGAAAAGAACTAAAAACATTGTACATTTGAATTTGTTAAAAAAAGAAATTGCAAAAAATCTAAGATAACAATGATAAAGACAACATTGAACCATACAATTACCACCATTAGCCATCTCACAAAATTAAAAAAAAACTACTTATCATTTATGACACTTTTTTCTCACTTCCTTTTCATCATGTCATTCTTATTTTATTTATTTACTCTTTTTCCCTTTTTGTTGTAGTAATAAAAAACACTTTTTGAGCTCAAATTAAAAACCATTTATTGCACAAGATTTAAAATAATATCAAAGTATATAATAAATCTTTATGACTTGAGCAATATTAATTTTAACCTAGATCTATACAATCATTATCATTAATCATCACGTAAAGTTTAAAAACAAGATATTTTATGGGTTTAGAAAAAAAAGGTACTCGTGTGAGCTAAAAAGAAATTTTTTTATTTATCATTTTAGCAGGATTCAAGATATCATTAGCTACACAATAAATCCTTAAGAAAACTGAGTGATGATGAAGATAGCATACAACTATACAATCATCATAACTCCTTACACAAACTCAATTTTTATCGCCACTTACTAGATGTAGGCTATTTAGTTCGCGTCGACCGTAAGTGACGTTAGACCACTAGGATAAAAAATGCCTAGGCTACTTGTTTTCCAAAACTCCTTCAACAGGATTGAGAGTTAGCGAGATAAATATGCATACCCGTCTTTTTACACTTAAAAATAGAAAAATGCAATACCAGAAAGAGGATAACTAATCATTAGACACTTCATTCATATCTTACCAAGGCAAAGATAATCCCCAAACAATCAGATACAATTCATAGAATCGCAATCAATATGCCAAGCATACACATTATGGGTTCTTGCAGAACAAATTGAAAATTTACCAAAAAGGGCTGATGTCAATTGACTAGCAACAACACAACACCATTAACATTTTCCGAAACAGCGAACACATATGGCACTTAAGATATTAACCAAACTCCAAAATTAGCATCACTCCCTTCAGCAATACAGATGCAGGACTCACAAAATGTCATGGAATTCATTTATAATCAATTTACTTCGTTCTCTCTTTGATTCATACAATTCAAACAACAAGCATGGTGAAAGGAAAAGATCCATTAACATTCATCATGAGCCCAAATATGTCACTCAACAAAGCAAACTCGATTGCCATACTCTCAAACCTCAAGACCATATCAGAATGGATTCTCTCTCTACTACTCAAAATATCATGCTCAAACATGCAAATAGTTATGCAAAATAGAAAACAGAAAAACAAAGAAACTTGTATATCATACCCCATTATACTGTTCAGGATGCAAAAAGGAAATAATCAAAGAAACAGTAACTGCATGATTTCAACCTAGTTTCACTAAAGCTGTAACTAAACATATGAACATGCCTCATGAGGCGCCACCACTGTTAAGACAACAAACTTAGTAAAAGAGTATTTTATCTTAGATTCTCAACCAAACAGCCATCACACAAAATTGAAGTATTTAGCTCAAAAAGCCAGACACAAAAAAACAATAAGTGGCAAACAAATAAACCACAAGAACAGCATGATGACCTAGCAACTAAATGCTTAACAAGAAATGATATGATCAAACTAAGAGCAAGAGCTTATTTACAAATAAGTTAACATGGGAAGAAAGTACCAGCAATTAACAACTAATGGAATCAACAACACCCAATCAGGAGTAACTATGCATTCTCTACTCATACCTGCCATTTATTATTTGCAGGCTGCAAGCACTTCTTTTTTAAACCAGTGATTTTAAACCCAAAAGAGAAAGATTAACAGCTAGATCAACAATCCCTCTCATTCACATGACACCAAACCAGAATATATCACAATTCATTTCCTTAGCCTCAAGTAAGTTCAATAATTAAAGTTTTAAGCCAAAACAAGCTTGTACTAGCATCACAACTTAAAAAAAAAACAGGGGTTAGAAGTTTCTTAGACACACTCCATGATTTCAAACCAAACAGAAAGCTTTAGAGTTAAACCAACAGTCAACCTCACTTTGCAATGGCACAAAATAGAATACATATCACAATTCCCTGACTTGGCCTTAAGCAAGTTCTGTGATTCAAATTCTAAATAAAAAATACAGAAGGAGCAATTAGACTAACATCACAGCAATAATAATAAAAAAAAAAAAACAGGGATTATAACTTCCTTAGATCCACACTATGATGTCAATATAACCCAATTACCTCAAATGGAATAACATGCAGAAGATTATTCCCATCATGCACATCAAAGAGTTCACTCGAATTCATGTTAAAGTCTTCCATTTAAATACACCACAACACACTTTTCTATCTTGGATTTCAAAACAAGATCAATTTTCAATAAATAAGCATGCACACCACTATGAAGCATTACAAGTACAACAAATGAATAATGGAACACCAAACTTAGCTGTTTCATTCAATCAGAAAATTCCCAGATAATTTGTATGCCGGTACCTTTCACAGCCCTATATCCCTTCATTTTAAAGAAATTACAAGTTACCACTAAGATTCAGTTTTCATTTCAACAAAAGAGATTCCTTTGTCTAATTTTGACAAGCCAAGGACTCCAGCTACACTGACCTGTATTCCAGACACCCCTACCATAATATACCCAAGACAGTCAGGCACAAACCATAGCATGGTAATCATGTATTAATGGGCACAAATCCTTACTTTCATCAATTCATTTACCTACAGCCCTTGAAGAACTACTTTGTTAATTACTACCATAACCAAACCATTCCCCAAAACAGACACACACACACACAAACATTTCAAGTCATAGTAAAGCATGATAAACCAGCCAAAATCTCAGAGCCTCATGCAATCCAATTTATTTATTTATTTTATTTCAGGCACACAAGAACACATCCTTCCAATTTTGAGCACAAACAGACTTCCTAACAGTCTTACTTCTCAACAAGCACTATTCACACAACTGTGGAGTATCACAGACAAAGAAAGTGAGTGACAGGATCATTAAACTTTCATTACTTCACTCAGTCAAGAAGAAAAATTCCCCAAATCAGTTGCATACCCATACTAATTTTATAACCTACATACCACTTGATTCTGACGAACAATGATCCACAAAAAACTCAAATTGACATTAAGATGTAGCATGCAAATGATAAACAGCAAATTCGACTGAGATTTAGTAAGTAAGGAAGCAGTAGGCAATATTAAGATTCAGCTTAGAAAAGAGAGAAAAAAAAAAAAACCTTTTGTTTAATTTGAGCAGGAAATGACCTCAGTCATACTAAAAACCAGAATTATCACACAAACCTTTCATCAAACAGGTAGTGTGCATCGGAGAATACATCTAACTATCCAAAAAATTTCTAACCCATTATGTAATCTCAATCACAGATTACAATAAATTCATTCAACCCATTCTGTAAGCATGAAAACATAAAGGAAGAACAGAGAATAAAAAAACGACATTACCCCTGATTGTTCTCGTGAATAAGAATAACTGAGAATCACCTCACACGGCCTTGTTCCTCTTCTATTCTAACTCCAATTTTCACAATCCCTTTTTCCTCCCTGAAACCATTTCGCCCCTCTTTTCTCCTCTCTGTCAAACTCGTTTTTCTTCACTCTCTGGAGAACTTCGTTTTTCTCCATTCCAACTTCATGACCGAACCCAGCTTTGCTCTCTTATAGAGCTCTCCGGTTCCAGCTTGCTGTGTCCTTCTTGCGTCTTGGATAGAGGTGTCGTGCATGGGTGGAGAAATTGCGCAGTGGGGTGGGTGAAGGGTGTGCATTTAGAGGGATGGCTGTGGTGTACGGTGCAAATGATGGAGCCAAGGAAACGTGCATGGAGAAATTGGGGATCGCTGGTGGTACGGGAAGAAGATGGTGTTGGCGAAGGAAAAAGATCATGATACATTATTTTTAGTCATATTATTTATTTTTATTTTTTTAAATATGATTTAGAAAAAAAAAAAAAAATATGTATAATAAATAATATTAAATTAAATGTAATATATATATATATACTATTTGATATAATAATATAAAAATTCGTTAGTAAAATGTGCTGAGAGTGGCTGGGGATTGGGTGAAGAAATGTGTTTTGCATAGAGAGAAGCGAGTAAGAGTATTTAGTAGGTTGAGTTAGTATGTGAATTGGCAGCTTCAAAGGTTTTGTTAAATATTTAATAATTGATTTCAAATAGAATAAAATGAAATGAAATAAATATCCAAAATAATAAAAAATATTATTATATTATTTAGATAATTTAATATAGAAATCGAAGTAAAGTTTTCTATTCTATTATTTGTAAATTAGATGAAATGATAAAAGTTATAATTTTATTTTTGGTGAGGAAGAAAGTTATTGTTCTATTCCATCTCATACTCCCCAAATTGGGGGAAGAAGAAAATTGATGGTTTTTTGTGGGATGAGATAGAATCTATTCCAACCACTTTTATCTCATTCTATCTTTTTTTAACATAATCAAATAATAGAATTTATTTCTATTTTATTTTATTCATCTCCATTCCACCCAATCTCACTAATCTAAACATAGCCTAATTTAATTTATAAAATGTGGGTTGAGTTGGGTTCACATGTTGAGTTGATTTAAAAAATATTTTAACTTGTACTGCGTGGGTCCGGTAGCGGGTTGGAATACGTCTAACCTGCACAAACATGACCCACTTACATTTTTCTATAGTAAAAAGTTATTTAGATGATAAAGAGTATATTGAAAAAAATAGAGAATAAAGTCAATGATTATATCAATACATATGACATGTGTGATGACACTGATTTCGATTAGTTTGACTAATTTGTTGTTTGAGTTATGAGTAGTTTTATTTAGTTTATTCCAGACTTAGTAAGACTTGTTATTTGTTAATTTGTTATGCACTAATTGACTTATGATGTTTAATTTATTTAAGATTAAGAACTATTATGTTTGAGTAAAGTCGTTTGAAACTTATGGTATAATTTGTTATATTGAGACCTATTATATTTGATATTGATACTTATGGTGTTAATTTATTATATTGAGACCTATTATGTTTCATATTAAGACTTATGATATTAATTTGTTACATTTTGTATTTTGAATTGTTTTTAGGATTTTTTTTTAAAAAAGATCATGTCAGACTCACGAATTCGACTTAACCCAACTAATTCTTGAACGAGTCGAGTTGAGTAAAAAAATCTCTTCAACATAACCCAACTCAACCCACTACTCTAATGAATGGGTTGAGTCTAAAAAATATTGTTAATTTACCTAACTCACTCAACGGACACCTCTAAATATACGAGGAGCGACAGAGAGTTTGTTTTTATACTTTTTTATTTTTTTATTTTTTCCATTTCTTCTCTTTTTTTCTTTTTTCTTTAATGATTTTTTCTCTCTTTTTTTATTTTTTTTGTTTTTTATTTTTTTTATTTTTATTTTTTAAAAATTTGTAGTTGAGTCACGAGTCAATTGAGTTATAGGTTATGGGTTATGGAAATGGCTCCAAGTCTCATAAGTTAATCAAATAAAAATACAAGTTAAATAAAATAGATACAGATTATGATATTGAGTCAACATTATTCTTGAGTTACATAAAATATTTTTTTACTTAATTTTTTATTATTATTATCACATGAGTAAAATAAAAAAATGACCGGAACTAAATGTTTACAGAATAGGAAAATTGAAAATGTATACCTTATTTCTTTAAGATCACATTGTTTCCTCATAACACACTCTTTTCCAATATGCTATTAGTGGCAGTGGTTAGAGTTCGTGAGAGCAATAAAGCTACCCTACTCTTCCTTGGTGTAAAAAGATAAAACGTAAGTTTATTTATTTATGTCTATCATATTCATTTCATCAATAAAGTTATGATATTTATTTATTAATGTTCTCTTTTTTATTTATTTTTTTTCAAAATACACACATAATAATTTGATTGATAAAATTGATGTAATAAATATAAAAAAATAGATATAAGTTGTGTCCAGTGTAAAATTTAACCTCAATAAAGAGGGGAAAAGTTACTCTCTTGATTTTTCTCTCTTTCTTTTACTTGTTAATTATAAAGCATAGACATAAATACGGACACAAGACATGATACAGATACAAACACAAAAACACATCAAATTAAAAAAAATTGTAAGACATAGATACAATATATATATATATATATATATATATATATATATATATATATATATATATATATATATATATATATATATATTACTCTACTGGTGAGAGGATGATTTATTATAAGATGTAAGATGATTGTTTATTATAAGATACAAGTGAGATGAGTATTTTTTTTATTTTTTCTGTTTCTTCTCTTTTTTTCTTTCCTTTAATGATTTTTTCTCTCTCTTTTTTTATTTTTTTATTTTTATTTTTTTTAAATTTGTAGTTGAGTCACGAGTCAATTGAGTTATAGGTTATGTTATGGGTTATGGAAATGGCTCCAAGTCTCATAAGTTAATGTGAAATATACAAGTTAAATAAAATAGATACAGAATGATATTGAGTCAAATGTTAATATTTTTTTATTAAATTTTATATGAATAGTAAAAATTGAGAACATAAATGCATGTGACTTTTTCTTTAAGATCACATTGTTTCCTCATAACACACCTTTAAGCTAACTTTTAATCTTGATCATCCATATATAGTTGTATGGTCATATATATATATATATATATATATATATATATAATGATCTTATTCTTTTTTTTAAAATGGTAGAGGTAATAGTGTTATATTGTAAGAGGTGAGAGGAGTAAATATTGACTATTGAATTTTACATGAATGGTCAAGATTAGAACATAAATACATATGACTTTTTTAAGTGGTCACATGACCTTTAAGTAACTTTTAATCTTGACCATCCATATCTAGTTGTATGATCATTGAATTTTATATGAGATTTTAGAATCTCTCACTCTCATGATAAAAACTCCTCTCACTCATATATATGCCCTATATATATATAATCTTACTTTGGTGAGAGGAGTGTTTATTGTCAGAGGTGAAATAAGTGTTTATTGTAAGAGATGAGATGAGTGTTTATTGTAAGAGGTGAGAAGAGTAAATGTTGATCATTGAATCTCACATGAATGGTTAAGATTAGAACATAAATGCATTTGACTTTTTTAAGTAGTCACATGACCTTTAAGTAACTTTTAATCTTGATTATCCATGTATGGTTATATGGTCAAGCTTTACTTCTCTCATCATATCACAATAAAAACTCCTCTCACTAGATATACCTCATCTATATATATATATATATATATATATATATATAAAAGTAAATTAAAGAATTTGACTTATGTATATATATAATTACAAAATTTAAGAAAAAAGATTCATAATCTATTAATATCATTTTTATAACTTGAAGATTTACAATATCTTAATATATGTCGCATGTGTCAATATTTACTACCTAGTAAGTCCCTAAAAAAAATAGAACATAATTTTATTGATATTTTTTAAAAAAAATCTCCAAAACAAACTTCTCCAAATAGAACTAATCATATATAAGTATATATGCATCTAAAAAAATTAACTAGAAAGAATAATGGTGTGAGGCAAGCTTCGATGACGACGAAGTTGACGGCTTAGTACAAGCAGAGGTAAAGGGAGTAGATAAAAATAATGTTATGTAAAAAGATAAAATTTAAAAGTCTAATAGTGACGTGTGAAAAGATAAAACTTAAAATATTTATATATAAAAATAGTGACTTGAAACATTAGTTATGTGATTGAATTTGAATAGATTACGAGCTTATTAATTAGACATTAGTCATAAAAACTAAATTTTTTTAAAAAAACATATTAATGAACTGTGTCTAAGTCGTATTCTAGACGTGTCCAAACGTATTCGAATCATATCCAAGACATGTTTAAGTTGAAAAAAAATAATTTTTTTAATTAAACACATTTAAATACATAAAACACATACATTCTACATGTGTCTCTGTGTTCAACATAAACACACATCAAAAATAGCGTGTTTATAATTCATAACTGGTCTTTTAATTCCTAAAGTCTACTTCCCCAATATTTCTCCTCTTATTACCTTCAAACCAACCACAACCTTAGTTATTAATAAATGCATAGTTAATAGGTGGTGGTGTTGGATAGAATAAGTAGGAGTGGTGGTATATGTCTAAATTCATCTAGAATTACTAGACTTATCGTTCTGATACACAAGACTAAAGTCTTTGTTCTTATCATGAAGTTTCTAAATTCTAACCCTCATTTGAAGAATAAAATTTTTATTTTTATTTTTAAAATTAGGAGATGAGAGGTTATCTATAAGCGATATGAGGTTAATTTAATATGATAAGATAAACTTTTATGTTATTCATTCTTTGATACACATATGCATAAACAGCATAAGAGAGTAAATTAATATTTATTCAAACAAAAAAATGTCTTTTTTTCCTCAATTGAAACCCAAAGCAATGGTGGCAGTCTAGGCGTTGCGGTTAGATTGGAATGGTTCTATACATGTTTATTTATTAGGACTTATTCCAAAGCAATCATAGACGTATTCCATAAATGCTAGTACTATTGTTCGATAAGTTGTACATCACTAGACATATTCCATAAATACTAGTACTATTGTTCAATAAATTGTACTTCACTACAAGAATTTTATAAATTAACAATAAATTTATAGATGTTTTTTTTTTCATTAATACATATTAGCATTGAATTAGTGGTGAATTAGTGATAAAAATTAAAAATTAGTGAGAAATTAATGATAAATTTTTTTATCACTAATTAATGAATTAAAATAAAAAAAATCTCACTAATTCTTTATTTATTCCTCACTAACAAGGTTTAATGAAGAAATTTTTTATCGTTAATTAACGAATTTCTTATAGTGGTGACAATATGGTAGTTTGGTACACTGAATATTGTATAAGTAATAATACTTTATACATACATTTATAAACATTACATCACATATATATAATTTTTATTATTTGATTATAGTTAAGCTTATTTTATTTTTTACATACATACACTATAATTTTGTCACTTAACCCTAATGTGAGAGATATGCTTTTAAAATGATGTGTATGAAGTATTATTCTTGTATAAATTCAGATATGATAACTTATATATAGTTTATTTGAATAATGGTATATACACCTACTTACGGAAACATTATCTCATATTTATATAATTTTTATTATCTGATTATATAACTAATCTTATCTCATTTTATGTACATTCTCACTCCAATTTTAACACCTCAATAAAAGTCAAGAAATGTTCATCCAAAGACATGTGTAACAAATATTTTTCTATTCCATTAGTCCAATTTGATACCAAGGTTCTTGAGCTTTATTACATGGCTCACATGGAGAAGCTTAACGTGTATATATATATATATATATATATATATATATATATATATATATATATATATATATATATATATATATATATATATATATATATATATATATAGGAAAAAGAATACTTATATTAAAAAGACTTATATTTAATTTTATATCTTTTATTTTATTATAATTTTGTACTAAAGAGATAAATGATAAAATACACTTACAATAAAATATATAAGATTTTATTTTTTTTTGTAATGTAAGTGGATCCCTTCTCATATATATATATATATATATATGATAAGATCGGCTTACTGTAGATGTAAGTCTTTCATTTTCAACCAAGATCCACTTTCATCTAAAGATTATTTCATTAAATTGTAACCATTAAATGAAAGTGAATCTAATAGTTAAAAATGAGTGTAAGTCAAAAAGACTTACACCTGGTGTAAGTAATCCTATATATATATATATATATACATCTAGTGAGATCGGTTTTTACACAGAAGTGAACTTACACTAATTTTCAATCGTTAGATCCACTTTCATCTAATAATTGAGATTATTTCGTTAAAAGTAACCATTAGATGAAAGTGGATCTAATAAATTTAAATGAGTGTAAGTCAAAAAAAAACTTACACCTACAGTAATTGATCTTGCCTCATATATATATATATATATATATATATATATATATATATATATATATAGTGAGAGAATTTTTTATCGTGAGAGGATGAGATGAAGAAATCTTAACCATACAATCATACATAATTAAAAGTTATTTAAAGATCATGCGACTACTTAAAAATATCACATGCATTTATGTTCTAATCTTAACCATTCATTTAAGATCCAATTGGCCAACATTTATTCCTCTTACTTCTTATAATAAATATTTTCTTCACTAATATATATATATATATATATATATATATATAAAATTTCTGAAAACATCTTTCTGTTTACTATTTTTCTTTTGCAAATAATGTCATTTCTTTTTAAGTACAACTTGTTTGGATTAATGAATTAAAAGGTGTTAATGTTTCATGATACATCAAAAAAAAAAAAGATCGTTTTTTAAGCTTTGTTTTGAGCATTGTAAATTATGTGATTCTTTATTATTTTTCAGTTTTGACTGTAAAATACTCTTTTGCTCTCCGTGACGATCCCTTCCTTCAACACTTGCCAAGTTACTCCTGTCAATATCTCTGTGTTTTTTATTTTTTTTAATTTAATTAATATATAAAAGTGATTTTTTTATACAATAAAAACCAAACTCCTTGTCTTAACATATTCAACCCTAAATTAATTTTTTTCATAATTGATATATTTTCTTGAAAATTAATTATATACATAATTTTTTTAACTATAATTAATTTTTAATTAAGATAATCTTTTTCACCATTAATCCAAATCCAAATACAAAGGCTGATATGAAAAGCACACATGCTTATGCGAATTCCATGAAGCAGTCCATGTCAGAAGTTTCTCAAGGAGTTGTCATAGGTTTTGCAATTCCCACCTCACAAGGTCATTATTCTCACACACCCAGTCACCCATTGCAATACTTGTATTGATGTTATAAATTAAATTAATTAATAAGTGATATATTATTATTTTAAATATAAAATAATTATATAACATAAAAATTTATAAAATTATTAAGTATTAATTGATTTAATTTTCATAATTAAATAAATAATATCTATCTAAATATTTCTCCACAAGAAAATGCTAGTTTTGGTAGCTTCGATGATTCTCAGCTTTGGAATGACATATTTTTTACCCCACCACGCTACATTGAGATGTAATTTCCCAAGATGTATAGGTTTTGAACCTGCTGAGTGGTTGGACAAGGTTAACCAGATTTTCAAATACCAAAAGAGGGCCACTGAATACCTTTGGCATCTTTTCATATGGACTATGGAGAGGGGTGATGTACAAGGACTTTGAAAAAGAAGGGGATTTGGTTGTGAGAGGGGCAACGACTTACTATATTGTGAGAGGGGATTTGGTCATATAGCCTCATAGCTCCGCCACACACGTTAGAAATACAAAAGGAGAAAAGCAAGTACTTATACTATATTGTATTCAAACAAATCAGATTCTTTGTTGAATTACAAGACTCTGACTCTTATCATTATTTAGTAGGCCTCAACCTCAACCGTACCGTACCCCACAGTACCCACTTTAACGCGGTTCCTTGTTTCCTTTGGCCAGAGAAAGGTCGTTGAGTGGGATGTCAGACAAACAGATCACGACCATGCATACAATAACTCACCTAACACATAATCGAACATGTTAGCTGACTTTCTTATCTCATAATTACATTTTTGCACTGAAACTTGAAAGCTAGCTGTGCAGTATATAACTTATATAGTGTCACAATTAACGGAATGCAAGTCATATATATTATTAGCCTTGTGCTTCATTGAATTGCCTCCATACATTTTCTTATCCGCAATGACAGACAGATATGAAGCTTTTTTTGTTTCTTCAACTCTTGTTCTGTCTGGCGCTGCTTCTTCTCCATCCCTCTATTGCTGCCAGGTAACTCTTATTAATTAACCATAACTAATTAAATTGTATTTCACACTTATTTAAAAGAGATGGCTTGTTAATTTAGTCATTAACCATAGCTAAATGTGGTTCTGCTTCTCATCCATCCCTCCTTTGCTTTCGGTTTCAGGTAACTCTTATTAATCATTCATAACTAAGCTGTATTTCACACTTATCTACATGCGATGGCCTGTTTTGTGACAGGAGTTTAGTGCCTGCTCCTCCAAGTCATGCAGGCCGTCAATTTTTTTTTAATTTTTTAATTTTTTAATCTTGTCAACACCAGAGTCTCATATTGAACAAATGTACTTTGTTGTCTTACTTAGTTATTTTGTCTTGTCAGCACTAAAGTCTCACATCGAACAAAAGTACCTTATTGTCTTACTTAGTTGTTTTGCCTTGTCAATACCAAAGTCTCACATTGACTACTTTACGAATCAGAAACAAACACTTGACATATAAATAAGTTAATTGATATTGATATTTTCTAACATTATGGTGCACTCTTTAATAGGTATATGAAATAAATGTGTCTTTGGGAGGAGTGTGAAATCCATGTGAAATAGGTTAAGTGTCCTAAAAACACACGCAACGTGACATTTTTTTTAATTTTTTTGTTCACGTGAATGCGCCTACGTGGATATGTTATCCTACATGAAACATCTATGTAAAAAATGTTATGTAGGATGGTATATTCATGTAGTATACGCCAAACAGGATGATGCATCTTATACGGACTAGAAATTATTAAAAAATACTACGTTGGATAAAATGGTAATAATTTGATATATGGTTTCAAAAAAATGATATTTTACTAAATAATTGAAAAAAATTACATTTTAATAAATAGTTTTATCATAAATAACAGTTTGATAAAAAAGCCTAAGCAAAACGTGTCCCCCTGTACCTGTTTGAGTTGATAGATTTATAGGCTTCAAAATTAACCCTAGCTCGCCTCTAAATTATGTGAACAAAGGGATATTTGATTGCAACTCTAACTTTTTTATCACAATTTTTTTTACATCATTTTTTATATTATTTTTTATATTATTGATTATATCACTTCCTTCTTATTACTTTTTCTCATTTAATTACAACTATTAAAAATGAGATAAAAATTAATGTGAGATAAAAAACAATGTAAGAACATTATTTTTCATTTGATTGACTTTTGATGGTGCAAGAATCTCCACAAATCATCCTAGCCCAGAAATTCTCAATTTCCCCTTTTTGTTATCTTCCTATTTTATAAAGTCAAACAATTCACCTTGTGGAAATTTTTAGAATTGATTTGTTGTTTAACTTTCCTTCCCCTTCTAATTCTCTCCCAAATTTATTATCACGAACAAGCTTTGAATATTCCTAATGGTCCAATCGGTTAGAAATGATATTGACTTTTGCATTGCTATGAAATTTAATCTGAGCATTGGGTCAATTTCTTTTTTAAAAATAATTAACTTTTAATGATTCATACAAAATAAAGTGTTCACGATGATGATGTGATAATAATAATAATAATAATAATAATAATAATAATATAATAATAATAATAATAATATAATAATAATAATAATAATCATCATCATCATCATCATTGTAAATTTAAATTATAGAAAAATAACTCTTATAGAAATGCTGCATAATTCTTAATCGCAAATTTAAATTTTAGGAAAGTAATTCTTATAGAGAGACAATATAACCCTTGTACTCTTGCGGTTAAATGAAGATTAGTCTTATAAACAGTTCAAATGAACCGGATATGTGAGAATACCTTGTGGTCTCACCAATAATAATAATAATAATAATAATAATAATAATAATAATAATAATAATAATAATAATAATAATAAGGGGTTCATGCAGTATCTTATTATTTTTTATATTAAAAATATATTAATAAATCATAAACACAATTAGCTAATGATAGACAAAAAAAAAAAAAAAGCTTTACTTCAGCTGTTTGGATTTTTCTTCCTTGTTACATATACACTCACCAGGCTACCAACATGTTCTTATTTTTCGACAACAATTCCATTTACCACTAAATATTAACATGGACAGCAGTGATATCTTCTCTAGTAAGCATTTATATTTTCTTTGTCAAATTTTTATTACTCCAGTTATTATTTATTCACTAAATTTCAAACATTTCCATATAATTAGGGAGCTGGTACTAGAATTGATAGAACAGCATTAATTTATTAGTTTCTTTATTCTTTATATAAATTGTATTTGTTCTTATTTAAATTGTGTTTAGTTAACTGTTTGTTATTTCTTTTCATTGGTTATGATAATTTTAAAAAAATAAATTTATTTGCAATGATTTTTCTAAAAATGATGAAAGTAATGTTTATGACGATGTAGAAAAAATTTGTTCAAATTAACAACAAAATGAGATACACTAAAGGGATCTTTAAGCAGACATAGTGTTCATTTTGGATGTCCTTTTCTTGATAAAACAAAAAGTTTTCAATAGAATTACCTTTATTATAGTTTAGTGTTTTTGGATGAACTTTTTTGAAATGTTTTTATTTCATTAGATTTTTGTGCTGGAAGGCATATAGATATTTGAAAATGGCTGTTGTATCTGATATGTATTGTTGGATATTTTTCATATACTCTTAGTCTATATCTTTTCATTTATTTTTCTTGAATTTTTGTAACAATACAAGTGAGACAACACAATGAATAGATGAATGATAGCATTTTATTGTGTCTAGAGTGACTAAAGCTAACTTATGAAATATTTATGTCTTTCCTAAAATTTAGGATTTTTATTTTTTAAATATTATTCTAATTTTATATGTTATAACTTAGTCGTATTTTGTCTTGTAATTTTTAAAATTTGCAATATTCATGTATTAATATCGTGTCTTATTTATATCTTATACATGTATTCATGCTTCGTAATTTGTGTTCTTCTAGAAAAAAATAATATGAAGAAGTTATTTAGATTTTGAATAATACTTCTCAAATATTACATCCGAATATAAAATAAATTTTATATTTTTAAAAGATCTTTAAAATCAATTCAACATATTTAAAAAGCTCATTATACTAGCCCATTAGAGAAAATAAGGTTTCATTCACGTTTTTCTTTATTTTTAAAAAATATTAAGATATTAATATTGTGTTGTGCCAAAAAAAATACTAATATTATGCTATTTTACAATATATTATTTTATCAAATTCAAAAAAAATACTAATAAGATAATAGTGCACTATTTTATTTTTCTTTTATCATTGTTTACGAAACTTTGGATGAGCAAGGATTTGGGAAACAGATGAAAGATAGGGGTAGAAATAGACTACTCCTATCAAGTGGCATATGGCCTAACTTAATTTCTAGATTTAGACTTTTAGAAAGTCCTATTTAGTTATTATCATACCAAGCTAGTTTATTTATTTATTATTTATATGTATAATAAAAAATTTACAATACTTACATAATTTATTAATTATATATTAATATAATATATTTATTTTATACATAATATAATAATTTTTTTTAAATGTTATATCTATTTAAAATTAAAAAATTTAAGTTTTTAGTTATATAAAGGTCTTTTGTAATATAAGTCTTTAAATAAATTTTTAAGTTAAATTAAACTTTTACGTTTTCATAAACTACATCGGTTGAGCCCAATAAAAACCAATAATAGGTAACATATCAATCTTAAACTATTGTTTTATAAAATAAACTTAAGTTTATTTAGATAAAATCTAACTTAACTCAGCCTACTATCCAAAATGGAGGGGATTTGATTGTGAGATGGGCAACATGTCATATGTAGCTTTGCCACTCTTAGTACAAATTGAAAATGATAAAAGCAAGTTTGTTTGTTTTTTTTTCTTATGGCAGACAAAAGCAAGTTATTATTCTTATAGGGTTTTTTTTTTCTCTTACAAATTTATAGTGAGCTTACATTGTATCATTCTAAGGTTTAGACAAGCCTTTAAGTTCAATAAATACTTATAGGAGATTTATAAAATAATCAAATAATGAAAAAAAAATCCTAAGTTTAAAGTTACATCATGCGTTTATTATGAGCAAAACAAAATCATGTATTTATTATAAATAGAAGGTGATTAGGTCGACCAACTTTGGTTTGCTATTGTTATAGAATTTGTGATATATATTAAAAAAGTTTTGTTATTTAAACACTCATAATATAACATTCAGGTGACACCACACTCTCATTTACATACGATATATCTATTCCAACTTTACATACAATATACGATAGCATTTAGTCACATTTACATTGGGCATAGTATCCCAAACAAGTATTGTATTAGAAGTGTATAAAAAATATTTTCCATAAAAAAATTCTATTTTCTTTGGTAGGAAAAAAGAAATCTTAGTTTAATTAGAAGACTTTAACTCTTATCAAATTAAACAAATAAGATTTTTTTGTTTAATTACAAGACCTCAACTCCTATTAAATTAAACAAATAAGATTCTTTGTTGAATTACTAGACTTAGACTCTTATCATTAATTTGAACGAATCTCAACCTCAACCCCCAGTCTCCACTTTAACGCGTGTTAGTCATTTCATGTTTCATTAAATGATATTTAATTTCTTTTTTAACATATCTTTATTTATTTTATAAAATAATAATTATTACTCTTTATTAAATATATCGTTTCTATAAGTAAAAAAATTATCATTTCTAAATTTTATTTTTATTTCAACCAATCATTCATGTTTTACAATTAATATTTTAATACTTATGTGAAACTTTTTATCTTTGACTATGCATCTTCATAGGCATGACTGTGAAATTAACCCTCGGGTTATTAGAAAATCTTCCTAATAATTATCTTCTTCAGGTTTGAACTTTAGTCTATCTCTATAAGAAATTTGATCAAACAATTCAGATTCTCTATTGAATTATAAGACTTTGACTCTTATCTATTTTTTTTTTTGGTGTTTATATTGACTCTTATTATTTGAACATGAAGTAGTAATGTGTTTGGATTAAAGTTTACAAATTAGGATTTAAATCAACTTAATTTTGTAAATTTAATTTTGGTCAAAAGTAAAGTTATTGTAATATGATTTATATTTGTGAATTTTTACCTCAAAAGTAAGTCTGTTAAAATGAATGGTGTTTTGATAATATTAATCAAAAACCACTTTTATACAAGTAATTATTAAAAAGATTATAAATTTTATATTTTATATTTTTATTTCATTTCATTATTTTTAAGTATACTTGAACAAATTATATGAATTTTTTTTTTTACTGAACACATTATCATTCCCCACCTTAAATTAAAAAAATATATGCCTGATACTTTGACTTTTAAAAAATAATGACTCCATTCAAAATTGAAAATATTTAATTACTACACACAATATCTAATAGCTTTCATTTTTGCATGGCATATGAAAATAAGAAAAAAGAAAAAAACACTATGGAGAAGAGGCTATTGTATGAAATGAAACTAGCATGAGCTGACATGTAAATTACGTAGTTGAAAAAAAGAGTGGAATCAAATTAAGAAAAGTGAATGAAAAGAAGGGTAAAGCAGGAAAATTAACATAAAACGCAACGCCGAAGCATCAAAATTTTGCTTCTACCCAAACCCCTGTTTAACCCCAAACCACGGTCCATCCAACTGGGATCATATGCAAACCAAACATCATTAAAAACTGGCAAAAGTGATTTTGGGTTCCTCAACACCCCGTTTGGGATCAACGCGGTTCCCCTCTCTTATTCTTTATTTCAAAGTTCAGACTGAGCAACCTTGACCATTCGTACAATACATTATACAATGATCTCACGTCACACATAATCGAACATGTTTACTGGCTTTCTCATTTCATAATATTATAGTGCACTGGAATTTGAAAGCTAGCTGTGCAGTATATATACGTAAAACTGTATATTGTCACAAACATATCAAGTACATCCATCATATGCAAGTCATATTATTAGCCTTGTGCTTGCTTGATCGAATTGCCTTCATACATTTCCTTATCCGCACAGACAGATGGATATGAAGCTTAACTTGTTTCTTCAATGCCTGTTCAGCCTGGCGCTGCTTCTCGTCCATCCCTCCATATTGTTCAGTTAATAGGTGGTGGCGTTGGATAGAATAAGTAGGAGTGATGGTATATATCTAAATTCATCGAGAATTACTTGACTTATCATTCTGATATATTTAGAGTTCTATATACAAGATTTAAAGTCTTTGCTCTTACCATGAAGTTTCTAAATTCTAACCCTCATTTGAAGAATAAAATTTGAATTTTTATTTTTTTAAAAAAATAAGAGATGAGAGGTTGTCTATAAGCGATACGAGGTTAAGTTTATATGATAAGATAAACTTTTATGTTATTCATTCTTTGATACACATATGCATAAACAATATAATATAGTAAACTAATATTTATTCAAACAAACAAAAAATGTCTTTTTTTCCTCAATTGAAACCCAAAGCAATGGTGGCAGTCCAGGCGTTGCGGTTAGAGTGAAATGGTTCTATACATATTTATTTATTAGAACTTATTCCAGCCCTAACCCCAAGGTTGATAGACGTATTCCATAAATACTAGCAGTCCTATTGTTCGATAAGTTGTATATCACTATAAGAATTTTACATATTAGCAATAAAATTTAGTGACTGATTTTTTTTTATTAATACATATTAGCATTGAATTAGTGCTAGATTAGTGACGAAAATTGAGAAATTAGTGAGACATTAATGATGAAATTTTTTTATCACTAATTAGTGACTCGAAATAAAAAAAATATTTCGCTAATTCCTCATTAATGCTTCGCTAACAAGAATTAATGAGAGATTTTTCGTCGCTAATTAACAAATTTCTTGTAACGACAATCTAGTAGTCTGATACACCGAATATTGTATAAGCAACAATGCTTTATACATATATTTACACATTTTACCTCATATATGCGTAGTTTTTACCATTTGATTATAGTTAAGCTTACTTAATTTTTTACATACATACACTTTGATTTTGTCACTTAACCCTGATGTAAGAGATGTGCTCTCAAAATGATGTGTATGAAACATTATTTTTCTATAAGTTCAGATAAGATAACTTATATATAGTTTATTTGAATAATGTTAGGTACACATATTTAGACAAATATTATTCCATATCTAAATAATTTTTATCATCTGATAATGTACCTGGTCTTATCACATTTTCTACACATCCTCACTCCAATTTTTACAGCTCAATAAAAATGAAGAAATGTTAATCCTAGGAGATGTGTAACAAATATTTTTTCTATTCCATTAGTCCAATTTGATACCAAGGTTCTTGAGCTTTATTACATGGCTCACATGGAGAAGCTTAACGTGCACGTTTGTTTTTGCTGGATATATATATTATTTCTGAAAACATCTTTCTCTTTACTATTTTTCTTTTGCAAATAATTCCTTTTTCTTTTTAAGTACAACATGTTTGGATTAATGAATTAAAAGTTGTTAATGTTTCATGATACGTTTAAAAAAAAATTGTTTTTTTAGCTTTGTTTTGAGCATTGTAAATTATGTGATTCTTGATTATTTTTCAGCTTTGACTGTAAAATACTCTTTTGCCCTCCGTCACGATGCCTTCCTTCAACACTTGCCTAGTTACTCCTGTCAATATCTTTGTGTGTTTTTAATTTTTTTTAATTTAATTAATACATAAAATCGATTTTTTATACATTACAAATCAAACTCCTTGTCTTAACATATTCAAACCTAAATTATTATTTTTTTCAAAATTGATATATTTTCTTGAAAATTAATTATATACATAATCTATTTTTTTTAACTATAGTTGATTTTTAAGATAATCTTTTTCACCACTAATCCAAATCCAAATACAAAGGCTGATATGAAAAGCACACATGCGTATGCGAATTCCATGAAGCAGTCCATGTCAGAAGTTTGTCAAGGTGTTGTCATAGGTTTTGCAATTCCCACCTCACAAGATCATTATTCTCACCACATCGAATCACCCATTGAAATACTTATATTGATGTTGTTTATATAAATTGTATAAATTAAATCATTAATAAGTGATATATTATTTTTAATATAAAATAATTATATAATACAAAATTTATAAAATTATTAAATATTAATTAATTTAATCGATATAATTGAGTAGACAACATTTACATAAATATTTCTCCACAGAATGCTAGTTTTGGTAGCTTTGATGATTCTCAGCTTTGGAATGACATATTTATTACCCCACCACGCTACATTGGGATGTAATTTCCGAAGATATATAGGTTTTGAACCTGCTGAGTAGTTGGACAAGGTTAACCAGATTTTCAAATACCAAAAGAGGGCCAGTGAATACCTTTGGCATCTTTCCATATGGACTATGGAGAAGGGTGATGTACAAGGACTTTGAAAAAGGAAGGGATTTGGTTGTGAGAGGGGCAACGACTTATCCTGGGTCATATAGCCTCATAGCTCCGCCACACCCGTTAGAAATACAAAAGAAGAAAAGCAAGTACTTATGCTATATTGTATTCAAACAAATCAGATTCTTTGTTGAATTACAAGACTCTGACTCTTATCATTAATTAGTAGGCCTCAACCTCGACCCCACAGTTCCCACTTTAACGCGGTTCCCCTCTCCTATTCCTTGTTTTCTGTGGCCAGAGAAAGGTCGGCGAGTGGGAACTCAGACAAACAGATCACGGCCATGCATACAATAACTCACCTAACACATAATCGAACATGTTAACTGGCTTTCTTATCTCATAAGATTTTTGCACTGAAAATTGAAAGCTAGCTGTGCAGTATATAAAGTGTCACAATTTAATACCAAAAAACAAAAAAAATGTCACAATTAACGGAATGCAAGTCATATATATTATTAGCCTTATGCTTCCTTGATCGAATTGCCTCTATACATTTTCTTACCCACACAGACAGATATGAAGCTTTTTTTGTTTCTTCAACTCTTGTTCTGCCTGGCGTTGCTTCTTCTCCATCCCTCCATTGCTGCCAGGTATCTCTTATTAATTAACCATAACTAATTAAGTTGTATTTCACACTTATTTAAATGCGATGGCTTGTTTTGTGACAGGATCAACCTCCGAGGTCCTGTTAATAAAGGCCGCGAAAAGGATAAGCCTCGAAGGTCCCCGCCAGCACCAAGCGGGAAACGTGGTTCACACCCATAGGCCATAAAGAATGCCTAATCCTGCGTCTGGAGCTTGTACAGTTTCCTTCATCCATAGTATCTCTTTGCTTCTAAACTTTTTTTTTCTTGGGATCACCAGAAAAAAGCATTGACATACTCCAATGTTTTCAGCTATTTATAATGTGTTTGAATTAATTTGTTTTGTTTTCAAAATAACTTATAAATAAAAGCTCATCAAGATAATTTTTGAAAAATAAGTGATAATTTCTTAAGAATTAAGTTACCAAGCACGCTAGTAATACAATGATTTTTCTTTTGGTGCAATAATAAAAACTCCAGTTAAATATTGGAAATTCTTCAAGATAGCCACCGAACCAAAATTATTTCAGTACTTGAATTTCAGCTCCAATTAATGATTAAAACTAACCATAAATAAAATCAAATTATTTAATGATATATGCTTTTTGTTGTGTGCAAAAATTATTTCTATGTACATACAAGAAAGTATGTGACTAATTTCTTCCAAGGACCCTCTGTATATGGCCATAACTCATAAGTCTTCTATAAGAGTTATTGTGTCTCACCCACAAGGGGTAACTCAATAGTAAACAAGTTTAACTTAGCCTTAGTACCTAAACGAAGATTAGTCCTACTGTCCTACATTTAATTAAAGGGTGTGAAAAAATATCATAAGACCAAGAAAACAAATGAATTATTGTGTTTTTTGCTCTATAAATAGAAAAAAATAAAATAAAATATTTGCATAAATTATACAAGGTTTGTACAGAATCTGAACCATTCAAAATAAGTTACTATGGGATTATGATGTTATCCAATAACTATGTTATAGGAGTATGCGAATGTAAGTTTATACAAGTATTATATCATTACTCTCGAAAATAACACCATGCTCTTAAAAAATATATATATAAACCCTATTAAAGGCATAGATTCAATGGTCTAATACAATTCTTTACTTTTTCTTTTCATATATAGTATTATCTACAAAGTACATTAATTTATTTTAAACTGTGACCGGATGAGGATGCATTCATTTCATTAAGAAAAAGCCTAGAGAAATTAGTTTTCATTTAGATTTTCCCTCTAATCAACTATCAGTTACATCATTATTGATGCTAATGATGATGTTTTACTATATACCTAAAGACTAATAAAAAATAAACTGTCACAACTTGATTATCGTCATTATATCTTACCACATGTGTATGTTAATTTAATGAGTCTTAATAATTCACTACTAAGACTTGGAGCATGGCAATTATCTAGATTCCACATGTGAACATCATATTTTAACCAAATCCATATAAAAAAAATGAAATGAATGAAGAAGAAAAAAGGAAAAAAAAAAAGAAGATGTTTTTTAATGGTCCAATAATAGATAAGTAGTTGAAGTGGAAATAAAAAAAAAAAAAAGAAAGCCTTAAGGAAAAATCTGAATAATTGAAATAAAAAGAAAAAAAATTTAGTAATTGTCTAAATTAAATGAGAGATAAGAAGAAAGAAATAGATAAAATAATTCTAGATAATAATTAATTTACAGGTGATGAGAGACTTAGTGAGAGGAGATTGAGTTGTTGTTTCATATGCATGATAAGATGAAAGGTGATAAGAGATTTGGTGAAAAAAGAATAAGTTTTTTCAGATTCATGATAAGATAAAAGGACTTATAACATCAATATAAGCTTAGATGATAAAAAAAAAAAAAAGCATAATAACATTAACACGTATAAAACAACACACAAGGCAAGAGTCGGTGGGAGTTCTCGGTGGCAGAGTAGAATTTTGTTGGGAGCCATACGCATAGAGAGAAAAGACGGAGCCAAGGGTGGCTACAGAACAAGGAGGAGAGCCTTTTTTTTTCAACTTTCCTTGGAATTGGTACCATCGGAACGTCTAATATGGAATATTTTAAGGGTAGTTTATAAATGTATTAAGGTAAATTAGTTATTAATTTATTGTTAAAATAAATTAATAATTAAGATTAAAAATTATATATTTATAAATTTTAATTAATAATACTTAAATTTACATACAAATTTAGTCAAATAATTTTTTTTATAAATAATTATACATGTAAAAAAATTACAAATTTTAACTAATAATTTTTACATATACTTAAATCTACATATAAATTTATAAATTACAAGTCTATAAATGAATCTCTTCTTAATTAGTCCATATTAACTTTCTCCTGTAACATTATCAGTATTCTTTGATCTTAATTTCCTGTCTACTCGTGCGTGGCTGATAGCTATTTCTACTTGGAGCTTGTTAATATGAACCCAATAAATTTGAATTTATTTATGGATTTTTTTTTAATTTGATAGTATTTATATATAAATTTAAATGTATAAAAAAATTATCAATTAAAATTTATAAATTATTTATATGTATATTTATTTATAAAAAAATTAATTTAATTAAATTTTTATATAAATATAAATATTACTAATTAAAATTTATTTTTTAATTTAAATTATTAATTTATTTTAATAATAAATTAATAACTCAAAAATTATAATTTATTCATAAATTATTTTACAAGTTGTCCATATTAAAATTCTCCATCCTACGTAATGAGGTTACATGAGCTTGACTTTATCTACATTTTAACATGTCTATTGCATCGGGCCGTTCTATGGTGCACCCCAAAAAATAGGGTCACCGGTGCACCCTATTTTTTCCAGTTATTACAAGTTTGTTATTAAAAAATTAGTTATAATTAATATCTTATGTTTCATTAAAGAAAATCCAAAGGTCATTAACACGGCAGGAAAATCCAAATTAATATCTTATGTTTTAATTTATTAATTTTGAACTCACTGCAGATCAAACCCGATCCCAACCATTTGTCTCATATCACCATAAAAATCCAAAGGGACTACTATTAGAAAAAATAAAAATTGGTAGACAAAATATGCAGATCTCCCTTCAAACGTAATAATCGAAAAGACCAACCAAATCTGGAGAGTAAGAATGGTTGGATGGCTACGGTGGATTCTGGTTGATTCATTATCGCAAATACCAGATAGAACATTCAAATGCACAAGATTTCTGCATATCTGCAACCCAGCGAAATCATCCATGCATGGCAAGATCCATTACTACGACACCACAGCCATCCCTGCTCCCTATTCTTCCTCGACAGCCGCGACTTCTTACTTTGCGCTCTGACTAAGACCCACAAAGAACAGTGCACCATTCAGCACATACATACCTGGACCACACACTATTGTGTTCTTCCATGACAGACAACTTTGCATCCTTAATTTTGTTTACTAAAAACTATTCTTTATTTATTCCCTATTAATCTTTACATACTTTACCGATTATACAGGTTTTCAGTCATTCATTTCGGTCGTCGATATGTTTTTACACAAGTTCGACGGCTTTTTGACCAAAGTGCTATTTCTGACAAAACAAATTATTAAAATGTCACTTTTCTCAAACTAATTATCAAAATGTCACCGTTTTGACCACGGTGGCATTTTTTATTTTTTGTTGGGTCACGTGAAATACGCCAGAGCACTTGGCGTATCCACGTAGATCCGCCATAGCCTTTGGCGTATCCTATGTTGTCAACGCTTCCTGCGATCTCGGATACGCCAAACGTGTTGGCGTATCCTAGTTGGATGCCACGTGGAAAAAAATTAAAAAAATATTACGTGGCATGTGCAAGATGACGTATCTATGTAAAAATTACCATGTAAGATGACGTATATACGCCACGTGAATAAAAAAAAATTTAAAAAAAATACCACGTTGGGTGTGCTTCTAGGACACTTAACCCATTTCACGTGGATCTTGCACTCCTTCCAAAAGTACATATATTTCACATGCCTATTTGAGAGTCATCATAACCTTGAAAGACATCAATATTTATAGGTCAAGTGTTTGTTTACGATCCTAAAGTAGTCGATGATGCGACTTTCGTATTAGCAGGTAAAATAACCAAGTTGCAACGTATCTTTTATTCGATGTGGGACTTTAGTAAATGAAACAAACATCATTTCTTTATTTCTTATATGCACTTCAATATAGGCACTGTCTATAACATCATTTCTTGATTCAATTGGATAACACTGATCGGTTAACGATTTAACCAAACCGATTGAAAAGTTGCGAAAATTAACGAAAATTTTGCGTTTCAGCTGATACTCTATCTGTTAGACTATAAATTTCATATTATTTTCAGCAAAAGTTGCGTTAGTATAAAACAAATGGGGTCCAAATTCAATAACTTGCCATGCCATTCATCCCAAGATGGTACGACATTTGTTTTAGCTTCCATCTCTATTGATAAGGGAAAGGGTAGAAAAGAATATATAAGACCAACATAAAGAGGGCAACTAGCCAAAAGTAACTGACCCCATCAAGTAGTATATTTGAGGCCTTGAAATCTCTGTATATGACTTGCTTTTCTTTAATTTTCGCAACTTTTCAATCGGTTCGGTTAAATCGTTAACCGATCGGTGCTATCCAATTGAATCAATAAATGATGTTATAGACAGTGTCTATAGTGAAGTGCATATAAGAAATGAAGAAATGATATTTGTTTTATTTACCAAAGTCCCACATCGAATAAAAGTACATTATTGTCTTACTTAGTTATTTTACCTTACTAATACCAAAGTCCCACATCGACTACTTTAGGATCGTAAACAAACACTATATAAATATTGATGTCTTCTAAGGTTATGATGCACTCTCAAATAGGCATGTGAAATGTATATACCTTTGGGAGGAGTAAAGATCCACGCGAATGGGTTAAGTGTCCCTGTAAGACACCTAACGTGGTATTTTTTTTAAATTTTTTTTTATCCACGTGACGTAGATACGTCATCTTACATGGCAATTTTTACATAGATAAGTCATCTTGCACATGCCACGTAATATTTTTTTAATTTTTTTCCACGTGGCATCTACGTAGGATACGCCAAGAGCTATGGCGTATCCTACGTGGATACGCCAAGCGCTCTGGCGTATTCCACGTGACCCAACAAAAAATAAAAAATGTCACCGTGGTCAAAACGGTAGCATTTTGATAATTAGTTTGAAAAAAATAATATTTTGATAATTTGTTTTGCCAGAAATGACACTTTGATCAAAAAGCCCAAGTTCGACAGCACAACTTTAAGGTGCACCGATGCACCCTATTTTTTAGGGTGCACCACAAACGGATCCCTGTTGCACCCATTATGTTGATCGGATATTTGGGGATTTGCAATCACAATGTATAATGGTGGGGTCGTAATTTTTGTTTCGAGATTTTCAAACTCTTGCCCCTTTTCTTAAGAATTGCAACATTACACGATGTTTAGGATCATCTCGTTGAATGTGTGACTGGGCTTGGGTTTTACCATGTCATAAGACATGCTTTTCTGAATTAGGTGGCCATTTTTTATGTGATCATGAACGGTGAAGTTTTGTCAAATGGATGAGAAGTGAATTATTCATAATTGATTTAATTAACTGGTCTAAATGACGGCTGGAATTATATGGCGTAGAGATTCTTACATTTAAACTTGGAGCATTTAAGTTAAGTATATTTAACCAATCATTTATTAATTATGATAGGTTATGAACATTGATTATTGAATAAGTATAATAATTATTTATTAATTAATAATATAATTAGTTAAATATATTTAACTTAAGTACTCTAAGTTTATAAAAAAAAATTATGTATGGCGTATTATGGTGTTCTTTTTATGTTACATCCATATCTCACCTGTTAATTGCTATAGTCAATTAAAATTCAGATTTTCATATGCATTAGTTTTCGTAAAGCAAGATCAAGAATGTGCAAAGTGTGAATTGTATTCCTCCTAAAAAAAGGGAAAAAGAAGCAAATAATGAATGAAATATGTGACATTAAAAATATTTTGGGGATTAAATGAAATGTAACAACTTGTTAGTTAATGAGTGACATTTTTTGCGTGACGTTGAACTTCACCTTTTAAAATGAAAATAGATTAACTCAGTCGCGATGATTTGTTTGATCTAAATTATCAAATTGAATTAAATTAAATTTTTTTATATAAGTCACTTTTTTTAATTAAAATTTCAGACTGATTTTTAAAAAAGACTAAAGAATGATAAAGGGCGATTTAAGTGATAACCACTTATCATTCTTGGGTGACATCTCTAGTGTGATGACGATCTTCATCTTTTGAAATTAATTAAATTAGTTGATTTGTGACAACTTATTAATTTAAAATTTTAAAATCAAATCACTTTTTTTTAAAGATAAAACATTTTATCAATAATTAAAATCAACCAACACACAAATATTTTTTAAAAAATTACATGAATTTGAGTTCTACATTACACTAGGAGATATGTAGAAGTGCAAGTCAAAATTATTTTTTTTCACAATTTAGTTTTATTTATATTTTTAAGGAGTAAAATAAATATTTGAATATTATTAATAATTTATATAATTAACTTAAGATAACTGTTTTAAGACAGATATATTAGGAGTGTAGTAAGATTAAATCTTCCTTCTCTGTATATAATTAGACTCCTAAATATGATCTTTATAATATAGATATTTTTCTTAAAGTTTTCAATTTTCTCTAATTAAAATAAAGGTTAGTGATGACTCTTAAAATTTCGAATTTAGTTGTCATTTCTATCACTATTTTCTTGGTGACACTACCGGGACACACACAAGATTTGTTGTATTATTTACCTCCAACACTCCTTTATTAAGAAAAATCTACAAAATAGGGTAATGGAAAGCGGAAACAAAGAAAAGTTGTGTCCTTTCTTTTTTTTTTTTTGTGTGTGCATTCGACGGCTTAATTGGACAGGAGTTAAGAAAAAATTAAAAAAAGGAAGATTAGATGAAAGATCTAGCAAGCAAACAGAGATTCATGTAATAGAATAAGGAAAGGAGAATTCTATCCTACACCATAAAGAAGAAGAAAAAGTGAACTCAGCTTTTCAAAACCAAAACATTATGTTTAAAGTATAATGCATATAACTCGAGTCAAACCATAATCTGGAATGTATATGGTGGTAGACAACACAACTGCGGCAAATTGCATCATGAATCTCCCTTTGTTACCCGGACATATAGAGCCAAACCCAAGCTCGAGTTTTGGTCCAAGTCGTGATCCCACTTCATCAGCTCCCTCGTAGTTGGAAGCTCACAACTCCATAGTTTGTTAGTTAAGATGAGTCAGCATAGTTAGTTATGAGAGAGTCTTACATTTTTTTTCTTATTTTTTCGAGTACAATTTATATACTTATTAGATCATTTCAGTTGATGTGAATTAGTTTTAAATTAGAATCACGTAAGTTACAGTAGCAAAAGTAGTTACAGTGTATAACTAATCACTATTTGATATGTATAAATACTTAAAGTTGATGTAAATATCAGAGTGTTGAATACAATATCAACGAATTCTCAGAAAACTTTCTCTCATTTCCTGAGCTTTCTCTCTAGTTCGTCAGTCTTTTCACATGGTATCAGAGCTCCTACCCAGGAGCTCTGCTGTGCGACTCTGTTCAATTCAACACTCCCACGAGTGAATCTTCTGTTTCATTTCGAGAAATTTTCTCATCAAAGCATCAATCTTTCTTGCAATGGTGAATCACAATGTTCCTGCAAATCCAATCTTTGACCCATCGAGTCCATTCTTCATGCACCACAAAGCCGCATGCTGATCCTCTCTTTGCGGCTTGGGATCGATGCAATGATCTTGTCCTCTATTGGTTGACACACTCACTCAGTCCTTCGATTGCTCAAAGTGTGTTATGGATGGATTCGGCGTTTGAGATGTGGAAAGATCTTCGAGAACAGTATCATCAAGGTGATATCTTCAGGATTTCAGAGCTGCAAGAAGAGCTCTACACATTCAGTCAAGGTGAATTGTCTATATCACTGCATACTTTACTCATTTGAAAAGCTTAAGGAAAGAACTTGATAACTTTTGGGTTATACCCTCTTGTACTTTCCAAATTCCATATGCTTGGAATCCTGTTCCTACCATTCAAGCTTATAGGCAGAGCGATTATATGATAAGGTTTTTGAAAGGTTTGAATGAGCAATATGCAGCGGTTAGATCGCAAATGATGTTGATGGAGCCACTACCTACAATAAACAAAGTTTTTTAATTGCTAACACAACAAGAAAGGCAAATGGGAATTGAATCTATTGAGCCAATAATCATGGCCGATACTGCAGAAGCAGGTTCCATTGCACCTAGAGGCAGGACTCGCGGCAGAGGGTTTAAAGGACAATTCTCTGGAAGAAATCCTAGAGGTAGGGGTCAATCCCTTAAAAGTGTGTAGTTACTGCAGTAAAACGGGTCACACAGTTGATGTTTGTTACAGAAAACATGACTTTCCTCCACATCTTAAGCCAAGAGATAGTGCAATCAATAATCTTGTGCTGACACTACAAGAAATTTGTGAATGGATAGAACTTAGCTCTAATCTTGGGAGGAGCTACTCTCTCCAATCCCTTTAATCTATTACCATATGTCTATTAATTCAATTAAGTGATATGAGTAAATAATAAAATAAACACATGACAATAGATTAAGAGAGTTGGAAGGAGATAATTCCTCCTATAATTGGAGCCAAGTTCTATCCATTACGAATTACTGACAGTCATATCTACTGGTAATTTCTCGAAATCCTAAAATTTTTCAAAAAATTGAATATCTAGGGGATAGGTGTTCCCTAGAAAAATGCTTGCTGAAAACAAAAATCCACAAAAAATTATCGGTGGATTTGGTCACTGGAAAAAAAAAACGACAAAGTGTTAGATGACAATACTTTCCGACAGAATATTTACCGAAAATTTTTGGCCAATTTTTCCCACCGGAATAAACCTTATACCGTAAGAACAAGACTAGGTTGATGACTCTAATAATAACATTTTCAAGCAGTTGATATGATCGAAAGTTTGTATATGGAAAACGGTCCCACCTCTTATGATAATGAGAACAAGACTAGGTAATGAGATATAAAAAAGGAAGGAAAAAAAACATTGTAGATTATAATAATGAATTTACACAATTTTATGAAGCAATTTTTCTAGTGAACAGAAATCCTTGGTAGAGAACTTGGAGAATAAGAAAGAAACCAAAATCAAATGAATTTTTTTTATTAAGAATGATGACACCAATAAAAATGACAATGTACCAGAGTATCATGGAGATTAATATCCAAATAATATTATATGCTCAACATTATTAGATCTAGGATAGTTGAGAGGGCAGCATTAAGACCATTACCCTTATTGATGATACAAAAAACATGTGTCAACTTGCAATTGTGTAACGATTTTTAAAGAGTAATTGAAAAATTTAATCTCAAGGGAATTTGGATGAGAGTAAAATTAGGACTGCGAGAGTGATGATAATGATAAGTGAAAGAATATATATTTTTTTTTATTAAATGTAATACAATATGAACTCAAGGAAAGACTATACAAATTTAATGAATCAGTTTAGAAACTAAGAGCATTGGTATAAAAAAAGTCATTTTTCTTTTTAGCTATTGAATCGATTGTGCTAGTGCTTAAAATTTTTTTGTGTTGGTTTCTATCCTGATGAGTTGGGATATCAATCTTGCTCGTTACAATTTGAGAAGAACAATTTTTCCAAAAGCAATGTTCTTTGTGAAACATATTAATAAATCATCATTGTCTTCAACTATTAAATATATGTATTTTATTAACATTCTTACATATGTTCTTCCAAACAGTCGATACTAGTCAAATCTTATAGAAGTTAATTCATATGTCATCTCCAATCCAGAGATTTGGACCATACAACTTCTTTAATCTAAAGAGGTCTTTAGATTGGAGAAGGTATATGGGTAGAACTATACGATGTGACTATCATCAAGAATAAAGAAAAGTACAATAATGTTATGAAAATTCAAGTATTTAACCATTGAAGACAATGAAGATGATTGATGTATTTCGTAAGGAATATTACTTAGAAAAAAGAAAGTACTTCTCGAATAATTGTCAGCATTTCTATCATAACTTACTAGGAGAGATCCAATATACAAATCTTTTATCACGAGCGAGAGCAATTTATTAAAGATAAAAAGATATTTTACTTTTTCTGATACTGACGCTCACAGTTCCTAACATCATTCATTAAACATGGATAATCTTCCATTGAGTTCTAATTGTATTACATTTAATAAGAAAAATACATCTACTCCACTTGTCATCACAATCACTAAGATTTTTGTGTGCTAGAAAGTATTGATATTAGATGCGTATTTGGGATAACTGTGAAAGCTTGATTATTTCAATAATCGATTATTTTAATAATCAAGCTGTGAAAACTTGATTATTTCAATAATCGATTATGTTTGGATATGTTAGCTGAAAAGTAATTTTAAGCTAATCTATTTTGTTTGGATAGTATGAAAAAAAATTACTTTTATGTGTTAAATTATCAAAATAGATATAAAATAATTAAAAAAATTATTTAATTGATTAAAAAATTATTTAATTGAGGATAAAATGATATTTACATATCACCTTTTAATCCCAACAAATTTTTTCTAAATAATTTGAGATCCAACAGCTTTTTGTTGAATAAAAAGTTGTTGATTTTGGGAAACAAATTTCCCACATGCTAGTGAAATAAAACCACAATGAAACAAACACACGCTAGAAAATAGTTATCGTATATGTATCTGGTATGTATTGTTGGATATTTTTTATATACTTTTAGATACTTTTAGTTTATATCTTTTCATTTTTTATTTTTTGAATTTTTGTAACAATACAAGTGAGACACCACAATGAATAGACGAATGATAGTATTTTATTGTGTCTAAAGTGACTAAAGCAAACTTATGAAATATGGGAAATGTTTGTGTCTAACTTTTATACGCACACCGTATTTATAGTGTATGTTAATATGAGAGAGATGTCAAATCATCCTGTATGCGAGTATAGCATTTTCGCAGGATACAAAATGAGTTTGTAAGTGAATTGAAAAAAGTTAGACGTATAAAAATTAGACAAATAACAAAACTGATGAAATATTGATGTCTTTCTTAAAATTTAGGATTTTTATTTTTTAAATATTATACTAATTTTATATGTTATAACTTAGTCGTATTATGTCATATAATTTTTAAAATTTACAGTATCCATGTATCAATATCATGTCATATCCGTGTCCTTTACATGTATTCATGCTTCTTAATTTGTGTTCTTCTGGAAAAAAAATATGAAGAAAGTATGTACATTTAAAAAATACTTCTCCAATATTACATTTAAATATAAAATAACTTTTACATTTTTAAAATATCTTTTAAAAACAGTTCAACATATTTAAAAAGCTCATTAAACTAGCCCATTAGAGAAAATAAGGTTTTCATTCACAATGATTATACTAAAAGGTTTGTCTTTATTTGTTAAAAATATTAGCATATTAATATTGTGTTGTGCCAAAAAAAATATTAATATTGTGCTATTTTACAATATATTATTTTATCATATTTTAAAAGATTACTAATAGGTTAATAGTGCGCTATTTTATTTTTCTTTTATCATTGTTTACAAAACTTTGGATGCGCAACGATTTGGGAAACAAATGAAAGGTAGGGGTAAAAATAGGCTAAGTAAATTATCAAGTAGCATATGACCTAACTTAATTTCTGATTACTTATGCCTAATTTATTTAGCAAACATGTTGTTATGAGCCCCATATTGAGTTTGAGTTTTCCTCATGACTTAAATATCACATTGAACTTTTTTAGTTATTCAATGTGAGACTCATAACATATGTCAAGTTTAAACTTTTAAAAAGTCTTATTTAGTTATGTAAGTTAAGGTTTGAGCTTTTAAAAATTCTTATTTATCTTATCAAATTAGCTTATTTATTTATTATTTATATGTATAATTAAAAATTTATAATACTTACATAATTTATTAATTATATATTAGTATAATATATTTATTTTATACATAATATAATAATTTTGTTAAATGTTATATCTATTTAAAAATAAAAAAGTTTTAGTTTTTTAATTATATAAATATTTTCATATAATGTAACTCTTTAAATATATTTTTAAGTTAAATCAAACTTTTACATTTTTATAAACTAGACCAATTAAGCCCAATAAAAGCCTATAATAAATAACAGATCAATCTTAGACTATCGTTTTATAAAATAAACTTAAGTTTATTTAGGTAAAATCTAACCTATATCAGTCTACTTCTACCTATAATGGAGGGGATTTGATTATAAGATGGGAAACCGGTCATGGCTAGCTTTGCCACTCATTACAAACAGAAAAGGACAAAAGCAAGTTTTTTTTTTCTCTTACAAATTTAAGATGAACTTACATTGTCTTATTCTAAAGTTTGGACAAGCCTTTAAGCTGAATAAATACTTATAAGAAATTTATAAAATAATCTAATAATGAAAAAAATTCCTAAGTTTAAAATTAAATCGTGTTTATTATGAGCAAAACAAAATCATGTATTTATTATAAACAAAAGGCGATTAGGTTGACCAACTCTGGTTTGTTATTGTTATAGAATTTGTGATATATAAAAAAAAATTTTATTATTTGAACACTTAAAATATAATACTTATGTGATATTATATTTACATTTACATACGATACATCTATTTTAATTTTATCGACGATATATGATAGCATTCAGTCACATTCGCATCAAGTACAATATCCTACACAAGTATTCTATTGGAAGTGTATAAAAAATATTTTCTATAAAAAAAATTCTATTTTCTTCGGTGGGAAAAAAAGAAATCTTAGTTTAATTAGAAGACTTTGACTCTTATCAAATTAAACAAATAAGATTTTTTTGTTTAATTACAATACTTCAACTCTTTTCAAATTAAATAAATTAGATTCTTTGTTGAATTACTAGATTTAGACTCTCATCATTAATTTGAACGAGTCTCAACCTCAACCCTCAGTCTCCTATTTAACGCGTGTTAGTCATTTCATGTTTCATTAAATGATATTTAATTTCATTTTTAACATATTTTTATTTATTTTATAAAATAATAATTATTACTCTTTATTAAATATATTGTTTCTATAAATAAAAAAAATTATCATTTCTAAATTTTATTTTTATTTTCAACCAATCATTCATGTTTTACAATTAATTTTTTAATACTCATGTGAAATTTTTTGTCATGGACCAGGTATCTTCATAGTCTTAACTATGAGATTAATGATACGCATAAAATAACTAAGAGCAATTGTACTATATCGTATAGTAATATAGAACTCGAGTCTCAGTTGTCGATCCCACGAAAAATAAGAAGTAATTATTAAGTTCGCTAAATTCTTGGTTATTTAAACAATCGAATGTGTAAAGGGAAGTTTTAAAATAAAATGAAACTTAAATAAAGAAGAAAGATGGACAATCAAACAATGAAGAGATAAAATAATAATATGGAAACTAGGGCACAAGGATCACTTGAATCAAATTAATTAGATTTTTATTCATTTATGATGTAAGGTAATTCTCTTGTTAATATTATCTTAATTGTTATTGAATCCCAATGGTCATGGATCAAACAATATTTTATTCCTAATTTAATTCACATATTTGGTTATTTAGTTGAATTAATCAAGAATGCATTAAGTCCCAAATTCAAGAGATGAACTAACATAACTGTCATTTCGATTGATAGAATAAATTGATATTTGGTCATTCACTAATCTAATCATAGGCTTATTATATAGATCCACTCAATGGATGCGGATGGTCATTGGTCAAACAATCAATTAAAATATGTCAAAAGTGATCAAGTCTTAATAAGGATTCAAACAATACAATAAACCCAAAAGAAATTACCGTAATCAATCTGAATTGAAAATCAATTAATTAGGAAAACAGGATCTCTCATATCCATAGTTATGTGATTAGCTACCCATGTTCAATACAAATAATTCCAAATCAAAACACAAATCCATGGAAAGAAAAACCTGAAGAAGAGGAAAACTAGAGGGAAGAGATCAAAACTCTTTTTACGATGATAGTGGTCTTCAAGCCTTCAAGAATTACTCCAGCTCTTCGTAACTGTCTTCCAAGGATTTGTGGCTGTCTTTTCTTGTGAATTATCTCCTATAGTCTGCTGTTGCAAAAGTGTGTCTTTAGGTTTAGGGATTTGCTCTATTTATAATAGTTTGAGGACAAAACTGCCTATTTTTCGCTGCAGAAGACCTTACATAGTCGTGTGAGTACATGACACGATCGTGTGACTTGAAAAATCACGTAAATTACACTGTAAGGGGACACACGACCATGTGACCTAGAGTACGGCTGTGTGTCCTTGACAGAAGAGTTTTCTAAGTTAGACATGACCGTATATAACTATTCCATCGCTTCTAAGTTGATACAGGGCCCCATCTAACTTCAAACGTTAAAAACTCTATCAAAACATTACCGTTTGGATAAGTGATCTTCATGAAAGTTGAAGGATTTTGTCTCAACTTTCTAATGCCACTGGTTTCAGCCCATTAGCCTACAGACCAAGATACAACCCAATCTTTGCAAACTAGTTAGATTCCAGCGACAACACCTCTATTTTGACTTCTAAGCTCAATATGACCACCTAGACATCTGATTCAGATCCGGAGCTCTTCATCAAAGTTGTAGAGCTTCATCTCAGCTTTCTTACAAGGTAAAGTTCATATTGTTAGATGTCTATAACTTAAGTTATACCCGAAATACAGAAATAATGCAAAATTGTCACAATGCTAAAAAATATAACTAAGTCCAATTTGAACCCAAACTTATAAATGGTGGCCAAAATCAATCGATTAAGCACAAGAGAAGTCTAAAATATTAAATATGAGGGTTAACTAATATATAAAAAATGGTGTTTATCAGCTGTGTAAATGATCCTCTTCTACTCTGAAAACACAGTGTCTTCGTCTACTTTCACTCGAAATGTGATAAACCTCTTTAATTTGCGAAAACGAAGACAATGACAAGGATTTATAAAAAATCCACCAATAAATACAAGCAAATCACCACAATTCATCTGGTTTAAGACTATAAAATATAGGCTTATCAATTAACCATTGGTCATTGTCACGATTAGAAAATCCTCCCAATAATTATCTTCTTCAAGTTTGAACTTTGATCTTGTGCATGAGAAATTTGATCAAACAATTCAGATTCCCTATTGAATTACAAGACTTTGACTCTTATCTTTTTTGTATTTTTTTGGGTTTATATTGACTCTTATCATTTGAACCTGAAGTAGTAATGTGTTTGGACTAAAGTTTATAAACTAATATTTGAATTAACTTGATTTTGCAAACTTGATTTTGATCAAAAGTGAGTTTATAATAACGTTATTTATATTTATGAACATGTATTTAAAAAGTGAGTCTGATAAAATGAATAATATTTAGATAATATTAATCAAAACCACTTTTAGACATGTAATTACTAAAAAGAATATAAATTTTATATTTTATATTTTTATTTTGTTTTATTATTTTTAAATATACTTGAACAAATTATATGAGTGTTTTTTTTTTTTTTACTGAACACATTATCATTCACCACCTTAAATTAAAAAAAATATGCATGATAATTTGACTTTTCAAAAATAATGACTCCATTCAAAATTGAAAGTATTTAATTACTACACATAATATATAATAGCTTTCATTTTTGCATGGCATATGAAAATAAGAAAAAAGAAAAAACACCATGGAGAAGAGGCTCTTGTATGACACTAGCATGAGCTGACATGTAAGTTACATAGTTGAAAAAAGAGTGGAATCAAATTAAGAAAAGTGAATGAAAAGAAGGGTAAAACAGGAAAATTAACATAAACGCAACGCAGAAGCATCAAAATTTTGCTTCTACCCAAACCCCTGTTTAACCCCAAACCACGATCCATCCAACTGGGATCATATGCAAACCAAACATCATTAAAAACTGGCAAAAATGATTTTGGGTTCCTCAACCCCCAGTTTGGGACCAACGCGGTTGCCCTATCTTATTCTTTATTTCAAAGTGCAGACTGAGCAACCTTGACCATGCGTACAATACAATATACAATGATCTCACGTCACACATAATCGAACATGTTTACTGACTTTCTCATTTCATAATATTATAGTGCACTGGAATTTGAAAGCTAGCTGTGCAGTATATATACGTGAAACTGTATATTGTCACAAACATATCAAGTACATCCATCATATGCGAGTCATATTATTAGCCTTGTGCTTGCTTGATCGAATTGCCTCCATACATTTTCTTATCCGCACAGACAGATGGATATAAAGCTTATCTTGTTTCTTCAATGCTTGTTCAGCCTGGCGCTGCTTCTCGTCCATCCCTCTATTGTTTTCAGGTAACTCTCTTATTAACCATAACTAAGTTGCATTTCATTTTAGAATTGCTATGGTACCTGATTTTCTATAGTACTCCGAGTAAGTTAAATATTCATTTATTGCTGATTTATAACAAATGTTTAAAATTTTATTAAAAATAATAAACAGTTAATGAAATGTTTGGTGGGGACTATACACTAGAAAAAAATATGAGTACTGTAGAATTACCCACCACACTTATTTAAATGAGATGGCTTGTTATTTTGTGATAGAGGACCTCCTCCTAAAGGCCGTTACTTGGATGACCCGATAAAGCCCCCGCCACCACCTAGCGGGCCCCCTGGTCAACACCCATAAAGAAGGCCTAACCATGCGTGCGGAGCTTAGTCAGTTTCCTTCTTCTATTGTACGTATCTCTTTGCTTCTTAAATTTTTCTGCTTGGGATCAACAGAACTAGGCATACACGTACTCCAATGTTTTCAGCTACGTAATTCCTTGATCTAAATATCTTTTGTTGCAACTATAATAAACCAGCGACGGATGCTCTGGGGTCAAGCACCTGCCTTGGTCCCCAAAACATGATTCTATTTTGTATTATAGGTAATATAATTTTTATGTAAAAGAAAAATACGCCCTATATATATTACTTATTTTTTTGTTAGTTCTTATTGTATTACAAACCAAAATACTAATAGGATTGATAAGTTTGTATTTTATTGTTTGATATACTAATTTAGAACATATTTTTTATTCTAAAAGTAAGAGACACACATAGGTAAAGATAACAAATTTAAAAAGGCAGTTTCAACATATTCACATCAATGAAAAAGAAAAATTTCAATGTAGACTTGAAAGGGTATACATTATATTAAACAATCCGAGGCCTTGAATTGAATGATTATAACAACTATGGTACAAAATCATCTTCCATTTCTTTGTTAAAAAATATGCCACTAATTCAGAAAGAACAGACGAAGTGAGAAATAACAAACAAACAATCAAGAATCCGAGACAATCGTGGTGGCAACCGTATGAGTTAGATAAACCATTGAAGAGGTGCTGTTGGGGTAATACTACATCCCTTTCTTCACATGCTTATGTAAATACGAATAATTAAGGAAAGCATCACAAACAAATCATGCACAAATTTAACATGATTCGGTCTAATATATTTACATCCACGAATGATAAAAGATTGAATCTATTATGAACAATATTACAATACAACTTTTGCACACTCCTACAATACAACTTTTGCATAGAGATAAAGTTGCAAACCCTTTTTCTAAGGCAACTTTTATACAGACAAAATTGCAAACCATCATCTAGCGTAACTTTTGAGGATCACAAAGTTACAAAATCTTTACCAAGACAATTTTTAAAGATCATAAAGTTGCAAACCCTCAACCTATGCAACTTTTAAAGACAAAGTTACAAACCCTCTACCGCAATATTACTCACAATTTCCTCTCTCCCATTCTCATGCTTCAAACCATTTCTTAATACAAATATTTATAATTCACAAGAACTTGCTTGATAAATAACTATCATTTCTACACTATTTATGACTTTCTTATTTTCCTATTAAAAACAAATATTCTTTCACATATCTTTCATATCTCTCTTGCTAAAGTGATCTTTAAGCAGATATAGTGCTTATTCTGGATGCCTTTTTTCTTGATAAAAAATATTTTTTAATAGAAGTACCGTTATTGTAGTTTAGTGTGTTTAAATGAGCTTTTTAAAAAGGTTTTGTTTAATCAGGTTTTTGTGCTAGAAAGTGTGGATATTTCAAAATAGTTGTCGTATTTGTATACGTATTGTATTAGATATTCGCAATATATTTGTAGATATATTTTGTCTATATCTTTTCTTTTTCTTTTTTTTTGAGTTTTTGTAACAATATAGGTAAGACACCACAATGAATAGATAAATGATAGTACTGTTGGGAGGAGTCCCCACTTAGGCGTCTAACCGTATCACAAGAGATTAGTTTCTCATCTATCGAGTGAGAAGATGCTTTAAAAAACTAAAAAAAACTTTTAAAAACAGTTCAATAATTCTTAAAAGCTCATTAAACTAGCCCATTAGAGAAAATAAGGTTTTCATTCACAACATTATTCGAAAATGTTTTTCTTTGTTTGTAAAAATTATTAGCATATTAATATTGTGCTGATCCAAAAAACATATTAATATTGTGCTATTTTACAGTATATTATCTTATCATATTTAAAAAGTTATTAATAGGTTAATATTGTGTTATTTCATTTTTCTTTTTGAGTAAACTGCTATTTTAGTCACTGAAAGATATGTGACATTAATTTAGTTCCTCAATCATTCTTAAAAAAATATTTTTCTTTTATCATTGTTTACAAAACTTTGGATGCCCAAGGATTTGACAAACAAATTAACGAAGGGTAGGGATATGAATAGATCAAGTGGTCTATCGGAGCTTATGACTTAACTTATTTTTGACATACTTAGTCTTAGTCTTTTTAGCAAACAAGTCAAATTTAGGCTTTTAGAAAGCCATATTTAGCAATGTAAGCTAAAGCTTAGACTTTTGAAAATATTTATTTGGCTATCAAGTTGGTCTATTTATTTATTAGTATAATATACATATCTAATGCATAATATAATAGTTTCATTAAAAGTTATACCTATTTAAAAATTAAAAACTTAAGTTTGTTGGCCTATATAAAAGTCTTAATATGATATAAGTCTTTAAATATGCTTTAAAGTCAGGTAAGACTTTTGTATTTTCATAAACAGATCGAGTTAAAAAAAAAAACCTATCATATGTAATAGGTCAATCCTATGCCGATGTTTCAAAAAAATAGACCTAGGTCTATTTAGACAAAATCTATCCTAACTTAGCCTACTTCCTCCCCTAATGCACGGGATTTGATTGTGAGGGGGGCATCGGGTCATAGCTAGCTTTTCCACTTGCTGTAGAAACAAAAAAGGAGAAAAGCAAGTTCTTTTTCTTATAGTATTTTTTTTCTCTTGCAAATTTAAGGTGAGCGGAGAGTTCTCAATCTAAAGTTTGGACATGTCTTTAAACTCAACAAATACGTATGGGAAACTTTAAAAAAATCTAATAATAAAAAAAATTCTAAAATTCAAATCTAAATCATGCGTTTATTATGAGCGAAGCTAAATCATATATTTGTTATAAACAGAAGGTGATTAGATTGACCAACTCTCGTTTGCTATTGTTATAGAATTTTGTATATTAAAAAAAAGTTTTTTGTTTTTCTGTAGGAAAATAGAAATCTTAGTTTAATTAGAAGACTTTAACTCTTATCAAATTAAACAAATAATATTTTTTTGTTTAATTACAATACTTCAACTCTTATCATTAACTATTTATACAATTTAAAACTTTAGCTACAAAATAAAAATTACACGTCTTCTTATTAAAGGGAATATATGTCATCTTATCATTCAAATGACCATTGTAACGACCAAGATTGCAACTGAGTGGTGAAAAGATAAAATTTATAAAGAAAATAAAGTTATCATCAATTTTATTTTAATTAAGAAAAATTAAAAAAAATATTTAAGAAACTGGTCTTTTGAAAATGAGACTGGATTCAGATGTCGATTTATGTATAAGGAAAGATATAAACTTAATCTCATAGCATCTCTGATACATCCGTCCTAAGTCAGTTATCCTAAATTAATTGTGCAAATTATTAGTAACTGATGAGCTATTGACAAGTATACCGTGTCGATTACGTAATAAAGTGTGAGTCAGTATCATTCCACAGAGATTGTTTAATATTAAGTACCAAATTTACCAGTCATATCACTTTTTAGACTACCAAATAGTATGAGAAATATGTAATCAACATGAAAATAACAAAATAAACAATTAAAGGTATTTTGGAGAGTTTTAACAGAAGAGAAAAGTGATGAATGAAATCAATGGATGAAGATGCTAGGGGTTGATTTTCACTTGACCCTTACTCAACTTTAATGAATTCTAATTAATTACGCTTAGTTCCCTTAAATGATGGCAAGAATACACGAAATTAGCTAAGACTAAATCCCTTGGTGAATCAGCCTTCTTCCAATTACCCCAAAATTACCAATTCCTTAGTTAATTTCATGCAATTCAAAGGTTCAAGCATAAGATTCTCAAAATTCACCACATAATCATCAATACCCATCCCTATATGTTGGTAAATCATGGTATTAATCTCAATAAGCAAACAATATTAAGGAATTAATTTCCCAATTCACAAAATACTTAACACAACAATTTATGGTTGATTAAGTCATAGATGTATTAAGAATAGAGATTAACACTCAACTAAAGAGAAATAAGCATAGATTAATTCAACAATCTATTTAAATCAAGCTATGGGTCAAGCTAGATCTCCCCTTAGCTATGGAGAACTAGTTACCCATGCAAAAAAATGAAAAGAAGAAGAGAGAGAAAAAATGAACCCGTAGATCCATGGAGGTGGAGAGAAGAGATCTTTACTTCCTAAGCCTTTGGATTAAGCTCCAAGCTTTTAAAATAGGTGAAAGGAGCAGAGAAAATGAAAAAGGAACTAAAGAATTAGATCTGGAATTCCCAATCCTCAAAAAACTGTTTCTGAATGCTATTTATATTGCTCACGTGCGCATCAAGAGTTGTATTCCACGCATATGCGTGGATTGGTGAATTCCTACTTTTGCATTAGGAATCCACGCATATGCGTGAGTTTTCCACACATATATGTGGATTCCTAGGGTTTAAGGGTCGTTTTTCTTGCTACTGCCATGCATATGCGTGGAATTCCATGCATGTACATAGTTTTAATGCTTTTCTCCTTGTTTTCATACCACTTTTAACCCTCCAAACGTTAGAATTAGATTTCAAGTTCTTCATCAAAGTTGTAGGGATTTGTCTTACCTTTGCAATACCACCAGAATCTAGCCAAAATAAGGTCTTTGGCTCTAATTATGATCAAATACTACCACATGATCAAGATGTTGATTTACCAATTCAGCCCTAACTTCTATCAAACTTTAAATACTCTTCCCGATGGAATTAAGGAAAGTGGTCGATATGAAAGTTGTAAATATTTCTCTTAACTTTCTGTTGGCTATGGGCCAACATCCTGCTTTGGCAAGGTCCAAGTGGGGTTAGAGTTAGATCAAACCGTGACGCTTGCTGATAGTCTTAAGTAGAAAGGGTTGTGCCCTGACGAAAAGCTATAGTTTTTGGCCTAATGATAAATGTTCAATCCAACAAGTGGTATTAGAGTCAAAGTCACAATTTCGATTCCCAAAAAGACACGAATTGCTGGAGGCAGGTGTTAGGAGGGAGATTATTGTTTGTGGGCCAACATCCTGCCTTGGCAAAGCCTAGGTATAGTCGGAGTCAGATCAAATCGTAGCGTTTGCTAATGGATTTAAGTAAAAAGAGTTGCGCTTTGACTAAAAGTTATAACTTTTGATCAAATGGTAAGCGCTCAATAATGTAATTAAAACAAACACACCAATGAAGAAAAAACAAATCTAATTAAATCAACAGGAGAATTCAAAAAAAAAATATCTTTATTATCTTTATTCTTTATGATTTGTATTTGCATTTTCAATCACTTTAACCTTAGCCTAAGTTATTTGACTAATTTATTATGTTAACATTTTTTTTAATTTTTTTGATTTTTTTTTTAAAAAATTTTTGCTTCAAGTATAACAAACTTAGTTTTAAAAAAATATCAGACCCAAATAAACAAAAAACAAAAACTCAGAACTCATTAGCCCACTAATCTATGTGATTGACTTGTCCCAAAACTTAAAATTTAAAATTACCTAATTGGTCTGGCCCAAGTAAATGTTACCAACCCAAACAACATAAACCCAAGACAACAAAATCTTAAAATTAATCTAAATAAAAACAAAAAAGGAGATAAATGATAAATTTAAAAAAAAATTGGAAAAGAAAACAAGATTCTGACTTTCGTTATAGCCACAGGGATGGAACAAGCAACATAGGGGTGCGGAGCTGCGGTCAGGCTCGCCGGCGACAGCTGATGACGGCGCGGCGAGGACGATGGGCGCGGGCTGGTGGCCGTCATAGAGATGAGGAACGGCGGCTCTGGGCAGCGGCTGCTCGTGAATCTGGCTGGCGGTGGCTCGCTGTTCGTGGTGGAGGAACGGCGGAGGACGACGGCTCCGGCTTATCATGGTGGGTTGCTGGTCCTGGTCAAGCGCGGTTGACGGCAGCTCCGTGGGTTCTGGTTTGGAGGGTGCAGAGGCTGGTGTTTGGGTTGTTGGGTTCAGTGAGGCTATGGCTGGGTTTGGTAGTGGCTCCTGGTGGTGATTGAAGCCGGCTCCATGGGTGTTTGGGACTTTTGGGATCTCTTGGTTTCTGTTGAAGTTGGAACAAAGGACATTTGAGGCTATGGAGGGTCATGCATGGCCATTTGGATAGTGGTGGAGACTCTAGGTTGTGTTGAACGGTGATGGCTGGTTTATGAGCTGAGAAGCATGAATATTTCATAATGTCTGTTATACACATGTCGGATGATCATATATATCATATTAAATATTTAGAATATTTAATAAATGTTAAGTTATTTTTTTAACAAAAATCATATCTCCATATTATATACGTATTATATCCGATATCCGTACTTATATACTTACATCATAGTTTATGGGTTTTTGAAAGAAGGTGAGGGAGGTTTTAAGCTCATGAAGATCAATGGGGTCTGTATGTGGTTGATTCGTATTGTGCTGGTGGTGTTGAGTTGATGGAATTTAATGGTGATGTTACAGTGGCTATGGAGGCTCAAAGTAGCTATGGGTATCCATTTGGTTTATTGATGCCCTAATTTAGGTTGAAGCTTTTGGGTTTGTGTTGGGGGTTGTGTGGAAGAAAGGATAAAGGCTTGGTATGGCCTAGTGCTGCTGTTGCATGGGTTATGACTGGTTGAAGAGGATTAAAAAAAAATTATGTTCCCCCATTCTTTCCACCGAAAATTCTCTCTCTAAAATCAGGGACCAAAGCTTCCTTTTATTCACTCCCTTACCTCCTTAGCTGCAAAAAGACATGGCCTCATTTGATTCCTTTTTTTTTTTTCTTTGTATTTCTTGGTTCAAGGCTGGATGGGGAAGGCCACTGTTGGCTTCTCCTATGTTGATGTTTGCTTTTTAAAAAAAAACATTTTTACCATTTTTTTTGTTTATTTAAACAATCCCAATTTCATGCAAATTCCCCTACGACCTCCTGTCCCCTTTTGTATTCTTCTGTTCTTTTTTTTTTTTAATTCATTAATTTAGAAAATTGAGATAGATTGGCCAACCCATGTTAAGTTGAAAGAAACCCATGAGAAGGTATTTGTTCATCTTTCCTTTTTTGCTTCTGTTTTTGCCTAAAAAAAATTTCTTTAAAGTGGGCTACTATGTTTTATGGATAAGGTCAAGTGAGCAATGAAGCTTTGAATCTGAGGAAAATTGGGCCAAATAGGTGGGGTTATGCTAATATAACATTTTTTTTGTATTTTTTTCTTTTTATTTATCATTTTTATTTTTAATTTTTTTTTACACGGATAAAATCGAGTGTTCACAATCATATGTCATCTTCTTGTGTAAATGGCCACTACCTTTTTTTCTACGTATCAACTTTTCATGAAATATTTTCACTTTCATCTAAGTGGCATATAGGTGAAGAAATAATTAAAAAATATTTTATAATAAAAATATTAAATAATTAAAATTTAATATTTTAATAAAAATATTTTTAATAAAATATTCAATATTCAATAATTAATACTTACTTAAAAATAAATAATAATAATAAATACATTTTTAAATATTTATATAATAAAAAATGTTTAAGAATTAAATATATTATTATTTACATAAAATATTATAATATTTTAATTTTAAAATATTTATATTTTAATATTTATATTCTCTCTGGTAGATACATTTTTGTTATTTTTGTTATATAACTATTAGTGTTTCAATACACTTAGTGATGGTAGTGTTATTATCGTTGCATATCAAAGATAAATCTTTTAACAGAACAATATTGGATGAGTCTATACTATTCATTCCAAGGTGACACAAGCAATTTTTCAACTCTTGTATGTGTGTCACGGGTGAATGCAAATAAGAGTGTGAGAGAAGTCTATTAAATGGGTAAGTGATTTCAAACTAGCAATTTTTATTGTTAAATAATTATTTTATTATCAAATGAAGTAATAGTCCAGTTAATGCATCCAAACTTTTGCTAAGTGATAAATTGATAATGCTCAAAGTATATTGTTATATCTCAAGTTGATATTATATTCTAGACAAAATAAAAAAGGTGACTATAAAGTGATTATAAATAATGATAAAATTTTTACATTAATTGTAAGTCTAGTATAGCCTTTAAAAGAATGTGAAAATTTTAAGAGATGATTATTTATTTTTATGCTTGTATAAGTTTCTCATTTAGGAGAACATATATACTTATTGACTTTAATTACTAAATAATTCTTTTCTTATCACTAGAAGTAGAGATAGTAAAATGACTCAACCAGTTTAATTCATAAAAAATGGTGGATTGAGTTACATTTTGTAACCAATTTTTCTAGACCGATAATTTTAACCCCACTCGTATAACTCGCGAGTTATGGGGGCAAGTTGACCCATCAGATTATTTGTTTTTTTTTTGTGATAGTTTAGGCGAATCAACCCGCATGGTGACCTGTCTAACCAACCTTTTTATTCACCTTTTTACATGATGACTTGCCATACCCACTACTTTTTTATTTTTCATTTAACTTTTGCCAAGTTGATCCGTCTAATCCGCTAACCCATCATTTTCTTACTCTTTTTTTTATTTTAAGTGAATTGACTCATCAACTCACTATAAAAATGAAGTGACTTGACCTTCTCAACCCATATTCCAAAACGGGTCCACCCGTTCCCCGCCTTTTTTTTTTTGACAACTCATGGCAAGATGGTGTGAGGCGGGTCAACCTATTTGACATCTCTAATTAGAAGTCAATCTTGTTAATGCTTACATCATTTGTATATGATTCATTAAATCATAAGTTGTTAAGACTTAAATTATATTGTTATATCACAATTTGACATTATTAGTTTTATCTTTTAGGCATAATAAAAAAATTTCAATCATAATTTTAATTTATTAATACTTTTTTATTTTTTTTTCTCCATACATTGTATTGAAAAATATTTTAATTACGCTATGCATTGGTTGGATACAAAACTCTAAGTTGGATCGAAAACATAGTATTATTTTCTTAAATATCCTATTATAGATATATCATGCTTTATTAAGAGTTTGTTTCGTAAGTTCTTGGGGTGAAAAATTAAGGTGTTAATTTTAAATATAATTTCACATATAAATGTCATACATTTTTTATGATCTTTTAAAGGTACACAATAGTGATTATAAAAGAAATTAGAAATTTGGCTTTATGAGTTAGTATATTATACTCCTTAAAACAGACGTAAAAAATTAAGATAAAATCTCAATATAATTTTCTATTAATGTTATTAATGAATTTTTATTCAAAAATATACTAAAATAATAAATGATAATACAATTTGTATATTAGTGATAAGTTTTATATAACCTTAAAAATAAGGTGAACGTTTAAGAGATAAATATTTATTGATAGTATACGTCTCTTATTTGTAGGTATATGTACGGAAGCGTCGTTAAAAGTATTAAACAAATAAAATTCTTTGTTCAATTACGAGACTTGGACGGAGGCGTTTAGCATGCAACAGCCCATGGTTGTTGTATGCATACAATAGCCTCTTTTACTTTCAATCACCGGTTTCGGTCTTTGTTTTTTTTATTTGGTTAGGTGTACGTGTGGGTGTGAATATATATAAATATTATCAATTAAAATATGTATAATTTTTTTATATGTATAATTATTTATTAAAAAAATAAAGTATCTTATTGGATCGGTATGTAAAATTTAAATATATAAAAATATTATCAATTAAAATTTATAAAAAAATTATATGTATATTTATTTATATAAAAAATGATTTTAATTTCCTATGATAGGCTTTTTTAATGCTGACTGTAGAGACTTAGACCCTCAAGACTTTCTAAGTCGAGTAAAGGTCGGCTTGGGAATGTCGAACCGCTTGGATAGCAAAGGAAGAATCAAAATTAAGGGATTTCATTATGAAAAATAATAATTTTATATTATTTTTTATCTCATAATATTTTTTATTTCATTTTTTAATAATTATAATTAAGTGAGAGAAAATAAAAAAAAAAGTAATGTAATTAATAATATAAAAAATAATATAAAAAGTAATATAAAAAAATATGATAAGAAAATCAAAATTATTTTATTGTTGGATTAGCTTACATACAGTAAATGCTTCGAAGCATACTTTTACACGAATGACGTACTTATCAAATCCAAAATGTAATAATTTTTAGGATTTCAGAGATAAAATAGTGAGGCTTTGCCTATATAAAGAATAAGCCTTCCCTATAGTACTGGAGCTATTGGGCAATTAGACAGACCATTTTTCACTAATGGGGTGACTATTTAATTCCTTATTTATGGACTTAATGATCTGAGGAGGAAGCAAGTCTAGAGAGAAGCATAAAATCAAATAAATAAGGTATAAAGCAACCTACATACCTTACTCAGAGAAAGGCAAAGACAAGTATTGTTGAGGTACCAGTTCAATCAAGTGCCCAAGCAGCAACAAAAAGTTAAATACGACTGAAGACATATATGGGCTTAAGTGTATGTATAAATATTATCAGTTAAAATTTATATGATTTTTTGTATGTGCATATACCTATTGAAAAGAAAAAAAAAACTTGAATGGATTACAGGTGACCAATTTGCACCATTAATTTATTTTTTACAAAGATCAACGGAGCAAACTAGCTATTGTACGAACCAGTACTTCTTACTAATAATTTGAACGTGCCTCAACCTCAACCCCCTATTCCTTACTTTAATGGGGAATTCTAATATATACCCTTTAGGATAGGGTGTATGATACACCAATTGTTTTAAGCCATTGATTTAATAAAAAAAAAATCATGGGTTAAGATTTAAGATAAGGAACCATCTCAACAAATAAACCCCAAATTCGCCGAAGGACGTAGTTCACCGGAGGAGGTAGTTCGTTGGAGCTCTCTTGCGATGGCGACGTGGAGGTGACAAGGACACAGTGGCTCTGATTCAATCTCTGCCATAGCACTCACCCTGAACCCAAATCGGGTTGCCATCGTCATCCCCAATGCCGGCAAATAGCCACCATCTCCTTCATTCCCTATTCAACCACTAGCCACCTACCGATGCCCCACAACTCGTTGTCTTCCGTCGTCGAACCAGCCACCCACCACCATGAATTCCAAGCCGCTGCAACCCCAACCACCATGCCTTTGTCACCTAAACAACCAGTAACCATGAACCCGAACCACCTTACCTTCGTTGCCTCTCACCTCGCCATCCTACGCCGATTCCAGAAATCGTACCACCTTTATCGAACTCGGGTCACCGTCGCCATACCACAACTACCACGGATCTGCCACTACCCCCAAAACCAAAACCATGGACCTGATATGCAAAAAAAAAGAAGAAAGAAAACCAAATTTGCAACCCTTCCATCGTGGTTGTGGTCTTGTGGAATTATATTTGCAAGCTCGGCACGATCCCCACCGTTGTAATCCCTGCTGCTGCTGCCCTCGTCGAGGACAGCGCTGACTCTAACCTTAAACTCTTGGTGGTGGGCTTTTTTACCAAACTGCCATTAATGGCAATTTTTTTTTACCAAAATGCCATTTTTTTTAAATAATTTACCAAAATGTTATCTTTTCAAAACTATTTCCCAAACTGCCACACTTTGGTCCTACGTGGCATTTTTTATTTTTTCCTGAGCCACGTAGGATGCGCCAAAGAGCTTGGCGCATCCACGTAGGTTGCGCCAATACGCATGGCTCAATCTACGTGGATGCATCAGGCTCTTTGGCGCATCCTACGTGGCTCAAGACACTGAATACGCTATAGTATTTAGCGTATTCTGTACAGATACGCCAACCTTGTTGGTTTAACCTAACTAAAATATTAATTTTATAATAAAATTTAAAAAATAATAATTAATAAAATATTTAACAATTTAGTATATGTATCATATCTTTTAAAAAATGAGTACTATAGTGCTATAACAATAAGTGATGAAAAATAAAAGTAGAGAAATTATCTTGGAACATGTGTTTTTTATTATAAAAAAAGTAATATAAAAATGGCGTAAATTATTTTTGTTATTTAGTATTTAATAAAAAAGAGTTATAACAGTCATCAACTCATATGATAGGTAGTATTCTCTGGTCATATACAAAGTGAATGTCACCAATGGCATCTCACAATCTCATTAGTTACTTGGACATGAGATTAACGTACTTAACAATTAATGACATGAGATTAAGGTAATAGCTAACTAGGTGTCCTTTTTAGTATTAGATAACCACCAAATACTGACCAAATATTATAAATTATTATTTTATTCTCCCTTAAACTTTTTGGCATCCATACTTTGCCATGTATTTGTTTTTAAATTCTCTATAGCGTCGTGCTATACATTATTAGATTTTGCTAATATAAACTTGAGTGTTATAACATAACATTTAGATTATTTAAATTATAATGGCATGCGTGCTTAGTACTTAAAAGCCAAGAAATTGTAAAGAAAATTATGAGCGTTAAAATCTAAATGTTTATGCATTCAGGCATTCGGATTCTATGAAAATTTTGACAGAATTTCTCCTAAATATTAATCTCCCGAAAAGCACACAAACCTGTTTAATTTCACCATAGTACCAATATCAGCAATATAAATGAAACAACAAACATGTTCAATCCAACAAGGGTACCAAAATCATAATTGAAAATCATAAACAATAATTTAGTCAAAGCCACTAAATATAACATTCTGATATATACATCAATGAGATGGGCCAACATCGGAATGTGGTGGTCTGGAAGAGGGATCAGCTGAAGGACCTGGCTGTGATGGGTATGGTTCGGGTAAAGATATGGGGGGTAAGGGTGTGGCGGGTATGGGTGTGGTAGGTAAGAATATGGTGGGTAACCCGACGACGAGTAAGGATACAGTGGGTATAGGTGTGGTGGGTATGGTGCGTGATATGTAGGTGGTAGCTGAGTGGCTGGATATGTAGTAGTTACATATAGAGTGGTAGCAGTGGTCATAGTGGTAGGAGGCTGAGTCGTGGGCTGACTCGTAGAAATGGAGTCCTCGGGATGTCGAAGTCGCATCCGAGTGCTCGCTAACCCTCTCCTCCTTCTACGCCGCGTCCCCTGTGCACTGGACTTCTCAGGTGGCCCTGCAATGTCATTTGCTGCTGAAGCTGGATGAAGATTTTTTATGATAATGCGATCATGCTCCTGCAATGAATGTAGAATCTGCGCAACAGCTTCTCGAGCGACATTGTCACTAGTCGAACTGAACCAATGCTCTGCAATATTCGCCTAAGAAACAGAGTAAAAGATATGTCATTATAATCACTACAAAATGCATATAGTAACTAGCAAATTGGTAAAGAGCTTACCGCATTCTCAATAGAGGCACCGACGGTAGACACCCAGCGTCTGGTAATTCTTTTATACCAACGCATGTACTCAGAACACGAAGTGAGCGGTGCTTCCAATGGGGTTCCCCTAACAAGCTTCTCCCTTCGACTATCCCATGCTGTTATGTAAACAACATGTGTCACTGGCCAATTTTCATCATGCCTACTTACCAATATAACTGAGTGCAAACTGTCAGGTTGGTGCGGTGTCCGTGGGATGGGTTGGTCAAGACCAAACTGGCGCATCACCCGGTCTGGCTGGTGCCACTCAACAATATGAAAACATATGAGAGGGATAACTACCGGTGCTATGTTCCTACCAGCCACACAAGCTGGTGGAAGTGATGCCACCCTGTCATCTGTGTAGGGTTGTCATATAATATGTAAAATAATATGGACACTGACTTAAGAAATCATATACATAAGTAATTAATTCAAATGAATGTAAAATAATATATATCTCATCATTCTTAAGTTGGTCGAAGAACCGAAGATAATAATCAAGTACGCCGGTCACAGTATCACTCAAAACTTTGTGCTTCCGCCACCTATTTATGAGTCAAAGTATTATGAATGTAAGTGAGAAATAAAACAAAGTAAGCAATAGAACAAAGAAATGTAAAGAAATGATATGAAAAGAACTTACAGTCAGCCTAATGGACAGAATTGAGTACGACCAGCAGGTGTGTGGTCCATTATATTTTGTAATCTGTCACACGTTCGACCTCTTGCTTTGTATGGCCCTAACTCTTCAATTACAACCTTCATCAAATCTAGGACACTTAGCAGTTAGTCTTCGTGAATCAGAATCTTCAATCTTGTACTCCTGATGCCTGCGGATCGCATAATGTTTGAGGGCTGACTTCACGACATCTTTGGATGGAAATTGCAAACCCTGATATAATTCATCATTTATGCTCCAAGTCCCATGATGATCTAATTCAGGCAAGTTATCAGGATTCTCCAATGCATCCCAATTGATCCGAGAGAATTAAGGGCATGGTGACACAAACACAGATTCAGGGCCTAAAGGCACAACCATGGATTTAGGGGCAACCGACAATGGAGGGTCATCTTCTTCTAAATTTTCTTCAACATCAAAGTTTTCTGCCTCTATGTCAGTATCCGAATAATCAGCATCAACTATCTGTTCTTCATCTTCACTTGTTTCCCACACTGCATCTCTTACAAGTGGGTTATCAGCTTCAATCGTTGCACCACCAATAACAATCATACTACATGACTCAACTAGATTAGAAGGACCAACTTGATGTTTGACCAGGAGCTTCAACAAACTCTTCATGCCCCCTTGTTTCTGCCTCAACATACAACTCCATCGAGGCCATGTTCGGAGTTTGAGAGAAACAATCTATCATGTATTTTGCATTATCATCGTCTTCTAACCCTAAACTTATCCATCTCCATGGATTGTAGCATTGTGGACATCGATAGACAACCTTTGATACATATACACTTGCTTGGAGCCTCAACTTTGAATGAATCTTATTTTTTAATCCATCCAAAGTCATATCGGCTGTGATCACAATAGGCCTGGGAGGAGGATCTTGATACATGATACCCTCTTTACCATCATACATTGTCCCATTGAAGTAAATGAGCACATTAAGGGGCTTTGTCATTTTAATATCACTTCTGAAGAATAACAATTCAACACACATGTGTGTCAATTATTTTACGTACAAATAATTTGCTAAACCCTACTAATTTGAATTAAACTACATTTAGTTAATTAAAACATGTTAAGTACTCAAGAAAAAAATCATACTTTTATTCTACGTACAATTAATTCATACAATTGACACTACTTATCATATTAATTATATTATTAATCACCAAGCAAAAAAATAATTGTAAAATCATTAAATACGTATAAAATAACATAAACATATAATTAACATTATTACATAGCTAACAAATTATAACAAACAAATATTCAAATATTAAAATCAATACTTACATACAAGGAATAATATTTGAATGAAGAAGACACCACTTCTAGTAACAATTGAGAGCTGAGAGAGTTTAGAGAGAGAGAATTTGTAGAGAGAGAATGGATTTTGAAAAAATAGGGTGAATGGCACGAATGGAGGGGGTGAGGAAGTATATAGTTTGGTTAAGCCAACAAAGTTAACGTATCTGTACAGAATTCGTCAAATACTATAACGTATTCAGTGTCCTAAGCAACGTAAGATGCGCCAAAAGAAATTTCACGATCCACGTAAGATGCGCCAAAGAAGCGTATCCACATGGGTGCGCCATGCGTGTTGGCGCCAAGAGCACTGGCGATCGTAAGATGCGCCAAAGCAGCTGCGCATCCACGTAAGATGCGCATGAGCCATCCACATGCATGCGCCATGCGTGTTGGCGCAACCTACGTGGATGCGCCAGGCTCTTCGGCGCATCCTACGTGGCCCAGGGAAAAATAAAAAATGCCACGTAGGACCAAAGTGTGACAGTTTGGGAAATAGTTTTGAAAAGATGACATTTTGATAAATTGTTTAAAAAAATTAGCATTTTGGTAAATTTTTTGCCATTAGTGGCAGTTTGGTAAAAAAGCCCTTGGTGGTGGGTGGCTGGTTGGTGGGCGACAAGAGCGGGGTTCTGGTTCGCGGCCATGGCAGAATACGACCGTTTGCAACCAGTCTGGGGCGGGTCGTGATTGGTTTCGTGGGTTCGAGTCCGATGATTTTGGACGCAGTTTCTAGTGGTTCTTAGTTTCAGAGGACAACTGTGGTGGTAGTCGTCTTGGTTCATGGTTATTGGCGACTGGAAAAGGGATTCGGTGGTTATGGTGGAAGACAACGGTAAAGTGTTGGGCAAACAATTTTGGTTCTGGTTGATGGTGGCGAATGGTGAGGTGTTGGGTGCCGATCACTATTGGATAAACAAACAGTGATAACTTGCAATAGCATATATTTTTGGATGGTGCAACATACACCAAACTTAACATAGTGTATGATAGTATCCGCCGGCTTTAACGCGTCTTTAGTGATTTCATGTTTTATTAAATGATTTTTAATTTCTTTTTTAACTTATCTTTATTTATTTTATAAAATAATATTGAAAACTGGACTTGGACTCTTACCAATAAACGTGTCTCAATCTCAACTCCCTGTTTTCCACTTTAACGCGTCTTAGTGATTTCATGTTTCATTAAATGATATTTAATTTCTTTTTCAACTTATCTTTATTTATTTTATAAAATAATATTAAAAACGGAACCAACTTGGACCCTTACCAATAATTTGAATGTATCTCAACTTCAACCCCCTATTCTTCACTTTAACGGGTCTTAGTGATTTTTTGTTTCATTAAATGATATTTAATTTCTTTTTTAACTTATCTTTATTTATTTTATAAAATAATAATTATTACTCTTTATTAAATTTATCATTTCTAAATTTCATTTTTATTTTCAACCAACCATTCATGTTTTGCAATTTATTTTTAAATACACATGCGAAATTTGATCAAACAAATCAGATTCCTTGTTGAATTACAAGACTTTAAAACATGAAGCAGTAGGCCTCAACCCCACCTTAATGCGGTCCCCCCTCTCTTTTATTCTTTGTTTTAGAGCTCTGACTCAGCAACGACGACCGTGTATACAATAAAATATACAATAACTCACGTAACACAGAATGGAACATGCTTATTGACTTTCTCATTTCATAAGATTATTGCACTATGAAACACTCGAAAGCTAGATGTGCAGTATATGTATGTAAACTGTATAGAGTGTCACAAACAGAACAAGTACATCCATCACATGCAAGTATTATTAGCCTTCTGCTTCAGAGATCGAATTGCCTCCGTGTAAATTTTCTTATCCGCACAGACATACAAATATGAAGCTTTTTGTGTTTCTTCGATGTTTGTTGTGCCTAGTGCTGCTTCTCGTCCATCCCTCCATTGTTCGCATTCTCAGGTAATTCTTATTGGACAAGGCTTCTTTAGAGTGAAATTGTGTAAAGTGAACAAGTAAATACATTCACCTTAAATCATTACTCATTAGTAGGCATAACTTAGTTGTATTTCAAACTTTTTTTTATTTGAGATGACTTGTTAATTTCGTAACAGGGCGGAACCTCCTCCTTCAGGCCGTAACTCAGATCAGCCGATAAGGTCCCCGCCAACACCAAGGGGGGGCCCTGGCTCACACCCATAAAGAATGCCTAACCCTGCGTGCGGAGCTTACAGTTTCCCTTCTTCTATTGTTTGTCTTTTCTTCTAATTTTTTTTTTGCTTTGGATCACCAGAAATAAGCATAGACGAACTCCAATGTTTTCAGCTATGTAATTGCTTGATATTTCTTTTGGTGCAATAAATTTTTATACAAGAAAATATGTAACTAGGAGTGTAATTGAGTTGGGTTGATTCAGATTTGAGATATAAAAAAATCCAAACGATTAAAAGTAATTGATTCAGTTCAATTCGGTTCGAATTTTGTATTTTTTGGTTGAGAAACCTGAACTGAATCAAATTGATAAATTGTAAGTTAGTTCAAGTTAAAAATATAGAAAAAATTTAAAAAAAATAAGAAAAAATCATGAAAACAAAATCGAGTTAGTTCAAGTTGATAAGAAAAAGATCAAAAAATATTTTTTAAAAAACTCTAATCGGATTTGGTTCATTTGGTTTGAGTTCCAAATCATGAAATCTGAGAATCGAACCACTCAAGATTAAGTTTAATAAGTTATTATTTGATTAGACTCGATCAACCGAACTAAACTAATTTACACTCTTATATGTAATAATAATTCTTACCAAGGGCCCACTGTATGCGGCCATAACACCCATGAGTCCTCCGCAGGAGTCAATTGTGTCTCATGCACAAGGAGTGATTAAGCCAGTAAGCAAGCTTGAATTTAGTCACTGAGGGACTTTTGGAATGTCAAGGGGCAACCTTAATACCCCAAGTGAATATTAGTTCGCCAGTTTTGATATATCTACTTAATAATCTTTTTAATATTTAATAAAAAAATATTAAAAAATAAATATATTTAATGTTTTGAAAATATTAAAATTATTTAATATTTTTTTATTTAATATTTAAAAAAATTAGTAAGGAAATTAGTTAAAAAATTTAAAATTATTCTTATTCTTATATTCTGTTTTGGGGTGATTTTGATAAGTTATAGAGTGATGAGAATCTTGAGTTCGTGAGCACAACGAGGTATGAACAATATGAGAACTAGGCTATGGTGGTCGAAGGGAGAACAAGAGAGGCATTCATGATAAGACTCTTGGGAGGAGGAAATGAGAATCTCCAGGGAGCATACAACTCTGGGGAGTGAAAATGTCGCTTTCTCTGGTTTAAGGGATTTAGGATTGTTAGTGTTTTCGAGACAGAGGTTTGGCTATGGTTTCTCGTTGTGGTTGTTAATGTTGTTTTTATGGGTCTATTATGACCTTTATACAAAGGTTTCTTGCTGGTACATAGCAAATGGGAGAGTTGACTTCAGGTTTGATAAGTGGAGTGAGAAAGGAAAGAGAAATAGGGTCAACATAATAGCCTCCTAGCCCACTACTGCATTACCCTGAGAATATCATCCCAGTCTTATCACGTAGGGCCCTTTTTGGGCAGTGTGACGCCTTAGGGCAATCCCCTCTCAAAGGCTTTCGAGCCATAGTAGCAACTTAGTCAGATGTTACAAAATGAGTTTAATATGTTAGGTTAGTCTATTAATTTGTTATTTTTTTTAGTTGGATTTAAGATTTTAATTTAATTTTAATTTTTAATTTGTATAATCTGTCTCGTATAATTTACGGATTAAGCGAGGTGGGTGCGAATTAATTTGTTAGATTAAGTTTTTAAAAAAGTGTTATAAATTAATTTTATTATTTATATTTGTGATATTTTTATGAGAATGATACTTAAATTTATTTTTTTTTTTTTTTAATCTCTATAAATTATAATTTTTTTATTTTTTAATTTTTATGATTTTTTTTATTTTTATACATTTTATTTTATTTTTTGGATCAACTTATTTATTTTTTTTATACAAGTCAACTCGTCAACCCGTTAACCTACACTAAAGCGAAATGGGATAACTCTTCTAACCCATTTTTCAAAACAGTTAACTCGCTTCGACCAGAATGCGGATGGGTCGGACAGAGCGGGTTAACCCACTTTGACACCTCTAAACTTAATTATGAAGAAATACAGCTTTGCAATAACATGTTGGCATTGCCTTACACTTGAGTATTATTGCTTCATTAAATGTTATTTGTCTTCTTCTGACTCCTTTAAGCTAGAGTTAGATTCCGATGATTCTAGTTGAGATTCAATTTCCCTCTAAAATATATCCAAAAAGAGTGGGAAAATCTCGTGCTACAAAAAAAAAAAGCAGTTATTGTGTGCTTCTATTTAAAAATAGAGAAAATATACTTGCATAAACTATATATGATGTACGTGAATAATATGAACCTTTCAAAATAAGTTATCGTAGGAAGGGTGTAACCAATAACTTCCACAAAAATATGTCGCAGGTGAACTAAAATTTATGCAAGTATCTAAACTAAAATTTATGCAAATATCTAAAATACCACCATGCCTTTCTAAAAAAATAATAAATAAATACACCCTGTTAAAGGTATAAATTCAATTATCTAATACAATCATTTATTTTTCTTTTCATAGTATTATCTACAGTATATTAATTTATTTTAAAACAGACAGAATGGACACGCATTCTTTTCTTTTTAAGGGTAAAAAAAAAGTACAGAAATTAATTGTCATTTAAATTTTCCCTCTGAAATCACTCTGAAAAATATCAACTCTGTTGGGTCATTATTAATGCCAATGATGATGTTTTACTGTATACCTAAACTAATCAAAAATTAACTTTCCCAATTTGATTATTATCTTTATATCTTATCACATGTGTATGTTAATTTAATAAATCCTAATAATTTACTAGCAAAACTTGAAGCATGCAAGTTATCCAGATCCCGATACCCATGACCTGCTAAATGATAAACCTCTAGCAATACACAAATACACACACAATTTTTAGTATTATCTAAGTATAGCAGAAATTTATTAAGAAAAATCTACAAAGAAAAATATTTTATCCTCTTACTAAATCTATATACTAATTCTCTTAATTATTAAATAAAAAAATATTTAATATTTTTTATGTTCTCAAAATATTAAATATTTTTTATTTTTTTAAGTATTTTCTTTTTTAATATTAAGAAGAACTTAAAAAAATATAACATTACTCGTCTCAAAAATAGGGTAATGGAAAGCGGAAACAAAGAAAATAGTGCCTTTTCCTTTGCATTGGATGGCTTAATTAGTCAGGAGGAAAAAATTGAAAAAAAAAAGAAGAAGAAGAAGAAAGATCAAGCAAGCTAACAGAGATTCATGCAATACAATAAGGAAAGGAGAATTCTATCCTACCCCACAAGGAAAAAGAAAAAGTGAATTCAGGTTTTCAAAACCACAACACTATGTATAAAATATAATGATATAACTCGAGTCAAACTATAATCTGGAATGTATATGCTGATAGACAACATAACAGCGGCAAATTGCACCATGAATGTCCCCTTCAAGTCACATAAGCGGCTGAGCTGGACCAATTAGGAAAGAAGTGTATGATACCACCTCATAAGCAGCTTTGCACGCACCCATGCATGTCCAATCGACCAGACTAGATGTAGCATAATTTTCATCCTCTGCACCTTGGTAAATGAAAGGAACGCCCTTCAATGCCATGATCTAGCAAGCAGAACAAGAAAAGAAGAGGTGAAGTTTTCCCACAAGCAGAACAGATAACCAATGCTGGAAAAACTGTGGCTACAAATGGTAAAACTATACCACAACTGAATATATGTACTATGGATCTGATGCTGCCTTTACTCTGAGATTTTCCTTCCATGTCCTCCAAGCCTTTCTGACTTCATCCAATTGAGCATCTGGAATGCTTGAATGCTTATCCAATTTCTCAACCCATTGTGCCCAAGGAGACTTTGATGAATCTAGGAACTTTGAAACTTGAGGCAACATAACAGATGCGTAGAACTCGTCAACTGCTTCGAGAATTTGTTCTGATTCAACCATAGACATCATTTCAGGCCTTGTAAAGCCTCCAGCACTTGATCTCATTTTGAAAGTGTTTCCCTTCAAAATCAAAACTTCTGGCGGGGCAAGGGGGAGGACAATTCGTGAAAACTTGATCAGTGACAACAAAAGAATGTCTCTTGGGATTAATTTGCGCTTTACTGCCACAGCAGTCCCAACCATTTTGCGTATCTAACAAGTCATTCAGTCAGTGTGTATATAAGGTTAATGTCAAACAACTAGTGCATTCAACTAGTAGAACAAAGAAATTAAGGCATAAAGATATGTTATCTCATTTCTACAGAAAAGCACCCAAAGGCAGCCCTTCACTGAGTTTATATAATGAGCAAAAGACTGGTTTAGGCACCCAATGTAGAACAGGTCACCAGAATGTTAATCATGTCAAGTTAAGAGTGCATGAACGCAAAAGAGCCATTGTGCCAAGTGAAAAACATGTGTGAAATTTATAAAGGACCATTAGTCAGATTGCCGGAACCAAAGTGACAAACAATACTTGCATTAAGTATGCCATATAGGCAAGCAAATTTTAAGTGATGGATGGAGAATGAATGAAAGCCCCCTTGCAGGGCCTGCACCCACTTCCTAGAAGGGTGGAGGGATGCAAGACCCATCAGTTCCTGAACTGCCCTCAACTGATTCGAAAGGAAATGAGAAAAGATACCATTTACCCATCAACCAATGCCCTGCCAAAATAAATGCCATACACAAGTTCATAGTTCTTAGAGACTTTGTGATAAGTCATTAATATTCATTTCACTTCTCATTTCCAAAGAAATGCAACGGGGGACTTGTTTTAAGTTCCTCCCATTACCTTACTTTCTGTGCAGTGTACAGGCCCCTTGGGCCCACTGATCATCACACAACTCTTTTGAGTCCATTCAACTATTATACAATAAGGCCAATCCGGAGTACACCTCATTTCCCGGGCGGGACCCACCTGCTGGCAAACAGTATGATGAAGCTACCTACAACATTGGAGTCAGGTCCAACCTCAATACTGTTGTCGGAGCAACCTATACCAATACTCCATGCAAGAAGCCATGGCCCAATAACCCTTTATATCCAGGGAGACAACCCCCCAGAAGCTAAGTCATCAGAACCCCAAAAAAGATTATCACCCCTTCCAGACACTAACTTAGCCATCTGAGTATTCTTGCAAGTACCCCCATACTTCATTCCAGATCAGATTCTCCACCCAGTGATCCATTGGTCCAAGGGAACCTGGAGAAGCTGATCAGTACACTTTCTTTAGTTTTAGTTAGTTAACAACTTGGAGTCTTTATTCCAACCCACAAAAAATATGTATGCGCACTTTACCACTGGGAATTAGAAGACTATTTAGGATCTTGTGATGCCATCTGGCTTATTTTCATACACCTCAAAAGAGATACATGGATAAACAGTTTGATTCATCCTATCAACACTAATAAAATGGCTGCTGCAGATTTTAATCAGTTTAGTAACAACCTCCTACCTAGAGTAATATTAACATTTCTTTAGACGTTACAAAAATTATGTGAAGCAGACCAAGTAATTTTATCTTTCAAATCAAAGAAGCATGTGTGCGTGTGTATATGTAAGTAAAATGGCACCAAAAGTGTAGGATGCCTATAATGAAAATTTGCCACATAAAATCATAAAACAATTTGAAAAAAGAATTATAATAAAGGTAGAAAAAGTTGGACTTAATTTTGATCCATTGTCGATGCAAAACTTTTTTTTACATCATCTAATCATGTGTCACATCATTAAAAGAATTTGACCTGCCTTGTAGTTGTTATCATAGTCAAACTATTTCAATGATGTGGCAACACATGATTGGATCATTTGGATGATAATGTACAAAAGTTTTATATTAGTAGTAGATCAAAATTAAACACTTAAAATTTAAATTCAACTAAGACTTACTTGATGCAACATGAAGGACTCCCCCCATATATTAAGCTCAACATAATCATATCCAAGTGACGTTTCCAACTTCCCACAAGCACAATGGAAAATCTTTCTGAAATGGGAAGCATTTAATCTATCTGTCTCATCAGGTTCATATAACCATCTTGCGTGGACACCTAAACTAGAGTTTTGATCACTCAAACCATTGGATTCACTAGACTCTGAAGAATTGTGGCAATGTTCCTTTTCACTTAAAGTGGTTGGTCTACCACTCACAAAATCATCAACATCACTTTCCTCACTCTCTGACTCACAAGCTGATACCGAACTAGATGATCTTGTTCTGTCAGACATGCCACCATTTCCACGCCGCCATGTATGATATTTTTTCCTGTACTTAGACCGAATAGTATAATTATGGAAAGGATGTTCTCCCTACAATATAATATCAACAGATACAAAAGTAAATAAATGCCTAACTTTAAATATCTTATGCATGCATGGTTCTTTTCACATGTTAACAATATATAAATAGTCCCCAGTCAGAGTTAAGTTTGTCACATATGCACATAGCAAATAGACAAAATAGAGTTAGAACCTGCACTCAACAGAAATCTGAAATAAAGGGATTGAGTTCAGCTCAATGATGGTAGCAATTACAATATCTCTTCAATATTAAATGTCTTTTTTTTCCAATTCAGGGGTATAATTAGACAACAGGGCAATGTGTAACTTTAATAAATGTTAAAAGAAAAAGCCACAAGGAGAGGGAGGGCTAGTGGAGAAGGATTTGGGTAAGTTTGCAGGAGGTCAATGTTTGAACCTTCATGTCATCATTAATCATTCCATTGAAAACGAAAAAAAAGGAGAAATAAACAAATAATTAATATATATTTCACCATTATTATGCACATTATATACATCCTGTAGAAGAAAACAAGGCAAACAGCATTATTTGGAAAGAGGAAATAAACAACTTAATTAGCACATAAATTTAAAAGAGCCACAAAGCAAAATCTTTCTATATCTTAATCCAAGAAGGAGCATGCTTACAAGAATCTAAGCTTACAACAAGTTGAGATTTTAATTAAAGAATTCACTTCAGAAAAAGCCACACATTTTTCAATTTAATCAATTAGGAGAGATCTATCTTAACTACTTTTATCCTAACTAAATTAAATCTGTTAGGTATGTAAGACAAACGGATAACTCCACAACAAGAAGAAAACCTAATACAAATGACAAATGGTATACCTCGAAAACACTAAGTATACTGTTGAACTCCGAAATATGAAAATCAATTGCATCCTCACTAAAATGACTCTGGATTCCTATAATATCAGCAGGGAGGAGGTAAGAATATTTCCGCAGATTGCACTCCCTTCTAGGATCAAATCTCCTAAAGCAAGCCAAAACTATAAAGTTAGAGATAACAGTGAAAGGGCATTAATTAAAAATTAAGGAACACTTTTAAATAATGAGTTGCTTGAAAAATCACAACCACTAGTCCAAATGAATGCAAGTGCTTTCTTTATGTGTTCCCATGGATGACATTTTTAATCTGAACATTTTCATACAAACACAAAACATACAGGCCTTTATATAATACTTGCATGACATGTGAAGCAAATTGGGGTATTTAATTTTCCAACTAATTAGTAGAAGTCATAGTTTTGTGGCAGATATTAGTTACATATAGGGCACAAAATAAGTAACACCTCATGGATCCCTACAGATCTTTGTTGTGTAGTCAATTCTAAATTACTTTTGCTACATTATCAATTTCCTAGTTGTTTATAAATGTTTCTTTTTTTTTTTAAAGATAAGATGTTGTTTACAAATGTTACTATAGCACTCCTAATCAAATATCTAATAATATAGAAAAATAGTGAGATATGAGAAAACTGAAATTGAAAAAAAAAATGAAATAAAAATTCACTTGTTTAATTTATAGGAGCACATGCATGTATTGCTACTCCACAATCAAGATATAAGAAAAGAAATTCAGTTATAGGATAACCTTAAGAAATCAAGCATTGTATATAATCAACAAGAAACTAATCATCTTACTTCGTTGAAGGCAATATGCTAAAAACTCTAATAGTATGAGGAAGGTAAGAGTTAATGCGGTTTGCAAGCGCAATGCCCTCATCGTCTCCTTTCCATGCATCCTCAGGGATTTCCATCTTTAAGGATATCATTGTTGCCAGAGAGTGGACCTAGTACATGCACATCATAAAAGTGAACAAAATTAAGATACATAAAAATAGAATAACAACAACCAATTTATATAATAGATAGAAAGGGAATATCAATAACTCAAGAAGGTTACTCCTTTATCAGTTCTGCTACTTCGGCCCCATTTAACTTTGTTCAGGTCCCCAAAATTACTATCACGGATGCCACCAGCCTTGAAGATAGCGGTTTCGAGTTCTTTTTCAATAGCTACATCATGTCAAAATTCTAATATGCTTTAGCAAGACTCCATTCACACTGGCTAGGCTGATTTAAGTGTATGCCAGTAGTCAGAGTTTACATTAAACTTTGTTCATTTGGAAAGAAAGCAGAATAAATTCAAATATGAAACACACATTTAAAATTTCATAACATGTACTTATTAGATCATAAGTCATAACACCAGATGAATATAAACATCAGTCAATGCAATTGCACAAAAACACATACAAATATGCAACAGTAAAGTATTAGAGGCTAGAAAAAAAAAAAATTGGTTTTAGCCATTGAAGAAATATATCCATTTTCAACATTTTAAACGCACATGAATTAAAATTGTCACTGGTTATTTTCTACCATAATCAACAACATAATAAAGAAGAAGGGTCTTACTGGATAATCTATGTTCATCTCGTTGCATTTGCAGACCTGAAAATTACCTCATGAAATCAAATTACCCCAAAAAAATTTAAAAGTAAATCAAATTTGAAATAAGTGAAAAAAAAATTAAAAAAAAAAGAAAGAGGGGGGGATGACCTCTATAATCAGTTCCAACATATCCGACTCTCATTACGACCTTTTTCTTGAGAAAAGGGTCCCACTTGTCATCGGAGGGAGAAGGCGAATAGGTTGGAAGGGACTGGGTTGCGGTTTCGGTGGAAGAAGAACAGAAGCACCTGAAGAGTGTTGGAAGCAGAGCTGAAATATTCGGGTTTCGGTTTGGGTTTGTCCATGGGGACAGTGGGACTGGGAATGGAAGAGAAGAAGCCACCATTGCTATTTGCTAGAAAACTGGGTATTGTGCTTTCACTTTCAGAAGTTGGAAGAAATTGAAGCTAAAACACAGCACTACTCATCACTTCCAACTCTATCTGTTATGCATTAGCAACACATTGGTAATAGTGGTGTTAGGTTGGATTAATCAGAGTCAAAATCGGATTGACTTGATATTAAATATAAAATAAATAAATTTAAAAATTAGGTATAATTAAATCATAAAATTTTAATTATATATAATTAAATAATAAAATTTAAAAATAAAAAAATTAAGAATAAATTATATTTTATAATATTTATTTCGAAACAAATAACATTAATAAAAATATATTATAAGTTAAGCAATCCTGCAAGCAATGAATGATGGTTTCCATATGTGCATGGCACCATATGCAGGTAGACGAGTTAGCCAAGCCCCTAGCTTGCCCGAACAAAACCTAGGAAGATAAGAAAGGAAAGTTGACTAGGAAGGATAGTAAATAGATTATTCAAATGCCAACCTCCTTCCCGCAACACAACCCTCACTCTTAACTCAAATATTAGAAACATGTATGAAATCAACCATATTGCAAATAAGTCATTGTCCAAGCCATTCATCATACCCAATTCTCAAAGAAAATCCTTCCCTTAAGATATTCATACTCTTTACTATTGAGGGCCATACATAAGAAGATCTTGAAAAATGTGTAAGAGACAACATGGATCTATTAAGAAAATATTTATGAGAAAATATATGTATTTAGATAAAAATTTTTATATATATACATATGTATCTTAGATATACTCACATTAAGTAAGTCTCATTATAGGATAATACTCACTTTATATAAATATATATAAAATATATACCTATGTATACAAAAAAAATTTGTAATGAGAGTTTCTTTTATTGGTGCATCGAGCTCCATACCAACTTGCCAATTAACACCACGTTGGACCAACGAGCTTCTCTATTGCTGATATTGGGCTTGTTAATATGTTCTAACTTACTTTGTGTAGACCCCTCCCTTGATCCTTACTAGTTACGGGTGTTAAAATGAATCAAACTCGATAGGCCAGCTCGAATAGTTCGACAAAATAGACGAGTTGGGTTAGAAAAATATCAGTCCGAAACTTACATGACCCGAATGAGTTAAACCCAAATTAGTTGAGTCAGCCTACTTTTTTAGCATAATATAAGGTTAAATGTGCTAGGTTGAGCTAGTAAAATACTAACCTGAAACTTATATGACTCGAATGAATCGAGTCAGCCCGTTTTGACATCCCTATTACTTGCCCATATAAACTGTCTTATTGACTTATCCAACTCATTGCAAATAGCTTGAGGTAACCACATAACTTGCATGTTGTGTATAGGAATCGATGAGAGCACTAGCTTTGCAAGAGTGACTTGGCCTGCCTTATTCAAAAATTTACTTTTCCACCCAGCTAATCTAGTACACACCCTTTCAACCAAGAAACAGAAATCTTAATTTTTCGCTCTCTCATGCAACAACGGGTGGCCCAGGTATTTTCCCAGTCTAGATGCAGACTGAATTGATGAAATTCTAGTGAGCTGGTCATGTGTACTACTAGGCACATGAGGAGAGCACATGAACTAATTTGACTTTTGTAAATTAACCTCGAACCTATACATTGCTTCAAACTCCTGAAGAACATTCATAATTAGATGAACCTGGGAGAGACTTTAGCCTTTGCAAATAAGAGAACATCATCGGCAAAGAACTAATGAGATATTTCTAATCCGTTACGAGATATTTTAACCAAAAGCCACTCCTTGCTTTCTACTCTCCTAGGTATAGTCATAGCCAATTTTTCCATACATAACACAAGAAGATATGGCGACATAAGATCACCTTGTCTCAATCCCCAAGTTGGTTGGAAATTTCGCAGAGAGGTAAAGGATACACATGATGAGGCTAATATTTTTTCCTGGAAAGCCAAAGTCAATGAGTGTTAGTCTGAGAAAGTCCTAATCCATATTATCATAAGCTTTCTCTAAGTCAATTTTGAATGTCATAGTGTCATCCTTACTCTTAGATCAGTGCATGTAGTGGAGAATCTCTTGAGCTATGATAACATTGTTAGAGGTTCTCCTACCTAGTATGAAACTACTTTAAAGAGGGCCTATCACATCATCAAAGAAGAGCCTTATCCGATTAACAATAACCTTTATAATCAGTTTGTAAACTACATTGCATAAACTAATGGGCCGAAATGGATTGCACCTTAAAGGATAACTTTCGAAATCGAAGTAATAAGAGTTTCAGTGAGTCTAGGGTCAAAATAACCTTTCATTATTTATTGATTTAAGAATAAATTTATCATATACCCAAAAAATAATTTGTTTAAGAAATGTATAAAGGTTTGCTTTGTGAACTTAGTTTTAGTTAACAAAATGTGATTTTTAGTAAATAAATATTGAGATTCTTATATATATTTATATATATAAACATATCAAAAGTAAATTTTATTGTAAGAAAAGTAAATCTTAACTATACAATCATACATGAATGATCAATATTAAAAGTTACTTAAAGGTAACTTTAAAAAGTCACATACATTTATGTTATAATCTTGATCATTCATGTAAAATTTAATTGTCAAGATTCACTTTTCTCACATTTTATGATAAACACTCATCTCACCAGAGATATGCTCCATATATATATATATATATATATATATATATATATATATATATATATATTGAAAAATCATCAATTGACATCATGTAAGTTAAAATCACTCTTACATCATTGAATAACTTTTTATTATATAACTTTTTCACAAAATTTACCGTTGAGTTGAAAGTTCCTATCATGTAAATTATATTTATAAAGTCTCACATTAATTTGAAATCGTTTAATACATTATTGATTAACAATAAAATCAACGTAACATATACTTTTAAAATTTATAAAAATAAGAACTTAGTGTTTACATTCTTATTAATGTTTAATTTTTTCAAAATTTGACAAAAATGATCAAGATGATAGATAATTATAATTCAATGGTTGGATCGACAAAAATTACGTTATATATAAAGTTTTGAGTGGTGTAAATGTGTCAAGTCTTACACTACTATCAGATGATTCCTCCCCAAATTTATTATCAAAATCCCTCTATTAATTTATTATAAAAATCATTCTATTAATATATATTATATTATATATAATTATATATATATATATATATATATATCTATAGAATATTAATATAATTAAATAAATATAAATACTTTATATTCAATTTAACTCATTTATAAAAAATCTAGACTAGTATCCAAGTATACTAATATTAGTATTATTCTATCTAATATTAATATGTTCTAATAGAAATTTATAAATTCTTTCTACTACTAATAATAATTGAATTTATACTAGTACTAATATATATAATTGAATTTGCTCTATATATAATATAATTGAATATATATATATATATATATATATATATATATATATATATATATATATATATATATATATATATTGGAATTACATAAAAATATAGAGCAAATTCAATCTAAGTTATAAAGATACGTGCACTAAGTTTGAGTAATACATGAAACCAAAATAAGATACATGTCATTCAGCACTGACGAGGAATATATGAATAATAGTATAATATGGTGAAATCATAAGATCATCTTTGGTACAGGTGTAATGTAAAACTAATAATATTTGCACAAACTTTTTTTTTTTACAATAATATTTGCACAAACTTACATTCACATATATTCTATTTAAATTATTGGATAATACTCTTAATGGGCCTTCCTATCTTAAACGGCTCACAATTCGAATTTTGCGTAAGAATATCTTAAATAGAAGGGTTCATGGAATTAAAAAAAGCATGGACTTGATGATACTGATGTTAGTGTCTTGGAGCGTCATGTGTTATGTGTTACGCACAATTGATTGAATATTGATTGGATAGAACAAAGTATTTCTTGAAGACTCGGATTTAATTCTGTTTTACTTTGTGTTTCCAAATTGACATCACCTATTCACCTTCAATAGATTTCATTTCTAACATACAAATGCGTTGATGATAAGTAGTTATTGGCAAATAGCCATTCGAGAAAATCGTATGGGTCCTATACTAATTAGCAAAGGTCATCATTAGGCCCCTCAAACAACAAGAAAGGATCTTTGTTTCCTTTTCTGCCTGGCTAACAGTTTCACAACTTTCAATGGGGATGCAGACCACAGGTGTGGGGTTGCTAAAAAGATGAAGGGTCCTGAATTCACAATCATATAGACCAGCATTATATTTCCAGGAATTCTGGAAAAGGAAGTTAAAATTGAAATTGTATGTAATGCATTCTCCAAAAATAAATAAATCAGAGCAGAAAAATAATTAATCACACAATCTATGGTATATTTTATGCAGAAGATAAGAATGTCAGTGTGACATGAAAGTGTACATCCGTTAAAGCGGGTGAATAATAGCATGTAGCAAGTCAGAAGCCTCCCATCCCTATCCTAACATGGAAAGATTATTCTAGCTACTTGTGGAACCAGATGCTGATGTTTTCGTTGACTAGTGAAATTTTGTCAGCCTCTTAAGTGGTCATATCCTTCTCGGATGCTCCAATTGATGGATTTTTGAGGAATCATTGCCACGGGCCATTCGAGCCAATTAAAACACATCTTTCAAGCCAAATTCTTCCATAACACAAGTATTGAGCCAGCATGATTGTCCATTGATAGATCCATGGCAACGTAGGCTGAATATTAAACTCTAGTACAGAAAAAATATGGACACCTTTCTGATTTTCCTGCAAACCAATAGACATGTATACATGTTGTGCAGGAGCAGGACAATCAGAACAAATATAAAGATGAATTCTTTCTTCATACATTAGCAAGGGGCAGAAACACCAACCGACATTGTTTTGGCAAGTGCAGAATAAAAAATGCAAGTGCTAGCCAATGAAAGCTTGAATTAAGGTATGATAAGTGACCAAATTCAGAAGAAACTGATGAAAGGATAAGAAGAGCAGTCATCACCTTTTTTTTCCTTCACTTATGATGGATGAGCACTAGTTGTACTTTCAAAATTTTCTTTCCACAATTTCCAAGCCTTCCTGACCTCTTCCAACTGGTCATTTGGTATGCTTGTGTGAGCATACAATTTCTCAATCCATTCTTCCCAAGGAGATCTTGATCGGTCCAAAAATTTTGAAACTTGAGGTAACATAACTGATGTGTGAAAATCATCAACAGCCTTATTAATTTCTTCTGATTCAACTATTGTCAGCATTTCAGGCCTTGTTACATTTCCTGGCCGTGTTCTTATTGAGAAGCTGTTTCCCCTTAATATTAGAACTTCTGATGGTGCAAGGGGAAGAATAATTCGCGAGAACTTTGAAAGTGACAGCATTAGAATGTCTTTTGGCAGTAACTTGTGTTTTACTGCCACGGCTGTCCCAACCATTTTTCTTATCTGGTGAGAGTATAAAATGTCATATCATGATGCTTGTGAAACAAAGCAGCAAAACACATTTAAGCTATTTAATTCATCTCCAGCAAAGAAGCAAACGAAGATGACAGTGGATGGCCTAATTTAAGGGTTGACAGATCAGGACATGTCAAAAATAGGAAAATAGAGGTTTGTATTGTCAAACACCATTATTACTGAATAATAGGATATTGTAACAAATGAAATGGGAGAAAAAGTTTTTTGTGATAGTATACATAACTTCACCAGTTGTCACAATATGAACAGTCAAATTAAGTACTCAAACAAAGTGATTGAAATTTCCAAGTAGTAAATAAGTTCAACTTGATTAATAAGTACTGTGGTGATAAATTGTTTGGATCAAAGGGGCACAGTTTGCCAGAATTTTCATAAATAAATATGATTTATGCATAAAAAGTTTACCACAGAATATGCATACTAGTGTCTATTTATGCACTCGTATGCACTAATCTTGGAGTACTGTAAAAATGTGAAGAAGCCAAACAAAAGTTCTCTGGGGATAAAAAAATTAAAGAAGAATAATATGGAAAAAAGATCTACCTGATGCAACATGAAGGACTCTCCCTGTATGGAGAGCTCTATGTAATTATATCCAAGTGATCTTTCCAGCTTTCCACAAGAACACTGAAAAACTTTTCTGAAATGGGAAGCATTTAATCTGTCTGTTTCATCAGGTTCATATAACCATTTTGCACGAACAACCAATCCAGAGTCTTGATCAGGCAAACCATTTCCATTTTTATTGCTAGTTCCAATGACAGGTTCACCAAAATCACAAGTTTCTGAAGACTTTTGGCTTTGGCACACTATATTTTCTTTAAATGCCTCATCAATTTTAAAATTTTCTTCCCCATCACTATCCTCACATTCTGACTCGGATGCTGATATGCTCTCTTTTGTTGATGTGCTACTCTTTGATGGTGATTGCCTATAAGGTGAATGTTTCCTGTACCTGGACCTAGCTGTATAATTATGGAAAGGATGTTCCCCCTATAAAAGGCAATTGTAGATAGTAACTGACATCTAACATCATGAATGCTAATATGCTCCAGCTACCCATGTCCATAAACATCAGAGAAACAACATGAAATATCAGAAAACCTGGGCCTAATTTAATCATAAATCTAAAAGTTCTAGCATGCTTCCAGGAAACACATAGGCATTCAGCATCCAGGGCTCAACTTAAAAATCACGCACTTAGTTTGATAACTGCAATAGGAAGAACCAGTCAACATCTCAATTATGTGTTATGACTTTTGGGTCCACACAAAATTTTGGCTACAAAGACAACAGTTTGATGCATAAATACATGTATGAACCATCAGAAATTAACTAATATCAGAAAAAAACTTTTCATAACAAAGTTTCATAACGGGTACAAATTTCAGTAATTATGAACCAAAATAAATGGAGATTTCACAATGAATAAATAAGGGGAAAAAAGGAGACTAGAATACCACACCTCAAATGCTTTAAGAATATTATTGAACTCTGATATGTGATAATCAATTTCAGCATTGCTAGAGTGGCTTTGGATACCAATAATTTCAGCAGGAAGGAGGTAGGAATACTTCCGCAAAATGCACTCCCTCCTAGGATCAAAGCTCCTGGGTCCAAGAGCCGAAAAACAAAATTAGAGAGCAGGACAAAAGAGCAGCATAAAGTCAGAAGTCTATCAATAAGAATATCCAAAATAAAAGTGAAAATATAAATAAACATACAGTACATTCCATTAAAAGTTAAAATTTTCACGACAAACATAACACTGCAGAGATTCTTCTATAGCATGAATACTGAACAACAAACTTGGTTTCAAGCCTTACCCTTGTGATGGCAAAATGCTAAAAACTTTGATATCACAAGGAAGATAAGAGTTAATACAATTTGCAAGGGTGATGCCAAGAGGGTCTCCGTTCCAAGAGTTTTCTGGGATTTCCATTTTGAAGGATATTATTGTTGCCAGAGAGTGAACCTAACATATATACACACACATCAAAAAGGATGAAATAAGCAATCATATCCTGCATATATACCAAAATTAGAATAGCAAGCAATTTAAATTAAAAAGATGGGATCATGAATTACTCCTTTGTCAGTTCGGCTACTTCTGGCCCATCCAATCTTCTGCAGATCCCCAAAATTACTGTCGCGGATGCCACCAGCCTTGAATATGGCAGTTTCCAGTTCTTTCTCGATAGCTACATTTTGTCAAAATTATAATACTTTAGCAAGACTCAATCCATACTAAGCTAGGCAGATTGAATCACATGTGTACTCCACATACACGCTACATTATACCTGACGAGGAAAAGGATACTGGAGATCACAACGTGTAGACAGACTGACAGAGTAACAATCTCTTTAGTTATGTCTTTCCATTTTACAATTTACCACTCACAAATACTGAAAAATTTTAAAGTTACAAACTTCTTACTAAATTTTCCAAGAAACTACTAACTCCTAATTTTAATGACTTTACAAAATAATGAGTAAACATTCATTTTGGTCCTCCAAATATATACACAACATCAAATTGGTCCTCCAATGATAATTAATGCCATTGGTTTTCCTCTTTAAGGACTAATTTGGTGTCATTTTAAGGACCAATTTGACAGCAAAAATGTAACACTAAAAGACCAATTTGATGTCACAAATATCTTTGAAAGACCAATTTAATATATTTATAAATGGAAGACCAATGTGATGCCGCGTATATCTTTTTAACACCAAAAAGGACATTAATTTACTCAAATAAATTTTATGGCCCCAACAATACAGAGCTATGATGCACAGATACAAATACGAATATCGGATACAATACGAGTATAGTACGGGAATACGAATTTTGTTAAAAAATTAAACAAACATTTATCAAGTATCTGAATATCAGATAGAGATACGAGTACGACAGACATTATGAAGTAGCTGTACTTCATAGATACAGAGTATTCAACAGCTAGTGCATTTCTACAAACATCTTAAACTCCAAAAACATTCTCTGAACTGTCTTTTTTTTTTGTTTTTATCCCAATATGTAGCAGCTACGACCACTAACAAGTAACAACCAGGCCAAATAGTTAAAGCAAAGAAGGGAAAGAAAAAAAGCACACTTGAGAGTGAATGTTCATCCCGTTGCATTTGGAGACCTGAAAAGTTGAGAAAGCAAGACATGAATGAGAAACAAAGGTTATCTATACTATATCCGAGGATGTGCATATGATATGATGGAAATGTGTGACCTCGGTAATTGGTGCCGACATAGCCGACTCGCATGACGACCTTTTTCTTACGAACGGGTTGCCATGACTGGGGTTGGGGAGGAGAAGGGGAGAGGGTTAAGGCTTGAGTGCAACAAGAGCAACAACGAAACCATTTCCATCTGCTTGGGAAACCTGGGTAATGGTATGGGGTTTTTGTGAGCAATGGAGAGAGTGGGACTCGCAGAGATGATGTAGCCATCTTCACATACTTCACAGCTCCGAGCAGATTCAAATGGGAAAATGTCAAATGGCGGCAGCCAAAATATATATTTGGTAACAATATTTTACTCTTATTTTTAATTATTTTTTTATTTTTTAAAATTAATTCTTATATTTATAAAAATATTACAATAATTTTTATCATTGATTTTATTATAATATTATCAGTTAGTTAATAAAATAAATATTTTTTATTTAATAAAAATTCTTTTAAATATTTTTTTATAAAACATCAAATAAAATGTTTATTTATTTTAATATGTGTTTATTTCTTTTTAATAAATATTATTTTATCTAATAAATATTTTTTAGATGTTTTTTTATATAAAATGTTTAATAAGAATTAAATTAAAGGTATTAAAATAAAAATTATGAGCATGAATTATTTTAAAATATTTATAAGTTTGATGACTAATTTAAAAAAAATTATAAGAATTAAATTGTAAATAAATATAAACTATAAAGATCAAAATTTTAATTTAATTTATAACTTTTTTAATACAAGCAAAATATAAATTTACAGAAATGTTTCTAGCACATGAACATGTGCACAGGAACTTCACGGTGAAACATGAGTCTTTAGATGTGAGAAAAAAAATAAATTTGTCATGGACACTTGTTAAAAATCTAAAATAAAAAGCTTTTCATAAAAAATAGAATATTTAATATATTAGAAATTAAAAAAGTTATAAAACTTCTTGATTTTGATTTCTTAATTTCTTATCAAGTACGTTGTTAGTAAAACCAAAAAAATAAATGAGAGAAAAAGATAAATAGAAGTGAATGATTGTTATAGAATTTGTGTAAAACTTGTAATATGCTTTATTTGTGTAAATATCATAACTCAAGAAAAAAAAAGGAATTGTGAGATGCTATAAAATTAAAATAGTCAGGGATACAAATGGCATGACACTTTTTTTTAGGGGTATGGAGTTTGACTGGATTATTTAGTGTTGTAAAATAAATAAGATATTGCATATCAAAGGAGAGGCAAAACAAAAAGAAGAGGGGTTTGAAAAAATGACTAGTATATCTAAATAAATTGATCAACTCCAAGTTGTGATATTACGTTAAAAAGGAAGCATCAACAAAAAAGAAAAAACCCAAAAAATATTGTTGAAGACATTCCTATGACAAAAAGAAGTGAATGATTGTTATAGATTTTGTGTAAAACTTGTAATATGCTTTATTTGTGTAAATATATCATAACTCAAGAAAAAAAAAAGGAATTGTGAGATGCTATAAAATAAAAATTGTCAAGGGATACAAATGGCATGACAATTTTTTTTAGGGTTATGGAGTTTGACTGGATTATTTAGTATTGTAAAATAAATAAGATCTTGCATATCAAACGAGAGGCAAAACAAAAAGAATAGAAGTTTGAGAAAATGACTAGTATATCTAAATAAATTGAGCAACTTCAATTTGTGATATTACATTAAAAAAGAAGCATCAACAAAAAAGAAAAAAACCCAAAAAATATTATTGAAGACATTCCTATAACGAATAGGCAACCTCAATTTAGGCAAACAATTGAATAAGAAATCACCAAATGTAAGGCATAAACATATCACTTTTAGTCTCAAGTCAAGGAGAATGAGACATTTATCAAATTTACTAGTTGAAAAAGTAAGAGATGAAACCACATCTTTTAATCACTCGAAACTTCTCAAGAGTCATAAAGTTTCTGTTACTCAATGTAATGGAACTCTGTTACATTTTAACTTAATAGGAAAAGGATATATAAGATATATATTGTGGCATGCCATTTCAAAGAGCATATACAAAACAAGAGATTAAGGTAGGTGACGACGATAAACATGAAAGAGGTAACCAAAAACACACTACTAGTTATATCGAGAGGTAGAGAATATGCCAAGATAGTTTGTTCCCTCAGCCAATTTGTTTTTGTTTAAGGATAAAAAAGTAATTCTATAATTATATTAATAAAATAAAAATCCATTTCATCACATACCCCTCAATTTGGAGGGGAACAAAAATTAAGATATGGAGTAGTATGAGATAGAATGTATCCCACTTATTTCATTTCATTTCATCATTAGTTAAAAAATTCAAACAATAGAATCATATCTCATTCCATCACTTAACACAAATCCAAATAAATTTTTAATGGCAAAATTAACAAAAGTGATTTCTTAATAATTAAAATGAGATTCCTGATATGATTGTCGGTGATAGACTTAATGTAATATGAAACGTAAATTTTAACAATTATTTGACGAATAAATTATCATTTTAAAAATTTTAAAAAGTTCTAAATTAAGTTAAATGTAAAAAGTCACCTCATATCTGTTATAATTATAATGAGTTTGTTGTTATCATTATCAATATGACAAAGTTACATTGTTAACCTAAACAAATTTTAATATAATTATTTAGTAAAAAAATATAAAACTTGTGCCTTTTTTTGCTCTAATGGGATTCACTATTTTTTTTTAATGTCCAATTCTAGCTCATGTATTATTCAAAGAATCAGAAAGCAAAAGTTCAGCAATACAATCAGGGGGGTCCTCAAGCCAAATACCAAGATCATCATCCTTGGCAAGATGAGCTAAATGATCAGCCACCTTATTACATGAGCGAGGAATAAAACTAAAGCGAGTAAACCATGATGCAATTACATGAATATCATTTAAAATAGTACCATTAAAAGAGATCTTGATCACTGCCACCAATAACTTCATAGACTTGTTTTGCATCTCCTTCAAGCCAAATGTTATTGAAGCCAAGTTCCAAAGCAAAGCATAGACCTTTTGCTGCCAGAAGTTCACCACGAAGGGAATCAACATGCCCAGTATATTTCCTTGCTTTAGCAGCCAGGAATTCTCCATCCCAATTTTGAATTACAATTCCAACTCCATAAGCATGCTTAGCAGAGAAGATAGCAACATCTACATTCACTTTATAGATATTAAAATCTGGTTTCACCCACCTGGCCACACTGGAACGAATTTGAGTAGGAGAGCTATCATGACTCCTTGCAGATTTAAAGGATCGAAGCTGTAATTTTGCATTGACAGGAACCAAAGCCACAGGGGTAACAGACTTGCCTTTCCAAGTATCAATCCTTTCATTCCAAACAAATGCCCAAACCATAGCAAGTAATTCCAAATCATCCTGATCCATATTTAAAAACTAGTGCTGGATATATGACAGCCACCATTCAAGATTTTGAAAGTTACCATGCAAAGGAAGGGCCAATTAGCAACAATGAAGAGATTCCAGCACATAATTACATTCTAAAAAAACATGCCAGACTAGCTCAGAACTAGCATCACATAAATAGTAGCCATCACCAATAGGAACACCTTTGTTGATAAGCTATATGCACGAATACGAGTACGAGTATTTGATAAGATACGAGTATGATATGTAGACAACTTTTGTTAAAAAATTAAACTAACATTTATCAAATATCCGAGTATTTGGTACGAATATGGGTACATATCCGACACGGGTGTACTCGTGCTTTGTAGTTGATAAGTCTTTTACCAGTTGGAAGCAAATCTCTTCAGGCTCTCCAGAAAAATATTTTTGTTTTTGGGGGAATCTCCAATCTCCATACTTTTTTCCATAGCTCCTTGAACTGCATCAGGAAGTTCCAAGAATGGTTAGGAGCTATATTCAGATTTGGTGAGAGCCGAATCTTATTATTCCACATCACCTTATATCAGCTCTTAACGGATTACACACCATTTTTCTCACGGAACCAGCACAAAGAATCAGGTTGATTACCCAATGAAAAAGGAATCTGCCTACTAGCATTGAAAATGTCTGGATCAAAAGTATTCTGTAACATATCCTCATTCCACCGTTTTGATCCATGGAGAATCAATTGGGAAACCACCTCAACATTCAGATCCACACCTTGAGGAGATTCTATTTTAAAATTCGGAAGATTGGGAATCCATGGATCCTTCCAAATCTCAATCGAAGTACCATCCCCAACTCTTCATAAAGAACCAGTTTCCAAGACCTTTCTACCTTCAAGAAGACTCCTCCAAGTATAAGAAGGATTTGAACCTGAATCAGCAATCATGAAATTACTGATTTGGAAATATTTAGCTCCCAGAATTCTTGAAACTAAAGTATCAAGAAATTTCATGTTCCTCCAACCTTGCTTAACAAGCATAGCAAGATTAAAAGTATGAAAGTCCCTAAAGCCCATACCTCCCATTTCTTTTGGCCAACACAGTTGTTCCCAACCAATCCAGTGAATCTTCTATGCATCTGTCTGGTCTCCCCACCAAAATTTACTCATCGTACTACCAAGCTCCTGACATAAGGATAGAGAGATTTTAAAACAAGCCATGGAATAGGTAGGAATTGCCTGAGCTACAGCTTTAATAAGCACCTCTTTTCCTCCCTTAGATAACAACTTCTCTTTCTAATTATGAATTCTCTTCCAAACTCTATCCTTCAACGATTGAAAGGCATAATTTTTGGAGCTTCCAACCATTGATGGAAGACCCATGTACTTCTATAAAAAAACCACTGACTGGATATTACAAGCTTGACATATCTGAGCTTTAGTAGTTGCAAGTGTATTTAAGCTAAAAAAAATAGATGACTTATCAAAGTTAATACACTGACCTGATGCTTCTCCATATAATCTAAGAACATTCACAATTGTTGTACAATCCTCCATAGATGCTTTAGAGAATATCAGGCTGTCATCAGCAAAGAACAAATGAGACACCCTTGGAGCAGCTCGACAAACTCTAACACCAGAAAATTCATTAAAATCCTCTGGTCGTTGAGGCATCGAAGAGAAACCCTCAGCACAAATAACAAACAGATATGGAGAAAGCAGATCACCTTATCTCAACTCCCTTTGTGGCATAAATTTATCCTTAGGAAATCCATTCAAAAGCATTGAATAAGACACAAAAGAGACACAACTCATCACCAGACCAATCCATCTTTCATAAAAGCCAAGTTTCCGCATCATTGTCTCTAAAAAGACCCATTCCACTGTATCAGAAGCTTTGCTCATGTCCAACTTCATTGCAAGATAGCTCTCCCTACTATATCTCTTGGCCTTTAGAGCATGTACCAGTTCATAAGCACTCAGGACATTATTTGTGATATGTCTTTTATGTATAAACGCACTCTGAGATTTTGATATAGTACGGAGGAAAATAATCTTCAATCCAATAGTCATAGCCTTGCTAATTATTTTGTATAACATATTGCATAGGGAAATTGGTCTAAAGTGAGACATGTATTGGGGTGAAGGAAAATTTTGGATTGACACAATATTAGTAGAATTAATATCCTCCAAGGACTCACCTCCATTTAAGAAATTCAATGCAGGGGTCACATCTTGTCCAACCACATGCCAATTTTTTTTTAAAAAGAGAGCCTCATACCATTTAGACCTGGGCCCTTCGTAGGACCCATTTGGAAAAAGGCCTCCCTAATCTCCATTGCATTGAAAGGCATAGATAGGAACTCGTTCATATCATCTGACACTTTGCTCTGAACTCCAAGTAGTGCAGTATCAATTAGAAAAATTGAATTCTATAATGGAGCTAAAATTGATATACAAAAATTGAATTATATATCATTTTTAACTTGATATATAAAAAATTTCATTCTTCACTCAAAGTTTATGAATTCTCTCATTTCTTCCTTTTCTAGTTTCTATCATATTTTCCAGTAATAAGAGCTAAAATTGAATTCGAAAAGTATCAATTAGACTAAAATTTTCTTCACAAAAGTCTTACATAGTTAAAAATGAATGACTGAAATTTTCTCATTCTCATTTTCCACTACTCATTTGGTTTGCTGTGAAGTTTCAGTAAATCAATAATTTATGTAACTAGTATATTTTCCATTGGATTTTAGTCAGCAAATTAAAAAGGAGCACCTTTTGGGAAGAAAACGTCCAATCTGTCCATATCCATTTTGTACCCACGTATTCTATCATAATAGTGAGGAATGCCTGCAATTTTTTTAATATTCCATTAGCACCCCACCTATGCCATCATAATAACGAGGAATACCCACAACAATGTTATCATCTCACCCAACCTTGCTCGTTCCTCTTCACCTTCCCTCCCATTCATTTTCGTTAAACCCTATAACAAATCACTCTACACTCTACACTCTGCACTCTGCACTCTGCAGCAACAACACTCTATCACACGACGTCGTCTCATAGGGAACCATGAACCCCTCCACCCTCACCCCTTCCCCTTCTTCTTCCCACACCCACCGTTCCCTTCTTCTACCCTCTCCCTTCCACAACCCCATCTTCACCCAACGACGCCGTTTCCGGGTCTCCCTCCCTCGTTGCTCGTTGTCGCCGTCCTTTTCCTCCGATGACCACCCTGTCTCTTCGTCGCCGGCGCCTCCGCCGCGAGCCCCGAAGGAGCTCAAGGGAATTGAGCTTTTCGTCGACAAGTTGTCGCCGCCGGCTAGGCTTGCCACCTCCGCCATCATTGTCGCCGGTGCCGTGGCCGCCGGCTACGGCCTGGGGTCCCGGTTTGGCGGTAGCCGAACCACCGCACTTGGTGGCGCCGTGGCTCTCGGTGCTGCCGGCGGTGCCGCCGTGTACGCTTTGAACGCGGCTGCTCCGCAAGTTGCAGCCGTGAATTTGCACAATTACGTGGCCGGGTTCGACGACCCTGCGAAGTTGAAGAAGGAAGACGTTGAAGCCATTGCGAACAAGTTAGTCTCAATTGCTATTAACCGTTCCTTTTTCTTCAATTAAATTTGTTTTAACTTCTTGTTGTAAGATTTTGTTGCTGCTAGAAATGGTTGATTTGAAATTGGGTGATTTTTCAGGTATGGTGTGAACAAGCAAGATGAGGCCTTTAAAGCTGAGATTTGTGATATATATTCCGAGTGAGTGACAAATGTTTTTTTTTAAAAAAAAAAAAATTGTATTGAGTTGTTAGCATGCGTGTATAATGAGTTATGATTTGGATATTTAACTTCTGCATTGAAATTGAATGATGAATTTGCTTTTTAACTTGTTGTTTAGTTTTGTATCTTCTGTGCTTCCTCCTGGTGGTGAGGAACTTAAAGGTGATGAGGTTGATAGGATCATCAATTTCAAGAATTCTTTAGGAATTGATGACCCTGATGCAGCTGCTATGCATATGGAGGTATTTTTGTGTTAATTGTGCACATACCTTTGTGATTGAGTGTATTTATTGTCAGGAGTGAAAGCAGTTCTATGTCTTACTGGTTTGGTGCTTGTTGACTTCTCCAGATTGGTAGGAAATTTTTCAGGCAAAGGCTGGAAGTTGGGGATCGTGATGCTAATATTGAGCAACGCCGGGTAAGTCAGTTATACTATTATCTTAACCGGTACATGGGAGTACCTTCAGTGCTTTAAATGAATACTTGGAGCTTGACCATTGTTACTGAGTCTCCAGTGCAGGCGTTTCAAAAGTTGATATATGTGTCAAACCTTGTATTTGGAGAAGCATCATCTTTCCTTCTACCTTGGAAGCGTGTTTTCAAGGTCACTGATTCCCAGGTATTTATTACTTATTTGTCAATTGGCATGCCTGGCCTGTCCCTGTGTAATGTGAGTTGTATTTGTAAATTGTAATATGCAATTAGGTTAGGAGTCTAGGTCCTCTAGGAGCATAGTTGTATGATTGTGTATACTGTAGAGGTATTTACCTGAAAAAGAAGAACTAATTTACTGCATGGTTTTGCCATGTTTGTTAACAGTGACATACTGAATGGATATGGTCTCATTTCTTATAATTTTCCTCATTTTTATTTTCTTTAGTTGTCTTAGTATTTTCGTTGTTTTTCATTTGAATAGTTTTCAATAATCTATTTACCAGGTTGAAGTAGCTATACGTGACAATGCCCAGCGGTTGTATGCTTCCAAGCTGAAATCAGTTGGCAGAGGTAATTGTGTAATGCACCTAGGCCTTTATTTAGGTTTTGCTTGTTAATGAGAAGATAGTTTGGTACACTTTTAATTGGCATCAGTCCAATGTATAATAATGACGAGAAATTATTGCAAATTATATTCTTATTTTGTTAATTGTGCATGCATTTATCTTAGAAAATAAAGCCTTAAAAATTCTGGTTGTATTCATCTGATATGCTGGAGTTTATTCTGTAATTCTCTAAAATTACTGTTGTCCAAGCTAACAAATTCATTATATAGCAATTTTTAGAAATTGTGAACTGGATTTGCTTCCTTACGTGCTAACCAATAATTTCTTTCCAGATATTGATGCAGGACAACTTGTTACACTTAGAGAAGCACAATGTTTATATCGCCTTTCTGATGAGGTGCATTTTCTTCACTTCTTCTTTCATAACTTTCAACTTCTTCTATGGGGTAAACCCCTTGCCAGCAAAGAGTTCCTTGGTGTAGTGTAATCTATTTATTTATTAAAAGGAAATTTTCCTTTGAAGCTTGCTGAGAACTTGTTTAAAGAGCGTGCAAGGAAATTGGTTGAGGAAAATATTTCAGTGGCGCTTGGTGTACTTAAATCTCGCACAAGAGCAGGGTAAGATTCCTATTTCTCAAAAAAGTGTATCTTATAGTCATGTTCTTAAGTGCCCAATGTAATAATGTTGATGGCTTTCCCAACTTCAAATATTCTATTCTTTGAGGGATTTGGTCATTGCGGGTTTTCATTAATGATTGCGCCTGCCTAGCATGTTAATCTCCCCAAAGATGCTTCCTTGTTAATTTTTGAATTCTGGACATGCTTTTCCTTGCCATTTGTTTCGTTAGTGGTACTGTTTATTCCTTTATTTCTTAATTTTTTGCGAATGTAAGCAATTTGCAAATGTAGATTTGGTGCCTTCTAATCAACTTAAGTTTTTCAGTCCTGGAGTTAGCCAAGCAGTTGAGGAGCTTGATAGGATATTGACATTCAATAATTTACTCGTCTCATTTAAGAATCATCCTGATGTAGATCGCTTTGCCCGTGGTGTTGGGCCAGTTTCTTTATTGGGTAAGATTCCTGACTGAGTCTCTGTTTTTGTTTTTGTTCTGTTCTAGTTTTGAATCTAAATTCTTGAAGTTGACTTTAATTCATCTTCGGCATAGGTGGTGAGTATGGTGATGACAGAAAGATAGAGGACTTGAAACTCCTTTACAGGGCATATGTTTCAGATGCTTTGTCTGGTGGGCGCATGGAAGATTATAAGGTAAATGGCCATGACATTCAAATATAAACCATGAACTTGTTAACATGTCTTTTCTCAATAAACTAAGAAGTTTTGAAGTTAAGTTTGGGTTAGTGTTTTCCTGAGGTATGATTTGATTGAATAATTTATTTTCTAAAAAAATTGTATGGGAGAGTATGCAGAGGCTATTTATATTTGGACAAGCTGAATGGAATTATAGTTGGCTATGTATTGGTGCTCCAGGCTTTCTTATAATCTTAACTTCCAATTTGGCTTCCAACACTTCGCTTGGGTGCAACTGTGGATTCAAGTATTAATATAGACTGAAGCCATGCTGTTTAGCCTTCCTGGTCTTTCTTTGTTGTCTATTATGTGTTATCTTTCTCCTTGACTTAGTACCAAAGCCTGATGAAACAGGTTGTTTAGTACATGCTATCAAATCCTTGTTGCCCTTAATCTCATTATAAATATTTCAATTTAAAGTAGTAATTATTTTCAGTACAAGGTAGTTGTTTACCGTGTTTCAAGCCTACTGGATTTTTGCTTGAGGGGGCATTTTAGTGTTATAAAACAATTGTTGGCTCATTGCTTAACACTAACAACTTAGATCCTGTTTGGTTTAGATTTTAGTTGAATTGATTTTAAAAGAAGTGAAGTTGAAAGAACTGATGTGTGTTTGGAAATTATATTTTAAAAGTAAGTTTAGAAGAATTGATTTCGTTTGGATGGTATAAAAAAGAAACACTTTTACAAATAAAATTACTAGAAAGGACATTAAAGACTATACTTTAAATTTTAAAGTAATATATATTATACTTTTTGGTAAAAGTCAAATGATTCCTTGGCAGCATTTATTTCGACGTGAATTGTTGCTGCCATAAGAATCAATTTTATCTGCCGTAAACTCACGTTTATTAACCAGGTAAACAAACCAAACATGATGGCTACTGTGCAAATCAATTTTAACTATCACAAATGGATATTTACGGCATCTAAAATCTAAAATAAACACACACTTCAGCTTATAGGTCAGGTAGTTTGTTGACTGCTCAGATGTACAAGCATAAGAGTCCCCCTTGAATGTAGTTACATTCATTCACTTGTTTTGCTTTCACGAATCCGCATTCAGGTAAGCAAAGACACGCAACTATGTGCTGAAAGCCATGATATCCATCACTATAAAAAGTTGTTATTGATATAAGATATGAAACTTGACCTGTAGAAACACTCATTTTTTAATATGAAGATTTTTTTAAATATATTTATATTTCATTTCAGCTTGCTGCACTAAATCAGTTAAGAAATATATTTGGGTTGGGTAAACGTGAAGCAGAGGCCATTTCACTTGATGTTACATCCAAGGTATACCGTAAACGACTTGCAAAGGCTGTTTCGGATGGTGAGTTAGAAATGGCAGATAGCAAAGCAAAATTCCTTCAAAATCTATGTGATGAATTGCATTTTGATCCACTAAAGGCCAGTGAACTTCATGAAGGTAAAACCTGTTCTCTAACATCCTTTGTCATGTTTACAGTTAGTTGGAATTTTACCATATGTAAAGCCTGGATTATTAAACACTTTATGATCTGTAAGTTTATATTTTTGTCTGATTCTTAATCTTAAGGTTGTAAACTTGTAATAATAATATTCAGTTATGTATCAGCTTTCTTAGTTGTTGTGACTTGTGATGGTTAACTTTTTACATGATGTGACTGTTGTTGTCTTTCTTTATGTTGTATTTACTTCATTACAACACAATCTAACAATAGTTTGTTATTTTAAGAAATTTATCGGCAAAAGCTTCAGCAATGTGTAGCTGATGGGGAGCTCAGTGAGGAGGATGTTGCTGCTTTGTTGAGGCTGCGTGTAATGCTCTGTATACCTCAACAGACTGTTGAAGCAGCTCACTCAGATATCTGTGGCAGTTTGTTTGAAAAGGTAATAATGTTTCTTTTTTCCTACCTAATTTGTTGGCAATTCATAGGAGTCAAATTACATTTTCCTGCAATGCAAAAGTACAATCAATACATCCATCATGACAAACTGATAATGTGACTTAGTCTCATTTATGGTGCGTCCACAGTGGTTGTTAACATGTCAAGTAGAGTGGTTTGTTGTTTGTAGGAGGCAGAAGGGGGTTTTCTTCAGGGCATTGTTGTTTTTGACCATCCATTTCTTGTTTGAGGATGTGTTTTGGCTCTGGAGGTTCTTCCTTCTCTTTGCCAAACTCTTTCTACTTCCTATTTGAATATTGGTAGAATGAGATGTACCATTTAATGTGGTGATGAAACTCTCATTTACTAGTAGCCTGGAGATGGAGACCCGGAATCTATCTCCAGCATTTTCTGTCTTATACTTAGGATACTTATGCTGTCAGTGTCTGCACATGATAGAATTTGTCAATAATTTGTAGAAATGTGTGTCATTTGGAATTGTTAGTCTGAAATTCTTGAAATTTATTTAGATTACATCGTTTCACTTTGTAGATCTGTATCTACTTACTATAAAATCTGTGTTGGTTTTGACTATCTTACATCCAAGCTGTACAAGAAGCCTAGAACACTTAATTTATAGTTAGTTGATGATATTGATATGTGAAGAAATGGGGTTATTTTTTTTATTTTGCTGTGTCATGAGGTATGTTTCAATCTCTGCCAGACATATTGAAATTTTTGTTTTGAGTTGTCACTAATTCATGCGTCTTCTTTAATAGATTGTCAAGGATGCAATTGCATCAGGGGTTGATGGATATGATGCTGATGTCAAGAAATCAGTAAGAAAAGCAGCGCATGGCTTGCGACTTACCAGGGAGATTGCTATGTCTATTGCAAGCAAGGCAGTGAGTATCCATTTGTCAGGAAATTTGATGCTCATTTATGAGGATATGAATAGGCTTAACTTCTGCAATGCTGTTTTTATGACATTACAGGTAAGGAAGATCTTTATTATTTACATAAAACGTGCACGAGCAGCTGGAAATCGTACAGAGTCTGCAAAAGAACTGAAGAAGATGATAGCTTTCAACACCTTGGTTGTGACTGAGTTGGTGGAGGACATTAAAGGGGAGTCAGCTGATGTTTCAACTGAAGAACCTGTGAAGGAGGACATCTCACAAACTGAAGATGAAGAATGGGATTCACTTCAGACAATTAAGAAAATAAGACCAAATAAAGAACTTGTAGCAAAGTTGGGAAGGCCTGGTCAGACAGAAATTACTCTTAAAGATGACCTTCCGGAAAGGGATAGGACTGATCTTTACAAGACATACTTGCTTTTCTGTCTAACTGGTGAAGTGACAAGGGTTCCATTTGGTGCTCAGATAACTACAAAGAAAGATGATTCAGAGTATGTTCTTTTAAATCAGCTTGGTGGGATCCTGGGATTGAGTGGTAAAGAAATAGTGGAAGTACATAGGAGTCTAGCTGAGCAAGCTTTTAGGCAACAAGCTGAGGTAATTTTAGCTGATGGACAGTTGACAAAGGCCAGGGTGGAGCAGCTTAATAACCTGCAGAAGCAAGTAGGCTTACCTCAAGAATATGCTCAGAAAATAATCAAGAGTATAACTACTACAAAAATGTCAGCTGCCATTGAAACTGCTGTAACTCAAGGGAGGCTCAGTCTTAAGCAGATAAGGGAACTTAAGGAAGCCAGTGTTGATTTAGACAGTATGGTATCTGAGAACTTGAGAGAAACCCTCTTCAAAAAAACTGTTGATGATATTTTCTCATCGGGTACTGGAGAGTTTGATGAGGAGGAAGTATATGAAAAAATCCCATCAGATCTCAACATTAATAAAGAGAAAGCAAGAGGTGTTGTTCGTGAGCTTGCAAAAAGTAGATTATCTAACTCACTCATTCAGGCCGTGGCACTATTAAGACAGAGAAATCGCGAGGGAGTGGTAAGTAATTTTCTAAAGCTTCATGTTCACTTATTCTGAAAGATTTCTAGATTTGTTGTGGATAGCCAGGTGTGATTGCTTCTCGCCTTTTGTACAGGTTTCTTCCCTCAATGACTTGCTGGCTTGTGACAAAGCAGTACCCTCGCAGCAACTTTCATGGGAAGTACCTGAGGAGCTTGCTGATCTATACACTATATATTTGAAGAGTGATCCAACTCCTGAGAAATTGTCTCGTTTGCAGTATCTGTTGGGCATAAATGATTCCACTGCTGCTGCTCTTCGGGAGAGGGGAGATAGATTACTTAATATTACTGCGGAGGAAGAGAAGTTTGTATTCTAGTGTTGTAATAAAATGTTTGGCATTAGGCATATTGGAGAGGTCACAAGCCCCACCAGTCTGCCATTTTTTGCCATTTTGTTTTACGGTGAAAGAGAAAAGAATATCATGATATATGATTCTTGAAATAGAAAAGAGTGCAGTGTTAGACGTTGAGATCTCAGATAACCATTGTATTGTGACAGTTGAATTAATCATTTGCTGTTTTGTATGAATGAAAAATGGAGTTGTATTACTCTTACAGACAAATTTCAGATAACCATTGTATTGTATTGAGACAAATATCTTAGCATCAATGGCCAGCTACATTTTGTGCTTTGTGAGAGTTGAGTTTTGTGAAACAGTCAATTCCCATGACGAAGTAATTTCATTTCTTAGTAGCTTATTCGTTAAAATAAAACTTGTTGCTCTTGTTCGACTTTAGTTTTGATGCATGAGGTTACTAGAATGTGCGATCCATTTCCCCCACTCGAAGCTCGTTGGATTATGGAAACAGCGATATGCGATAAAGAGGACAAAGTAATTTTGAAAATTTTGTAAGCGCAATTTCTGTCTTTAGTTAAATTTTTTTTTTAAGTTATCGTGTATTTATTAAATGATTAGGATTCTCTCTTATTATTAGAATAATAAGATTTTTTCTTCTTGTTAGAATAATATAAGAGGATTTTGTTAGAGAAACTCAATCTATTTGAAATAAAATCAATAGACTCTAACTTATCATGATGATTCTTTGTGTAACAAATTTTGTATCTATTTATTTCCAACAGAATGGTGCTGTAACACTGGAGGATTTTTACCCTATATTAAATACATCAACGTTGCACCAAAAAAAAAAAATACATCATAGACAGTATCTTACCTGTTTCTATAAAAACGAATACAGAACAGTAGAACATTAACAATTATATCATGTTTATAAAAATAAAAGATTTGGCACCTCAAAGTGTAAGTAAAAAAACTACCTGGCCTAACCTTACACCCTTTATTTATTGTGATCTTGCTACGATAGAGATAAACGATAGCGAATTATAAAGCGAAGTCGCCGTGGTTACGTGTTTATAAATCTCCTCCCAAAAAAAAAGTAACAATTATATCCTAGTCACACTGGCATTTTTTTATGACATATTTTGCCACATGGAAAAGAGAAAAGGGAATAATGTAGTCAAATTTGTGCTATAGGGGGTCAAAACGGTATAGAATCCACCAACCCAATATTAATCACCTCACCAGTTGATACTAGTTTTGGTAATTGATAGCTGCCTGCCACTGAAAATGCCAAAGTGACAACAAATACTACACCTTGTTGGATTGACTATTGCAGAAGAGAACCATTTATTGTTTTCAAAACCAGGGGATACTTACAAATCATATCAGGTTAATTCTTCATTTTTTAATATTTATATATTGGGGTTAAACAAAAAAATTTCATTGAAGTACTCCAAGCAACCATGGCCACTTGAATTGTATAGGTGGAAGGAACACTTGTGATCATTCTCAAATTATTAATAGTAAAACTGTAAATAGCATATATATTATTGATAATAAATATAGGAGAAGGTGAAAAAGTTGAGAGAAATTATATTGATTTAGTTACTTTTGGCTTGTTAGTTAATTAATGTTTGGGAAAAAAGTCGAAATTTAAATCGTTAGCTTTTGCATTTATTTAATTGAGATATATATGAATGTGAATATAAATATAAAAGAAGGATGTAAATTAGTTATATAATTATATCCTGATATCCTAGTTTATACACTAGTATATAAAGTTTGTCAATTTAAATAGTTAATGTCCAAAAATCCACAAATATAATTTTCATGGGATACAATGATATTCTATCCAGTATTAACAAAAATAATATATTCTCACTATTTCTGCTTCACATTTTATAATATTGAAAAATATTAATAGTGAGATAAATATGGTATTTGCTTTCATATTTCATTTCCATTTGGTAATCTATGTATCTCTAACCGTAATAATTTAATACATGCATGCATTCATTTCTACATTTTGTTTTAGTTCTCGTATTATTATATTTCACCGAGTCGACTATAAATTGTGGGCCTACTTACATAAAAGTTAATGACACATTTTTTTTATCTCTCTTTTTTACTTTCTTTTGATTGAATCTTTTGCTTGAAAGTAGCAACTTGAAACTCCTGTACGTACGTATAGTTTGCACAGATGCATTTTAAAAGAATGTAGTGGGGTGTTAGCGTAGTGAGTCAATGACTAGTGGAATAAGTAGGTATTATTGCATAACACAAAGGATAGATGGTGGGCTTCACTTAAGACGTTCAATATGCTCGTGACACAAGGTGTCCCTCATGTGATGTCAATGAAATGTGTATATGCTGCTAACTGCTAATTATGTGCTAATTAGTTAAGGTTATCTCCATCTCTTGATTTAGAACTGACTTAAGTATGGCACAATTTTCACCTGCTTAGTTCCGCTCACAAACCATGTTCGAATATACGCCGTTTACTTTGGGAAATTATTATTAACATCATCATCATTTTGATATGTAGATAGTAGACACTTAGAAGTCGTAGTAGTTGAAAACAATGTTCTGAGGTTCGGCGGATTTGCAGAACTTGGTTTTCAAGTTTCTCAAATAATTTTGTTGACTAGTTAGATTCCTTTTATCGCATGTTCACACTCCAAACTACCCTAATTTATTATCAAATGAAAGCATCACGAGCCCTTTTGTTAATTAACAAACAAATGTTATATATGAGTCAAATGGATTTTAAAATGAAAGCTTCTTCTTTTCTTTCTTTTTAAGGAAAATAAAAGCTTCTTTGGAGTAATAGAATACTTTTAGTAGCCCAATTTATGTTACTTATCATCAGCAAGTGTTCCATTGGACACATGTTAAGAAATAAAAAAAAAAAATATTAAATAAAAAGTAGAAAAATATTTAATGTATTAAAAATTTTAAAAATGCTTATGACATTTTTAAGTAATTAGAATTATTTAATGAAAAATAATAAATATTATTTTATATTAACAAAACTTATATATATATATATATATATATATATATATATATATATATATATATATCTTTTAAAAAAATTATTTCTTATTTTAACTGTCTTTGTAGAAAATTAATAAATTATTAATTAATTTTGTCATTAATAAGTGAGAGAAAATATCAATAAAGTTATAATTTGAGTATTGTAATAAAGAATAATTTAGTTGAATATAATTATTTTTGCTTATAATCAAAGTTATGTAATGACCTTTTTAATTTATATGCAACAATTTTAAAAGACATATAAAAGTAGATAAAGGAAGTAAACTTAGTCCTTTAAAAATATAATAGACATCACATCCTTCACATATAAATACTTCAAATTGGTCATTAAAATGACATTAGATTGTTTTGAATGAGTGATGACATTAACTATCATTAAAAGAACACATGACCTACTACCTAAGGTTTTAGGAGCCTTACATTCTACATAAACACACATTTAGAAGTATTTTAAGTATATTTTCTTTCTCTATTTACACTCTTACTTTTATTTAGTTCTAAAATTGATTTGAGCATCAAAATATCTATACAAATACCCCACATCGCCTTGAACTGGTGAACTGTCATTACCAACCGACGTGAAGCTCTCTAGTGAGATCAAACTGTCCCAATACTGCCCCTCGGATATCGAAACATATTTGATACAATTCATAAATGAAAAGCCAATTAATGTTGTGTATATTTTTGAAAGACCAAAACGAGTGGTTGCCCTTGCTTTGTGTGTGTGTGTGTTTTTTTTTTTTTTTGGGGGGGGGGGGGGGGGATTCTATATTTTTGAAAGACCAAAACGAGTGGTTGCCCTTGCTTTGTGTGTGTGTGTGTGTTTTTTTTTTGGGGGGGGGTCATATGAAATAGAAAATTCTATACACACAACTATCTCTGTAAGTGAGATGAAAAAAAAAAGTGTAAAATTCTTGAATTGAATGTGGATCTTTAAGAAAAAACATTTGACATACTGCACATAAAAAATTCTCTAGCATATAAAATGTTATTTATATAGCATCACTATATAAAAATTTAAATAACGAAGTTTATTTTTTATAATAACAAAATCACGTAGACTTAACTCAGGAATTTCGATGGGTCAAGTCCACGTCAAAAAAAAAAAAAGATCTTCAAGTTCTTCAAAAAATGAAAAATGAAAAATTTTTAAGTCCTAGTACCACTTTGATTCCTAATTCATAGAAAACGAAAACATACAACCCACTGTATTAAACAATATATCTCTTCAACAATAAAACACTAGCTTCTCGCATCATTTTAATAATCAGTTGTATAACCTAGATTCGTCGAATATAAGTATAAAAGCATTTGTGACAACTTTGGTGAGTCAAAACTCATATTACCTCTCCAATCTAAAGTTAAAATTAATGGCTACTTTATATGAATATTTTTCATGCATATAAAATTTAACCTTAATTCTTAAATAGGTCATTAATTTGAGATATTATAATAAATATATCATTTAAGAACAATATTAATATCATATATCTTAACCTTAGTACTAAGGTAAAATCAAACTTTAACACGACATTGAATCAGGTTATAATTAATGAAAGCAAATGACCTGATAGAACTTATAACCTAATCCGCATTTGGCCATAACTAAAAGTCCAATCGTAAGATAGTGGAGGAAAAAGTTAAAGAATATTTGACTTTAACTCCAAGTTGGTAGCACTTATAACCACTCTTCATTCATGAAGATTAGGCTATCTCCCAAGCGTGCTGGACCGAGCTAGCTTCTGGAGATTGGAGTTCTAATAGTGTATGTCAATTGTCAAAGCACGGAACCAAATGTAAATAAGAATAGTAAAATATTAGATGTTATTGGTGCTACACACATGTATGGTTCGGTGGGAGAATTTTAATATATATGGACCACTTTTAGGGCGTTTTAAGAATGAATTAAATATAAATCAGTTATTGATTTATTATTAAAATAAAATAATAATTATAATTAAAATAAATAAATTTAATTAATAATACTTAAATTTACATATAAATTTAGTCATATCATTTTTTATGAATAATTATATATATAAAAAATTATAAATTTTAATTAATAATATTTATCTATATCAAGATTTATATATAAATATTATCATATAATAAAAGAAAGTAATTCATTTATAGAACACACTTCTCAAGTGTTCCGTAATAATCTTATCCTTGTTGGGTGTATTGTTTTCTTTCTATCAAATGTTTCCCGTGTTTAACTATTTTCTATAAAATGAATTTAATTACATAACAAGTGGATGTCTCCCCATTCTATAAATAACAAAGTAATGATTAGTACAGTAGTGTCTTGCCTTTTCGGTTAAAAAATTGTTTTTTTTACAGCTCAATTCAACATATGTAAGGGACATCATGTTGGATATAAGATTAGATATTCTCACACACACGATTCTACACATATATATATATATATATATATATATAAAAGTAGCATATAAAAGTGAATCTAACATTAGAATAAATATATCATATACAAATATAAGTAAAGTGTGTCGTCTTAATATTTTGTATTCTAAATATTATATTCTAAGTGTAATTATCCTTCATGTTTGACCAAAGTTCATCATAGAAATAGACAAATGCTCCATAGGGTCCAAAATGGAGCACGCATGCCTCACTATAAATAAAGCTTGAGGAGCAGTGTTTTCTTCACAAGTGCAAAGACACAAGCACAGTTAACTACGTGATTTACTCACTTCTCATCAGTGCTGGTGATCTCTCGTGTTTAACTTAGGCAATGGCTTTTCACTCACGTTGTCACAAAATTTGCTTCTCCATTTTGTTTTCCCTGTTTGCCATAACCTCTTCGCAGCTTACTTCAGATTGCTATGAAACAACATGCCCCAGAGCCCTCTCTATCATCAGATCTGCAGTATTCGGTGCAGTTGCCAAAGATCATCGCATGGGCGCGTCCTTGCTCCGTCTTCATTTCCATGATTGCTTTGTTAATGCACGTTTCTCTTCCTTCCTTCATCTCTCTAACTTTCATTCTCATGCATAAATAAATTAGATTACATATTTCGAAAATTTGGCCTGAGCATGCATTTATGTCTGATCAATGCTATTTATACGTCATTTTTATTACATCATTTTTACATTATTTTTGTCAAGTAATAAAACAAGATAAGCATATCTTTTAATACACAATTATTTTTTTCAAATAGGTATAGATGTAAGAAAAATGTAAAAATATAATGTGTATATATCTTTTCCCTTTATATCTCCTTTTCAAAATGTAATTTCAGAGAAAGCCAAATGGGAAGGATTTTTTTTTTTTAGCAAACTTACGAAATATTTACACAAAATTACCATGTTTTATTCTTTTATAGTAAATATTTTTGACAGAAGTTCTTTTTTCATAAATTATATATGCTGCTAGTAGTTTGATATTACGTACATTGTTTTCGTGATACATGTGTAATTACTCATGCACGTAATACGCTTCGTGTTTTCGGATCCAAACTGACTTGCTTAGAGTCCTTGATAACTATGAGTGCAATTTTAACTTTCAAACTGCTTTATCTGAGTGGAATAAAAAGAGAATTGTTTGGTGCAGTAGTTGTAAGTTAATTGAATTTAATTATAGCACGCATGGAAAAATAGCTAGATACAACTCTGTGGTGCCATGGTAGTGACTAGAGCACAAAATTGAATCTCTGCTTTAAACTCTTAGAATAGCTGTAAATTATTATTGGAGTTCATAGCTTACCAGTTACCATTTTTCATTGTCACGAAGAAAAGTTGATATGTTCAGTTTAACCAATATAAGATTTTTATACCTTCCTATTTACCTTTATATTGTTTTGGTTATTCAAGGGGATGCTTAAGCTCCCTAGAAAATAAGCTTAAAAGATGAGCTAAAAATCAAATATTTAATCACATCTTCGATTTTGCCACGGAAATAAAGTTAGGTAGCATGCGTCTCAATGCACATTAGAAGCATGAAGGATAGAAAATGTATCTTCATTGATTGTTAATTTGTTACGGATACAACTTGTAGGGATGTGATGGATCTGTTCTATTAGATGACACTTCGAGCTTTACTGGAGAGAAGTCAGCTGGTGCAAATGTGAATTCTCTGAGAGGTTTTGATGTAATTGATGACATTAAAACTCAAGTGGAGACTGCTTGTCCCGGAGTTGTTTCCTGTGCTGATATTCTAGCTATTGCTGCCCGTGATGCGGTAGTAACAGTAAGTTTAATAGCTAATACCATGATAGATATGATCCATATGAACAGATAAAATAAATTTATTTTTAAAGTGAATAAATAAAAATATATTTATTATTAATTTTTAATAAGTTAAGATTACGATATATTTAAAATTAAATTAAAAGTAGAAATATCCTTATTTACAAGACAAATTCATTTTTAAAGAATTTTTTCCTAAACAATATAATAGATGATTATATATATATTTGTTAGCTTAATAAGATCCACTAATCTTATAGAACATGTCTCTTGTAATCTATGGAATAGAAGCAACTTCTAGATATAAGCTATTTGAGAACTTTTGTCATACAGTCATATATTGACATTTTGATGCAGAAAATTCATATTTTAATTGTAGATATGATTAATTCAGAGCTTTAACTGACTAGTATTTTGGGTCTTCATTATTATCTCAGTTGGGAGGTCCATCATGGAATGTTGGGTTAGGCAGAAGAGATTCAACCACGGCTAGCAAAGATGCTGCCACTAAGGATATCCCATCCCCTCTAATGGATCTTAGTAACCTCACATCTGCTTTTGCAAAGAAGGGGTTTAACACCAAGGAGATGGTAGCCCTCGCAGGTAAATTAGAAGTACATAAAAATCGCTCTCCAATAATCAATGATTTTTACTGGTCTCTTTTAATTAATTAGCCTCATATAATTAAGCAGGATTATGTATTTATGTCAATATTACCACAGGTGAATCTTGTGTTATATAATGTATTTTTTTTTCTTGAAATTTTCATATATATAGGAGCTCATACAACGGGGCAAGCAAGATGTCAATTGTTCCGAGGCCGGATTTATAATGAAACCAACATTGAATCAAATTTTGCAACATCACTCAAGTCAAACTGTCCAAGCACTGGTGGTGACAGCAACCTTTCCCCACTTGATGTCACCACTAATGTGATTTTTGACAATGCTTACTTCAAGAATCTGGTCAACAAAAAAGGACTTCTACATTCAGATCAACAGCTCTTCAATGGTGGTTCTACGGACTCTCAGATCACTGCCTATAGCAACGACCCTGCAACTTTCTATGTAGACTTTGCTAGTGCCATGGTGAAGATGGGAAGCCTTAGCCCTTTAACAGGGAAAAGTGGCCAGATTCGTACTAACTGCCGCAAAGTTAACTAAAACTAGGAAAATATAAGATGAGCAAAACATGCTCATTTAATCACACTACTCTTATATGTATCATGGTATTCCCCAGTGTATGTCTAGTGATAATGATCTAAGAATCTGAAGTGTAATGTATTGTGGTCAGTCAGTAGCTCTTGTAGTGTTCTCTCAAGAAAGAGGGAAATAAAGGAAAGTGGTTTGGATTGAAATTATGTGGTTTGCTAAAGTCTTTTATCATCATCAGCAAGCAGAAAATTTCAACTGCATATAAATATACTAGTGTTATTTACTACCTTAACGCGTTACTTGTGCTTCAACTTTATATCATAAAATAATGCTAACTTTGGTAAGATAATCAGTCGAATCAAGGGGGAAAAAAACAAACAAACAAAAAAAATTGTGTTTTTCCACAGTACCGTTACATTTTCCCTGCAAGAAGGTGGATGTTTTTCTTTTGGTTCATCATTTTGTGCTGTACAGACAGAGGAAACTCTTTCTTTTCAAACCCTCCTCTCTTAGTGAAGAAATAATTTGATCACACATGTTCTTGCAAGTTGCAACCACTAGAAAGGAATGTTTACTAGCTAAATCAACTAGCAAATTTGAGATGATACATTTTTTTTTCTCCATAAATTTATCAAATATCGGATAGAAGGAGTGATGTTATTCTCACATCACTACACTATTTCATTCTCTGCCGCAACCATCTTACCAAAATCTTCCTAATAAATCACTGGTATGTAAGGATGGAAATAAGTCAAGTCATCCGTCATAACTTACGGCCTAACCTGCCTTAGAATTAATTTGGTTTGATATGTTAAATATATATATAATATAATATATTATTATAATAATTATACTTATTAATGTATTATAATTATAATAATAATATAATTATAATATTATTGTTGACTTATTTAAATACTTAAGTCTATTGACATATTTTAAAGCTTAGTTCCGTTAATTTATTTAAAAACTTTATTGTAAAATGTCTCTTCTTTTCTTTTTGAGTTGGCCCTAAAAAATTTTCTCCTATCTACTTCTCTTTTCTTCTTTCTCATCCATCGGAGGGGGTGGTTTAGTAATTTTTTTGGCCTTAATCACTCCTCTTATCCTTTTATCTAAATAAGTAGTTTTTCACATAGATCTGGTTTTTCTTTCTTGTTTTTCCGTGTTTTCGTGTCTTTTTGTTCGTCGTCTTGATGCGGCGTCGTTTGGTTTTCCGTCTTGGTGTGGTGGTTTCCCGTCTTGTTGCGGTGTTCGTTTGGTTGATTAATAAATTTTTAATAGATTCAATCAAGACTTGGGCGTCAACGTTACTGATCCGGGGCATGAGTATTCCTGGTCCACTTTGATTTTGTCACATTTGTAGGTATTTTGCCATGTTAATTAACTTGGTCTTGTGAGTTTGTTCTTTCATCCTTTTCGCTTTTAAGCGATCATTTGTGTTGTTCTCGGTGTATTTTATCAATTTGAGTGAATGAATATCTTTTTTAGTCAAAAAAAAAACTTTATTGTAAAGTAAACTTTTAAATAAATTTTTAAATTAAATCAATTTTTTTAAAAAATTATGTCATATTTTAAAAAATGACATATGACTCATAAACTAAGTTCAACCTTTACATTTGAGATATATGCTAGACTCATTTAAGACCGATCTTACATGACTTGTTTACACTCCAATTGACATGTAACATACTTTGACAAATAATCTCTACTAGATAAGAATTTTTTCTATCTGCGGCACGATTTTGTTGGAGAGTGTTTGTACACGTTATTTGTCTTTGTATCTTGCACTATCTCAAATAGTTATAGAATTCTTGATATGTATATTCTCTTCCGCTAATGATGGTTGAATTGACTGGTAAAATCGAAACTATTAGCTGTTGAAGCTTCCGGCATACTATTCACTATCAACTTTGTCTTTTCAACTGCTTGAACTTTAATAATGTCTCACCAACCCCTCACGGCGAGAGAAGCAGAAAGTGAAGTTTTGAGTGTGTTGTTGGTTGAGCTCGAAGAGGTTGCCTCACCCAAAGTAGCTAGTCAGGAACTGTTGTTACTTGTACAGTTTGGGATTGTCAAGAGAGTAGTTTGGGACTACTCTATAGCATGGTGTGCTGGGCTCATCAAGAGAATGTGTTGGGCATGCCGAGTGAATTTCTCGTGAAGATGAGAGTAGGGGACACAAGTGGCTGTGTAATGTATGATGTACACGAATGCGAAGTAGAGATGTGTGTTGAGAATATTTGAGAATGAGAATAAAAATGTGTATGTATTACATGGGAGTCCCAAGCAAAGCATAGATAGATTCTTATTTAAACATGATGTTAGTTGGGTGTACTAAGTTAATTAAGATTTTTTTTTATTAAAATTATTTTTTCTGTGTGTCGTGCAAGTTCTGTCCTGTGAGAAATTTTTACATAAATATGGTGTATTATAGTTAGGTGTACTAAGTCAATCAAGATTTAATATTTTCATATACTTTTGTGTCTTATAATTAATTTCATGATGCTTTATAAAAATATTAAGTCATGATTGTCTTAGTACACCCAACTGAATGCACTATGTTTAGGTAAGAATTTCTTCTATCCTGTTACCTCTTTTGTTAGTTTCTTTTTCCATTTTCTTTCTCTTAGGTTTTTTTTTTTTTTGTTTTTTTCTGTGCTCCCTCTCTTTCTCTCTCTTTCTCTTTCCTCACCAACCCAAACAAGTCCCAACATCTTTAATTTTAGTATTTTTTTCACCAAGCCACATGCATCTTACCATTTCACTAGCTTCTCTCTTAATTACTGCTTTCATAATTTTTTTTGGGAGAAATATGGCCTTCAAATTTTTTTTGGTAGAATTGCCTTCATAATTTTATTTTATGATTTTTTTAATTCCTTCTTTAGATTTATTTAAATTATAAGTTTATTATTTAATTTTTATTTAAAATTACTATTCTTTAAAATTATCAATTATTAGGTGGTGATTTTAAAATTCAACTTTTTACTAAAATTTACACATTTTAAGTATGAAAGGTATATTAATTGAAATGCATGACTATTTATTATTTTTAAAATATTTTATTATACAAAATTTTATTTATTTTAAAATTACAAATTATCTAATTTAAAATAAATTTGTAAAAAAATTACGTAAAATGTTTATATTTTTTACAATTTGTGAATTTCTTTTTTCATAATTTTACTTACATATTTAACTATATTTATATTTTTTATATTATCATTCAAAACATTGGTCGATGAAAAGAAATTGTTATTCATTATCATAATATCTCATTAATTTTTAATCTATTCATTATTTTTATTGTTAATTAATGTAGTTTTACTCTTTATATATTTATTCAAGACAGGACATTAAATCATTATATTATATAAAGTTAAAAAAAATTTCTGATGCAAAATAAACATTGTTATATGTAAGACTAAATTATAAGTGTTGTGCAAAAGTAATTTAAATTGTAATTTTAGTATTAACTTAAGGAATAATTATGTGTTTATTTTTTTATATAATAAAAATCACTAGAAGTTAACAAGAACGAATATACATAAAATCTTAAAAATAATTATATTATTTAAAAATACAAAATTAAAAAATACATAAAATAAAAACTAAAATATCCCATAAATTTTACGGGAGATTAGTTTATAATAAATTAAGGCCCCTAATTTATTCCTTCATCACTACTAATTAGTTAATTATAATTTAATTACTTTTAAAATTCACATTCTTTTTTCACTCTTTTTCACTTTTTCCCTCACATTCAAATTATTTTATTTTATTTTACTTTACCTTTTTATTGAGAAGCATTGAAGCAAAACCATTTCATTGAAGCACTATCACAAAGTATCTCTTTTGATATCGACATATTCATGTTCTATTATCCTAACATTCTATCATCATAATTTATATTTTTTATATATATATATATATATATATATATATATATATATATATATATATATATATATATATATAACGTATTTAGTTAGATAATTGTTTATTGTAAAATATAAAAGAGCGAATCTTGTCAATTATCATTAAATCTTATATGAATAATCGAATTAAAACATACTATATATAACTTTTTTAAGTGGTCACATGACTTTTAAAAACTTTTAATCTTTACTCATCTCACCTCTCATAATAAACTTTTTTTTATTAGTTAGAATTTAAATATATCAACTAGAAAATATAAATCTGCTTATTCAAAACTAAAAAAAGGACAAGAATTGAAAGTTTAGTACAAATGTACAATCTTAAAAAGTAGCTCTTGATAAATCTTATCTAAAATCAATAATGTCTTAAAAACGATTAACTGTATTAACAATATGTTATCAGTTAAAAAAATGTTAGAAGAAATTGATTCTAAAAATTTAGTTAGTAACTTTATGTTTTTTAAAATATGCTAAAGGCCTCATTTTAAAGTTTGGCTTTAGGTCAACCGCAGATGTATTATTACAATTATGTGCACGAAAATTTTGTATGAATGATAATGTAATTTTACACAAAGAGATTTGTAATTAAGATTTCCTTGTGCTTGAAATCGAGATGGAAGCTGTGGAAGGTTGAAAAATGCAAGGTGAAGATTGCGGCTAACATCATCTTTTTTTAGCTATTCTCGCATGGGCGAGAATTATTAGTCTCTATTTTTTGTTTCATTCTTTGTTTCTTTACTTAAATTTTATTAAATATTTTAAATTTAATTATATGTCTTTTTTTCTTTTTTTTTTATTTTAATTTATTTTTTATTTAATAGAATTTAAGTGAAAAAACAGAGAAAGAGACAAAAATAAAAACATGTAATCTTCATCCTTCTCGTATCTCCACTATCAGAGTAGTACATGGTATAAATGACCAACTAGCTGGAAATGTAGAACAGCTTATAATAATTTATTTTTTTTACGATGCTTATAATATTATTCTTTCTAATAATTTTGGTTAATTTTGATTTAATATAAGGTGCAAGAACCTATGGACTATGGTTACTGACAATTGTTATTATCAACACATGAAACACTGCCTGAGACAGAAATTTCTAAATTGTAAATTTGTTACTCTCCTATCAATATTTGGTAAGGGGATCTTCTTCAACAAAAGTCAAAGGGTGTCATGAAGCAAAACTGGACCATCATAACATAGCTCTGTCAAGGTAACCGTAATGATTTGATATAAATGTTAGAGACACAAAGCCATTCATGAGATATATCTAATAGCTTAAGCTTTTTTTTTTTGAATAGTTGATCCTTAACAATAGGTGCTTTGACTGAATATATCTTTTCTTTACAAAAAATTACGGCCTTAGCATTAAGAAATAATTATGCATCAATTCTGAGAGTACTACTCTCAGAGGTACACATCTTACATAAATTTTATTTAGCTTTAATCTAATGGCATACATTTATGTTCTGTTTCGTGTTATGTTTTCACTGGATTGGTGTACTGATCTAAGACTATACAAAAGAATTTTTCCTCACCATCAAACCCAGTTTCCCTTATTTCATGTTGCAGGCAGAATTGGCTAAGTAAGATACCCTTAATAACATAAATGAAACTTCATTTGGATCAAGTGTCCTTGTGAATTGGGTCAATAAAAAAGGAGAAAGTCAAAGCCTTGCAAAAGAATAGTGTTAAGCAACAAGTCGGTTGGAACCAGAATTGCGATGGAAATAACGATTAAAATAAAAATTAGAGAGTCGCCACTCATTTTTATTTTTAATTAAAAAAAATTAACAAAAGTGGTCTACGTCTAAAAATTGGATGCAAGAGCCTAATTATGTACAGAGAAGAGTGAAAATTTAACTCTACAACATCTCTGATATATTCGTCTTAAAACGGTTACTTTAAGTTAATTGTGTAATTTATTAATAAACCTCATGTATTTATTTTATCCTCTTTGAAAAAAAATAAACTAAATTAAAAAAAATTAATTTTGACTTGACTTGCGCTTATACGTATCTCCTGATACAGTAGAAAACTCAAAAGCATATAGTTCTTAAGAAAATAATTAACGAACTCCATTTATTATCGAATTAATTTTAAAATAAAAAAAAACTAAAAAAAAATAATAAATAAACCAAACTATCAAATGAATAAATTAAAATGAACAACACATATATATATAATATAATAATAATAATAATAATAAAAGGGAAAAAATAAGCAAATAAAGCAAATTTATCTCTACTAAGCGTATAAAAATATTATTCTCAAAGAACTTGGTATACAAGGCCCCACGTACTCTATCACATGAAATCTTGAAGAACAGCACACTTATAAGAAAAATTTTATTAAAGTCATTGGACTCTTATACTTAGTATTAAATCCAAATGTGTAATTTTTTTTTATGTCAAAAGACTTTAGAATCACCTTTATATAAGAAGAGGGGAGGAAAAATGAACATGACTTATCAGATGTAAGACTTAATGACACAATGAATCTAGACACTATTTTTTCAAATTTTTTCATTTTTTCATTTTATTTTTCAGATTTTCATTCATTTTTCAAGTTTTAAAATTTTTCAATTTTACTTCTTTTTTTGAGTTTCTTTCAAACAAAAATAATAAAATAAAATAATAATAATTTTTTTAAAAAAGAAATAAACTGGTAAAAATGGGGTTTTGACAAAGTAAATGGCCAATTATTAAACAGTGCAGCGACATTCCTGAGAGCTCTGTCCTTTATTAGCTGAAGAATATGTATTCCTTATGCTGTTTATTCATTTGACTTGAACCATTCAGATATGGCGACTAGGTTATCAATTATGAATTTTGTATGAACCAGCTTAACCAGCTTTTGAAAATCTAACAAAATATTTATGAAGAGTTCAAATTGCAGGCGAAGTACACATAAGTAAACAATAATATTTACACGTTTTTTAAAGCTCATTGCATGCTGGAATACATATTCTGAATGGTCAATTATAAACAATGTGCAACTTTGTGGATCTAAGTCTGAGATGAATTTGGTTTCATTATCATAGTTACTTCATTTGCAGGACAACCAATGGTTTGTTGTTATAGGTTACACACCCCAAAAAGTTTTTTTTTTTTTTTTTAGGGGGGGGGGGGGGGGGGGTACCACCTTAATTATCAGAACAATGACCAGGAGCTTTCACCAGCTGAACATATCAGATGATAAATATTCAAACTAGTCATATAAATTATGCATATGCAGATATGAACTACAAAGGAAATGGATATCAGTCATTGTTTGCACTCTCAAAGGAGTTCTGTTAAATTGAAGATTTATTTCCATTTCCTTTTCTTTTTTATTTTCTTGGCTAAAAGGTAGTTAATTTCATAGAATATATGTGAGTGATGGGAGTCCATATGCATATATAATCTATAATGGAAAAATATTTGTTCACAAACTACGTAAAATGCACGATTTAAACGATTTAATACGAGTAAAGTGTTTTATTATTTTATAGCTTGCATGGGCACGGTTGCACCAAACCAAAATCCTTGTGGTGGTGGAGGTAGTTAAGATGATAGTATCAAGAAATAATCTATGGTTGATATGATTTTTTCCCCAGTAAATATAAAATAAGAATGAATTATAAATATGTATCGTTACACTTGACGACATTCTATTATTCCGTGTAATTAATCATTAATTTAGCGCAACTGAACAACTTATGATGGGTAGGCAGGAACGAATTAGCTACGATAAACATGTCCTACTGTCCTGAGGAAATAGGAGAACTTTTAAAACGAAATTCAACTACGGATTAACTACGAAAGTTTCATCTTAAATTATATTAGCTACAAATTGGTGATAATTTTTTTTTCGTAGTTAATTAACGACCTGAAATTAACTACTAAATATTCATCTTAATTCATAACTAACTCCGTTACCGAGAGATTAGTGAGAGAATGTTCGGCAACTAACCTGTGAATATTCTTTTAGTGCATATTGTTCTATATGCTTTTACTTATTGTTCTATATCAAATCTAATTAATCTATTAAGCAAAATAGACATTTTGATCCCTTTTCGATTATTTTTTAAAAATTTAATTTATTATCTTACAAATTATCTATCAATCATGATTCTGTTACAAACTTTAAAGAAAGAGATGATGTGTTATTGAGGTGGCGATGATGTGAATATGATATGGCGATGACATGATATAATCGGTGAGTGACACATTATCATTTATGTTAGGAAAATGACATAATTGTGATGGGTAGATCACATTGATATACAATTTACAAGATAAGGGACCAAATTAAAAAAAAATAAAAGTTATGGGACCAAATTGAAAAAAAAAAATAAAGATAATTAAGAAACCAAAATGACTATTTTGCCAAGAAATTATTAAATGTAAAAATATTTACTGATAATAACTGAAAATAAGTATTATGAAAAAAGAATTTGATGGTGCTTTTGATTAATGGCATCCTTTAGTTAATAATATTATTGTAAGTTAAATGATAAAAAGTGTTATATAAACTTAACTAATCATAAAACTATCACTTCTAATGAATTAAATTTGAATTTAATTGAAAGATACATGTGAGACCAATTGTATTTAGATTGTTTGAAGTATAATGTACCTCACTATGATATCATCGCTTCTCCAAAACAACCTGATGAGCGCAGAGATTATTATGCTTCAACCTCCAAATTAAAACCTTTTAGTTTATTAGGAAGTACTAAGGACCAAATTAGGCTCCACTATTTTTTTTTCTTTTAAAATAAGGGTGGTTATGCTACATTGATTGGGGGCATCTTGAAAATTATTTTAGATGTTGACCAAAAGCTCAAATTTGAATAGTTTAAATATGGATATTTCTCCTTAATTATTAGACTAATTCTTTAACCACAAGAGATTAGCTTAGAAGTAGACGACGCTAGGCCACAAGGTTCAAATCCTAACTAAGCAAATGACTTGAGGCCAGACCACAAAGAATATCTTTGTAAATTTTCTAATCATAGCATACATGACCTACATTTGGAAAAAAAATAATGTTATATATCCCATGAATTTGGTAGACAGTGGATATTTACAATTAGTGGTTGGTGGAACCTAGAAAATCAAGTATCGTTAAACATAACCTCTAGATTAATCTAAGCTTGATTTATAACCCACTTACCTTGCCTATAAATAGGCCTTTAGTTATCACTATTTTAAGCATGGTGTGAAGAAGCAAGAAGAAGTAAGAAAGACAAGAAAATGATAGATAATGTAAGAGTGAGTAAGTGAGTGAGTGAGTGAGTGAGAAGTGTCCTAAGTGTATGTGTGAGAGAATTTTAGAGAATTGTCTTGTACAAATATATTAGCAATAAAAAGTGAAGTTTATTATTGATACTCTACTCACTCTTTACTCAATAATTTAGCATCAAAGTTGGACCGTCTAGGATTGATTCAAGGTGATTAAGTATCATCATTTGTAGGGGAGCTTTTCTACGCAAGACACAGTCCATTACTGTGAAGCAATTGATCAGAAATCAAGGTAGTGCGAAATTTCTATTAAGTCACTATGGTAGATACCCAATTGATTCTTTGAATTAGGAAACTTAATGTCCAAAATTTTAACACGTGAAAAACATGTATGGAGTCATATCTCCAAGGTCAAGACTTGTAGTACATTGTTGGTGGTAATGAGACCTTGCTACCTACATACTGAAGCTAAAGAATTAGGGAAGGCTAGTTTGTGGTCAAGACTACAATTGAAGACGGGATGCAAAAGCATATAAGAAAAGTGATATCTCCAAAGGAAGCTTAGGACACCATCGAAGCGTTGTTTTAAAAGAACGACATAAAGTTGTAACTCTTAGAAAACGAGCTTTTATCAATCGCACAAGGAAATTTGACAGTCAACCAATATTTCACCAAGATGAAATCTCTCTGTCAAGAAATTTCTTAATTAGACCATAAGAGCAAATTCCTTATTAATGCATGAAGAGAATAATTATCCATGATTTGAGGATCAAATATAGAAGTTTTATTACTACAATACAAGGTAGGCCAACACAACCCTCACTATTAGAATTGGAAAATTTACTAGCTGATCAAGAAGCCTTAGCCAAACAGATGGTTGGGGTGTCACTTAAGAGTGAAGACGACCAAACTCTTTTAGTAAGAAAGGAATATTTCAAAATTCAAAACCATTGTTCTAAATTTGGAGAGACCAAAGGACATCAACATAATTGGCACAAGGTTGGCAAGGGAGAGGCTCACAATGAGGGGGAGCTCGATCGACTCCAAGAGATCAAAAAGAAGATTATCACTTTAATTAGAAGACCTTATCTAGACAGTAACAAGAAACGTGATGGTGAATGCTTTCATTGTGAAAAGAAAAGACATTTGACACGAGATTGTGGTTTAAGAAGAAGACTGTATAGAGTAACATTGCAACTTCAAGTAGTCAATGGGAAAAAGAAAATGACTGTGAAGAAGAAGGAGACTCTTCCACATCATTCATGGTTTGACGAAAAGATTAGATCCGAGGAAGAAATAAGCTTTGATGAGGAGAATACCAAAAAGTATAGGGAGTTATCGAAGTTAGACACAACACTTGCAGTAACACGCCAATCAACAATTGATTACAACAAAGACTGTATCATTGATTTTAGCTACTCCAACCATATGACTGGCGATAAAAAGAAGTTGCAAAGCATAACGAAGTATAAAGGAAACCAAGTAGTGGTGACTGCAGACAGGTTTCAAGTTATTCATATTCGGAATGCAATAACATCACCTTGCTACGACAATAATATGGTGCACTTAGAAAATGTAAACCATGTACCTAGCATGGAGAAAAATTTGCTTCAATATCACAAATAACAAAGGGAAATATATGGTGTTCGGCCCAAAAGATATCAAGATTTATGACAAGTTGAAGATCATTGGTACACTTATATTGGAAGGGAGACTTCTAGTGTCAATCTATGTAATGTTTGCAAAGACTGCTTACGTAGATAAAACTCGAAAGAACAAGACAGTAGATTTATGGCATGCACATCTTAATCATGTGAGCTATTACAAGCTTAAGGTAATGATGAAAAAGTCAATGCTCAAGGATCTCCCTCAAGTTGAAGTGTGGTAAGAAGTTATATGTGTTGGATGCCAATATGGTAAGGCACATCAACTTCCATATGAAGGATCAAAGTTTCAAGCCAATGAGCCATTACAGCTAGTTCACTCGGATGTGCTTGGACCAATAAAACAACCCTCAATTAGTGGATACGTTACATGGTGATCTTCCTTGATGATTATTCAAGGTATGTGGGAGTATTTTTCATGAAAGAAAAATAAGATGTATTAACACGGTTCTAGCAATTCAAAGACAAGGTAGAAGCGAAGTTAGAAAGAAAATTTGATGTCTTTGCATAAATAATAAGGGAGAGTATACATTGAAGGAGTTATATGGTTTCTTGAAGGAATGTAAGACACGAAGATAGATAATATGTTCATACACTCCTCAATAAAATGGTGTGGCAGAAAAAAAAAGAATCGTCATCTAGTAGAGATTTGTCTAAGCATGTTGTATGCAACGAATGTACCAATAAGTAGATTCTAGGCCGAGTGCATAAAGACTGAAACTCATGTTATCAATAGGCTTCCAGAAGCCAAGTTGGGATTTGTCTATTCATTTGAGAAGCTATGGAGGTTTAAACCCATAGTGATTCACTTTCTAGTATTTGGAAGTGTGTGCTATGCCTTTATTCTAAATTATCTAAGAAGCAAGATCGATAAAAAGGCATTCGTTTATCTTTGTGGGGTATGATAGTCAAAGAAAAGAATGGAGATATTGTGATTCCTCAAGTAGTCGATGTTATTTATCTAAAAATGTAGTGTTTGATGAAGCTTTCTCTTGGTGGATACCACAATAAGTTATTTTACGATATTCTATGGAAATTGAAGATAAGGTTAAAGAACAAATGGGAAAGCAACATGAACCTTCAAGTAAATAAGGGGATATAGAGAGACCTCCACGTAGTCCATGGCAAACATGAGTGTATAGAAGAGAACAAAAATGTTAACTTGATAGTAGAGAAGAAGAAGTCGAAGAACAACCACAACTCAAAAGATCAATCTAACAAAGAAAACCAAATCTTAAGTATGCAAATTTACAAAAGTTATGGAAGTAATGGAGCTCGCAACATAGGGGGAAGCCTCGCAGAAAGAGGAATGGAGCAAGGCTATGAAGGAACTAGTGTTGAGGGAGAGAATTGAGAGTTTAGCACTATAGTAAGATCATCGTCCACTTTGGAAACATAATGCTATATTTCCTACGAATTTGGTAAATGGTGGTTGTTGGAACCTAGAAAATCAATTGTCATTAATTATAAGCTCTAGATTAATTCAAACTTGATTTGTAATCCATCTACATTGCCTATTAATAAGCCACTTGTAATCCAATTACATTGCCTGTTAATATAGGCCTTAGTTATCACTATTGAGCATGGAGTGAAAAAGCAAGAAGTAAGAAAGAGAAGAAAGTGATAGATAATATAAGAGTGAGTGAGTGAAAAGTCTCCTCAAATATATGTGTGAGAGAATTGTTAGAGTTATCTTGTACAAATATATATTAAAATATATATTAGCTAGTAATAAAAAATTACTCACTCTTTGCTCAACAGACATATTAGTCAAGTTGCACATAAACTTAGTTGGATACCATCTCATCGCTTTATAAAAAAAAAAAAAAAAAAAAAAAAAACTGGATTAACCCCTTTAGGTTGAACTCCATAAGATTTAGTTGAAAATAATAAATGCCTTTAGTATATGCAACCAAATAATACTAATCATGATATAAATATACTTGCCATATTTTAGTTGACATTTTTATGCACTAAGATATCTCTTATTTAAAAAAAAAAAAAAAAAAGCACAGTTAATTTTTTTTTATTATGAATAAAATATTTTAAATATGATGTGAAACTTTAATTTATCGATGTTCATAAAAAAAAAATTTTCTCTATTATTTTTCCTTTAATTTATCGATAATGTATTGCACTTATATTTCATTAAATTTAAACTCCAAATGTGTATGTCCGTAAGGTAGTAATAATAGGACTTTTGTAACATAACACATTTGTAACATAACACACACACATAAAAAAATAAATTCATATGTGCATATTGCATGTAAAGTTAAATTGTAACATAAAACACACACATATATATATATAAAAAAAAATTCATATGTGCATATTGCATGTAAAAGTAAAAACTTTTGTAACATAAAACACACACACTCATAAAAAAAAAAAATCATATGTGCATATTGCATGTAAAGTTAAAACTTTTGTAACATAAAACACACACATATAAAAAAAAATAAATTCATATGTTCATATTGCATGTAAAATTAAAACTTTTGTAACATAAAACACACACACACGCATACGTATATATATATATATGGAAAATGATGGTCTTACATCATTTTTCATCCCACACTTATTTTCACACCTATTTTGGATGAATATGATTAAGTAGAAAAAATGATAGAAAAAAATAAGTATAATAAATAATATTGTAAAGAGTGTGAAAAAATGTGTATATATTTGTGATAAGAAAATCAGAATTATATATATATATATATATTCATGTGCATATTGCATGTAAAATTAAAACTTCAAAACAAGTAAACTCTTGTGGGTGCAACCGAAACTTACAATATAAAATTTACAAGGCACAAGCGGATTAATCCGACATTTAAAGGGGACAAAAAAAAATAGTAACAGTAATAATAATAACAATAAATCTCACGTATAACAGACTCCTTGACATTTCATGGTTTATAATTTGAACCTAGACTTCTTATTGCTAACAATAGACATTTTTAGATAATATATAGAGAACATAAAAATTGGCATGACTTTCTATTTTACAGTTTCTCAATCTTTAACCTTCTTCATTATATTGTGGTCCAGACTTGTAATGTGCAGTTTTAGTTGACTTTCCTGCAATTACATCTGATCTCTCCCTTATTCCCCGTAAGAGGCTTCATATTACCCATCTTGATCATGGAAACTCCAAAATCTCTAGCAAAAGCATAAGGGTTGTTGCTGTATAGCTGCACCAATCTGTCACTTTCACTACCATCGCCCTTGAAGAGCTCTTGATCTGAATGGAGGAGGCCCTTCTTGTATAACAAAGCAGTATAGTATGTAGTGTCAACTCTTGCAGGAGTGTCATCCAATGGTGCTAAACTGTTGTCGCCGCCACTTCGAGGGCATGTAGTGTAACGCAAAGTGGCTGCAAAATTTTGGTCTATGTTGGTGTCATTGAAGATCCTGTCCCGGAAAGAAATGCACCTGGCAAATCCAATGGTGTGGCCACCAGAGAGGACCACCAGGTCTTTAAGGTTCAGCCCATGAGACTGGAAATTAGAAAGAAGCTGTGAGAAGCTAAAAAATGGGGGAGGAAGATTGGAATTTGCAGCATCCCTGCTTGCATTTCTTGCATCTCTTCTGCCTAATAACACTTGGTACCAATATTGTGGTCCTCCCAACTGTTAAGAGAAGCACAATTTGTTAGTTTTCAGTGTATGATATGACATTCAATCAGTGTTAGATAATAAAATCATTTGTGTGACTTCACTTAATAGCTTAAGTTTTTTGTGAAAGATGATTCATGACATAATATCAAAATCTTTATGATTAAGTGGTCTAACCTTACTGTATTAGATAATAAAACCATTTGCGTGTCCTAATATAATAGTTTAAATTTTTTGGGAGAGATGGTTCATGACAACAAGAATAAAAGATTTGGATAACACTCACTATGGCTACAGAATCACGAGCTGCTATAGCTAAGATATCTGCACATGATACCACTGGGCGTTTGCAAGCTATGTCAACCGCTGCTTTGATTTCATCAACCACCTTAAAACCTCTAATTGAATTATTATTTGGGAGTGCAGTCTTCTCGCCCACGAAGAAAGGGGTGTCATCTAGCAGAACTGATCCATCACAGCCCTGTAGTTTATGGAAATCTCAGGGCATATAATACTATAATAGAAGTGATATGTCATATGTAACGCTCATGTTTCAAACTTTCTGCTATGGGTTAGTTTATGCTATTTGGAAATTTTGTGATTATGGATTCAGACTTAAAACTACTTTTCCTTATCCCATCATTTTGCATAAGAATATAGTTTAATCTTGCAATTCGCTCCAATGAAAATTAATTGTTTGACACAGTTATGAAATTAACTTGACCTAGTAAAGTCTACTATATGTATATTTGTATGTGTGTGTGTGATGCGTAATAGAGTCCAAAAATAAGAAGAAAAAAAAGGAAAACGAAGATTAAATTAGGGAAAACAAAACAGATAAACCTATATTGCTTTAAATAATGTTTGGGGTTCTTCTATGGGATAACCATATAATACAGTAAGAGAAGCAGCATATAGAAAAGAAAGGAGGCAAATAGGGTATAATTAAATGATAACAAAGGTATTTTGATATGAATAATGATAGTTACACACCGTGTGATTTATTTGAAATATCAATGAACCAAAAAATAAGTAGTTTAATTTGTGGTGAAGTTAATATGGGAAACTAGACAACAATGATTCTCAATTCTATGTAACTAAGGATGACACTATAGAACATTCATCATGAATCCGTAACTCACATTAACAAAGCAGTCATGGAAATGCAAACGCAGTAACGATGCTCCCATTCGTTGCTCACGAATAATTGCCTGCTTAACAACTGACTTTATGATTGGCAATGCCTGAGGGCAAACTTTGTCATAATAGTCAGGAGTCAGCTTGGCATGGGTAGGGATAAAAAATGTTGCCGAAGTGACCATAACAAGCACAAGGAAATATTGGAGATAAAAAGCCATTGTGTTATGCTTGTACGTGGCTTTGAGCTAAGATATTGCTTTGTGAGTAGCGTCTAGCTACAGGGAGGATTTATATAGAGGGAAGGTATTGCAACCAGCACCCTGTTAGTTTACTTGTTTGAGTTATCAACATATATAATTTTTTAGTTTATAGTGTACCAACTGGTTTGTGCTCAATACCATTGACCCAAATCCCGTGAGAATTGCACGAAATGTTATAGTCCCACCAACTCTTAGATAGAGTCGTGAGTAACTGTAGGGTATAGGTATATGATACAGATACACACGTTGTTTTAATTATATATATATATATATATATATATATATATATATATATATATATATATATATATATATATATATATATATATATAGCCGGTTAAATAAAATAGTCACGTATAAAGCTAAAAAGGATATCAAAAAAAATTTAAGTAATGAAATTTGTAAATTGCTCCACCCTCCAGTAACTGATTAATGAGTGTAGGAAGCGTTTACACTAAGTAAAAGTTATAATTGTTAGTTAGAGTTTAATTTATTTATTTTTATTGTATAGTCTCGCATTTATAACGTACTACAGGAGTTTGAAAGATTTCGCAATGCATAAATAAAGTATTGACAAATTAGACTAATAAATATCTTTAATGTATGCTTATATGCACAAACAAATCCAAAGGTAATTATTAATTTTCCTTAAGACCAACAGTTTTATACAGACCTTTCCTATGTATCATATCAAGAGCTTATAGCTAATTCACATGAAGAAATATGAATTACGAACGTAGTATTTGAACACTTAGAATTAGCATTTAGGGTTTAAACAGCAATATGCTAATTAAATTTTCTTTTCCAAAAAAAAGTCATAATTAATTTCCGTTCCACCTATATATTTTACTATACTGATGATTCGATAATGCATTGCATGAACCAATACTCCTATAAAGAATACAATATATATATTATCAATTCTGTTATTTGTACACATAAAATTTGATATTCAGTTTACATCACTCTCGTATAGACGTACAATATGTCTAATTCACTTTAGAATACGATATATTTTGATATTCACTCACACTTATATCAACATACTATGTCTATATAAAATATCAAATTTAGTAGTAAAAAAACATTTTCCATATAGGAATATCGAAAAGCAATTTTCTAAGCAAAAATATGGTCATACTTGTACTTCAGTTGTACATAATCGTTTTTTTTTTTTTGGTGCTAAAGAGAAAAGACAGAAATGCTAAGACCTAGGGCGTGCAACACCCATTCAAATAGCTAGGAGCAGCGGGGCTAAACCAGTATGAGGAGAAGAAAATTGAAGAAGTGGATCATCCCCTTCCAAGATTAATGCTTCTCTCAACACATGGTGCTACTGAATGTGTACCTAGTCATTTACATGAAAACCAGTTTGGAGCAAAAATATGGTCGTACTTGTACTTCAGGTGTACCTAGTCATTTACATGGAAAAATGCTTTAACTTCAATTTTAATAATTACTTTTCATTGGATAAAATATTAATCATATAATTGAATAATTATATTAATTAGTTACTATAAATAAAAATTATAACATTTTCTTATTAAAATGAAAATCTTGATATAAAATATCTATCATTATTTTTTGTTAAGTATATAATATAAAATAATTCATTTGGATAAACTATTTTTTTTTATCTAATTTGGTCTAAAAATCTTATCTCAAGTGATATAAAGTCTTTTTAAAATTGTTTGAATTTCAGTTAAATTGCTTTTTCTATACTTTAACCATAATTTCTTTCCATGCATTAGGTCTTAGACTTTTTTGTAATTTCCTTTTAACAATTTAACCATCAATTTGTTTGAATTTGTGCATTGCAGTTTTGTACGCTCTCACTCTATGCTATAATGATTTCTATATATATACTAAATTTTAGATCAGTATCGGTTTATCTCCCCTCAAACATACCAAGATTGCTGCTACACTTAAATCTCTCTCCCTCTTCTTCTTCTTCTTCTTCTTCTTCTTCTTCTTCTTCTTTTTTGGTTTAAGCCACACTCACAAATCTTTCACATTTATAAAAAGTGACAACGCACAGCTCTTTCATTCGGGTAATTGATTTAATAAGCAATAAAAAATATACAGGTAACTATTATTTTGTTTTTGGTAGAGAAGAGGTAGGAGAGTGTATTACTACAAAATAAAAAAATAATTAAGAATACTACTTATATATAATCTTTTATATGCAACTCCTTATGTACATTTGCTAATGCAGTGTGTTTGACAAAAAGAAAAATTAATTGAGACCCGTACGGATAGCTAGCATAGCTACATCAATAGTTTTATACAATTTATGTTGAGGTAATTGTATAAATGCCACTCCCAAAGAGTTATAACGTAGTACACGGCATCTAAAGTTCGATCTTGTTATCAAAAGAAAAATATAAAATGTTTAGTGATGTTAAAGAATTACTTAATCCTTATAAATAATTAATCACTGCTAAGAATTAATCCTTATAAAGAAATAATCATGCATGGCATCTAATGAATTAACCTTTCTAAGAGGTATGTAACACCTTAAAGGACTTGAAAATCCCAAGTTAAGTTGCTCAAAGCCTCTTTGGAGATATGCCTATTTGGGTGTACAATAATTATTAAGAACTCGATTAAAATATGAGTAATGCAATGGTATGATACAAAAGCAATCTTAATAGTAATACATTAGATTACTTAGAGAAAATCCATCCACACCACGCTTTTAATTAACTCCACACAGCATATGTATTTTATTGAGTTGACAAAGTATGAAAGGGGCAGCTAATCTTCCAAGTAGTTGTTGGAACAGTAAAGTGAAAGTGCCCCTAATTTCTTAACAGTTCTGATGTAATGATGTTAGTCAGTGTGATATATTAGTAATTGAGACACTATTATTATCTGAAAGGACTGCATCCTCCATAAGAAGTCGTCGTGCCAATAAAGAGCGTTAGCAGAAATCAATAAATCTTCTTAGGTTAAATTACTCATTTGTCCTCTACAGTCTTATTAAACTTTTAAATAGTTATCTATAGTTAAAATTTTTTTAATGAAATTCTTATATTTTTAAAGATTTTTAAATAAGTTCCTATTGACTGATGGCTATTAGACTTTATTAATTAAGAGTATTCACAGGTTGAGTTAGTTTAAGTTTAAAGGAAAAAAATTTAAGTTGATTAAATTTAATTAATTTGGTTTAATTTGAATTTATGAAATTCTTATTAGTCAACCCGAATCAAATTAGTCCAACTAAAATCGAGTTGGTTTAGTTTAGATCATCAGATCATTCATCTTTTTAAAAAAAAAATAAGAAAAATATTTGAGCAAATTATAGTATTTCATAGTTGTATTGCCAAAAAAAATATTTGAGTATTTCATAATTGTATTGCCAATATTACTACCACTGTGTTTGGAGTTTTGGCCTTCTAATTTTGGGTTGGTTTTCCCAATGAAGAATCAAGAAAGGGAAAAGTCTCTTAAGACAAGAAAATGTATAACATAGGGAATTAAGGATAATATTTTTTTTAAAAAAAAATGGTTTACTCAAGTCATTATGTTCAAAATTATAAATTCGAAAACTAAACCAATAGAAATTGGTTTCTATTGGATTTGACCTAATGTAATTCAATTTTGGTTTGAATTTTCGAGTTCATCTCGAGTCGATCTAATCCAATGAACACTCTTATTGTTAATGGATGTTTACAGTCATTTGCAAGTTATTATGTATTGCTTTCACAAGTTTTAAAGACTTAATTAAAAAGTTTTATAATTAGTAAGAATCTAATTAAAAACTTATTTAAAATATAAAGACTTAATTAAAAATTTTTAAATTGTAGGGACTTATTTAAAAATTTAATGAAATTGTAGAAACCAAAAGAATAATTGAACCATCCTTTTAATTAAATTATAAATATTTTTAATAGATTGGCTTACTAATTAGATGTGCTTTGTTATTTTGATTATTTGAGTTTGAATTTTAGGTCAACATATAAAAAAATAAATTTCCTTTAATGCATTACGTCAATGTGGATCTGAACTTAAAATCACTTAAGAGAAACTTAGTCTTGATTGACACAAAATTTAATCCAAAATACATTTATCATATACAAATCAAAAAATAATTAATTAAAAATAAAGAAGTTTTATGTTTGCATTTGATTGTTACTTAAATTAGTTTTCTCTCTTCGCTCCTTTGCAAACTTACCTCTTTCGAAATTTAACTAGATAAGTCTAAGGAAATTTTATGAAGTGTCAAGTCGAGAAAAGATGTGGGTGACGATGAATCAGGTTATGTGACTAGTAAATGGTTAACTAATTTTAAATAACTTGATTAACAATTTTCTATTAACCAATTTTCTACAGACCAAACATCTTAACTTGATTTAACTTTCCATTAAGTCGAGCTCAAAGGCTAAATGAGCTAAAACATCTCCCAGTTGAGTTATACAACAAGAAGTTCCTTTGGAGAATTGGTTCTCCTCTAGGGATCATGCTGAAAATAGATGAGAAGACATCCATGCACCCCAAGGGACGATTTGCTCGCATATGTATTGAGATTGTTCTGCGATAGAAGTTTAGTTGCTAAAGTCGGAGATGGCAAAATAGATCAATTCGCTCCGACCCGTTCCATACCGTCTCAACCCATCAAAATATAGGAAGGGTTGAGTTAGTCTGTTTTGATAAATGAGTTGAAAAAGTCAACTCACACTATTTTAGGGTGAGTTGACGGGTTGATCCGCATAAATGATAAAATGAGAAAATTTAAGTGAGTTGGCGGGTCAGCCCGTCTTAAAAACAAAAAAGAATGTATAAAAAAATAAAAAATATTATAAAAGGAGATACAAAAACAGTGAGTCGTGGTTCTCACTCATGGAAAGAGTTGATGTAAATTTGGAATGGAAAAAAAAAAAGATTAAAAAGAATAAAGAGAAAAGAGTTTAAAAAAACAAAATAGGAATGTTTCAAAAAAAAATTAACAACCCAACAGATTGACCCGCACCCATCCTGCTTAACCTAGGGGTTAAGCGGGACAGGTTGTGCAGATTAAAAAATAAAAATGAGTTCAAACATTAAACCCAACCGACTTAAAAATAGCGGATTGACGCGTCAACCTAGCAGATTGAACATATTTTGCCAGTTCTACCTAAAGTTAAGGTGCTTGGGCATGAGCTCAAGATTAAATATGAAGGCCTTCATCTAATCTGCTTTTAATGCGGAAGATATGGCCATAAATTGAACAAAACTTGATTCTAATTCTTTGTTTTTTCTTTAACTCTTTTAATTACTTTTCATTTGTTCATTAATTTAATTAAGTGAGGTTAAAAGTAATAAATAAAAGATAATTTAAAAGGTTGGACTTGGAGGGAAGGGTTGGAACCTTTCTTTCTAATTCCTTCAGTTACCATTTATTTGTCCATTAATTTAATTAAGTGAAATTAAAAATAATAAATAAGAAATAATTAAAAGATTTTAAAAAAAAATTATAACCAAATTTTATTCTCATAAATTTAATCAGAGTATCAATTTTCACATCTCAGTAAAAGCATTGTCAGAGGTGGCCACACCAGCGGAGGGTGGGAACACCGAGGGAGTTGACCAAGGGAACACCATCGTTGAAGTTTCGGGATCTCGAAATTATTGTGATGACACCCCAAGATTTGGAGTAGAATAAGAAGGAGAATAATAAAATATAGCTCGTATACTTGATTGGAAGATTTGTATATTCACTTATATCAAAATACAGATGCTACAATCGGGTATATATACAAGTGTAGTCTACAATCTGTTATCATAAGGATAGAAATAAATCATAACAAACAAACTAAACAAAAGGATAGCTATGGTTAAAGGATGAGATGTGTCCCAATTTAAATTTGAATGACAACATAATTAGATAATGAATCTATTGTTACTCATCCTTATCTCGTATTACCCCCTCAAGTTGGGAGTACGCATTTCGGACACCCAACTTGGACATCAAGCCACTCGATTAAGCTTAGTACCAAGAGACTTAGTAAATAAATTAGTGGGTCAGAATTTGCGAGTTGGAACATAATTGGTGGTGGTGTCCCCAGTTGAAGGTGTTCTCGAATGAAATGACAGTCGACTTCTATGTGCTTTGTTCGCTCGTGGAAAACTGGATCGGATGCCAAGTGTATGGCTGATTGGTTGTCACAAAATAGAGTTGTTGGGCTTGTGAAACTCACCTGCAGAGTTAAGCAAGCTTCGCAGCCATATTATTTCACTTGCTGCATGAGACATGGCTCTATATTCCGCTTCGTTGAGGACTTTGAAACTGTAGCCTGTTTCTTCGTTTTCCATGAGACAGGGACAGAACCAAGCTTCATGAGATACCCAGTAATGGACCTTCGTGTCACTGGACATGATGCCCAATCAGAATCACTATAACCTGTTAAAGTCGGGTCATTGTCCTTGGGAAGCCAGATGCCTTGACCTGGAGAGGACTTTATATATCTCAGAACTCACATGGCAGCGTGCTAGTGATCTTGTTGAGGAGCTTGCATAAATTGGCTTAAAATGTGAACCGAATATGATAGCTCTGGTCTTGTGATGGTGAGATATATGAGGCGACCAACTAGCCTTCGATACTGTGCTGGATTTGAATAGGGCTTACCTGATGCAATGGACAAGCGCTGATGTTGCTCCATGGGGAAGTTGCATGGTTTGCTGTCCACCATTCCAGTCTCTTGTAGGATGTCTAATGCATATTTGCGTTGACAAAGAAACAAGCCATTTGGACTTCGAGCTAACTCCAATCCTAGGAAGTATTTTAAGCTCCTTAAGTCCTTCATGTGGAAACGAGTGTGGAGATAAGACTTGAACCTCTCACATGCTGTGGCATCATTCTCGGCAATCACCAGATCATCAATATATATTAATATAGCTACGAAGATGTCGGATGTGGTGTATGTGAAGAGGCTATGATCAGCATCACTTTGTTGAAAACCATAGGCAACCAGTGCTTCTAAGAGTTTAGTATACCATGTTTGGATGCTTGACGTAAGCCATACAAAGATTTGTGCAAGCGATTTACTAACCCTTTTTCTCGGAATCGTTACATACCCTTGAGGTACCTCCATGTAAACTTCCTCGTGAAGATCCCCATGTAGAAATGCATTACTCACATTCATTTGATATAGATTCCAGATTTGGTTATGGAAGCCACGGTAAACAAAAATGGACCATAATTGGTCATTTTGGCAACGGGGGCGAATGTCTCGGTGAAGTCCTCTCCTTCTATTTGTGTGTATCCCTTCACCACGAGCCATGCTTTATACTTGTCAATCTCCCCATTGGCTTTGTATTTGATTCGATAAACCCATTTGCACCCCACGGGTTTCTTCCCTTTATGTAGGTGCTCAAGTGTCCAGGTTTGATTGTCTTCTAATGCAGCGATTTCTTGAGTCATAGCATCACGCCATTCTGCACTTTGAACTGCCTTTGAGTAGCTCTTGGGCTCATCATTGTGGGAGATGGCCGCCATGAAAGCTTGGTGAGTGAGAGAAAAATGATCATAATGGACAAAGTTTGAGATATGATAGGACTTACCAGAGGAGCGCGATGACTTGTGGTGCTTGTGTGAGGGGTTACTTCCTGCGGAATGGCAATAGTAATCACGCAAGTAAGATGGTGGCTGCCTTGTTCGCGGTCCCAAGGTTCTAGCATTGATAGTTTCTTGCACTTCTTCATTTTCGTGTTCTCACTCATTCCTGAAAATTCAGAATTTGGCAAAGTGTCCATGTGAACTTGTGTGTCATTTGGGATTGGTGATTTAGGATCTTCTTCTCTTATGTATCATTCAACTTGCACTTTATCTATAAATGTGGTATTGAAATGACTTCTCGTTAAAGAATTGTCCTCTGCACTTCCAACAAAAGGGAAGACATTCTCATAGAAAATCACATCTCTGGATACCAAGAACTGCTTGGTTTCTAAATTATAGACTTTCCATCCTTTTTATCCCTGAGGATAACCAATAAATATGCACCTGTTGGCTCTTGCACCAAATTTATCTTGTCCCTAGTTCTTCATATAGCAAAGGCAGCCAAATATCCTCAAGTGTTCATAGCTTGATGCTTTCCCAAACAGCATCTTATGTGGAGTGAGACCATTATTGGCTATGGTAGGAGTCCTGTTAATGAGATGCACTGCTGCTAAGACACACTCCCCCCAAAATGTGATTGACAAATTTGCTTGAAATCTAAGTGCTTGAGCCACATTGAGGATGTGCCTGTGTTTGCATTCTACCCTTCCGTTTTGCTCTGGTGTTCCCACATATGAGGTCTCATGCAGGATTCCCTCTTTTCGAAGATAGGCTTGAAATATGTTGTTGGTGAACTCGGTACCATTGTCATTGCACAGAATTTTTATTTTGGTATTAAATTGGGTCTGAATCATACTGCAGAAATTCATGAAGATGTTTGAGACATCAGATTTTTCTCTTAAAAGATATGCCCAAACTACTCGTGTGCAATCGTCTACTAATGTAAGAAAATAATGTGCCCCATTGTGTGCCATCGTGCTGTATTTGCCCCAAAGATCACAATGCATTAACTCAAATGGTGCTCTTGCTTTATTATTGCTCAAAGAAAAAGGTTGTCTACATTGCTTAGAGCGATGACATATATCACAACACTCTAATTTATTTTTATCAAGATGAAAATTCAAAAAACTAGATAGTTTAGAGAGATTCTGCTCAGAAGGATGCCCCATTCTTGCGTGCCACAAGGCAGTCTCGTTGATAGCATTGGTCTGCTAAAGATGAATCCTCTGTTGCTTCCTTCTTGAGAATGTATACCCCATCACACAAGTTACCCGAGCCAATCGTTCTCCTCGTGGATTGGTCCTGTATCACACAAGCATGAGCAGAATAAGTCACAGTGCATTTTAAATCACGGGTTAATCTATGGATGGATATAAGATTACAACTAAAATCTGGTATATAAAGGACATTTTGCAACTTTATTTTGCTATTGAGTGTTATGGTTCCCATCTTATCCACCATCATTTTAAAACCGTAGGTACAATGTATAATGGGTTATCCAGGGATGAACCTTCAAAAAGAGATTGTAGAGGTCATGTGATGTGAGGCTCCACTATCCATGACCCAATTCTCTTTACCAGCCATATAATCAACATGTTTGATTTGTGATCCAAATAATGCTTGTCCTCCTGAGCTTCCTTCTGGTGTTGTCACCTTTCCTTGCTCATTTTCTGACCAAGCTAGTCGAGTTGTTCCACCTTCTGTGTTTCCTTTGGTTAGATAGCGAGTTGATCTTCCGGTGTTCCAAGGGAGATCTCTATACCCAAATCAAAGATAGCATCATATAAATATGTCTATCTTCCCGCAATGCTCAAATTTTGGTCGTGGACATTACGATTTTACTCTTATTTGCGTGGAATAGCAGCTTCACGACTCCGCCTTTGGCTCCCTTTCTCTTTCTGCCATGAACCGCGCTTCCTCACGTAACACATGGTTGAAAACTCGACGAAGTGTGGGCAGAGGATCTGTATTAAGTATTGTGGCCTTCACATGACCAAAACGTTGGTTATCAAGACTCCCAAGAAACAAGTGAACTTGTTGGTCTTGTTCTCTCTGAGCTAGCTCCTTTGCTGCGCCACAATTACATTGAGGCAGCGGCTGCAACTCACTTAGCTCATCTATGAGACCCTTGAATCCAGTGTAGAAGTCTGTCACGTTCATGTGAGGATCTTGTTGCATCATGCAAAGAGTACGCCAGAGCTGATGAATCCGAGGTGCATTGGTTTGGGCGAACCTCTCTTCAAGATCAAGCCAAATGTCTCTAAGGTGGTAGCATTTTCGATATTTCTTGTGTAATATTGGATCAATTGAATTGATTATCCATGCATGACCATGGAGTCCACCTTTTCCCATCGTGAAAATCGGGTGATCCTTCACATAAGTTTCTTGAGGCTTCCATCCACGAATCCTAACTTTGTCTTCGCATAGAGCCATTTTCATAGAGCCCGATTGCGGTAATTTTCTCCCACAAAGAAAAAAACACACTTTTCTCCGCGTCCCAAGTAATAGGATTATCGATGATCCAACATGACCGAGGCGGCTACATCGGGATCACTATGGAGGAAGGAAGATAATATGGTGAAGAAGGTGTGATGATGTGTTATGAGCGGAGGCATTCTTCTTCTCCGTTTCCTATTCCCAGGCATTTTTCTTCCCGGGTCCCTGTCGACCTGCTCTGATGCCATAATAAAATATAGCTCGTATACTTGATTGGAAGATTTGTATATTCACTTATATCAAAATACAGATGCTACAATCGGTATATATACAAGTGTAGTCTACAATCTGTTATCATAAGGATAGAAATAAATCCTAACAAACAAACTAAACAAAAGGATAGCTATGGTTACAGCTGTGTCCCTAATTTAAATTTGAATGACAACAGAATTAGATAACAGAATCTATTGTTACTCATCCTTATCTCGTATTAGAGAATAAGCTATTTGGGCCTTGGATGTTAGTGAAACGTCCATCTAGGCACAAATTTGGTGTTGTTGATAAGGGAAGATATCAGATTGATAAAAATAAATATGGAAATGATCTTAATGATAATGGTAAGCAAGGTGGCAGGGGAAAGGATGAGATGACTCAATCAAGTTTGAAAAGGCTTACCTGTTTTGATGCGCTATCTCAAGAGCAGGGGGACGTAAATTTTGTGCATGAAGAAAGTAACGTTAGCATGTTACTGGGAGGGGCAGATTATGGGCCATGCAAGCCACTCAGTTAAGCTTAGTGGGCCTAACAAGAGTGTAGTGGGTCAGAATTCTTCCCAAAAGAAAATCTCATGGGCTTGAATAAGAAAATAAAGCGAAAAAAAAGGATGACTCAAATAGGGTGGATCACCGTGGAGGTAAGGAGCAAGCTGTGACGGGGTCTATTCCTAAGGGTTCGTTTGGATTGGTAGTATTGAGTGGAATGGAAGGGAATGGAATGTAATAGAGTCAGGTTCCATTGTTTGGTTATGTTAAAAAAGGATAGGATAGGATAGGATGGGATGGGAGTGGGTGGGATGGATTCCATCCCATCCCACCAGAAACCATCAATTTTCTTTCCCCCCCCCAATTTGGGAGATATGGGATGGAATCATCTTTTTTAGTATAAATATCATCTCATCCTATCAAAAATCATCTACTTCCCAAACAATGGAATAATAACTTTACTCCATTCTATTTTAAAATATCCAAACAATGGAATGGTACTTTATTCCCATTCCATCCCATTCCATCTCATCTCATCCCATCTCATTCAATTCCATTCCATCACTTACTAAATATCCAAACATAGCCTAAGGAACCGAAAGCGGTGGAAGAGGTTAGGCACAAAGCCAAGAACAATATTGAAGACCCTGCAGTGTGGCATCTTATGAGACAAACCCAAGAGAATATGTGGAGAAACCATCAAGCAGGGGAGTTTGTGGATGACTCTTTGGCTATACAAGTGAATATTGCCAATTGGAGAAGATATGGCGAGGGTGAATAGATTTGGAGAAATGGGAGCATTATTGGGGACTTCACTGCCCTTCTCCTTAGCTCTGAAAGATGTGGGGGGATCAGATAATAGAATCAATGTTGGGTGTAAAGATTTTAGACAGTGCACCATGGATTGTGGGGTCAGTGATGCGAGTTTTAAGGGTGTTCCATTTAAATGGCATAGAGGTAATCTCAAGGAAAGACTAAACAGAGCCCTTGTAAATGTAGATTGGAGAACCAATTCAGTGAAGCTTCTGTTATCTATCCATCTTCTGAGACTAAAATTGGATCTTGTTCCCCTTTGGATAAACTTTGGTTTGAATAATCAAAGGAATAGAAGTGCTAGACCTTTCAGGTTTGTCGCCTCATGGTTAACACACCCTGATTTTCCTAAGGTGGTGCAAGAGAACGGGAATGTGGATGGCAATTGGGTAGCAGGGGTTTCAAATTTTGTAGATGCGATGAGAATGTGGAATAAGCAGATTTTTGAGGATATTTTTAGAAGAAAAGAAAGACTATTGGATATTTGGTGGTGTGTTTCTTCCTTGTCTATGGCTATTTCTTGGAACAGTGAAAAGTTGGAGGATTTTCATCCATTAAAAGGAATCAGACAAGGGATCCCTTATCCCCTTACGTTTTTGTTTTAAGTGTCAAGAGATTAGCTCATCTCATTAGCCATGCTGTAGATGGTAAATTATGGAAGCCCATTAGCTTGGCAAAAAACGGTCCATAATTGTCGCATTTATGCTTCGTAGATGACATCTTCTTGTTTGCTGAAGCATCCTTGGACCAAGTGCCTATCATTAGGAGTTGTCTTGATATTTTTTTGTAATAGTTCCAGGCAAAGGGTTAGTAATGAGAAGTCCTTAATTTGTTTTTCAAATAATGTGAATCATACTGTTAGATCTGAAATAAGTGGAGCCTTGGGATTCAACTTAACAACTGATATGGGAAACAAAAGTATGTGCTTACCTTGCATCAGCGAGCCTCCAAACAAAAGTATCAGTATATTTTAGACAAAGTTGTGCAAAGGCTGAGCTCTTGGAAGATTAATTCTTTATCTCTTGTTGGTCGTTTAACTAGTCCATCCAGTGAGTGTTGGACCATAGGGAGAGTCCAAAAATAGGGAAGATCTCCATCAATAAGTTAAGTGAAGAACCACATCAATAGACTTGACACTACATTTTGATCTAAAATTGTAAGACATTAGGATTATAAATCTTTTTCACGTATATATCATTCAACTTGCCTATTCTTTACTAATGTGAGACTTTAACACTAGGTCGTTTTAACATGGACCCTTGAGTCAAGGGTCCATTCATGGTCCTTCTTTTATAGAATGCTAGATTCATTGAAAATAAAATGGATGTTTATAAATAATTATTGAATACCTATTGTTTAGGAAACAACAAAAGTGGAATATTTGAAAACAACTCTTAATATAAATGAAATTATTGTGACAATCTCTCCATGTAGCCCCCACGAGTAGCTGTCCACTCGAAGACCAAACTATGCCATCAATCGGACCACTCAGGAACCATCGCACCTAGCCTGAAGTCGCTCTGAGTGGCGATGAAGGCTGATGACTCGCAGTCTGAATTGTGGGTTTGACTCCTGCCACCTTTAGGCGGTGGAGGCTTATTGAGTGCATCTCAGTCGGTGAAGGTGGAGCGCTTGGAACAGAGCGGCAGAGCAAAGGTCACGGGTTGCAGGGCTGAGTTCGGTGGTGCGGTAGCTGTGGTGCGACAGAGGTGGTGTGTGGCGCAATGTGGTTTAGTGCGCGGTGAATCTAGGTCACGAGGACTAGGGGAGTGCGGTGGCTCGCGGGTGGTGTGGGTGGAACAGGCTATTCGACGGGGTCCGCACTGGTGGCATGCAGCCTCCTAAGCGGTGGTGCGAGTTTAGAGTGCTTGGCTCACACGGAGATGTAGGTGAAGTTCGTGGATCTGGAGGCAGTGCACGACTGGGCGTGGTGGCTTTCGGGTGAAGAGGTGGTCGAGGATCTGCGTCGCACACGGTGGTGGACGACACTCGGTGGTTAGACAACGACGTTGGGCTTGCCGGGACCGAGGTTGGGTGGAGGACCACCAGATCCGATGGTTTGTGGCGGAGGACGCTTCTGGACAACTTGTCATACGGATCTGCGTAGTGGTGGTGCGGTTGGGTTCGGTTGGTTGCTGGTGACGATGGTAAAGATGTTGGTCGCGATTGGGTGTTCTAGTGGTTTGAGTGACAGAGGCGTGGTGGAACAACTAGAGATGGAGAGGGAGTTCCTAGAATTATTATTTTTTTAAATTCAGTTACTTGAAGGGTACATAAGCAATAAAAAATTGTCCTTTCCAACAAAATTATAAAACCTATTAGAATGAGTAAAGTCAAAGGTCCATAGATGAACCTTTGACTGGAAGGTTCATAGATGAACCTTTGTATGGAAGGTCCATCTTAAAATAACCCTTCAACACTTACACTTAAATTTTTAACATTCTCCCCCTCAAGTATGAGTTCTTTATACACAGTCACATGGATTTATCAACCACCGTCGTCCACACCAATACTTGTCCAAACTGAACCATCGACTCTGATACCACTTGTTAGGTCATAAGGAGAGTCCAAAAGTAAGAGAGATCTCTATTAATGAAATCAAAGAACAACCACATAAATAGACTTGACACCACATCTTGACTTAAAACCTTAAAGCATTAGGTCTATGAGTCTTTTTTACTTATATAGCCTTCAACTTGCCAAATCTTTATTAATGTAGGATTTCAACACTCACACTTGAATTTCTAACAATAAGTTGGTGTAAGCCGAAGAATATTGGGGGTCTTGGAATGAGACAATCTTGCCTTGTTAATAAAGCTTTATGGATGAAGAATGGGTTGGAAACTTGTTACTGATAGAGAGGGCTCGTGTGATTAGATCAAAGTACAAATGTGGGGACTCTGGAGGATCTCTTCCTAGGGTGGAGAAGAAAACTCAGTCTTCAAACTTTTGGCAAGGAGTTTGTGGAGCTTGGTCTCAAGTTAGACAAAATATAGGGTGGTGTATTCGTGATGGACGTCACATTCGCTTCTGGGTGGATCAGGGAGTTCTAGTGTGAGATTCATGATGAGCATGGTAATATAGATGGATCCCTTCTCCAGCAAGGCGGTGTAGCTACCTGTGGTGGAATTGTTCCTGATAAGCATGGTAATTTTATTGGCGGGTTCTCTTGCAATCTGGGCTCTTGTAGCATAACGCAGGCTGAGCTTTGGGGAGGTTGGCACGGGCTTCGTGTTGCCAAAGATTTGGGTCTACCTTGGGTTTTTCTTGAACTAGATTCACTGTGTGCTTTTAAGTTTTTGAGACAAGGAGTGACCCTGCAGCATCCTTGCTATTCCTCTAACTCTGAGATCAAGAATTGGATTACTGATGGTACATGGGAGGTCCAGTTGTGCCATGTCTTTAGAGAATGGAATTTTTGTGCAGACATGATGGCAAAGCATGGGCACTCAGTTGCTCTCGGAGTTACTATGTTTTATCAGGCTCCCTCTTTTATCTTTCTTCATTTACTGTATGATAGGATAGGAATTTGTTTCCCTAGGCATTTCTCTATGTAAGTTTGGTCAGTTGGTTTGGGTCTGTTTGACCCTATTCTCTTATCAAAACAAATAGGGAAATATTTTATATATATTAAAATACATACATCGTATGTATATTATATATTAATATAATAAAAATATTAAATTATATTATATATGACTATATTATTTTCGTAACATATAAAATAATTTTATGAAATGAATTAAATAAAATTAAATATATTTTGATTGACGAAAGACAATATAAGTAAAGCACTAAAACTTGAGGTAAGGGTATTGATCATTTGCCTCATAAGTTGACTCAATAATATTTTTATCTATTTTCATACATATTGTATAGTATACATAATATTGCAAAGAGTGAATGTGATGCTATATGTCGCGTAAGTAATTTCGTGAGATATTCACAAATGATGTGGATCCAGTAAAATCACTCTAATTGTGTAACTGAAATTTAAAAACACAATTATACAGTAACCACTCTAATCGTGTAATTGAAATTTAAAAACACAATTACACAAAACTACTTACGTGACATATAACATCACTCTTACAAAATATTGTTATTATTAAATTAATTAATTTTTTAAAGAATTTAATATATTATTTTTAAAAGCATTTAATATATTAGTGTCATTAAATTAACTCATTATTTTAATTTTTTTCTTTTTATTTTCCTTCATTTCTATTTTTTAACTTATTTTTTATTATTGTTATTTATTTTATTCATATTATTTTTTGTTTTATATTTTTATTCAGTATTTTTTTATTTTTCTTAAAACCATTCCTACAAGTATTCAAGTGTATTAGCCAGTGAAATAAGTTTAGACTCAGTTACCAAAAAAAAATTAAAAATAATGCTTTGACCCATTAAATCTAACACCTCATCAAGTAGTACACAAGTGTACAACCCACTATTACTAGAAGCAGTTGCACTGGCCCAACAACAAGTAGAATAAACCCTATCTTCAAACTACCAAATATCCAAATTATCTTGAATTATGAACTCAAGCCAACAAAAAAATCAATTAGGCCCAACCGACTCAAATAAAACAGCCACCAACAGCTACCCAAGAGGCAATAGGCACTGTGTATAGGCTTGGCCATTTCATCCCGGACTGTTGGCATATATCCCTCCATACTTTGTATGGGGCGTAAAATCCGTCCCGTAAGTTGCGCTGGTATAGGTTTGGGATAAATTTGCCCTATCTCACCTTGCACCTTTAACATACATGAACATATATTATACTTAGTTTAGTTATTATAAAGTTAATTATATTAATCACTTCTACTAATTTAATGTTTATCATAAACATATCTTTTAATTTATATGAAATGATGAATTAATTTGTAGATAATGATTAATTATTATATAAATTTAATTTATAATATTCACAAGTATAAGATAAGACAAGATAGGAACAGATTTTAATATTTTTCTTAAAATATAAATTCTGATTCCTGAAAATGTGGGATATGATTAGGTTGAGCTAAAATCTATCTCTATGTACCTCATTGTCAAGCTTAACTACCTACCAAATCATATCTCTTTATCATTCTATTTAGTAACATATATAAAAATATTTTTAAAATATTAATACATTATTCACATTAACCCTACAACCTTACAAATTTAATATTAAACGGAGGGCATACGCAGTGCCTCATCAAAAATTACTCTCTCAACCCAATATTGTGAGACTAACATTGAAAACGCACGAGATGAAACACCATAGTCCAAATAAATCCAAAAGTTTTGGAAATAAACCTAGGCCTAGAAATCAAAATCGCATGAGATTTACCAAATTGCCGTCCTGTGCCTCATCAATACCTGTGTTTTTTCTTCTCTAAACCCAAAAGCGACACCCAGTTTCGCAACTTGTGCAGTGTCAACCACGCAAACCTGTTCTTCCGGAGACCAGCCATGCAAGTAACGCACTCAACTAACGCCCCGCAAGGTAGCCAAAAAAAGTGAAAAACAGAGACTAATATGCAGTGAGGTATCATTTGAAAACATGTTCATCAAGGGCATGATATATGATGTGATATACTCAACTGGAGATGGATTAGTGGAAAGGTTTACTTTAGAATTTGGGGATGGGCTAAGCTAGAAGGTTAACTTTATTTTTTTCAATCTCTGTTGTCTTTTCCATTTTGTTTTCTCTTTTTTTTTTATCTCTTTCTTCTTTTAATTTAATTAATTTTTTTATAAAATTTTCTGCTTTTATTTTATGACCGACACACAACCTAGTGTTTACACTCGTACTCCAATCCATGCAATTTAGATTGAGAAAGTCGTATTATATTAGTAATTGAATTTTATTTGGTCGATTATCTTATAATAAATATATTTTTTATATTTTTATTTAATCATATGTTGTTATATCATTAAAAGAGTTTAACTTCTATCAACGGGTATTGATTCAAGTAGAAAAGACTCGAATCCTTTAAGTATATAGTCTTGAATTCGATTCTGAGATTCATATGTATAAAAATATAAATAATATCATTAGGAGATATCTATCATACCCTTAAATATTAGTCTCTTTAAGGAATACTCTTAAAAAAAAAAAAAGAGAATTTTAACCTCTTGAAAAGTTGTTACTATAGTCTTCTATTTTTTGTGTAGAGTTATTATAGTCTAATTCTTTAAGTGATGTATCAAAAAATGATTGGAAGCTAATTAAATTTTTTTTTGGTTAAATTAACATTTTTATCTATACTTTACACACATTTTCAATTCAGTCCTTATAATTTTTTTTAATTAATCTTCATATTTATAAAAGTTTTAAAAATAGTCAATTCCATTAACTTATATGATAATACTGTTATAATATTATGAGTTGGCTAATAAAATAAGTATTTCTTTATCTAATAAAGACTTCTTTTATATGTTTATTTTTTCTATAAAACGTCACATAGGTATGTTCCTTCATTTTTTCCTAGAGATTAGTATTTCTAGGGGATACTCTTGGGAAAAAAAAAGAGTTTAACCTCTTAAATACTTGTTACTATAGTTTTATTTTTTGTGTAGAGTTGTTACTATAGTCTAAATCTTTAAGTGATGTATCAAAAAATGATTGGAAGCTAACTATTTTTTTTTGTTAAATTAAAGTTTTGAACTCTATACTTTACATTTATTTTCAATCCAGTTCTTATAATTTTTTTTAAAAATTTATTCTCATACTTCTAAAATTTTTTAAAATAGTTTATTTCATTAACTTATATTATAATGTGTTATAATACCATAAGTTGGTTAACAAAGTAAACATTTCTTTATCCAATAGAAACTTTTTTATATGCTCATTTTCTCCATAAAACATCAAATATGTACTCTTTTATTTTAGTAGGTAATTATTTTTTTTGAGTTTGTGCTTTTTTATTTAATAGGTGCTCTTTTATATGCTCTTTTTTTTTCTCTCTCTGGTAAGGACTAAATTAATGTTGTTGAAATAAAAATTAATAACAAAGATTATTTTAAAATTTTTTATAAGTGAAGACTGGTTTAAAAAGAAAAAAAAGAAACTATAAAAATTAAATTAAAAATAATTATAAATTATAAGAATTAAAACTTTAATTTAACCAATTTTTTTATATATATTTACGATAGATGAAAATTAAATTTGTTAGTAATATATATATCTTATATGTTTTGAAAAGTCGAGATCTCTATAAATGTGATAATCTATCTTATGAAAATTGTAAAATGTGAAACTCTCACAAAAACTCTAAATGTAGATCTCTAAATTACAAAAGCGTCTATATGTGGCTGTTGCGTAGATTGAAGGAGTTTGCTCCTAACCTAGAGAAGAAGAGCATGGAGATAAGGACGACCTTTTGATAGATTTTCAGATTTTGTTTTTTTTTCTAATCCTTCAGCGTCTCTCACCATCAAATGAAAAAGGTACTAAACAGAGGAGGTCACTGGAAAAACCTTCCACAGCGTAAAGGACAAAAATTCTTAAACGTAAATATGGGGGAGCTGCTAAGAAAAGGAAACCGAAGCAGACGGACCTGACAGAATTGAAGAATAGCTTTAGTGTCAGTGATGGCACTTGGGCCAAAGTCAACTTTTGGGCTTTTAGTCTTTTACTACACTGGCTTGTTAAATATGCCGTACATACTGTATATTACAAGCATGTGCAATTTTATTTTATTTTGTTACCAAGAGGATAGGATTCTCATTGAGTAATAAGATAATGAAAGGGTCACAAAAACCACCAGGTAAACAAAAGGATACCCCGACATCACTTCCATAAGGAAGGAAAGAGAGCTAGACAAAACTTAAAAAGAAAAGTAATTCTTAATTAAGTATATTTTTATTATAAATTTTATAATTTTATGTATATCAAATAATAATTTAAATATTAAAAAATAATGTAATAGATGGTGTTAATCTATTAATTTCTCCTTACTTTTTTTCAATCCAATGGTGAAGAAGGGGGATAGAAGGACGTCCCTATCCGCAAGAGGTACAGGTCCCATACCACAGCAGCAAACAGGCAAGAGACAAAAAGATGTTCAGCAGTCTCGTTCTCGATCGTCATTATTGAAAAGGCAGGACAAGCATTAGAAAAATATGGCATGTGCAATTGGTCGTACTGTCACATTGGAAAAATATGGCATACCAGTAATATATTGAAATATGGCATACCAGTAACATATTGAATCTGTGGTCAGTATAAACTATAAATTTGTATATTTGTTGTCCTTGACGACAAACATGTTACACATAAAATAAACAGGAACGAGGAATTATTCTTTTGTAATTATTGCTATGATATAATCCAAATGAATATAAAGTAATGTAAATTATCCCGTGAGCTTACCTCACTTGATTGAAATATTTATTTGTAAGTTCTCCGTAAATAGTTCAACTTTCTTGATAAAACATCCTTTACCCATTTCTTAGGCTTAATCTAATATACACAGTGTAATTCAAAGTGTATAATACACTTCAAAATCTTAATTCTTCATTTATATTTAAATAATATCAATAGTGAATATTTATCATTGAAAACTCAATAAATAAATTTTTAAAAATTATAATATAGTCCCTTCTCATTTCACTCTAGATTTACTGCGCACCACTCTCGTCTCCATGCCGACGTGTCGTCGTCTGAGTCACGGTGGACGGATCTGACTTGTGGCGGTCAGATCTAATTCTCGGTGGTGTGTCGATGGTCCAGATCGATCGCAAACGACTGTATTTCGCCATAGCTGCGATTCAGAATCCCGTTCTTGTCCCCCACGAACTAGTCACCCACCACCACGAGTTTGGAGTTCGAGCCGACGTCGTCCTCGGAGCCACCACGCACCACCAGACAACCACGGGCTTCAACCATTCGAGTGTGGTGGTGTTCAACCTGCTTTGTCCTCAAACTGACGTCATCCGCGAACCAGCAGAGCTCAAGGTCGAGTGGTTAGAGGCAGATCTGGGCAAAGGGAGGACTTACAGCGAGCAGAGATGGTGCGATGGCTCTAGTGGTAGGGCTCGAGTTGTGGTTGTTGCCAGACTCAAGGGTGGTGTCGAACTTGAAGATGAGGATGTGGTACATGCCAGAGCTAGAGTTGCTGACATTGGGATGCGTGATGAAAGGAGGGACGCTGCTTGTGATCGGCCTTACTGACAATGACAAGATGGTGCCGGTGGCGGAGGAGAGGGGAAGCGATGGAGGCTTCGACAGTGATGAGACGGAGAAGGCGATGTTTGGAGTGGAGGAGACAGAGATCGTGAAGAAGAAGAGGATTGTTTTGATATTTTAAAGAATTAAAGAACTAGTTTTAAATCACAAAAAATAGGTTGTAACAAGTTAATTTTAAACTGTATCATACACCCTAACTAAAGGTGATACATAGTAGCACTCACATTCTTTTTTATCTTTTTCTCCCTAGATCTTTATTAAGGGTTCCTTAAACACCGCTCCGGTGGTGGCGAAGCTTCTCCTAGACTCTAGTAGTATCTAGTACTAACAAAATAAAATTGTAAATTTATGTACCAAAAAAATAAAAAAAAAGTAACGTAAATTTATTGAGTGTTAATTTTCCATTGAATTGAAAGTATTATGATCCATTAAGTATATCATGATTCCATCTAGTCAATTGATTGTGCATACTAACTAAAGTGACAAGATTATCTGAGCTAGATTTGCACATGACCATAAATTAGTAAGTATTGATAATTGCACCCAAAAGGCAAAAATAACATAAAATAATTCGTTGGCACAAGCAAAGCTAATTAGTTGAAAACAAGTAATTCCTTTTGGGTTGAAAACAACACAAACAACACGAACAAATAAATCGTTACATAGGCACTCAACGTCTGTCGTTTGACTGACTTCTAGATTTTGACCTTATATGGTTCAACATTATTTGAACGTAGCTATCATTCTTAATCTTAACAATCTCAAATAATACACAGTCACGCACCGAAATTTAAAATTGGCATGACTTGTAAATTGTAATACAATCACACAAGTTCTTAATCTCTCTGTGAAAAATTCATATAAGACTCTTTTAAAATAAATTTATTTTTAAAATATATCGAAATCTTAATTAATTAGATGTTTTAAGTATAAATACATAATTTTTTAAAAGATGAATTTATTTTAGAGGAGCCTTCTTCGAAAATTCCTTTATTGTGGTCCATACTTGTCATGTGCAATTCTAATTGACCCTTCTGCAATCGAATCTGATCTCTCCCATTTGCCCAGTAAGGGGCTTCAAGTTACCCATCTTGATCATGGAAGCTTTAAAGTCTCTAGCAAAAGCCAAATGGCTCCTGCTATATAGCTGCACCAACTTGTCACTTTCACTGCCTTTTCCCTTGAACAGCTCTTGATCAGAATGGAGGATGCCCTTTTCTTTCAGCAATTCCTTAAAGTATGTGTTGTCAAATCTTGCAGGAGTGGCATCCAATGGTTCTAAAAGGTTATCATTACCCTTTCGAGGGCATTTGTTCCTCAAAGAGGCTGCAAACTTGGGGTCTATGTTGGTCTCATTGTAAATCCTGTTCCTGATGGTAGTGCACCTGGTAAATCCAATGGTGTGGCCTCCAGAGAGGGCTACAAGATCTCTCACGTCCAGTCCATGAGACCCGAAGTTAGAAATAAGCTGTGAGAAGTTGAAAGTTGGAGGAGGAAGATTGGCATTTGCTGCAGCCCTGCTTGTATTTCTTGCATCTCTTCTTCCTAGCAACACTTGGTACCAAAGGTGTTCACCTCCCAACTGTTAATAGTGGCACATTATGTAATTTTTCAGATTTTTTGGCATATAATAACCAGCTAGAACTGTGAGAATGAAAGATTTATGTAATACATAACATTAAGGTACTCTTAAGTGGTACAAGATACCCGTGATTAAAGTGATGCGACATAAAATATGATTAATTCAGTTATATAATAATTACACTACTTAAATATTGTAACTATTATGTAACTAAAATAATTATCTTTGTGTCATATCACTTAAGGTATAATTATCCTTAAGAGTATTGTAGAATCCTCTTAGTGTAACACTCACTATGGCTACAGAATCACGAGCTGCTATGGCTAAGATATCTGCACATGACACCACAGGGCGTTTGCAAGCTTTGTCAACCGCTGCTTTGATTTCATCAACCACCGAAAATCCTGTGAGTGAATTCAAATTTGGGAGGGCAGTCTTCTCGCCAATGAAGTTACGGGTGTCATCTAGTAGAACTGATCCATCACAGCCCTGTCGTTTCAATGATTGATATTTCAGTAAATTATATCGTAATAGAAATGTCATTTTCATATGTTGTCTCGGTTCTTAATGGTATTTGGAATATTTTTTTTATTATATGAAGGGATCTTACTTAAACTACCAATTCTTATACTGTTATACAAGACATAAGAACTCTTTAGCTATAGTTCAATCTTACATTGAACATCAATGAAAATTGAATTTAATTTGTTTGAAGTTGTAGTTAAAATAAACTATTATTTTGTTATAAACATTAATCGAAGCAGCCATGAATTAGGTATGCAGCGTTTTCCTAACAATATAAAATTAGTATAATTAATTCGTTTCTTAACATGATATCTGTCTGTGTCATTGTATAAATCAAGAGTACAATTATTGCTAGCCCCACTGATATAATATAAGTAGATGATAAGATAGAAAGTGGTTATGAACTATCATTGCAAAATTAGCATAATATAAGGGATTGGAAGGTTCAGCTGGTCTAAAGTCCCTTTCAATGTATGCATGCAATGACCTGAAAACATATTCACTCTGACCATAAGAGGGGTCGAAGAAGGGATTCGAAGGTCAAAAAGTTACACCTCAACGTTATTTTGGCTGGCATGTAAGCTGGACATGAATGCGCCAACAGTTAATTAGATTTCATATGCCGAGAAGTTGATATAGGAAACTAGACTACATGAATGCGCCAATAGTTAATTAGATTTCATATTCCGAGAAGTTGTAATAGGAAACTAGACTACAATGATACTCAGTTGTGTTTAATTGATGATATTAAAGAACAATGTTTTTACACTTGGACCTTATACAATAACTACCATAACTCTATCGTATTTTTTATTTTATTTCTTTGACAATAATCACAAATACTTTCTGAATTATAGATACAACAATCAAAATTTAATATGTAATTTTAACATTTAAAAATATTCTTTAATAATCTTATTTTTCAATTATTAAACTCCTTTTTTTACCAATCAAATTTTAAAGTTCAATCCAGGTTGAATTAGGATATATATATATATATAAAACGTAATTAAATTTGTTTATCATGTAAATAAATATCAAATTAAAAGTTTGTTAATATTAGTTTAATTTTTTAACAAGCACTAATCTCATATTGAATAAGTAAAAATGTAAGAGGTGAAGTTTCTCATTATAAATTAAAATCATTTTTTATTATATTACAAGTTATATTTGTCCTACATTAAAAAAATTAATAGGAGAAATGATAAGTTTTGATTATAAATTAGAAACTAATTAATCAACTTGACCAGTTCAATCGTGTGTACCATGATCGGTTCAAATTAGGGGTGTTTAAATTCAATTCAAGTTGAAAACTAAATCCAAAAACTAAAATCCAATCAAAACCAAAATAAATTTGATTCTCTTCTGTTTCATTTTTCGAAGACTAAGTGGATTGGATTGGATTAGTTTTTTGTTTTGATTTTCAAAATTAATTTAACTCAATATAAACTGATTAATATTATAAAATTTATTTATTTATTATTGAGTTTATATATTTACTTATAATAACTCTATTTTTTCATATATTTTTTTTATTTTATGTAATCAAATATTATTTAAGAATGTAAAATGAGCTATTTATATTTTTTATTTCTTTTATTTTTTTTTTCTTTTTGATAGACTAAATTATTTTTAACTCACAATATTCTAAACTTAATTTTTTTTTGCTTAAAAACCGATTAAATGGATCTTATCTAAACCGATTTAATCAATCTAATATATTTAAATCAAATTAATTATCAAAATGTAATCAATCTAATTCAATCTAAATCGATGTAAATAGCATTATACGTTTGGATTAATTGATTTTTTGACTCAAAATTTATTCAAACCGAATCGCAAATTCTCCTAATTTAAACGAGTTGACTAAGACCTGTTTCCAGTTCCTTTACCAATTTTGGAAATATGATTTTTAAGGATTGATTGAACTGGTAAGAGGATTGATTCTCAATTTTTTTGTCCAATTCTAAAAAGCTATGCTAAATGAAAACCTTTCTCATGTATTTTGTCTGTATAATATAAGGCATAAATGGATACTGTTTAATGGTGAGATTTTTAGGTGCTACTCAAATAAAATATTTATTGTTTTATATCACTTAATATATACCACATCAGTTCTATTATTAAAAATATAATTAAAATAAAAAGTAATAATAATACGCAAAATTGATGTGATACATAATCAAGAATATAGAAGAAAAGTTTTATCTTACCATCTATCTAAGAATTTCTCCTATTAAATGTTGTAACTTACATTAACAAAGCAGTCATGGAAATGCAAGCGCAGTAGAGATGCTCCGTTGCGTCGCTCCCGGAGTATTGCACGATGAACGGCTAACTTTATGGCTGGCAATGCCTGAGGGCAAACTTTCTCATAGAAATGAGGAGAGAGTTGTGCATTGGTAGAGATCACTAACGTGACCAAAGTGACCATAACAAGCACAAGGAATGATTGGAGATGAGAAGCCATCGTGTTGTGCTTGTATGTTGCTCTGTGAGTTACAACATAGCCAGAGAGAGGATTTATATAGAGGGAAGGTACAGGGTTGCCACTGGCCGACTAGCCTCATTGTTTTACTTTCTTTAGTTATCAACATAATATTTTAGTTCATTACATGCCAACTGGTTTGTGCTCAATACCATTGACCAAGATTGGCTGGAAGAGGAGGTGACTACATATCTCTTCATCAGGTGAATATATCTTATTACTGCATCAAGTGAAAAAAGAGGAAGCTGCGTTTTTAAGCCAAAATGGAATGGAAGGGATCAAGTTATTCAAGTAGCATGGACCAAAAAAATGAAGGGATAACAGAAAATAAAGTTTTTTTTTTTTTGTTATTTGCAAAACTAATAAAAAAAAATGGAACTGAACTTTGTTACTTTATTTGAGAATTATATATAAACAAACCAAACGAAATGTAAATTACTTAATTTTGACTTATAAAAATGTATTTCTCACTATCTTATGATTTTTATCCCAATTCTAAAGAAACAAAATTGGATTTTTAGGGAAAAGAAAGAATAGATCCATTTAAGTTCCATTCCCTTCCTCTTTATTTTTAAATTCTTAAACAAAGGAACTTGTTTTCCTCCTCCATTCCATTTTTATGCCATCATTCAAACACAGTGCATGTTAGAAAAATAACCACTTTCAGATACTTTTTTTTAAAAAAATTGCCACTGAAAAGTAAATTTCCTTAACTTTTTTGGTACATAAATTTCCTTAACTTTATTCAAACATATATATTGTCATTATTATAAATTTTTTATACAATAAGATTCTCAATCGTAGAACTGATTCCTTCAAGCTTATTTCTTTACATAAACAATTCTCTTCCAAATCAATTGCTTCTAATAGTGTAGCAGGCATCCCGTCAAACTTCTAGATAATGAAATTTCAGTATTGTAGAACATTTATATAGAGCAAAAGAGCTGGCAGCCAAAACACAAAACCGATTTTTCTTCTATTTTTACACGATATGTTTGCACGATAAAATATATTAAAATACTTGCATGCTGTGAACATATTATCTAGTAGCAATTTATTAATACTTATGAATCAATGTCAGACATGCCAATGATACAGTAGGTACATAATTAGATCTTGGTTGTTTTTCTTTGTTTATTTTCCCTTTTTGCTCTCTCAATAATTTGTTTGTTAGGGACCTGGAGTGCTGGTTTTCACGTGTAAAATTGTAAATTAATTCCCCATAAGTCTAGTACGACCTTATTTTCGTCTAGAATATTGTTAAAGATTTAAAACTTTGTGGATTATTTCTTTCATTTTTTTATCTGTATTTTAAAGTTTTTATACATGAATTAAATATATTATTAAATAACTTCAAATTAAATGAAATATAAATGAATATGACTAAATTATTATTTCTCATTCTATTAAGTATGTGTAGAAAAATATAAAAAATAATTAATATGTAAAGTTATTAAGTTTAATAGAAATAATAATGGTGGAGTAAAATTTTAAAAATTAATTAATGCATCCTTGAAATTCTCAAATGATAGATAAATTGAAACAAAATAATTTTTTTAAAAAGACAAATAAAAAGGAACGGAAAGAATATTTGTAACTTAAGGTAATTACAGAAAATTTAAGAAAATTATTAAATAATCTTAATTATAGAAATTATAACTACATTTAAATAAATTATTCTTCATTGAAATGCTTAAAATTTCATAATTTATTAATGTTCTTTCTCATTTTATTTAGTAAAAATATTATAAGACAAAGATAAAATTAAAAATTAATTAATATTTTCTTAATTTTTTAAAACACTAAATAAAATAAAATAACTCATAATTCTCCAAAACGATAAATGTTTTAAAACATAAAATGTAGTATAATTTATTATTCAAGTGGTCCATGCAATGCCTTCAAATTTATAATAATAATAATAATAATAATAATAATAATAATAATAATAATAATAATAATAATAATAATAATAATAATCAATATAGGTTCGATGGGAAAGGGTGTAGCTATATGTCCCAGATGATCCCAATACTACTGTAATGCTAAGTATTTTTGTTTTAAATAAAATTAAATTAAAATCTTGAGGAACTCCAGCCACACATTAATTTAATATTAACCGGGTTGTGCCTCCGGGTTGTGAAGAATTTCCCGATGGAAAAGTATACTTTAATTGGAGTTAGTATTAGACCCAATAAGCCATATATTTTCGAAGTCAAAATAAAATTAATTTATGACAATAATAAAATTAATTTATGACTAAATTATTGTCTATACTTTTTTTCATATATATCATCGTAATTGAAGAAGATTTTGTATATTAAAACTACTAACATTGATCTCTTCTTTCTTAATTGAAAATATTGAGAATTTAATTTTAATGTATTATTTTTTTGACGGAATTTTAATGTATTATTAATATAAAAAATTATAATTATATATAATAATATGTTGTCATATCATTTAATGAATTTGTCATTTTTCTAATTATTTAAACCCTTTTAAATGAGGGGTGAGGCTATTAATATAATTGTTTCTATTCATATCCCCTTATAACTATTTTAAATTTTTATTTCTTAAATTACCCTTAAGTGGTTTCAAACACAAATTTGGTTTTTTTATATATTTTTTATATTATTATTTATTCATATTTTTTATTAGTTCTAATTTTTTTCTAACTAGTATGTGAGCCGATGCAATACACAGGTGAAAATTTTAAAATTAAATTCTGACAAACATTCATAAATAAAAGAAAAGAAACTTAAAAAAAAATGGTTAAAAGAAGCCATTGACAATTAAACGAATTAAAAACCTAACACAATACCTGTGATTAGAGGTGTTCATGCATCCATACGTATTATAAAAGTAACAGAATTTGTTGATGATGATACTTTTTTGTTGAAACAGAGGTTGATTTTTTCAATACAATCACAGTATTTAAGTACAAAGACCTCTTACAAAAACATGTAACACTGGTCCATACATATTAGCTTGAGGTATAAAAAGTTTTATTCATCTTTATTTCAACACAAGAAGAAAATCAAATCAGTTTTGTAACATGTATCACTCATTTTTTTTATATAAAAAAAAAGGTAATTTGAATTTTGAAATAGTCTATGGAGATGTCAAGTTTAAATTCTCTCTCTCTCTCTCTCTCTCTCTCTCTCTCTTTGAAACAAATATAGTAGTATCAGAAAGTGAAAGATTCAATTTTTTTAAGAGATCATCATTTTTTTTGTGCAAAAACTCACGAATGGTGTATAGTATACCTGCTTGAACAACTGGACGGCTGTTTTCTCTCTAATCAATTATGAGTAATGAGTGTAATGCAGAGCATAATACAGAATTATGCCTATGATTATGACATTCAAAAATTCGATGTTAAAAGTCCGAACCCCGTAAAGAATTATAAAAGTAATGATTAGAAGTTTAATATTTTGCAATTACACATACTGATGAAGGAATCTTATTATTTTTGGGTCAACAATGTCCTTGGAGATGCCTGAGATAGTGCTGACGATAACAATGAACGTTATTCTAGTTTGAGTAATTAAATTTCTTGAAGGAGAAAACTTACCTAAAATTTCTTAGGTGTTTGTGGTGTTTGTCTTCAATAAAAATATGACATGTGTATATTTTTAAAAAAACTTAATCATTATTTTTAAAATTTTCATTAATAAGTTATAAAAAAATATACACGTATCATATTTTTATTAGAGACAAACACCACAAATACTTAAAAAACTTTACTTAAGTTTTGTGCTTTCTTAAAAACCAACCTCGTTAAACTTTCAATAAGAACATATAAACACTTGACCTTAGCCAGAAGGTGGAGAAAGTACTACGAAAAGCAACCTTAGCTTGCAATTGTTTTCTTAAAGCTAATTCATTACTCTCCAAATGCATTTAACTTAATCCTGTGACATAGTATATGTTTAGTTTTGTTGGGTCCAGCCCATTATGGTCAAGAATTATGTGGCCATAAATTCTTAATGGTGTGGCAAAATATTAGTCAAGTATTAAATACTTGGATGTGGTTCTTTGGTGATTTACCATGTAGAAATTGAATGGCCATAATTCATTCTTGAAGCTTTATATAATGGAGGCTTGAATGAAGGTTGAATCATCCAAGGTTTAGGCATCCAAAAGCAATTCAAGAAGATAGAGAATGAAGAGGCAAGTTGTTTGAGAAAGCGAGTATTTTCTCCGAGTGAGAAATAGAGAGTTTGAGTAATTCCTATTTGTTTGTGAGTGTAGGTATCACTGAGAAATATTGGGTTTCATCTCTAAAGGTCTCATTGAGTGCCACTATAATTTTTGTATCACTTGAAAGAGAGTAGAGTGTGTGTGAGGATACTTGTAATTATCCTTATTATAGTGGAATATTTCTCAGAACTTGTCCCGTGGTTTTTCCCTCAAACATTGGAGGGTTTTCCACGTTAAAATTGGTGTCTCTTGTATTTATTCTTTCTGCTTGTAATTTCATAGTACGTATTTATTACGTGGTGGAAAAAGGTGATCCTGAGAAGCATCCGCTGCATATCAAATCTCTGATCAATTTTCCCAACAAGTGGTATCAAAGAGCTGTTGGTTACGACAGTGTCAGATTCTTCAGGAACTTCTTAGTATGCTCTGTGGTTGCAACATTGATTGATCTTCCACATCAGAAAAGAATTGTTCTTGGTTTATTTGGCGTGAAGTACTCTACTTATACACCTGATTGTACTGTGTCAGAATTGTCATAGCGTGGAAGTGCATGTCTAGGAAAAGTTCTGACTAAGGAAAGATTTGGTATTTAAGTGTGTCCTTTTGTGACTCACCTCTCTTTCCTGGGAACTTACTTGGTGTACTGTTCACATACTGACATTATTCTGATATACAGTTATAATTCTTGGTGAATAAGTGGAAGTTTGATGGAAATCGATACAGACAGCGCGAATGATTAGTCGAACGGGACCAACTATCACATATGGAAGGGAAAAATGAAAGATCTTCTTTATGTGAAGAGTTGGCATCTACCTGTTTGCTACACTAAAGCGGAATCAAAAACCGACGAAGAATGGGAATTTGAGCATGCCCAAGTATGTGGTTTTATTCGGCAATGGGTGGATGACAATGTGCTCAATCATATTTGTGATGAGACGCATGCAAGATCGTTTGTGGGAGAAACTTGAATCTCTATATGCTAGGAAGACCTAAGAAACAACAAACTCTTCTTGATCAAGAAGATGATGAATTTACAATACAAAGAGGATAGGACTATCTCTCGATCACTTAAGTGATTTTCAAGGAGTTTTACAAAGAATCGTCCTCTATGGGTGTAAAGTTTGATGATGAGATTCAAGCACTTTGGCTACTTGGAACTCTACCAGACTCTTGGGAGACATTCAGAATGTCCCTTTGCAACTCCGCTCCTAATGGTGTGGTGACAATGGAACTTGTCAAAGGAGTTGTTTTGAATGAAGAGATGAGGAGAAGATCTCAAGCCTCGTCTTCACAATCAAGTTCTTGTTGCAGAAGATAGGGGAGAAGTAAAAATAAAGGTTCGAGAGGTAGAAGTAAAAGCCGAAGCAAGTCAAAGTCCAATTACAAAGACGTGGAGTGTCACTATTGTGGCAAGCTGGGACACATTCAAAAGAAGTGCTTCCTCTTTAAGAAAGATAAGAAAAAGGGCAAAGTTAAAGACAATCAGAAAGACAATGATCACAACGATACAGTTGCTGCAGTCGACCTTGTCATTGTTTGTGATGAGGAGGTAATTAATTTTGCCTGTCAAGAGACAAGTTGGGTCATTGACAGTGGAGCTTCCTTACATGTTACATCAAGGAAGGAATTATTCTCATCTTATACACCTGGAAATTTTGGGGTGTTGAAGATGGGTAATAATGGTTTTTCAAAGGTTGCTGGCATGGGAGACATCCACTTGGAAACTAATACTGGAACACAACTGTTTCTTAAGGATGTTAGGCATGTGCCTGATATCCGCTTGAATTTGATCTCGGTGAAGAAGCTTGACGATGAGGGCTATTGTAACACCTTTGGTAATGGACAGTGGAAGCTTACTAAAGGTTCATTGATTGTGGCCCGAGGAGAGAAGAATCTTAGCTTGTATTTGACACAAGCTAAGATTGTTGGTGACTTCGTCAATGTGGTGGATGATGAAAAGACAACCGAGTTGTGGCACAAGAGACTTAGCCACATAAGTGAGAAGGGACTAAACTGCTTGGCCAAGAAGAAACTATTGTCAGATATAAAGAACGCAAGTTTGAAGAAATGTGCGCATTGTATGGGGGAAAGCAAAACGAGTTGTCTTCAAAAGTCACTCTCCTTCAAGGAAGTCAGATTTGCTAGAGCTAGTGCATTCTGATGTTTGCAGTCCCTTGAAGGTAAAGTCTTTTAGTGGTGGACTTTACTTTGTGACATTTATTGATGATCATTCAAGGAAACTTTGGGTTTATGTTCTAAAAACCAAAGATCAGGAGCTTGATGTTTTCAAGCAATTCCATGTATCAGTTGAAAGGGAAACTGGTAAGAAGTTGAAGTGTATTCGCACTGATAATGGTGGTGAATACAGTAGTCCTTTTGATGAGTACTGCAGAATGATGGGTATTAGACATTAGAAAACACCTCTAAAGACTCCACAATTAAATGGTCTGGCTGAAAGGATGAATCGAACTTTAATTGAGAGAGTCAGATGTTTGCTTTCAGAAGCAAAATTGCCAAAATCTTTTTGGGGGGAGGCATTGCTCACATCAGTACATGTCATCAATCTGTCTCCGCAGTGACTCGAATGGTGATGTCCCTGACGAGTTTGGTATGGCAAAGAAGTTTCTTATGATCACTTACGAGTTTTTGGATGTAAGGCTTTTGTTCACATTCCAAAAGACGAGAGATCAAAGCTTGATGCTAAGACACGATAGTGCATCTTTATCGGTTATGGTCTTGATGAATTTGGCTACAGGTTGTATGATCCAATTGAGAAGAAACTCATTCGGAGCCGCGATGTAGTATTCATTGAAGATCAAACCATTAACGACATTGAAAAAGCTAAGAAGGAAGTGTCTAATAGCAGTGAAGGCTTGGTTGATCTAGATTCAGTTCCTATGCTGAATTTGCCTGATCCAGTTGATAATGGTACTCAAGGTGATGAACAAACTGCTAACCAACCAAGGGCAGTTGATGCTTCTACAGATGATGTTGGAGAAGATGATGAGGTTATTGAGCAGGGGGAGCAGCCCCCTTCACCTCCGCCCAAAAGATCAGAGAGAGAACGATGACCTTCTACCAGGTACTCCAGTTCAGAGTATATCCTTCTCACTGATGAGGGGGAGCCAGAAAATTTTGATGAAGTTCAAACTCATAAGGATAAAGCCCAGTGGATAAGAGCCATGTAGGATGAGATCAATTCCTTGCAGAAAAATGACACTTATGAGCTTGTGGAACTTCCCGAAGGCAAGAAGGCTTTGAAAAACAAATGGGTGTTCAAGCTTAAGAGAGATTGTAACAAGCTAGTAAAATATAAAGCTCGCTTAGTTGTGAAAGGCTTTGGACAAAAGCGAGGGATTGATTTTGACGAGATTTTCTCCCAGGTTGTCAAAATCACTCAATCGAACCATACTTGGGTTTAACAAACTAGCTTGAATCTAGAGCTTGAGCAACTTGATATGAAGATCGCATTTCTCCATGGTGATTTGGAGGAAGAAATCTACATGGTTCAACCGTAAGGGTTTGAGAAGAATGGGAAGGAACATATGGTTTGCAAATTGAAGAAAAGCTTATATGGGTGAAGCAAGCTCCGAGACAGTGGTATAAAAAGTTTGACACTTTCATGATAAGTCACGAATATACCGAACTAATGCAGATCATTGTGTGTATTTCAAAACTTTCCCAGATGGCAGATTCATTATTCTTCTGCTATACGTAGATGATATGTTGATAGTGGGGCAAGACAGGGTGATGATTGACAATTTGAAAAAGGAGTTGTCAAAAGCATTTGATATGAAAGATCTAGGACCTGCAAGACAAATTCTGGGAATGCAGATTTTGCAAGACCGAAAAGCAAAGAAGCTTTGGTTATCACAAGAAAAATATGTGGAGCGAGTCTTAGAAAGATTCAACATGCAGAGTGCTAAACCAGTTAGCACACCGTTGGCTAGTCACTTTAAACTCAGAAGGAGTTGTCCCACAAGTCAAAAAGAAAAAGAAGACATGGCTATAATTCCTTACTCATCTGCAGTCGGAAGTCTAATGTACGCCATGGTTTGTACACATCCAGATATCGCTTATGCTGTAGGAGTTGTCAGCAGGTTTCTTTCCAACCCAGGTAAAGACCATTGGGAAGGCTGTGAAGTGGATCTTGAGATATCTCAGAGGCAGTACAAAAATGTGTCTGTGCTTTGATGAGTCTAAACCAATTTTGAAGAGATACACTGATGCAGATATGGCAGGTGATCTTGACAGTAGAAAATCCACTTCAGGTTTTTTATTCACTTTTGCAGGGGGAGTCTGTATCATGGCGTCTAAATTGCAGAAGTGTGTTGCTTTATCTACAACTGAAGCAGAGTATATTGCTCTAACCGAAGCAGGTAAAGAAATGCTTTGGTTAACTAGATTCCTTCAACAACTGGGAGTGAGACAAGAAAGTATAGTGATTTACTGTGACAGTCAGAGTGCTCTAGATTTGAGCAAAAATACCATGTATCACTCGCGCACGAAGCACATTGATGTGAGATATCATTGGTTGCGATTGGTAGTTGGAGAAAAGCAATTTCGATTAGAGAAGATCCACACTGATAAAAATCCTGCTGATATGATGACAAAAGTTGTAGCTCGGGAGAAGCTTCAACTATGTGCCGGGATGGCCGGCATGCACTCCATTTGATCATTCTCTTTCCCCTTGGGCGGAGGGGAGAATTGTTGGGTCCAACCCATTATGGCCAAGAATTATGTGGCCATAAATTCTTGATGGTGTGGCAAAATATTAGCCAAGTGTTAAATACTTGGATGTGGTTCTTTGGTGATTTCTAGCCATAGAAATTGAATGGCCATAATTCATTCTTGAAGCCTATATAATGGAGGCTTGAATGAAGGTTGAATCATCCAAGGTTTAGGCATCCAAGAAGCAATTCAAGAAGATATAGAATGAAGGGGCAAGTTGTTTGAGAGCAGAGTATTTTCCCTGAGTGAGAAATAGAGAGTTTGAGTAATTCCTATTTGTTTGTGAGTGTGGGTATACACTGAGAAATACTGGGTTTCATCTCTAAAGGTCTCATTGAGTGCCACTATAATTTTTGTATCACTTGAAAGAGAGTAGAGTGTGTGTGAGGATACTTGTAATTATCCTTATTATAGTGGAATATTTCTCGGAACTTGTCCCGTGATTTTTCCCTCAAACATTAGAGGGTTTTCCACGTTAAAATTGGTGTCTCTTGTATTTATTCTTTTTGCTTGTAATTTCATAGTACGTATTTATGACGTGGTGGGAAAATGTGATCCTGAGAAGCATCCGCTGCATATCAAATCTCTGATCAATTTTCCCAACAAGTTTCACGTTTGCAATGGCAAATATAAGTTGGAGGTCCTTAAACGAAGAGAAATAATATTTAAATTTTTAATTTTTTCATTTGATTGAATCCACTTTCTCTTCTAACTCACCTTAAGATTAAAATAACAAAATGTTACTTTTGTGTTCAATTGAACATACTTTTTCTTTTTAATTAATTTTTAAGATAAAAATTTTTAAACATAAATTATGTTATTGCAACTAAATTTTTAATTAAACTTAAATTAACAAACACACTTTCAACTAAATTTAAATTTACTAATTCTAATTTAAACACACATAAAATTGAATCATCATCTTCGCTGTTATCAATAATTTTCTTTTCTAAGATTTTAATTTTCAAGCATAAATTTGTAAGATGCTGATTAACTCTTTTCCTAGCAATGAGCTTAGAATCTTTCAAGTCTAGTCCATTACTCTCCACGCTTATAATTTAATCACGTGATGACAAAATTGAATCACCTTCGCTGGTATGTATAATTTTTTTGTGCAATTTCATGCACGAAATGAGGTGGCAAGTCAAAATATTTTCTTAGCATTGGCTCCTCAGCTCGTCAATTAACTGTACACACTATATTTATTGACTTGACAATTTAGGAACGGAACTGCTAAGATTCCCAACAGTTGTTGGACAAGCAATGATTTCTCATGCATTTTCACATGATTCAAGGTGATAAATTACAAGAACAAGGAGCCTTATTCCAATAGATGGAACCGGTTACATTAATCAATAGACATCATTGAGTTGTAGCAAAAACCAATTTTTTGTTTCTTTGCTGGGCATCAGCTCCATTGTCTTACCCAAAACAAAAAACAAATTTTCAATACAAAGAGATAAATTAAGGAAGAAAACTACCAACTCCATCATTATCTATTTGATATGCATGTTTGACACCTTTTTAGAGGGGGTGGGGAAGAGATAAAAGAAGAAAAAGTGTTCTATACATATAGTTGTGTAATTCGAACTGGTAATTGACTCGATCATAAAGTTGAGTCATCCAGTCAGAAGTCTACTGCGAGTCAAGCAATAGAACTAAAAAATCTGAATAAAAAATACTATATAAAAAATATCTCATATAAAAAATACTATATAAAAAATAATATATTAAAATAAACTATATAAAGTATATCGTGTTTGAAAATTAGATTAATTAGATAATATAAATTAATAAATTAAGAACATAACTCAAAAAAACACATGATCTAATAACATAATATACTTAATCACAAAGGTCTTTCATGTACTAAGTTCAAATACTACAAGTAGTCATTTTAAAATTTTATATATCTAGAAACCTGAGTCAACCCAATATGGGCAGGTCACCCGAGTTTGACTGATTCATTATGCTGACTTGTAATACACAAGAACCGAACCAGCCCAGAGAAGGGGTTAAGGGTTTTCCAATCCGTCCGGCTGAGCCAGTTCGGGTCAAATGACTGTGTTTATCATTATTGTTTTCTTCCACCAAGAGGCAAGCACACACAACAGCTGCACAAGAATACATAGATTGAAGGAAGACACCATCAAAGAATGAAGGCTAAGAGATAAAACCAGCTACTGCAATTATAGAGCAGGCTTAGACACAAGATAATTTATCAATAACAAGGCCAAACTACAAAGAAAATTTATTGATAAGAGATTTATTGATAAAACTAGAAGGAAAAATCAATTGCTAAGGTTGTGCTTGAAGGGTGGCAACACTTTCAGCTACCAGTATCTCAGATATTTCTTCTGCAACCAAAGTTGGGAGTGATTTGGAAGAGTTGTTCCTTGGTTATAAATCTGAAGCACTAATCATAGCGAATCAGTGATTCTCTGATAACATTGACAATTGAAGACTACAAGTACCAAGCTAAGTCCAACTTATTACCAAACCAAAGAAAGTCTAGACCTCAACAGTCGGTTAGACATGTTACAGAAACAAAGTTAAAGAATGAGTCTGAACTATCATGTAAGGCCTATGCTTTCCAAGAAATGGCAACAAAGAGTACAACAGTCAAAATAGTACCATTGCAGTCACCAATGAAACCACCAGTAGAAGGCAATAAAAATCAAGTAAAACCACATGTAACAGGTCTGCTCCTAATACAGGATATACCATCCTCAAAAAGAGGACTAAAAACCTCTATCTGGAACTGAAAGTTTCCTAGTTGAATCTCACAAGATTGCATCGGTAACTGATGAAGGTCCACTCTGCACATTCCAATGTTCAGTACCAAAACAAGAGCCACCAGTGTCACACTAAAGTGAACAGATGAATTGCGATATATTTTGCTTCCAATTTCATCAGATTCATGTCCCAGTGAATGGGATGCTACATGTTTTCTTGGGGAAAAAAAAAGTAAAAAGAAGCAAAAATGAAAAGAAAGGAAAAAGAAGACTGAAAATCTAAGTGGGAAGTCCAAACTATCTTTCATCACCTATAGTCGTAAGATACATCACCTAAGTGTCTATATCTGGTCTTTTTGCCAAATAAAGTTGATACATGACCACCATCCAGCTCTCAGTTTATAATCGTTTGGCTCATCACGTTTACTAATTTAACTCTAATGGTCTAACCACATGAGATAGAGATTTGGGTCAACTTCCTATCATGTGTAAGTGTGTAACACCAAGAATCATCAACCCCAAGTGTTGGTTGTTCTTTTGGGTTCATTTCACCAACACAATATACAAAAGATTTTCCTATTAGACAATATACGTAACCTGGGTCATTACAATAATTTTGAAACTGATCACTTAGAAATATTTACTCTATCAGAATCACGCAGATGATACTTAAACCTTTTTTTTTTTGAGAGATTGATAGGTATCCACTCATGACAAAGATGTACTTTAAGAATGGTAGGAGAGAAAGTATGGAATCTATCCCTTGCAATCACACAATCAGAGGAGAGAGCATGAGTCAACAAGGGAAGGAAGGGGATTCTAATTGTTACCACATGTTCACGTGGCAAGTTGTGGATGATCAAGTTGTTAGAGGGAGTAGAGAGAGTAATGAGGGGTAGCAAGAAGCATTTATAGCTAGTGAGAGTGGAGAGTAAAGAAGAGGCAGCCATGAGCATTTATAGTTAGTGGGAATGCAGAGTAAAGAGGGGGCAGCAAGGAGCATTAATAGTTAGTGAGAGTTGAGAAAATAAAGAGGGGCAGCAATTAACATTTAACTATTCGTGTTTTGGCAAATGAATATGCACTTAATGGAGAGAATAAATAGGGAACATTTGAGTAAAGAATTGGGGTCTTTGGGCAGGAATAAAGCAGACCCTCGAAGTTCTGCAGTGTCTACTTTTTCTTTCTTTTTCTACTCTCTTTTTCAGTTTGTCTTTGAGAGATTAAAGAGGCTTACCTCTTCTGTAAGGAGTTTATCTCCATATTTTCTTAAAGAAATCAAGGATGCTTAAACCAAATTAAGAACCACTGGTACATCAACATCAAATGACAATCATCATTCTATAAATCATATAATTATCAATCTCATCATGGAAATTGAATTTAAATGGACACTTCTAGCTCCTTTTCTTGTAAATCTTCTTTGGCCTTCTTGTTCTTTCTCCTACATAGCTGCCAAAGCATGGTCTTTGTTAGTTTGTTTGGTCCGCAATACTCCATCAGATTGATCTTTTTCTATAAAGGAAGAGTTCATTGAAATGTCCAAATGCTACAACAAAACCAGAAAAGAGAAATAAAAAAGAGAACACATAGCTCAAATCCCTTCGCAAATCCGACCTAAGAACACCCTTAGAAAATCAACAAGCAAACCACAAAAAAAGCTAGGAAAAGAAGCCTGTTACATAAACTTGTAGAGGAAGATAATTATTGCTAAAATTCTGGAATTATGCACCACTCAAACATAACAAACTCTATGAAAAGAGCGCAAGCCAAAGCATCTTTTTTAAATCCTTTCTACTCTCAAAACCTTTATAACTAGTAGAGAAAAAAATTGCAAATTAAGAACTCATGAAGCTTGATGAAAACAAAACATAACTTATCATTCAGAATAAGGGTACCAATCAATTGTTGCTTCTTTAAGCCAGTTACATTGTTGAAAAAACAAATCAAATGGCCATCTAATAAACTATGATTACATGATAATAGGGTATTATGGCTAGAATAGAAAAATGAATGAAAAAAGGATTAGAATTACATGGTGACTTGCATGACAACTTGCTGCAAGATCACTCTTGGTGAATGTTCTGTATAGCTGCAGTGATACTTTTACAATCATATTCCATGATCTTCATCCAGTTCTCAAAGTCTCCAATTTCCTATGAGTTCAGATGAAAGTTTATAATAAGTTAAGCACATTTTATCAGTCAATGTATATATATATAAAGTTAAGCACTAAGCACAGAGCACCCTTTAGATGACTAAACATTGACCATCAACACTGTAATCCAAAGAAAATATACAATATATAGATTATAAATTATAATACATGCCAAATTCAATAAGAAGACACTAGACATTAATCTTCTCCTCCTATCTCCATCTTTATACTTGATCATATGATTGTGCACGAGGAGTCTCTCAAAATAAAGGATTCAAGGTAGTAAACCGTTTATCTTTATCCCATATTACCTACCACATGATTGATGTCTATTTCCACAATCAAACTCCTGTATCAACCTTACAAGTACAACTACCTTAATTACAGGGATATCTACTAGCCACCATAGAACCCCTTAAGTTTTTCTTCTGTCAGAAAATGCTAAAATATCAACTCAAAATTATGTCATCAATCTAAAGCACAATGAATATCTGACACGAAGAAACATCATAATCTAGTCTTGCTAAAGTCCAATTTATCAGCTCAATTATAAACCCAATCAATTCACTAAAGCAGGCACGTCAGTCACAGCCCTTAATTTAATGCGTCCCCTAATTTAAACTTTCAAGCACAACAAAATGATAAACATTTTCCTAAAATAGTCTTGTAGCCTAGTGGCACCTAGTTTCATGAGGAAGCAGTTGATGCCTGCCAGTTTCTATTCCCTAATGAGTCTCAATACTCACTTAGCCTACCTTTCCCAATTCCCTTACCAGGCCTTAGAACCTCCTTTTTTTTTTTGGTACATAAAAGTTTAGGGTAAGGGGAGGCTTTTCCCATTCCAAGGCCAAGACAAACCACCAACCTCATCGATGATATATAGTGGGATTACAGATCGCCTACCAACATGGAATCCGAGGATTCAACCCAAGTTCATCCATCAATGACTTTGCGCATCGTGCGAGTGTTGCCAACACGAATGGAAAAGCAAAACAGGCACAACGGCATGCGTCGTTGATGAAACCCCCTTTATAACCAAAAAATAATTATAACAACAATAATAACCACCATCATTTACAAATAAAATTCTCTAAAATACCCCCAAAATAGCACTGTACCAATAATCATAATCAAGGTTGTTGTTTTGTTAATAGTTACATTTTCCTTTTACTCCACACCACAAACTATAACTAGAGCGGATAATTCCTGCTTTACCCATTGTGCAACACAACAATAAATACATAAAAAAACAATGAAAATAACGAAATTGTAAAACACCCATCTCAAATTTTAGTAAATGCAAAACATTGAAATAAAATTTTTTTTTTAAAAAACAACAAAAGATGAGGTATATGTATGAATGATAACAAGTGAAGTACCTTAACAGCGGTGTTGAGAGCGTGAGTGGCAGCGAGCCATTGATCCGTTTGCTTCATGAACCTCGTAATAGTGGCAGCCAGAGCTCGAATTTCAGACTCAATTCGTTTCTGGTTGATGAAGGAATCTTGGACCCCACCATTCACCGCTTCCACCAACAGATCCGAAACCCGCTCCGCTTTCCTTATTGCCTCCTTCTTCACTTTCTCTGCTTCCGTCGTATACCATACCCCCAAATGAATACAAGAAACAGAAAACCAAAAAACGTCATATGAGAAATGGTGGAATTGGAAAAAAAAAAAAACGAAAAACGATTTTGAAAGAAGAAGAAAGGGAAGGGAAGGGACCAGTGTGGTGGCGAAGTATGAGAGAGTTGTGGTTGTGAAGGTGAATGAAATTGTGCAGAGAAGCTTCCAGATCCTTTGGCTCTCTTTCTGCGTCCGACCAGGTTACCGATCGTGCGCGCGTCAGGGGCACCTGCGAAGATGAGTACATACTGTTTGTGTAGTATCGCCTCACCACCCAGTACCATTCCCCACAAATTACTTTCCTTTTGTTTTGGTAAATGCAAACAAAAAAAAATGATCACACTGTATTTTTTTAGAAGTGTAAGAATTATTAATATTTTTTTTAAAGTGTTGATTAAGTGAAAAAAATGAATTAAAAAATATATATAATAATATAATTTTATTTTTTATTTATAAGAGTTAACTTAATTTTCGTTCGTCAATCGTTATATTTTGTGTCTTTATTAAAATATATATATATATTTTTTTATATTTTATTTAATATTATTTATTATATATAATTTTTTTATCATTTTTTTCATTCAATCATATTTCTTAAAAAAATATAAATAATATTTATATCTCTTGTAGGAATATAAAATAATCTTTATTCTTTTATTATTTGAACCAATTTTATTGATTTCTTAATGATTTAATAATATATAATTTAATAATAAAAATTAAAAAGTGTTTGATTTGATTTTTGTTTTTGATATATAAATAAAAGTGTTACCTTATTTTTACTCTATTTTTTGTTTTTAAATTTTTTGTGAATAAAATTATGAAAATAAAAAAATATTATTTTTACTATTTTCTTCATAAAAATTTGAAAAAAGAAAACAAAGCAAAAAATAAAATAATATTTTTATAATTATTAATGAAAACACAAAACAAATGAAATAACCCTTACTTTCCCATTTTCATTTCTTAAAGTTTTCAATTGTAAAGTTTTAGGGAATGAAATACTTATAATTTTTTTCTTGGTTTATTTAATTCAATTTTATTATTTGAGTCAATTTTATTTATATTTTTTAATGATTTAATAATATATAATTTAATAAAAAAATTATGATAAAAATGAATTAAAAATAAATAAATGCTATCAAAGTTCTTAGTTCTTACAACCGATATATAGAGTGTATTTTTTTAGGAGGTACAATAGAGAAGAAACAAAAGTGAAAAAACTAACTCATTTGAGTATTAATATTAATAAATAGTATACGAAGGTTGGCCTATGCGTCAGAACTTATGGGCCAATAATGCCCAAAATTAACTTTATAAAAGATATGATTAATAAAGATCAAAGGGACGTTAAAAGAAGCTTAAGCCCATTTTAGCACACCTGTACCAAAAGCCCATATTATAGTTCTACAAACAAATTAATTATCTTATATGCAATTCTGTCAGTACAATTTATTAGAGGTATTCGTGAGTTGAGATGAGTGGGTTTAATAGCATTTTTAGACTTGATTCACTCATTGAAATAGTGAGTTGTATTGAGTTGAGTTGAAGAGATTTTTTCTCTCAATCCGACCTAATCTGATGTGCTTAAAAGTGGGTTAAGTTAGGTCGAACTCGTTGGTCCTCTAATATATTTATAAATATACTTATCATGAAAGAAAAATTAGACGGAATCAACTTGAAAATTCAAATGCAAATTTCATTAGCACTGTTCTATTTCCCTTTCTAATACTGACAAATAAACTTGAAATTTTTGAAAAACAAAAAACTATTCCACATTCGAATAAAACTCAAGAAATCCAACTAGGACACTGGCAACACGAAGGGGAAAGGGTGCAAAATACCTTCATGATCAGCAATCCTGTCCTCCAAAATGTTAACGCATTCACTTAATGCGAGTGCACCAAACCCACCTATTATGGCGCCGATAGCCAATCCAGCCCCCAACCTTCCAAGTTTACTCTTCTTCTTCTCCAACTATACTACATTTATCGCCTGCCCACTCTGCTCCTTGTGGCCTCCTTGCACGTACAGTGTAGTTGCACTATATCCAGGTGCACTCCCTCTTATTTTCCATATTTACATGAAAAGAATAGAGGAAAAAAAAGGCTTACCTGTTGGGACTGTGTGGTGTAGAAAACTGAAAAAAGTCGCAAGAGGGAAGAGGGACGCGTGGCTGTGTGACTAGTTGCAGAGAACAGCTGGGAGATCAGGTGGGAGAAGAAGCAATGGCCACAGACTCAAGGCGCAAACGCTGGGAGCTAAGGAGAATAACTACACTGCGGAGAACTAGTTGCAGAGATTAGTGATAATCACATATTTTATACATTAATAAACTCTCATTTTTAATCATTTACACTCTCCATGTACTTAATTAATTGAGCTTGGTCATGATTTGTAAGTTTATGTTCAAATTAGGCTTAATTGATATTTTTCAGCATTATTAAGATTTTACACTGTTTTTATATTTTTGTCATATCTTGAGTTCTAGAAGTCTATAAATTATGAATTTTACCTTGTAGGAAAGCTGAGAGAAAGCTCTACAACTTTGATGAAGAGCTCGAAGTCTCAATCGGACATCTAGTGAAGCTAATTGGGCTTGGAAGTCATAATATGAATTTTGTGATTGGAACTTGAATAGTGTGTAGTAATCAGCGTATAACTCGGGTTGTAGGTGGTCTTTTAAGCTAAAACTGGTGGCATTGAAAAGATATGACAAAACCCTTCAACTCTCATGAAGCTCACTTTTTGATATTATGACGTTATGACAGACTTATGGTCATGTGAAGACAACCGATTGGTTGAGTGGGGAGACAAGCATAATAATAATCCAACCACTCATCCAACCACTCAATCACTCATTAATCAGTCCCCTTGTCACTTTGTATCTTTCATACTCTATAAATAGCACCATTAGCAGCTCATTAGAGGAGTTAGTTTTGGAGATGTTAGTTTAGAATTATTAATCTTGGTTTTAGATCAAGACCATGTTATTATGTTATTTTAATATATTTTTTTTGTAAATAGAAGTTATGATCATCATCTTCTTCTTCTCTCTTTCTTTCTTCTTGCTCATGGGTAACTAATCTTCATCTTACTTGGGTGAAGGGGTGAAACTTTTGGTAATAAAATAAGGTTAGATTAATTTATTTCTTGTACTTAAATGATATATTATCAAATGGTCATTATATGTGTTGTATTTTGTTTCCAATCAATTTAGAATTCCTCCTTGTAAAGTGGAGTTCTTGATTCATTGTATACAAGTGATTTGGCACAATGAATGCGTGAACCCATTTACAAGTGTTGGTAAATAATTAAAAGAATCTTAATATAACTACGTATATAAATCTAAATAGACTTTGAATGTTTTATTTTCCGATTGGAACCTCCGTTGTGCGTAGATTTCAATTGAGTTATAAAAAGAATTAATTTTGTCCTTATATTATTACTAAAAGTGAATCTCCTAACCCAAGCAAGTTCTTTAATTTAATTGTGAACAAGTTTTATTATCTTTATTGTTGTAACAAAATCTTTTCTTACCTCAAAGAATTCTTCTTCATCAATTCTCTGTGAATCGACCTCAGACTCCCGAGAAAATTATTACTTGAGACAACTTGCACTTGAGTTTGCATCATTTAATCTGCATCAATTAGTTGTAGAGAAGAGATAACTACTAGCTGCACTTGGGCCAATGGAGAAGAAGTAGATAAATAGGGTTTTGATGTCTTTTTCTCTTCTCACTTTGGTCTCTATTTGTTAGCGTATTTACATGGTTTAACGTTGTTCCTAACTATACTAGAGAGGATATTTACGAACCTTAAAAGCATTTTTCAAGCAAAATGCACACTCTGTCTGAGCTACTTTTTTTTTAAAAAAAAAAAAAAGGTGGGTGGGTTGGGTTGAAAGTGTTCAAACCTGCTACTCGATCTACACACTATGGGTTGAAACATTTCTCAACCCGACCTATCTCACGAACCCAACCAAACTCATATTTTATGAGTTATGTTGGATCGAAACTCGCGAGTTCATGAGTCGACTCGACCTTTTGGATACCCCGACATTTTATTATGATCTTAAAAAAAAACAATTTGAACGCTTATTTCACATTTTAATTTTTTTTGGAATTACGATATATAATTTAGAATGATCTATATCATATGTCAAATATATATATATATTTAGTGAGAAAATTTTTATTATGAGAGGATAAAATAAGTAAATTTTAATCATATAATTATATATGATCAAAATTAAAAGTTACTTAAAAATCATGCAATCACTTAAAAATTTTACATATATATATTTTAATCTTGACAATTCATATAAGATTCAATAGTCAAAAATTATTTTTTTTACCTCTTATAACAAATACTCTTATCACTCAATAAATATGTTCTTTATATATATTATTTCAGCAAGATTAAATCCGCAGCCTTCTCATTAAAATTCCGAATATGATCAATGTCTCATTTAGATGATCTTCTTGTTTATGACTTTTTTTTCTTCCTTTTTTTTTTTTGGGTAAAGTAACGAGCTGAAGCCGTAGACAGAAACTTCATATTATGAAGTCATTTAAGTCTCATCATATTGTAAAAGAAAATGATTTTTGGACTACTAAAATTGATATTTTACATAGATATTATATGTTAATATGGGTATAAGTGAATATTAAAATATATTGTATTCTATAATGAAATAGAAATATCGCATGCCAATATAAAAAAAATGTTTAAGTTGTGTGTATAAATAACGTAGTTGTATTGTAAAAGCAAATATCAATATATATCATATTGACTTAAAAGACACTGAGAAATCCAATAAAATTAAAATAGTGTTGATGACATCTAAAGAATAATATGATAATTGTAATATAATTTTAGGTATTGAATTTATAAAGTGATAAATTCAAAAATAGCTAAATAAAAAAAAAAAGAAATTAAAGAAAAATATTAAATTTTTAAAAAATAAATAAATATTAATTTAAATGTAAAATTAAATAAAGTAAAATAAATAAATTAAAGTTTATATTAGATGTAATATGATTAAGATTCAATACCTATCAAAATTAATTTTAACATTAATTATGTCAAATTATTTTATCTAAATAATTTAACTCATTAACATCAAACACTAAGCATGTGTTTATAGAAAATAATTCAATAAAATATTAAAAATAATAATTAAATATATGATAATTTTTTAATTAATAATAAATTATCAAATCATCAAATATATTCTTAATAAAAAATCATAATTAATATTTAATAATTACTATTAATATTCAAATAATATAAAAAATTTATAAAATATAAAAAAATATGACTAAATTTATCTTAAAATTTATCTATATAATCTTATAAGAAAATAAAATTAATAAATATTAAATTTTAAAATTAAATAAAAATAATTTAACATAACAATATCAAAAATATTAAATTTTCATCATTTTATTAATAAAAAATTTAATAAAACATAATATAATTAAAACACAAATAGAATTATCTAAAAAAAAAAATCATATTTATCAAAGATTGCTGCATCGCGTCCTTGTCTTCTTCTTTTTTCTTTTCTATTTTCTCGAACGACGTACTACTGCTCACGTTCTTTTCTCCTGTGCAGCTTTTCTTCTTTCTCTTTTGCTATTGTATCTCGTCCAATTCTGTTTCTTTTTCTTCGAGCCGCGTGCGCTCCTTTCTTCTTTTCTTTGTTGTGCACGGCTAGGGATGGCAATGGGGCGGGGCGGGGGCGGATAGTGCTTCTTCCGCTTCATTTCGTTTATTTTCTTGGTCTTCATTTATGATTTTTGTGGGTAAATGAGATATTCACTTTTTGGTATCCATGATATTTGATCTTTAAAATAAAATTTTAAAAATTATAAAATAAATATAAAAAATAAACTTTAACATCACATACTTATAATTTTATTTAACAATATAAGATTCTTACAAAATTAAAAGAATATTATAAATAACAAACTAAATTTAATTATATTTTGTAATAATTAGTTTAATAAATAACTATTACATAAATAGTATATTTTTTTCAACAAGTTTTATCATTATGGGTTCATTTAATAAAAAAATATTTTAAAATAATAAAATATCGTATTTTCATCTCATCTCAAAGTTAAAAAGAAAAAAGAATTATAATATATGATATATATTAAATAAAATATATATACTAAACGAGTTTGTGATGCATAGGCGAATCTTAATCCCCGCCCATGCAATTTATTAAACGTCTATCCCCGCCCGTCATGCGAGTAATCCATGATCATGTATCTGTAATTTTGTCATCCCTATGCACGGCCATTCACGTTTCCAGCAACTGAGCTGCTTGCAGCAGCTTTTTAAAAATAGGTTTTTTTAATTAATTTATTATTTATACCGTCTTTTTTATTATTTAAATTTTAATTAAATCTTTCTTTAAATTTAATTGAACTTTCACTTATTTTTTATAAATTTTAAAATCAAATATAAAAATCTATTTTAAAATATTTTAAAATAAATAAAAATTTAATTAAAAAATAGACATTAATTTTAATAATTTTTATTCACATTTTAACATTTTAATTCAATAATAGAGTATTTAGAGATTTAGATAATACTTTCGTACACTCATCACATCCCTCAACTTACTTATTGTTAGTTCATAGTAATTTTTATACAAAAAAGATTAAAGAAACTAAGAAAATAATAAAATAACTCATTAATTCACATTTTTTAGATTCACATGTCAAAATAATATTAGAAATTTAATAATCATATCACAAGCAATTCACCTATAGCAGTCAATAGAGTGTGAGTGTGTTCCAAATTATATACATCTAACTAGAAGGCCTGACACATGCAACATCAATAACTTCTTAAGCAAAATGTTCAACTTCATAACTCATGGGTATAAAAGTGTTTTGTGTGAGGATTCTCTCTATGGAGTTGATAATGAGTGTACACATACTCTCATAAGAAATTAGACAATTATTTACAAGTATCAAACAAACATTGATCTTATTGTAGGAACACTAACAAATAAGATTTTCACCACTCATTCCAAAAGCTTACTCAGAATGAGAACGGTTAACACAAAAGGTTGTAACGTGACTTGTGTTTGGGATTATATGGAAAAAAAGGAAAAATGATTCAAAAAGACTTCCAAGTACATATAAAGAGAATATTATTAATATCTCAATAGACTACAATTCTCACTTGATGTACTTTTTAACTTTTCAAAACAACGAATAATAATGTTTTTTCTTATTCTTCCTTTTCTTTTCCTTTTTTTTGAACTATTTGATGAACAAACACACGTCACTTTAGTATTATTATCATTTCTTCCCAACTTTGACTTTTTTTCTTTTTTATTTTTACTAAACTCAAATGAAAGAAACTGCAAATTCCACACTTAGCATACACATAGAAGTAAAAATGATAGAAAAATCAGTGTATAGGCTATACTCCAATGTGGAGAGGCATGAATGATGTGGACATATGAAAAGAAAAGGTTATATGTATTTATTGGCTCAAAGTTGGCTACTAGCGGTCTATGATAGAAAGGATTAGCTTGAAAAGCTTAAACATTAATCCTAAGTTGACCTTCGTCATATCTCAAGTATATATATCATCTTACCACAAATCATATAATTATGTTCTCAAAAGAATTGCCAAATTCAACAGATCAATGAACGCTTATCACAATTTACTACATTTGTAGGCTCTCAATCCTCTCCAAAACTCACATGAATACTTAAGCAAAAGAATTATGTAGCTACATGTGTCCAACCATCATCTTACCATAAAGCTTGGATGAGTGCATTAGAGGTTTTGTGGGTGCTTCAGCAAAAATGATTATAGTGGGTTTGGTGAATTCACGAAGATGGCTATGAATGAAAATGAGTACGCATGTGATAAAGATGCACGTGCGATGCAAATTTTTTTAAAAAATTATACATGAAAATATGCCATAAAATTCTAACAAACATTTTAAATATTAAATTTGCACTACCAACATCCCCAACTTAAATGAAACATTGTCTTTAATGTTTAAAATTAAATTCAGACTTAAGAAATAATCATCAATATGCATCAAAGAAATTATTGGAACAAAAATAAATAAAATAATGGGGATGAATCACATACCTGAAATGCTTAGCGATTAAAAAGAGAAGACGAGAGAAAATAACTACACATTGACAATGGTTAGCAATGACAAAAATAACAAAAATAAAATAGACAAACATGCAAACTAATTTTTTTTTTGGTTTTGAATTTTTTTTAAATTTGTTTTTTGTTGATCGACATTATTTACATCTTTATACAAAGATTCTGAAGTCTGTGAGACACTTAAGCCGACCCAATAAAAACAAAACTTAAACTAAAAACTTACCTAAGCTTTGGTAGACAAGATCGTCTACTAAAGTCTCTTCGACATCTAGATCCTTCAACTCAAGTTACGGCTTCAACTCAAGTTACGGCTTCAACTCAAGTTATGGCTTCAACTGCTGACCATTTATCTTCCTCCAAATTAATTTTATGAGAACAAACCAGAGGATGAACTCCTTTTATATCATCAATGCTCCAACCTTTCTTAGGAAACTCCTCAAACTTTGGTTGCCATGCCCGAATACCATAATCTTGAGTTCTATAAAAAATAACACAAATATCAACTACATCAGATAGATTACAGATAGAATCAAACTCAGAATTAACAAGAAAATACTGAAGGGCATCAAAATCATGGGTTGTAGAAACTCCCATATCCATGAGTGAGTCAATCATGCATATTTAGTGGCCCTTGTCATCATCTTCTGGTTGTTTTGCAATATGGAAGATATTCACCTCGAGAGTCATGTTTTCAAAAGACAATTTCATGAGATCATTCCTACAATTAATAAGAGCATTAGCAATGACAAAGAAAGACCTACCTAAAATCAAAGAAATTTTAGAAGTAGTATCAACAGCAGAGCTAGTGCCGAGGATTAGGAAATCAACAGGATAATAAAAATTGTCAATTTGAATTAGAACATCCTCTACCACACCCCATGGTATTTTGACTGAACGGTCAACCAATTGCAATACCACAATGGTTGGTTTGATTTCTCCCAACCCCAACTGTAAATAAATAGAATATGGCATTAAATTCACGCTACCTCCTAAATCTAGCAAAGCTTGCCCAAACTCATAATTTCCAATGCTGCATGCATTGGTTGGACAACCAGGATCTTTGTAATTGGGAGGAATTCATTGCTCAATTAGTGCACTAACTTGTTCTATCAGGATCGTTGTTTTCTTCACATAGTGTTTTCTCTTAACTGTACACAAATCTTTGAGAACTTTTGCATAAGTAGGAACTTAATCACATGCAAAAGAGAAAGATTGATTCTTTACTTGCCTTAGATTCTCTATGATTTCATTGTTATGATCCAGAATTCGCTTGCTTGATTTTAAAGCTTGAGGGAATAGTACCTTAATAGGATTCTTTGTTACCTTAGGTTCTTTGGGCAGCATGACATCACTACTATCCTGACTCTTGTCCACATCGTCTGAGTTGTTTGTTGTTAGGATGTGTAATGATGTACCACTTCGTGTCATAATGATATTCACATCCTTCAACTTCTTTTGCTTCATGTGTTGACCATGGGGGACAGACTGAGCATGAAAACAGAACTTGCCTCGCTTATTCACACTCAAGGAGTTCTTCAATTTGGACACTTGACTCTTTATCTCCTTGTTTTCTTCAATAACTTGCGTAATCAACAATTCAAACTTTTGGTTAGTTTTACCTTATGCCTTAATAAAAACATGCAAAATGTCTTCTAAAAGACTTCTAAAAGATGAAGGTGCATGATATGGTGTAAGATATGATCTAGGGGGTTGTGCAGGCGGCTGGTTTTCAAACTTCTAGCTAAAAAGGGTGATTGACCACCCTGGATTATAGGTATTAGAGAAATGTGTAAAAGGCTTCTTGTACATACCTAAGACATTATATTGTTCCTCATACATCTCTCTCATCTCAACAAATTTGGGACACTCTTGAATGAGGTGATCTACCCCGCCACATACAAAACATGGTCCAAAAGTCTCTGTATGATTAACCATATGCGTTGGCTTTAAGTCATTAATCTTTAACACCTCTAGATCCCTAGTGAGTATTTCAACCTTAGCCTTTAGGTTATCCTCTTCCCTAAGATTGTAGATTCCACCTCCATTTGGGTTCTCAGTAGCACTAGATTTAGTCCAAGTGTGAGTTTTTTCAGCAAACTCATTAAGGTATTCTATAGCTTCATTAGGATCTTTTTGTAAGAACACACTATTGAAAGAGAGAAAAGAGAGAGACATATAAAGAAACCGTGCATTTCAACTACACAACAGAGGCTGAATATATACTCAATAGGTAATAAATAATTACATAATTTATATGATATGAAACTAACAGTTGTACTACTAATTACATCTAATTACATATGTTTCCAACAGTTTCCAACACTATCCCTCAAGTTGGAGCATATAGATCATATGCACCAAGCTTGTTACACAAATAACTTATTCATGGACCTTTCAAGGATTTAGTGAAAACATCTGCTAGCTGATCATTTGAGTTGACAAAGTTTGTGGAGATGTCTCCTGATAGAATCTTTTCCCTAATGAAATAATGGTTGACCACAATATGTTTAGTCATTTCATGAAATACTGGATTGGAAGCTATATGCAAAGTAGCTTGATTGTCACATATGAGTGTCATTTTCATAACCTTACCAAATTAAAGTTCTTTGAGGAGTTGTTTCAACTAAATGAGTTCATAAGTAATTGATGCCATAACTCGGTATTCTGCTTCGACACTAGATCTTGAAACTATATTTTGCTTATTACTTTTCCAAGAAACTAGGTTGTCTCCAATGAGTACACAATATCCAGAAATGGATCATCTTTCAGTAGGAGAACATGCCTAGTCATCATTTGAGTATTTAACGACTTAAGTATGTCTCTTATCTTCATATATGAGACCTTTTTCAGGAGCTCCCTTAATATATTTGAGGATTCGTATCATTGCATCTCAGTGGCCATCACGAGGAGAGTTTAGGAATTGGCTAACCACATTGAATGCAAAAGAGATGTCTGGCCGAGTAACAATGAGATAGTTTAACTTCCCAACCAATCTCCTATACTTTCCTAGATCCAATAGAGGTTCCCCCTGATCTGGTAGGAGTTTAGCATTTGGATCCATGGGAGTATCAACTGGTTTGACATTCAACAATCTTGTTTCTTCAAGGATATCCATAGCAAACTTTCTTTGAGACATCACTATAACTTTCTCGGATTGAGCCACCTCTATTCCTAAGAAGTATCGAAGGCTGCCAAGATCTTTGGTCTAAAAGTAATGGCCAAGATATTATTTTGCCTGAATTATGTCATGGTGATCATTGTCAGTGATAACAATGTCGTCAACATACATAATCAAATAAATATATCCTGGAGCTGAATGGTGATAGAAGACAGAGTGTCAGCCTCACTGTGTGTCATACCGAACTGTTGTACTACAGTACTAAATTGACCAAACCAAGTCTTAGGAGACTATTTAAGGCCATACAGAGATTTGTGAAGACGACAAACTAGTCCAGAAGACTTCCCTTGAGCAACAAACCCTGGTGGTTGGTCCATATAAACCTCTTCTTCAAGATCACCCTAGAGAAAAGCATTTTTGATGTCCAACTGATAAAAGGGTCAGTGGTGAATAGTAGCCATTGACAGAAAAAGTCGAACCAAAACCATCTTCGCCGCGAGCAAAAATGTATCCCCATAATCCAAGCTAAAAATCTGGGTATACCCTTTTGCCACCAAACGAGCATTGAGGCGATCAATCTTGCCATCAAGGCCAAGTTTGACTATATAAATCCATGACAGCCTACAACAGACTTCCTGAGAGGAAGAGGAACAAGTTCCCAAGTACCACTGCTCTGAAGGGCATACATCTCATCGAACATAGCTTATCTCCACCTAGGATGAGATAAAGCGTCATCTGGAGAATTAGGAATAGACACAGAAGACAAGGAAGAAAGACAAGTATAATGCGAAGAAGATAGGTGATGATAACTCAAATTAACATAATGAGGAGAAATGTTACAAGTAGACCATATACCTTTTCGAAGAACAATGAGAATTTCATGTTCAGGAGGTAGTGCTGGAGCTGGTAAAGGAATTGGTGTCGAAGGATTGACATCTGCAACTTCTGGTGGAGGTAGGGGCAATAGAGGTTGTTGTGGCTGATGATGATAGACCTAGAAGGGACGAATAGTAGTCGTGGTTTGCTCGACAAGGGGGTCAGAGGTGTATCTGACTCAATAGTGATAAGAGGAAGATGGATGGGTAAGACCTCAGAGATAAGTTCAAGAGTCGATGAAGGAGACTGGAAGAAGGGAACAGACTCAAAGAAGGTAACATCGACCGAGACGAGGTAATGTCAGAGATCAGGGGAACAACAACGATAACCTTTTGGGGACAAAATGTAACCAATAAAAACACACGTAATAGATCGGGTAGAAAGTTTATCAAGACTAGCAGTGAAATTATAAACAAACTAGGTAGACCCAAATATACGTGGTGGTAGGGAATGCAGAGGTTGATAGGAATATAAAATAGAGGAAGAGACCTGGTGATCAAGCACAGAGGAAAGCATGTGGTAAATCAAATATCAGGCAGTAAGAACTGCATTGCCCCAGAAGTGGAAAATAACATTACCATGAAGTAAAAGGGTCTGAGTTGTTTCTACAAGATGTCTGTTTTTATATTCAGCGATCTCATTTTATTGAGGGGTATAGGTACAAGAGGTTTGGTGAAGATTGTCATGAGAAGTCATAAAGGATTGAAATGGTTGAGACAAATACTTATAGACATTATCACTATGCAAACTACGTATAGGAACATCAAATTGAGTTTTAATTTCATGATAAAAGTTTTGAAATATGAAAAACAACTCAGACAGATTTAGCATAAAAAATAACCAAGTGTAGCAAGAGTAATCATTAATGAAAGTGATAAAATATCTCGATCATAGAGTAGAAATAGTACGATTGGAACCCCAAACATCAAAATGTACTAAAGCAAAAGGAGAAGACGCTCGGCTGTTGACTTTATCAGGAAACGAACTACAAGTGTGTTTTCCTAGTTGACATGACTCGCAAGAGAAACTAGACAACTTAGAGAGACTGGACACCAATTTTTGTAGTTTAGGAAGGTTATGATGACCCAATTGTGCATGAATGGTGAGAGGGAAATCCTTGACAATACAAACACGAGAGGGGTTGGAGAGCTGATAGAGGCCATGAGACTCACATCTGGTGCTAAGTATCTGACATGAACTTTGGTCCTACAAAATGACAGAGACTTTAGTAAATATAATCATACAATCAAGAGACCGAGTTAAACGATGAATGGAAAGCAAATTAAAAGGAGACCCAGGAACATAAAGGACAAAGTCTACTGAAAGGAAAGGGAAGGGATGGATAGCGCTGATCCCTTGGGATTGAGACTTGAAACTATTTGCTAAAGTGATACTAGGCAAATAACCATTATGAGAAAGTTTGGAGAAAAGAGTCTTATTACCGGAAATGTGGTCAGTTGCACTAGAATCTATAACTCAAGTATCAATGGATGGGGAACGAGAGAGACAAGCGAATGAAGTACCAATATGTGCAACAGAGGCAGTGGAACTAGAGGGCTGATGTTGCTCAAACTACTTCAAAAAGTCGACATAGGCAGCTGTTGGAGTAGAGAAACCAGAGGACTTATGTTGTGCAAATCACTGCAAAAAATCTGTATACTCATCTTTTAGGGTGTCCTTAGAGTTATTTGAGGAGGTAGACCTAGCCAAGGATTAGTAAACAAAAACCAAACAATATCTGAATGAACTGATTCAAAAGGGGGTCACAACAAACGGTCACGAACACAAAAGATGAGGGTAGATATAGACAAAAGAGATAAAAGAGACCACGACGGTACAAATGGTGGTGGGAGTGGCTCACGCGCCGACGAAGGAGCGGCATGTGAATATGTGCACAGGGGTTGCGCGTGTAAGCGTGTTTCGTGGTTGCTGGACACGGCCTTCTGGGTTCTGGCGGTCTAAGGGAGGCGATTCCGATAATGGGTTCGTTGGATGGAAATGTCATAAGAAAAGTCATCGAAAAGTTTAACTAGGGCGGTAGACGGCGGTGGACAACGACAGATAGCAATGGGTCTGCCGGAAAGAGGATACAACAGAAGGAGAAAAGTAAAAAATCGGAGTGGAAACACGGTTAGCCCAAAAAAAAATTCACTGGAGAGCAGTGGGCTCACCGGGTGTGCACGGTTATAGAACTATATCTCTTTAGGCTCTAGATACCATGTTGAAAGAGAGAAAAGAGAGAGACATATGAAGTAACCGTGTATTTCAACTATACAATGAAGGCTGAATATATACTCAATAGGTAATAAATAATTACACAATTTACATGACATGAGACTAACAATTGTACTACTAATTGCATCTAATTACATATGTTTTCAACACTCTCCATTGCACATTATCTCCACAAATTAAAGCTCTTTAGGTGTAAGTCCCTCATAAAAATTACTCATTAAGAGTCGATTCTCATACTCATGGTGATGGCATATACTCGACAGCTCCTTAAATCTCTATCAAGACTAATACAGAGTCTCATTGTCCTTTGGTACAAATGTGGAGATTTTCTTTTTAAAAGCATTGGTCTTATGTTAAGGAAAATATTTATTAAAGAAAGCCTGAGTCATTCATTCCATGATATAATGGATCGTGGTCTCAGCAAGTATAATCAACTCTTAGCTCTATCCTTTAAAGAGAAAGAAAAAAACTTAAGTCTCACAGCGTCATCAATTGCATTTTGACTATGAAAAGTCATAACTACTTCTTGAAACTCCCTAATATGCAAATATGAATTTTCATTTTCCAAGCCATGAAAAGTAGGGAGTAACTGTATCATCCTTGTTTTAAAATATAGTCAAGGATTAGTTGGAAACATGATGTATGATTATGTGGTTGTGCGTGTAGAATGAAAGTAATCCTAAAAGGTTCTAGTGGGTTGATCTTCGTGTTCATTCATTTTCTCATAATTAGAAGTAACAAATAAATGAAAAGAAAAATTAGACTATGAGTCAGACTCTGACACAGGTTTACAAGCAAATCGACTTCAGGCGTCTCTATACCAGTTCATGCAAGACAAAGAAAAATGTAACACTTAAAAAATTTAAAAAAAACTACAAAAAGAAAATAAAATAAAATAAAGATGCAGAAGATGAAAGAGGGAACGAAGTTACCGCATTTACAAATTGCTGAAAAGAAAATTTTGATTAGCAATTCTTCTACTATCTCCCCGACAATAGCGCCAAAATTTGATTACGCCCAAATAATAACGCGGTAATTATAGCACAGTTTTGGGATGTCAATTCCACATAGAGACAAATTAAAAAATAACTAAAGAAACTAAAAATAATAATAAATGATTAAAAGTAAATAAAGATTAATTTCAATTCAAAATTAAGTAAAGAAAATTAAACAAATTAAGTTTTATATCGGATGTAAAATGATTAAGGTTCAGAATCCACCAAGATTAATTTTAACATTTATTATATCAAATTATTTTACTTTCGAATAATTTAACTCATGAATATGTAATGGCAAGCATATGATTACGGAAAATATTTCAATAAAGCATTAAATATAATAATCAAATGTATAATAATTTTTTTTTAATTAATAAAATTATCAAATCATCAAATGTATTTCTAATAAAAAAATCGTAATTGATATCTAATAATTACCACTAATATTCAAATAACACAAATAAATTATAAAATATAAGAAAAATATGATTGAATTTATCTTAAAATTTACTTATATATTCTAATAAAAAATAAAATTAATAAATTTTAAATTTTAAAATTGAGTGAAAATAATTCAACAAATGTTTAAAAAAATTAAAATTTAATCATTTATTTAATATAAAAAAGTTAATAAAATATAATATAATTAAAACACAATAAAATTATCTTATTAAAATTCTCTATTTCTAAATATTGCTGCATCAAGTCGTTGTCTTATTCTTTTTCTTTTCTATTTTCTCGAACGGCATGCTACTGCTCACGTTCTTTTCTGCTTTTTCTTTTCTCATGTGCAGCTTTTCTTCTTTCACTTTTGCTATTGTATCTCGTCCAATTCTCGTATGCCGATATAAAAAATGTTTAAGCTGTGTACAAATAACGTAATTGTTGTAGTATTGTAAAAGCAAATGTCAGTATATATCATGTTGACTTAAAAGACACTGAAGAAATCCTATTATATTAAAATGCTGTTGAGAAATCCTTTCATATTGACTTAAAAGAATAATATGGTAATTGTAACATAATTTTAAAGTATTAATTTTATGAAAAGATAAATTAAAATAATAGTTTAAGAAATAAAAAAATTAAAAAATATTAATTAATTAAAAGTAAAAAAAAGATTAATTTAAATATAAAATTAAGTAAAACAAAATAAATAAATTGAGTTTTATATTAAATATAAGATAATTAAGATTCAGAATTTATTAAGATTATTTTTAACATTAAACATATTAAATTATTTTATCCAAAAAATTTAACTCATGAACATCTAACAATAAAGATGTGCTTAGGAAAAATATTTTAATAAAGTATTAAAAATAATAATTAAATATATGATAAAATTTCTCTAATTAATAATAAATTATCAAATAATCAAATGTATCCTAATAAGAAATCACAATTAATATCTAATAATTACTATCAATACTCAGATAACACAAATAAATTACAAAGCATAAGAAAAATATGACTAAAATTATCTTAAAATTTATTTATATAATCGATAAAAAATAGAATCAATAAATATTAAATTTTAAAATTAAATTAAAATAATTCAACATAATAATATTAAAAAATTAAACTTTAATCATTTTTTAACATAAAATATTTTAAAAATATAATATAATTATTAAAACAAAATAAAATTATCTTATTAAAATTCATTATTTTCAAATATTGCTACATCCAATGACGAATGTAAGGGGGCAAGCATGGCCTTGGCCCCCTTTCTCATTAATTTTGTTTTTTATGTATTAATAATTTAATTTATTAAAACATAAAGAGATAATTATATTGATCTTTTATAAAATAAATATTTATTACTTTGACACTCTTATTTTAAAATTATATCTACATCCTTGATTTTATATAATATTGTTATTACACTTTATCATTCTTCTTTGTTTATGAAATTACATATACTTCTCATACTTTATATATAAACATTACACAAAATTTCATTGAAAATACAGAGAAGAGATATGAGTGATTTCTTAAACAAAAAAAGTATCAATATTATAAAGACTAATATCGAAAAGTCAGTATAATTATACCAAAGATAAAAATGATGAAGTTAAAAGAGTTTATACTTAATAAATATTTGACATTTGAATCGCGATTATTTTATATATAATGATATTACAATTTAAATTCATATTTTTATTAATTTTTAATTTTTATAAAATAAACTTACTAGCTCTTTTGACCTTTAGTTTCACTCTCTTTCCTTTTTTAAAAAACTATATATAAAAATTTTATTTTGTTTATGAATCATGATGTAAATGATAACTACTATTGTAATGCATTTAATATCTAATATAAATATTTTTTTACTTTTTTTCATTTATTCATAAATCTTCCTATATAATGAAAGAAAAATATTTTTTAAAGTAAACAAATAAGAATATATTCAATGATAGATATAAGGGGGCAAGCATGAGCCTTCCCCCTTTTCTCATTAATTTTGTTTTTTATGTACTAATAATTTAATTTATTAAAACATAAAGAGATAATTATATTGATATTTTATAAAATTAATATTTATTACTTTGACACTCTTATTTTAAAATTATACCTATATATTTGATTTTATATAATATTGTTATTACACTTTATCAATATTCTATATTTACGAAATTACATATACTTTTCATACTTTATATACAAATATTACATAAAATTTTATTAAAAATACAAAGCAAGAAGATATGAGAGATTTCTTAGATAAAAAATGTGTAATATTATATAGAGATCTTAACATCGAAAAGAGTCGGTATAATTATACCAAACATAATAATAAATGAAGTTAAAAGAGTTTATACTTAGTAAATATTTGACATGTGATTCATGATTATTTATATATATTAATATTACAATTTTAACTAATATTTTTATTAATTTTTAATTTTTATAAAATAAACCTACTAGCTCCTACTTTTAGTTTCACTCTCTTTCCTTTTTTAAAATCTATATATAAAAATTTTATTTTGTTTATAAATCATGATATAAAGAATAACTACTATTGTAATGTATTTAATATCTAATATAAATATTTTTTTATTTTTTTTTATTTTATTTATAAATCTTCTAATATAATAAAAGAAAAATATTTTTTTAAATAAACAAATAAAAATATATTTATTTTTAATTTAAAATAATATATTTTAATTTTAACTTATTAAATAATTTAAAGATAAACATATTTTTAATTTTTTATATTTAATAATATAATTTATTTACCTCATTTATTAAATATTTTTTACATCTGTCCTTGCCTTGTCTTATTCTTTTTCTTTTCTATTTTCTCGAACGGCATGCTACTGCTCACGTTCTTTTCCCCTTTTTCTTTTCTCATGTGCAGCTTTTCTTCTTTCTTTTTTGCTTTTGTATCTCGTCCAATTCTCGTATGCCGATATAAAAAATGTTTAAGCTGTGTACACAAGTAACGTAATTGTATCGTAAAAGCAAATATCAATTTATTACATATGGACTTAAAAGACACTGAGAAATCATATTATATTAAAATAGCAAATCCTATCATATTGGCTTAAAACTATAATACAGTTAGTATTAGTTTTATAAAGAGATAAATTAAAAGAATAGTTTAAGAAATAAAAAAATTAAATAAAAAAATTAAATTATTAAAACTAAATAAAAATTAATTTAAATATTAAATTAAGTAAAACAAAGTAAATAAATTGAATTTTATACTAACTATAAGATAGTTAAGGTTCATAATTTATTAAGATTAATTTTATCATTAAATATATGAACATCTAATAGTAAGTATGTGTTTATGAAAAATATTTTAATAAAGTATTAAAAATAATAATTAAATATATGATAAAATTTCTATAATTAATAATAAATAATCAAATAATTAAATATATCTCTAATAAAAAAATTATAATTTATATCTAATAATTACCATCAACATGTAAATAACATAAATAAATTATAAAATATTAAAAAAGTATAACTAAACTTATCTTAAATTTATTTATATAATCTAATAAAAATAAAATCAATAAATATTAAATTTTAAAATTGAATAAAAATAATTCAGTATAATAAAGTCATAAAAATTAAGATTTTATCATTTTTTTTTAGTATAAAAAATTTAACAAAATTCAATATAATTAGAATACAATAAAATTATCTTATTAAAATTTTGTATTCCCAAATATTGCTGCATCACGTCCTTGTCTTACTCTTCTCCTTTGCAGCTTTTCTTCTTTCTCTTTTGCTATTGTATCTCGTCCAATTCTCGTATGCCGATATAAAAAAATTTTAATCTGTGTTAATTGTATTGTAAAATGCAAATATCAATATATATCATATTGACTTAAAAGGACACTAAGAAATCCTATTATATTAAAATGGCGTTGAGAAATCCTATCCTATCATATTGACTTAACTCATTTGGTGGTCAGGATAGGATAAGAGCAGATAAAATAAGAGAACAGGATAAGAGTAGGATAAGATATTAACAGCATAAGCTGTTATCTTATCTGACGTTTGGTGTTCACTAGATAACCAACAAGATAACATTATAATTTTAGTATGATTTTAAATTTTTTTTTTATTCGGAATGTTTTCATATTTTACTTGATTTTATTTTTTATAATTTTAATTTTTTTTAAATTATATAAAAAGACAAATTTATCCTTATGATAAAATTACATATAATTTTGAAAATATTGTTTAACTTAAATTAATTTTTTATAATTTTAAATATTCATTTTTAATTTTTACTTCACATATAGTTAAATTATTAGAATAATTTTATATTTTTCAGTTTTAAAATAATATAAATAACAAAATTAGCCTTGAGACAAAATAAAAATAATTTTTAAAATTAATTATTAGTATTTTATTATTTTAAATATTTTATATTTATTATATATTTTTTTGAATACAATTATATTTTATTATACTTTAATTATTTTATATTTAAAATATTTTTTATATCATCTTTAAATCACTTATTCTTTCCTTTCTCTTTGCTATTGAGTTCCAACCCTCTACCTCGAGGATAAATTTGAATCTAAATAGTTAGGATAGGATAAGTGATCAATTAATTTATCATATCACTTAAAAAGACACCAAAAATAATAATTTCAAATAGGATATGATAGTTTATCACTTGATCCTAAATCCTCTCTTATCATATTGAACGAAATTAAAAAAGAATAATATGATAACTGTGACATAATTTTGGAATCTCAATTTTATTGAGAGATAAATTAAAATAATAGTTAAAGAAATAAAAAATTAAAAAATTAAATTATTAAAAATAAATAAAAATTAATTTAAATAAAAAATTTAAGTAAAGTAATATAAATAAATTAATTTTTATAATAAATATAATATAATTTAAATTCATAATCTATCAAAATTAATTTTAATATTAAATATGATAAATTATTTTATCTAAATAATTTAATTAATGAATATCTAACTGGAAGTATGTGTTTATGAAAATATTTTAATAAAGTATTAAAAATAATAATTAAATATATGATAAAAAATTAATTAATAATAAATTATTAAATCATTAAATATATTCATTATAAAAAACTACAATTAATTCATAACAATTACTATTAACATTTAAATAATATAAATAAATTATAAAATATAAGAAAAATATAATTAAATTCATCTTAAAATTTATCTATATAATTTGACAAAAAATAGAATTAATAGATATTAAATTTTAAAATTAAATAAAAATAATTAAAAAAAAAAAAATTTCATCTTTCTCTTAATACAAAAAATTTAACAAAATATAATATAATAATTAAAACACACTAAAATTATTTCAATACAATTCTCATTTGTCAAATATTGCTGCATCACGTCCTTGTCTTCTTCTCTTTTTCTTTTCTATTTTCTCGAACGGCGTGCTACTGCTCACGTTCTTTTGTCCTTTTTCTTTTCTGCCGTGCCAGCTTTTCTTCTATCTCTTTTGCTATTGTATATCTCGTCCAATTCTGTTTCTTTTTCTTCGAGCCGCGTGCGCTTCCTTTCTTCTTTTTCTTTGCTGTGCACGGTGAGCCTCACGTCTTCAGTAGCTCCTTTTATAAGCTGCTGCAAGCAGTTTTAGAATTAAGTTTTTTTTTAATTTTATTTATTTATTTACACCGTCTCTTCTATTATTTGGATTTCAATTAAACTTTTTTTTAAAATTTAATTAAACTTTCACTTACTCTTTATAAATTTTAAAATTAAACATAAAAATATATTTAAAAATATTTTAAAGTAAATAAAAATTTAATTTAAAAATAAATATTAATTTTAATAATTTATATTTATATTTTAATATTTTAATTTAATAATATAATATTTAAAAAACACTTTCGTACACTTATCAAATATTTTATGAAATGAAAACAATGAAAATAAAAATAAGCAATGTATTTAGCCATTTTTTTAAGTATATCAATAAATTTCGAACAAGGGTTAGGTGATAAACACATATTTTATTCATTAAGAAACCCTTATATTTAGTCATTTACACTCTCATATTCTTAATTGATTGAGTTTGACGTGATTTTGTGAGTTTGAAATTTCAATTGGTCACAATTGAATATTTTCAAGCGTTATTGAGCTTTTCAACTGTTTTACGTATTTTGGTCATAACTTGAGTTCCGATATCGACAATCATGAATTTTATCTTGTAGGAAAGCTAAGAGGAAGGCTTTAACTTTGATGAAGAAACTCAAAGTCCGATTCAGATGTCTAAGGGACCTAAGTTTACATGGAAGTCGAATACGGGTTCTGTCGGTAGAATCCGAACAGTGTGCACTCATAAAATCATATCTCAAGATGTAATAATGGAGATGAGCTGAAATTTGGACAGTGGATAGTCAAGATCCAAATAAACAACTTTCATGAAGAACACATTTTGAGAAAAAGAAGTCTAGTAGGTCATTTTGAGCTTGCAAGTCGGAACAGAGGTGCTAAAGTTGGGTTTGAGCAACCTACGGTATTTGGGACATATCTTGGGCTTAAGGAAGCCAAATTGGACGAACCAGCTATCCATTTTATAGCCAAGACAAGGATCTACAACTTTCATGAAGAACACTTTTCGTGGTTCTGAAGTATTGGCTTCCAAGTCAGACACGAAATTTTCGTCCTCAACCACCCACTCATCCATCCACTAATCCACTCATCCATCCACTAATCCACTCATCCACTCATCCACTAACTCACCCACTCATCCACTCATACACTAATCCAACCACTTAACCACTCCACCCACTCATCCACTAATCCATCCACTCACCCATTCATGTCCATAATTTCCCACTCACCAAAAGTCCTTTGGCATTTTTCACTAATTCAACCACTTAACCACTCCACCCACCCATCCACTAATCCATCCACTCATCCATCCACTCACCCACTCAACCACTCATCCACTCAACTAACCCACTCAACCAATATTTAATCTACTCCACTCATCCACTCAACCACTCAACCACTCATCCACTCAACTAACCCACTCAACCAATATTTAATCCACTCCACTCAAACCAACCCACTTAACCACTCACCCACTCAACCAATCCACTCAACCACCCCACTCCACTAACCCACTCATCCATCCACTCACCTTTGTCATTTTGTTACCCTAGACTTCTATAAAAGGGCACCATTGGTTATCATAGGGAGGGGGAACTCTCCTTCATTTTCTCTCGGCTTTTCTTGTGATTTCTTTCTAGCATGTGTAACTAAACCTCCTTGGTTAAGGGGTGATGAAACCGCTAGTATTAATGTTGTAAACTTTGCATATTTGATTATTTCAACACAGTTATGTTTTTATTCATATATTTCTGAATCTATTGTTGGTATGAAGGTTTTGTACTTGTTCCTACTTTCAAAGTAGTAGATCTAGGTTTATTATGCGCGGTTGCGGTAGTAGATCTAGTGGGATGTATGATGTTCATGTGGGTATAATTATCTTTGTGCTATTTGTCGGTTATAAAAGTGGTAGATCTGAGTTTATTATCTTGTGATTGCGGTATTAGATCTAGAGAAATATATGTTCTAAGTAATTTAATCCGGTGTGTGATTAGACCTTAGTGTAATTAGTTTTCTAAATCTTAATGCAATTGTTGGATAGTTGTAAGAGCGGTTGCTTTATGACTAATCGGTGATTAGGAGTTGATTTGAGTGGTTGCTAAATTGGCCAACACGTAAGGAAAACAGATTTACTCTCACATTGCATAAAAACATAATTGAGCATGTTGGAATAAAAGGATATGTGGATTTACATTATCATATAAATCTAGTGGTGGATTCAATCTCTTAACCAATTTTCTTATATTGTTGATTTCAGTTTGTTTATTGTTATCTTTGAAGGCTTGTTCATTGTTCATCAAAACTCCAAAACCCCTTTTCTTGTTTATTGTTAATCGAGTCTAAATTGAGAATTGTTTAATAGTGTTAATTGAATTGGTTCTCTGTGGATCGACCCTTACTAACTACAACTAGTTGTAAGGTTTTTATTTTCTGGTGGGCCTGACAACTGATTTTTATCTTAATTTTAATCACTACATCCGCACGCAGCATTAGGCAATGAAGCAATTGAGTCGTCCTCTAAAGAAAAAGACCAAAGTTTAAATTGTTAGTATGATTTAGATTGTGATTGATTTTAGAGTTGATTGATTATCGTGATTAAGATTGTAATTGATTCTATAAATAATTGTATTTTATTATTTTTCTTTTCTGTATAGAAGTCATCTTGTATAAATAGAGGCTAATCTTCTTATATATAATTCTTTCAAAAATATACAAATATTCATCAGTCTTCTTTTCTGTTTATGTTTCTAACTTGGTATCAAAGAGACTAGGCTCTCGGTCCAATCCTTTTACTCATCGTCATCTTGTCGTTCTCCGATAAGCCTCACTATTTTCCACCGCCGTCAAAATCTCTCACCGCTACTGTTTCGAGTTCGTCACTCCCTAGACTTCTATTTTTTACACTGTCGGCTCCATTGGAGCCGTCGTCCGCCGATCTACCAACCGTCAAAAAATTCCACCTTCGTGCCACGCGTCGTTATGCATCGCCTCCCTCTCTCCATGTGTGGTTCTCGCATTGGATACCCAGCTCCGTATTTGACCCATGACCCCTTCGACGTGGCATTGATGTGGAGTGCCACCTCATTGCTTACGTGTCCACCCGTCTTGACATAACGCTGACATGGCACTGACGTGTCTTGCTGACATGGCACTAGACCTCATTCTCGAAGTTTTTTTTGTGAGATCTTTTCATTTTTGAGGTCTTTTTCTATCAATTCAACCTCAAAAGTACTCTTTTTTGCTATTCTTCTCTGCTGGTACTATGGAAAAGTCTGATGTTACTTAGTCCATTCCAGTTTTACTCAATGGTTCAAATTACACTCATTGGGTTGAGGTCATGCGTGGCTTTCTAAAAGGCTGAAGACTTTGACGATATGTTATAGGTGATATTATTTGTCCTGTCAAAGCTTAATATGACACTGATAAGGAGTTTGCTAACAAATTAGAAGATTGGGATAGCAAAAATCATTAGATTATCACCTGGTTTCAAAATACCTTTATTTCTAGTATTCATCGGCAATTTGGATGCTTTGACACTGCCAATGACGTATAGGATCAATTGAAGATTTGGTATATAATTTTTTATTTGTCTCATCAGTACCAATTGCTGAAGGAACTTAACAGTTTGAAACAAGAGCCCAGACAAGCTGTGTATGAGTTTCTAGCTTGGATAGAAGCTATCCGGGATCAACAAATTTTGTGTGAGCCAACCTTCAAGCACGAAAGTGATGCTAAGTTGTATGAGGAGTTTCGTGATTGCACCAAGCCCATCCAGTTTTCGATGACTCTCACTGATGACTATGAGTCTATTCAAGCATCTCTATTATATCAGGATTCCCTGCTCACACTTGAGGATGCCCTTCCTCGTCTGAAATTAGAAGAAACTAGATTGGGTCTTCTTCGACTTAAAGCAAATTTGGCATTTGCAGTTACTCATCAGAAGGGCAAATTCTATCGTCACTACCATAAACCTGGCCATACTCTTCCTGAATGTCCCACCAGAGTGTCAGACTTGTAAAAGGAGGGGTCATATTACTCTTAACTGTCCCTCTCTGATATGCATATACTGCAAACTTCTAGGACATTTGATTGAGCAATGCCCTACTCGACCACCAAGACCTAATTAGAATAAGTTTCAATCTCGTCCCAGTTCCTCCTCCAAGCCTATGTTTGCAGCTTTAGTTGTCGACGATGCCTTTTCCTCAGCTTCTCAAATCTTTCTTTCTACTACTGACCTTGAGTCTCTTTTTAAGCAAGTCCTTTCTCAATCTGGTAACACTCCTACTGCCTTAGCAACTACACCAGGTAATAACCATTGGTATTTTGATTCTGCATGCTGTAATTATATGACTTCCTCATCTTATGCCTTTTCTTCCTTTTCCTCTAAAGATGTTATTCATTCTATTCATACTAAACCGGGTCTCTTATAGAAGTAAGTCATAAAAGTCTCATCTCCCTACCTACATTTACCTTATTAGACACTTACCTTATTCCTAAATTAAACTTTAGTCTCATCTCTATTGACCAATTATGTGATTTTAGTTATATTCTTACATTTTCTTCTGCTGGTTATTTTGTGCAAGGTACATGGTCGGGGCAGATAATTGGGAATGGTCATAAAGTTGGACGATTGTTTGAGCTCACTACCTTCCATGTTTCCGTCTCCTGTGTCAACTCTCTGTGTTGCTTCTACTTCCTCTCTTCTTCAACTATGACATCAACGTCTTGATTACAGTTCTCTTAGTAAACTACGTCCATTCATTTTTTATGGTGTTTTAGGGCCTGTTAAAGAAGAGTCTTTCCATTGTACTTCTTGTCAAACAGCTAAACAACTTGCCTTGTCTTTTAATAAAGTACTTTCATTTATTTTCTTCTTTTAATATTGTGCACTCTGATATTTGGGGTCTAGCTCCTACACCCACTATGAGAGGTTGTTGATATTTTGTAATTTTCATTGATGATTATTCATATTTCACTTTGATATATTTAATGAAAAATCGTTTTGAACTTCCTCAAATCTACATTACCTTTGCCATTATAATTAAAACTTAGTTTTCAAAGACAAGGTTTTTCGTCGTGATAATGCATCTGAATATTGCAATTCAAAACTACTCATTTTTCTTACTGAACAAGGTACCCTTTCTGAGTTTTCATGTCCTAATATGTCTTAGCAAAATGGTTGTGCTGAAAGAAAGCATCAGCACATTCTTAACTTCGTTCGAGCTATGCTCATTTCCTCGTCTTGTCCCGAACGTATATGAGGTAAAACTACTCTTACTGCTATCTATGTTATCAATTATCATCCTTCCTCTGTTTTTGGTAATCTATCTCCTTATAAACGTCTTCACCACATACCTCCAAACTACAATTTTCTCAAAAATTTTGGTTGTGCCTATTTAGCTCTTCTTCAACCCTGTGAGCACACTAAGCTTGAACCTCGTGCCCGTCTCTGTTGCTTCCTTGGCTATGGTACTGAACATTAGGGCTATCCCTACTAAGATCCAGTCTCTCAACGCATTCATATTTCTTGTCATGTTATTTTCTAGGAAAATAGTATGTTCTCCTCACAGTCTTAGTTCAAGTTCATTCATTTCACTTCTACTCCCTTGTTTACTACACTATCTATTGATCTTTTTTCAAATAATTCTGATACAGAGTCTTCAGATGTGTCTGAGACAAGTTCTCTGCCTACAGGTTCCTCTTCTGATTCTCCCAGTGAGCTCTCATCATCGTTTAAAGTTTCGACTCATCCCCATGACACTATCCTGACTGTTGATTCTACATTTGACACTGCTATTCGTCCCTCTTGGGTAAGAAACCTTCTCACCTACCTTTGTGATTATCATTATTTTTCTACCATGCTTTACCTTCATGAACCGCAATCATATTTAGAGGCATCCACTGGCCCCCGTTGACAATAAGCTATGAAAGAAGAATTACAGGCTTTGGAGAATAATAGTATTTGAAAAATTATTGATCTTCCTTCTAATAAGACTCTTGTCGGATGTGAATGGGTTTATAAGATTAAAACTCGCTCTGATGGATCTTTTGATCATTATAAGGTTCACTTGGTGGCCAAAGGTTTTACTTAGGAATATAAGATTGATTATGAAAAATCATTTGCTCCAATTGCTCATCTAACTTGTGTTCATACTCTTCTCGCTATTGCTGCCACCCGCAACTGGACTCTTAATTAGATGGATGTGAATAATGTCTTTCTCAATGGTGACTTGGAAGAAAAAGTCTAATATGCGACCACCACCTAGTTATTCTTGTCCACTTAACATGGTTTGTCTTCTTCACAAAGCCTTGCATGATCTTAAACAAGCTCCTAGAGCCTAGTTTGCTAAGTTCACTTCCATCATCAGTCAACTTGGGTTCTCTTCTAGTCCTCATGTTTTAGCTCTCTTCATCCGAAAGACTGATAGCAACATTGTGTTACTGCTTCTTTAAGTTGATGACATGATCATTACTAGTGGTGATACTTGTGGTATTGTTGATCTTAAAGCATCCTTGAGCCGCAATTTTGAGATGAAGGATCTTGATCCTTTCAGTTATTTTATGGGTCTTGAGGTTCTTTCCTTTATTGATGGCATTTATTTGTCTCAAGCTAAATATGTTTCAGATCTTATTTCTTGACCCGATCTCTTAGACAGTCGCACCGAATCCACTCCTTTGGAATCTAATGTCATGTTTACACCTCTAAATAGTACTATAATTGATGACCCTACTTTATATTTGCAGTTTGTTAGCAGCTTAATTTATCTTACTGTTACTAGTCCAAATATTTTATAAGTTATTCATTTAGTCAGTCAATTTATGTCAGTTGTGCACACTATTCACTATGCTGCTGCTCTTCATATTATTCGATACATAAAAGAGACTCTATTTTATGAGCTTCATTTTTCAGTCAACTTCTCTTTGGTCCTCCAAGCTTATTCCGATGCTGATTGGGGTGGAGATCCCACTGATCGCTAATCCACTACTGGTTATCGTATCTATCTTGGTGATGCACTTATTTCATGGTGAAGCAATAAATAAACTTTAGTTGCACGTTCTAGTACTGAAGTAGAGTATCGGGCACTTGTTGATACCACTTATGAAATACTTTGGTTGTGTTGGCTTATTGATGAGTTAGGTTTCTCTTAGTCCTCTTCCACTACTCTCTATTGTGATAATAAGAGTACTATTCAGATTGTTCACAATGATGTCTTTCATGAACGCACCAAGCATATTGAGATCAATTGTCATTCCATTTGTCAACACATTCTTCGTGGTACTCTTCATTTCATTTTCATTGGAATTCTTGACCAATCAACTGATCTGAAGCCCATCATCTTGGTCGATTTTGCACTTTGATTTTCAAACTCAAGTTAGTTCCCTATACACTCACTTGAGTTTGAGGAAAAATTTTAACGTGATTGTGATTGAATTTAGAATTGATTGATTAGCGTGATTGAGATTGTAATTGATTTTGTATATAATTGTATTTTATTATTTTTTTATAACAATCTCCTTGTATAAATAGATATTAACCCTTATGTATATAATTTATTCAAAATTATACAAATATTCATCAATCTTCTTCTTTATTTATATTTCTAACTTAAATCACAAAGAAGATAATTGTTAAAAAAACTTCATAATCGCAACAATGTCTAAAAAATTAGTATTTACGTTTAAAATTGTATAAAAAGAAGTATATTAATAAATCATATTTACATTTAAATTTTTTTATTTAAATCCAATGAAGAAGAAATTTCTATCTTAACTCTCATTCAATAAGACATTGATATCCACGAATCTTAGCTTAATAGGTGTGACACAACTGCTACTTTAAGAACTAGAGAACTAGTGAGTGTTTAGATTATTATTATTATTATTTTGTTTTTTAGCAAAGATAAGATATCATTAAGAATAATGAAAGGAAAACGATGTTCCAAGATACAAAACGACTAGATAGTCAAAACTGATCATGTGATAAAAGGAAACAACCAAAGACCTATTAACTAAAGGCTGTTACGTACTCGTGCTTCCTTTCTTGGGCAATATTGAATGTTTCCATTGGTATATGCTACTGAGAAGAAAAGATTTTGGCATTCCTTATTTTTCAAATCTGTCATATCACCCAAATCGCGAGCTCAATGCTCTCAGTCCCAAACTGTTGTTCTTTTAGTGTCTTAGCATGATCTCAGCCAAGAGTGAGAGAGCTCTAATCTATCCTAATTTATCTGTAATGTTTAAAATAACTTATAATTAAAATCTTTGTAAGAGAGATTTTTTCAAAAATATTTTTCTCTCAAAATTAATAAAAAACTAAACATGCTACTCTTCTTCAAACATGAGTATACAAGGTATTTTTTTAATAGAAGATGGCAATATAGGCGTTGGTAGAGTGGTTAACCTATATGTGCCTGCTTTTTTTTTTTGGAGTGGTTCAGTTTTTGTTTTTTTCCTCCCAAAATGGTGAAGGTGATAAGATGTAGATTAATTTATACTATACTAAGTAAGACGGAGATGTAGACATACTATTTTTTTTTCCTATCCCTTTTTTCAAGAAATAAAAAAATGAAAAAGAGTTAAAAGAGCACAGATTTCTCAATTTTTCATTTTGTTGTTTGAATTGAGTGTATAAGCAAATAATTATAGAATTTTCAAACTCTGAAGGGGAGCTCTAAAACGAAGTGACAGCAGCCAATTGCTCCTCTTCTACACCTTTTTGTTTATCGTGAACCAAGAATAATGAATTTGATGAATTTAAAAACCTTAGACTTGAAGACCAAGCTAAGAATAATGAATTTATAAATAGCCATTATTACACATTTTAGTCATATATGTGATCCTGCTTGCTTGCAGATTAAACAACGTTGTTGAAACTACTAGTACATGCAGGTTCTAATTAATCCAATGTGCTGTATAGATCGGTGATTAGAAGAACGTACTGGCAATTAAGGGCCTAAGATGATAAAAGCATATTATTGATATTGATTCCAATTTAATATAATCCCAGTGTTGTTGCAAAACGACATTTTCTATGGCTATTCTCCTCTTAAACTACTGAAGTTTAATTTGTTAACACGTCAAATCTGTTCCATATCTTTGTCTCAGACAAGCGACCAATGATTGCGTTATAGAATTATAAGTTGATTCCACATTAAAATAAAGTCTGCAAATTTTTTTATTGATTGGAGTTCACGTTTGAGGGACTTTGATTTGTCGTCCACCCTAATAAAAGCAAATATATTTATTGCTATGTGTACGGAGCAGCCTCTGCTTTACAAGAAGTGAATTACCGTTCTTGCATGAGGATTTTTCTAACCCTTTGCAAATTGCAAGCCTACCAAGGCAGAGTAGCCATCAGTAGTCTGTGAGGTACCGTCTGACTTCTGCTTTACTAACTTGTCCTTTTCAAACCCCATGTAAGTTCTAGTATTATATTTGGAAAATAATTGTTGGACATTATCTTTTTACATTCTTTTACACTTATTTTATTAAAGAAAAGAATATATTAATTAAAAGAGTACTTCTATTATTTTATTATCCAAAAAAATTATAAAAATAATATATAAAAAATAATGTATAAATAGCATCAATTAATATATTTATATACTTGTACCAGTCTTAATCTTGACAACCATAGCTTTCCTTTCCTTTTTCACGTTTTGTTTTGTCTTGCATAGATGTACATACACCCCGAAATTCAAAGAGGTACCACCAACTCTGTTTGCGTCTCTCGCAAGCGCTTGCACCACATGGAGTATAAATATGAACATCAGACAAGATACATATATAAATATAAAGATATATTAAATTTAAAATATTATAAGATATAGACACAGTATATAAATAAATAAATAAATAAATAAATAAAAATATATATGTATATATATTATTGTAAAATTTAAAAAAAATTATAATTTATTAATATTATTTTTTAAATTTAAAGATTTATAATATTTTAATATATATCGTATGTGTTAATATTTATTGTCTAATAAGTCTTTCTCAAAAATATGAAGCATAATTTCTATTGATATTTTTTAAAAAATTTCTTAAACTAACTTCTCTTAATAGAATTAACCATGTACAAGTACATTTGCATCTAAAAAAATTAATTAGAGAAAATATCTAAAGATTAATCGACTTAAAAAAAATATTAATGAGTCGTGTTTTAGACGTGTCAAAAAAATATAATTTTTTTAATCAGACACACAAGACACGTGTGTCATATGCGCTGCCTCTCATGTATCTAACACGGACATGTGTCCGACACGCAGACAACAAAGCAGGGTTAGTTTAAAAGTCTTTTAAAATTTTAATTTAAAAGGTTATTATTAAAATATAAAAATTTTAATTTAAAAAGTTATGATTCTCACAAATAAGAATATAAGAAGACATTAATCTTTATCCATAAATAATTGATAGACTATATTCTAATAACAGTAGAGAAATCTTAAAACTTACTTTCTATTCTTTTGTCTTTTCTTTATGTTTCTTCTACTTTACTAATGGTGAGGGAAGAAGAAACTCTGACGGTTAGAAACAGACCTTGAGTTTTGTGAAAAAATTGTTTCTTAAATACTGCTAACTTCTATCAAGTTGACAATTACTATAATTGTAGAACTGTCATTTCTTTTTTATCCAATAAAAGTTTAGTCCATTAACTTAATTTAATTACTTATTAAACTAATAAGATAAGTCGCAAGTCCATCATATGAGATATTTAATCTAACATTCTCCCACTTGCCTCATGTGACATTACCTTCTTTATAGTTTGATAAGTCTGTCAAAATATAATATGAATTCATATATATAGTCAAAATCTTCTTTACATTGGATACATCATTCATCATGACCAAGAATAAAACTAACATGAGTCATGATAGTCGTATATCATCTAATCGACCGCTATGACTAACAGAATTTGTCTAACAATAATATCTTTATTAAAGATGGAACTTATTATTATCATTTCTATTCAATCATGTATACAAACTCGGAAAACACGTAAGATAGAAACATAGTCATTCATGAGCTCAAAGTGTCAAAGTACATAAAACATAACCTTTAACATAATATACAATAATGTTTATACTTTTAACATGTCCACTAAATGTTTTGGACGGTAACCCTTTTGTCAAATGGTCAGCAATCATAAAATTGGTACTAACATGCTCTATTGACACTTTATATTTTTGAACTTCTTTAACGGCAAAGTATTTTCAATTCCATATGTATAACACCTTTAGAGTACTTGTCGTTTTTAGAAAAGAAGATTGCTACATGTGAACACCCAATTTTGTCCGGACACAAAAATTTTTAACTTAAAAAAAATGTATTATTATTAAAAAATTTAAAAAAAATTATTATTATATTAAAATTAATTAAATTAATTTTATTAATTAATAATAATAATATAGAAAATAATAAACCTAAAAAATAAAATAAAAATAATAAATATAATGAAAAGCAAAAAAAAAATAGAAAGAACAAAAAAAAAGGGGAGGGAAAGAATTCGGGCTGATCGGCCCAGGACCCACGACCCGGATCCACCAAGCCAGGATCCATGACCCTTTACCCGGATCCACCAAGCCCTTTACCCGGATCCCCTTCCCATTTTCGCAGCCCCCTCTCCCTTCTCTCTGGAAACCCTAACCTCATCAGCCTCACCCACACGGCCTCCTCCCCCTTCTCTGCCAAGCCATAGCTCTCCCTCTCCCTCTCCCTAGCAGCCGCACCTAGTTCCACTTCACAAGACTCAAAGCTCTGCCAGCCATCATCACTCCCTCACGCGACCAGTCTACGTCACGAGCTCCCACACGCCATGGCAGCAGCTGCAAGCAACCGCCATCCTCGTCCTTGCTGGAACTCACGGCACGAGGATACCATTTGTGGGTAGGGTTTTGCGTGGAGCAGAGGAAAAATACACAAAAATGGAAGACGTGAAGGAATTCGAAGTTTGCAACACCAGAATTACAAGCAACCTCAACTCCGGTCCTGATGAGGTTCAAAGCGCAAAGATGCCATTTTTGGGTAGATTGCAGGAGTCAGAAGGTGGAGCTTGCGTGGAAGAAAGGAAAGAAATACAAAAATGGAAGGTTTGAGAGGACAGACGCTCTGAAGCACAGGCAACCGTCATTTTCCTCACCCAACCAGCCACCATAAGTACGAAGGATGAAGACGAGAAAGGGGTTCGGTTTTTCCTTTCCCCTTGGTGAAAATTTTTTATTCTCTGAATGTTTGATCGGAAGGAGGGTTTTCTGAGAGAAAATTAGAGGGGTTGGATCTCTTCTCCCCTTTTAGAATTTTTATTTTCTCTGAAGAGCTCAGCTGGAGGAGGGTTATTCTGAGTGAAATTGTGAGAGATTTTGTGTAAATTTCATTTTTTTTTAGGGAAGAACTCTTCGGGTGTTTTGGGAGCTATTTTGGAAAGATCTTCACCTGGTAAATTTTATTTTTCTTCCTTTCCCTGCCATGGTTGTATTGAGAGCATTATGAATAAAAATCGTCATATTTAGTTCTTGGTCCAATGCTGAATAAGGGTCTAAAATTTGGTTCCTGATATATGCATCTTTCTTTGCAGTTTAACTCTATACTCGTTGTCTTCCCTCTGTTTGATAGGATGATTGAATCATAGCCCCCTTTGAAAATTGCCTTTGCTAGTAATGCCATTTGATCTAGGTGTCAAGGACTTATCTCTGCCAATCTGATATTCTTTCCTCTAGTTCGTTGTTTTGTCTGCTACAACATGTAGTCTTGATATTTAATACTGAGAATATGTTGAACTTGACTAAGGAGACTTGTTGATGGCTGATCATATTTTGTTATAAGTTCGTATTGTCTAGTCTTTATAAGGGAGGAGTGAAAATGACAAAAGATTGCTTTAGTTATAATGCCTAAATAGCAGAAAAGAAGTAATGTATTATGATTGGGGTTTTGGATGCTCAGTCATTGTTTATTTCGGCATGCAAAGCCTGGGTAATAAGATTGTTCCTCTGTTTCAAAGAATTGAACAATAAGCTACTTATAATGAGTTCTAAGGGTTTCTGGTCAATTAGTTTGCCATTTTAGTTGATATGGAATGATGAATATAGGGGTGGTGTTCTGATTCTCACACTTCATCCCGAGTTAACCCTTTTCCTTTTTTTTTTGAGCTTTTACATGCTTGTAACTTAGGCTCTTGCTTTATTGTTGATGTTGGACTAAAGCTTACTAGTTTGGGATCCTATGAGAAGGTATATCACGTCTGCTTAAGGTTGCTGCTATGTTAATCTAAAAAAATGCACTGAAGTGAAAACATGATGCTGCTATCTTGTAGTGGGGGGAATAGGTTGCTTGACAAGTTGCAATAAAAGGGTTTATTGATGCATGTCTATAGAAGACATTAGACTTTGTTCTCTTCAAACTACTGTTAACGCAAATACAATTGGATTTCATTTTGTGTTTGGTTTTCCTTGGTTATTAGATGAAAAGAATTTTGGTTTTTTTGCCTTGAATGCCATGGGATGCTGGTTAGTATTTCATTATTGCTTTTTTTTGTCTTGTGCATTGAAGAAAGTGAGAATTTTGAACCTTGATGTTTTGTCCTATGGTGTATTTCATTAATGATTGTGTCAATGATTGGAAGCACAAATATTTTCTGGTGAATGTCTAAATTTGATGTCAGTTGGCTGGAGTTCGAAGTGCTTGTATCGTGCTCTGTTTTTCGTTGTGATTTTTCATTCCTCTTAATGATGGAGTTCATGCTGAGATTTGATTTTGCGGGTTCTATGGCAGTTTATTTTTTTATATGGCTTTCCACGGGGTCTGCATCTGCTTGTCGCACTCTAGCTTGGCTACTTGTCATTGTATTTGATCCCAAATTAATAGCATTTTCTGATTGGGTAGCCTGTTGCAATCAGAGTTGCACAAAGGCCTTATATGTGTGCCTAACGTGTTTTTATGTGGAAAGGAACTCTGGAGGTATGGACCATTGTGTGGCTAGTGGTCCCTATGCATCGATTTGCATTCCTATCAAGTTTGAAAATGACTAAAAAGAAATAAGTAGACTTGAATATGGATGATGGGAATAATGGTAGTAATATACGTGAAATTCTTTATGAATATAAGCTTTCCTTTACTTTTTTATTAGTAATTTATCCTTTGTGCTAGTAGTTTATCTTTTCCCTTTTAGTTTTACTTGTTTAGTAAAAAAAATTTTTTTTCTCTTTCTTTTTCTTTAGGCATCGTTGGTGTTTTCTCTTAGAAAAAATAAAGAGTAGAAAACAAAAGTAAAAATAAAATGATAAGAAAAAAAATAAAAATAAAATAAACAATAAAAAAAATAATTGAGCCTTGTATAGAGAAAATAAAACAAGGATGGTTGGTAATGACAAATTTCTTAATCTTGCTTTTTTAGGATCACCTAAATTGTGATGATTTGATGATTCGTTTCTCTAAAGTTTTTTAAGCGAAATGTTGAAACAAAAATTCTTTTCGAATTGAATTTTTATCCAAAAAGTTCTTGTCTATTTTACATAAATGGAGAAACGAAATTTCCTTTGATTCAATGGGTTGAGTTTGTCTTGTTCTTAATACCTTTTCTTGAACTCTTTCAGTTGTACATATTGGCTCTTGTAGCGTTTTTTACACGTTTACATTTTAATTTTAATTTCTTTGTCATCTTTTATCTCTCCACTAAAATAAAAAAAAAAAATAATTAACTCTAATATATATATATATATATATATATATATATATATATATATATAAACAATAGAATAAAAATAATTGAACTTTGGGAAAAGAAAATAAAATTAATTTAGGCTACGATAACTGTTAATTTTGTCCTTTTAGAATCATCTAAATTGTGACAGTTTGATGATTTATTTTCTAAAAAAAAATATAAAATTTTTTAAAATTTTGAAATGGAATTAAATTCTCATAATTTATTTATGAAAAGTGTGAAAATTTCTAAAAAAATAAATAAATAAATAAATGATAATAATAATAATAAAATAAAAATAATTGAACTTTGAGAAAAGAAAATAAAATTAATTTAGGCTGCGACGACTTGTTAATTTTGTCCTTTTAGAATCATCTAAATTGTGACATGTTTGATGATTTATTTTCTAAAAAAAAAAAACTTTCGAATAAAAATAATTGAACTTTGAGAAAAGAAAATAAAATTAATTTAGGCTGACGAAAATTGTTAATTTTGTCCTTTTAGAATCATCTAAATTATGACATTTGATAAGTTCATTTCTCGAAAAGATTTCGAGTGAAACTTTGGAACAAGATTCTTTCAAAATTGAATTTTCATAATTTATTTCTTTGTTTAATTTATCTTTTAATAAATGGGTAAAATAAATATTTTAAAAGTTATAAAAATTACACAACTGATTTAAGGTAACTGTCTTAGGATGGATGTATCAGGGGTGCTGTGGGGTTAAGTCCCCACCCTTCCCTGTGCATAATCAGACTTCCGAACCTGAATTTTTGAACGTAGACCATTATTTTTGGTTTTCCAATTTTTCCAAATAAAAAAAAATAATAAAATTGGTGGCGACTCCCTTAACCTTTAATTTTTTTTGTAATTTAAGTCGTTATCCCGCCGCGATCCTGGTCGCGACAGTTGGCGACTCCACTGGGGACATGTTGAGAGTCAAGCCTTGGCAAGTTGGTTGTGCAAATGTTTGTGATATTTATATGTTTGTTTTACTCTTATTATTTATTTTATTTTTTTAAATTATTTATTGATTATTTTAACTGTGATTTTGTGTTATTATGCAAACCATAGGATAGAGGCTTTTTCAGAATTTTCTTTTCCATTTGTTTTGCAGGATGTGGGTAGTTCTTAGGGTTGTAAAGGTTTGTATGCTCCCTACACACACCACACTTACACATTTATCACACACGTTCGAGCGGGGGCCCTATACCCGGGTCTGAGTGAAGCCTAAGCTAAGTAGAGGTTGTGTAGTGGTAGCCATTTTGGATGTACATCCTATTTGGCTATGGCGAAAACCTCATCTAGAGTGTGCCTTTTTCATAAATGTCCCGCACTTGGTGGTTTACCCACTACTTGTGGTTAACATTTTGAGATGGGACTAAGCTCTAGAGGCCTTTAGAATAGAAGAGCCACCCAATGAGGGTTCTCACGAATCAGAAATGCTCATAGATCCTTAGGGTAGAACTCCTCAAATTTAAGGCAATCCCTTAGGGCACAAAGGGAGCGTACTTTCTCCTTATCTTCAAATTTATTCATGTCATCATTACTTTTGTATATATACATAATAAGTAGCGTGGTCCATTAATGTGATAAACCTAATCGCACCCCGCTCAGAAACAAGTTTTACTTAAAAATAAAAAAAAGAGAGAAGTTTTTTTTTCCTTTTTTTTTTTAAAAAAGAGAAGGGTACAAATCAATATTAATGGACCAACTATTTATCATTTGGTCTAAATAAGTAAAAAAATATATATATATAGTGCTTTGCATTCTTGCATCATATTACCACACTCTAATCTATTTGTCGTTCTTCAGGAAAATTTATTAGAAGGCCGTTAAACCCCAACCAAGATTTGAAGTGAGTATCTTTGATGGAAAGAAATATGGGATCAGATAATAGGGATACCAGCTTGAAAAAGACTCTGCGACTCAAGGCCAATAAGGTCAACACTGAAAGCCTAGTGGTTATGGGTCGTTTGTTGAAGAAGACTTAACGTTTGATGTTCGCAACAAAGTATGGGAAGATTCTGGACTTGCTAAAGGTGAATGTGCAAGTGGAAGCAATCACTGCGGTGACCCAATATTATGACCCACCTCTTAGATGTTTCACTTTTCAGGATTTCCAATTAGCACCTACTCTGGAAGAATTTGAGCAGATCCTAGGTTTGCCGTTGGAAGGTAAAAGGCCATACTGCTATTTGGGACATTATGCATCCATCCAAACTATAGCAAATATTTTAAAAGTACACGTGAGAGACCTGCAAGGTGCGCAACAAAATAGGAATGGAACCAAAGGATTTTCAAGAGAATACCTTGAAGGACATATGCACCACTTAGCCAAAAGTGGAGATTGGGATGCTTTCATGGATGTGCTAGCCCTCACCATCTACGGCACAGTCTTGTTCCCTAATATTGATGACTATGTGGATTATGCAAGCAATTGACGTGTTTCTTGATTACAAGTTTAACACCAACAATCCGGTCCATGACCATTCTCGCGGATGTTTATTGTACCCTGAACTTTTGTCACGAAAAGAATGGCAAGAGAATCCTCTGTTGCTTGCCAATCTTGTATGTTTGGCTCATAACTCATGTTTTTAGTAGATCATACAAAACAGAGTGCCCTATCGCTGACTTCAATATGTACCAGCTGAAGACCAAGAGCAGCCGTGAATGGGCAGAACATTTGGCGAAATTGGATGAAAGACAAGTTAGATGGTATCCTCGGTGGAAAGATGTAGAAACTATCATCTACCAGTGTGGAAGGTTCCCAAATGTGCCTCTCAAGGGTACGCGAGGATGTATTAATTACAATCCCGCCTTGGCACAACGACAACTTGGTTATCCCATGATGGGACCACTGCGAAGTCCAAATAACCCCTTTTGTTCTTTACTACACGGATACGAGGAAATCTTTGAGTCACTTCGGAATATCCTAATGCTTGGAGCAAAGTCATTCGAAAGGGAAAAGAATTAGAAGTCCGAAGTTGTGCAGCCAAGGAGAGCTACCGCCAATGGGTTAAAGACAGAGTTAGGGAAATCAAGTTACCATTCAAGACCCCAACAATCCCTATGGTTGGTGAATCTTCAACCTCAGCTTCGATTGAAAATAAAGAGACAAAAGAATTGAAAGCAAGGCTCACAAAGATGAACGAGGAAAAGGAGAAAATGGAAGCTGAGTTGAGAGAGACTCGACAAACATATGCAGCCTTAATGAGAGATAATGCTGAAAAAGAACACACTCTCGAAGGGGCTAACAAAAAAATGAAAATAGAACATGATTACATGCAGAAAACCAAGCGTTGTCTGGGGGCTGCAAACAAAGAATTAGGGCTTCGAAGGCAAGAAAGAGACAGAGCTATGGTGAAAACCAACAACTCGAGGGAACAACTCAAAAATGCCAGGGTTGACTCAAAATAACGCGATGCAACTAGTGGAAGAAATGAGGCGGCGATGGAAATGACATCTAAGCAATATGAAGACACGGTTAAGAACAACAAGCTCCACGTGAAGGAGACGGTTACAAAGTACGAGGCAATATTACAACAAGAGCGAGAAGAAAATAAGGGAACGATGGGTCAGGTAGAACAACAAAAAGGGACATCAATGGAGGGAAGGAGGAAGCCCATTTTTGGAGGAGTCGCTTTGCAAAGTTAGCATGTTTAGCTAACTCGGCGATCGCAGATACTCCATATCATTTGAAGAAGGGTGATGAAATGGTCAATCCTCTTGAGACGCCTTGTGTAAATCCGTGACTTCATTGAGTACTGCAAGGGACCTTGTAGGGAAAATGAAACAAATGACCAAGGCATATTCAGATAGGGAATAGTCACATTTAGCTAGGTCATGATGTATTCAGCTAAGAACCAATGTATTTTGATTGTCACATCTTTTCAGTTGAATGAATGAAGTATGCTTATTTTGACATCCATTTTCTGATCCCGTATTTCACTTGAGACTTAATACTTTTGAACAAGACGTTCTGGGTTATAGTCACAACAAACAAAGATCAAAGATACTCACTTTCAATCTATTTGGCAGAAAACCACTAACGGTCCTCTAGCAAATAATGAACACAATCACTGATCTCCAAAAATAATAATAATAATTTGAATTTTTACAATTTTCAGGTAAAAGAAAAAATTAAATCATTGCTCGTCCTCAGAAATCGCAGACCGCGCAAACCCGGACCTACGAAACAAGGCTGCAAACTAGGCTAAAAGAGATGTCGAGCTCAGAAAGAAATTTGAATCAAGAGGTAGACGAAATAAGGGAAAGAATCAATACGATGGCAGAAGGACAATCAAGGGTCGAAGATTTACTGAGACAGTTAACGAGACCCTTAGAACAACAAATGGAGCCTCTGTCGGCCTTTGGAACGAACGCAAAATGTGAATAATAACGTGAATGAAGAAGAAGATTCTATGAATGGAAATCTTGACAAGGGGAATAACAATGCGAGTCACTCATGAGCAACCGGTAAAAATATTTCTGAACAATAACTCAGAAAAGGAAAAATTAAGAGATGAATTAATGGGAAAAATGCAAGAGCAAATTAAAGCCATGCAAGGTCCTAATTTATACGGCTCAGTGGGAATCGATGAATTGTGTCCTGAGGTTGAAGTTAACATCCCAAAGGACTTCAAAATGCCAGATTTCTCAAAGTACGATGGAAGTACCAACCCAAAGTTTCATTTAAAGACCTACATCACTAAGATGGCTATTTGGTCACGGGATCAAAAGTTTCTGATCAATTTTTTTCATGAGAGCACTTTGACCGGCCAGCTTTGGAATGGTACATGCAACTTGATCATTCGAGGATTTCCTGCTGGGATGATCTGACAAGCTTGTTCTTGGGGCAATATCGATTTAACATCGACACTGCGCCTACCCGAGAACAACTAGGGGCCATGCAAAAGAAGAATGGTGAAACTTTCAAGCAATATGCCCAAAGATGGAGAATGCTGGCAGCCCAAGTTCAACCACCACTGACTTCGTCAGAAATGAGCTCGTATTTTATGGGGACTTTAGGAACACCTTTTGTTGGATTAATGGCAGGGGCAACTTACAATGATTTTGCTGACCTGATTGTGGCTGAAGAAAGGATTGAAAATCTTGCAAAAGCTGGAAAATTACCTATTGGGAATACAAAGAGCAGTTTTCCTAAGAAGGTGACACCCATAAAGAAAAAAGAACCAGAAGTCAGCTATGTGCAACAACAAAACTCACGCTTTCCTCGTAATCCACAATCATACCCTGCTTATCAAGCCCCATCGCCCAATATCCCAGCTTACCAGACTTCATACCAAGTGAACCATGTTCCCTCACCACATCCATATAGTCCCGCTCGTCCTGTTTATACTAATCGTCCTCCCACTCCTCGGAATCCAGGAAACCAAGGGTATGCTCGACCCCCGTCAAATCTACCCCCTTTTCCAAAACTGCCAATCTCCAATGCTGACCTGTTTCAACAATTGTTCGATGCGCACCTAGTCACATGCATCCCTGCTCGCCCTATGGTACCCCCATTCCCAGCTTGGTACAACCCTAATGCAAATTGCAAGTTCCATATGGACAGCCCAGGACACTCAATCGAGGATTGCGAAGTGTTTAAAACAATAGTCAGGAAGCTGATTGCCTGCGGAAAGCTAGATTTTGAAGAGGAGAAAGGGCCTAGCATTACCAACAACCCATTCGAATCATGGGAAAGGAACTGTAAATGCATTAGAAAAAGACAAGGAAGGGGTTCAAAAGGTAGCAAACGTCAAAACACCTATGAAGTTAATATTCCAAGGTCTGGTCCAAGCAGGCTATTGTTCTTCGGTAACCTTGGAGGAGGTGGGGTTTGGATATGAAGCTTGTTGTGAATACCATATGGAGAAGGGACACGATATTGAGAATTGTCAGGAGTTCAAAACTCAGTTGCAAAAATTCATGGCTTTAGGTATAGTGGATGTTACTCGAGCAAGAGAATCCGCAGGAGAAATAGGTACCGTGGAGCGTTTGGTTCTCAAAATTCCGCGTGCTGGTGAAGTCCCAAACTCTGGGAAGATCGTCATAGCAATAAAGAAACCTACACCTTTTTCCTATAATGATACCCATGCCGTACCTTGGAAGTATGGTGTCAAAGTAGAGACACAAGGTAATGAAGGGCAAACCTCTTCAGTCCACTATCGCTCAAATAGCGAGCTCGCACAAACAAAGGTTTGAGAGTCTTTGGGGACATAGGGGAATTACAAGAAGCGGCAAAAGCTATGGGCAAGAAGATAAGGCTGGGAAAGGAAAAGCAATCAGTATAGAAACAAAGGAAGAAGAGGAAGATGAACTCCTAAAAATTATGAAGCAAAGCGAGTATGACATTGTAGACCAACTCAGGAAGTCTCCAGCTCGGATATCTCTTTTGTCACTTATCATGAACTCTGAACCTCATCGAAAAACACTGCAAAGAGTGTTGAATGAAGCCTATGTGAAGCCAGATATTACCGCGGAAAACTTGGTGAACATGGTGGACCCGGTAAGGCACGTCAATGTGATCCCTTTCTCTGAGGAAGAAGTGGTACGTTCGACAGGAAGTAACCCGCGTGCCCTGCACATCACTTTCAAATGTCAGGGGTATGTAGTTGCAAAAGTTTTAATCGATGGAGGTTCCGCATTGAACGTCCTCCCGAAGAATACCTTGTCCCAACTGGCTATGAGTGTAGAAGACCTGAAGCCTCGAAATGACGGTGCGAGCCTTCGATGGAAGGAAAAGAGGGATTATGGGGGAAGTGACCCTTCCACTCGAGATAGGTCCAAGTTGTTTTCAAGTACTGTTTCAAGTAATGGAGATTGAGCCTACATATACTATGCTATTGGGAAGACCATGGATCCACGCCGCTGGTGTTGTTCCCTCAACCTTGCACCAATGCTTGAAATACATTGAAAATGGATGCCTAGTTACCATTCGAGGAGAAGAAGAAATCCTACTAATGAAACCCATTTCCATGCCTTATGTTGAAAACGCTGAACTTGAGGTGGACAACTTCTTACATAGCTTCCAGCTGATAGAAGCAAAAACAAAGAAGGAAGAATCATCCTCCAAAGATGTTCACCAAGTTGTGACTCGCATCATGACTAATAATGGTTATCAAGCCGGGAAAGGTTTAGGAATTCAGTTGCAAGGAATCAAGTCTATGGTTACCCTGCCAGAGAACAAGAACAGATTTGGGCTAGGATATGAGGCGTCTTTGGAAAGAATGATGAAGCATGGCTTGGCTCTCGATGAGGGAAAAAGGGAGAATAAACTGACAAAGACGATTCCTCATCTGAAGGAAACATTCCCCGCACCTGCTGAAGTTATCAATGGAACCTCCAGTCATCAGTTCCGCCTAATCATTAACAATGTGGAGGAGGACTCAGGAGAGGACCATGCTATCCGGCCCTCCAATAATTCGGAACCTCTGAATAATTGGAGATCTGAGGCGTTATTTGATGTGGTTGCCATAAAGTAATTGTTTAGTCATGAAGCTATCTTAGACTTTTGTAATCCTGAATTTATTTTAACTTTTATCGAAGCATTAATGTATTGAACTTGTGTGTTTCTTAATATGTTTCTCTGCTCATGTTATCTTTCATCAAAATGTCAATGTAATGAACTTGTGCCTTTCTCAGTTGATCCGTTACTTTGTTTCTTTTCTTGACTTACGCTTTTTCTTAGCCTTGTCCAAATACCATATTTTCTTCTGTCAATAATTTCCAATCTGGCATAAATAAACCTTCCAGGGATTTGGGTCTTGTAGAGGTATTGTCTCACGAAAGGATTCTGAAAGCTCAAAGATGGATTCTTATTCGATGATGGATGTAGATGACCATGATTCAGATGAAGATATGAATGTCACTGAGGAGTTTGCCAAATTGGTAGAAAGGTCAGAAAGAGAATTCAGCCTGGATGAAGAGGAAGTGGAGGTAATCAACATGGGGACTGACGAAGATAAGAAAGAGTTAAGGTTAGTGGATAACCCGGAGCGAGAAAGCATGATCAAATTATTCAGAGACTACATGGATGTCTTTGCATGGTCTTATCGCGATATGCCAGGGTTGGATTCGAGCATAGCCTCCCACAAAATTCCGCTATACCCCAATGTTGAAGCGAAAAAGAAGAAGTTGAGAAGGATGCACCCTGAAATGTCTTTAAAAATCAAGGAAGAAGTCACCAAGCAGTTGGAAGCAGGATTTTTGGAACTATCTAAACACCCAGAATGGGTAGCAAATATCGTCCCCGTTCCAAAGAAAGATGGAAAAGTCAGGATGTGTGTGGACTATAGGGATTTGAATAAAGCTAACTCTAAAGATGATTTCCCATTGCCTCACATTGATGTCCTTGTCGATAATGCAGCAAGAGGCCATAGATTCTCTTTCATGGATGGGTATTCTGGTTACAATCAGATTCCTATGGATGCGAATGATAAAGAGAAGACCACATTCATCACAGCTTAGGGAACTTTTTGTTACACAGTTATGCCGTTCGGGTTGAAAAATGCTGGGGCCACCTATCAGCGTGCCATGGTTGCGTTATTCCACGATATGATGCACAAAGAAATTGAGGTATACGTGGATGACATAGTGGCCAAATCCAAAGAAGGAGAAAGCCACGTGGCAGTGTTGCAGAAGCTGTTTGAGAGACTCAGAAAGTACAAGTTAAGGTTAAACCCAGCAAAATGTGTTTTTGGTGCATCAGCTGGAAAACTGCTTGGATTTGTTATTAGCAAGGAAGGGATCAAAGTGGACCCTGACAAAGTCAAAGCAATACAAGAGATGGCAGCCCCTAAGACCGAAAAGGAAGTAAGAAGCTTTCTCGGGAGGTTGAACTACATTGCTAGGTTCATAGCCAATCTGACTAGTACCTGCGAACCGATCTTCAAGTTACTAAAGAAACAACAACCAGGAGAATGGGATGAACTTTGTCAGGAAGCATTTGAGAAAATAAAAACTTACTTGCAAAGTCCTCCTATTTTGGTGCCACCTGCACCTGGCCGCCCTTTGATCTTGTACCTCACGGTTTTACAGACGTCCATGGGAGCGATGTTAGGGCAGCACGATGAAACAAGAAAGAAAGAACAGGCCATTTACTATTTGAGTAAGAAGTTCAATGATTGTGAGTCCCGATACATGGCAATCGAGAAGACATGTTGTGCACTAGTGTGGACGTCAAAAAGGTTGAGGCAATACATGTTGTACAATACCACTTGGCTGATCTCAAGAATGGACCCGATGAAATACATATTCGAAAGCCCTCACGTTTCCACACGAGTTTCCAAGTGGCAAGTCGTTCTTTCCGAGTTTGATATAAAGCACATGACTCGAAAATCTATCAAAGGGAGCGTAATTGCATATCATTTAGCTGAGAACCCGCTTGATTACGATCAACCTGTAATGTTTGAATTCCCTGATGGGGATGTTTTAGTGGTTGAAGAAGAAAAGCTGGATGAAGAAGACACATGGAAGATGTTCTTTGATGGAGCAGTCAACATGTATGGGAGTGGCATAGGAGCAGTAATCACCTCACCAAGTGGGAAACAATACCCTGTTTCCGTCAAGTTAGAGTTTGATTGCACTAATAATATTGCAGAATATGAGGCGTGTGCGCAAGGGTTGAAAGTTGCAATAGAATTGGGAGTGAAAGAATTACAAGTGTATGGAGATTCAAAGACTGATAATTTATCAAGTAAATGGGGAATGGCAGACTAAGGATCCGAAATTGGTTCCATACCGAAATATTTGATGCTATTGATTGAGAAGTTTGAAGGGATCACCTTTTCACACTTGACTCGAGATAAGAATCAATTTGCGGATGCTCTCTACTCTAGGCTGTAATGACCAATCTGGATATTCATACTAATGTGCAGCCCATCCAAGTGAGGGCACAAAATGAACCTGTTTATTGTTCTAATGTTGAGGAAGAAGAAGACGGTCAACCATGGTTCCATGATATCAAGCGGTACATTCAGTTCAGAGAATACCCATCTGGGGCAAATGAGACAAACAAAAAGACCATCCGTCGTCTCTCCATGGCTTTCTTTTTGAGCGGGGAGATACTATACAAAAGGAATCATGATGGTACGCTCCTCAGATGTGTAGAAGCTAAGGAGGCTCTCACCATCCTAACCGAAGTTCATGAAGGGGTTTGTGGAACACATGCCAATGGTATCATGATGGCTCGCCAAATCCTTCGATGCGGTTATTACTGGTCCACTATGGAATCCGATTGCATAGGATATGTTCGAAGGTGTCATAAATGCCAAGCATACGCTGACCGCATTAATGCCCCTCCCGTCCCATTGCATAATATGGTAGCACCATGGCCTTTTTCAATGTGGGGAATCGATGTCATTGGGCCAATAAACCCAAAAGCTTCCAATGGCCATAGGTTTATCCTAGTTGCGATTGATTACTTCACCAAGTGGGTAGAGGCCGCTTCCTACGCCAAGGTCACTCAAAAGGTCGTCCTTAAATTTTTGAGGGCGAACATTGTCTGTCGATATGGAATTCCGGAAAGGATTATCACAGATAATGCCCCAAATCTCAATAGCACCGAAATTAAGAACCTGTGTGAAAGGTTTAAGATCAAACACCACAATTATGCTCCTTACAGGACCCCAGATGAATGGTGCGGTAGAAGCAGCAAATAAGAACATCAAGAAGATAGTAGCCAAAATGGTGGTCAACTACAAAGAATGGCATGAGATGCTCCCCTATGCTCTCCACGCATATCGCACTAATATCCGATCTAGCACTGGGGCAACACCATTTTCCTTGGTATATGGCATGGAAGCAGTTTCCCATAGAGGTCGAAATCCCTTCCTTAAGAGTGTTAATGGGCAGCCGAGTTAGAAGAGGCGAATGGGTAAAAACTCGGTATGAGCAATTAAACATGATTGAAGAAAAACGATTAAAAGCCATTTGTCATGGGCAACTATACCAAAGAAGAATGGCAAGAGCTTTCAACAAGAAAGTACGCCTAGGGAGTTTCAAGCGAGGTGACCTAGTATTAAAGAAAAAACTTCCAAACCAAGAAGACGCCCGAGGCAAATGGGCACCGAGTTATGAGGGGCCTTACATTGTTAAACAAACATTCTCTGGAGGAGCCTTAGTTTTGATAGATATGGATGGAACTGAATTGTCAAGGCCGACAAATGCTGATGCAGTCAAGAAGTTCTATGCCTAAAAAAAAAAGAGAAGAAAAGAGAAAAGAAGAAATAAAAGAAAAGAAAAAAAAAAGAAGGGAAAAAGAAAGAAGAAACCCGTTAGGTCGAAAACCCGCAAGGGCGGCCTAAGCAAAAGTTAGGGCATTTAAACCACGCAAGAGTAAAGTCGGCAAAGGCTCTTATAGGAGGTGTCGCTTGAAGAGCTCACCCAAAAAAAAACTGGGGCAATTTTGAGCAGTGGTGGAAGAAAAGAAACTGGGGCAAATTTGGTGCGGTGATCGGTAGAAGAGGATTTGTATCATTGGCAGTCAATGGTTGTAATATCCATCTGAGAATTAGGTCCTATCTAAAGAGAATAAAGGAATCCTAACTGGGGCAATTACCTTTCGCACTGTCTTTACGTCATCTTTTGTATGCTTTGACGTTTTCAATGCCTTTGTGTGCTTGAGAACATTCAAATGAATGAAAATACCTTTCTTTTCTCTCTCTTATTCTTTTCTTTCTTTCATACCTGTGAGATCACATATGTTTATTACAAAACGCTTCGATGAAATGGAATATAAATTCAGCATCATTGACTCAATAATCTAATGGCAATCCTCCAATTAACAAGCTAGATAAAAAAGTGTGTTAGAAGTTTCAAATGAAGGGAGAAAATGAAAACATACTCCCTATACAGTCTGCAATGCTAAGAGTGAGACTGTGTGGCTGATGAGCAAACTCAGAAGTAAAGCCACCTCAACGTTTGAAGATCCCAAGGAACTGGAAATGAGTTGATAAGCCCTAGTTTGCAAGAGTTTGTGCCCGGGTTTGACGGATCAAAACTTTTCGAGGAAGCAATTAGCATCCAGCAGGTAAGTGAAAGTTCTTAATATTTTCGATCCACTGACATGATTGAGTTGCAGTACCACATCTTTTCATGATCAAAAGATAGGGAGCTGCAACAGCTTGCAGAAGTGACGTCTCTGGCTTTTACGCCTAGCTTCACTGTAAAAAAAAAAAAAAAAAACACAACACAAACAAAACAAAACAAAACGAGAAAAAAAACATAAACAAAACAAAAAGTCTTTCTGGAACACAGAAGCCCATTGCATTTTAATTTTCGGGACACAGAAGCCCATTACATTTTAATTTTTCGGGACACAGAAGCCCATTGTCATTTAAATTTTTGGGACACAGAAGCCCATTGCATTTTAATTTTCGGGACACAAAAGCCCATTGTCATTTAAATTTCGGGACACAGAAGCTCATTGTCATTTAATTTTCGGGACACAGAAGCCCACTGCATTTTAATTTTCGAGACACAGAAGCCCATTACATTTTAATTTTTCGGGACACATAAGCCCATTGTCATTTAAATTTTCGGGACACAGAAGCCCATTGCATTTTAATTTTCGGGACACAGAAGCCCATTGCATTTTAAATTTTCGGGACACAGAAGCCCATTGTTATTTAAATTTTCGGGACACAGAAGCCCATTGTCATTTAATTTTCAGGACACAGAAGCCCACTGCATTTTAATTTTCGGGACACAGAAGCCCATTGCATTTTAATTTTCGGGACACAGAAGCCCATTGTCATTTAAATTTTCGGGACACAGAAGCCCATTGCATTTTAATTTTTGGGACACAGAAGCCCATTACATTTTAATTTTCGGGACACAAAAGCCCATTGTCATTTAAATTTCGGGACACAGAAGCCCATTGTCATTTAATTTTCGGGACACAGAAGCCCACTGCGTTTTAATTTCGGGACACGGAAGCCTATTGTCATTTAATTTTCGGGACACAGAAGCCCACTGCATTTTAATTTCGGGACACATAAGCCCATTGTCATTTTAAATATCGGGACGCAGATACCCACTGCATTTTAATTTTCGGGACATCAGATGCCCATTGTTTTTTTTTATTTTATTATTTTTGGGTCAAGCCCAATGCCTTTTACGATTCCAGGTCACAAGGCCACCCAGCATTATTTCCAAAAACAAAAATAAACCAAAAAAAAAAAACTCTTTTGATCAGCAAACGTCAATTGAGCTGCGACAGCTTATTGACAATGCGGTGACGTCTCTGACGTTACGCTGAGCTTCACCTTGGCAGGATTAACGACGTTGTGACAACTCGTAAATCCACGTTTAAGCTCACTGGCTTTCAACCAACATCTTTGCCATTTCATTCATACCATCTCTGGGCCAAGCCCACTTTTTTTACATGCCGGGTCACAAGATCACCCAACGTCTTTGAGATAAAAAAAAGAAGAAACTCTTTTGAGTAAATAAACGTCAATTTAGCTGCAACAGCTTATTGACAACACAATGACGTCTCTGGCTTTACGCTGAGCTTCACCTTGGTAGAATTAACGACGCTGTGACAGCTCGTAAATCCGCACTTAAGCTTACTAGTTTGCAACTAGCACCATTTCATCATCGGACAAAATTTAAGTTCACGTCTTTACTCGTTTCTTACGACGATAATACGAAGAACTACGGCTATTCCTAGTATCTAGTAAGAAGCAAGTAAAGAGAGCAATCATGACACCCAATTTTGTCCGAACACAAAAATTTTTAACTTAAAAAAAATGTATTATTATTAAAAAAAATTTTAAAAAAATTATTATTATATTAAAATTAATTAAATTAATTTTATTAATTAATAATAATAATATAGAAAATAATAAACCTAAAAAATAAAATAAAAATAATAAATATAATGAAAAGCAAAAAAAAAAAAAAGAAAGAACAAAAAAAAAAAAGGAGGGAAAGAATTCGGGCCTGATCGGCCAGGACCCACGACCGGATCCACCAAGCCAGGGATCCATGACCCTTTACCGGATCCACCAAGCCCTTTACCCGGATCCCTTCCCATTTTCGCGCCCCTCTCCCTTCTCTCTGGGAAACCCTAACCTCATCGGCCTCACCCACAAACCTCCTCCCCCTTCTCTCGCCAAGCCATAGCTCTCCCTCTCCCTCTCCCTAGCAGCCGCGCACCTAGTTCCACTTCACAAGACTCAAAGCTCGCCGCCATCATCACTCCCTCACGCGACCGGTCTACGTCACGAGCTCCCACACGCCATGGCAGCAGCTGCAAGCAACCGCCATCCTCGTCCTTGCTGGAACTCACGGCACGAGGATACCATTTGTGGGTAGGGTTTTGCGTGGAGCAGAGGAAAAATACACAAAAATGGAAGACGTGAAGGAATTCGAAGTTTGCAACACCAGAATTACAAGCAACCTCAACTCCGGTCCTGATGAGGTTCAAAGCGCAAAGATGCCATTTTTGGGTAGATTGCAGGAGTCAGAAGGTGGAGCTTGCGTGGAAGAAAGGAAAGAAATACAAAAATGGAAGGTTTGAGAGGACAGACGCTCTGAAGCACAGGCAACCGTCATTTTCCTCACCCAACCAGCCACCATAAGTACGAAGGATGAAGACGAGAAAGGGGTTCGGTTTTTCCTTTCCCCTTGGTGAAAATTTTTTATTCTCTGAATGTTTGATCGGAAGGAGGGTTTTCTGAGAGAAAATTAGAGGGGTTGGATCTCTTCTCCCCTTTTAGAATTTTTATTTTCTCTGAAGAGCTCAGCTGGAGGAGGGTTATTCTGAGTGAAATTGTGAGAGATTTTGTGTAAATTTCGTTTTTTTTAGGGAAGAACTCTTCGGGTGTTTTGGGAGCTATTTTAGAAAGATCTTCACCTAGTAAATTTTATTTTTCTTCCTTTCCCTGCCATGGTTGTATTGAGAGCATTATGAATAAAAATCGTCATATTTAGTTCTTGGTCCAATGCTGAATAAGGGTCTAAAATTTGGTTCCTGATATATGCATCTTTCTTTGCAGTTTAACTCTATACTCGTTGTCTTCCCTCTGTTTGATAGGATGATTGAATCATAGCCCCCTTTGAAAATTGCCTTTGCTAGTAATGCCATTTGATCTAGGTGTCAAGGACTTATCTCTGCCAATCTGATATTCTTTCCTCTAGTTCGTTGTTTTGTCTGCTACAACATGTAGTCTTGATATTTAATACTGAGAATATGTTGAACTTGACTAAGGAGACTTGTTGATGGCTGATCATATTTTGTTATAAGTTCGTATTGTCTAGTCTTTATAAGGGAGGAGTGAAAATGACAAAAGATTGCTTTAGTTATAATGCCTAAATAGCAGAAAAGAAGTAATGTATTATGATTGGGGTTTTGGATGCTCAGTCATTGTTTATTTCGGCATGCAAAGCCTGGGTAATAAGATTGTTCCTCTGTTTCAGCAATTGAACAATAAGCTACTTATAATGAGTTCTAAGGGTTTCTGGTCAATTAGTTTGCCATTTTAGTTGATATGGAATGATGAATATAGGGGTGGTGTTCTGATTCTCACACTTCATCCCGAGTTAACCCTTTTCCTTTTTTTTTTGAGCTTTTACATGCTTGTAACTTAGGCTCTTGCTTTATTGTTGATGTTGGACTGAAGCTTACTAGTTTGGGATCCTATGAGAAGGTATATCACGTCTGCTTAAGGTTGCTGCTATGTTAATCTAAAAAAATGCACTGAAGTGAAAACATGATCGCTTATCTTGTAGTGGGGGAATAGGTTGCTTGACAAGTTGCAATAAAAGGGTTTATTGATGCATGTCTATAGAAGACATTAGACTTTGTTCTCTTCAAACTACTGTTAACGCAAATACAATTGGATTTCATTTTGTGTTTGGTTTTCCTTGGTTATTAGATGAAAAGAATTTTGGTTTTTTTGCCTTGAATGCCATGGGATGCTGGTTAGTATTTCATTATTGCTTCTTTTTGTCTTGTGCGTTGAAGAAAGTGAGAATTTTGAACCTTGATGTTTTGTCCTATGGTGTATTTCATTAATGATTGTGTCAATGATTGGAAGTATATATGTTTTCTGGTGAATGTCTAAATTTGATGTCAGTTGGCTGGAGTTCGAAATGCTTGTATCGTGCTCTTTTTTGTTGGGATTTTTCATTCCTCTTAATGATGGAGTTCATGCTGAGATTTGATTTTGCGGGTTCTATGGCAGTTTATTTTTTTATATGGCTTTCCACGGGGTCTGCATCTGCTTGTCGCACTCTAGCTTGGCTACTTGTCATTGTATTTGATCCCAAATTAATAGCATTTTCTGATTGGGTAGCCTGTTGCAATCAGAGTTGCACAAAGGCCTTATATGTGTGCCTAACGTGTTTTTATGTGGAAAGGAACTCTGGAGGTATGGACCATTGTGTGGCTAGTGGTCCCTATGCATCGATTTGCATTCCTATCAAGTTTGAAAATGACTAAAAAGAAATAAGTAGACTTGAATATGGATGATGGGAATAATGGTAGTAATATACGTGAAATTCTTTATGAATATAAGCTTTCCTTTACTTTTTTATTAGTAATTTATCCTTTGTGCTAGTAGTTTATCTTTTCCCTTTTAGTTTTACTTGTTTAGTAAAAAAAATTTTTTTTCTCTTTCTTTTTCTTTAGGCATCGTTGGTGTTTTCTCTTAGAAAAAATAAAGAGTAGAAAACAAAAGTAAAAATAAAATGATAAGAAAAAAAAATAAAAATAAAATAAACAATAAAAAAATAATAATTGAGCCTTGTATAGAGAAAATAAAACAAGGATGGTTGAGGTGTGACAGCTTACTAATCTTGCTTTTTTTTAGGATCACCTAAATTGTGACAGTTTGATGATTCGTTTCTCTAAAGTTTTTTTAAGCGAAATGTTGAAACAAAAATTCTTTTCGAATTGAATTTTTATCCAAAAAGTTCTTGTCTATTTTACATAAATGGAGAAACGAAATTTCCTTTGATTCAATGGGTTGAGTTTGTGCTGTTCTTAATACCTTTTCTTGAACTCTTTCAGTTGTACATATTGGCTCTTGTACGTTTTTACACGTTTACATTTTAATTTTAATTTCTTTGTCATCTTTTATCTCTTCACTAAAATAAAAAAAAAAAATAATTAACTCTAATATATATATATATATATATATATATATATATATAAACAATAGAATAAAAATAATTGAACTTTGGGAAAAGAAAATAAAATTAATTTAGGCTACTGACGAACTGTTAATTTTGTCCTTTTAATCATCTAAATTGTGACAGTTTGATGATTTATTTTCTAAAAAAATATAAAATTTTTTAAAATTTTGAAATGGAATTAAATTCTCATAATTTATTTATGAAAAGTGTGAAAATTTCTAAAAAATAAATAAATAAATAAATGATAATAATAATAATAAAATAAAAATAATTGAACTTTGAAAAAGAAAATAAAATTAATTTAGGCTCATGACAAATTGTTAATTTTGTCCTTTTAAATCATCTAAATTGTGACAGTTTGATGATTTATTTTCTAAAAAAAAAAAACAACTTTCGAATAAAAATAATTGAACTTTGAGAAAATAAAATAAAATTAATTTAGGCTACGATCATTGTTAATTTTGTCCTTTTACAATCATCTAAATTATGACAGTTTGATAAGTTCATTTCTAAAAGATTTCGAGTGAAACTTTGGAACAAGATTCTTTCAAAATTGAATTTTCATAATTTATTTCTTTGTTTAATTTATCTTTTAATAAATGGGTAAAATAAATATTTTAAAAGTTATAAAAATTGCACAACTGATTTAAGGTAACCGTCTTAGGATGGATGTATCAGAGGTGCTGTGGGGTTAAGTCCCCACCCTTCCCTGTGCATAATCAGACTTCCGAACCTGAATTTTTGAACGTAGACCATTATTTTTGGTTTTCCAATTTTTCCAAATAAAAAAAAATAATAAAATTGGTGGCGACTCCCTTAACCTTTAATTTTTTTTGTAATTTAAGTCGTTATCCCGCCGCGATCCCGGTCGCGACACTACAGATAATAAACTTTAGCGACTTGATAATATTGTTAATAATTCCAAGTCCTAAATAAAATTCTGCAACTATAATTCATTAATAATGACCTCAAAGCATGCCATAACATTAAATTTGTTCCCAAGTCGTTTCCTGACTCTTGTAGATACACCACATAGTCATTCGGAATAGAAGATCTCCTTTTTCTTTGAAATCTTCTTAATGTTATTTCTTGTAGTTATTTTACTATAGATTCATTATTAACCTTAAAACCATTAATTTGTTATTCTTCTTTATTGCTATTCGATTCAACAACATGAGGAACAACAATTTCATAAGTAGAAGCACATATTAAAGGAACTTGTACTCTAGCTTCTTTAATCTCCACATTTCATGAAGCTCCACTTCCACTGGTTTCACCATTCTTAATGAATCGGACATTTCTAGTTTCAACAATTCTTGTACTATGGGTAGGAAATTAAAATCTATACCCTTTAGATATTTTTGGATAGCCAATGAAATATCCACTGATTGCTCTTGCATCAAATTTCTTTTCATGTGGATTATAAATTCTTATTTCTGCCTAACATCGCCAAACATGTAGGTATCTTAAACTGAATTTCCTACCTGTCAACAATTCAAAAGATGTCTTTAGAACTACCTTACTAAGAACTCTATTCAACAAATACACAATTATTTTTTTAAAGTATACATTCACAATGACAAGAATAAAGATGTGTTACTTAACATGTTCTTAACCATATACATTTAGGTTCGGTTACGTCTTTCTGATACACCATTTTGTTGTGGTGTACCTAACATTGTATATTGAGCACAAATGTCACGCTTTTCTAGAAACTTAGCAAATGGACTTGGGTGTTGTCTAGTTTAATCAAATCTTCCATAATACTCATTGCATCTATCTGACCTTACGATCTTAACATTTCTGTCCAATTTCCTTTCAACTTCATTTACATAAACTTTCAAGTCATTCACTGGTTGTGATTTCTCATGCAGTAAATAGACATATCCATAACGTGAATAATCGTCAATAAAGGTGATAAAGTACTTTTCTTTACTGAAAGAATTGACATTGAAGGATACACATATATCAATGTGTATAATTTCAAGAAATTGAGTGCTTTTCGTGACATTTTTCTTTGTTTGTTTTGTTTGTTTTTCCTTAATACAATCCATAACAAATATTAAGGTTAGTGAAATTCAAATCTAAAAGGATGTCATTCTTTACCAACCTCTCCATTCTTTCTTTGAAAATGTGATCCAAATGTTTATGTCACAAGCAAGCAGAATGTTCATTCACTAAACTACGTTTAGTGCCAACATTATGATGCAATGTCATAAGAGTTTTAGCATTTAAATTATCAAGATTCAATTTATATAAACCATCATAAAGTATACAAGAACTAATCATATAAGTATGCTTATACAAATTAAAACATTAATTACCAAACTTAAAAGAGTATCCAGCAATATTAAGTTTAGACAAAGAAACTAAATTCCTAGAATACTAGGTACATAAAAAGTTTCAAATAAATCTAAATGATGTCCAACGTCTAGGATTAAACAGTAAGTCCCAACACCTTCTATTAGAACCTTCACTATATTTCTCATGAAGACGAACTTCTAATTCGGGCTTATGGTTTGGATTGTAAGGAATCCTTGCATCGTATTAGAAACATGAATTGTATATCTAGAATCAATCCACCAAGTATTTTAGGGAATTTCAGTTAAATTTGATTCGAAACATACATAACCTTTCTTTTCAGCTCCTTGATGGTTCACATAATGGATATAGTGATTTCCTTTATTCTTAAGTTTGGTTTCCTCCTGAACTAACATATTGTGCAATTCATGCACATTTTATTCATCTTTCATGATATTGTAGTTCATTTGAAATGGATCATACTCAAGCGGTAATGAGTTCAGAATAACTTGTGCACAAGGAAATTATCATCTACTTTCATTCCCAATGACTTAAGTCTTGCTGCAATGTTTGTCATTTCAAAGACGTGTTCATGTATAGTACGAAAATCATCAAATTTCATGACTGTTAAAGTACCCGTTAATGTCTTATCAAGAGACTTATCATCAGTTTGGGAGCGCTTTTCTATAAACTTCATCATTTCTTTAGCATTCTCAGTTTTAAGAAGAGCTGACTTAATATTGCTAGTTATACTCATCTGCATGTAATGTTAAGTCTTGTTGCACTGTTTGCCATTTTAAAGACGTGTTCCTGCATAGTACGAGAAACATCAAATTTCATGACTGTTAAAGTACTCATTCATGTCTCAGCAAGAGACTTGTCATCATTTTGGGAGCGCTCTTCCACAAACTTCATCATTTCTTTAGCATTCTCAGTTTTAGAAAGAGCTAACTTAATATTGCTAGTTATACTCATCCGCATGTATATCAGACTCAATCTGTTTGATCTTTCTCAATTTTTATAATGAACTTTCTCTTCATCAGTGCTTAAAATAGTAATAGCATCTGATTTCTTTACTCGAAGAGCCAAATCCAAATCTATTACCTCAAGATAAAACTGAATTTGCTCACTCCATTCAGAAAAATTAAGTCCATTAAAAATTGGAACAGATGAGAGATGCGAATGCATAACAAAAGATACTATAATGATCACATTTCTAACATTAATACTTTGAGTCATAAATTAACATATTATATAGATTTAGACAGCAAATCACTTAAGCATTCAATATATGTTAATATTCTCCTTTAAAGATCCATCAATATATCATATTCAATATAATGATATTAATAAAATTTACATAATTTTGACAATGATATATGCACTAATTAGAAATATTTATTATCTTTAGATATATAAATAAAACTAATAGTACACTTACACTACCAATAATTATTTTAATTTATTATAAGGGTAGCTAATCAACCTTTAGACGATTCATAAATGCCTTATAAAACTGAACTTCAATTTATCCATACACAAATAGTCATCATGTCATTCACAGCATCTATTCTATGAGTAATTGAAAAAATAACTTTCATACAATTTGAAATTAAATCAACTTAAAGATTCGATCACTTTAGTGATTAACAAATTTCACGTAATATCATTCCAAATTAATAGTATTATGCATAAAAATCAAATATTACATATATTTTAAAATAACTTTCATACAATTTAAGATTAAATCAAGTTAAAAAAAAATTAACTTCTTTAATAATTAACAAATCTCACATAATATTATACATAAAAAATAAATACTATTCATAAAATTATTAAAAAAAACTCTAAATTAAATCGTGATAATATACATTAACCTAATAGTATTAAAGCTATAAAACCATGTTACCACCATAGAAGACAAATCACATTCATTAAATTGCATATAAGACAAAGTGATTCTATCATGCGTAATGCCTTTATATCATGCATAATGGACAATTTATCCATCACATGCGTAATAGAGACGTGATCAAAAGTCGTTGCACAGAGCCTTTATCCATGAACAGGGCTGCAGCGTCAATTTGATTTGATGAGTTGCAGTGTTGCTCTTATAATTTTTTTTTTTTACTTTGTTAAATCATCAAAAGAAATTAATTTACACAATACAATAACATAATAAATTTTTATAATTAGAGTTTACATAAATTAAGAAAAATAATCATTATTAATAGAGAATCATAAATTTTATAATTATTCTCTAATATCATATATTAGTATGTAAAATTTTTAAGAATCTTGATATAAAAAACTGAGGATTTTAGAATTTATAATTCACACAAATAAAAGTGTAAAAAAATATTAACTTTTATTTATGAATAATTGATAGACTATATTTTAAGAACATTAAAAAAATTTTATTAGAAGATATAACATCCACTTAATATTATTAACTGAATTAGTTTTCAGTTGTAACCGTTTTCTATTTTAAGTCTTTTTTAGTTGTAACTGTTTTAATTAGTTTTCTGTTTTTCAGCACTTTGTATAAATACTTCTATTCTCATCAATGATATATGATTTTCACTTTTCTAAATTCATTACAATTTTAACATGGTATCAGTTTTTATCTACGTTCTTATTGTGCTCATCTTCTCTCTTTCTTGCCATTGTTGAAGCTTTCTTCAGCTTTCACGGCTTCCCTCTTCAATTTAGATGCTTCTCAAGATCCAACGAATGCCTATTACATTCATCCTAATGAAAATCCATCATTGGTTCTTGTTTCTCCAATGCTTGAAGGTCCTAATTACTACTCTTGGGCTCAGGGAATGGTGATGACCCTCCAAATGAAACACAAATTTGAGTTTGTTGATGGATCGATCACGAAGTCATCAAAGGACAACCATCGCTTTATGGCATGGCAGCGATGTAATACATTGGTATTGTCATGGTTGAATCATTCTATGTCACCTACCATTGCTACCAGCATCATCTGGATTGATCAAGCTTCAAATGTTTGGAACGATCTTAAAGATCGTTTTTCACAAGGTGATTTTGTCTATATTTCTCAATTGCATGTGAAAATTTACTCTCTGAAACAAGGTGATAGTTATGTGACAAGCTCAAAATCCTATGGGATGAATTGTGCAATTTTCAACCTCTTCCTTCCTGCAAATGTATCACTTATTGTTCATGTGATGCCTTGAAGATTGTTCAAGAATATCGTGACAATGACTGTGTGCTTTGCTTTCTTTAAGGTTTGAATGAGCATTATGCAATAGTCAAATCCCAATTTTGGTTACTTAATCCTTTACCTCCCTTAAATAAAGTGTTCTCGATGATTATTCAGCAAGAGAGATAATTACATGTTGGTGTTTTGCCTAATCCCTCTGTTCTAGCATTTCAAACAAATAATGTTCCTAATCATTTTTCAAATAAATGAGGTCGTGGTTCTTCTGGAAGTCGTTTTGAAGGAAGATTTTTAGGTGGCAAAAGCAGTTCTTAAAAATAATGCACTCATTGTGGCCGTACCAATCACATAATGGACACTTATTTTTTTCAAGCATGGATTTCCACCTGGATATATATCCAAGAAATCTCAAGTTTCTGTCAATAATGTTACTGCAACAATTTCTCCAGGTGGTAGTCAAGATAATAATTCATCAATTATTGGTCTCACACAAGAACAGATTCAAGGTCTCCTGGCACTTCTTCCTCAGTCAAATCCCACCTCTACCTTTCATAATTCAAATCTGGTCAGTACACACAATGTGACAACCTTCAATGCTTCCTCAGGTAAACTTTTGCCACTTGGATAATTGATTCAGGGGTAACTGATCATATAATTTCATCATTGTCTTCTTTCATTTCTTATAAATCCATAAAACCAATCACTGTTTGTCTTCCAAATGGTCAGACTACATATGCACAGTATTATGGTACTGTCTTTCTTAATGCTTCCCTTATTCTTACAAATGTTCTTTACATTCCTCATTTCTCTTTCAATCTCATTTCAGTTACACAATTAACTTCTTCGTTACATTGTCAATTTTGTTTCACTCATCAATTTTGTGTCATACAGGAATTGAATTCCTCAAGGATGATTGGCAAAGCTAAAGCTAGAGGAGAGTTATATATGATGATAACACCATGCTCCCATCATATACCATTTTTTTCTTCTCTTAATAATGCTGCTTTGTCAGTAACCTCTACTCTTTGTAATTCATTTTTTGATTTGTGGCATTTTCGTTTAGGACATCCTTCTTCTCAGTGTTACAATCAAATACATAAACAGAATTCTAATGTTCCTTTTGGACCTCATATGTGACATATGCCATTTCTCCAAACAAAGAAGATTATCATTTCCTTTAAGCAATTCTGTTTCTACTTCTCTTTTTGATCTCATACATATAGATATATGGGAACCATTTTCCATTCCTTCTTTACATAGTCATAGATATTTTTTAACAATTGTTGATGACAAATCTAGATTCACTTGGGTTATTTTAATGAAGCATAAATCTGAGACAATGAATCATATCATTAATTTCATTTCTCTAGTTGATACATAGTTTGGCACCAAAATCAAAGCTATTAGATTAAACAATGACTTAGAATTTTCAATGCCTCAATTTTACCAATCCAAAGGAATTGTTCATGAACTTATTTGTGTAAAAACTCCCCAACAAAATAGGGTGGTTGAACGCAAACATCAGCACATTCTTAACATAACAAAATCCCTCATATTTCAATCTCATCTCCCTAAGCATTTTTTGTCTTATTCTATATTACATGTTCATATCATGAATTTAATTCCTTCTGCAAAGTTTGGACATCATTCTCCCTTTTATCTTCTTTACAATAAGCATCCTAATCTTTCATCATTAAGGGTCTTTGGATCATTATGATATTCTTCTACTTTTACCGCCAACAAATCCAAATTTGACCATATGGCTAGAAAATACATCTATATTGGCTATAGAGATGGTGTGAAAGGTTTTATTTTGTTTGATCTTCATTCTAGAGAAGTTTTTCTTTTTAGAAATGTAATCTTCTATGAAAATATCTTTCTTTTTTTCTCTGCTGCAACATAATTTTCCAATATTGATATTTTCTCAGTTTCTCTTCCTTCTCAACTTTCATCTTCAGATCTCACACCTAATCATTTACACCTAACTCCTACTTTTGCATCTAATCCCTCTCTTTCTCAATCTTCTGCTCAACACTTCAACAATGTTCCTACTACAGAATCTTCTGATATTTCCTCTATTTCAGTACCTCTTTCTGCTTTTCTACCAACATCGCAATGACAGTCATCTAGGTCAAGACATCCACCGAATTACTTAAGGGATTATCATTGCAATATAGTCAATTCTGCTACAGATGTTCAATCACCCTAAAGTATTCATTATCCCATTTCTAAATTTCTTTCTTATCATCGGTTGTCACCCTCACACAAACACTTTCTTTTCTCTATTTCAACTATATCTGAGCCTAAAACTTACAAGCAAGCCATTAAACATGATTGCTGGAAAACTACTATAGACCAAGAAATTTTTGCTTTAGAACAAAACAAGACATGGATACTTACTGACTTACCACCTGGAAAACCTGGAAAATAACCTATTGATTGTAAATGGGTTTTTAAAATCAAATTTAAAGTAAATGGTAGTCTTGAAAAATATAAGGCTCGACTAGTAGCTAAAGGGTATACTCAGCAAGAGGGTGTGGACTATTTTGAGACTTTTTCTCCAGTAGTAAAACTTAATACAGTGAGATTGGTTTTATCCTTAGCTGCAACCAAGAATTGGCATTTACATCAACTTGATGTAAATAATGCTTTCTTACATAGGTAACTTAATAAGGAAGTCTATATAATTGTTCCACCAAGTTTCCAATCTTCTAAACCCAACCAAGTATGCAAACTTGTCAAGTCACTATATGGCTTCAAACAAGCCAGCATGCAATGGAATTCCAAATTATCTTCTACCTTGATTTCTTTGGGATACTGTCAGTCAAAATCTAATTATTCTCTATTTGTGAAGACTTCTATTCACATATTACTATACTCTTGATTTATGTTAATGATTTGGTTCTTACTAGGAATGATATGGATGAAATCTCTATTGTAAAAAATTATCTAGATGCACAATTCAAAATCAAGGATCTTGGTCCTCTAAAATTTTTTCTTAGCTTAGAAGTTGCCATATCTAAGGAAAGTATTATACTATCACAAAGGAAATATGCCTTAGAATTACTTGATGATGCTGGTTACTTGGTTCCAAACCAGCCAGCATACCTATAGTTTCTGGTTTAAAATTACAAAAGGCTACAGGGGAACCTTATGCTGATCCGAAGTCATACAGAAGACTTATAGGAAGATTATTGTATCTTACTAGCACATGTCCAGATATTAGTGTTGTCAGTGTAGGACCATTATCTTGTTGTAGTCAGAATTCTTAGATACGTCAAAGGTTGTCCTGGCAAAGGCTCATTTTTTTTCTTCAGTTTCAGATCTCAAATTGACAGCCTTCAGTGATTCAGATTGGGGATTATGTCTTGGCTCCAGAAAATCAGTTACTGACTTTTTCATCTTTTTTGGTTCATTTTCTTAGAAATCTAAGAAGCAAAACATTGTCTCTCGGTCCTCTTCAGAAGCAGAATATCGTGCTTTGACATCTACTGTATGTGAGGTGCAATGACTTTTATATCTGTTGCACGATATGCAACAATCCATCCAGATTCCTATTACTCTTTATTGTGATAACCTCTCTGCCATTCACATTACCAACAATCCAACATCAATAAGCGCACAAAGCACATTGAATTCAATTGTCATTTTGTGCGGGACAAAGTTCAATCTGGTGTGGTTCACTTGATGCTAATTCCATCTTCTACTCAACTTGCTGACATTCATACCAAAGCTTTAGATAATATTCCCTTTCATTCAATTGTGTCCAAGTTGAGCATGATTGATCTATATACTTCAACTTGCGGGGATGTTAGAGGATATAAAATATACTTAATATTATTAACTGAACTAGTTTTCAGTTATAACCATTTTCTATTTTAAGTCTTTTTTAATTGTAACTATTTTAGTTAGTTTTCTGTTTTTCAACACTTTGTATAAATACTTCTATTCTCATCAATGATATGTGATTTTCACTTTTCCAAATTCATTACAATTTTAACAATCTTAAAACTCAATTTATATTATTTTATCTTTTTTTATTTCTTTTATTTTAACGATTATGAGAAAATAAAAAAATTTGAAGACTAGAAACATACCTTATATTTTACATAAAATTATTTTTTAAATACTACTAACTTGTATTAAATTGATAATTATTATAATTATAAAATTATATTTTTTCTTTTATCCAATAAAAATTTAGCCCTTGTATAATGCGTAATGCCTTTGTATCATGCATAATAGACAATTTATCCATCACATGTGCGTAATAGAGACGTGATCAAAAGTCGTTGCACAGAGCCTTCATCCATGAACAGGGCTGCAGCCTCAATTTGATGTGACGGGTTGCAGTGGTGCTCTGTTAATTTTTTTATTTTATTTTGTCATATTATCAAAAGAAATCAATTTATACAGTGTAATAATATAATAAAAACTTTTAATTTTTATAATTAAGATTAGTATAAATTTAAAAAATAATTATAATTAATAATGAATTATAAATTTTATAAACATTTTCTAATATCATATATTAATTTGTAAATTTTTTAAAAATTTTAATATAAAAAATTATCATTAAAACATATGAATATTAAAATTTATAATTATCATAAATAAGAATATAAAAAGACATTAATTTTTATTTAAAATAAATTAATAAATTATATTTTAAGAACATTAAAAAAATTTTAAAATTTATTTTTTATTTATTTTTTATTATTTTTTTTTACATTAATAATTATGGAAGAAGAAAAAATTCTAACTATCAAGAATAAATTTTGAATTTTACACATAAATTATTTTTTAAATATAATTAATTTTTATTAAATTGATAATTATTATAATTATAAATTTATCTTTTTTTATCTAATAAAAATTTAATCAATTAATTTAATTTAATTATTTATTAAATTAATAAAATAAATCACAAATTCATTACATAATATATTTAATCTAACAATCATAAAATTAAGAATTTAAGATCCATCACGGTCAATAATAATAATCCACAGTAAGCTAATCAATCCACAATCATCCGTACCAAAATTAATTTGATGTGATATTTTTTTTTTGCTTTTCTGTAATATCTTTTCACCAAGAAAATAAAAAATTAATCTATTCCAATATTATTAATTTTGTAGAATATGATTATTTTTAATTATATTTTTTTATATACATAAATTAAAAATTAAACTCTAATTACATATTTAAAATATCTAAATTAATTTTTATTTGAACCAACACAAGTTAATTAATTTGATGTTATATATATAAACAAAGGACCGACCGACACTTATATTTTAAAAATTAATTTGATGTGATATATATAGACAAAGGACCAACCGACACTTATATCTTATTTTCTAAAGTGGCCTCTTAAAAAATTGTTACAAGATTTACTAATTTGCTTCTGAACTTGCATAAGAAAACGTAATTTATTTGTTAAATTTGAAAGCTATTTATTGTCAAGGACAAATTAATAAATTCGGTGGTGTTTTTAATTAAAAGAACCATGTCAAGTTATGTGATTGTGGCGTTTTTAATAAATGCAGTGGCGTTCCCAATGCATTAAGATCCTTTCAATTTATTTTTTTAAGTGATTAATTATAAGAGAAAAAAAATAAAAAAATAGAATTTAACTAAAATTTATAAATATTTTTTTAATAATTTTATATATATTTTTCCTATAATTAATCACTTAAAAAATATAAAAATCTTGATCCGTTTCCATTACAGTTTTTTTTGGTAGCTGTTCCTATTATAATTTATATGAACAATTTGACCGACAAAAAGCAATTGATAATTGTATAATATTTGAGGATGACATAACCCAAAGTAATAATAATTTAAAAATAAGTGCATGTATGTGTACCCAAAAAAATAATTTAAAAAGAAAAGTGTAACTGGAGTATTGATAAATTAGCATGAGTAAGTGCAATTTCTCCTTGAAATTGTTGCGTAATTTCGTCAAACTTTCATATTTATGTGGATGTCAACTTCTTAACTAACTCATAATTCACATCATAGAAAATAAGCTCCAAAATAATTGATGTTTCTTTTGTTTTTTTTTTTCTATCCATGTTTCGTGTGTACCACGGAGGTGGCGGTCCATCTTTTCCAATTTCTTTAACAAGAAAGTAAAGTTATGATCAACATTAATGCCGCAAGTATTAAGGCTAGGGATAGAGGGCAGTAAGCTATTCCCACTTTAATAAACTTTATTAAATTAGCTGCACAACTCTTTACGTACAGATTCTTTTAAAAAAAGTATATAAGTGCAATTATATATGAGCAAAGATACGTACAATTATGCAAAATTGTCTCTAATTGTACCTATTGTCCACAGCTATCATTTCTCTTAAAGTCAAGACTTACCATCATTTTGTAGCACCTTTGTTTGACTGGAATTGCATGCGAAGATTCTTCATTCTGCATGGAATTTCAGGAAATTTCCAATAAATATGATTTGGATAGCTAACTTATGTTATGGGGTCTGAAAAATAATTTTTATATTTTTATATTAAATAGTGTATATTTTTTTATATTTTATTTAATATTATTTATTATATATATTTTTTATTATTATTTTTTTATTTAATTATATCTCTTAAAAATAAATAATATATAAAATAATATATACTATTATTAAAAGTGATGTATTACTTGTTAAGAAATATTGGATTATTTTGTTTTATTATTTATTAAGGGTAGAATAATTTTTTTTTCCTATTTAGCCTATATATAGTCTCTTTGTATTTATGTTAAATTATCTTTTAGTATTCAATTATATTATGCAGTGTTCATGAATCACTAACATTCTCTTTACAAATGATTTTGTATTTTTCTTTATTTCTTTAAATTCTTTAATATGGTATCAGAGAAAGTCATGAGACGAAGCATAATCTCAAACACAGCTTTCGCGGATCCAATTTCAAAAGCGTGAGTGTTTCCGTACTGTACAATTTCAATTTTTGTGGTGTAGCCGTGACTGTACTGTACAATTTCGTGAGGGTATTTCTACAATCTAGTTTTTCATTCTTCACTCAATGTTTGCAATTTGGTATTTTCTTTTGGCTTCCTTTATTTTTTTAGTATGGCTACTGAAAGAGATGATTCGCTTCAGTTTGTGAGTGTGAGGTTGGATGAAAAGAATTATTTGTATTGGAGTTATATGATGAGAAATTTTCTTAAGGGTAAAAAGATGTGGGGATATATTAGTGAACATTCTGTGAAACCTAAGACTATTGATGAGGGGTATGCTGCTTTGATAGATACCCGAGAAGTAGATAATGCAAAAATTATTACTTGAATTAACAATTATGTTGAGCATTCCATAAGAACACAGTTGTCGAAGTATGAGACATCAAAGGAGGTTTGGGATCATCTGTAAAGGTTATTCACTCAATCAAATTTTTCAAAGCAGTATCAATTGGAGAATGACATACGAGCTCTTCAGCAGAAGAATATGAGTATTCAAGAGTTTTATTCTGTTATGACAGATCTTTGGGATCAATTGGCTCTTACTAAATCAGCAAAGTTAAAGGTATGTGGTGCTTATATTGCTCGTAGAGAGCAGTAACGATTGGTACAGTTTTTAATGGCACTTCGCAGTGATTTTGAAGGACTTAGAGGTTTAATTTTGCATCGTTCTCCACTTCCTTCTGTTGACTCAGTTGTCAGTGAGTTATTAGCTGAAGAAATACATCTTAAGTCTTCTTTTGAAAAGGGAATTCTTTCTACTTCTAATCATTCTGTGTTTATTGTACCTTCTAAGCCACTCTCTAGCAATCAGATTATGCTTTATACAAGGGTTGTCATCGATGAGTGTAGTTTTTGTAAGCAAAAGGGTCATTGGAAGGCTCAGTGTCCTAAGTTGTTGAGATAGTAGAATCAATCGCAATAGCAATTTCAAGCTTGGAAGCCTGGCAACCAACCACAATCTAATGCTTCTAAACCACCTCAAGGTTATAAACCACCACAGTCTAATACTGCGGCAGTTGTTTCATTAGGTCCTTTCACTTATTCTAGTACTCTGGCTGAACAATTTCAGAAGTTTCTCTCCATGCAACCACAAGCTATGTCTGTCTCTTCTTTCGTAAGTCAATTGCCTCACAATTCTTCAGGTATGTCACATTCTGTATGGGTCTTGGATTCTGGTACTTCAGATCATATGCCTCCAGATTCTTCATATTTTGCTTCTTTATCTTCCTCATCTTCTATTCCTATCATGACTACTGATGACACTCCTATGCCTTTAGCAGGTATTGATTTTGTTGTTACACCTCATATGTCTCTTCTTAATGTTTATCATATTTCGAAACTCAAATTATATCTTGCTTTTGTTGGTCAGTTATGTGATTCAGGTAATTTAGTCACTTTTTCTTCTTCTTCTTGTTATGTGCAGGATTTGCAGTCTCAGAAGTTGATTGGGACAAGCCGTAGGAATAGGGGACTATATATTTTGGATGAGTTAAAAGTGTCAGTTGCTGTTGCTGCTACTAATGTTGATTTGTCTTCTTTTCGTTTGAGTCATTTTTTCTTCTAGTTTTTACTTATGGCATTCTCGTTTAGGTCATGTTTCACCTTCTCGTTTGAGATTTTTGGCATCTACATGGGCTTTAGGAAATTTATAAACTTGTGATATTTATGATTGTAGTGGATGTAAATTAGCAAAATTTTCAGCTTTACCTTTTAATCAAAGTATTTTTGTTTCTTCTTCTCCATTTGATTGGATTCATTCTGATGTATGGGGACCTTCTCTTGTTGCCACAAAAGGAGGGTCTCGATATTATGTTTCTTTTATTGATGATCATACTCATTATTGTTAGGTTTATTTAATGGAACATCATTTTAAATTCTTTGAGATATATACAACCTTTCGAGCTCTTGTCAAAACTCAACATTTTGTTGTTATCAAATATTTTAGGTGTGATTTGGGTGGTGAATACACTTCTAATAAATTTTGTGAGTTGCTTGCCTTAGATGAAATTATTCATCAAACTTCGTGTACAGATACTCTTGAGCAAAATGGTGTTGCTAAAAGAAAATATAAGCACATTGTTGAACCTGTTCGTTCTCTCTTGTTGTCTGCTTTTGTTCCTAGTGTGTTTTGGGGTGAAGTTGTTCTTACTATTGTAAGTTTGATTAATACAATTCAATCTTTTCATATTTCAAGTTTGTCTCATTTTGAAAAATTGTATGGGTATGCTCCTGATTATTCTTTCTTTAGAGTTTTTTTATTGTACTTGTTTTGTTTTTCTTCCTCATGTAGAACGCAACAAGTTGTCCTCTCGATCGGCTGTTTGTGTCTTTCTTGGTTATGGTGAAGGTAAAAAAGGATATCGTTGTTTTGATTCAATAACTCAAAAACTTTATGTGTCTCGTCATGTTATTTTTTCTCCAGCATATACCTTTCTTTTCTATTCCATCAACTACTCATAGCTTGACTAGATCTAACCTTATTCGTATAGATCCTTTTTCTGAGGATTCTAATAGTTTGTCATCTCAGGTTCCTAGTATTTCAAATACCCCTTCTGCAGGTACTGATACTTTACTCTTCGGCATACCTGAAGCTCCCTCTTCTCCTATGGTCTCTCAAGCTCCGTCTGAGATTGTGGATCCACCTCTACGTCAATCCAAACGCATTCGTAAGTCCACACAGTTACTAGATTTTACTTATTCTTGTTATTCTTCATCTTTTTTTTTCTTTTTAGCTTCTATTCATTGTCTTTCTGAGCCCTCTTCCTATAAAAAGGTTATTCTTGATCCTCTTTGGCAGCAAGCTATGGATGAGGAACTTTCTGCTTTGCATAAGACAGGTACTTGGGAATTAGTAAAATTACCTCTTGGTAAGAGTGTTGTTGGTTGTCGTTGGGTGTATAAGATTAAGACTAATTCTGATAGATCTATTGAACGATATAAAGCTAGGTTGGTTGCAAAAGGCTACACTCAACAGTGTGGTATGGATTATGAGGAGACATTTGCTCATATTGCAAAAATGACTACTATTTGTACTCTTTTTGTAGTAACTTCGGTTCGTCAGTGATATATCTCTCAACTTGATGTTAAAAATGCCTTCTTGAATGGAGATATTCAAGAAGACGTTTATATGGCACCCCCTCCTGGTGTTTCACATGATTCTGTGTTTGTTTGCAAGCTCAAGAAAGGGTTATATGGTCTCAAACAAGCACCTCGTGCTTGGTTTGAGAAATTTTCTGTTGTGATCTCTTCTCTTGGATTTGCTTGTAGTAGTCATGATTCTGCTCTTTTTGTTAAGTGCACTGATGCATGTCATATCATTTTGTCTTTATATGTTGATGACATGATTATTACTGGTGATGATATTAATGGTATTTCAGTTTTGAAGACAAAGTTAGTTCGACAGTCTAAAATGAAGGATTTGGGTTCTCTATGGTATTTCTTGGGTATTGAGGTATCTTACTCACTCAGAGGTTATCTTCTTTCTCAATCGAAATATGTTGTAGATATTCTTGAGTGAGCTAGACTTACTGATAATAAGACTGTTGATACTCCCATTGAGGTTAACGCAAAGTATTCTTCTTCTGATGACTTATCTTTGTCAGATCCTACTTTATACTGTACTATTACTGAGAGCTTGGTATACCTTACTATTACTCATCCAAATATTGCATATGTTATTCATGTTGTTAGTCAGTTTGTTGCTTCTCCTACTACAACACATTGGGCAGCTATTCTTCGTATTTTGCGGTATCTTCGGGGTACAGTCTTTCAGAGTCTTTTACTTTTATCCACCTCTTCTTTGGAGTTGCGTGCATACTCTGATGCTGATTATGACAGTGATATCACAGATCGCAAGTTTGTTACTGATTTCTGTATCTTTTTGGGTGACTCTTTTATTTCTTGGAAGAGCAAGAAACAATCTATTGTTTCTCAATCTTCAATCGAAGCAGAATATCATGCTATGACATCTACTACCAAAGAGATTGTTTGGTTACGTTGGTTACTTGCAGATATGAGAGTTTCTCTTTCTCATCTCACTCCTATGTATTGTGACAACAAGAGTTCTATTCAAATTGCTCACAACTCAATTTTTCATGAACAGATTAAGCACATTAAGATCGATTATCACCTTACTCGTCATCATCTTAAGCATGACACCATTATCTTGTTCTTTGTTTTTTCTTCTTTGCAGATTGCAGATTTCTTTACCAAGTCGCATTATATTTTCTGTTTTCGTTTTCTAATTGATAAACTCTCGATGCTTGTAGCTGTTGCATCGTGACTTTGAAGTGAGATGTGAAAAAATATTAGGTTATTTTATTTTATTATTTTTTAAGGGTAGAATAATATTTTTCTTTTCCTATTTAACTTATATATAATCTCTTTATATTTAATTAAATTATCTTTTGATATTCAATTATATTATATAATATTGATGAATCTCTAACTTTTCTTTACAAATATTTTTATATTTTTCTTTGTTTCTTTGAATTATTTAACATTACGATCTTTTTCCTTAGAAAAATACCCATTTAATTAACCCCCCAGCTCTACTGTGCTGGCTTTTCGAAAGCGAAAAGTATATCACTTCAGAATATATAATCTTGTGTTCTTAAAACTTGGTACTGTCTTCAACTTTTGAATGGAGCTGGCTGCTGCCTCAGCCGACTCACATTCATTTAGCATGCATGCTATATAGGGAGATTAGTGTAATCAAGCAACTTTGTGCTCATCTTTTTTTTAACTCACTTGCGAACGAAAAAGGAATCAATATCTTTGAGCTTGGCTTGAATTCTGTTTATTAGTGAAGATTTTGATTGAAAAGTAAAATATTATACGGTACTAAACTAGAGAGTTTCTAACAACAACTGGTATTATTTGATTTCACATGTTTTAAAACGTAGAAATAAATAAAAAAATTGATTTCTTATGTATTATGTTACACACTATTAATACATTTATTTGAGGGTAGTTAAATTTATTAATGTACCCTCCATCAAAAAACGACACATGTCATTTTTAATTTTTTTTTTTTTGTAAATTTTAATTCCAAATTCTTTTTAATATTTATTTTTTAAAAGAACTCTCTTTTTATTATTATTATTATTATTATTATTATTATTATTATTATTATTATCACCTTTTTTGGTTTTAAAAATTTTCTTTTTTAATCTAAATTTTTAAAACTTTATCTAAATTTAAAATAGCGCATGCAATGAACGTCACTAGTTCAAAATATCTTATAGATCAAGATTTTTATTTTAATAAATTGCAAATATATTGATAAAATGTATCTAATTAAAGATGCTTTTATGAGATGTATTCTATAATGTTTTGATAAAACAAATATTAAAGAATGATGATGTTATAATCTAAATCATATTGTCTGCTTACAAAAGTAAAGGCTTTATTCTTATAATTAATTATAGGCATTTGCTTGGGTAACTTTATGAATTGTCAAGTGTCAATCTCTCTATCTAGGATCCTCTTATCTAATCCAGCATGGCATCTTCATCATTAACTTGCCAATTGGTTATATATGTGGGGTATAATAAATCTTAGCTGGTTGATTTTAATTCGATTTTATATGTGATCTCTTTTATTAATCTAGTCTATCATTTGTAAAAGACTATATAGTATTAATACTTTAAAATAATTGTTATATTAACATCTGATATGTATCGTATGAAATATTTTAATATTTTTAAATATTTTTTATTTATATATTTTTAAATTATATTTATAAAATTTGACTATATTAATATATTCATATTATGTTATATTAGTGTTACATATCTATATCTATACTTCTCAAATGAAAAGTCATTTCCTTGCGCATAAGCTTTTTTAGTTACTCGTTTATTAATTTATTTGATAATATTAACATAGAGAAATATTAGTAACATTATTTTATATCTATAGTTCTTAAATGAAAAGTCATTTCCTTGCGCATAAGCTTTTCTGGTTACTCATTTATTAATTTATTTGATAATATTAACATAGAGAAATATTAGTAACACATTGTTTTAATATTTTTTTATTATTAATCTAAAAATAAATATTACTAACATTCTTTCACTAATAATTTTTTAAAATATATGAAATAGACTAATAATAAAATAAATATTAAAAAATATATTTCTAACATTGTTCATTAACATATTAGCACAATACAAGTAGTGCTTCTCTTTGTAATAATAATAATAAGGAAAAAGAGTATAGAGTCATATTAAATTTTATTTTTTGTAAATTATTATCATAAACTTAAAAATATTTTTAATTAATTCTTAAATTTTAACTAATGACTTAATAAATTATTCTATTAATAATATGTTAAATCACTTATGAAAATGTCACATGATATCATTATACTCATCTAAGTTTATTAAATCTGGACTATTAATTTTTTTATTCATTAAAATCTCACTTTTTTAATTATATTTTACTTTTAAAATTGTTTTAAAACAAAAAAACGAGCTTGAATAAAAAAATATAATTTAAAAAAATAATAATAAAAATGCTAAGTCAAAATAACTTCATTTTTTGTTTTAAAATAATTTATTTATTTTATTAAATTTGGTTTGAGTAAAATATAATTAAAAAAACTTTAATAAATAAAAAAATCAACAATATAAATTTAATGAATTTAAATGAATAAAATAATACTACATAGTATCTGTAATAGTGATTTAATAAATGGCTAACAAAAAAAAATTATCATATTATTAGTTTAAGTTTAAGAATTCATTAAAAAGATTTTTAAATTTATAATAATAATTATCAAAAGAATAAAAACTCAAAATAATTCTATACTCTTTTCTCTAATAATAAAGTAAACAGCATGCCCTTTTTGCAACTGTTGAATAGTCAACCTTGGCATATTCTCTAATCCCGACACCCAAACGGATGTGGACCCTACAAATTTGATAAGAACAAAATGGAAACCAACTGTGTAGACAAAGTTCATTTCACGAGAGACCAGTAACATTGTGATTAGCACAGAATAATGATGCCTGCTACAAAACATCCGCTACGTGTCACTGGATATCATGTATAGAGCCTAATTTTTAATTAAGTACAATTTATTATAAATATTTAAATTATTATTTTATATATATAATTATAAAAATTATATTAAAAATATTTTAATATTTAAAATTGACTTTATATATGTTTAATGATAATTTAAGTATTATAAAAATAATATAATAAATTATGTCTAGTTAAAAAAAATTTATATATAAATGATAAAATCAGAGTACAAATATGAAATATATAAAAAAAATAATAAAGCCGTCAGTAAATAAGTGGTAAAAATTTAAAACATATAAATTGTGGTGTGTATGATTGGTATCATTCTTTACCAAATTACATAAATAATAATATAACTTTCATCCTCATCAGTCAGTCAATTCAATCCAACATAGAGAAGTGTTATATGCGATATTGCGATGCACTAATTTGTCGAGTCTATGATGATTCGGTGAGAGTGAGTTGCCATCACCATACACTCCCACTTTATGTTACGACACGCTCTCTCTATATATTGTACTGTCTCCCCTTCATTACTTTCATATTAGACTAGCCAGCATCTTCTAAAGCTTTACATATCAAAATGGCACCTTCTCCTTCTCGATCTTCTTCTTTCTCATCATCATCTTCAGCAGCCATTGTTGCGTTAGCTTTGTTCATTCTTCTGCTTCCAGGGAGTTCTTCGGCTCATGAACTCTCTGAGAACTACTATCAAAAGAAGTGTCCCAAGGTTTTTAACACTGTAAAATCTGTTGTTCAATCTGCTGTGGCTAAAGAACATCGCATGGGAGCATCTCTCCTTCGCCTCTTCTTTCATGACTGCTTTGTCAACGTAAATTACTCCTAATCTAAGTTCTTAGTTTTTTTAATCTTTGGTTATATACTTTTACTATAATTTGTGTTCAAGAGTAATTCTCTAGTATTCAATGGGCTAGCTCTTATCATTGAAACAAAACTTCATTTTGGTTTCCAAAAAATTCTCAAAGTTATGATCTTACATCATTCACATATTCCTTCCTTTAATAACGCAAACGTTGTATTAATAGATAATCTTACTAAATTAAATTACCAGTATTTAATAGTGTAATATTATGTTTTTTTTTTTATAGAAAATGCTAAATCTCAGGAAGTAGGATTCGAAACGGTTACGAAGAGATAGAGCTAGATTTGCATTTTATAGATAATATATTTTTTAAATAAATAATAATTATAATTACTTAACATTTATCTGTATTTGTTCCTTTTGTGCATTTTACGAAATTTAGTTTTGTAGTATATAGCAGTGCTGTTTTTTTTTTTTTTATGTAGTTACGAGAGTATGCTACTGGCCATTTATACGTATTTTATTTTCTTTCTATCTCCTCCAAACAAGGCTTATTGAATGATGTGACATTAGTGTTAATGAAAAAGGATATTTTTATATTATTTTTTATTTTTTATTATATTTTTTAATAATTGTGATTAAATTAAAAAATAAAAAATAATATAATTAGTAATATAAAAATTGTATAAAAAGTAATATAAAAAAATATATAAAAAAATTATGATTGTAGTACTAATAAGACACATTTCAAACGTACCAAAAAAAGAGAAGTGAAATGACCTTACCCTAATGGGCCCATGGTTATGCCTCACATCTTTTAAGGCATAGGGATTCCTGCCCATAGGCCATAGGTTCGAATTTCTGGCAGAATAAATGTAATTCTTATTCGAATTTGAGTCATTATGTAATATTATATTGTATTTGTCACAAATATACAATGTTGAGAAATATTAAGAAGGTACTCTTTATAAAAAAAAATTTAATATATTTTTTATTATATTACGTTATATATTAAAAAATATATTTAATTTTAATTAATATATAATTAAATATATAATTAAATTTAAATTTATATTTTAATGTGTGATGTAATTTAATAAAAAATAGTATGTTAAAAAAAGTGTGTTAAATAATATATTCTTATCATTTCTTATCCTACATTATTAAAAAACAGTAGTCTCCGTTTTTTTTTTTCATTAAATTACTTTGTAGAATACATTAATTTGGCTTAATACATAAATTTAACGGTGCAAATTAATATTTCATTTGCGTTGTAGAATTAGCATATTTCCAATTCAAAGTAAAGTTAAAATTTCACAATGTCTTACTGCCGCTTGACATTTAAACTTTTTATTTTGTCTCGCGAATTAAAACTTTCAACTTGTGTTTAATTATCCATGTACTTGCCAATAATTTAGATTCAATTTTGGTGTTCTATCATGCCACTCGGTCCAATACGATATCCAGGCTTTTCTATAATGGAAGTGAAATTCAATTTCTATCATAAATTATCTAATCTATGATTATTTTTAAAAAAATCAAAATGCTTTCTTTTAACATGCATCTCATATAGCTTAGAAATGCTTCCTTTTAAGTAATTATTTTGCCTGCTACTGCTTTGATTCGAATATCATCAATCGGATTTATGGTTAATGCACTGCTTCTCTATAATTTACTGGTTGCCTGGTGCTGCATGGAAACAGGGTTGTGATGGGTCAATACTACTTGATGATACTTCCTCCTTCAGAGGAGAGAAAACTGCACGTCCCAACAACAATTCTGTGAGAGGTTTTGAAGTCATTGATGCCATAAAGTCTAAGGTGGAGGCAGCATGTCCCGGTGTGGTGTCATGTGCTGATATTATAGCCATTGCTGCTCGTGACTCAGTTGAAATTGTGAGTTCAAAACTAATATGCAAAACACTGAATTTCAGCAATTTCCTAGTACTCTTTTTATTAACAAAATTGAAAATTTTAGTTCTTTCACATAAGGGTCCTTTAATATTTATTTGTTCTTTTGTTGGTTTATTTTATTTTATTTTCTACAGCTCGGAGGGCCTTATTGGAAGGTTAAACTTGGAAGAAGAGATTCCAAGACAGCTAGCTTCTCTGCTGCCAACAGTGGTGTGATCCCACCACCCTTTTCTACCCTTAGCAACCTTATCTCAAGGTTTCGAGCTCAAGGGCTCTCTGCCAGGGACATGGTTGCTTTATCCGGTATTTGTCCTTTACTAATTTGCGCCCTTTCTCTTCTCTCTTCCATTATGTAACAAATTCTGTTTATTCACATGACACATTTTCACGTTGACTCCATGTATATTCGCATGGCTTTTTTCAATAATTTTCATATGGTGGACCAAGATCTGATATTTAAACAACTACGTGCATTGAACGCAATCCCCCCCCCCCCCCCCAGGCCAAGTGAAAAGAAAAATATGCTTCTCCCACTGAAAAAATAAATGACAGATTATCGACGGGGGTAGAGCTACATTACTTAAAAATAATAATTTGGGAGATCATTTTAAAGAAAATTAAAAATTAAAAAAATATATGAAGTCCCTCGTAAATTTGAGCTTGTATTACGTGCCGCCCCTAATGGGTTCTGTTTGAATGTGTCCAGGGTAAAAAAAGAAAAAGGCGCACCATTCATATTTTACTTTCAATCAATTCTTCAATAGAATATAATTAACAAACAATTTTATAGTAATATAAAATAAGATAACAGTACAGGAAAATTAATAAGTACTCTGCCTCTAGAGTAATCTGTTAGTTGTATGTACATGGTACAAATCCAATTTGTACATTAATAAATATTATTATTATTCAACAAGTATTATATGTTGAAATTCAAATGTAAAATATTAAATTAACTATCAATTTTATTAGTGCACAATTCTTTTTTGACTGGAAAGATAGCTTTCATTAAGAAAGACTAAACAAGTTTCGAAGAGCCAAATTACAAATATGTTGTATTATTTAGTAATCCTATTTATTTGATGTTTTCTTTGTGGTTTCAGGGGCGCACACAATTGGGAAGGCAAGGTGTGCTAGTTTCAGAGTTCACATATACAATGACACCAACATTGTCAGTTTATTTGCTAAGGCAAGGAAGAGGAATTGTCCAAGGACTAGTGGCACATCAAAAGACAACAATGTAGCAGTCCTAGACTTTCAAACTCCTAACCATTTTGACAACAACTACTACAAGAACATCATCAACAAAAGGGGACTCCTTCGTTCTGACCAGGTGCTCTTCAATGGAGGGTCTACCGATTCACTGGTTAGAACTTATAGCAAAAATGAAAAGGCCTTCAACTGTGACTTTGTTACTGCAATGATTAAGATGGGAAACATCAAACCCTTAACTGGTTCAAAAGGGCAGATTAGGAAGCACTGCAGGAGAGCAAATTAGAAGAGACAGATAAAACATATTGGTTCCTTCTTTATTTTGGTACATATACCCCAAAGTGGTGGAGTTCTTAGTGAGTAGAGCTGTTTATGTGTTTTTTCGTGGCTTGGAAAATTGTTTGTTGGCAGGTTCAATTTATATTTTACTCGAGTTATTGTAAGGAACTGTGTTTTCTCGTGGTTTAGAAAATTGTTTGTTGTCAGGTTCAATTTATATTTTACTTCACTCGAGTTATCGTAAGGAATAAATTACAAAGCGTATTTTGACATGTAATGTCACTTTAAAAATGTGTTTATTGTAGTGCTCACTTAAATTAAAAAGAAAAGCAATTTTTTGTTCGATTAGCTTTTACCTTCGAAATTCTTAACAAATCTAGCATAATGGGGAAAATTTTAAGGAAAATGCTTGATGCACATTCCTCATGTCTAACATATCTCTCATTGCTATGTAACAAAATCAGAAAGTATATGAACAGAAAATAATGTGAGATTAATTATAATCAAATGATAAAAATTGTAGACGATCGTGTGTAACATTGCTGAATGAAAAATAGGAAGGCAACAACCGCATCTATTTTTGACATTCCATGAGATGAAGAATTGTAAACACAGATCTGTTTGATGAACGCAAAACTCTACGAAAGAGAATGTAATGGATGCAAAGAACATAGAATTTGGTCACAAAGAAAACCAAACACAAGACAAACTCCACTAGTATCTAAAATTTCTTCCTTTCAAATGCTGCCCATCAAACATTATATACAATAAGATGGCAACTGTTTTGTAGAGCTTCGAGATGGTTGCCTTGCCTGTTTTAAACTCATCCAAGGATGAAGACAATGTCCAGATCCCAATCTCATTGAAAGGGACAGTTAAGACATCACCAAAAAAACCAAATAAAACTATTTGTCCACAAACGTCTTGGCAAAGCTCAGCAACAAAAGGTAGACATTTTTTTATTTTGAAAAAAAAGCTAGACTTAGATGTATAATTTTTCTTCATATCACGTAAAGGTTTTTCACAAGAGGACACAATCAATCCTCCAACATATTTTCCCCCTTTACAAGCAAGTGTAAACAATATAAAGAACCTTTACATGCATTATTTGCACAATGTAATGTATAAATTAGAGAGTTTCTGTAAGAGTTAATTCAAAACCTTTGGATGGCACGAGAGGTTGGGAATTCAAAATCAGCCCCTCCCAGCATTACCATGTCTTTGGTTTCTAAATTGATTAAGGAGAGACAGGGCCTAAATAGAAAACAAAATCCATCACCGCTTTTTGTAACAATAGAAATAAAATAAAAGGCAACTAAAATATGAAACCATAAATAAAGAACCCATACCTTTTCTTTAGCCGTTGGGGTGCCCGACTGTGACGAAGCTACTACTTGGTTCTACCAATTGGGGTAAAAACTCAGGTTCTCTATGCGGAGTAAGCATGCCAGCAGCATCTGGCCCTGGATTTAATTCCCCAGAAGCATCTCGACTGTGGGCTGGACTGGTTGACAGCAGAGGAGCACTGTTGTTATCCCCTTGTGTGCCTTGAAGAAAATTTGCACTAGAGAGTGCACTGGAATCAGAAGCAGTTCTAACATGAGTTTGAGATTGTTCTGAGCTCAAGGCATTGGAAGATTCCCTTCTAGATGGCAACATTAATGATTGGTCAACTGAATCCACACTCCCTTCATCTGAGCTAGCAGACCTGTCATCTGAACCTGTGGATGATATTCTTACAAGATCCACATACTGCCCATTAACCATGCCACTTATGGATACTTCTGAAGTTGAAGGGGGATGCAATGGTGATGTTCCCTCTTGGTGGATTCCACCAAAAGAAGTTATAACAGGTAATTCCTTGGTTGAACCAGACTCCATAGACCCATTAAGGAGAGATGGTTGATTTAAGTTTGTGGACTTTATGGGATCAACTAGCTTGACATTGTTTGATTCACACCAGTTTTGCAATTAATGCCTTTACAGTGTAATTAGGTATTAGGTTGGTGTGAACCAGAGTCTGACGTGTCTTTGGACAAACAGTAAGCCCAAGATTGATCCAGTTCTTGATGAAAGCCCGCTCATAGGTTTGACCTGATGCCACAATGACTGGATCTGTCATCAACTCCAAAGAGAGAGGACAGCAAAAATCAGCAGGTACAAAAACTGAGATAGAGCTCTGTGCTTGCTTAAGCATAACAAGACGCTCAAACATATGAGTTACAACAGAGATCATTTGATCAATATATTCAGCTTCTGCAGTCTTTTCAGTTTGTTCAGTATTCTCCTTCAACTTTTCAAGGGCCACAGCCTCAGTCAGAACCTCTTGATTTGACCTTAGGCCCAGGTTCTCAACAATCTTTGCCAGGACCTCTGAACTGGGTCCTACACCTTCCTGTTGTTCCATTGCTTCTTTAATGATTGATGATGTTTCATGCCCCAAACGATCAGGGAGACATTCCTGCGAAGCCTTCAGCTGCTGTAAAATATTGAGGCCTGAAGCCTGAATTCTAGATATCAAGGGTTCAACTTGCATAACCTAGTGATCAAGAAGGAGGAAATAGTGAGAATCAACACGTACTTAACATGCAAGAATTAAGCTAAATAACATCTATGAGCAGCAGGCACAACGAGACAACTTCTACATATTCTACTTCTATACTAGATGGCAATCCAACACAAGCGTTATATACTTGCACACTATTTCACTTCTAACCAATTCACATCTCGCCAAGGTGGAGACGAAGGAAACAGCAAGAAGGGGAGTGATGTCTGGCTATCAATATGTATCTATCCTCAGACAAGGTTATTGCCATATAGATAAACTTGACGAAAACAATTAGAATATGGTTGAACATCAAGCACAAGTAAAACAACATGAAGTAATATTGAGAGAGAGGAGGAGAAGAACTGCGATGATGAAAGAAAGGAAGTGACGGGGGGAAGACAGATGAGAAAATACACCAACACTTGGCAGCATACCTGTGTTCCTCTACTAAAATGTTTTTCGTACACTACAAATATCTTCGTTCTATTTATATTATTATATATTTATATATATGTGAAGTATTAAATCAAATTATATATAATTATAATTTTTTTGTGCGATATAAAATGAATATATAAATATATTAAAAAAATTAAAATATAAAAATTACATAAATAACGAAATCGATTTTTTTATATAAGACAAAAAATAAATAATGTATTTATCTCAAGTACTTGTTTAAATCCATTTCAAAACATTTAACGACCACTTTAAATTTTATACAAAAAATAATTTTTAAATACTATTAATTTTAATTAAATTAATAATTATTATAATTATAAAACTACTTTTTTTATTCAATAAAAATTTAATCCATTACCTTAGTGATTATATCATGCGTAATGCCTTTGTATCTTGCATAATGGACAATTTACCCATCACATGCGTAATAGAGACGTGATCAAAAGTCGTTGCACGGAGCCTTTATCCATGAACAGAGCTGCAGCGTCAATATGATTTGACGCGTTGCATTGTTGCTCTGTTATTTTTTTTTCTTATTTTGTCAAATTATCAAAAGAAATTAATTTACACAGTATATAATAACATAATAATTTTTTAATTTTTAAAATCAGAATTCGTATAAATTAAAAAATAAATCATTATTAATAAATAATTATAAATTTTATAATTATTTTATGATACCATATGTAAGTTTATAATTTTTTTAAAAAATTTTAATATAAAAAATTATTATTAAAATATAAAAATAATAGAATTTATGATTATCACAAACAAAAATTAAGAGTGTATGAAGATATTAATTTTTATTCATGAATAATTAATAAATTATATTCTAAGAACATTAAAAAAATCATAAAACTCATTTTCTATTTTTTTATTTTTTTTTATATTTCTTTTATTTTAGTGATAATGGAAAAGAAAAAAAATCTAACTACTATAAACAGACTTTGAATTTTATATATAATTATTTTTTAAATACGGCTAATTTTATCAAATAATAATTATTATAATTATCTTTTTCTTTTTATTAATTTAATTTAATTATTTATTAAATTAATAAAATATTTAATCTAATAAATATAAAATTAAAATTTAAGATCCATCACAGTCAATAATGATAATCCAACAGCAAGCCTATAATCAACCTCAATCCACAATCATCCGTACTAAACAGTTTATTATCATTTTAAAAATTAATTTGATGTGATATATATAAACAAAAGACCCACCGACACTTATATCTTATTATGTAAATTGGTAGTGTGAAAGACTAATTTGATATCACTTTAAAAATTAATTTGATGTGATATATATAAACAAAGGACCAATTGACACTTATATCTTATTATCTAAAGTGGTCTCTTAAAAATTTGTTATAAGATTTACTAATTTGCTTCTGAACTTGCATAAGAAAACGTAATTTATTTGTTAAATTTGAAAGCTATTTATTGTCAAGGACAAATTAATAAATTCAGTGGCGTTTTTAATTAAAAGAACCATGTCAAGTTATGTGATTGTGGCGTTTTTTTAATTAATTATATATATATTTTTTTAGAGATATTTGTAATATATATATTTTAAGAATTATGATTAATGAAAAAAAAAAAAAAAATATATATAATTTTAAAAAATAAGAATATTTATTTTAATAAATACAGTGGCGTTCCCATTATATATATATATTTTTTTAAATTCGTATGTATGATTTAATGAAAAAAAAAAAAAAATTAACTTTTTCATAACTTGAATTAACCACTTTTTTGCTAAACTTTGTTTCTAAAAAAGGTGTAATGAAAAAAAAAAGTGATGTTAATGAAAAAAACCACATAAATAAATCAGAATTATTTTAAAAAGTATAATTTGATACAGTGGCGTTCCCATTAAAACAGTTTTTTTTGTTTTTTTTTATAGCTGTTCCCATTACAATTTGTATGAACAATTTGATCGACAAAAAGCTGTTGACAATTGTGTAATATTTGAGGATGACATAACCCGAAATTAATAATAATTTAAAAAGAAGTGCATGTAAGTGTACCCAAAAAAATAATTTAAAAAGAAAAGTGTAACTGGAATATTGATAAATTAGCATTTCTCCTTGAAATTGTTGCGTAATTTCGTCAAACTTCATATTTATGTGGCTGTCAACTTTTTAACTAGCTCATAATTCTTATCATAGAAAATAAGCTCCAAAAATATTGATGTTTCTTTTTTTTTTTTCTATCAACTCTAATATTTTTATCGTAAATTTATATATATTTTTTATATATTATTTATTATATATATTTTTTTATTATTTTTTATTTAATCACACATCTTTAAAAATTATATATATAATATCTACTTTTTTAAAAAAATATAAGATCATTATTATTCTTTTTCTATCCATGTTTCGTGTGTATCACGGTGGTGGCGTTCCATCTCTTACCATCATATATAAATATATAATGAAAGGATATATACTTCTAAATCATGACATGTGTTATTTTAAAATAATAATATATATAAAAAATATTTTTATATAACAATTACATATTTTTAATAATTATTATGTAACATATTATATTATAATTATATAATATATAAAGAGAATATAAATATCTTTAAATTATGATATATATCATTTTAACATAATAATGCATACATAAAATATTGTCATATAATAATTATATATTCTTAATAATCATCATATAACATATCATATTATAATTTAAATAAAAAATATACATATATTATTACATTAAAAAAATCATGTCACGTTGAAAAAAATTAAAGACTAAAAAATCATATATAATATATAAAGATAAGATATGTCTTCAAATCACGTATATGTCACTTCGATACGACAAAATAAGTATGTATAAAATATTGATATATGATAATTACATATTTTTAATAACTCATATATACATATCATATTATAATTTAAATGAAAAGTATACATATATCATTATATTAAAAAATTATGTCATGTTTAAAAAAAATTTAAAGACTATAAAATAAATAAAAATTTAAAATTTTTAAGTTTTATTTTATTATATTTGTATTGATATAATTTTTTACATTTAATATTATTTTGTAAGAGTTAAATATTTTCTATAAATAAAAATATAAAATTTATTTTTTGACTTAATATTAATTTTATTTATTATATAATTTTTAATATTATCTCAAATATCATATAAGATAAATACATACATCATATGAAACTTATATACATACATCATATAGGTGCTAATCTAATTTTCTTTAATTAGTAAGTAAAGTTATGATCAACATTAATGCCGCAAGTATTAAGGATAGGGATAGAGGGGAGTAAGCTATTGTCACTTTAATAAACTTTATTAAATTAGCTGCACAACTCCTTTACGTACAGATTTAAACAAAAAGTATATAAGTGCAATTGTATAAGAAAATGATATTTTTACATTATTTTTTATTTCATATTTATTTTTATATTTATTTTAGATAAATATGATTAAATAATAAAATAAATAAATATAATCAATAATATTAAAAAAATATAAAAATATATATATTATTTGTGATAAAAAATCAAAATTATTATAAACAAAGATACGTACAATTATGCAAAATTGTCTCTAATTGTACCCATTGTCTACAGCTATCATTTCCAATAAATTTGATTTGGAGAGCTAACTAATGTTATGGGGGTGAGAAAAATACCCATATAATTAACCCCACAGCTCTACTGTGCTGACTTTGCGAAAGCGAAAAGTATATCACTTTAGAATATATAATCTTGTGTTCTTAAAACTTGGGACTGTCTTCAACTTTTGAATGGAGCTGGCTGCTGCCTCAGCCGACACACATTCATTTGGCATGCATGCAATACAGGGAGATTAGTGAAATCAAGCAACTTTGTGCTCATCTTTTTTTAGATCACTTGCGAACGAAAGAGGAATCAATATCTTTGAGCTTGGCTTGAATTCTGTTTATTAGTGAAGATTTTGATTGAAAAGTAAAATATGATACGGTACTAAACAAGAGAGTTTCTAACAACAACTGGTATTATTTGATTTCACATGTTTTAAAACATTGAAATAAAAAAAAATTGATTTCTTATGTATTATGTTTTAATTCCAAATTCTTTTTAATATTTATTTTTTAAAAGAACTCTCTTTTAATCTTATTATTATTATTATTATTATTACCTTTTTTGGTTTTAAATATTTTCTTTTTTAATCCAAATTTTTAAAATTTTATCTAAATTTAAAATATCCCATGCAACGAACGTCACTAGTTCAAAATATCTTATAGATCAAGATTTTTATTTTAATAAATTGAAAATATACTGATAAATGTATCTAATTAAAGATTAAAGATGCTTTTTATGATATGTATTCTATAATGTTTTGATAAAATAAATAATAAAGAATGATGATGATATAATCTAAATCATCAATTTTTATATTTTACATTAAATAATATATATATATATTTATATATTTTATTTAATATTATTTATTATACATATTTTTTTATTTTTTTTTTTCATTCAATCATCATTTTTTTAAAAAAATGTAAGAGTAACATTTTCCCTAAATCATATTGTCTGCTTATAAAAGTAAAGGCTTTATTCTTATAATTAATTATAGGCATTTGCTTGGGTAACTCTATGAATTGTTGAGTGTCAAGGCTCCTCTTGTCGAATCCTGCATGGCATCTTCATCATTAACATGTCAAATTTGGTACGGGATGACAGATGTAGGCGGTAAGCGCGGATCTGGTCGATGCTACCCATCGTTGTGCACGAATTCGGCCAGTGGTGCGGCTCGCGGTGTTGGGTCGCATTGGAGGGCAGCCTTTCCAGTACAAGATGGTGGCTGCAGGTGTGACCCCCCAGCGAAGACAAGGACAACGGTTATGCCAAGGGGTCCTGGGTTACGAGGTACGACTGCGAATGGCAAGGACTGGCTGTCCACGTGCTTGAAAGGTGATGTAGATTTCTGGTTTTTAATGGTTTGGTATTTGCAGGGGTGTGGGGGTTTGGGTTCTCTTGTTGGAAGTGACAGTGGTTCTTTTGTTGGGTTCTCTTTCGTTCACAAGAGAACAAAAACCAGAGAAACAGAGGGGAAGCGTTGGGTGGCGTGGCTTGCTGGTGGTGGCCTGTCTGTTGGGCAGCCCTCGACAGCAGCAGACGGAACGGCTCGAGGTTCCTGACGGTGGGATATGATTGCGCCACCGACGAGATCTGGATCGCCATCTTGGTTCTTCTGGTTTCTGAGAAAGGAAAAGGGTTCAAGATCCAAAATTCAATTTTGTTTAGGGACTATTTTGAAATTATGAAATTTAGACAACTTAATCAAGGTTTTTGACCAAACTGCCCTTTGTGGTAAAAATATTTACCAAAATGCTACAATTTTCAAACTATTTACCAGAATGCCATTGTTTTTGCCACGGTGGCATTTTTTAATCTTTGTTGGGTTACATGGGATACGCTAGAACGCTTGGCATATCCAACGTGGATACGCCAGAACGCTTAGTGTATCCCACATGGATACGCCAAGTATTCTGGCGTATCCAACACACATGGCCTATTGTGACAAAATGGGTAAAATTCGATGGGTCGGCCCGAATAACTCGACAAAATGGATGATAGATGTATATGTACTATATTTTATTACATCATATCCACCGTATATGGGTTACCCACCATATCCTCACCTATCACAGCAAGGACCTTCTTCTGATCCCCCTCACAGACTACCACATTCTGACCCTAACCCTTCTCAGTGATGTATATGTACTACATTTTATCACATTTGCTAAATTTGGGATGACTGTATATATATGTATCAGATTTTTCTGTTATACTTATGCATCTTATACTTGTTTTGTTGATATGAAATTCAATATATATAAATATGTTTCATTATACAAGATGAAATATTTTTAAAAGTCTAATTTTTAAGAAAAATTCATCAAATTTTTTATAAAATCGAATATTTAAATTATTAAAGTTAATTGATTTTGTTATCTTTCACAATTGTAGTATTCTAGTTCATAAATTTAAAGTGTAAAACTTGATTACAACACGTTAAGGGTGCTCAATGCTAGATTTAGTTAAGTTTAACTTCATAATTTCATAAATTCAATTTTCTAAACCAAGACTCGCCTTAGATTTAATTGAGTCAAAAATTTTAACTTAAGCATACTAAAAGTCAGAAGGTTTACTTGAGTTATTTTGTCAAAACGCAGGTAGAATTATTCGCCACTGTAATTCGTCGTCGTCGAATCATTTTCTAGTCAGTTCATTCGAGTCATGTAAGTTTCGGATTAATATTTTTCTAACTCATCAAATTTCATTTTAACCTTATATAGTGTTAAAAAAGTGGGTTGACCAGACCATTCGGGTTATATAAATTTCAGACTGATATTTTATTAGTCTAACTCATTCATTTTGTCGAGTTATTCAAAATTTGACTCATCGATTTAACCTCATTTTATCATAACAGATCACGTGTGTTGAATACGTCAGAACGTTTGACGTGATCTTTATGCGTATCTCACGTTAATCAATAAAAATTAAAAAATATTACCGTAATCAAAATGATAGCATTCTAATAAATAATTTAAAAATTATAATATTTTAATAAATATTTTTATCATAAAAAATAATTTGATCAAAAACTCACTTAATCATCAAGTTACTGATAATAAATCTCTACTATTGATTTCTTTAAATTAATATCCAACGGACTATAACTTCAAGGACCATTTCGATCCCAAAATAATAAAATTACACCTTAAAACGACCCCCGACACCCAAACGCATGTCGACCCTACAAATTTGATAAGAACAAAACATGGAAAGTTGGAAACCAACTGTACGTGTGGACAAAGTTCATTTCACGAGAGACCAGAACATTGTGATTAGCATAGAGTAATGCATGATACGTAACATCCGCTACATGTCACTTGATATCATGTATAGAGCCTAATTTTAATTAAGCATAATTTATTATAAAAATTTAAATTATTATTTTTATATATAATTGTGAGAATTATATTAAAAATATGTTAATATTTAAAATTAACTTTATATATGTCTAATAATAATTTAAGTATTATAAAAATAATATAATAAATTATATCTAATTAAATTTTTTCATATATAAATGATAAAATCAGAATACAAATATAAAGTATATAAAAAATAAAATAAAAAAATAATTAATTTATATTAGTATAAATTTTTTTTTATATTTATTTTTAATTATTAATTTTATTTTTAATTAATAATTATTTTTAATAAAATAATCTCAATTATTAAATAAAAGTGAAATAACAATTTAAAATAAATATAAAAAAAATTTATACTTATATAAACTGATTATTTCAATAAAATAAGCCCATATATAAATAAGTGGTAAAAATTATAGACAAAGTGTGGTGTGTATGATTAGTATCATTCTTCACCAAATTACGTAAATAATAAAAAGTATATAACTTTCATCCTCATCAGTCAGTTAATTCAATCCAAAGTAGAGAAGTGTAAAATCATAAGCCAAGTTCGATAGATGAGTTCGCATAGTTTAATAAAATGAATAAGTTGAACTAATAAAAATAAATATAAAATTAAAAATAATTAAAATTAATTCAATCTAAATGAACTAGTTCACAATGAATTAGGTCAATTTAATCCATTAACATTACATAAAATACAGACTAAATTCATAAAATATTAATTTAAAATTCACACAAACTAATATAATCCAATTCAAAAATAATCTGACCGGAATTGACCTGATTATTATATAGAGAAGTGTTATATGATATGCACTAATTTGTCAAGTCTATGATGATTAGGTGAGAGTGAGATGCCATCACCACACACTCCCACTTTATGTTACGTGCGCTCTCTCTATATATTGTACTCTCCCCTTCATTACTTTCATATTAGACTAGCCAGCCATCTTCTAAAGCTTCACATATCAAAATGGCACTTTCTCCTTCTCGATCTTCTTCTTTCTCATCATCATCTTCAGCAGCCATTATTGCGTTAGCTTTGTTCATTCTTCTGCTTCCAGGGAGTTCTTCGGCTCATGAACTCTCTGAAAACTTCTATCAAAAGAAGTGTCCCAAGGTTTTTAACACTGTAAAATCTGTTGTTCTATCTGCTGTGTTTAAAGAGCATCGCATGGGAGCATCTCTCCTTCGCCTCTTCTTTCATGACTGCTTTGTCAACGTAAATTACTCCTAATCTAAGTTCTTAGTTTTTTTAATCTTTGGTTATATACTTATACTATAATCTGTGTTCAAGAGTAATTCAATTCAATGGGCTAGCTCTTATCATTGAAACAAAACTTCATTTTGGTTCCAAAAAATTTTTCGAAGTTATGATCTCACATCATTCACATATTCCTTCCTTTAAGAGCGTAAACGTTGTATTAATAGATAATCTTACTAAATTACCAGTATTTAATAGTGTAATACTATGTTTTTTAAAAAATGATATTTTCATTTATTTTTCTTTTACATTATTTTTTATACTCTTTTTAATATCATTTATTATATATTTTTTTATCACATTTTTTATTAAATCACGTATTTTTAAAAAAAAATATTAATAGTGTATATATCTTTAAAAGATATGTATATCATTAACATTTTTCCTTTTTTTGGGTAGTTATGCTTGTATGCTGCTGGTCATTTATACGTATTTTACTTTCTTTCTAATTCTTTCAAACAAGTCTTATTGAATGATGTGACATTAGTACTAATAATGACACATTTCAAACATCATAAAAAAAGAGAAGTAAAATGACCTTTCCCTAATGGCTCCATGGTTATGCCCCACTTCTTTTGTCATAGGAATTCCAGTCCGTAGGCCATAGGTTCGAATTTCTGGTAGAATAAATGTGATGAAATTTAAATATTCTTATTCGAATTTGAGTCATTATGTAATATTACATTGTATTGTCACAAATATACAATGTTTTATATGAAAACAATCTTTTTAAAATATTCGTACTTCATACATACATACTCATTTGGTTTTATTAAAAAACAGTAGTCTCCGTTTTTTTTTCCCCATTAAATTACTTTGTACAATACATTAATTTGGCTTAATACATAAATTTAACGGTGCAAATTAATATTTCATTTGCGTTGTAGAATTAGCATATTTCCAATTCAAAGTTAAAATTTCACAATGTCTTATTGCCGCTTGACATTTAAATTTTTTATTTTGTCTTGCGAATTAAAACTTTCAACTTTTGTTTAATTGACTTTTTTTTATCATAATATATATTTTTTTATTTATCGTTATTTTTTTTAAATTATGTACTATTTATCATTATAGATGATGATAATTTTTTATTTGTGTAATTATTTTTAGTAAGTAATTCTATGACAGTAACTTTTTACTTATACATTTATTTATATTTTTTATTAAGTAACTTAGTATTCGTTGATGACGGATTTATGGTAAATTCACTGCTTCTCTATGATTTACTGGTTGCCTGGTGCTGCATGGAAACAGGGTTGTGATGGGTCAATACTACTCGATGACACTTCCTCTTTCAAAGGAGAGAAAACTGCACCTCCCAACAACAATTCTGTGAGAGGTTTTGAAGTCATTGATGCCATAAAGTCTGAGGTGGAGGCAGCATGTCCCGGTGTGGTGTCATGTGCTGATATTGTAGCCATTGCTGCTCGTGACTCAGTTGTAATTGTGAGTTCCAAACTAATACGCAAAACACTGAATTTCAGCAATTTCCTAGTACTCATTTTATTAACAAAATTGAAAATCTTAGTTCTTTCACATAAGGGTCCTTTAATATTTATTTGTTCTTTTGTTGGTTTATTTTATTTTATTTTCTACAGCTCGGAGGGCCTTATTGGAAGGTTAAACTTGGAAGAAGAGATTCCAAGACAGCCAGCTTCTCTGCTGCCAGCAGTGGTGTGATCCCACCTCCCCTTTCTACCCTTAGCAACCTTATCTCAAGGTTTCAAGCTCAAGGGCTCTCTGCCAGGGACATGGTTGCCTTATCCGGTATTATGTCCTTTTCTAATTTGCTCCCTCTCTCTTCTCTCTTCTATTATGTGACAAAATCTGTATATTCAGTATGGCTTTTCCTAATAATTTCCATATGGTGGACCAAGATGTGACATTTAAACAACTACGTGCATTTAATGTACTGCATTGCCCCCCCCTCCCCAGCCAAGTGAAAAGAAAACATGCTTCTCCCGCTGAGAAAATAAATGGCATATTATCTACAGTGGTAGAGCTACATTACTTAAAAATAATAATTTGGGAGATCATTTTTAAGAAAATAAAAAATTAAAAAAATATATGAAGTCTTTGGAAAATTTGGAGGTAGAGAGGGGGTTTAAAGCCTCCCTTAGCTTGTATTACGTGCCGCCCCTAATGGGTTCTGTTTGAATGTGTCCAGGGTAAAAAAGGAAAAAGGCGCACCATTCATATTTTACTTTCAATCAACTCTTCAAGAGAATATAATTAACAAACAATTTTATAGTAAAATAAAATAAGATAACACTACAGGAAAACTAATAAGTACCCTGTCTCTAGAGTAATCTGTTAGTTGTATATACATGGTACAAATCCAATTTGTACATTAGATTAATAAATATTATTGTTATTATTATTATTATTATTTAACAAGTATTATATGTTGAGATTCAAATGTAAAATATTAAATTAATTATCAATTTTATTAGTGCACAATTCTTTTTTGCTGGAAAGATAGCTTTCATTAAGAAAGACTAAACAAGTTCCGAAGAGACAAATTACAAATATGTTGTGGAGCTTCTTATATCCATATACAGTCTCGATTTGATAAAGCTCATTTTGCTAACTCATGGGCCACATGGTTACCCTTTCTATTACATGCAAAGGAATCAAAGATCTAAGAGCTAAGCATAGGGAGGAATAGTCATCCATAACGAACCCTACCAATTAGTGCACAAATTGTATTGTACACCATGTGTACCAAATAACCAAAGAACTTCTCGCCTAGCTCCCATTATGTTTAGAGTTTAGAGTCCTGCTAAACACTTTAGATGTCACAAATTTATCTGAGATTATTTAGTAATCCTATTTATTTGATGTTTTCTTTGTGGTTTCAGGGGCGCACACAATTGGGAAGGCAAGGTGTGCTAGTTTCAGAGTTCACATATACAATGACACCAAAATTGACACGTTATTTGCCAAGGAAAGGCAGAGGATTTGTCCAAGGACTAGTGGCACACCAAAAGACAACAATGTAGCAGACCTAGACTTTCAAACTCCTAACCATTTTGACAACAACTACTACAAGAACATCATCAACAAAAGGGGACTCCTTCGTTCTGACCAGGTGCTCTTCAATGGAGGGTCTACCGATTCACTGGTTAGAACTTATAGCAAAAATGAAAAGGACTTCAACCGTGACTTTGTTACTGCAATGATTAAGATGGGAAACATCAAACCCTTAACTGGTTCAAATGGGCAGATTAGGAAGCACTGCAGGAGAGTAAATTAGAAGAGACAGACAAAACATATTGGTTCCTTCTTTATTTTGGTACATATACCCCAAAGTGAGGGAGTTCTTAGTGAGTAGAGCTGTTGTGTTTTCTCGTGCCTTGGAAAATTGTTTGTTGTCAGCTTCAATTTATATTTTACTCGAGTTATTGTAAGGAACTGTGTTTCCTCGTGGCTTAGAAAATTGTTTGTTGTCAGGTTCAATTTATATTTCACTCGAGTTATTGTAAGGAATAAATTACAAAGCGTGTTTTGACATGTAATGTCACTTAAATTAAAAATAAAAGCAATTTTTTGTTCGATTAGCTTTTACCTTTGGAATTCTTAACAAATCTAGCATAATGGAGAAAATTTTAAGGAAAATGCTTGATGCACATTCCTCATGTCTCACGTATCTCCCGTTTGTTATGTGACAGAATTAGAACGTATGTGTTCAAAAAATAATGTGAGATTAATTGTAATAAGATGGTAAAAACTGTACAAATGTAAAGAAACATTTGTGTGTAGCATTACTGAATGAAAAATAGGAAGGCAAGAACCGCATCTATTTTACGTGACATTCCAAGAGATAAAGAATTGTAAACACAGATCTGTTTGATGAACGCAAAACTCTACAAAAGAGAATGTAATGGATGCAAAGAATATAGAATTTGGTTACAAAGAAAACCAAACACAATACAACGCCCACTAGTATCTATAATTTCTTCCTTTCAAATGCTGCCCATCCAACATTATATGCAATAAGATGGCAACTGTTTTGTAGAGCTTCGAGATGGTTGCCTTGCCTGTTTTAAAATCATCCAAGGATGAAGACAATGTCCAGATCCCAATCTCATTGAAAGGGGCAGTTAAGACATCACCAAAAAAACCAAATAAAACTATTTGTCCACAAACGTCTTGGCAAAGCTCAGCAACAAAAGGTAGACATTTTTTTATTTTGAAACAAAAGCTAGACTTAGATGTATAATTTTTCTTCATATCACGTAAAGGTTTTTCACAAGAGGACACAATCAATCCTCCAACATATTTTCCCCCTTTACAAGCAAGTGTAAACAATATAAAGAACCTTTACATGCATTATTTGCACAATGTAATGTATAAATTAGAGAGTTTCTGTAAGAGTTAATTCAAAACCTTTGGATGGCACGAGAGGTAGGGAATTCAAAATCAGCCCCTCCCAGCATTACCATGTCTTTGGTTTCTAAATTGATTAAGGAGAGCCAGGGCCTAAATAGAAAATAAAATCCATCACCGCTTTTTGTAACAATAGAAATAAAATAAAAGGCACCTAAAATATGAAACCATAAAGAAAGAACCCATACCTTTTCTTTAGCCCTTGGGGTGCCCGACTGTGACAAAGCTACTAATGGCGGGACAGCACCTTCTTGGAGCACTATGTTTAAATATCTGGGATTGTTTAAGCAAATATGTAGAAGAGCCGCTGCTGCGTTCTCCTTTCCTCTCACAGAACCCAACTCCACAACCTCAACCAGAACAGGAATCCCACCTTCCTGACCAATTGCAGTTCTTCCTTCTGGTATTGTGGCAAGATTTGCTAAAACAGCCACTGCCTTATCAACCATTCCACCTGCGGGGTCCATTAACTCTACGAGGTGCTTCACAGCACCAGCTTGCACAATCCGATCCTTGTTTTCATGAAATATTGACAAATTAAACAAAGCAGTGGCTGCGTCTCTCTTCCCCCTAGGTGTTCCGTTTCCTAATAAATCAACCAGTGGTCCAATTGCCCCAGACCTCCCTATCCTGATCTTGTTTTCCTCAATCACCGATAAGCTAAAAAGTGTGGCAGCTGAATTCTCCTTGGCTTCTGGGCTCCCTGTATCAAGGACATGAATCAGTGGTTCAATTGCACCAGCATTTGCAATTGCAGTTTTGTTGTTATTATTGATTGATAAGTTAAGGAGTGCTGTAACAGAATTTTCCTGGATCACTTTATCAGTTGATCGAAGTAAATCAACGAATAAGCTAATGGCTCCACAGTTTGCAATCACAATTCGGTTATCCATATTGTGCTTAGCAAGAAGACGGAGTTCTGCTGTTGCGTCCCTCTGAGTATCAAGTGAAGAGCTCTTCAAGTTCTCAACCAATTTCTGAACCTCGGTTTCAATACCAGAAATATCAGCTCTTGTTTCAATAGAAGAAGACACTATCCTAGGAACAAACCTCTCTGATGGCCGTCGCCCTACAGTTTGGCTTCGAGAACTTGGTTCTACCAATTGGGGTGAAAACTCTGGTTCTCTATGCGGAGTCGGCATGCCAGTAGCATCTGGCCCTGGATTTAATTCCCCAGAAGCATCTTGACTGTGGGCTGGACTGGTTGACAGCAGAGGAGCACTGTTGTTATCCCCTTGTGTGCCTTGAAGAAAATTTGCATTAGAGAGTGCACTGGAATCAGAAGCAGTTCTAACATAGGTTTGACGTTGTTCTGAGCTCAAGGCATTGGAAGATTCCATTCTAGATGGCAACATTAATGATTGGTCAACTGAATCCACACTCCCTTCATCTGAGCTAGCAGACCTGTCATCTGAACCTGTGGATGATATTCTTACGAGATCCACATACTGCCCACTAGCCATGCCACTTAAGGAGCCTTCTGAAGTTGTAGGAGGATGCAATGGTGATGTTCCCTCTTGGTGGATTCCACCAAAAGAAGTTATAACTGGTGATTCCTTGGTTGAACCAGACTCCATAGACCCATTAAGGAGAGATGGTTGATTTAAGTTTGTGGACTTTATGGGATCAACTAGCTTGACATTGTTTGATTCACACCAGTTTGCAATTAATGCCTTTACAGTGTAATTAGGTATTAGGTTGGTGTGAACCAGAGTCTGACGTGTCTTTGGACAAACAGTAAGCCCAAGATTGATCCAGTTCTTGATGAAAGCCCGCTCATAGGTTTGACCTGATGCCACAATGACTGGATCTGTCATCAACTCCAAAGAGAGAGGACAGCAAAAATCAGCAGGTACTAAAACTGGGATAGAGCTCTGTGCTTGCTTAAGCATAACAAGACGCTCATACATATGAGTTACAACAGAGATCATTTGATCAATATATTCAGCTTCTGCAATCTTTTCAGTTTGTTCAGCATTCTCCTTCAACTTTTCAAGGGCCACAGCCTCAATCAGAACCTCTTGATTAGACCTTAGGCCCAGGTTCTCAGCAATCTTTGCCAGGACCTCTGAACTGGGTCCTACACCTTCCTGTTGTTCCATTGCTTCTTTAATGACTGATGATGTTTCATGCCCCAAACGATCAGGGAGACATTCCTGCGAAGCCTTCAGCTGCTGTAAAATATTGAGCCCTGAAGCCTGAATTCTAGATATCAAGGGTTCAACTTGCATAACCTAGTGATCAAGAAGGAGGAAATAGTGAGAATCAACACGCACTTAACATGCAAGAATTAAGCTAAATAACATCTATGAGAAGCAGGCACAACGAGACAACTTCTACATATTCTACTTCTATACTAGATGACAATCCAACAAAAGCGTATATACTTGCACACTATTCACTTCTAACCAATTCACATCTCACCAAGGTGGAGACGAAGGAAACAGCAAGAAGGGGAGTGATGTCTGGCTATCAATATGTATCTATCCTCAGTCAAGGGTATTGCCATATAGATAAACTTGATAAAAACAATTAGAATATGGGTGAACATCAAGCACAAGTAAAACAACAGGAAGTAATGTTGAGAGAGAGGTGGAGAACTGCGATGATGAAAGAAAGGAAGTGATGGGGGGAGACAGATGAGAAAATACACCAACACTTGGCAGCATAACTGTGTTCCTCTATACAAGACAGCAGTAAATAGCATGATCTCGTTGCCAGCCACAGCAACATATAGAAAGATATATTTATCCTAAAATTGGATCTGGGCATAACTTAGCAAATGACAAAGACAACCATTGCACAATGTAATCTCAGCTCATTTTACATTAAACTAACAACTACGATAAATGTTCCATCTATATCTACTGTTAGGACCCAATTGCAAGGTATGGGACTTGAGTCCCACATCTGAAGTATGAGATTCCGGTGTGGGGTTTATATGGCCTTGAGCTCTCTAAGCACAATGGCTAGCTTTGTGATGTGGTTCTCCTAAGGTTTGTATCAGAACCTTCCACCATGCCTCACAGCTGCAAACGAGCAGCGCGGGTGGTGACACCGGCATTGCAGTGTTCGCCCGGGACTAGTCAGAGGGCTAGTGCACAGCCAGCCCGCGTGGGCGCCGGGGCTGCAGAGTATGATGGAATGTTAGGATCCAATTGTAAGGTATGGGACTTGAGTCTCACATCGGAAGTATGGGATTCCGGTGTGGGGTGTATATAGTCTTAGGCTCTCCAACCACAATGGCTAGCTTTTGTGGTGTGGTTCTCCTAAAGTTCATATCATCTACAAACTAAAATTTAAGATATTATAACAAGACTTACAAAGTAAAGTTTGCTAGATAATAGATGCCAGTTCTCAATAAGCTCCCTCAACTCGTCAACAGCCTGACCAAGTTCCTCAAATAGCTTAATAAGCACTTCATCAGAAGCTAAATCAGAATAAACAGTCGCATCAATAATCGGCTTCAGCAACTTAAGTAACTCCTCTGCTTTTCGATAATACTTTGATACAGGTTCTGAGTTCATGTTTCCAGAAAATGATAAATGCAAAAATGAGGATATGTCATTAGAGAGCACATTTAACAAAGATATCTCCATAACACCTGCATCAGTAACAAAAAACTTGAATCAGTTGCATGTAGATCTGATAAATAGCTCCCAATATTGTGTCATATAGGATAGCATAGGATATGAGGATATTATAAGACCAGAAAAAATAAGGAACTGATAAGTCTTTATATTGTCAAATGTTTGACGCAGGGCTTTATAAGCTACCTGACAGCACGAAGATATAACCGTTTGTTATTGGATTGAATTTGACCTAATTATGTAATTAAATGTCAATTTTTTTTTTTTATAAAAAAAAACCCTTTCATGCTAGAAGAGAAAAAATGAATCGCAATAAATGGAGAAAAAAAATAATGGATAAAACTAAAGAGAACTCAGTATGATATTAATAGAGCATTACAATTAGTGTCAAAATAGACAATAAAAACATGAAATTCATTGAAAATGGGATTACCAATGCACAAGATTGCTTCTCTAAAAGATTGCAAATTGCAGCTTTGGTCAAATGGACCTTTCAGCTTTACAAATATTTGAGATTAAAAAAAAAATCATAATGCTTTTTCCTGCTCTGAAAAACACTAATGCATAAAACCATCTGTACAAAAGATTTTAGAAAACTAAAAATCTGAAACTGTTACTATAATGGCCAAGCTGAGGGTTACATCTGTAATACAATCAAATTGCAATTTTCCAAGCTAAATATCTGAAATATTCAAATGTGATGATGAACAATTTCAGTTGTCAGAGTCAGCTAAATCTGCAAGTACAGAAATTATGAATCCAGGTAGCACTCCAGTATACATGTAATACTGAAACAAAATTTAAGAAGAAAATTTCACCATAAAAGTAAATTTAAGAAGAAAATAAACAAGTAGGGGCTGCTGAAAAAGGATCTGGGAAGTTGTTGAGGTTGGAATAATCCAAACTTGTTGAATTGGAGGGTTTTAGATAGGGAAGGAGGAAAAGAGAGAATAGAGACTCAAAATAATATGAGATTGATATTGATTTGATGTGACGATAATGTGATATAAAAGACAAACTCAATGGTCCTATTTATACTAATTATAGACTCCTAATCTTAATTAAATAAGGAAACAAATCAGGAAATGTAATAAATAAGAAATAAATCCTAAGAGATCATCTATGATACTCTAAAATATTTCAAGATACAATAAAGATATTTTGAGATATTTTTCAGATATTCTAACACTCCCCCTCAAGCTAAAGCTTCCTAAGCTTGAGCTTGTAACAATTAAATAATTTGATAGTGTGATAGTAGCTGAGACGAATGGAGACGGTGGTTGGCAACTATTTCTAAGACGAAGACGGAGACGAGGCCAGTGCATCTGGACAGACGGAGATGGGGCCAGTGCATCTGGGACAAAGAGCTGGGGCCAGAACATCTGGGACAAAGAGCTGAGCTGGTGTGAGTCATAACCAATATGAGTTACTGATGAAACAGTGGTTTCTTGTTCAGAAATTGGGGAAAAATGCCCCACCGAATATACAATACAGCAATATCCTACAGAGGATAATCCCTGAGATCTGAGATCTCCCTCTAGCCAATGAGGCTCCCTAACCTTACCCAAGAATGACCTAACCTTCTACAATCCTTCCCCTGCCTTATATTTCCCTCCTCCCTCCCTATTCTGCTGCTAACCACCCAACTAACTATTCAGAGTTAGTTAGATTAGCTATGGGTCATTGGGCCTAACTCTCCTTACATAGACTTTTCCTAATAATGGGTCAAGTGCCATCAGTTACCATCAAAATGATCATCGATGGGAAGAGAAGTTACCACTAATATGATTCATCCGTGGGAGAAGAATCACCACCGGAATGATCGTTGGTGGGAAGAGAAGCCACTAGTATGATCCATTAGTAGGAAAAGAACGGCATGACAAACACCAGCATTGAAGTATATGTACAGATGGATTTTTTCCCATTCTCCCCCTCAATGCTATGCTAGCATTGGAAAAGAACAAAACAGTAGCAAAAGAACTAGAGATAACCACCACAAAGAATGCCAAACAACCACGTGGAGGTCAGAGATGGTGTGGTGAGGCAAATGAATGACGAAGGAGTCCGGAAAGAGGGTGAAACAACTATGGGTCAATGTACAATTGCCAAAAACAAAAACCCCAATACACCTAAATCACTTTGCGCAAGTGTACAAGGCCACAGAGAGGTCGGTTGATGGAGGTGAGCTCAAATCCGTGCAGAGGAGGCTGGGACGAGTTAAACGAGATCGACGGCTACCGGAAATGTGGTCGGACGCATCGGAGGAAAGGGCGGCCCGTGGGTTTGCTCGCGTGGGATAGGGTCGGACGACCGCTAGAGTTGTGCCTTCGAGGGTTGGCCGAATTCAAGCCAGCAGTGCGACTGGTGAGGTTGCAGGCCAAAAAAACCGCCAGTGGACGGCGGTAGCAGCGACAGGAAAAAACCAAAGGAAAGAGTACGCGCAGAGGAGATGGTGTTTATTGGCAAATTGGAGTGGAAACACGATTGGCCGGAAAAGATATAGAAAGAGGGTGCCGAGAGGAGAACTCGGCAACAAGAGGCGGCTAATTGGAGTTCTAGATTTTTGGAAATTCGACAGCGAAAGTGACGGGACAGGTCACGGAGGATGATGCATCTCTGATACCATGTTGAATTAGAGGGTATTAGATAAGGAAGGAGAAAAGAGAGAACAGAGACGTAAAATAATATGAGATTGATATTGATTTAATGTGACGATAATGTGATATAAAAGACAAACTCAATGGTCCTATTTATATTAATTCTAGATTCCTAATCTTAATTAAATAAGAAACAAATTAGGAAATGTAATAAATAAGAAATAAATCCTAAGAAAACATCTATGATACTCTAAAATATTTCAAGATACAATAAAGATATTTTAAGATATTTTTTAGATATTCTAACAAAACTCAATGAAAATTTGCCAGACATTGTAGATCCAGCCACCCATGTGCACCGGTTGTTGGATGATGAAAAAAAAAAAATGGAAAAAGGAGTACCAAGCCTCTGCCAAAAGTAAGACCACCGGAAGCAAACCAGTTAGCAGGTGGCTGGATGATGAGCTTCCTGGGTGGGGGAGTTGATAGTCAAGAAGCAAGGTGAGTGGAGAGAGGCACAAGATCTTGTAATCATAGAAAAGGGTGGTAGAAAGATTTGGTTTTTCAATATTATCATGATTTTTTGATGTAAAAGGAGAGGCCGAGATCCCACTACTAAAATCCAGACTGATAAGAGGCAAGAGCCTCCATCCACACCCATGACACAGCTGATATGCAACTCACATTCCTACTGTAACCCCATCAAATTGGAAAGAATGGTTCATCCACACTGGGGGGGGGTAAACAAACCAGGCTCTAATTCCACAGGAAAACCCACTCCTAAAAGCCAGGCTGATAAACGAAGAGAGCCTCCACCATAAATGCAATTTCGATGTCTCACACCTGGCTAACAGAGGACTCACGCTCATGCGTCGCAAATCCTATCTGGTCTTATCCAACGAAACCCAACATAATAGAGTTATAAGATGTTATTACTCATACAGTATTGTAATACCATGCACATGCACCAAACATCTGTTATCACTGAATCGTAATAATATCAGCTTATAATATCCAATCCTTCTTATATGACACAAACCAAACAAGGCATTAGGGATCACATAGGTCTACCACTCTACCTAGAGCATGAAATGCCAGCTGAGTCAAGCTAAAAGCATTGTAGGCTCAACTCAACTCAACTCAAACAACAACAACAACAAAAGCCTTTTACCATTAAGTGGGGTTAGCTACATAAATTAGACGACGCGTTCTACCAAAAACCAAGTTTTCAGAAAAGCCATTTAGATCTAGTCATCTAGGTCTTTTTTAATGGTTCCTTTTAAAGTTTTTTAGTCTTCCTCTACCTCTATTTATTGGATTATCCTCTATCTGATCAGCTCTTCTTACTAGGGCTTCTATTGGTCTTCTCCACACATGAACAAACTATATTAGGTGAGATTTTGCCATCTGTTCCTCAAAAGGTACTACTACTTTTTCTCTAATACATTCATTTTTTATCTTATCTAAATTGTCTATCCATGCCGTAAAGATATGACAAAATTTTACTTTGGTTGTTGACTACCTGAAACAACCTTCCTCTTTTATCTAGGCTTTGGGACCGACTATGTAATGATCGACAACAAAGCATGACAAAGGCAGAGTTAAGCTCAACATAACTTAACAAAGAGAAAGGAGAGAGGGGAGAGGGGGGGGGGAGAAGCTCAACTCAAGTGCGTGATCAAGTTTGATGTTTTAAATGGGTTTATCAAATCAAACTCGATTACAGTTAAGTTGGCTCCACTTGACTTAAAATCAATTTACTTAGTTGAACTCGGCCACAAGCTCATTGCAGTTAAGAATATTATAAATAAAGTTAAAAGTTCTGACTTTTAAGCTGAGAAATATAACACTATAGTGAACCAAGCAAGATCAACAAAGGAATACATGACTTAACATGAATAAAATGGTACAAGTTAGTAGTAGCCAAAATCAAATACAAAGCAAATGCAGCAACACATGAGAAAGAAGAAGAATTAAAGACTAACATAAACAAGAATGAAACTACAACTGATGAAATATGGGGTCAAAATTAAAAAAACTAAATAAAAAATTTGAGATGTGAAAAATGGGGTTTACCAGAAAGAGGGGATTAAGGTGATGTGCTATGATTCCCAGTTGCTTGTGAGTTTGTGAAAGAAAGGAGAAGGTGTAAATGAATAAAGAAAACAAGGGTTCTTCTACTCCAGCCGCAGGGTGTAGGTGTTTCAGGCCACCGTCGCAATGGGAGGAGCGGGACGCGGTGGTGGTGGTGAAATAATTGGGAAATTATTGGGAACCTAAACGATTAGACCTATGGTTTGACGTAAATAAAACATATGAAATTATGGCTATCATTCCCAACAAAGTATAAAAAAGTCTTTTAGCTTTGGATTTTTCTTTTTCTGTAGTGTGTCTGACTATCAAGCCTTTGAAGTTTGAATTCCCCCACCCTCCTCTTTAGCTGAAAAGTCAGTCCCAATTAAAAAAAGAGGAATATTAATAGTATTTTTTTAATATTTTTTAATATTTATTTTATTACTAATTTAAAAATAAGTATTGTTAATATCTTTTTAATAATTATTTTAAATATATGATATATATTAATAATAAAATAAATATTAAAAAATATAAAAGAAGATATTATCATTTCTCTTAAAAAATATAGTCAAAGTTATTACATTTGAATTAGAGTTTACATTTGTCTAACCAGTAATTAAGGGGGACAAGTGTACTAAGGTACTGCTTAAAGAATTTTATAAAAATAAAAAGTTCTAAATATAAAGTATAGTATATAATACATGAGAAATTTTTAAAAAATATTTTTCATATAATATTTTTTTATTTTTAATTCTTTAAGAAGTTATATAAGAGCATTTGTTGGCAACACAACACCCTTATCAAAAAATTTAAATTTTTTAAATAGTAGTGATGATAATCAAACTTTTTTAATGATTTATTAATACATGAAAACTTTTAAGTAGGTATAACGTATTACAAGTACTTAAATCAATAATTGACATATATAAAGTTATGTAAATCATGTTATAAACATACCTATTTTATAAAAATTCTTTTATACAAGTTAATTATTGATTTAAACACATCTTAATAATAAATTATGTGAATCTAAGAATTACTTATACATGATTGGATGAGTGTATATATATATATATATATATATATATATATATATATATATATATAATGACAATGGATCATAACTGAATCTTTTGAATTAACATTAAGTTAATAATAAGGAGTTCGGATAGTTTGAAATAAGTCATAAGTTGAACTTTCATGTTGCTATTATAATTGAAAATTGCTTGAGAGCTAGGAGTAAAATTCATTGAAGCTAACAAAGGTGGAGTCTCCCATATCATAAGCATTTATTTTAGAACGAGAAATAATTATTTTATATTATTTTTTAATATTATTTTTTATATTTAATTAATAATATATAAATTTATAGTTAATTATGAGAATTAATTAATTAATAAGTAAATTTATAATTTATAATTAAAGTTTAAATTTATTTATTAACAAATCAATATATGTAATTAATTATAAATTTATACATTATTAATTAAATATAAAAAATAATATTAAAAAATAATATAAAAAATAAAGGTTGTTTTGGAATATGGTGCCACAATTGACACCCGAAGGAGTGCACGATACGTGTGCTAGGTTCACATTTTTTGTAACTTATTGTTCTCTATATTTGTGCAATGTCATTTTGACCCGTTAAAAATAGTTATATTAGTAAATTAATCTTAAAAATTATATAAATTTATCCAAATATGTGTTGTTAGGATTAGCGTTAGGGTTATTCTATTTTGTTTAAAACTTCTCTATTGTGTTGTCCTTTTTATTTTTAAAATAATAAAATAATAAATTTATTAGTTAATTTAAATATTTATTATTCTATTATTATATTATAAATTATTTTTATTTTTAAGTTTATTATTATTTTATTGCTGTGTTTAAATAATATTTAAAAATTATTAAATTTAATATTTAATTTAAAAGCTTTTTATTTAAAATTTTAAATAAAATTTCTCTCTTGGAATAAAATGAAAAAAGGACAACATGAGTGCAATAAAGTTTTCATTATTATTGACGCCCCATTAAATTATTTTTTGTCAAATTTAATTATTTTTTTAACAATGTACATATTTATTTGTATTTTTTCAGATTTTAAAATGGTGAAAAAATGTAATACTCTCCGATTTTTTTTGTACATGATTACTATAAAAATATAATTATATAAATATAAAAAGAGGAAGGCAAATTACGAATATAACAAAAATATGTAATTTAATTAAGAAATTACAATATCTTTATTTAAAAATTAAACATGATACATATAAATAATGATTTAAATAGAAATTTTACTACAAAACTCATGTTCCTTAATTTTGTTTACATTGAATAACAAAGTTTATCTTTTTTAATAATAATAAATTGTACTTTTGTATTATTTAATTTTGTTGAATATGTGTGGTGCCTTGTGATTATATTAGTTTAATGGGGGTCATTATTTTAATTCCAAGCGAAATGTCATGCATATTTTTTATTTTAAATTAATAAAAGAAATAAAATAATTATCATAATTACATTCATAATTATAAGATAATGGAATAGAATAAAAAAGAATAATATAGATAAATTACATTAACATATATGAAATTTTTAAATAATTAAAATGTTAACTAAGATTATACTATTAGACATTAATCATGCACATTGGACCCTTGTTTAAGCATGTGTTATACTATTAACACTAATAATGAATATTGAACATTTATTTAAGATAAGATTATATTATTAGCAAAGACAGATTCAAGAGGGGCGAGCATGGGTTCTACCTCTCTTTTCCCATTAATTTATTTTATGTATTACTAATTTAATTAAATTTATTAAAAAATAAAAATATAATTATATTGATCTTTTATAAAGTTAATACTTATTATATTGACATTCTTATTTAAAAATTATACATGTATCCCTAATTTTATATATTGTTATTACACTCTAACATCTTTTTTGTTTACAAAATTATATATACATCTCCTACTTTATGTATAAACATTACACAAAGTCCTATTGAAAATACAAAACAAGAAAAATATGAGTAATTTCTCAAACAAAAATGGTGTCAATATTATAAGTATTAACTTCAAGAGATGTCAATATAATTATACCAAAGATAAAAATGATGAAGTTAAAAGAGTTTATACTTGATATGTATTTGACATGTGATTCATGATTATTTTATATACATTGATATGATAATTTTAACTCATATTTTTATTAATTTTTAATCTTTATATAATAAATCTACTAACTCCTCTCACTTTTAGTTTTACTTTCTTCCTTTTTTAAAAATCTATATATATAAAAACTTAATTTTGCTTATAAATCATGATGTAAATGACAACTACTATTATGATGCATTTAATATCTAATATAAATATTTTTTTTACTTTTTTTACTTTATTCATAAATATTCCTATATAATGAAAGAAAAATACTCTTATAAAGTGAACAAATAAGAATATATTTACCCTTAATTTAAAATAATACATTTTGATCTTAACTCACTAAATAATTTAAGAGTGAATACATGTTTATTTGCTAACTTTAATTTTTTTATATTTAATAATATGATTCATGATTTTTGACCTCTTCACTGAATATTTTATGGATCTGTCCCTGATTATTAGATACTAATCATGAATATTAAGCCTTTACTTAAGCATGTATTATACTATTAGGGCTCTTGCTTAAACTAAGATTATATTATTAGATACTAATCATGAACATTTCACCCTTACTTAAGCATGGATTATGCTATTAGACACTAATCATGAATATTAGGTCATTGCTTAAGCATAGATTATACTATTAGATATTAATCATGAACATTAGACTCATGTTTAAGCTAAAATTATACTATTATACACTAATTATGAGCATTGGGATCTTCCTTAAGCATGAATTATACTATTAGACATTAATCATAAACGTTTGGCTCATGCTTATGCTAATATTATGTTATAGACATTAATTGGACCCTTGCTTAAGCATAAATTATACTTAGACACTAATCATGAACATTAGACCCTTACTTAAGCTAAGATTATGCTTTTAGACACTAATCATGAACATTAGTCCTTTACTTAAGCATTGGTTATACCATTAGACATTAATCATGAATATTGAACACTTACTTAAGCTAAGTTTGTACTAATAGATATTAATTAGGAACTTTAGGTCCATGCATAAGTTTAGGGCCCAATGTTTATAATTAATCTCTAATAGTAAAATCCATGCTAAAGTAAAGACATAATATTCATTATTAATGTCTAATTATATTTTTTGAAAAATTTGCCCCCTCCCTTCTCCCTTTGGAGCAAAGTAGTTCCACCATTGTGTACTAGTTTCATCATAGTTGTTAGAATCACATGATTAACAATTTGAATTGCACGATTCGATATGAATTGACAAGCCAACGATTCATATCATGTGGTGAATCGCAATTGGCTTTGAGTTGTGTATGTGTTGCACAAATCGGTGTTGTAAACACCCGATTTTATTTTAGTCATTAAAGAAATTCAAAAAATAAAAAATATAAAAATTCAAAAATTACAATTACAAGGCCCAATTTCACTAAAAAAAGAATAATAAAAATAAAAAAGAATAAATAAAAATATAGAGTTATGAATATGAAATAACAAAGGAAAATAATCATATCCTTGTAGAACAGACACAAGACAGACCCAAATCTCTCCATGGCTTGCGTTCTGGGCCTAAGCAGACTTGAATCGTCCACCCATGTCTCGGATTTGCATCTAAGAGCATTTAAGAGTTCCTTTACTTATTTCTAGATTATCTCTTTCCTTTTTGGTCTGACTTTCCTCTTGCACTGTGAGATTGGTTTGGCATCCGGCTTGATGGAAAGCTAGTGAGAGATGAAGTAGGGCTCCAACCCCGGCATGTTGGCAGATGTCAAAGCAAAAAAATCTTTATTTTTCTCAAGAAGCATAATTAGTTGGGACTTTTCTTCTAGGGTCAGTTATCTTCTAATCTTAGCGACCTAGTCTGACTTGACTCCAAGTTGGAGGGGTTTGAGCTCCCCCCTTCTGGTTAAGGAAGGGCATCTCAAATTTTTGCACACCTTATTTGTCTTGCTAACACCAAAGTCCCACATCGAATAAATGTATTTTGTTGCTTTACTTAGTTATTTTGCATTGCCAACACCAAAGTCCCACATCGACTACTTTATAGATCAAAAGCAAATATTTGACCTATAAATAAGCTAATTGAAATTAATGTTTTTCAATATTATGGTGCACTCTTTAGTAGGCATGTCAATTGTATATATCTCTGGATGCTATTTTTCAAGAGATCCACGTAGAATGGGTTAAGTGCTCTACACATGTCATGTAATATTTTTTTTTATTTTTTTCCATGTGAGAAATGCCAACATAGTTGACGTATTCCACGTGGATACGTTAACACACGTGACATTTTCCACATGTAAACTCCATCACATATGGCGTTATCACGTGAAAAATATCATGCGTGTTGAGATATGCCAACCGTGTCGGCGCATCCTAATTGGCAGCGTCATCTTCTCTAGCATAGTCTTCGTATAATGAAAAATAATAAAAAATTCTACTATAACAAAAATGATGACAATTTAATAAATAATTTTGCCACAAAAAATACATTGGTAAAAAATCTGCAATCCTTATATATATGTCCGTATATCATGCATGTACCCATTGTTTTATTTTTTTTAAAAAAAACTTTCTCTTATCAAGTAATCAAGTAATTAGTAAAAGGGATGATCTAATATGCACATTAAAAATTAGATGCATCCATGCACCAGCTAATCTCAGCTATTGATTATGACGAATTTTATTTTAATGGTTGAAATTTATTATATGCAACATGATAAAGAGGTTAACCAACAGGACCCCCAAGATTCAGCACCATGATCAAACCTTCAATGGAAGCTACCAACCGAACCACCATAGCCTTAAGTCGCGCCACGACTGAACCCAGACCTCTTCCACGCAAATCGCACGATCCAACACACCGTCGTCGAAGCCCGAGCCACCACCTATGCCACCGTCTAGCGTCAACCTACGTTGAACTCGAACCACAAACTAACAGCTTCCACCATGCCGCCGTTCAAGCCACCAAACTACCACGCAAAACAACGCTTACCACCGCCGCCACTCTTCCTCTAACCACGAGCCCATCTCGTTCTATGCTACCACTGAACCTCCCCACACCAAAACAGACCCACCTCGACTCGCCGTGACTTCCACCTGTTGCTGAGTCCATGCCAAGATAGTGGACCCGGTTCGCATTCTTGCTCAACCAAGAACCCTTGAATCTTTGTGTTTTAATGTTGGGTCTTGTTCGATTTTTCGTGGGCCTCTCGTTCCTGTTGAAATCGCACTGGAAAATGATGAAATAACGAGCTTCTGAAGCTCAAAACTAATGAACAATGGCGAAACCAACTTTTCATGAGTCGACCCGGGCGAGTGAGAAAGACCAGATCTGATTTTGGTGGATAATATGTTAAATGGACAAAAATGTCCTTAGTCGATTATTGTAGGTAAAAAAAAGTAGTACACCCATGTACCAAGATATAACCTAATGCACATAAGCGTTCTTCTTGATAACAAATATAATTTTTATAAAATAAACAAAAGAAGAAAGTACATTAAAATTTAATGGCAATGCTATGAAGATATCCTCCTCAAATACCCAAAAATGAAAGAAGGTTCAATTTACCTCCCTTTCATTGCTAGGTTGCTAAGGTTCGTATTCATCCGTGATTGAAATTGCTTTATTACAAAGTATTTTTCAAGGGACTTGAATAAATGATCCATATGCCTTGGAATAAATATAGATTAAAGTTCTATTGGTTTTGTAGATATGGATATTATGGTTGTCAGGTGCATATTACTTTGAGTAGTGTTATTTGCACGTACCATTAAGCTTTCATTCTTCACATACCATAAGTTAGGTATTTTCTTTTTAATTACTCATTATAACTCTTCACTTTTGATTGTGGTGGAGATTTTTTCAAGTTGAAAGACGTGAAAAAATTATATATATATAACGTATTTAATGAGATAAATGTTTATTATGAGATGTGAGATAAATAAATTTTGATAATTAAATTTTACATGAATGATTAAGATTAGAACATAAATACATATAATTTTATAAATAATCACATGATTTTTAAGTAACTTTTAATCTTTAATATCTATTTATAATTATATAGTCAAGATTTATTTATCTTATTCTCTCATAATATATATATATATATATATATATATATATATATATATATATATATATATATATATATATATATCTAATGGTATAATTTTTATTATGAGAAATAAAAGAGTAAATTGACTATACAACCATACATGTAGATGGTCAAGATTAAAATATATATAATTAAAATCACATGATTTTTAAGTAACTTTTAATCTTTAAGATCTATTTATAATTATATAGTCAAGATTTATTTATCTTATTCTCTCATAATATATATATATATATATATATATATATATATATATATATATATATATATATAAAAACATATATCTAAGAGGAATTTTTATTATGAGAGAAAGAGTAAATCTTGACCATACAACCATACATAAAGATTAAAAGTTACTTAAAAATTATGTGACTACTTAAAAAAGTTACATGTATTTATATTCTAATCTTGACCATTCATGTAAAATCTAATAGATAATATTTAATCATCTCATCTCTTACAATAAACACTTTTCTCATCAGAATAAGATGATATATATATATATATATAATAACTTGTGCTACTGCCAAGAGGTATTTTTAAATAAAAAATGTTTAATAGTATGAAACTTGTTTTGTGAATTGTGTGCAAAACATTCTGATTGGTAGGTTGCTTTTCAAAACGACTTCTTTTACTTTTTACCCTACCTGATTTCTGTCTATCACTCTTTCTGTTAATGTCGGCTCCGTTATGAATACAACAACACCGGTTGTTGTATCCATAGAATAACCTGTGTGCACCGTTGATCTTTGCAAGAAATAGAGCAACGGTGCAAAATGATCACCAATAAACCGTTTAGTTTTTTTTAAAAAAAAAATAGATAAATGTATATATAACAAATCATATAAAATTTAATTAATAATATTTATACATATATCTATACATATAAAACTTAAATCACTTATTTTTTTCATAGATAATTATATACATAAATTTTTTTATAAATTTTAATTGATAATATTTATATATACTCAAATCTACACATAGACTTAATCAGAATAATTTTTTTAAATAATTATATATATAAAAATTCTACAAATTTTAATCAATAATATTTTTATATATTCAATAAATAAAAAAAGGACAAAAATGACAAAAGTGAAAAAAAAAGAAAAGCAAATCGAAAAGCCAGTGATTAAAAGTGAAATTGGCTTGTACAAAGTGCAGATTATTTTACTGAAGTGTTTTTTAAGCTACTTGATATATTTTCTCATGAGCAAAAACAAGAAATGACAGTTGTTTTTTGGTGCCTTTGGAGAAGAAGGAATGAAAAAGTGTGGGAAGGAATTCAGAAGGATCCCCACGTTTCTGTTATCTTGGCCAGACAAGCTTTTCTTGAGTGGAAATCCATTCGCATGACAGTATCCTTACCTCATGCAGCTGGCCATCCTCGTCAAATGCAGCACTGCTGGACAAAGCCACCGCACGGTTTCGTGAAGTGCAACATCGACGCAGCAATGTTCCAAGACACCTACTCTTTTGGAATTGGTCTGTGCTTAAGGGACTCTACTGGATCTTTTATTATGGCTAAAACAATTCTGCACTAAGGAATGCCCCAAGTTCATGAAGTGGAAGCCATGGGTCTCCTGATGCTGTTGAGTGGTTGAGGGAGCAGCAGTACCATAACATCATCACGAAGCTTGACTGCAAGCATGTAGTCGACAGCATCAAGTCAGCTAATAGCAACTTCTCTGAATTCGGTTCTATTATTATTAGATGTAAAGAGGGTTTGAGTTTTTTACAAAACCATATAGTTGGTTTCTCTCGGAGGCAAGCTAATCATGTTGCTCATACTCTTGCTAGAGCATCACGATCTTATGCTAGTCACCATGTTTTCCATTTGATTCCCACTTGTATTGAGACTATTCTTCTTAATGAAATGATTTAATCTTTTTCTATTAAAAAAAAAGTGAAATTGGCTATTGTATGCATACAACAACCATGGATTGTTAATGCTAAACACCTCCGTTAATGTCACTTGTATTTGTATGCTAGTAGTAAAAAAAGGTTCTCGTATGAAATAACACATCTCAATTTTATATAGTCAAATATATATATTTTTTATTATCAATTTTTCATTTTTATATAAAGTTTAGAGAGTCTAAAGGATGTGGAGATTCATTTTTAACTTTTCAATTGATGTATACCTAAGAAGCATTGACACACTATTTTGATGCTATGTTCGACACAAATATTCAAAAACACATGTATAATAAGCATGTCATATGTGTTTGTATGTGTCTAATTAAAAAATATTTTTTGACTCGAACATGGCAAGACACGCTAGAGATACAACAGGACACAACCAATTAATTTTTTTAAAAAAAAACTATTGCAATTTAAAATAAAAAATAGTGATATACCTAATTGCTAATTACCCATTACCTAATACTAATTACTCAATTACCAGTACTACTTACCCTAACTAGGTCACGATATTTTTCACAGTGAGATCATCCTCTCCCATCTAGCCATCTACCTCCATTTGCGATTAAGTCATCACATGACCGTCTGCCACCATAGCTGGCATCTACTTACTAAGAAGTAAATATTGACAATGATATATATAAAGATATTGTAAATTTTGAAGCTTATATATATATATATATAATTATATATTATTTATATATTATGAATTATATGTCATGTTTGTATCTTATAATTTTTAGAATTTAGTATGTCCCTGTGTCTGGGTCCGTATCAATGTCAATATATGTACTTCATAGATTGTCCCTTTATACTGTCCCAAGTTGAGATCCCTACTTCGGTCTTGTTTTCCTAATGTGAGGAGCACCAAGTCAAGATCCCTACTTCGATATCATTTTCCAAGTGCGATAAACCCCCAAGCTGGGATCCCCACTTCGAATCAAAGGACCTTGCTACCAAACATAAGGGAAGGAGAGCTACAAAAAGTAGTTAAGGAACTTTGGCCGCCTCAGTTAAACCCACAGAGTAAGAAACTTCTAACCCGACATTCTTACTTCAAGTTATACCCAGAAGGCCGCTTAAAGCCACCTACTTATGCCCAAATATGGACTCCTAAAGTTATTATTCCTATGTTGGGATAATATATATGTCACCTAAGTATGAAACTCCTTGACGAAGCGACACCGTTCCCAAACGAAGCACCTTGGGAAAGTCAAACGTCCATTCACCAAATGTCCCACACCACATAGTAGCACATGTATGATCCTGATAGAGATGATGTATCCCTGAACATACCCACAATGACGGATCTTGGGAACAACTCCACAACGAGTCCTAGTCGCTTGGGGGCATCACAACACTACACTACGGATCACGATCAGCAACGCAGAACCCCCACAATTGGGGGCAACCAAACAAAAATCCTCAATACAAGATAACAGATCTATACTATGTTTCCCCTTGCGAAACGGATCCCAGCTACACATCGCCACATAATGGATCCTTGCGATTAGGGGCATTGCACGCTCTTGTTGACCCAGGCATATCGTACCTTGACACTTTGTTATTGCATCAGAAAACCAAGTTGAGGACTACTATTCTAGCCTGATCATATCCCAGATCATGGCCCAATAGAAGCAGCTCAACTAGGCTAGCCTAAATCGTGGCCTTAGCTTGTTGCAACTATAATAACTTAACCCCCACTTTACGATAATTATTATATCCTAACATAATCTCTCATTTAAAGAGGATATTTGTCAATCAAATATCCTCAAAGCTGCTTATCATAATTATACAAAAATAATATCTCTTTATATACTGCTTCTCCTAGAAGTAAACACGCTCTATAAATATAGAGTTAAGCCACTCAAGTATGCATCTATTTGATAACTTCATGAAATGTAGTTATTTGTACCCCATATTTGTACTTTCATTAATTGCTTAAGTCCTTATTGCATGCATATTTGGAAAGTTTTGTGTTTATATTTATTATATTCAATTATAATATTTTCTTATATGATATTGAGCAAATTATGCTTACTTTATTTATTTAGGTAAGTTTATTTTTAGAAATATACATATGGTTTCTATTTTACTCCCTTCAATTATGCTTCGTGTGCACTTTAGTCATAAAACTTAAAAAACTTGCAAATCTATCCTCCAAATTTCCAAAGCATGAGACTTAGTCCTTCCTTCATATTTTCATCAGAGAACTAACCGAGTACAGAATAAGTGATCACGCAAGAGTTACATAATTATCTTCATGTCTCAAATTATCTTCCATCTGATGCCTTAGCTTTTAATTGTGAACCTCTGCTAATGTGAATCCTTGACCAAGTTACCATGAATATTACATTACCAAGCTCTATGCAAATTACACAAATACTCATTGTGATTGATGAGTGGCTAATAGGTTACTATTGGTGAAGTGGGGGTTCACGATGGGTGGCCATAGCGGTACAATTTAGGCAAAATAGACAATGAGTTGATGTTGCTAAGTGACATCTTTGATACATATTATGATTTGTGTATAGAGGAGCATGAACCGCTAAGTTCTACGTCTATTTGGAGTGAAAGGAGTAGTAGAAGTTGAGTGATTTGAGTCATAAGTGCATGTTCAGACTTGAAAAAGAGGAATTGAGTATATGTGTTTGGTTAATTACAGAGTTGCGAACATAAAAGCATTAAGGAAGATAATCATGTGATTCTCATGTATGTTGTTTTTCATTAGTTCTTTGATGGAAATCAAGTAGAAGAACTTAGATGCACACTTTCAAATATTGGAGGATTAATTTGCACATTTTTCAAGACTAAAGTAAACATAACCTATAATTGAAGAGAGTCAAATGAAAATTGCAAATAATTTTTTTTTAAAATTCGACCTAAATACCCCTCACGTGCAAGTTAGGTGTGGATTTCTATCAAAATTTGGATGAACGTTATTATTTTGGAGTTAAGTGCACTCATTTGCAAGTTAAAAAACACATATACATATTCTTAAAGTTTAAAGACTAAAATACATATCAAGAAAAGTCGAAGGAGAGTCCTTTGGACTTTTTCCCATGTTTAAATGCACGTCTGCACGACTGTTTTTTTTTTTTTTTAAGTGAAGGACGTGTACTCTCTTTTTAGCCTTTTAGGGGATTTAAAAAATAATAATAAGTGAAGGACATGTACTCTCTTTTAGCCTTTTAGGGGACACTAATCCATCATGAGATTCGCCATTTTCTGTTTCCTGTCATCTGCCAACACCATCTTGGTTAGCTTTATTCTGAGTTTTCACTCAAGCAACTCTCGTTCCTGATCATTTTTCTATTGGAAAATATTTTTATAACACCTGCTATGCATCATACTGTATAGATATTATATGATAATGTGAGTGTAAAAAAATATCAATGTATACTTTATCTTAAAATAAAATAGATGTACAAGAGAAATGTCCATTAACTATTGTGTTCTAAGTGATCAAATAATGTGATTGTTTTCTATTTTAGTATTTCTTATGTTCCTTTTTATTTAATTCTCAACCAAAACTAAGTTCTCTATAAGTTATAACTTATACTATACAAGTTGTAGTTGATGATTCCATGTGAGGACTCATTAATACAATGCAAGTGTTGAGTTGTCCCTGTCAATGAGAAGTAACTCTGATTAGCTACTGTGACACAGCTCCACTAATTGTTAATTACTATTGATAGATATATCCATGTGAATGCTTTAATAGATATGCATCTTTGACAAAACAGATCGATATATTCTATATTTTAATCACAGATAGATCCAAAGACCTATCATTAATGAAAAATTAATATTCTTATATCACTTTTAATCTTATATAACTTTTTATCATATTTTTTAATAGTTATAATTAAAAAATAATAATAAAAAAATAATGTAATTAATAATATAAAAAATAACGTAAAAAAAATAATGTAAAAGAAATTAATAATTAATATACATGGATATGGGAATCCTCCCAAGCACATAATTTATCATTTCTGACATTTAATATCATATTAGAAGTTGTCCACGCCACATAAATGCGATATCAGTTTGATTATTTTTTTTATGAATATTGTCAGTTAGAATATGACATGATTTCCACTAATTAAGTTGCCCAACTAGCTTGAATTGCGTGTTATAATACTATCTCTTGCTTTCTCTGTTCAAATCAAAATATCTAAACTAAAATAAAGAAAATGAAAACACTCTTGCCTTCTTGATGGGTGTTTGACATGAAAGACGATGCTTTATTGGAAAGATATATGAAGTTTCTGAAGTTTTGAATATTAAGTGAGATTTTAAGTAATAGTAAATTTAATAATCACTAATGGCCATGTTGAGCCAAAGATGCGAATATTTCAAGCAACGGTGACAAAACCAAGTTCTGTGTCATAAACTATACGCATCTTACGTCTAAACTACCACAGAAAATGAAAAAAGAGATATTGGAAGGGGGAATAAATAATACAAATGGAGCATTCTATATATATATATATATATATATATATATATATATATATATTAATTATCTTGTATATATATTTATTTAATTTCTAAACCTATTCTTCCACACTAGCTCAGGTTGAGTCTCACACGTAAAGGAATCGAATGCTTCGGAGAATATGAAATTTTGTTGGTAAAAAACATTGACTTAGATTGCATACCTTAGCTTAAATAGAACAACTCTTTTTTCTTTATTTATTTATTTTGCTTAAATAGAACAACTCTTATTTATTTATTTATTTGCTTAAATAGAACAACTTTACAATGCTAAATAGGATTCCACCATTCTTTTTCTCCTTTATTTGATGTTCAACGACAAAAGAGGTTCTCCTTAGCTTGGTTACACACACAGGGTAATCGATTCATGCATTTTCAAGCCTAAGAATATATATTTGTATCAAAGCGAACTATGTGAATAATACGATTTTATATCACCGTTGAGTTGTAAATTTGTGATGTCATGGATGTAACTTTGGCTGGAGCCAAGAGCTGTTTGTCTCTTTTGGCCACTAAATGAAGCTCGTCATTGAAGATATTCTTAAGTGCAATACGTTCTAGTAACTAGTACTACCAACAAAAAATAATCAACCTTTCTATTCTGCTATTACTCTACCTAATTTATTCGGTGATAACAAAGATTCCATTACTACTGGAACTATATTTCACACATTATTTTGATGGGAAAGGCAAGTGTATGCATTGCATTTGTTCATCACAATATACTGCCTGTTTACATTGCAGTCTAGCTACCACTTCCACAAGCATTTACTCAATGGAGGACAAAAAAACTGAATTTTTTCACTTTTTTAATACAGATGACTAACAAAAGAACTATAAAAGAAGTGGTAAATATGACTTTCATTTTTAGTATTAAGAATGAGATTTGAGAATCTTATTAATAGGAGAAAGGGGTTCAATATAAGCTAGATCTATACTCACATGGGAACAGGAACTATATATCACGGCCACCGTACCTTCTCTCCCCTTTAAGTTCTCAATAATGCTATTTATACATATATCATCTCATATTTTGTATAATTTTTTATTATCTAATTACAACTAACTCATCTCATTTTCTGCATACTTATATTTTGATTTACTTACATAAACATATGAGAGATATGTATATAGAAGTGATGTGTTACTAGCATTTTTCTTAATTTCTTTACTTAAATCTTTCACATCCTTCAAATCTTCAGCTGGCACAGACTCGTATGAGACTTACCTAAGCTTCAGTCAAATGGTGATATTCCCCCCACGTGCAATGGCCAATTGTTCAAGACTAGAGTTCATGTGATCTTCAGCTCCATTTCTATAATAAAATCATAGTTCTCAGAGCATCCGTTTTTCATTGTATTCTTTATGATTTTGCAATCACCTTTTACCAATATCTAGACTATTCCAGTTGACTTTCTTCAGTTTTCTCCATTTTGGGTTTTGATCTTTACATCAGTTTGAATTTCCTTCTAAAACTTAATACTACTTCAAAAGGAAACATAATCGTACACACCATGAAACTTGCAATACTCTAGTTATATGGTGAAATTGACAAGCAGGAAGTAGTATATGCTAGCCGTGCCTACACTCAGAATGCAATATTCTTACAGATGAAGACAAATCAAGCATAAATAGAAATTGTATAAAAATAAATCATAATAGTGTTTATGCAAAAGAAGTAGAAATACCACTATAAGTTGAGAATATTTGGGATTGGAATGACTGTAAATCAATGTAGATTTCCCTTTCCCAAAAACTCTCAACTGAACAAAAGAGGAGATGACCAGATAGGGTCAAGTGATACATTCTACTCTGTTGAAAAAGCATGATTATTCCTACAGCAAATGAATAGGAAACAACTGGACCTAAACAAAGTATGGGATATTTTCACTGGAAATGGATCCATGGCTCATTGTGCTTTTAGGTGGAGTGTACACAGAAGAAGTTGAAGATGAAGACAAGGATGAAAGGACAACAGAAGGTGAAGGTAATGGTTTTGGTGGAGGAGGAGGAGCTGGTGATGGAGGAGGAGGAGGAGGTTGAGAAAGACCTTGTGATGAGTCTGCAGGAATTGGTGCTTCCCCCGAAGAAACTAAAGCAGCATGAGAAGATATAAGACTAGCAGCATGAGAAGAAATAAGACTGGCAGCTTCTCTATATTTGTATTTTAGTATCTCGGCCCTTACTGCATTTAGTTCTGCTTGTAAAGATTGAACTTGTTGCTGCAAAGCTGATATTGCACCCATGCATCCATATACTGGATCTCTCAACCTCAAATTAGCTTCATAAACCAGGCTATTTGCAGCATCAGCTCTTTGCCCCTCAGGTACCTCCTACATATATAGAATAAAATTTCGACAACAAATCAATAGTTGCTTCAATGAGAGATTGAGGGTAACAAGTCCAATTGAAGAAAACAAAAAAAAGTAACTAATTTGAGGTCTGAGCTAGGTAGGCACTAACCATTAGCATCTTAGAGACATTGCTTGCACCAAACACTTTATGAACGGCTGCAAACTTTTGAGGCTCATGTGGAGAAAAATAAGGAGAGAAAGGGCATTCCTCAGCACACCTTCTTCTCAAAAGCTTACATGCAGCACAAGGGGTTACTGTGTTTAAGGTTGTCCCAGAAGCTGGACCATAAAAATGCGTCCGTCCCATTTCACAAGATGCTTCTGCCTCTGTTCTCACCTTCTTTGCTATTTCATCTAATCTTTCTTTGACATAACACAAAACCGCATGTTAAACAATAACCACAACCCTGAGTCCGTAGGCAAATAATAAATGCATATTTTGATGTTTGGCTGCTTTAGAGCATCATGCCCCGGCACCATCAGCAGAGCCAAAGAAAATCTATGATATTTCAGCTTATGATAAATTGTTTCCTTTATGTAAAAAAATGAAAAGAGAGCTAGAAAATGTTTATTTGCTATTATTTACCTGTCTCTTGACATCCAAACATGCCTGGTTGATTGTCTTGATCTTAGTGGCCGGTTGAGAGGGGGAATGACTTTGTTTCAGACACACACAAACAAAGGTGAGAAAGTATTTGCGAGAGCAGGGAAACAAGTGCTTGAAAGGCAACGTAATTAGGGAAAAGTAAGATCAATGCCCTTTATAAGAAACGAAAGATAGAACTAGCAGAAAAAGTTTAAAAATTGTATAGATTTTTTTTTTAATTTAATTATAAGAAACATAGGGGAAAGGAGAAAATAAAAACAAAAGGATTAGGTTAGCATTTGTCATTTGGACTCAATAATAATAGATACAACTGGTAACGATAGACCGTATTAATTAAGTTAATCTAGATTTGAATTATGTCATAGTTAATTGTTAGTAGATTCTATGTAAATATTTCTATATGTTTGTTAAGTCTGAGAATTTGTTTTGACTCTAAGATAGAGCAGCCATTCTTCATTCTAAATTTTAATTATAAAAAAAAAAAAATGCATTTGCCATTTAGAGAGAGAGGTCTTTGTCAATAGCTTGCACACGAGTTAGTCCCTGTGGCAAACTGGCAATTGACTTTAAAAAACAAACAAGAAACATCAATGTCAGACTACTCAGCAGCTGAGTATAATATTATTGTGGAAATTGCTAATGGGCTGCAAAGTGGTGTGCCTCCCTTCATTGGGTGTCTTGTATTTCTCACTCAAGTTTTCAAGCAGCAGCCATGTATGAGGGACCAATAAGATTAGAGGATTGCCTTTCTTAACAATCTTCGGCCATTTTCTCCCTTTTGGAAACAGTATATATTCGAGTGCAGATGAGAAACAGTGCAAGATAATTTTGGACGAAAAAAAGCTAATATCTCACATTTGTCTATGACATAATTAAAATAAAATAAAATAAGATCAAATGTAATCGAATATTAAAAATTATATAAATATAAAGTGATATAAATAAAAATATGTTATTAGAATTACAAATTTTGAACAATGAATGATAGTGGACTGCCAAGTGCCAACAGCTTATATGTTACACGGACTCAACACCACCTCATTTACGTCTCTCACATGCAAACCTTTTTCAGGAAAAAAAAAAAATCAAAAAAGGTGAAAATGACGAGGATGGGAGACAATTAGACTTTTCTAAATCAATAATGATATTTTTATTTATTTTTTTATATTAATTTTTTATTTTTTTAATATTATTTATTATATATATATTTTTTTTTACTAAATCACACACTCTTAAAAAATATCAACAATGCATATGCTTCTAAATATTAACATTTTCCTTTCTAAATCAGCATCGAAAAAAAATTATATGAAAAATCTTGAACTTTTAAAATTAAATTAAATTAAGTTGAAGAGGGTTAAAATTAAAAAATCACGTAAAAATTAGAGGTTAAAAATAATAAAGGGAAAACGTTGAAACTTAAAGATTAAGGCATGCTGGGTGAGTTTGCAGGGCACCTAGAAATTCTTCCCATGTGCTATAAGGGGAGGACGCGCGCAAAGTCTCCCAAGTATCTTTATGATTATCCCACGTTTTGGACTTATGGATCCTGGGTCGTTTTACCACTCCTTATACTTTTAGTCATTGGATGTGTAAAAAACAAAGGGTAGAGATGGATGACCGGTTACGTACCTAATCAAAAGATAAATTGTTTGAAGATCCCAAATTCAGTTCCGAAATCCAAAACTTCCCTACTACCACCACCACTCATGTCCCTAACACCACCACCAACCCCTCTACCATGGATGATGTCTTCTCCGTCAGTAACGGCAAACTCATCAACAACACCACCTCCGCCCACCTCTGTTGTCTTCTCGGCCGACTGAAGAAGCTCTCCAACTACTCCGACCAGCCACTCTCTATCACCATGGGACAGCCCCATTTGTTAGAAATCTTGGGAAAAATTAGAAAAATTAATTAATCAAAATTCCTTGAATCGATTTACGGCATAGACAATATAATACAAACTCTAGTAATTAAGATTATCTGAAAAGGAGATAATGAGACTGCCGTGATTGTGATCTTGAACGATAAGGGAAGAAAAACTATTCTTATTGCATGGTAGTTTGTTTTTGTGTCAATTTTAATGGAACAACTGTTATACTAAAGTGGTAGGAACATAGACCGGGACGGATACAAGGGAGGAGCAAACTTTTTTATTAATTTTTTTTAAATATTAATAATTAAATTAAATTTATTAAAAAAATAAAAAAATAATTATATTGATCTTTTATAAAGTTAATACTTATTATATTGACATTATTATTTAAAAATTATACATACATCCTTGATTTTATATATTATTATTACATTCTAATATTTTTCTTTATTTACAAAATTATATATACCTCTTTACTTTACGTATAAATATTATACAAAGTCTATTGAAAATACAAAACAAGAAAAATATGAGATTTCTTAAACAAAAAGAGTGTAATATAATAAAGATTAACTTCAACAAAGATCGAAGATAATTATACAAAATATAAAAATGATGAAATTAAAAAAAATTATACTTGATATGTATTTGACATATGATTCATAATTATTTTATATACATTGATATTACAATTTTAACTCATTTTTTATTAATTTTTAATCTTTATATAATAAATCTACTAATTCCTCTCACTTTTAACTTCACTTTTTTCATTTTGTAATATATATATATATATATATATATATATATATATATATATATATATATATATATAAACTTAATTTTACTTATAAATCACGATGTAAAAAATAAATACTATTGTGATGCATTTAATATCTAATATAAATATTTTTTTTTACTTTTTTCACTTTATTCATAAATCTTCCTATATATTGAAACAAAAATACTCATTTAAAGTGAACAAATGAAAATATATTTATCTTTAATTTAAAATAGTATATTTTGATTTTAACCTACTAAATAATTTAAAGGTAAATACATCTTTATTTGTTAATTTTAATTTTTTTTTTTTCTATATTTAATAATATGATTCATGATTTTCGGCTCCTTCACTGAATATTTTCTGAATCCATGCCTAAACATAGGTCTCTTCCAAACAACAAAATAGAGTAAACCTATCCTTCATGGTAAGTTCATATATAAGACCTATAAAGAGAACTCACATATAAATAGTACTTAATAACAATAGTCCCAATAATAATATTGATCACAATTTGGGCTAAATAACATACTATAATAATTTTAACATCTAATTAATCTGAATTTTACAAAATTATAATATGATTTATGTTAGTCCACATAAAATTAATCTAACATTCTCCTATTTGGACAACATAAGTCATATTACTTTATTTCAATAAGAAATCAATTCTCTAGATTAATCAAATATTATGTGACCACAATAAGATGTTAAAATCGAACTAATACTCTCAATCACTAGTCCAAAATGGGAATACAAGCACCTCAATGATGCAAAAAATCATATTCGATATAAGTATTGATATCATATATGCTAGATACTCATATCCCAGACCCAACAAAATGTGGTAAATGGGTAATGGGAAGACATAATAAAATTACATGTAAATATGTGATCAAAGTGTATTTCCCAACAAAATAGCCCAAAATTCGTCCAAGATGCTTTCAAAGATTCAACAAAATATCTCAGAACAATAATCATATGAAACTGAGTTTAAAATATCTCCACAATATGCCATAATATAAACAAATAATATTGCGCAGAATGATGATAATAATAACGATATTATATAGCAATCACAACAACAACAACATAGGTATCTAGAGTCTCAAGACATAAACAAAATATGAGGTCAATATAAAATCACAAAACAAACTCTTACTAACTCAAAATATTAAAAGACCTCATTATACCCATACGAATCACATGATTAACAAAACTTTGATAGCTAAACCTTTGGTTAGGAGATCTGTAACTATAAATTTTGTAGAGATATGCTCAACACGAGTATGAAACTCCTGATTCTTCTCTCTAACAAACATATACTTTGTGTCAAAATGTTTTGAGCACTTAGAGCTCTCATTGATTTGAGAGATGCATAACACGACAGAGTTATCATAATATATAGTAAGAAGCTTAAAAATACTCTCTACAATATGAAATTCCAAGTCAAATTCTTCAACCATATCGTTTGATGCATGACCCCATAGCAAACTACATACTCTGCCTCCGTAGTACAAGTAGCTATAAGTTTCTATTTGACACTTTTCAAGAAATAACTCTTTCTCACAGTACAAAGATATACCCTAATATGAACTTGTGGTTATCTAAGCAACCACTATAATAAGAATTAGAATAGTCAATCACCTTAAGATGATCTGACTTCCTATAAGTTGGCATATGATCTTTGGTACCATTTAGATACCTCATGACTCGTTTTGCAACCTACTAATTAGCCACACCATGTTTGCTCAAGTATCTTCCAAGTACAATAACAACATAATCAATATCATGATGTGTACAAACTTGAGCATACATGAGGCCATCAACAACAGAAGCATATAGGACCTTCTCTATTTCAGTAACTTCTTTACTATTTTGAGGACACAGACATTAAAGAGTCTATCATCCTTTTGAACATGTGCATTACAAGAATTATAATATTTCATGTTGAATCTATTCAGAATTCTTTCAATGTAACCTTTCTAAGACAAACGAACAACACTACAAGATCTGTCACGGTGAATTTCAATATCTAAAATGAAAGAGACATCACCAAGATCTTTCATGCCAAAGTATGTTGTCAACATCTGCTTAGTCTCATATAGAAAACCAACACCATTACTAGCCACCAATATATTATCATCATACAAAACAAGAATAATGAATTTGCTCACACTATTTCTCAATACATTGACATCCATCTGATGTTGCTCCAAATTGAATAAACAAGCAAAACCATCATAATACGAAATGATTCTTTAGTGGAGACTGGAGAGAAAGTCTCCTTAGAATCAATGTCTTTCCTCTGGTTATATCCCTTAGGAACAAGTCTAGCCTTATGCCTCTCAATTTCACCTTTGGCATCACATTTGATCTTAAAGACCCATTTATAACCAACAATTTTACAACCAGCAGGGAACTTAACCAATTCCCAAACACCATATTTTTTCATAGAAGCCAACTCATCCTCCGTAGCCAACAACCATTGTGAACTATCAGAACTACCCATTGCATCATGAAAGAAAATAGGATCAGAATCCTTAATTGAGTTAAACTCATGCTCCTACATGTACACAACAAAATCCCTAAATCTAATAGACTCAATGGATCTAAGAACTCGCTCAAATCTTCTAAGTGGAGGCACAATAGCATCTGAATTCTGTATTTTATTTTTGAGATGTTGATGGATATTAACATTATCAACATGATCACCAATATCTTCATGGACCAAAGGAGATACCACTATCTCAGAAAAGGGAATAACAGATGTAAGAATAACACATGACTCTTAAGTTCCATCATGCTCTAAGTCCCTTGCAAAATAGATAGACCAATCAAACTCAATAACTCTAGTAGTATAAAAGGGACAATAGAACCTAGAATCCTTGAGCGTATACAATAGCCAATAAATACACCACTAATGGTTTTCAGATCAAACTTCTTCACTTGTAGGTTATAACTACTCAACTCTACCTTACATCCCCAAACAAAAAATTACATTAAAATATATATTTTGTCCGACATAAGCTCATATGGAGTCTTCAATATAGATTTACTTAGCACATAATTCAAAATATAAGCAACAATCTTCAAGGCATCTCCCCAAAAGAGTTTTAGAAAAGAAGAATGACTAAGCATGCACCCTACATGTTTGATCTTCTTACTATATTTCAATTCAACCATGGTCTTAGATGCTCTAAAAGGCATCTAAATATTTAAATCTCTCACGTAACAAGTTCATCCATTCATGCCTAGAGAAATCATCAATGAGGGTGAAGAATTCAAAACTACCCATGGCAATAGGAGAAATAGGCCCACAAAAGTCTGTATGTATCAACTATAGTATTCCTTCACACATAGTAAACCAACTCTTCTCGGCTCCAGCAGTTAGCTTCCTTTTTATGCAACTAACGCAAATATAAAAAACAGAGAGGTCCATATCATGAAGAATATTCTCCTTAATCAACTTATCTACTCTTTCCATGGAGATATGGCTTCATTGCCTATGCTATAATATAGACGAGACTCTACACACTTTCCCAATCACATTATTGACATCTAAATGTTGTTGATTAACAGAATAGGTCAATATTTAACATATAAAAGCTATTTGACAAAAACTCCAACAATAACAAGAGCAGAATCACAATATAAAGAAATTCTCTTGTCGCTAATGAGAAAAGAATAATACAAGTATCCAAAGCAGAGACTAAAATCAAGTTCCTTCTTATAGAAGGTACAAATCTGATGCCTTTTAAACCTAAAAAAAATCAGTACACAACCTCAAGGAAACAACATATATATACTTTATTTTGACACTAACTCTATTTTCTATTGTGATCATCAACTTTCCTTCACTTGTTGTTTACTTATTTCTGAAATTTAGTAATAAGCTCATATTATAAGTAGTTGCACCAATATCTATCCAACATGTGTTAGAAGGGATATTAATAAGATTTGATCATAAGCACACTAGAGTTAGGGGTTCATCTTCCTTCTTTTTAATCCAAATATTAAACTCTATATAATTAGTTCATATAAGCCAATTCAGAAGTTTCGTGGCGCGTTCACGATCAACATTCACACAATCATGCTTAGTCTTGACAGAAAGGTCACAGGTCCTTTTGGATTCGTCAACAGCCTTTACAAAATTTGTTGTCAATATTCGCTTCACAAATACTCTCCTTAATGGTTTTGTCCATGTTATACTTTATGAGACAAACTTTATTGGACACATTAACTACAACAAAATACATATGGACTTCAAGACTCGTCCTCAATGAGAGCAACATTAGCAACAAAGATGACTAGAAATAAATTCACTGACTTAACCTAGTCTTCATAATTGGTCCCACATAGCTTTGTTAAAACATTAATTTTCATTAGCAAAGCTAGATAATCAATATTCAAAGGGAGATTTTCTCGTCAAGCATATTAAAATATAAGATGAGCGATAACCAAAATGGAGCTCTCCCATGCAATTGTAATCTCGCCTAAGGATCTCGAATTACAACACTTAAACAGACTCTCACAGACATTAAAATCATGTCTCTAATGCTAGTATCAAAAAGATATTGAAAACTTTAAGGACATAACCATTAATGCCTTTAACAAATCATCAAGAATTACATTAATAAAGGCAAATTGATAGGGTAAGTGCGTTATCAACATAATCCATGATACCATAAAATAACAGTATTATATCAACAAAACAACACCTCACCATAATTGGTCCTACAAAGGTGAGCTCGTAATTATGAAAGGTGCCCAAAAACTCCATAATATTTTAAATAATAACTCTCAGAACAAAATTGCATAAAGAATAACAAGAAATAACAATATACAATATTTTACATAGCATTTTATGCACAAAATAGCACCAAAAATTATTTCAGTGACCAAGCAATATCAAGGCTAAGAGTACAAATTGTACAACATTCCCAATGGGGTCACAATCATGTTGGAAAACTTTTTAGGTCAAAACTTGGAAAGTACACAATAATTTTTTAACATTATGCAATATTACATATACAACATAGCATCAAAAAATATTTAAATAATTAAATAACACTAAGTCCGAGAGTGCACGATATATATCAGCCTCAACAATATCATAATTATGCATAGAAAATTTTAGGCCCAAAAGAGGAGAGTATCATATATTTTTAATGATTTAAAACTACAAGAAAAATTAAATAAACAATTATGGGCCCCCAAAAATAATTTAAAAAACATAAAAACATAAAGCTAAGCGCATGGAGAACGATGAAAAAATAGAACTGAAAAATAAAATTTCTATAACTTACATGCGCCATCACATGCCTCATACGCGAGTGGGGAAGACCATGGGCAGACGTCGTCTACCATACCCGTTTCTCAGCGATTCAGGTTGAATAACCTGTTTCTAGACCTGACTTTGGGCATCATAGGTTTTCATGGATTTCTCCTTCTATACTGATCCAATTGACACGATTCTTGTGTCAATACATTCGTAACCTCAATATCTATAAAAACCCTTAACATTAATTTTGGAATTGTTCAACAAAATGTGCTTTGGATTTTGAACGAACCTTTTAGGGTTCATATGGTGTTTCTTCAATTCCAACTTCGTTTCTCCACAATTTGAAGCGATATTGGTGTCTATAAACTCAGAATTACATTAGCTACACAAAAAAAAACCACATATTGATTTTGAAAAAAAAACCACAAATTTATGGGTTTTCAAAGCCATAACAATAAAGCTTTTATGCGATTTTTCTTAAAATTTTCTTTGTATTATAATCCATGTAATGCGATCTATGCATTGATAGACTCAGGAAACCCTGATCTGCAAAAGCCCAAACTTAATTTTTGGAATCAATTGAAGAAAATAAATTTGAATTTCACAACTGTTTTTCGAGTTTCCTTATGTTCATGCCTTATACAAATCTTTTCCAAAAAAATTTCGAAAAAATTATCAGGTTTAATCCGCTATAATTAGGATTAAACCTTCTCTAATACCAGTTGTTAGAAATTTTGGGACAAACTAGAAAAATTAATTAACCAAAATTCCTTGAATCAATTTAATCCCAATATATAGCATGTACAATATAATACAAACTCTCGTAATTAGGATTACCTGAAAAAGATATAATGAGACTGCCATGATTGTGCTCTCGAACGGCAAGGGGAGAGAAATTATTCTTATTCCATGATAGTTTACTCACGCATCAGTTTCAGTGGGGCAACTATCGCATTAGGATGGTAGGAATATAGGTCTCTCCTTATATATACAAAACAACAGAATGAGTTAAATCTACTCATCATGGTAAGCCCATATATAAGACTCATAAACAAAACTCACATATGAGCAGTGTTTAACAACAACAGGCCCAATAACAATATTAATTATAATTTAGGCTTAACAACATGCTCTAATAATTTTAACTTCTAATTAAGCCATGTTTTACAAAATTGTAATATGATTTATATTAGTTCACATAAAATTAATCTAACACCATTGACAGCAATGCCGATTTCATGGTTCCCGACGAGGTCGGGGGTTCCCCTGTGGTGGCTATAGCCATGGAACATGATGGAGTGGGGGATGGAGAGCTTGTAAGTGGAGGGCTTGTGGAGGAGGTCCTTATCACCCTTGATGATGTGGCAGTCAACAACAGAGATGATTGCGCAGGGGTGGAGAAGTCGAGGGGTGATCCTTGAGCCAGAGGAGCTTGTGTCGATTCAATAGTTTTTAAGTCGTTTGTTTAGCTGTGGTTTTTAAGGATGGTTTAAACTGCGACTAAACCATATTTACTTACCGTTATTATCAAGTCAACTGCAATGAGTATGAATACTCTGCTGACCACAATGAGTATTGTAAAATGACCCATAAATCCTATTTTTGGCACTATGGAGCCCCAATCTTACATTCTTTGTGCTAAATTATTAATGGAATTTAGACACTAGTTAAAAAATTAAAAATAAAAGTATTAAATTAAAAGTAAAATATTATATATATATATATATATATATATATATATATATAAATTAAAAATATTTGTAACTTTATTCTTTAAGTAATTAAAAATATTCAATAAAAATATATTAAGTACTCTTTAGTTGGTACTCTTAAAACACTCCTTAGCAAGATTTATTAATAAATTCTCGGCTCATGTTTTTTTTTTCCAATGGCTGCATTGAAGTTTGCATCTATACCTCTTGTAATTAGTATTTAAATTTCTCACTATCCTTATGGCTTAGCCTCATGTACCCTAGCTCATGATATAGTGAGTGATTGTGCCAGGATGAAGGTTTTGGGAGCTTGCCCCGATTAGTATAAATGTTTGGGGTAAATTATTATAGACCCCACCCATGAACGTGTGTTTGTGTCTAGTCTGGGTTGACCCGCGCTACAGAGCTTCCGGTTCTGTGGCAACACTTTATGTCTTAACTTATGTCGGTTTAGATATTACTTAACTTTGTTTGACCATTTAAGATTTTTTGGGTGTAAATATCATTTCCCCCAAACTTAATAGGACTGATTTGTTTATGTATGCACCAGTCCAGCATGTAGGTATACATTGAAAACAAGTCAAACATTCAGTTTATTGCACTTCATTTGTATTTTAAACATCAACACGAGAAATTTTTATATAAATTTAGAATATTCAAATGAAATACATTAAATAAATTATATTATTAACTAATAAATAATTATTATAGTTAATTAATAATTAATTATTTTAATTTATCATAATTAATTATATAATTTGTTTAATATACTTAATTTATATACTCTAAATTTACGTAAGAATTTTTCCATCGACCGTAAGGATAATCAAAAGGACTAATTAAGAGGGCATTTTCCTTCCTCGTATCTATTTTGCTATAAAAGAGGTCTAAGAATTAGTTTTGTAAAGAAAATGACAAGTTAAATTGTCACTTAAAGTTACCGTTCTTACACCATGGACAACACCAGCTATGTTCTTATCCGACCACTGTCCCGAGCCTGGCATAATAGGCCTTCCACAAAACTATACTGACCAATCATACAAACTCATCCTAGGTAAGCCCATTTCGGAATGATAGGCTCAAAAAATTCATGTTAACCCGACCAAAGTCCTTCTCGTAGGATCCAATCGTTCTATGCCCGAATGGTTAACCTTTTAAGCATGTGATTAATGTGATTCCTTAATGGTCATTGGCCGGTTGACGCCATTATGACTTACAGCCAGAAACGGCCTCGTGCCATGAAGGCTGGACATAACATTTTCGAACAATCAAAACCCTAAATAACCTGAACGGAAGGTATCCGAGACATTAGTCCTCATATTCCTATACAAGTTAGCCTGGCTGCCTAACCCAGACATGTTCTATCTTTCATTTAGACTAACCTTTGCATACCTAGTGATCATTCTTCTGACCAACCTAGGTTCCTTTTCTCTTTACCATTCTTTTCTGACGTAGGTCTCGGTCAGTACCCACAACATCTGACGCCTATTGTGGGGCTCAGGTAAAACCATCCTACCCCATAACCAATTAATTTCCCTTCCAGTCAACCAACACATCTTTCAATTAATTAACAATACTAACCACTTTCAAACAATCATGGCCTTAGATGAGAATAACCTTTTTAATGAAATTAAACAAGAAAATCCTCAACCCAACCCTATTGAAATACTGTTGTAGGCCGTTAGGGATATTAGTAGCTGAATTGACCAGATAGCCAGCAGAGACCAACCTCGTGTGGAGCATGAGATGGTGAATAATGAGCGGGAAGTTGAGAGAGCGGCTGAAGAAGACACTACGAATAAATAAGTCCATCAACAGACAAGTTGTCCTCCACCCGTACCATCCATTCTCTGATTTTATAATGTTGATTCCCCTACAAGATGATTTTCAATTGTTGATCAAGGAGCTCTATGATGGAACGACCAACCCTCAGGAGCATCTCACCATGTTAAATTCTATGATGCTTTTGAATGGGGAGTTAGACCCAATCAAGTGTAGGGCTTTCCCGACGACTCAAAAGAAATTGACATTACTCTCGTTCCCGATCCTTGAGGCAAGTTCGATTTTTGACTTTTCTGAATTGTCGATTAAGTTCTTCAATGATTTTTTCACTAGCAGGACTCACCAAAAGACCTCGACTAGCTTAATTAACTTGAAGCAAGGTCGGGACGAATCATTCAATGAGTTCATAAAGAGATTTGGTGAAGAAGCAGTCCAAATTAGAGATCTCAACCCAACCGTATCTCTATATACCATTATGGCTGGCCTACGACCAGGACCGTTTGCAGACTCTTTGGCTAGGAAACCACCCGTGGATCTAGATGATTTGAGAACTAGATCTATGGGGTACATCAACATGGAAGAGATAGCAAGCGCAAGAAAGCAAATGGAGCAACAATTCTATGATCAATGAGCCAAAGGAAGTAGAGTCCACCATCAGATTTCTATCCGACCGATCAAACAGTAACGCCAATATGGTGTGATAACTCTATAAAATATAGTTATTTGTGCCTCAAATATGTGCTTTATTGATTTCTTAGTCCTTGTTAATATGCATATTTGGAAGATTTTAGGCTTTATTTGTCGAATTCAATTTGGATCTATTCCTATATGATATTGAACAAATTGTGTATATTCTTTAAATGATTGAGTGCATTTGCTACTTGTATTAACTTGGTGATTTCTCTATTGCAGGAAGAGGTGCAAACATGCAGATAGGTGGAAGATTTAGACCAACTTTGGAAGCAAAAACCCAAGAGAAAGCCAAGTGTGAAGATCAGCATCTCATGCCGCGGCGCAGGCATGTCGATGCTGTGGCGTAGTGCATCCTCTATTTCAGACAGAGAGCTCCGAAGATTGAACGCCGCGACACAGGAAAATAAATGTTGTGGCGTGGTGACCTAATTTACACACGCACTGCAGCGTACAACAAGATAATACCGCAACGTGAACTAGATTTCAGGGCCTAAATATATTGTTTTATTAGATTTCTGTAAAGAGTTTAGTTTTTAGGTTAGAAAACTGGGCTAGAATTTCATTTCTAGGCTGAGAGGAGGCTAAGAGAGCTAAGGTTGGAGGCCATCTTCTTCATGGAAGGAGATTCAAGCATCAAAGATCATATCCATGAGCTTCCTTCCTTCTCCCTTTGTTTTCTTCTCTTCCTTATATCATGAACATGGTTTTTGTTGTATGTTTTCGTGTTCAATGAGTAGCTAAGCTGTATTTAGGGATTACTTTGGATCCTTGTATGGATATTGATGATTTTGTACTTCTTTGAGTTTATATTGATGTTTGGTTTTATTCAATCATATAGATCTTAATTTTCTTGATTGTTTAGCTAACTTTTAAGTGGTTTGTTGAAATCTGATGAACCTAGACATAAGAATTTGGATTTGAGATCATATATATGGCTGATGCATGTTCGATTTTATTCAATTGGTTTGGATAAATTGATTCGCTAATGGGATATATATTTACATCTTAGCCACAAATAACATGTGTTTGAGAATAGATCTTAGTGAGTGGAGTTTGTGCTAGTTCTCATGAAAACATAGTGAATTAGGTAAATGAAGCATAATTGATTGACCTAGACATAAACTTTTAATTAAAGTAGATTTTCAAGCCAACTTAACGCATTCATTAATATTGCTTAAAGGGCTGCATGTTATTAATTGAAGTAGGAGGTGAAGAAGGATTCTTTAATCTCTAACCATTATATTTAATTTTTATTTATTATTTTTCAGTCTTTAGATTAATTTTAATGCATTTTTTCTAATTTTTATGTTATTGAATAGAATTACTTAAGTTATTAGTTGATATTTAGCATTAGAAATTCCATTATCCTCGTGGGAACGATATCTGACTCTTGACTATATTACAAGTGCGACCCGTGCACTTGTGGTAAGCAAAAGAGTGAACAAGTCTTTGGCGTCGTTGCCGGGAAGTCATCATTGCAAATGGTGAAAGCTCAAATTCATCTCGGAAATGCCACCTCCAAGTAGTAATGTTGGTAAGTTATTCTTTTTCACTACAAAATAAACATCATGAAGATAGACTGGTCATTTCATTTTCGAATAAAGATTTTGCCAGTTTGGATGAGAATTTGGATGATCTAATGGTAATATCCATCATAGCGAGAAATTCTCAAATTAGAAGAGTTCTGGTTGATCAGGGGAGTTCAACTAATGTTCTCTACATGTCTACTCTCCGAAGACTGCAAATATCATAGGAGGATTTGACCCCTTTCGACGGGACTTTGGTCGAATTCTCTGAAGAACAGGTAAATGTTAAAGGGTATATTGAACTTTAAACTACTTTTAGAACATGTACTCTACTTAAAACTGTTTCAGTTAAATTTCTTGTAATAAATTGTCATACCTCGTATAATGTTATTTTTGTGATACCTTCTCTAAATCCTCTTTGTGTCGTAGTTTTGACTCTTTACTTGACAATGAAGTTCCCAGTCTCCAAGACTGAGGTCAGAGTAGTTTATGTAGATCAGAAGGAGGCCAGAATCTGCTATAATGAAAGTTTAAAGCCAAAGTCAAAGGAGCCGACTGACTTGGCAGACCGCAAATGGTCGATACACATTGTCAACATGATTGAGTTGGACCCGAGGAGTGATGAGCGGGGCTGGCTTCAATCGATTGAGGAGCTGCAGGTAGTCTCCTTAGGTCCCAAACCCGATCAGGTAATGCATATTGGGGCTCACTTACTAACTGATCTGAAGCAAGAATTGGAAGAGCTATTGAAGAAAAACAATGACCTATTCACATGAACTGTGGCGGATATGCCTAGAATTGATATGAAAATTATCTTTTACAAGCTTTCCTTGGATAAAAAAAATGAAGTTTGTCACTCAAAAGAAAAGGAAGCTGGGGGCAAAGAAATAAAAGACTGTTGCTGAAGAAACAAAGAAGCTTTTGGAAGTAGGGTTTGTTAGAGAAGTGGAGTATACTACGTGGTTATCTAACGTGGTTATGGTGAAGAAGTTATCGAGAAAATGGAGGATGTGTATAGATTTTACCAACCTCAACAAACCTTGCCTTAAGGATTCTTATCCACTTCCCAACATAGATCGGTTGATATGTGGAGCTTTTGGTTATCAGTTTCTTAGTTTTATGGATGTGTATTCTGGGTACAATTAAATTAGAATACATCCAGACGATGAGGAGAATACCGCCTTTATCACTAAATTTGGGAACTTTTGCTATAGAGTAATGACTTTTGGCTTAAAGAATGTTGGGGCTACCTATCAGCGATTAATGAATAAGACATTCGAGGAATAGATCAACAAGAATATTGAAGTTTATGTTGATGACATGGTAGCTAAGACTCCAATCAATGGAAACCATTGTTCCGACCTTGTTAAATGTTTTGCTTAATTAATAAAATATAACATGAAGTTGAACCCGGAGAAATGTGTGTTTGGGGTTCAGGCCGAGAAGTTCATTGGTTTCCATCCTACCAACAGGGGTAATTGAGGCTAATCTGGACAAATGTAAGGCCATAATGAACATAAAGAGTCCAACAACGGTCAAAGAAGTATAAAGATTAACAGGGAGGATTGTCGCATTGTCAAGATTCCTCTCAAAGTTTGCCGATCGAGCTCTTCCATTCTTCTAGTGTCTCAAGAAATTGAAAAATTTCCAATGGACAGAGGAATGCGAAAAGGTATTCAATGAATTAAAGCATTTCTTGGCTACTCCTCTAATCTTAACTAAGCTTGAGCACAATGATAAATTATTTCTTTATATTTCTATTTCTAACCATGCATTGAGCTCAGTTTTAGTTAAGGAGGAAGGGAAGGAGCAACATCCAATTTACTTTGTCGATCAGGTCTTACAAGGACCAGAAATCCTATATCAAAAGATTGAGAAAATGAAACTGGCTCTGGTGGTGATGGCCAGGAAACTTTGACAATATTTTTAAAGTCATCCGATCATCGTTAGAACCGACTAGCCGATTAAACAAGTACTCAGAAAGCCAGAACTCACTAAACGTATGATCTCATGGTCGGGGGAATTATCTGAGTTTGATATCCAGTATCAACCTAGAGGCCTGATTCAATCTCAAGTACTATTCGATTTTTTAGTTGAATTATCCTCACCTTTCCCACATGACTTGAATAGTGACCTTTGGACTCTTTTTGTTGATGGAGCATCCAACGTTAAAGGAAGCGGGGCTGGAATTATCTTCGAATGACCAACACTTTCAAGCAAGCAATAATCAGGACAAGTATGATGCCTTTATCGCCGGGCTAGCATTAGCTATAGAAATGGGAGTGACTCGACTGATCCCGAAGTCAGATTCCCAACTGGTTACAGGACATGTTAAGGGTGATTTTCAAACCAAAAAACCCACAATTGACTAAGTACTTGGTGAAGATGCACAATGCTGTCAAAAGTTGAGCAGTTTGAGATCATATATATTCCTAGGGACGAGAATGTTCTGGATAATCTCCTCTCGAAGTTAGCCAGCACTAAGGGTCTGGGGAACAACCGATCTGTCATCCAGGAGATTGTTGATCGACCGAATATAGAAATAGAAGAGTCTTTAGCTATCAACAATGATCAAAATTCTTGGATGAACCCAATCGTCAAATACTTGCAGGATGATGAGCTTCCAACTGATGATAAGAGGGCAAAGAAGCTGTGGAAGTCGGCTAATTATTGCACTTTGGTTGGCAGAGAGCTATTTAAAAGGGGATTTTCTCTTCCCCTTTTGAAATGCATTGATCAAACTTGCACGAGGTCGGTTATGGAAGAAGTCTATGAAGGAGACTGCAGCAGTCACATAGGTGGACGGTATTTAGCAGGTAAAGTGTTGAGGGCTGGACTTTATTGGCCAACAATGAAAATCAATTGTTTAAAGTATGTCCAAAGGTGTGATAAATGTAAAAAATTCACAAATCTGCATAAAGCTCCACTTGAAAAACTTCATAGTCTGGAAACACCATGACCTTTTTGTAGATGGGGGATTGACCTTTTGGGACCTTTTCCTGTGGCAGCCGAATAGTTAAGATATGTCATGTTGCAATCGATTATTTTACAAAATGGATTGAAGTCGAACCCCTTTCTAGTATAACTTCAGAAAAGGTAAAAAGGTTTGTTTAGAAAAACATTATCTGTCGACTTGGTTTACTATTTTTAATTGTGTATGATAACAGAACTCAATTCACTGACAAGAAGTTCAGAGAATTTTATTTAAAGAACGGAGTAAAACAAGTGTTCACCTCGGTCAAGCACCTTCAGACAAATGGTTAGGCCAAAACAGTAAATAAGGTTATCTTGACCGGGATAAGAAGAATGTTAGATCATGCCAAGGGTCTTTGGCCAGAAGATTTATTGAGTGTTCTTTGGGTATACCATACTACACCATAGTCTTCTACTCAAGAAACACCATTCTAACTTACTTTTGGAGCCGACGTCATGATTCCAATCGAGGTCAGAGAGCCAAGTTTTAGAAGATCGACTTTCAACAAAGAGGTTAACAATGAAACAAGCAAGACTAATCTTGATTTATAGGAAGAAGAAAGGTAGATCGCCCATATTAGGGAAGAAGCTACCAAAGATAGGGCAACCAGAAAACACAATTGAAAAGTCTAAGCAAGGAAGTTTAAAGAGGGGCATCTAGTATTGAGAAGAGTTAAAGATTCCAAAAAATTACTCGGCGAAGGAAAATTATCAGCTAATTGGGAAGGACCTTTCTGAATCCTGAAAGTTATCGGTGACAGAGCTTACAAGATCGATGATTTCAATGGAAAAGCCCTCCCTAGAACATAGAACTCGATCTCATTTTAGAAATATTTTAGCTAAGTGTTTTACGTTTTCGAATGTATGTTTATTTTTCATAAATATTAATTTCATGTACAGGGGTTAGGATGATGTACTATTTTTCCTTACCAATATTTTTCCCACTAGGTTTTGCCTGGAAGGTTTTAATGAGGCACATCTTAATTTTTTTTAATTATTTTCCCTACTGTGTCAGATAGAATATTGTTACCTAAACCTAAGAAAATTCCGAGGTCATAGCTACACTATGGTAACCTTAAAGACGACCACAACTCGAGAAATTCCGAGGTCATGGCTACGCTATGGTGCCCTTAAAGACGACCAAAGCTTGGGAAAGTCTGAGGGTATGGCTATGCCATGGTGCCCTTGAAGATAGTCAAAGCTCAGGAAAGTCTGAGGCTATGGCTATGCTATGGTGCCATTGAAGACAACTAAAGCTCAAGAAATTCTGAGGCCATGGTTACGTCGTGGTGCCTTTGAAGACAACCAAAGCTCAGGAAAGTCTGAGGTCAAGGCTACACTATGGTGCCCTTGAAGACGACCAAAGCTCGGGAAATTCTGAAGTCATGGCTATGCCATGGTGCCATTGAAAATGGCCAAAGCTAAGGAAATTCTGAGGTCATGGCTATGCCATGGTGCCATTGAAGACGACCAAAGCTCAAGAAATTCTAAGGCCATTGCTATGCCATAGTGCCCTTGAAGAAGGCCAAAGCTCGAGAAATTCTGAGGTCATGGCTATGCCATGGTGCCATTGAAGATGACCAAAGCTTAGGAAATTCTAAGGTCATGGTTACGCCATGGTGCCCTTGAAGACGACCAAAGCTTGGGAAATTCTGAGGCCATGGCATAACCATGGTGCCTTCGAAGATGCCATGGTGCCTTTAAAAGTTAGAAAAGCTTTGAAAAGATTTGGAAAAAAATTTGAAATCAATTTGTTTAAGGCGTGCTCAGAAAATGCCAAGGTCGTGATTGCGCCGCAAAATTCAGAATCAATTTGTTTAAAATAAAGGCGTTCAAAACAATCCTAAGCATACAAATTAAAAGAGTAAATTAAGTCAAAAGTACAATTTGCCATAGATTCAAAAAAATACAAATTTGCATTATGAAGTACACCAAATCAGTTATAAAGTTTAACTGGATTACACTTTGTAGTTAAATAAAGTCTTAATGCTCCGTCTTGGTCCTCGGCTATTGCATCAGCTTCATCATCCTCTTCGGGAGGATCAATAAATCAGCCATCAATTATTTCTTTGTAGACTCCAAGTTTCCCTAAACAATCATCGAACACACCTTCGGGATTCATAAATTTTGCATGCTTTAAACCGATCTCATAACCAGCAACTCTTTGCTTGACTACTTCATCTTTTAAGCTCTCCAGCTCAGTAAGTAACTTGGCTTTACTATCAAGAACTTCTTTGAGATCTCGATCGGTCCCTTGATTCTCCTTTTTTATTGCAGCCAAGTCTTCTTGAACTTTCTTTTTCTTTTCCTCCAACAATTCAAAAGATGATTCTAGGCCTTCAACTCGGCAGGCTTTCACCTTCAATGCCTCAATCTCTTTTTTTAGTTCTAAAACCTCGACTGAGTGTGTCGTTTGGGTTTTCTCTAATTCTAATTGATAAAGCTGATTGAAAGATGAGATCTTTTTCTTAGAGTTTTCTAGCTCCAATTTGGTTAATTGAATGACACTTATAGTTCTAAGAAGTTGTACCTCATCCCATCGACAAAGACAGACTTTGCTAATCTTGTCCTTGCAATCTTTATTAGTGGAAAGTGAAATCTGACTGTTTATCATGACTTAAATGGAAAGTTAGTCAACCAAAGAGATGGTACATCTACACCAATGGGAAAACCACTTAGAGCCTCGAAAGCAACTCGAACATCTGAGTTTCGGGAAGAAGAATCCTCACCTATTGATCGGTGGCCTCCAGTTAAAGAACCCGACATCATTTTGGCACCTACAGCTTCAAAATCCATCCTCAGATGCTTTTTCACCTTAGAATCCGACCTGATTTCAGAAGATTTTGGGTCAGGCACTGCTTGAATTTGCTTTGGACGAAGCACAGTCAGATTGATCAGAGCCAGAGTGACAGTCTCTTTACTCTTCAACTTTTTTGAGCACCTCTGCACCTCCCGAGCATTAAGACGAGGAACCATTAATTCTACAAATTAAAAATACGATCGTTAATAACTCAGTGGAAAATTAACTCTGAAATTTAAAAATTAAAAATACTTACAAAAAATTTAGAAAGCTCAGTCGGGTCATCTCCAAACTTTACTAAGGAACCAGTGTCCAGAATGGGAGATTTCTCCAAGACATCAACAAGAGCTCGATGGTGTAAATATAAACTTCGGTACTCTACACCAATATAGAGACCAAATTACTCCGCCAATACAAAGGATACCTTTCTATCCCATATTCGTCAAGAAAAAATGCAAGCTCGGTAGGGGGAGAACTCACACCGAAAAATTTAGGTTTGAAATTTTTGTACGAAGTATTAAAGGCGGAACGAAGCCTTTTTTGCGGATGCCTGTTAAGTGATACGCATCCGCCTTTACCAACACCTTTACATTGAAAAAAATTAAAGAATACTTCTATGCTCGGGTTCAGACCGAGGTATCTCACTAAAACTTCAAAGGCCCGAACAAATGCCCAATTATTTGGATGGAGTTGGGTTGGAGCAACATTCAGCTTAGATAAGATTCTACTCTGAAAATATAAAAAAGGGAGTCGTAACCCGAGTCGGATAAAGAAAGTGTCATACACGTAAAGTTATCCTAGTTTGTCATCCAAACCAGGGTTTATATAGATCCTCTCTTCGGGATGGCACAATCGACAGATGAACCTGGCTTTATTCCCATCAGATGCCATTACGATCCGTGGGCGGGGTACAACGATACTCTCAACCGAAGTATAAGCTGAGTAGTATTTTTTAACATCGGGATGGACCCAACCATATGGGTCCTCCGAGTTAAGAGTTGGTGATCGATCTCTAACACTTTGGTCAGATGTACTCACACTTAAATCCTCCCCAGCTTTCTTATCCTTTTTAAAAGGGGAATTGCCAATGTCTTGTTGGTGAGATTTTGGTATTCGCGGAGGAGATTCTCCCAGAATCTTCCACAGACTTACTCTCACTGCTTCCCCCAACATAAGCATTGCACTATATACCACTTTCCATACCTAAAATTTTCCCAATCTAAACAAAACTAAATGAAGTGCGAGAGAGGGTGGAGCAATGAGTTACCTGGTGAATAAGTCTCGTGTAGGAAATCTGTGGAAAGAAAATGTAGAACTTGACCAAGAAAGTGATTAATCTCATTTTTTAAAGAAAATGAGGAGAGAGGTTTGAGTGTGTTCTCAAGATGAAATGAATGAAGTAGGAGATAAAGTGAAGTTTTAAATAAAGGAAAATCGTTGGAAATCGACGGTGGAGATAGGGAAATGAAAAGTTTTTTTTTGTCTTGACCATTAGATGTATTTAACGATAAGAGTTTAAAAGCCAGTGATCAATGGTTGCGATACATCCAAGTAGTATGCGCATTAATTGTGAAATAATTGACACAATACACACCTAGTGAATGAGTGACACATATCTTATGCAACACAACCTCCAATGCATTGAAGTACGAGGCATCCAGGTAATTGGTTTGCAAAACCCTCAACCTTCTCACATAAACTTGACATATCTTTACAGATGACCAAGCTGGGGGGTTGTGGGTCATCCTGGCCTTGTTCTCCTCCGACGACTCTTAAACTCGGCCTATCTTTATAGATGACCAAGCTGGATGACTGTGGATCATTCTGGTCCAGTTCCTATCTGGCCACTTTTGAGCTCGGCCCATCTTTATAGATAATCGAGCTGGGGGGCTGTGGACTGCACCAGCCCTGTTCTCATCCGACCACTATCCCAAACTTGGTATAATAGGCCTTCCACAAACCTATACAGACTGATCATACAAGCCTATCCTAGGTAAGCCCATCTCAGAATAATACGCTCGAAAAATCCAGGTCAATCAAACTAAAGTTCTTTTTGTAGAATCCGACCATTCTATACCCGAACAGTTAACCTTTTAAGCACATGATTAATGTGATTCCTCAACTGCCACTGGCCAGTTGGTGTCATCATGACTTACAACCGAGAAACAGCCTTGCGCCTTGAAGGTTAGACATAACGATTCTGAACAATCAAAGCCCTAAATGGCATGAACGGAAGGTATCTGAGGCATCAGTCCTCGGACTCCTATATAAGCCGGCCTGACTGTCTAAACCAGGCATGTTTCATCTTTCATTCAGACTAACCTTTGCATACCTAGCAATCATTCTTCTGACCTACCTAGGTTCCTTTCCTCTTTACCGTTCTTTTCCGACCTAAGCCCCAATCAGTACCCAGAACACACCTATTCCTCATTTTTACTTGTCCATTCTTTTTCGATCTTCTTCACGTGGCCCTCCCGATCAACCTCTATCCTTGCTTCATCATTATGTTAATTAAATTGTTAATAAGCAAATTGTGTGGTATTAACATCTGCTTAGAGATTTATGTAGTTTATGTTTTTATACAGCTTGACCTTTAATTATGTTTAGCTTAATAAGTTGGTGGTTGTTAGACTACTCTTTCTTCATTTAGTAATCTTGGTAGGTACATAAAAATACAAGTATTAATTGAGTAGATGAATTATTTTGCTAAAATTAAATGCGAGTAGTACAAAAATACTATCGTTTTAAAATTAAATCTCAATTTGGTCTTTGTAGAAGATCTTTTTTGACTACTAATGGGAAAAATCACTTTACACATGCATGCATGAGTGATGAACTTTCTTAAAAGCATAATAATCCATGAAGTGTATTTTTATCACATGTATGCAAGAGGGCGTAAATGAATTGGAGCACTATTATCTATTAGTGTAAAGTACATATTTCAATTTAAAATCGCAATAATCTATAACATGTAACATATTTCAATTTAAAATTATCATATAGTGATGTGCATGGTCATGCCTAATAAACATATATTTTTAGATTACCAAGAAAGCAAAATGAAGGAAAGTTTAAACTACAGGAAAGAAGTGTTTGCAACTATTAGAAATAGAGAAATAAAGATACAAAAAAAGTCTGAAGAAAGTTTTTGTATATTCTCTGAATTATCTCTGAATTATATCTGAATTAATTAGTGTGTACAAGATGATTACCTATTTATAGGTGAGGAAGTCTATATAAAGAAAGAAATACAATTAAATATAATCAAAATAGTATCTCTAATTATATGTGAATCAAATCTCTAAGATAATACAAAATCAACCCTAATTTAATTCTAAGATATGCTCTAGATATTCTAACACTCTCACACACTAAGTTTTAGCTTGTTACAATTACAATTAGACACACAAATATAAAATAAACTAAAAATATTCTAAAAAACACAACATCGAGATCCTGGAGAAGCTAATAGCTTCAAACTGCATTTAAGATGGAACCATCTGCATATGAGAAAATTTACAATGAGAACAGAGTCTGAAACAGAGTCTACCATCAGAACGGAGCCTAAAATCTAGGACAGAATCTAAAACGGAGTCTGAAATCTTGGATGGAGTTTAAAACGAAGTCTGAAATTTAGGACGGAGTCTAAAACAAAGTCTGACATCAAAACGGAGTCTGGAATCTAGAACAGAGTCTGAAATCTAGGATGGAATTTGAAAATAATTCTGTAATCTAGGACAGTGGCTGTGGCAACTGAGTCTGGAACGGAGTGACGGAAAAATAATGACGGCGAGCGAAAGGATTGGACCAGAGTGGACAAAGATGAGGAGAACAACAAAACTAAATATGGATTTGATGGTGATTAATAACGATTCTAACGAGTTCCACAAACTCTGCAGAGCAAAAAAGGAGAAACTCTCCTCAAGGTAGATACCATGACTCTGATACCATGTTAAAAATAGAGAAGCATATAAGAAGGTTTTTGTATATTCTCTGAATTATTTTTGAATATATGAATTAATTAGTGTGTACAAGAGGATTTCCTATTTATAGGAGAGAGAATCTATATAAAGAAGGAAATACAATCAAATACAATCAAAATAATATCTCTAATTATGTGCGAAACAAATCCCTAAAATAATATGAAATCAAACCTAATTTAATCCTGAGATATGTTCTAGATATTCTAATAACAACAAAGTGAGCAAAAGTAGGAGTTGTAGTCGACTGGACTTACAAGATTCAACTTAAAAAAAAGATAAATAAAAAGATAGAAAGAAGGGGATAAGCAATCAGCATGAGCCATGCATAAAATAGGAAGTGAAGGTTATTGCAACAATTCAAAATTTCCAAATTACCTTCAAAGCATTGTAAAACCTAGACTTAAAAAGCGGTTAGATGATCACTCGATCACTTAATCAATTTGGTTGAAAGTTATGACTGTTTTTCACATAGAAAATCAGTCAAAAAATGATTAAACTGATATAAATAAATAAAATTGACTCGATTCCTCACATCAAACAAATCACTACCATTTTTTACCATTGCACTCTGCAACACACAGAGGGATAAAAGGAAACTAAGGATAGAGAATAATTGGGAGGATCAAACTTCAGAGAGGAAGATGAGAAAGATTCAGGGGGAGGATTAGTTCACAGAGTTTTGGTTAGCTGGTTCCCAATCAAAATAAAACAGTATGTGGTGCACATGAAAGGGGATGTTTGGTATATTTTCTGTTTTTATTTTTAGTTAGTATGATTTTACTCATAATCACAAAACTATTATATTAGTCTTACTTTGTTTTTTTTTTATTTCAAACTTTTCTGAAAGAAATATTAAAAATAAGAAAATGTTATTTTTACTATTTCATTCACAAAAGTTTATTTTACTCATAATCACAAAAATGTCAACTTGTTTTTACTTTATTTTTTATTTGAAAAATTTTGTGAATGAATGAAAATAATAATAACAAAAATTTAAATTTTTTTACCATTATTGTTTTCAATAATCCTTTCACAAAAGTTTAAAAACATTAAATAAAGTAAATATAATTAATGTAGTATTTTTATAATTATGAGTGAAAGCATATCAATTCAAAATGAAAAAAAAAAAACAAATGACACCTAAAAAGTTTTTGGGGAATTCTTATTCTCTTATCAGCTTCCCTATTAATTTGTCTGACTTTTAATTGCTTATATCATAGATTCATATTCAAGCAGTTGTAGTAGAACGCACGTCCGAGGAATGATTCTTGGTAGAAACTTCATACATTGACACACAAATCAACATTTAATACGTTTAATAGTAAAAATTCTTATGTCTCTAAAAAAAAACTTTTAGACACGTTAAATGCTAATTTAAGTATGTATGATAGGACATTCCTATCCAAAAAAATTTCGGTCCGAGGAATCTAGATAATAGAAGGTCAAAAGCTATGTGAGCTTCCCGAAGGGAGGAATCAAGATTTCCAATAAGAACCAAATCTCTTTGGTTCCTTCACTACCCAAACTCAAGCCTTGAGGTTCAAAGGTGGAAGATAAGAAAAAGTTTATAATCAATGTTTAAGGAGGGTCTAATTATAATAACAATAACAATAATAATAATAATAATAATAATAATAATAATTAATAATAATAATAATAATAATATTAATAATAATATTATAATAATATTAATAATAATATTATTATTATTATTATTATATATCAGTAGGTTGCATTGATGTTAAGTAGAAAAGTTTCATCTTTATATTTGGATGAGAAAGACAAATAGCTCTAAATAAGAGAGAAACTATACATAAACTAATAAAACAAAGGGGAGAGTTAAGTCTCACAAATATGAAATGGATAGCTGAAAATTCTTGAGTTATGTATGTGGGTAAAGTAATGAATGAAAATTTTACTCATTTAATATCTGTGAGGGTTTTGTGTGAGAAATGTTTGAACATCTATTATCATTGCAAAAAAAAAAAAAAATCTCTAATGATATACAAATTCAATTACTTTAAGATGTGTTGTCTTTAAAAGATAAAGTTTTCTGCACATTTGATGTGTGCACATCAGCTCACATTAGGAGTATTAGAATTTAAGTATATTAAAAATGAAATATAATTAATTGTAATCAAATAATAAAAATATATAAATATAAAGTGATGTACATATAAATATATGTATGAAACATTATTCATCCTCAAAATACAGCGGCCTAGCAACCATGTACGTAATTCATCTCTATGCTTTTACACAAACGAACCATCAGCATATCAATTGATTTTTTGAGGTTGTTTGATTGTTTCAGTTACTTAAGATTTTCAAGCACTTGTCTTGAAAAGTTAAAACACGCAGAGTTCACATATTTAAAATTTTGTCTTACTGTCCTAACTTGCCTCTTTAATGTTCAATCTATATCTCTGCATAACAAAAAAAAAAAAAAAACAAGAAGTTAAGCCTCGTGCTTGGTAAAAAATAAAAATACAAAACTTAAGCGTCGTGCTTTGCGGTCAAATATTTTTATTGTCTTTAGCATTCACCTTTATTATATTATCATTTTCTTCAAATATGTTGACCCCTTGTGTTGTTACATTTATATTGCTCACCATGCACTGCGGAATCAACTTCATATATAAAATTTCTAACAACCAAAAAGAAAAGACAAAGGAGAGGTTAAATTTGAAGTTTTGGAGCTATCCACTTAAAATAATAATTAAAAAAAATGAAAAGGTCAAGTATCTGTACCGTCCATTTTACCACACAAGAAGGCTAGTTTCCAAGTCAAACACTCCATGCCATGATGCCATCCTTCCTACTTATCTGTTCTCTGCCGACAAACTTGAATTCGAAAACCCCCAAGAGTTTTATGTTTTTTTTTTTTTAAAGTTTCACTGGCAAATTTATATCAAACAGTGTTGCAAAAAAAAAGTAAATAACCTAAACTGAACATTTAGTCGTTTATAATTCGACAATCTCATAACTGAATATTTATGGTTAGATCACTCTAAATTAGATAAATTTCAGTTGAATCAGTTCATATATTGAATCAACTAACCATGCATTAATTTGTTTTTTCTTAAAAAAAAACACTTAATATATTTTCACATTTCATAAATATTTTAATTTATCTTATAGTATTCCATATACATTATTTTTATGATGTCATCATGTTTGATAAGCTAATTTAAGATGTTGAACCAGTTAAACCTTAAAAAAATAAAAAATCTCACCAGTTTACTGATATGATTTTAGTAACATGTGGATATCAAATAATCTAAAGCCTATCAGTTCAAGCTTTTCTTCACCACAACCGCACGATGAGTAGAAAGAGACTTTGAATTGCTGTGAGTAACTGTGTGTTAACACACGATTGTGGTGACAAAAATTTAAAACAATCAAGCTACTCATCATTGAACGTTCGATCACTTCTGAATCTAAAAATGTACTTTGGATCGTGGGATCCCACTCATGTCTATAATATATTAAATTGTCATAAGTCTTAGGGGATCATATTTTTTAAAAAGAGATCTTTTTCTAATCTCAGCCTGGGTGTGTGGGACTTTCTTTCGAAAAAGAGAATATATTTGGTTGAAAGGAAAACAAATAATTATAAATAATGAAGACGAATTGAGGTGCAAGTATACTGTGTTTTTGTCTCTTTCCTACAGTCACATGCCTGAAGACAACACAGTTAATTAACATAAAATGATTCTTGCCTAACCCTTTGGCCTTTGCTATTTGCTCTCTTCACGTTGGAATTGGTCTTTTTAAAAAAACTACGTATATCAGTAAATTAAACAATATTGTAGTAAACGTTGACTGTGTGAGGTAGCAATTAATGACATCCTATATCAACATCTATTCTTTTCCTCAAATTAATCACTAAATGTATTAGCATGTGTGTTGGCATAAAGATAACCATTTTTTTTATATAAGACAATTTTGAGTATGTGTGGTAAAATTTAATATGAAGTGAACTTGATTAAGTCATGAACATGTACATATTTTAACTTTATTAGAGTCAAAATTGTGATAAAGACTTGACGTTGTCAAAAATGATAATTTTGATTTATCATCAGAATTCAATAATTTCAATTTCATGTCAGAAATAGTAATTTCGATTTGGTCTCGAAAGCTGAGACTTGAGAAGTAGCTACACTTGAAAATTTTTGAAGAAATAAGTAAGAGGTTTCGACCAGAAGTCAGTAACTGATTAAAGATTCTAATTTCAATTTATACAAGAAGATTTGAATTTGAAACAGAAGTTAGTAATAATTTAAAAATATAAGATTAAGATAATACAATGATTGCTGACAAAGACTAGACAGTTGCTTATAGCACGATGATTGCTGACAAAAGATCTAGTAGTTACTTGACAAGAATCACTGATAATCATTAGACGGTTTTCTTTATTTTTAACACATGTCAAAATCTTGTAAAAATGATAATCACTTAGAATGTCTATAAATACTAAAATGATAGAAACATTTAAGAGTTGAAAATTCATCACTTACAAACACTTACACTTGTATTCATGCTCTTACGTCACTTTAACATCTCTAGCAAAACACGCAAGTTTAGTCAAATATGTATCCATCCAATTTCATTTTTGTATCATTTACAAATTCAACACAAAGTTAATTCAATTCTATTTACATTTTCAGTCATTTATTTTTTTGTAAATTTTCTTCTACTCCTGATCAAGTGATTCTTTCGAGATCATTTGAGTTCTTTTAATTATTTTTTTGTTACTTATTTTCTTTATTTTTCTACAAGTTTATTTTTCTGTACATTTATATATCTGCAAATTTACTTTCATTGTCTTTACATAATTTATTTCAATTCATGTTCTTTATCATTATGCACTTTATTGCCTTTTTCTTTACATTTCACACCATTTAATTATTTTTTTCTTTACTGTTTTCTTAAGTTTAAAAACAATCTTTAACTTTAAAAAAAAAAAAATCCTTTGTGTTGCTTTTAGTACTTCACTTATTTTCTATATTTTTATTAAATTACTTATCACACTGTAATATTTCAATTTCAACTTATACTTTTTTATGTTTCATTCGTAATAATTATTGATATTATATTAAAGATTAATCTTAAGTACTAAAAAATCTCTAGATGAAATGATTTTCTTCTTCAAATCGAGATTAAGAATTGAATTTAGCTTTTGACAAAAGTTTCTGGAAAAAATAATAATAATATTTTGTTTGAAGATTTCTCTCACAATAAAAAGAAGAAAAAATGGAAATCAGGCTGCAATAAAAGTGGAAGTGACCCTTCGTGCAAAGAAACGCTCCAATCAAATGTTCGTACAAATTTCACGAATGGATTTTCGTGACATTTAGTATTATTAAAAAACAATATGAATGTTTTGATAAAAAATTTCTAAGTATTTTTAAGTTTCTTTTTTCGTCAAACATTTTTTTTTTCTATTGATCGGTACACACAGTACTTGGACTATAGGGTGGTCTAATCCCATCCTGCAAATTCTCTCACACCATTTCGAATAAAGATAGGTCTTTATAAATTATTCAAGAGTATGACGAAGCAAGTTCTTGTATTTTTCGACAGCGAAAATTAAATATATATTTGTATTTATAATATTTTTTGTGACGATGCTTCTTTTATTAATTTTAAAAGTTGGAGGCTCTTTGAAAATTATGTTAGGAACTCCTTTTTTTTATATAATTACACTCATGAGGTTAGTGCTTGTTACCACCGACATTTTTTTTTAAAAAAAAATTATACATATATCTCTTACTTTATGTATTATTCTTATCTTTCCACTCTTTTTTGTTTAAAAAATTATATCTATCTTTTTCATTTTATTTATGAATCCTACATTATTTCTCTTTGAAAATAACAAAATAAGAGAGGTGGTAATGTGGTGTAATTTTTGAAATATCAAAAGTGTCAATAAATGTTAACTTTAATTGAGGTCAATGTAATTACTATTCTTAAATTTCTACACCAGTGAAAATTTTGTAATATTTTTAAGAAACTAACAAAAGTTAAAGATTAAAAAATCCAAAACGAATTCCTATGTTGGTTTTATCAAACCATATTGTGAACAATCTTGCTCAATAAAAGAATCGCCTTTCCAAATGTAGCTGTAGTAATGCTTGCTGGATTCATTAGTACTATAATGGTCGGTTGATTTCTGAATATGGTTTAACAAACTGCATTAATTAGTTATACTTAATTAACATATCGCGAAGCAATGTGAGAGACAATTGCTCGTATATATGTTCCTCATGAGGATTGCAACCTTTTTGGCAATTTACGCTGCAGTAACATTATAATGGGAGAGGATTTCTACTTTATCGAATTTATTTATTTTTGTATTACTTAATTTTTGACATTGTCTTTCTATTTTGGTTATCCATCCCCACTGAATGCAATTACGAAGAAATCAGTTTCATTAACTTCCAGCAATCAGCTTAATAAATATGATGCAAACTCTAAGCACATAAAAATCTTAGGTTGCATTTGGCTTGTTTTTTTGTTTTTATTTTCATTTTTAGTTTATATATTTTTGTTAATAATTATAAAAATGTCACCTTATTTTTATTTTGTTTTTTATTTTTAAACTTTTTAAAAGAAATGATAAAAATAGTTTTTTTTTGTTTTCACAATTTCCTTAATAAAAGTTTAAAAATAAAAAATTAAAATAAGTGATATTTTTGTAATTATTAATAAAACCATATCAAAAACCAAATACCCCTTATCTTTTCTTGTAATTTTTTTTGTGTAAGTAGAAAGATTCTTCTGTGTTTTGACTGCATTATATTCAAACCATAACAAATGAGGAAAAAGTTAAATATAGACTGTCAGATTAATTAACTTTAAGATATAATTGACATCATTAAAGCAATAATGCAAGTAAAACATGTAACAATTGCTCGCCACTTTATGTTGTGAAGGTAAAGATGCTGAAAATTTATGTATGAGTATTGAAGTCTCACATTGATAAAAAATTAGTTAAATAAGGATCATACATGAAAGAAGACTTATATATTCATTATTTTAAAGTTTTGAGTCAAGATGTAGTGTTAAGATCTACTATTGTAGTTTCTCGTTTAGTTCATTGATGGAAATTTCCCTTACTTTTGAACTCTTCCTATTACCAATAAGTGATATCAGAGCTGATGGTTCGGCTAGGTTGAGACTCCCCCTAACTCGGCTAGGCTGAGTATTTGGAGACGGTGATTGATGTTCGGATTTCTGCCTAACCTATGTTGTGGAGCATTGACCAAAACTTTGGTCTTGGTTGATAACTCTGTGAATACTCGAATTAGCTTATGTATGAGAAGGAGCATATTAATGTTGGGACTCACTTGAGAAGAATAATGTTAAAAATTCAAGTGTGAGTTTTGAAGTCTCATATTGGTAAAGAATAAGTTAAGTGATGAATATATAAGTGAGAAAATTCATAAACTCATTATCTTAAGATTTTAGTTCAAGATGTAATGTGATGACTACTATTATGATTTATCACTTAATCTATTAATAAAGATCTCTCTGACTTTTGGACTCCTCTAACCGCCCAACAAAAGATATCTAATTTGAGAGTGGAAGCCGTGATAAATTGTGAAGTATATTAATTTTTAATATTAAATGACATAATGATGATGATGATTATTTGGTTTAGGCTTGATACCCAAAATGAAGCAACTACATATATATATCTCTTGGAAAATAGGAGGTGAGAACAGGAAGAGAAGGGATCAATATATGGTAATCAAGTCAAAGATATGATGCACTTCATTACTTTAAGAATCAGTTTGACACGTACAATCTTTCCAAATTCCAACTCTCAGCTCTTAGAATTAACAAGAATATCATAGAGAAAAGCAGCTTCTACATATCACATAAAATCTCCAATCAGTACCTTCCTGAACATGGATGAATAGCACCCTCGCGACCTGGCATTATTGCCAAAGCACAAACTCAAACGAGGCACATCATATAGATCTTCATCTTCTTCTTCACCCTTCCTCGTGTGTTGTATCATCGGAGAAGATGGCACCGAATATGATGGCCGCGGCGAGGATGATGACAAAGATGACAATGAAGAAGAAGAAGAATATGACAAAGAAGGAGATTCATCAGGTGGTGGAGGAACACACCCTTTTCTTGTTGTACGCTTAGGGAATATAGTTCGCAAAAGACTAGCTTTTGGTGAGTTCTTCTTGGCCTTGATTATAGGTTTTTTGGTGGCATTTTGGTAATAAGATGGTGGAGGGGTGAGAGGAGGGAGAGAGTTTTCTCTGAATCTGACCTTAGGAGTACCTGGTTGAGATTCCCATACAAAGGGAACTGATGCAGATTCACCTCCATGGTAACCTTCATTTGAGACATTGGACAATTGCCTTGTTAACTGTTCATCAGGGCACATCTGCTTCTTGCTCCTCTGCCTTTGTACAATGATGGGAGAAGGCCTTTGGAGAAAGTTTGAAGGCTTTGACATCATCAATTGCTTGGTTATGTAGCTATGGCAGATTGGAAGTGTGTATTTATTTTATGCATATATGTAGAAGATGAGAAAGTGTACGAGACATGTTCAAAGGGTTTTGGTGCGGTGAGAAGGAGTAGTTAAAGACTTTTTAAGCGCCAAATGGGAATCTCAAACATGAGATTTGGGAATTGGTAGTGGGTGCCTTATGTATATTTATTTAATAGGTTTCCACATTCCAGTACAGTTTGTGTGATCGTTGAATAAGAAATAGGAAGTCAACTATATACACTTTGAGTGATTAATTAAAGGATCTTAATTCACATAAAGAAAATAATGACTCTTAATGATTAATTGCTGACAGATTTTATAGTTCCTAGAATCAAGTCAGATATTATTTGTTTATTGTATCGCATGAAGATGTAAGGAATTAATGAACAAGGATGAAGTGGAATTCAAGACTCAAATATAAGCTCGAGTGAAATTTTATCTTATGTACCCAAATTTTGTGCTGTGGCCTCAAAACTGATTGATTACATAAACACCCTTTATATTTTTTAAAAATGCTACATATAAATCTAGTTAAGCACAATAAACCTAACATTGATTAACAGAATCATTAATCAATTATTAATAATCTTAAAATAATATTTTTACCTTTAATTTTATCAATGTTACTTGTAATACTAAGTAATTTTTGTTTAAAATGACGTTTTATCTTTAATTTTATCAATATTAAAAGTAACAATGATGAAATTAAAGATAAAAATATTATTTCAAGATCATTAATGATTGATTAATGAGTTTGTTAGTTAATTTTAAGCTTATTTTACTTAATTGAATTTATGTATAGTGTTTTACTAAAAATACAAGAAATGTCTATATAAGTTAAGGAAGTTTTGTGCAACTTTCGAAAATAAATGAGTACATGTGAAAAATCAGAAAAATAAATAGGAGGTTAGAGTATTTTACTCAAATTTTAGATATTTTCCTATACCTTCTCCTACTTTATTATTTCCTCTCTCTTTCAAATTATTTGTTTCCTTTCCTTATATGTTTTTGTATTTTTTAATAGAAAGTTATCAATTAAAAAAATTATACATTTCTTTTACTTGGCTTAATTTTTTTCTTAATTGACAGTTAGTTGACGATAATATGAATAAGGAATAATGATTTTGAGTTCTTCTTATCAACTATGGATATAGAAATTGTAGACATGTTATATGAACCATTAATCAATTCTGAATTAGTAATTTTATTTAAGAGGAATTTTGGGATGTTTTATTTTAAAAATTATCTCTAAAACTAAGTACTAAACTTTCATATTTTTAGTGAATAATAAGAAACTGACTTTTCATTACCAAAATAAGAAATCTTCATCTAAATTCTCCCTTTACTATGGGATTAGATGTTTGTTATTGCGTTACCGTTATTCAATGTTTACCTTTTATTTGTTTGAATACAATCTTCTTCAATCCTCCTTCCTCCATCTCAATTAGGGCAACGGATCCGAAAAAAAAAAGTCAAGTAAAAGGCCAAAAATCATGAATTACATTGTCAACTAATTAAATATATATTATTGCATATATTAATAAAAGACTTGGGATAGTGATATTTATTTTTTGGGAAGGGATCTACTAATTAAATTTATATATTTTTGCATATATTAATAAGAGATAAATTGTAACTTGGGATAGTGATATTTATTTTTTATGTCCCCTCCTTAGTGTGTGTATTTACACTCAATATAATTAAGGTTTTATTTTAAAATTAATAATATCAATTTAATTTACTCTGGTACATTATATTCTTCTTTCATTTTTTTTAAAATAGGTATATCTTAATATTATACTATATGAAAAACGAACTTTTCAGTTTTATTATATAAGAAGCTTTATGAAAAGTGCAAAAATAGAATAAAGAAAGAAAATTGAATATCAAATGTATCATAATAGTGATATCTTCTTCATCATAATTTATTGGTAAAATTAAGTCTTTTTGTATATAAATTTTAAAAAGAGAAAAAGAGTGAAGTGAAAGTGAAAAGAGTTTATAAGTATATTATATAGGTGAAAAATGATAGAAATAAAAACTAAAATTATAACATTAATATATATCAAATCATAAATTACATATGTGTATATATTAAATATATATCAAGTATAAACTTTTTTACTTCATTGTTTTTATCTTTGAGCAAATTATTATATGTTTTGAAGTGGATTCAAAAGGTATCTGAGATAAGTACGTGTGTGGTTGTTTTCCTCCTTGTGCAACCGCGACCGAGCATATTGAACTGGGGGGTGGGTACTTGCAAATGGATTCCAACGCTCAAGTCAGGCAGTGCACAATTAGGGTTTATACAATGAGATAACAGATACCTCTTTAGGTTAACTTAGTCGAGTATATATATAGCGTAACTAGAATCCTCATGAAATCCGTATAGGATGCAAGTATTTTGGGATCGTGTCTTGACAGAGGTATCAACCCACAATCGTTGAGCCCCTTCTCTGACGTGTCAAGACTATCCTTTGGTCAATCCTTGTTGCAGGCAGTTATGGGCCTCGCACTTGGAGTCATGATTGGCATTTATGAGAATCTGTGTGGATTACAATCTATTGTCGTGGTCTGATGACATGAGGCCTTGGCCGGGATGTTGATGGCGGAGTCTGGTGGTACGCATGTCAGGTTAATCATTTTGAATGGGATCCCGGACCACGGTCCAGAATAGTTGGCCCTAACTTGGCGCTTAGATAGGACCTATAGGATCATCAGGCTCGCGATGGACTACGTCTAGCTTTGAAGCCAGGTTTCGCGGTGTCTCGTATTGAGGCCAAGGTCCATCGTGGAGTACGGGGTTCCTCCGAGGTCAGGATGTGGTCATCACCATTCTTTATTTCTAGGTTTACCTCCTGTTGCCCCCAGGTGTGGCTCACGGGGTCTTTTGACTTACAACAATGTCCTTTGTTAGTCTTGGATTCTTTGGAAACCGTTACTTTGACTTCATCGAGAATTAAGGAGCCTTTAATAGGGAATGTCAGCTTCGAGTAGTTTTCCAACCATCCGCTGCTCTCGTATCTAATAGAAAAGTGAGAGCATTGAACGTAGATTTTATGGTTTGACAAATTCTCCTTCTTAGGAACCAATTAGAGCGCTTCATTCCCTTTATAAATAGGGAATGTTTGTGTTCAATGTTGGCATTTCTTTCTGTGTTTCTATCTAGAAGTGACATTTCCTCAGAGAAATGGTTCATTTTTATTTTCCTGTGCATTCTTGGAGAATTTTGCCTCTTGCAGGGATTTTCTTTTTGTTCTTTCCCAAATTTCTAAAAGTGTATCATTGCCTTTGTAAACGATGCTCCTGCTAGATATTTTTCGTTCCCAGTGTATTGACAGCATATATCTGTCTCTCCCAGTGTACGATGGTGTATTTGGGGAGACTTGTGATATACATCATGTTGGACAAAGGCAATTGGAAAAATAGATCCCAAAGTTGTTCTCCTTCCCTACAAATCCTCTAAGAGCATTTAGATATGTAAGGGGAAATACTGGGATTGTTCTGCGATTTGAAGCAACTTGGGGAGATCATGAAACTGGCTAAGGTTCTAGTGGAACGATCTCTTCATGAAAAACTGTGCCCCATCCAACAAAGGAGAGTGTGCCTCGATCTTTATTATCATTGTGAAGGAGGTGAGGAAGAAGGATTTGGCAGAGTCCCCGGAGTTCGGCAGCAGTGTTCTGTTTTGGGTTGCAAAGTCAATCCACTTTTTCAAGAGACAGCTTCACAGGGAGGAGACTGGTGCTGGTTCTGGAGGAAATGTAGATGTGACATGGCCGAGGATGCCAGTGGCGGTGGTGTTCACATCTTTCTCTAGGCTGCTCTTTCTTTATAAAATCTATGTCTCAAATGTTTCCACTTCTCTCTTTTTGATGTATGACGATGTATGAAATGAGAAATTAATAAAATTTTTCTTTTACTTTGAATCTTGTCTTCTATTTTCCTTTCTTCTGCAAACTGTGGTATTTATATTATACCGGGATGAGTCCAACGCTCACCTTGATGATGTGATATGTTAAGTTACCCCTAGCTTGGTACTTAGTCGAGACCAACAAAGTGCCAAGTTTAAATACTTATATCCGGGGTCATTGTACTTTGGGGAAACTTTTCCGAGGTAGTCAATCTTCTGGGGTCTGGATAAGTTTTCCAAATTGTTGGACACTGAGGTTGCATGTCTCTTAGTCTGCTTGGTAACCGTCCTCTCAACTGTCATGACAGTTACGTGGGCCACATGACGCGCTTGGGTTGGATGGACATGCATAGTATTTTGTGCACCATTATGAATATCTTTTCAAATCTGAACTGCTCGGACAAAACTACCCATTAACCGTATAACCTTTATAAATAGGGTTTTATCTTTTCCCTTTTTTCTCTTTCGCTTTTCCATTTGTTGAAAACTAGTAGTTTGAGGAGATTTCTGACAAGCTTTACGGCGACGAAAGGTGATTTAAACACTTTTGGAGATTCGAAGATCTGAGTTCTTCATTTTTTTCAAGGTATTCCCTTCCCTCTGACTCCATTTTTTGTTTATTCTTATTGCGCAAGGGGTTGCGCACTCTTTTGATGGAGTGCATTTCTCTTGCTTCTCTATGAACAAGGGTAGGAATACTGTTTTCTCTCTCTCCAACGGTGTTGCCCTATGGAGCACCTCCTTCATCGCACCGCGTGCGGCAGAGGTGTATTTCTAAGGCTTTTTGCCTTGGTGGGTGTGGAGGCCAATACGTGGGTGCATTCAGTTGTCTCTGTTCACCTATTGCCTTGTGTGTCTTCGAAATTAACTGGTTTTGACTCTAGGCCTCTGTGTGTCTTCCAGGAGATTAAATGGCTAGGAGGAGAATACCAGGAGTCGAAGCGCCTACCTCAGTTCTAGAAGTTCGGGAGCCGGAGAATCAACAGGCCGAGAAGGAGGCGATTTGTATTCGTCGGGGTCCGGGGTTGTCCTACACATGGGATGTAGATAATGCCTTTGATAGGATATCCCGCTATGAGTCCGGGGCAGAGTTGGATAAGCTGAAGGATTTTTTGGAGCTCGCCAAGGGGGGTGCCAGGGATGACGAGTTCCTGATTGTGTCCCCGAGAAGGGAGTGGGTGTGTTCGACCCGAGAAGCGAGGGGAACACTTCTTATTTATGTACGAGGACTTCTTCACAAGGTTCGGACTTCGTCTCCCCTTCAATGACTTCCATATTTCTATCCTTCAGACTCTTCACGTTGCCCCCAGTCAGATCCATCCTAATGGTTGGACAAATATCTTGGCTTTCGAAAGAATATACCGATTGGTGGGGTTGCGATACTCGGAAGGGGCATTTTTCTAGTTCCATACACGGTACTCCGTTCATGGTGTCTGCGCTCGTCAACAATCCTAACTATCAATTCGATCATAGCAAGGAAGGATCGTCTTTTTTCCATACTTAGAAAGTTATAAGGACTTCAAGGAGAAGTTTTTCAAGTTAATGGCGAATGACGGTACTCATCCTTTTTGGTTGGGACGTGATGGGGAATCGACGTTCAGCCTGTATTGGAAGCCGGCGGCGTGGAGCATCCCCGCTCAATCGTTTGAAAGGGAAATAGGTCAACTGAGTGACGAAGAGGTTGAGTGTGTTAACTTCTTCGAAATGTGGGTTGATGAGGTCGGCAAGATCCGGCTTAAAGATATATTAGACACTCCAGATGACGACGAGCTTTGGGTCATGTTAGGTAGTGTTAGCCATTGGTCAGGCATGGTCATGCTTATTTATGTTTTTTCTTCTTGTGCCACATCATGATTACTTTTGATTGCTTTGTTTTATTGTGGAGAAAGCCTGACTGAGATAAAGGACAGGGAGTCTTTGGCGATCTTGGAGGCTTTGAAGGCGAGGAACGCCAACGCTCTGTTAGATTCCCCAGTGGAGGTCGTTCCAGATCCTGAGATCCAGATGGTCGAGGTTCCTCCCGCAGAAGTAGAGCCTATTAACGTGGAGGATTCTCCCTCACCACTTCGTAGATACAAGAGGAAGGAGGCGGAAAAAGGTCGGTCAGGCGACCGAGGTAAGAGAGTAGCGGTCGGAGAGTCTTCTAGGCAAATAGAGCTGTTCTGCGGGGAGGCGAATCCAATGGAGTTTATTGACTTCCACATTTTGGATGAAAATGTTGGGGAGTACTTTGCTCGACATAGCACAAGGGAGGCTTTGTTGTCATTCGAAAATATGAGAATCCGTATTTCTGCCGAGGCTCATTTTTTAGAGCAAGCCCTTGAGGAACATAGTCAAGAAATGGCGGATAAGCTGGCAGCGGCTGAGCGGGGCAAAAACAAAGCTCTCAAGGCCATGGAAGAAGCTGTCAATGTCAAGAACGAGGCCGCATGTTGGATCTGGGATCTAGAGATTGAGGTGGTGTCTTTGAAGGATGTCGAGAAGATAAAAGATGCTAGTCTGGCGAAGTACCAGAAGCAAGTAGCTACTCTTCGGGCTGAGAATGACGATTTTCGTGTCAAGTCCCAGCAGTTTGAAAATAGGGCTACCTATTTGCAGGCTGATGTCAATCAGCTCATCACTCTTTGCACCAAGATAAAAGAAGAGCAGTTCCACAATGTCATTAACCAGATTCAACTTTTCAATCCCGGGGTTGCTTTGGCCTTAGACGCGCTTGACTCCAGGAACGTGGTTCGGGAGGGGTGCCTTGTGGCTCCTCGCGTTGCTTTTTTAAGTTCAAATGTTGGGGATTCATCTGTCGAGGTCTGTGGTCAAGATCCCTTTACAACGTAAGTAACTTGTCTTTTTCTTGCCCTCTGTGTGAGGTTATTGCTTTTGTATGGATATTACCCCGGTCTTTGGGGTTTTAATAAACTTTGTTTTTCTTTCTTCGCCTATTTTGGGGTCCAATGCCCTTCGTGTTGTTCAATACAGGTTAGACTTATAAATTTTAATTTGATGAGGAAAATCACGGTTCGGGTCCAATGCCCATTATCATTGAGTGCTTACAGTTCCCTGATGTGTGTGAAATAACCTCATATTTTGGTCTTGTTTTGCATGCATTCTTAGGCATTTTAGGCATTTTAGTTTCCCTTTTTATTTGTTTTTCCCCTTAGTTCGGATAACTGCGGCGTTTTTGGTGTTGTTGTGCAGGATTGGAGCTGAATTGGTCTTTAAATGGATGGAAAGCTTGCATAATTGAAGTTGGAGCTTAAAGGGTAGCAATTTGGGACAAAAAGCTCACTCTAGAGGGTTCCACGGCCTGCCTGTGGAATTCCCCACGGCCATGGATTGAGCAGCTACGCGAAAAAAGCAAAAGGGAGAGTCCAGAGAAGTCCACGACCTGGCCATGGACTGATCCACGGCCGTGGATCTCTAACAGAGTGATCCACGGCCGTGGATCTCTAACAGAGTGATCCACGGCTTGGCCGTGGAACTACCCATGGCCGTGGATCGGGTGCGTGTCAATTTTTAAGTTTGTTTTTTTTTTTTTTTTTTCGATGGGCTTGGATCAGTTTTAACCCATGAGGTATATATAGTTATTCTGAAGATAATATTAGGGTTCGAATTTGGTTTAGAAGGGGGCATATTGGAGGCTCTTGATCTTCATCTTCCTCTCTTCTCTCTTTGATTATGGGTTTGAATGCTTTTGAACTTAATTTCGGTTTCTTTTTCTCCATGTCTGAGTAGTTCCTTTTGTTTCTGGGATTGGGCAATGCCCTTTGATACATTAATGATGATTAATTGACTTTGTTTACCCCTTTTATTAATTTTGAATGTTCTTTGATTCAATCCTTATTGCACTTATTCATGTGAATTCGCTGGCCACTTATTTGCATCTCATAGATATCTAGGGACGTACTGAGAGGTGAACCTAGGTGTTGGAACCATAAGAATTGAGCTTAAGGTCTAAATCACGAGAGTAAGTTTAGTCTTTTGAGGATTTAATGAATTACCATAAAGCGTAATGAGTTCAATTTAGATTCAATTACCATGAGAGTAGGAATTGGTTTAATTGGGCACGGTTCTTGTCTCTTGAGAAAGAACATTAACTAATTTAGGGTAATTTACCTTTAATTGAATTTCAGTTTAAATAAAAGGATTGTCAATTAGGAATCTTGTATCATCGTGGTTATCCCCAATCCTGGAAGCTTTCTTAAATCTGAAAACCTTTCTTAAACAATTTGTTGTTTTTGATCTCAACTGTGCACTTTAATATTTATTTATTTAATTGTTTGGTTACTACGTTCTTATCACTCAACAATCATATTCGCTTTGTTTAATTTAATTGAATTAATTAATCAATTGGTATTCATAGACATAGTCCCTGTGGATTCGATTTTTTTATTACTTGACGACGAAACCGTACACTTGCGGATTTCACATACCAAGTTTTTGGCACCGTTGCCAGGGACTGTGTTTTTCTTGAATATCAATTTAATTTTTAATTTAATTATTTTAAACCTTTTTACTACTTTCTTGGTTTCTCTTTGACTTTTTACAGGTAATTTCTCTTATTTATGTAAAGTACTAGACATTCCAGGACCCTTGAAGAAGCAGATCCTGAAATTGAAAGAACTTTTCGCAGAAAGAGAAGACAACAAAGGCAAAGAGCGAGAGAAATACTTGAGCCAACACTTGTCATGGTTGCACCTGCTGATAATAGACCTCTCAAAGAGTATGCAGCCCCTAATGCTCGGGGTTTGCGTTCTGGAATTGCTCGGCCAGACATTGAAGTTAGACAGTTCACCATACTACCTGCTTTACTCTCTATGATAAGGCAGAACCAGTTTGGAGGATTGCCATCAGAGGACCCAAATGATCATGTAGACATGTTCTTGGAATTCTGTGAGACCCTCAAGATTGAAGGTGCCTCTATTGATGCTATTCGCCTTCGCCTCTTTCCATTGTCATTGAGAGATAGAGCTAGAGCTTGGTTGAAGTCAATTTCTGCTGAGACAATCACTTCTTGGGACCAATTGGAGCAAGCTTTCTTGAACAAATTCTTTCTACCATCCAAGACTGGTCATCTTAGGACCCAGATCACAAGCTTCGTTCAGAAAGATAGAGAGTCATTGTCGGAAGCTTGGGACAGATATAAGGCTTTGTTGGAAGCCTACCCACACCATGGGTTAGAAAAATGGTTGATCGTCCACACCTTCTATAATGGGCTAGAATATTCTTCGAATGTGTCTCTAGACTCCGCAGCTGGTGGAGCTTTGATGAACAGAAGACTGACAGAAGCTTATTATATCATTAAGAGTGTTGCCTCTAATCATCACCAATGGGCAAATGAAAGAGGTAATAACCCAAGAAAACTCTCGGGAGGTAAGTTTGAGGTAGACGGAGTTGATTTAATTATGTAAATTTGATTCTTTGAATAAACGTTTTGACATGCTTGAAAAAGCCCATGTTAATGCCATAGGTGCTTCTGACAATTTTTGTGAGATTTGTGGAGCGCAAGGACACATGGGTGCTGAATACCAAGTTAGAATTGGCTCCTCACAGGGTGCATCAGTGGAGGAAGTGGAATTATGCCACAATTTGTACGACTTCAACCAAAAGAGAAGGAATGATCCATATTTCCAAACTTACAACCCCAATTGGAGGTCGCATCCCAACTTCTCCTACCGGAATAGTCAATACCAAGCTGGGCAAGGTAGTGCTAAGCCCTTTTTTAGATTCCAACAGGTACAAAAATCTAAACTTGAGTCTCTTCTTGAGAATTTTGTTGAGCATCAATCTAAACAAAATGAGGAGTTTAGACAACATGGGTAAGTTGTGACAGAGGCCATTAGAGAGTTGTTATCTAAGGTTAAAAATTTGGCCATTCATAATAAGATGTTGGAAACTCAAATTGCCCAACTTGCAGGCACTTCACATAGGCAACAGGGTAAGTTTCTTGGTCAGTCTGAAATAAATCCAGGTGATGAACACTGCATGGCTTTTAGTTTGAGAAGTGGTAAGAAATTAGAGAATCCCAAGGGTAAGGAGGAGAGTGACAATAATAAGGGGAATGGGGAAAAAGAGACTAAGACACAATCCTTAGAAGAGGAGGAAAATAATGAAAATGTGTCTAAGTATGTACCCCCTGAACCTTACCTACCCCCAATTCCCTTCCCTCAAAGATTGGCTAAGGCCAAGCTAGATAGGCAATTTGGGAAGTTCCTAGAAGTCCTAAAGAAACTGTACATTAATGTACCCTTCACTGAAGCGTTGAAACAAATGCCTACCTATGCTAAGTTTCTTAAGGAAATTTTGTCTAATAAGAGAAAGCTTGAGGAATATAAGACAGTAGCTTTAACTGAGGAGTGTAGTGCTTTAATTCAAAATAAATTGCCTCTTAAGTTAAAAGATCCCGGTAGCTTCTCTATTCCTTGTTTGATTAGTAACACTAGTTTTGATAAAACTTTGTGTGATTTGGGAGCTAATGTTGGTCTTATGCCCCTTTCTGTGTGCAAGAAATTAGAGGTGGGTGAGCTAAAACCCATAACTATTTCACTTCAGTTGGCGGATCGGTCTGTCAAGTACCCAGTAGGCATCTTGGAGGATGTTCCTACTAGAGTAGGCAAGTTTTTCATACCTGCTGATTTTGTTGTGCTTGAAATGGAAGAGGATTCCCAAATCCCCATTATTCTTGGTAGGCCTTTCTTAGCTACTGCAGGTGCTATAATTGCTGTCTACGAAGGGAAATTGACTTTGCGATTGAACAATGAGGAAGTAGTTTTTAATGTTTTCAATTCTGAAAAAAATCCTAATTCCTTTAATTCATGTAATCGCATAGATGCTACTGATATTGTGGACAGTGTTGTGGTTTCAGATATGCAGGAATCTGTGACTGATGATATGTTAGAGGAGACCTTGCCTAAGGCTGCTACCAAGTTCGAGAAGGCCAAACTCTACAAGAAAGGACCAAAGAAGCGGAATGACAAATGCGTCAAGAAGCGTGAATTTAAACCAGGGGATAAAGTTCTTGTTGATAACTTGTTTCTACGTTTCTGTCCTAGTAAGTTATGGTCAAAATGGTCAGGACCATATGAGATTGTTCAAGTTTTATCTTACGGTGTGCTTGAGGTGAGGACAGAAGGCCATAAGACATTCATGATAAATGGCCAGAGAGTGCAGCACTATGAAGAAGGAGTGGGGACTGAGTACCACTCCATTGACATCACGTGAGCATAGAACCAGCTCATAGTCAAGCTAATGACTATAACTTAGCGCTTCTTGGGAGGCAACCCAAAATTTTCTCTCTTTTTCTTTATTTTCTTATTTTTTATTGATTAACATTTTTCTATTTTTGTTTCATAGTTAGCTAATGTTGAGTCGGCTTAGGTACCTCCCTGAGTTCGGAGCCTTTGTAGGAGGATGTATATAGCTGTCGGCCGCCAAAAATATTTTTCTTCTATTTTTTTTTGACCAGATGTTCGAGTTCATGGCTACACGCCACTCTTTCCCACTCTATCGAAGGTATTTGAAAACTTTAGTGGAAAATGCATTGAAACCATAATACTTGTTTTATTAAGTAAGTGAAGGACTAAGGTCCACACAACGTGCTCCTATAACAATTGGATCAGATCAAACATAAAGTAAACTAGGAGACTAGGCCTTAGAAGATATTTAGCTATAGTACTTTCTGAGTTTATCTGCGTTCCAGAAATTCTTCACTGGTTTGCCTGTCAAAGTCTCCAGAGTATAAGGTCCTTTGCCGGTGTTGATCACGATATAGTAAGGGCCTTCCCAGTTAGGGGCTAGTTTCCCTTAGGAGGCATTCCTTCCGCCGATATCAGCCCTGCGGAGTACTAGGTCGTCTGGCTGAAATCTTCTAGGAATGACCTTCATGTTATACTGGGATGTGGTTTTCTGCTTGATTGCAGCATCGCGTATGTGAGCGATGTACCTTCTTTCTTCTAATAGATCTAAGTCTTCCCTGATCAGTTCGAGGTTGTTATCAGGTGAGAAGTTCTGGAGACGCCAGCTCGGTTCTCCTATCTCTACTGGGATCATTGCTTCACATCCATAGGTTAGCTTGAATGAAGTTTCACCTATTGTGGAGTAAGGAGTGGTTCGGTAGGCCCACAGGACGTGGTCCAACTACTCTGCCCAATTTCCTTTGGCTTCGTCTAGTCTTCTCTTTAACCCCTTGACGATAATACGATTTGTGGCTTCGGCTTGTCCGTTCGTTCAGAGGGTTTCCATGGCACTGCAATGATGTTTTATTTTCAACCCAGTGAGTAGTTCTTTGAATCCCTTGTCTTTGAACTGCATCCCATTATTTGTCATAATTGACTCCAGGACCCTGAATCTGGTAATAATGTGGCGGCAGGTGAATTTCTGAATTCGGTTTGAGGTGATGGTGACCAAGGGCTTTGCTTCAATCCATTTAGTAAATTAATCCACAACTACAACCAAAAACTTCAGCTGCTCGAGCGCTCGAGGGAATGAACCCAGGATATCCATACCCCATTGATAGAATGGTCAGGGTATGGATGTCGTGGACAGTTCTTTGGCAGGGCATGATAGTGGTCAGAATGTCATTGGCATTTGTCACATACTTGGACGTGCACAAGGGAGTCTACTTCCATTGTGGGCCAGTAGTAGCCTGCCCTGAGTGCCTTCAACGCTAGAGCCTTACCTCCTAAATGGTGTCCACAACTTCCTTCATGGACCTCGGCCAGGACATATTCACTTCTTTCGGCGTAATGCATTTGAGGAGGGGTAAAGAAAATCAACGCCGGTATAATCGTCAATCACAGATGGTATACCTGATCGTGGCTTTCTTTAACTTAGAAGCTTCCCTCGGGTCCTCAAGGAGGCTACCAGATTGTAAGTATTGCATCAGCGACGTGATCCAGGTATGCTCTTGCCCGTCGACCTAGAAAATAGCTATGTTGGCGACTGCGGGATACGAGAGGGTCTCCTGGATCACTGAACGGTTGTTGCCTGGATTCTTGGTGCTGGCCAACTTGGATAAGAGGTCGGCCTTAGAGTTTTGCTCCTAGGGTATATGCTCCACCTTTACTAGTTGAAAGTTCGTTAGGAATTCTTGTACCCTCGCTAGGTATTTCTGCAGGAGAGGCTTTTTGGCCTGATAATCACCTTGAATCTAGGAGGTCACGAGCTAGGAGTCATTACAAAGTTGAATCTTTGTGGCCCCCAAGTCTCTGGCCATTGCTAATCCGATGATGCATACTTCATATTCTTCCTGGTTGTTCGAGGTGGGGAATTTAAACCTAAGAGAGTTCTCAATAGTTACCCCCTCAGAATTCTCTAAGATTACCCCGGCATCACTTCCCTTCGGGTTTGAGGACCCATCAATGAACATGGTCCAGGATATCTCCTTAGCGTCTCCGGAGTCTGAAGTGAGTTTGGCCAGGAAGTTCGAGAGCGTATGTGCCTTGATGGCTACTCTTGGTTTGTAGACAATCCCGAACTCAGAAAGCTCAATGGACCAGACGATCATCCTCCCTGCTAAGTCTGGCTTGTGCAAAATATGTCAGATGAGCTATGATATCCTTACTGCCACTGGATGGCACTGGAAGTACTATCTTAGCCTTCTAGCTATGATGATGAGTGCGAATGCAACCTTTTCGATCTTTTGATATCGGAGTTCGGGGCCTTGCAACACCTTACTCACGAAATACATCGGTTATGACCTTCTAGTGTTTCTCTAATGAGTACTGAACTCACAACCTCCTTGTGGACGGACAGGTACACGTAAAGTGTTTCACCTGGATCTGGCCTTGTAAGAATATGAGGGGATGCCAGAATGCTTTTCAAAAATGTGAAAGTGTCTTCACATTCCTGCGTCCACTTGAATCCTATCCCATTTTTCAATAACTTGATGAGTGGGAGGGATTTGTGAGCGGCTTTGGCTAGGAATCGTGTATGAGTCGCGATCCGTCCAGTTAGCTGTTGTACTTCTTTCACGTTTTGGGGATTATGCATGTTAAGCTTTGCTTTGCATTTGTCGGGGTTTGCCTCAATGCCGCGGTGAGTCAGCATGAACCCCAAAAATTTACTAGCTTGGACCCCAAATGCGCATTTTTCTAGATTAAGTCTCATATCGTGCTTTGTTAGCTGCACAAATACTTCCTCGAGGTCTGAGGTATGCGACCCTGATGACAGGGTCTTGACTATCATATCGTCAATGTAGACCTTTAGCATTTTCCTCATCTGTTCCTCAAAGATCTTGTTCATCATTCTCTGGTAGATGGCTCCAGTATTTTTTAACCCGAAAGACATTACCTTGTAGCAATAACTCACCCTTTCGATGATTAAGGTTGTTTTATCTTGGTTTCTCGAGTATATTGGAAGTCGATTGTACCTGGAGTAAGCGTCCATGAAAGACAGTAGCTGAAAGTTGGAGGAGCTGTCAACTAGCTTGTCAACGTTTGGGATGGGTATGGGTCTTTAGAACATGCCTTGTTTTGGTCGATGTAGTCCACACTCATCCTCCATTTCCTATTAGACTTTTTCACCAGGACAACATTCGAGAGCCAAGTGGTATATGAGATCTCTCTGATGAAGCCGACATTTAGTAATTCCTTGACTTGCTCCTCAATAACCTGTTGCCTCTCAAGGCCAACTTTCCTTTTCTTCTGGGAGACCGATTTTGCATGTCGTTTAATAGATAAATAATGGCAGATGAAAGCGGGGTAGAGCCCAGGCATGTCAGCGGATGTCCAAGCGAAAAGATCCTTGTTTTTTCTGCAGGAGCTCTATTAACTGGATCTTCTCCTGCTCTTCAAGGTTTGCATCTATCTTGGTGATTTGGTTGGGCTTATCACCAAGCTGGAGCGGGATTAACTCTCCTTCAGGCTGGGGTCTTGTACCTCGGATTTCCTCACGTATATCCAACTCAGTCATCAGGATGTTGACTTGATCACAGGCCGAGCTGGATGTGTGTGCCTTTGTTTTCTTGGAAACCCTTCTGATCTTCAAGCTCTCGTTATAGTACTTGCGGGCTACAATTTGGTCGCCCTTGACCGTGACCACTTCATTATTCTTATTGAGGAATTTCATGGCCTGGTGGGCGGTGGAGACTACTGCAGCAATGCCATTCAGTGTAGGACGGCCCAAAATGATGTTGTAAGTCGAGGGATAGTCAACAACCAAAAATCTCACCTTGACAGTTTTGTACGTGCTGTCATTACCTAGGGTCAAGAAAGTCTCGCAATATCCTACCGAAGTAACCTTTTCTCCAGAGAACCTAGTCAGTTCACCCTCATACGATGTGAATGCAGACAAAGGGAACACCAGCCTTTCGAAGGCGTCCATGAACATGATATCCACCGAACTCCCCTGATCCACAAAGATGTGACAGACTTCGGCATTAGATATTATTGTGGATATGACCAGAGGATCGTTATGATCTCGAATAATATTGCCGTAGTCTTTGTCGGAGAAGGAAATGGACGGTGCATCCTTGTCTTCGACATGAGGTCTTCGCAAAGAACCAGATACACTTAAGACCGCTGTCGGAGTGCTTTTTTTCTAAGAATTGTTAGACAAACTGCCCCCTGCAAACCATCATGAGATAGTACTGATAAGCATGTCTTTCCTGTTACCCCCACCTTGAGTGTCCCGATCCTGATCTTGCCTATTTTCAAATTACGGTGTTGCGGGATTCAGGATCTTCTGACAGGACTCCGGGTTCTTCTTTGACGTTGGTTCGGACTGCGCAGAGGGCTACGACTTCGTCTCCGATCCCTGCATCCTCCGTTGTTCTCATTTCCTCAGAAACTGCTGATATACTTTTACAGCCGTCCCTCTTTGATTAGGGACTCGATAACATCCCGGAGCTGGTAACAATCTTCTGTCTCGTGGCCATAACTCTTATGCCACCTGTAATATTTCGAATGGTCCCTCTGGAATTGCTTCTTCATGGGTAGTGGCCTCTTGATATCCTGGAACTCGGTTTGAAGGACCTCCTTCATGATTGTCTCTCGAGGGGTATTCAAAGGAGTATACTCAGAATACTTGGGTCGATATTGTTCGCTCTTGGAGGAGTCGCGGGGTTGGTTAGAGTTCTGATTCTTTTTCTGGTGAACAGGTTCACCCTTTTCCAGACTCTCTTTAGCTCTGGTAATTTCCTCTAGCTCGATGTATTTATCCATCCGTAGGTGAAACTCATCTAGACTTGCTGACTTCTTTTTTGCCAACGACATGAAGAAGCCTGAGTCAGTTCGAATTCTATTTCTGGCGTAATGGAGGGCTATCCTATCATCCAGGTTTTCAATGCCCACATAGGTCTGGTTGAATCTTTTAACGTATTTGCGCAAGGATTCCGAATTTCCCTGATGAATTCCGAAAAAGGAGTCAATCGACTTTGGTCGCTCCTTTGCTGTGGTATAGTGTTATAAGAAACGTTGTTCGTAAGGTGACAAACTAACGGAGGGCATCCTTCTTCAAGAATAAAAGGAAGGCTCTGCATAGCAGTTCCAGTGTGAATCCGTAGAGCTGCATGGACTTGGTGTAAGCGTCCAAGTGCTCATGGGGATCTATCATCCCATCATAAGGCTCCAAATTACTCGGGGGCTTGAAGTTCCTCAGGACCTTGTATGCCATTAAAGCATCCGAGAACTATTGTTGACAGCCAGGGGCCGAGTTATTGTTTCCAACAACCTCGGCGCCAACGCGTTGGGCTGCTTGCTTGTTACGAACTACATCTTGCTCTCCGTTGTCATTATCTGCCCTCACAGATCTTTCAAAATCCTCTAACCGACGACGTTGTTCATCCAGCTGACATCGCTGACCTTTGATTAGCGTTGTTTGTTAGCGCAATAACTCTCGAAGGCCATTCATCGTCATCTCGGATTGGACATTATCTTCATAGTGAGACGCATGGTCTATGTCATTGTGGGAGGTCCCCAAGTGAGCATGCACAGGGATCCTTGCTTCATGATTTGTATTGTTGGCTCCACCTTGAGAAAAAATAAGCCTGTTTCAGACGAAGACCCTTCGAGATGAAGCGGGTCTTTCAGCAGAAGCTGAAGCCTCGTGCCTCTCATTGAGAGATCCATGACAACAGGCCTACTCCTTACGGCAGAGGTTTCAGTGGTGCGACTGAAAGAGGGTCGCGTTGTGCCGCTAGGCCCTGTACTTGGCCAGGGGCAGTGTGTGCAACGCTTCCTTTCCTGAGGTCCTGTCTTGTACTCACCATGGTTGACGTGGGAATGAAAGTTTATCAGATTCCCACAAATGGCGCCAATGTTCTGAAGTGGATTCAGAAGGTACCTGGGATAGGCACGTGTGTGGTTGTTTTCCTCCTTACGTAGCCGCTGCCGAGCGTATTGAACCAATGAGGTGGGTACCTGCAAAGGGACTCCAACGCTTAAGTCAGGCAATGCACAATTAGGGTTTATGCAATGAGATAACAGATACCTCTTTAAGTTAACTTGGCCTGATATATATATAGCGTAACTGGAATCCTCATGCAATCCGTATAGGATGCAGGTATTTTGGGATCGTGTCTTGACAGAGGTGTTAGCCCACGATCGTTGAGGCACGTCTCTGACGTGCCAGGACTGTCCTCTTAGTGGACAATCCTTGTTGCAGGCAGTTATAGGCCCCGCACTTGGAGTCATGATTAACAGTTATAAGAATCTGTGTGGATTTCGTTATCGTTACAATCCAATGTCATGGTTTGATGACATGAGGCCTTGGTCGGCATGTTAATAGTGAAATTCGGTAGTGCGCGTGTCAGGTCAATCCTTTCGAATGAGATCCTAAATTACGGTTCAAAACATTATCCTATACTTGGAAAATTTTTCTTGCCCCCCCTAAATTCGTCACTAGATAACATAACAACCAAAGCAATAGATGACTACATGTTCAATGTCTACTTGTCTTATCGAAAAAGGTGTATTTTTTAAATATATAATTTTAAATTTAATTTTTAGATTAATGTATACTAAAATAATATTATTAATTTTTTTTATTTAATTATCTAACCATATTTTAAAAGATTAATTACTCAAATATAATTGTAAATACTCTAAAAAAATGACCATACGGTGACACCAACTATGCAATTAATGAATGGAAGAGGAAGATGGGCACGTGCAGCTCCCTCTCGAAGCACGTGTCGTGTCTGGTCTTCTTTATTTATTTTAACTCTTTGTCAACAACGATCCATTCTTTTTTTTTTTTTTTTTGGTTAACTACGATCGATTCTTCCTCAGAATCAAATAAATAAATAAATTCGTTCCTCCTCCTATAAGGTTTTTTTAAAAATAAAAAAACAAAAAATAAAAACTAACTACTGCACATTTTACTTTTTTAATGATAAATTTAATAGTTTAGTGCATAGTGTGAATTATGAATACATAATTAAGATCAAAGAAATTTCTCACTCTCATTAGTTGCCGCCCAAAAAGAAAAAAAAGTCAACAAAGATGTTACCCACTTCCAGTTGGCAGCAAACAACATCAGTTAGCCAATCCCAATCACCATTAGTACCAATTTCTGTATTTTAATGGAATGAGATACCTTTATGTTTTGAAAGAACCACTCTGCTACAAAACAAGTAAAGCACAATTTGAGACATGAATTAGGACTTGCTAACGGCATTACAATAACTTAATCAGACTCTAGAATTCAGATCTCAGACCAACAAAAAATAGGTCGACAAGACATGATGTAAGTGAAACCTATATGACTTGAAAGTAGCTCCTTCCCACGGGAATGCTATAGGATTTTATTTTTTAAAAAAATAAGCTACAGATTTTTTTTTTCTGTAACAAACCAACCAAGAAAAGAAGAAAATGAATCTTTGTTCTTCTAGATTATCAGTAAAATTTAACATGCAAATTGTTCTTATATGTAATCTGAAATATCCGAAGTTGTTACAAATGTTTAGTTTGATAAATTTAAAGTCAGTCTCAGCATTTGATCTTCAAAACATAAAAATTTTAAGGGAAAAAAAAAACAAAAATGAAATTTACATAATCCACCTTGAAAATGAACATTGACGCTTGTTAAGATAATGTATTCCCCATTTTCTCTAACTTCATCATTTATAACCAAGAAATTAAATATGAAAATAGGAGAAAGTAGGAAATACATAATTACTCAACCAACAAACACAAAATAATCAACAAAATCAACCAACACAATCATGATTATAAGTAACCAACTAAACCTATATGAAATTGAAAATTACATGACAGTGCATCTTAGTGCTCTAATTTGTGTATTAATGCCTCAAATCCACTTATGTTTATTTTTCTAAGATGTGTTTAGATTTGATATTTTAAAATTTTAAAGAATTTGAAATACAAGGAATTTTAAGTACATCAACTAAATTTCTTTTATTTGTAAAATACTTTGTTTTTGGATAACTATTTTAAAATTGAGATTTTCATGGCAAAGATGAAAGCATCTAAGATTATCTTTTCTTTTTTTTCTCTCTCTCTAAACTCATTGTGCGTATAACAAGACTTTTTTTTTAAAAAAAATTAAAGATAGAGATTTCATTAATAAAATGAGGGGGTAAAACAACTCAAAAACAATATAAAAGAAGGGTACCGTAACAATATTTTCCACAAAGACGGAAAGATAATAACATCAAGATCTAGATTATCCTAAGAGACTGGATAATTTACTATGCACATATACAATTTAGCTTAATTTCAAAGGTAGATAACACGAGGTTACTAGTAAAGACTAAATTTTTAACAATTCATTGCAATATGACAGAATAGTAGAACCCATCTCACCATTGCTTGTGTGTTTTTCTTCACCTTTATCATCATCATCATCATTATCTATGGAGGCGTCCACCGAGTACTCTACAATAGCAATCGATGCCATGTGCGACAATAGACTAGACAGGGGAGTGAGCATGATCTATCAATTATTTCTATATCTTGAGTGTCTTATATTTGATCTAATTGGACTTCATGTGTGTTTAATTATTAACTTTTAGCTAAGTTTCTGGATATGAAGTTTAATCGGATTTTTATTGTGAAACTATGCTTAAGTATGTTTATAAGCACTCATAATTATATTGTGTTTTTTAGGAGATCAATATCACCCCTAGAAGCAAAGGAAGAAGAGCATTTATGAAGATTCAAGGTTACATTTGAAGAAAGTGGTCAACACGGCTCGTGTTAAATGACACGGGTCAAGCCGTGTACTCCTTTGACTATTTGAAGACTAGGCCAAATACTATTTTTGGATTAACACGGCCCGTGTCAAATGACACGGGGTAGGCCGTGTCTTCCTCTGACTTGCAAAACATTTGAATTTGTGTTACCAGAACCTAACACGGGGTAGGCCGTGTCAAATGACACGACCCGTGTCATCGCATCAGAACATTAGATACGAATTCTAATGATGTGTTAGGTATCCAAAAATATAAATAGGGTTGCCTAGGATCCTAAAAAGGGAGTCTGGACTGGGAAACTGCCAAGAGGCTGAGGAGAAGACCAAGAACAAGGGAGAAGGAGATTGAATCGAAGATTGGAGTCTCGGGTTCAAGCAATTGGAGATCAATCATCCCCAACCTTTGGAAACTAGTTTGATCTTTAGTTTTCTTCTGCACTTCTATTCTTGACAATGTTGTTCTTCTATTATTCTTTTGGTTTTGAATTTGCCATGTGTGGCTAGTTTTCTTATATAGTTAAGGGAAGATGAAACCCTAGTTTTGATTATGTGATTCTTGCATATTTCTTTATATCAATACAATTGTGTTTTTATTCATATGTTTCTGTTCTTAATTTGGTATAAAGGTTTTTATACTCTTTGCCAATTTCGAAAGTGGTAAAACTAGGATTGCTATGCACGGTTGCGGTGGTAAGACTAGTGAGACATATGATCTAAGTAATTTAATCCCGGTGTGAGATTGGATCTTAGTGTGATTGGTTTTCTAAATCTTAATGCAATCAATAAGTAGGTGTAAGAGCGGTTGCTTTACAAATAACTATTGATTAGGGATTGATTTGAGCGGTTGCTGAATTAACCAAAACGTAAGGAAAACAGAGAATTAATCTCACAATCACATAAAAGCATAATTGATCATGTTGGTATAAAGGATATGTGGGCTAGCATAATCATATAAATCTAGTGGTGGATTCCATCTCTTAACCATTGTCTTTTAATTGATTTTTTAGATTATATTTACTATTTTTGTTTTAGATTCAATTTCTGTTTTTAATTTTAACAAACAAAACCTCCATTTTATTGTTTACTGTTTTTGAGTGTTTAAATTAGGATTCAACTTATAGTGTTAATTGAATTAGTTCTCTGTGGATCGACCATTGCTAACTACAAATGGTTGCAAGGTTTTTATTTTTTGTGGAACTTGGCAACTGATTTTTATTCTAAATTTTAATCATAATCCACACCACACCAAATTTTGGCGCCGTTGCCGGGGAACTAATTATCCAATTGCGTTATTAATTTGTTTCCTATTTTTGTTTTATTTTTAAATTTTAATTTATTGTTTCTAAGTGTCTTGTAGGTGCTAATGTCCTTCAATCATTGGTGACGCACCTAATAGATATGGGGAAAGCACCAATACATGCTTGTGAGATTTGCTTATTACCCGGACATATCACTGATATGTGTCTAACTTTCCTAGTGGACACAAATGTAGAGGAAAAAGAAGTATGAGGATATTATGAACCTTCCAACAACTACAACTCCTCCTCCAACACATATAATCTGGGGTGGTGGGATCATCCTAACTTGAGCTATGGAATACAGCCCCAAAATCAACCTCCAACTTATGGACATCTAGGATTTCAGCAGAGGCAAACACCTTTTCCCCTAAGACCACAGCAAGCTCAAGCACCAAGGCAACCTGAACCTTCAATGGAGGAGCTAATGAGGCAAATGGCCACTAACAACATTCAGTTTCAAGAAGAAACAAAGGCCTCAGTTAACAACCTGCAAAACATAATAGGGCAGTTAACCATAGAATTAAGCAAGGTGCAAAGCTTATTTTCTGAAGAACTTCCCTCACCATCAGAAGTGAATGTGGAGGAAAATGCTAGTGATATCACATCGCGAAGTGATAAGTTATTAGGTGAACCTACTTCTCCTCCATAAGCCACTGAAGAGAAAGAACAAGTGACTAAAAAAGTAAATGAGGAAGGGCAAAACTTTAAGGCCCCCAAGGTAAGTATTCTTGAACCCTTTCCTATTGTAGTGGAGGAAAGTTATGATGAGTTGTGTGATGAATTTCCTGATTTTATTGGTTTCAATAATTCTATTCATTGCCACTCATGTATTGATTGTTACGGTGATATGAAATGTGCTATTTGTACTGAGATTTTTGCATACTTAAAAGTTAATGATTCTGTTTACGCAGTAGCTAAGAGTTTTGAAGGATCCATCAACAATGTTCTTGACGCAATTGCAGAATCTAAGACCCAAAGGGAGGTGGAATTGCAGGCCACTGAAGAATTTTCAAAGGGGGGAGAAGAGCACAGGATGACAGTCACAACTGTGGATTTTGTTTTTGGACCTTGGTCCAACATAAACAATGATGCAAATAAAGTTGATAAAGTACACATATTGCATTCCAGTGGTGACGCCAAGGGAATTAGGGAGGGTCAATGGGACCCCGGTGGAAGCTCTCATGCAACTTCAAGCATAAGTTGGTCATTACATTTCAAGCAATGGGACCCTAGTGGAAGTCTCCTCATTTGATAAGGATGTTTCTTCTCTCTTTCTTTTATTTTACTTGTCTTGGATTAATTGATGATTATTTGTTTTTGAGCTATACATTGAGGACAATGTAGAATTTAAGTGTGGGGGAGGAGTTTACATTCTATTTTCTGTTTTAATTTTTATTTGATTCTGTTTTTGAAAAAAAAGTGTGTTTTTGATTAATTTCCAATTATGTTTTGAGATTTGTGAAGTTTGAGTTTGAAGCAAGTGAAATTCAGGGTTATGATTTACAAATTTCTTCTGTCTTGAATTTGACATGCTTAGTTTTGGATGTTTGATTGGTGGATTGAAATTGATAGATATATACCTTGTGAGATTTTGAGCCTATTGATGGATGAATTTAGCATTTATATCATTCTCCTTTTTCTTGTGTGATTTTCACTCATGTAATTTAATCACCCTAGAACTTGCTTTGATTCTTTTTGAGGCTACATTTTCACTTGCATGCATGAACATGATTGAGACTTTCTTTCTTGATTAACTACTTTGGCCAAATAGCCAACCTTGCATCATTTTCCTTTGATTAACCCCTTTGAGCCTATTTGCCTATTCTTTATCTTAGCTCATTATATACCTTGTATGAAAAATCATGATTTTACCTTACCTTAGAGAATGAGAGAATATTGGTTCATTTTCATTGGAGGAGCTCTTTTGCTTGTGGATAATGCATAGTACAAGTGGGGAGGTTGTATCCTTGATATGTAAAATGCAAAGTGTTGTTGAAAAAAAAATGCAAAGAAGAAGAATAAATACAAGAAAGGTTGTAAAAGAAAAGAAAGAAAAAGGAAGGGAACATGTGAAGAGAATGTGCATTATATGGAATTGGGAGAAAATTTCATGCTTATTATTTGTCATTTGAGTTCCTCCCTAATGTTCTTTTATTCTCTTGGGTACTTATCTTGCTATATCCATACTATTTCTTTCCCCTTACCTTGTGACGAGCGCCGAACTCAGTCAAAATTATAACCGAAGTTATTACCTAAGCTTGTAGCACAGTGACAACACCGGATCGTCTCCTCAAGGATCGTAAATGCAATTTGATCAAATCAAGTGAAAGTTAGCAAAAAGGGGGGTTTGACAGTTTAAGATCGCACTTAACAAAATTAAAGGAAGAAATAACAATTAAAGAGTAGCCAATTTAGAAACCTATCCAAGATTGGGTGGATTCAATCATAGACCCTTCATAAAATACTTGAAGCGCAATTGAATTGTTAATTTGGATCTAACCGAGATCTCTGCATCAAATCCAGAATTCATACTAGACGATCGTCTAGAATTCAATTAACAAGTGATAAACACAAATCCGCAATCGCACCATTCATGAAAATCTATGTTAATTTCAAGTACCGAATTCAATTAACTTAGGCACAAATCAGTAACCTAACCTCTTCAATTCTGTGATTAATTTAGATCAATCAATTCTAAGTTTCATCACAAATCTCAATCTTCATTTATGTGATTAGTTTAGATCAATTAGTTCTAAGTTTCATCACAAATCTCAATCTTAAACCAAGATCAATCAGATCAACATAAATAGAATCACCATTCATGCATTCAAGATCAAGAAGAAGAAAAAGAAGAAGAAAGAGGAATTCAATTACAAATCAAATACAATGCATAACCAAGGTCTCAAGAATCCAAACCACAATCTCTTCAAGAGTTCTAAATTGACCCAAAGTAGCTTAGCCCTCCATTACCATGAAGGGGAGCATCAAAATATACAAAACTATGAGAAACTATGAAGAAGCAAGAAGAAACTTAGAGAGAAATGAAGGAGAATTACATTTGTTCATGATAAATGGTGCCTTTTATAGAAGTCTAAGGTAACAAAATGACAAAGAGAAGTGGGTGGATGAGTGGATGAGTGAGTGGAGTGTTTGAGTGGATGGATTAGTGAGTTGGTTTAGTGGATTGGTTTAGTGGATGAGTGAGTGGAATGGTTGAGTGGTTGAATTAGTGAAAAATGCCAAAGGACTTTTGGTGAGTGGGAAATTATGGACATGAATGGGTGAGTAGATGGATTAGTGGATGGATTAGTGGATGAGTGGGTGGAGTGGTTAAGTGGTTGGATTAGTGTATGAGTGGGTGAGTTAGTGGATGAGTGGATGAGTGGATTAGTGGATGAGTGGATTAGTGGATGGATGAGTGGATTAGTGGATGGATGAGTGGGTGGTTGAGGACAAAAATTTCGTATCTGACTTGGAAGCGAAAAACGACCCACTATACTTCAGAACCACGAAAAGTGTTCTTCATGAAAGTTGTAGATCCTTGTCTTGGCTATAAAATGGATAGCTGGTTCGTCCAATTTGGCTTCCTTAAGCCTAAGATATGTCCCAAATACCGTAGGTTGCTCAAACCCAACTTCAGCTCCTCTGTTCCGACTTGCAAGCTCAAAATGACCTACTAGACTTCTTTTTCTCAAAATGTGTTCTTCATGAAAGTTGTTTATTTGGATCTTGAATATTCACTGTCCAAATTTCAGCCCATATCCATTATTACATCTTGAGATATGATTTTATGAGTGCACACTGTTCGAATTCTACTGACAGAACCCGTATTCTGACTTCCATGTAAACTTAGGTCCCTTAGACATCTGAATCGGACTTCGAGCTCTTCATCAAAGTTGTAGAGCTTCCTCTTAGCTTTCCTACAAGGTAAAATTCATGTTCATCAGATATTAGGAACTCAAGTTATGGCCAAAATATAGAAACAGTGTCAAATCTCAATAATGCTGAAAATATTCAATTAGGACCAATTTGAGCTCAAACTCACAAAATCATACCAAACTCAATCAATTAAGAATATGGAGAGTGTAAATGACTAAACATAAGGGTTTCTTAATGAATAAAGTATGTGATTATCAAATTCCCCCACACTTAGCTTTTTGCACTCCTGGGCAAGACTCAAAAACAAGGACATAAGAGATTAACAAAAATTTAAATTCCAACGACATTCAAGAACCCAAAATTTTACAATCAAGAAGAACAACCAAAGGTTCAAGGGATCAAAACATTCATGAGTTAACAATTCTCCACATCTCAAACCAACAAGCAAGGTATCTTCAACATGAATCGAGAATGATAGATCTTCACAAGATCCCCTCTCAATCTCTCTAGTGTTTAAAAGGTAGGTATTTTACTCAATTCAACCCATGAAAATTGCACTACCATAAGCTTGCTTATCTTCTACTTCTCCACTGCTCAAAACACATGCACACACAAATCATGAGGACTTTATTCAAGGTTGTAGTGAGGTCAAGGTAACAGGAGAGGATAAAATGGATATGAGAAGATAAATACCAAAGAGAATAAAAGCAAATGAGAGCTGAGTTCAAATAACAAGCATAAAAGTTCATCCAAACTCTAGTGTATATCCCTTTACATATTCATTTCCCAATCCTTTTCTTTTTTTAAACACTTGGTTTTTTTTTTTTTTTTTTTTTTTTTTTTTTTTTTTTTTTTTTTTTTGGGCACTCTTTTCTTTTTCAACAACCATTTTGTACACACACCCCCACACTTGTTCAAAAACTCATCCATTAACTAAGCTAATGTTCTTTTATTCCCTAAGGTAAAGTAAGAACACAATTTCTCATTTAAGGCACATAATGAGCTAGAAACAAGGAATGGTCAAATAAGCTCAAAGGGGTTAAGCAAAGGAAAATATACAAGGTTGGCAGGAATCAGAGAATTTTCAAGAATTCAAAAGAGTGCTTGATATCATATTGAAAACAAGGTTGGCTATTTGGTTAAACTAGCTAATTAAGAAAGAGGGCCTCAATCATGTTCATGCATGCAAGTGAAATGTAGCCTCAAAAAGAATCAAAGCAAGTTCTAGAGTGGTCATTAACATGAGTGAAAATCACACACGAAAGAAGAGAATGGCATAAATGTTAAATCCATCCATTAGGCTCAAAATCTCACAAGGTATGCATCCACCAAACTCAATTCATCAATTCAAGCATCCATCACCAAGCATATCAGTTCAAGAAGGGAGAAAAGTTATTCAATCATGCAATGAACCCTCTTTTTTTGTTTTGATTTTTTTGTTTTGATTTTTTTTAACAAACCAAAAGAAAAGAAACATGCTAAAATCTCTCCCCCACACTTAATATAACATTGCCCTCAATGTGAAAGAGAGATATAGAAAAGAGCAACACAACCTGATAAGAAGTGAATCAACGCCAAGCAGAAAAGACACACTGTTAGTTCCGCATCAGACCCTGAGAAGAAATCAAACAATAAAACTTAAGTACTGCCACAATTTAATACTAATTAATTACTACCTAAAAAACTCCTTACTCTGCCACCAATTAAGATGCGTCTCAAGAGTAAAATTACTCCTTACTCTGCCATCACTAATTGGTTTAATAAGTCCATGACAATCATATCATACTTTCCAAACAAAACAACAAATTTTTTTAATAAAATCAAACCCATTAAAGAAAAAGTGTTAGATCCGGCTTTTTTTCTTGTTACTTCCTTCGCCGCTTCTCGTTGACCAATCTATTCGAGCTAATACCTTATCGTGTACATACTCAAAAGCTTCTAATTTATCAATGAGCTCATCAATAGTGGAGGCAGAGATAAGAAGTTGTCTTCCGAAGGAGTGATAAATTTCTCCACGACTTTGTCAAGAAAAAATAACAAAAGATCAAAGAAATTATTAACATTCAACAAACCAATGGGTCTATGGTGGATGTTTAGTTCTACCAAGAGACGATTTGAAAAATTTCTTCCAAAGTACCAAAACCACCTGGTAAGGCAATGAATGCATCGAGTTTTCAAGCATTATCTTCATTCGTTCATGCATTGATGATACCTTAAGTTCCTCCCCAATTGTCTTTCCATTGATGTTCTCATGAGCTAAAGGTTCGGAATGACACCTAAAACCGACTGTCTCTTACATATGCAAAGCAAGTGATATAGCCCCATTAACCCACGACAACCTCCCCATATACAAGATGAATATTCCTCGCAGCAAGTGATCGACCAAGAGTGCTAGCTGCGTTTACAAATTCTAATCCCTTCCCATAACTCGACCCACAAAAAACACAAACATTTTTGAGGTTACGAATAGAAGGTCTCATTCTATACTTTTCCTCCCTTTGAGTGTTTCTTAGTTGAAGGAAAATGGAGAAAATGAAGTGTTTAAATAGGAAAAAGAATGGAAAAGGGAATAATTGCACCTATGAGGGTAGGTTGGCTATTGTCGAAAAATGTTGAAATTAAGAAACACAGAATCTTTTTTTTTTGTTTTTTTTTTTCCTTTTTTTGTTTTTTGTTGTTTTTTTTGTTTTTTGTTTTTTTTTTTTTTTTTTTTATTTTTTGTTTTTGTTTTGTTTTGTTTTGTTTTTTTTCAAGAAAACCATCAAGGTAAAGAAGTCTAGAAACTCCTGAAGGACCCTGCTCAAAGGATCGTCTGTACAAAAATCAAAATACAATAAAATAATACAAAGATAAAAGAAATAGAAAATGATGACATACCTGTATGTATAGTTTCCATGGCGTATCTTGATACTGCGTGTCATGAGTGCAGTAGACATCACGTCCTTCTTTTTTTTTTTTGTGAAATTGTTAGAAAAACTTGATAAAAGATGAGTGTATACTTACTTAAGATTGGGATGGAGGTAGTCTGCTCTTTTGGCTTTGTACCAAAGCATTGTTGACCAGTATTCGATCCATTCAAGACCAACGTAACATATGGCTCCCAAAAGGGACAAGTGGCCATAATACGACCGGGTCCTCACATGTGGAATACAATCTACCTTCTTTGTTTTTCAATTAAGAAGGCTTGGATCGGGATGCATGCATTTCCCCATTCACGGTGTGTGTTACCAAAGCCAACCCTAAGAAGTATACATTTTTTTTTTTTGTTTTTGTTTTTGTTTTTGTTTTTTTTTTTTTTTTTGTTTTTTGTTTTTTTTTTTTTTTTTGAGAGATGACATGAAGAAGAAGAAGAAGATGATATGTACAGATTGTTTGTGGATATGACTCACATCTCCGCCTCTCTCGGTTTAACGTCCAAGAATGACTTAAACGTCTTCTATGAGTCGAGGATAAGCTTCCCATCCAATTTTCTTAAAATTGGCAAACAGGGTCTTTTAGAGTCGATTCCCAAGATCAGCGTTGTTCTTCATCCTTGAAGAGATTCCACAATTTAAGAATTTCACGATGCACCAATCCACAAGAATGCGTCTCAAGAGTCAATAAGATATCATCTAATGACTCCTTACTCATCCATTCTTAATGAAGAAAATTTTATCTTCTCTATTTGCGGAAACCATCCCCTTAGTACGACATCGCTTGTTACGCCCATCGTCCACATTTGTGACAGACTTGTAACCTTTTTGCTCTTCTCCTTTTAGAATATGAACTTCTTCCAAGACCTAGGCATATACGAGTCAAATGAAATTGAGGACTCACCACTAATCGGACCTTTGCTTCAATTATCCAACGTACATCTTCTCATGCATACCTTTGTGCATTAACATTCTCAATCTTTCACATCGAACTTTGTAGATTTTTCTCTCGAGTATTTTGAGGAAGAGAAGGAAAATGTTTTCTCGGGTTTGAAAGAATGACATCCATTTTGAAGGAGAAGAAGAGTTCGCTTATTTTGGGAAACTGAAAAAAAACCGACTTGAGAGTCACTGAGTACCGTATCCGCCACTTAACCGGCAACACAAAGAACTCAAGAACTTGGTTTTCCAGGAATGGTTGAGTCTTTGTCCATTAACTTTAAGTGCATTACCATTCCTAGGATCCTCAATATCTACGGCCCTAGAGGATACACATGTTTGACAACAAAAGAACCGCGCCACCTGGATCTCAATTTTTCAAGGAGTAGGTGCAGATGATAATCTCAAAGCAGAACCTTTTTGACCAATTTCTACAACTTTTGCAAAAGGTGTAACAGACCTTGAATAAAGTGGGCCAATAAAATCCATACTGCAAGATTTTCGCAGTTGTTGTCGTTGAAGAAAAAGTGACCTTCACTTACTTCTGAGTGACAAAATTTAATGGCACTACCTACCTCATTGTCGGACACACAGCTGTTTTTTTTTTCTTTTTTTTTTCTTTTTATTTTTTTCATTCATAATGCGGATGGAGAAGGTTCATCACCTCCACTTCTGCATTCTTTGGAAGTTCATGATACTGTTTGAGGCGGTGTCCATTTACGATGAAAGCTTTGACAAAGGACCTCACTTTTAATCTGAACAAAGACTGGAAGGAAAAACCTTAGTAACAATAAATGGTCCATCCCATCTAGACCTTAATTTGCCAGGCATTAGTCGGAGGCGGGAGTTATAGAGGAGAACTTTTTGACCAATCTCAAATGTTTTCCTCAGAATCAACTTATCATGGAAGACTTTGGTCTTCTCCTTATAGAGTTTGGAACTTTCATAAGTCTCCAAGCGGATCTCCTCCAATTGCTGCAGTTGCAGCTTCCTCTCCATACCTGCTTGATCTAGGTCCAAGTTGCACCTTTTCACTGCCCAGAATGCATGATGCTCAATTTCCACCGGCAGTGGCAGGCTTTCCAAAAACAATCCGATATGGAGACATCCCGATTGGTGTCTTATAAGCGATCGTGGTAAGCCCATAAAGCATCCTCAAGCCTCTTGCTCCAAATTTTCTGTTAGGTTGAACTGCCTTCCTGGAGTATCTGTTTGATCTCCCTGTTAGAAATCTCGGCTTGGCCATTAGTTTGGGGATGGTAAAGTGTAGAAACTCAGGTAAGACCCCATACTTTTTCATCAAAGCCTCCATGCTTCGATTACAAAAATGTGAACCCCGATCACCGATGATGGCCTTCTAACTCCAAACTGCAGAAAATCAGATCTAACAAAATCCACAACAACTTTGGAATCATCGGTCCGAGTAGCTTTCGCCTCCATCCACTTGGATACATAATCAACGGTAGCAAAATGTAAACAAAACCAAAAGAAACAGAAAGGGTCCCATAAAATCAATACCCCATACATCAAAAATCTCACATAACAATAAGGATTTCTAGGGCATCTCATTCCTTCGAGAAGTGTTTCCTGTTTTTTGGCATTGATCACAAGATTTACAAAACACATATGCATCATGAAATAGAGTGGGCCAATATAATCCAGATTCCAAAACTTTCCTAGCAAATTTTGGGGACCAAAATGACCGCCACATGCAAGTGTATGACAAAAGCTAAGAATAGAATGGAATTCATTATCGTGCACATCTCCTAATGACTTGGTCACTACAAAATTTTCACAGATAAAGGTCATCCCACACATAATATTTTGACTCACTTTTCAATTTATCAATTTGAGCCCTAATAAAATGTGCAGGGAAAACACCAGCAACTAAGAAATTTATCAAATCAGCAAACCAATGAGTGTTACCTTGCAGCTTGAAAAGCTGCTCATCAGGGAAGACATCATGGATAGGAAAAGTATCTGCCTCCTTTTCAATTCGGCTTAGGTGATCACCACTAAATTCTCTCGCTCCACTTTTATCACGGATTTCAATATCGAACTCTTGGAGGAGCAAAATCCACCTAATCAACCTAGGCTTTGCATCAAGCTTCTTCAGAGAAACTTCAGAGTCAGTATGATCTCGAAAACACAACCACTCTAGAACCAAGCAAATATGATCGAAATTTGTCTAAAGCAAAACAATTGCTAAAAGTTCCTTTTCGGTGGTGGTGTAGTTGACTTGTTGCAGGATCTAAAGTTCTTGAAGCATAGGAGATGACATGAGATATTTTGCCGACCCTTTTTGTGCAAGAACACTCCCAAAGCATAATTAGAGGCATCACACATGAGCTCAAATGGGAGTGTCCAATCTGGTGGTTGGATGATAGGTGTACTTGGTCAATGCTTGCTTCAAGTGATTGAAGGCATCCTTGCATTTCTGGTCAAAATGGAACTCCACTTCTTTTTGTAGCAAGTTGGATAGTGGAAGAGCAATTTTGCTTTGAAATCCTTTATGAACCGCCTATAGAAACCTGCATGACCAAGGAAAGAACGAACCTCCCGCACGCACGTGGGGGTAAGATAAGCATGAAATAACATTTATTTTTGCAGGATCTACCTCGATACCCTTGCTAGATATTACATGTTCTAAAACTATACCTTGTTCTACCATGAAATGTCATTTCTCAAAATTCGAACAAGGTTAGTTTCAATGCATCTATGTAAAACCCGAGTCAAACTATCCAGGCATGCATCAAAGGAAGAACCATAGACAAGAAAATCATCCATAAATACATCCATGCAATTCTCTAAAAAGTCGAAAAGATACTTACCATACACCTTTGAAAGGTGTCCGAGCATTGCACGCACCAAAGGGCATCCTCCTCGTATGCAAATGTGCCAAATGGACAAGTGAAAGTAGTCTTCTCTTGGTCTTCTGGGCTATATGAATCTGAAAATAACCCGAATATCCATCCGTAGAAAACAATAATGCGACTTGCCGCCTAGCCTCTCCAACATCCGATCAATGAAAGGTAGCGAAAAATGATCTTTTACTCGGTAGCCTGTTAAGCCGCCTATAATCAATGCAAACCCGCTAATTGTTCTGAACTCTTGTGGGTAGAAGTTCATTATTCTCATTCTCAACTACTTTGTGACCCCGATTTCTTGGGAACAACCTGCACGGGCTCACCCATTTACTTGTCTCGATATGGGATAAATAATGCCAACTTGAAGTAGCTTGGTCACTTCCTTCTTCACCACATCTAGAATCAAGGGGTTCAGTCTCCTTTGGGGTTGCCTTACTGGTTTCGTATCCTCTTCCAATACAATCCTATGCATGCATGTGGAGGGACTAATACCAGGAATATCTGCAAGTGTCCATCCGATGGCTTGCTTATTCTGCCTCAAAACCCGCAAAGAATTTTTCTTCTTGTTCAAAGGTTGCGATTCTTAGCAACAATCATCGGCAGCTTTTCTCACCATCTCCTAAATATGCATATTTAAGATGGTCCAGCAAAGTCTTCAACTCTAAGGATGGGGTTTGTACAATGGAAGGCAAAGAAGCTATTTGAAACAACTAATTCAAGAACATTAAATTCAAGACAATTCGACTTCTATTTTCACATGTGGTATCATTTAAGTCAAGAAGCTTGCATCATCACTCATACCAAAGATAAATCTCAAAGACATGCAAAGACATGGCTCAACATCACAAGCAACACATGTATCACAAGAAACAGAATCTAAAGTCAACAATATTAGGGAATTCAAAGATATAAATCAAAGATAAACATCATCAACCAAAGATCTCAATCACATCAATATGAAAAACAGAATGCTCCTCTGGGGATGTCTCATGGCATCAAAAATGTTAAACTGTACCAAATCATCGCCAAACTCCATAGAAAGGGTGTCAAAGATACATATCTATCTTGGTCTTGGCGGTCTTGAGGAACGGTCTCCGCCTAGAATTAATGGAGCATGGTTTGCTAAAGACTCATCTTCCATGTCCAAGACATAGAAGTCCGCTGAAAAAATTAGCTCATTCACCCGAACTAACACATCTTCTAGTACTCCTGCAGATAGCAAAAACAAGTCCTATTTGCTAATTGAATCACTATACCAGTAGGGTTGCAAAGTGCCAATGTTCAAGGACTGATAAATTGACATAGGCATGACATTAATCGAAGCACCCAAATCTAGCATTGCATGTTCAAATTTAGAGTTACCTATCGTGCAAGGAATTGTGTGAAAGTTCCAGGATCTTTGCATTTTTGTGGCATGCTTGGTAGAATCATTGCAGAAACATTTCACGCCCATGCTTATTTTCTTAGTACCCTTAAGTCTTCTCTTGTGAGTACACAACTCTTTGAGGAATTTGGCATACTTGGGAATCTCGCTTGATTGCATCAAGGAGGGAATATTGATTTCCACCTTCCCGAATGTGTCCATGACTTCTCTTTCTATTTCTTTTTAGTTTGCGCAGTATGCTTGGGAATTGTGTGACTCTGTTTGGAAAAGGTAGTGGAATGGCCGATTTGAATTCTCTGCACATTTCTTCTGTGTCACAGATTTTTGGATTGAGTTATCCACTTTCTTCTGTTTCTGGTCACCTTCTGGTTGCTGCACTTGTAGTTTAGGTTGTGGTGGAGTAGGACCGTCAACTTCTTTGCCACTTCTCAAGTTAATGGCACTTACATTGCCTCTTGGGTTGTTGACTGTTTGTGAAGGCAATTGGTTCGACCCTTGACTTTTCAGCTCACTCAGAGTGGTTGCCATCTGCCCAATTTGAGTTTGTAAATTCTGGATGGTGGCATTGACATTCTACTGAAACTGTTTCATTAAGTCTTCGAAAGGTGGCTCAGCTGGAGTGGCTGCTGGAACAGGTAGTTGGAGGGGCTGCTGCATGGGTGGCGGAGCAGGTTGTGCTTGCCTAAATGCAGGTGGTTGGTACTTGTTGCTAGGGCCTCGTAGCTTGGTATCTAAACTGTGGTTGTTGCTGTTGGTAGGGCCGTTGTTGTTGTTGACCGAAATTTTCATATCTCGAGGTTGGGATGGTCCCTCCACCAGGGGTTATAGGTATTAGAAAATGGATCATATCCGGGCCGCTTTTTGTGATTGCGATATTGGGGTCTACCGGAAAAATACCACCGCCGCAATGCATTGTTCGGAAAAATAGAACCACCATCCCAAGTGTAGGGCATGCATCGAGGATGAGATGAACAAGGGCAAATGCCACACACAGTTGCGACCACTTATCCGCATTGGTGCTTGTTGTCCCATCTTTACCGCCTCACCAAAGAAGTCAATTCATCAAGTCTCGTATTCCATTCTCTGTTGGTCTACATGAGACGATTGAATTTCATTGACTCCTCTGGTTGAGGTAATAATTCGTGTGCCAAATTGTTGGGTGTTGGCGCCATGTTTGCTATCAAATCTCTCGCCGCTGCAGGGTCTTGTCTACTAAGGCTCCTCCGAGGCAACATCCACCATGCTTCTCATTTGGCAAAAGCCTTCATAGAAATATTGAATTAAGAGTTGATCGGTGATTTGGTGGTGGGGACAAATCGAGCACGCCTTCTTGAATCTTTCCCAATATTCATGCAAGGTCTCTCCTGTCATTTGTCTTATGCCACATATATCTTTTCTAATGGCAAAGAAATACTCTGAGGCAGGGAAAAATTTCTCTAAGAACAATCGCTTCATGTCGGTCTAACTTGTTACCGAACCCGGTGAAAGATAAAATAACCAATCCTTGGTCAGTATCGGTAAGTGAGAAAAGGAAATGCCCTCGGCTTGATGTGCTCTTTCTCGAGATCCCATGTGGTTTCATGGTTGAACAAACCACATGGAACTCCTTTAGATGCTTATGGGGATCCTCACCGCAAAACCGTGAAACTTGGGCAACAAATGTATCAATCCGATTTTAACTCAAAATCAGCATCAAGATCTGGGTATTGAATACACAAAGACTGGTTAGTTATATCAGGAGCAGCAAGTTCCTTAAGAGTTCTATTTTGCATGTTATCAGCCATAGTTTCAGAATTATTCCAGATCTCAAGTTCGCTCTCAATATTAAGATCAAATTCAGAAGCAATTCTTGCACTTAGCCTACGAGCTCTAATCAACTTATGCAAGGTTCTATCAATCTCACGATCAAAGTCAACCAAGTTATCAGGCTCAGACCTAGTCATGCATTACACAAAAATAAATAAATAAACAAAATACACTAGACAATGGTTAAAAATGTTAGAAAAATTAATAAAAAGCAAAAGTTAGTAAAAACACTTCAAATGAAAAAATTACACTTACTAATCCCCTATATCGGTGCCAAAATTTTGACGAGTACCGAACTCAAATCAAAATTATAACCGAAGTTATTACCTAAGCTTGTAGCACGGTGACAACACCGGATCGTCTCCTCAAGGATCGTAAATGCAATTTGATCAAATCAAGTGAAAGTTAGCAAAAAGGGGGGTTTGACAGTTTAAGATCGCACTTAACAAAATTAAAGGAAGAAATAACAATTAAAAAGTAGTCAATTTAGAAACCTATCCAAGATTGGGTGGAGTCAATCATAGACCCTTCATAAAATACTTGAAGCGCAATTGAATTGTTAATTTGGATCTAACCGAGATCTCTGCATCAAGTCCAGAATTCATACTAGACGATCGTCTAGAATTCAATTAACAAGTGATAAACACAAATCCGTAATCGCACCATTCATGAAAATCTATGTTAATTTCAAGTACCGAATTCAATTAACTTAGGCACAAATCAGTAACCTAACCTCTTCAATTCTGTGATTAATTTAGATCAATCAGTTCTAAGTTTCATCACAAATCTCAATCTTCATTTATGTGATTAGTTTAGATCAATTAGTTCTAAGTTTTATCACAAATCTCAATCTTAAACCAAGATCAATCAGATCAATATAAATAGAATCACCATTCATGCATTCAAGATCAAGAAGAAGAAAAAGAAGAAGAAAGAGGAATTCAATTACAAATCAAATACAATGCATAACCAAGGTCTCAAGAATCCAAACCACAATCTCTTCAAGAGTTCTAAATTGACCCAAAGTAGCTTAGCCCTCCATTACCATGAAGGGGAGCATCAAAATATACAAAACTATGAGAAACTATGAAGAAGCAAGAAGAAACTTAGAGAGAAATGAAGGAGAATTACCTGTTGTTCATGATAAATGGTGCCTTTTATAGAAGTCTAAGGTAACAAAATGACAAAGAGAAGTGGGTGGATGAGTGGATGAGTGAGTGGAGTGTTTGAGTGGATGGATTAGTGGGTTGGTTTAGTGGATTGGTTTAGTAGATGAGTGAGTGGAATGGTTGAGTGGTTGAATTAGTGAAAAATGCCAAAGGACTTTTGGTGAGTGAGAAATTATGGACATGAATGGGTGAGTGGATGGATTAGTGGATGGATTAGTGGATGAGTGGGTGGAGTGGTTAAGTGGTTGGATTAGTGTATGAGTGGATGAGTGGGTGAGTTAGTGGATGAGTGGATGAGTGGATGAGTGGATTAGTGGATGGATGAGTGGGTGGTTGAGGACAAAAATTTCGTGTCTGACTTAGAAGCCAAAAACGACCCACTATACTTCAGAACCACGAAAAGTGTTCTTCATGAAAGTTGTATATCCTTGTCTTGGCTATAAAATGGATAGCTGGTTCGTCCAATTTGGCTTCCTTAAGCTCAAGATATGTCCCAAATACCGTAGGTTGCTTAAACCCAACTTCAGCTCCTCTGTTCCAACTTGCAAGCTCAAAATGACCTACTAGACTTCTTTTTATCAAAATGTGTTCTTCATGAAAGTTGTTTATTTGGATCTTAAATATTCACTATCCAAATTTCAGCCCATATCCATTATTACATCTTGAGATATGATTTTATGAGTGCACACTGTTCGGATTCTACTGACAGAACTCGTATTCTAACTTCCATGTAAACTTAGGTCCCTTAGACATCTGAATCAAACTTCGAGCTCTTCATCAAAGTTGTAGAGCTTCCTCTTAGCTTTTCTACAAGGTAAAATTCATGTTCATCAGATATTAGGAACTCAAGTTATAGCCAAAATACAGAAACAGTGTCAAATCTCAATAATGCTGAAAATATTCAATTAGGACCAATTTGAGCTCAAACTCACAAAATCATACCAAACTCAATCAATTAAGAATATGGAGAGTGTAAATGACTAAACATAAGGGTTTCTTAATGAATTAAATATGTGATTATCACCTTGGCCCTATTATAACCTTTAATAAAGTCCTCTTGATTTGTGTGTGCATGTGTTTGAGTAGTGGAGAAGTAGAAGATAAACAAGCTTATGGTAGTGTATTTTTCATAGGCTGAATTGAGTGAGATACTTACCTTGTAAACACTTGAGAGATTGAAAGTGTATCTTGTGAAGATTTATCATTCTTGATTCATGCTTTTCAAATTGAAGATACCTTGCTTGTTAGTCTGAGATGTGAAGATTTGTTATCTCTTGAATGTTTTGACCCCTTGAATCTTTTCTTACTCTTCTTGCTTACAATCTTTTGCCTTTCTTGAATATCATTAGAAATTGAATCCTTTAAAATTCTTAGTTTTGTTTTTGTTTTCCTTTGTTCCCTGGTTCGGTCTTATGTTTTGCCCAGGAGTGCAAAAGGTTAAGTGTGGGGGTATTTGATCTATCAATTATTTCTATATCTTGAGTGTCTTATGTTTGATCTAATTAGACTTCATGTGTGTTTAATTGTTAAGTTTTAGCTAAGTTTCTAGATATGAAGTTTAATTGGATTTTTATTGTGAAACCATGCTTAAGTATGTTTATAAGTACTCATAATTGTATTGTGTTTTTTAGGAGATCAATATTACCCCTAGAAGCAAAGGAAGAAGAGCATTTATGAAGATTCAAGGTTACATTTGAAGAAAGTGGTCAACACGGCTCGTGTTGAATGACACGGGTCAAGCCGTGTACTCCTCTGACTATTTGAAGACTGGGCCAAATACTATTTTTGGATTAACACGGCCCATGTCAAATGACACGGGGTAGGCCGTGTCTTCCTCTGACTTGCAAAACACTTGAATTTGTGTTACCAGAACCTGACACGGGGTAGGCCGTGTCAAATGACACGACTCGTGTCATCGCATCAGAACATTAGATACGAATTCTAATGATGTGTTAGGTATCCAAAAATATAAATAGGGTTGCCTAGGGTCCTAAAAAGAGAGTCTGGATTGGGAAACTGCCAAGAGGCTGAGGAGAAGACCAAGAACAAGGGAGAAGGAGATTGAATCGAAGATTGAAGTCTCGGGTTCGAGCAATTGGAGATCATTCATCCTCAACCTTTGGAAACTAGTTTGATCTTTAGTTTTCTTCTGCACTTCTATTCTTGAAAATGTTGTTCTTCTGTTATTCTTTTGGTTTTGAATTTGCCATGTGTGGCTAGTTTTCTTATATGGTTAAGGGAAGATGAAACCCTAGTTTTGATTATGTGATTCTTGCATATTTCTTTATATCAATACAATTATATTTTTATTCATATGTTTTTGTTCTTAATTTGGTATAAAGGTTTTTATACTCTTTGCTAATTTCGAAAGTGGTAAAACTAGGATTGCTATGCGCAGTTACGGTGGTAAGACTAGTGAGACATATGATCTAAGTAATTTAATCCTGGTGTGAGATTGGATCTTAGTGTGATTGGTTTTCTAAATCTTAATGCAATCAATAAGTAGGTGTAAGAGCGGTTGCTTTACAAATAACTATTGATTAGAGATTGATTTGAGCAGTTGCTGAATTAACTAAAACGTAAGGAAAACAGAGAATTAATCTCACAATCACATAAAATCATAATTGATCATGTTGGTATAAAAGATATGTGGGCTAGCATAATCATATAAATCTAGTGGTGGATTCCATCTCTTAACCATTGTCTTTTAATTGATTTTTCAGATTATATTTATTATTTTTGTTTTAGATTCAATTTCTGTTTTTAATTTTAACAAACAAAACCTCCATTTTATTATTTACTGTTTTTGAGTGTTTAAATTAGGATTTAACTTATAGTGTTAATTGAATTAGTTCTCTGTAAATCGACCCTTGCTAACTACAACTGGTTGCAAGGTTTATATTTTTGGTGGAACTTGGAAACTGATTTTCATTCTAAATTTTAATCATAATCCACACCACACCAGAGCACAACGTCCATGGCAATGGGGGGTTCAATGTTGCTCAATTGGCAAGTATACAAAATCGTAAAAGTAATATAATGAGGAAAAAGAGTATCGTCCCACAAAGATTATGTTATCAAGTACTAAATTTGTCAAATTAACATTATTTAGACTATCTAAAATTGAGATTAAAATGAGTTCAAAAGAAAACAAGTAATTGAATGAAAAACAAAATAAGGTAAAAACATATAAATTAAAAATAATAAGAGAGCACGATAACAAATTAAGGTGTAAACAAGCAATGGTAAAGATGCTAGGGATCCAACTTCACTTAATTCAACAATCTATCATAAACAATAGAATAACTTTGGGATCTTCATTCTAATTAATTTCTAGTCATTCAATTGATAGGGAGAATCCCTTAATTAATTAAAACACAATTCATTGATGAATTAATTTTCTTTAATAATCAATGAGTAGTTAATTCCTTGATCTAAACCTCAACTCTTAAAGACATGACATTTTTGCTCTATAGATTCTCATAGAAAATACCACAATTCTCCCACACAACCTATAACATCTATTCCTAGATGATTATAAATCATGACACTTATTATTTATGATCTAAGTCATATGCAAACTTTTCGATTCTATACACATCTCACTAGATTAATTTTTGAAGGACGTCTGCTTCAAAAAAAATTAAGAACCATAATAAGCACTCAAATTGAATAGAAAAAAATTAATTAAAAATTCAATCTTAATACATGTCAATTGAATCAAGTTACATCTTCACCATAACAAGAGAAAAAGTTTAGCAACTCATGGCAAAAGAAGTAAAAAACAAATAAATGGGTAAAAGAATTATCATAAAGAAAATCCTAAAAGAGAAAGATCTTGGAAGTCTTCAATGGTGAACTTCTCTAAGCCTCCAAAGTGAAGTCTTTGCCTCCACTGCCATTGCCTTTAAGTATCCAAAACTCTGTAATTTTCACGTATTTTTTTGAACCAAAAGATAGCTTATTTGTTAAACTCGTTTTTCCTCTTTTATAGAAAAGTTGATAGCTTTTTGTATCTAACTTGTATAATTTTTCTCACTCTCAAGATGGCAGAATCTTCCCTCGATCTCAGTAGAGAAGTTTTATGATTTTCTATTAGCTTTTCAATGTCATAAACAGAGAGTCGATCTGATATTTGTATCCCAAGATATGATCTAATTTTTGAAACATGGTCATGAGAATGTGAGAATCCGAATTTGTAACAAACTATATCTCTTTGAGAATCCTTATTCAATCTTTAATATTAATGGTAGCTTAATTACAGAAAGTTATTAACATGAGATTTGTAGATCTCTTTCTTAGCTTTCAAATGTCACTAGAATCAGGTAAATCACATACTTATAGAGAAAGTTATCCCTAATTTACTGAGACATGTTTGATAGCGATATTTTCCTTAATTAATCTTTGACCAAATCTCTTGTTTCCTATTTTCTTTTTGTTGAATCCATATAAATTAGGAAACAAATATTTCACTTAAAGTAAGAAACTCTTTGAGATCCTTGCATTAAATGCAGAGATACTTGGTCACCAAGTAGAAATTATTTGCACTCCAATTAAGAATCTAACTTGATCCTTAAAATTTATGAATGCTAGTTGACTTGGTCAAACTTCATCATTCACTTTGAACATAATTTTTCACCTTCTTAATGCATGAACTAGGCTTCGATGTCTTCATGAAAGTTGTACGAAATTTCATCATCTTTCCATAGATACTAATATTAGCTTAATCTGAGTTTTGTAGAAAAAGTTATACTCAAAATACTGCAACAATATCCTTATGCTCTTCATTAAGATTTTAATAATTATGCCTAAAATACCACAAAAGCCCTTAAACTCCTACAAAACATAATAAAAATACATTTAATATAGTGGACCCATAATTCACTCAATATCATAAATAAATAAATAACATAATTCTTATCTCAAAGTATTCAAATCCATGCTTAAACAAACGTAAATAATGTGTGCTTTATACACATATCAAATGCCCATAAACTTGAACAATTGATTGTCCTCAAGCAATGAATAAATAGTAAAAATCATAGCAAAGGTACTTCTTTTGTAAAGATGTCAAGCATTGCGTAATTTAAACTTCTCAAAGAAACCTCAAGAATCTAAATTCATGAATAACTCATTCAAATGCAAAGAAGTTAAAATACTCAATCAAGCATACACATTTAACAATGCGCAAACAACTTAACTTAAGTAAGCTTTCACAAATAAAACCATGAATCCATATGCACTCGGATGAAACTATGCACATAGAGGAGTTTCTAAAACCTCAATGACATAATTGAATTAATGAATGAATGTATGTCTCAAATCTCATAGGTAAAACCACTACTCCTTTCTCTACTAATGTAGTGTACACTTTTAAAAGATCAAAATGTCTTTAATAGGGTTGTAATATGGCTAAGAGGTGAAAGGTAAAACAAAGAAAAGGAAAAAGAAAAAATAAAATATGAGAAAGTCATGACGAAGAAATAAATTCATGTTACTGATTTCTTTCACCACGAACTATATGTCATTGGCCATGCACTTCCCATTGTACGAGACTCAATTCCTCTCTTTAGAAATGATGTTTCATTCTTTGCTGAAGACAAAACATCATCGATGGTGATCTGTTTCAAGGTATTAGTGTCAAAAAGTTCATTTCCTAGTTGCCATCTTCATTCTCCACTATTCTCAGTTCCAAATTCTTCCTTCTACAAACGAAAATTATGATAAAAGCAACTAACGTGAATACGGCCAATCCCACAAGAAAACATAGTAGAATAAACCACCAAGTTGGGTTCTAATAATTTTTGCATTGTGGCAAACTGCTTGAAGTATCACTGTCATGGTCACAAAGGTCGTTGTCAATGACTGAACTCGCATTGATGGCAAGGAAAGCTCTGGTGGAAGTTAAACTTCTATGGAAATGGTTGTAGGATATGTTCACCTTAACAATAGATTACACACTTCCTAAGTTCTATGGAATTTTGCCAGAAAACTAGTTTTCCAAAAAGTCAAACTGGCCAAAAAACTGATTCTTCGATAAGTCTAAGTTCTCTAATTTTTTATTCCCAAACGAGTTTGGTAACTCTCCTGAGAAGTTATTGTTAGCCAAACTCAGCATTTGAAGTGTTGGGATGTCCAATTTCTTGTCATTAATTTTGCCAGAAAGTTTATTGCCAGAGATATCCAAGAAGTATATGCGAGGCAGTTAGGTTAATTCTGATGGTAATTCCTTGAAAAGCTTGTTATTTTGGAGATGCACTTCGTGTAAGCTTATGCAAAAGCTTAAGCTTTTTAGGATTTCTCCTTCAAAAGAGTTAGAGAAGAAGATGAGTTTGTAAAGATTGCTCGTGTCATATAAGCTATTTGGGATTTTCTCTGAAAGGTTGTTGGTTGATAGGTCCAATATAGTAAGTTTGTTATATGAGCACACTAGTCCAGTTTAACTGACGCAGTTAATGTCTAGACCAATTTGAACGACAAAGTGCAAAGTCAGGGATAAAGTTGTCAATTTCTTAAATTCAAGGACTATTATGACCAGTGGTTACAATTTCAGAGACTAAAATGAAGATTTATTCTAATTTTTTGCATGTCTCCAGCTATAAAGTTGGAGCATGTTTTAGAACATTATAGTAAGCTAGTAACATTATATATTGGTGTTTTTTGAAAACGGGACACTTTTAGCTTTTTTATAAATAACACAGCCTTAGTGTTACACACACATACACCAAAAAATACATCTCTTCTACATCCTTTTACTTTGTGAGCAATCTTATGAGTTGTTCTTGTGTCCTTTCTATTTCAAGTGCGGAGCTAGCAAAAAGTGGTTATTGTGTCATGGGGAGTATTAACTATGAGATTGTCTGCATCGAGTAATCAACTTACGGTGACAAAATACTCTTAAGCCCAGTGCACTAGTACATCTCTGCCAATATCTCTGATAAGTTATTTTATTTATGCAATTTTAACTTTAGCTATCCATCTTATCCATCTGTTTATTTTTTATTATTTTTCCTACACATATACATATAAAAGTACATTAATGGCAAGTTAGTCATGACTTCTAAGGGTGTTAAAGTTGATAGAAATAAGGCAAAGTTCATTTTGGATGCCTCGCCTCCTTCAAATAAAAAGCAACTTCAGTCTTTGTTAGGGAAGATAGATTTCCTTCGAATGTTCATTTCAAACCTATCTGGCAAGACTAAGGTTTTTTTTTCTACTGGTTAAACTCAAAGCTGAAGAAGAGTTTTGATGGGAAAAGGAACACTAAGAAGCCTTCGATAAGATAAAAGAATATTTGACTAATCCTCCAATAATGACCCCTCCTACAATAGTGCGTCCTTTAAAATCATACATTTCAACATCTGAAGAAGCCACTGGGAGCATGCTAGCCCAAGAGGATGAAAGTAGAATTGAAAGAGTCATTTATTACCTCAGCAAATTTCTGATTGATGCTGAAGTTAAATATATAACAGTAAAAAAAATTATGTTTAGCATTGTACCTTTCTTGTACTAAGTTAAAATATTATATGAAGCCCTTCAATGTATTTGTTTTATCAAAAACTGATATAATAAAATATATACTATCGAAACCTATCTTATATAGTCCAGTAAAGAAATGGGCTCTTGCCTTAACATAATTTTCTCTACAATATATGCCTTGAAAAGTTGTCAAAGGCCAAATATTGGTTGATTTCTTGGCTAAACTCCCTTCTGTGGAAATCGAAGAAAAGGAAATTGACTTGATAGGGTAAAACCCTGGAAGTTATACTTTGATATATCAAGACATAATAGAGGTGTAGGATTGAGAGTTCTAATTATTTCTCCAAATGGAATCCCAACCAAGTTTATGTTTGAATTAAGATATTAATATTCAAACAATGAGGCAGAATATGAAGCCTTAATAGTTGGCTTACAAATATTAATTTCGATGAAGGCCAAAAATGTGGGAATAATGGGTGATTCCTAACTAATTATCAAGCAATTAGCTTAAGAATATAGATGTATTAATCAGAACTTGATTAAATATTTAGCTTTTTCAATGAAGTTATTGAATAAATTCGATGAGGTCATAGTTCAGCATATTCCTAGAGAGGAAAATATAGAGGCCAATGAATTGGCTCAAATAGTATTATGGTATAAAATTTTGAGCGATTCGTTGATCAAGCTAATCAAAATTAAAGAAAAATTATAACCATTCAAAAACTTTAAGATTTGCACAATAAAAAATTTGGATCCTTCGAATTAGAGGAAATTGATTGTAGATTATCTAAGCAATCCCAATTTACTAATCAAAAAGAAGATAAAATATAGAGCCCTTAATTATGTTATATTGGGTGATTCACTTTATAAGAAATTTATGGATGGTAATTTGTTGAATTGTCTAAGTAAAAGTGAAGCCTATTTAGCCTTAGCAGAAGTTCATAAGGGCATATATGGTGCCTATCAAGCTGGTGAGAAAATGAAATGGGTTCTGCTTCAACAAAGAGTATATTGGCCAACTATGGCCAAAGACTATAACTCGTATACTTAGTCATGTGAATAATTTCAAAAGCATGGGAGCATTCAATATGTTCTAGCTAGTGAATTACATTCGATTATAAAACTTTAGTTATTTCAAGGATAAGCACTCAATTTAATTAGTCTAATCAATCCTTTATCATCTAAAAGTCATAAATATATTTTGATAGCTACTGACTATTTTACAAAGTGGGTCAAAGCTATTCTCTTAAAAGATGTAACTCAAGATGATATAACTGATTTTGTCGAAGAACATATTGTACATAAATTTGGAATACCCCAAACTTTGATTATTGATCAAAGAACTATGTTTGTGGGTCGAAGAGTTGTATAATATGCTGAGACAAGAAATATTAAGATGATTATCTTGACTCCATATTATGTCCAAGCAAATGGTTAAGTTGAAGCAGTGAATAAAATTATCATCAATTTGATTAAAAAACATGTTAGTCGAAAGCCAAAATGTTGGCATGACACGCTAAGTCAAGTATTGTGGGCTTATCGAAATTTGCCAAGGGAAGCTATTAGTTAAACACCTTACAAATTGGTTTATGGCCAAGAGGTTGTTTTACCAATCAAAATTAACCTATAGTTTATTAGATTGCAATGTCAAGATGATATTCCAAGTGATGATTATTGAAATTCAATGTTTGACGAGTTACATAACTTAGATAAAGAAAGGTTAATTGCTTTGGAAAATTTGGTTCGACAAAAAGAAAGAATTGCCAAATTTTATGATCGTCGAATTAAAGTTAAAGAATTTAAAGTGGGTAACTTAGTGTGGAATGTCATTGTGCCTATGGATAGAAAATTAGGGAATTATAGAAAGTCGTCTCGAAATTGGGAAGGACCATTTCGAATCGAGAAGGTGTTTTCAGGGAATGCTTATTTGATAATTAATGTTAATTTGCAAGAAAAGATTCCTTTGATTAATGGTAAATACTAAAAAAATTATAGACCAATGATGCAAGAACTGAATATTATATATTAGCAAAACATTCAAATTATAAAAGATAGTTCAAAATTAAAAAAAAAACTATTACAAATGTTGAAAGGAAAATTTAAGACTCTTAAGACTATCTTCAACTCTTTTCCTTGAAGTTGTTGCATTGGCAAAACGTAAACTCAAAAGTATTAAGGGCAGCCATGATGCTTCGATTGACATTTAACCACTGAACACTGTCAATCTTCAGTTGGTTCCCTTGAGTTTTAGATTCATCAATTGTAGTTTGAAGCTATATTTGTTCAGCTTCGAGTTCTTTCAATTTATGCTTAAGTGTTTCAATATCTGTGGTAAGGCTACCCATTTTCACTTGAGCATTGGAAGTAATAGTTGAGAGTTTAGAACACTTTTTTCTTTAGCACTTGTCATTTTGGCCATCAAATTATTTTTCTCTTCGAGAAGTTGTTTGTGATTTTTTATGGTTTATTGGAAAACATTATAGTTAGCCAATAGATCTTCGAAGAAGCCTCTTCCTTTATTAATAATTTCTTTGGCAGTGGGGGAAAGTTGATCATTATATTGACCAAATTGTTCTAGGAGATGAATAGGCTTCTACTTCGGTTCATCAACAAACATTATACAGTCTATGTCCAACTCTAAAAAATCCCTTAAAGACTTAAGCAAAGCTGTAATCGAAACACTTTGCACTTTAGCTTCAGATTAGGTAGTAGATTGATGTGATTTCAATGAAGCAGAAACTTTGTTGGCCAAAATGTCTTCCATTTCAGCAAGTGGATCCTAATCATCATCATCAAGGTTTAGGCCTGCAGTTGAAGCAAGATCATTCTTTTGAGAATCCAAGACTTGATTCTCTTCTTGAACCTGAACATTTGAAGCTTGAACAACTTCTTCGATCACTTGTTCAACAATATTAGGAACAATCTCTTCTTGGTTAGCCAAAATAGAAGTAACAGGCTCCTTAACTTGACTCAAAGGAGGAAGGAGGAGAATTATTGTGTTAGGATCAATCTGGGCAGGAAAGTCATGCGTTTCTTTTGAAACTCTTTCGTAATTACGAACTAGAGATGGTGGAGGAGAAGGAGGCTTCGACTTCTTTGAAGTGATTGGGAAACCTTTTTGAATGGGAGAATCTTCAATGTTCACTCTCAAAAGCTCATTCTCAACTTCCTGAAATTTTAAGTCAAATAGACTTAAGCTACAAAATAAAATAAAGTTGAAAGAACAAAGTAAACTAATACTTATAACAATGTTATGATTCTCCTCAGGAAGATTTGAGGGTCTGGCAGATTTAGAAGTTGGTGCTTCTTCTTCTTTAGTTTTTTCAAGTGCTTCTGAAACATAACCAGATGCCTCAAGGCTTGAAGTATGTTACCAAGTGGCCTCAATACTCAAGAGGGGGGGTGAATTGAGTATGTAAAATATTTTCATAAATCTTTTGCAAAACATTTGATTAACAATTTTCATTGAAGCTATTGGATGATTGAAGTGAATAGATAAACGAGATTGAATACTTCACTCACAAATAAACAAGCCAAGATAGAAAGAATTCAAGCAAAGCAAGATATCAAACTCAACTCAAGCAAATATAATTAAAGCACAAAGTAAAGAGATAGAGTTGAGAAGAACAAACACAAGGATTTATCCTGGTTCAGCCACCCCTTGTGACCTACGTCCAGTCCTCAAGCAAACCACTCGAGATTTTCCACTAAACTTCAAGCTTGAACGGGTGCTTGAAAACCTTTACACAAAAGAGCACTCAACTCCTTGGGATGCCTCACCCTTGAGCTTGAGCCTCAAAACAGGGATACCTCACCCTTTTCACTAGAGGGATACCTCACCCCTTTTATAACCTTTGAAGGATACCTCATCTTCAACAAGGGATACCTCACCCTTTACAATCTTTGAGAGATACCTCACTCTCTTTTCTCTAGAGGGATACCTCACCCTTTTTACAAAGAATCAAAGTGTTTACAAGATGAAACTTTCACAATAGTAGATTACACAAATTGAAGCCCTATGATGCTCTTCAAGAATATCTCAAATATATACAAAAACAGAGCAAAAGAGATTTAATGATGATTCTCGGATTAGAGTAATTGAAAGATGTTTATCAATTATTGGTTAGCACAAAAGATGCCCCAAGATGAGTATTTATAAGTTTTTGGAACAATAGAGCCGTTAGGGTCTTTTGTGGCAACATTAAATGCCAAGAAAATATAGTCGTTGTGCATGTCAGAATGCTGGTAATCGATTACAGGATTCTGGTAATCGATTACATGACAATTAGAACGTGTTCTTGGCTTTCTAGGCTTGTGGTAATTGATTACATGACTTGTGTAATCGATTATACGCCCTCTGACTTTATGGTAATTGATTACAATATTGATGTAATCGATTACATGGCCCTTTGAACGTGTTCTTGGCTTTTTGGGAACATGGTAATCGATTACATGGATGGTGTAATCGATTACAAGGCTTCTGTTTAGCTTGTAATCGATTACTAAACATTGGTAATCGATTACACTATACTTTAAACTCATTTTTCACGCCCAATTAAGTCTCCAGGCCATTTTTATCATTGGGGTACTTGGACTAACCAAGATTTGCAAATGTTTAACATAATCCAAGATTGAAATCAACATTTCTTTACAATATGAACTTTGAAAAATAATTTGATTTATGAGATCTTTGAAAAACCATTTGAATATAATTGAGATACCTTGAGAGCATTTCACATTGACGTTCTAAGACCTATATCTAATATACCTCTTTTGATCTTGGTCTTCTACTTTTGGTCTTATTCTTTTCCTTTGATCTTGATTTTCATCTTGACTTTGTTATCATCAAAAACTTATTTGATATGCTTCAGGACATAAGCATTCACATTCTCCCCATTTTTGATGATGACAAAATAAACATTGAAAAAGAGAAATATTTGCATTTATTTATCTATCAGAGATTAAGCGCAACTCTCCCCCATAATGTATGCATGAGATATGATAAATGGTTTTCACGTAAAAGCATAAAGCTCCCCCGTACGCATGCAACATATTTCACTAATTTCTCCCTCGTTGGCATTATCAAAAACAACATAAGCATTCATATTATATAATCATTTCATCCCAACATGATCAATATCAGAGTATGAACGGTTTAGCACAACAATATGTGATACCAATGACAAATGCATATGAAAAATAAATCTTGGGTAATATTTATCATTTATGCCAATAGAATTCAAAGTCATATATAAGAGCAAATGGGGTTAGATAGTATACAAGCAAGGAATCATCATGACAAAGCTTGATGGCAGATAAAATGTATGACCCATGAATTTTGCCATTTAAAATCCTGTGTAATCAATTACAATGTCTGTGTAATCGATTACGCATGTTCTGGATTCCTGGTAATCGATTACATATGTGGTGTAATCGATTATATGCCTTCTGGAATTGTTGTAATTGATTACATTGGAGTGTGTCGATTACACTTGCTTCGACTTAGCTTGGAACGCTTGGAGCCTTTGTAATCGATTACAATGGTATTGTAATCGATTACCAGTTTACTAAATCTCAGTTTTTGCATTTCAAACAGAGAAGGATCAATTTTAAACCTTTCAAATTTGTTCCAAAGCATTCCAAATCAATTTCAAACATCATGTAGGCATATAATCCAACCAGATTGTGATCCAAAACACATAATCATGCAAATTTGCTACTTTTACTAAGAATTACATCATGTTGATGGATTGGTGAAGTTTTTCAGCTTTTTGAGGATCTTTGGCATGATGTAGTACCTGCAAAAATAGCTAAAGGGGAACCTCCAACGCTCAAGTCAGTATTCGATTCACAATTGATAAAATCAAGGTAGTTTGTGCAGTAAAAACACCAAATTATGTAGCAAATTTCAGATTATGCAGCAAAAATGAGTTTATGCAGAAAATTGTGCAGCAAGAGTTTGGATGCATGATTAATCTAATAAGCCAAGTTCAAAGATGTTTTATATCAAATATGCTATTTCAAACAAGAAATGAACTTATCCAGTATATTATTACGTATAAAGATATTTTCAAGATATAAAGCTTAGAAAAATACAATTTAAAACAAGTTAAGGCATAGAACAAGTCTCCACTTATCCAAAGATTGCAAGTCCAAACTTCTTGGAGACAAGGAAGACAACTTGGAGTAATTTCTGATCTTGTGCTTGTAGCAGCCACTTTTGATATTCCAAAGTCTGTTCTTGGCCTTCAAGCACACCTACAACACACTTCAATTTTTGGCTTTTGGTACCCAAATTCTCTTGGGTCCTTGTGTGTTAGTGTTAGGCAAGGTGTCCTTAGGGATCCAAACCATTTTAGTTCTAATCTTGTTATTGATATTCTTCCTCACATTACAAGTTGATGCACTATGTCCTTTCTTGCCACAATGAAAACACTTTATAAAAGGACTTGTTGATGAACTTGAGGGAACAAAGAAATTCTCTTAAAGTTTTTGTTGATTTTTGGGATTGTACCCTAAACCAGCCTTTTGAAACACACATTTTTTATTCCCAAGCAATATGTTCAAATTATCTCTTCCAAGGGTAAATTTTGAAAGAGTATTTTTCAAATCTTCAATTTCCTTTTCAAAAGTTTTACATGATGAGCAAGAAAAGGATGTAGATGCATTATCAAGTAAAGAACATGTCATGCATGAGGAATTAGCATCAATGAGTCTAAGAGTTTCATTTTCAATTTTAAGTTCCTCAATTTCCTTGTTTAAAATAGAGATTTTGTTTTCAAAAGAGGAAATTGTTTTCTTGGATGATAAAACAAGTTTTGCAAGTCTCATAGATTCATTATGCAATTCTTCAAATGCATCTTGCAATTCATCATAGGAAGGAGAAGAATTTGATTCAAAATTTGAGGATGTTACCTCTATGTCATCTTCATCTTCCTCTTCTCCTCTAGCCATGAAACATAGATTGGCTTCCTTATTGTCCGAACTATCGGTTGAATCCATGTCATTATCATCCCAAGCTATGTAGACTCTTCTTTCTTTCTTTTCCTTCGAGTACCTCTTTTCATACTTCTCCACTTTCCTTTGATAGATTGGGCACTCCATCTTCATGTGTCCCAATTCTCCATATTCATAGCATTTAGGAGTGGTTGAGGTTCCTTCCCCTTTGTGATAGGCATTCTTTGAGGGAAAATGAGGTCTTCTTTGATCTTCATTCTTCTTGAAGAATATTCCGAATTTCTTTACTAGTAGGCCAAAATTCTCTTCATTAATTTCCAAGCCATCTCTATCATCATCATCATCATCATTGATCAAAGAGGAGGTGGTCTTTAGAGCAATTCCTTTCTTTTCCTTCTTGTCATGCTTCTCATTTTGATTGAGCCTTTTCAGCTCCAGCTCATGCTCTTGTAGCTTTCCAAAAAGTGTGGCTAAGGACATAGTTGCTAGTTTTCTTGATTCTGAAATAGCCGTCACTTTAGGTTGTCAATCCCTACTCAAACATCTCAACACTTTGTTAATAAGATCTTCATTAGGAAAAGTCTTTCCCAATGAAGCAAGATGATTTGTGATATGTGTGAAACGTTTTTGCATTTCTTGAATGCTTTCACCTTGGTTCATTCTAAAAAGTTCACACTCATGAGTGAGAGTATTTATCCTTGATCTTTTCACTTCACTAGTACCCTCATGAGTTACTTGTAAGGTGTCCCACATTTCTTAGGGAATTTACAATTTGAGACTCTAAAGAACTCATCATACCCCAAAGCAGTGGTAATGATGTTTTTGGCTCTCAAATTGTATTGGACCTTCTTTTTATCATCATCCGTCCATTCACTTCTTGGTGTATTAATTCTTACACCATTTACAACTTGTGTGGGTACAAAAGGACCATTTTCAACAACATCCCACACATCCAAGTCAATAGCTTTAATAAAAATTTTCATTCTTTCTTTCTAATAAGCATACCCATCCCCATTGAAAAAGGGAGGTCTATAAAGAGAAGAACTTTCAGAAAAATTATTTGAAGAGGCCATCACTTTCTCTTGAAGCTGCTAAGCTCTTTACACAAGAGCCTAACTCTGATACCACTTGTTACCAAGTGGCCTCAATACTGAAGAGGGGGCTGAATTGAGTATGTAAAATATTTTCGTAAATCTTTTGCAAAACGTTTGATTAACAATTTTCATTGAAGCTATAGGATGATTGAAGTGAATAGATAAATGAGATTGAATACTTCACTCACAAATAAACAAGCCAAGATAGAAAGAATTCAAGCAAAGTAAGATATCAAACTCAACTCAAGCAAATATAATTAAAGAACAAAGTAAAGAGATAGAGTTGAGAAGAACAAACACAAGGATTTATCCTGGTTCACCACCCCCACTTGTAACCTACGTCCAAATCCTCAAGCAAACCACTCGAGATTTTCCACTAAACTTCAAGCTTGAACGGGTGCTTGAAAACCTTTACACAAAAGAGCACTCAACTCCTTGGGATGCCTCACCCTTGAGCTTGAGCCTCAAAACAAGGATACCTCACCCTTTTCACTAGAATGATACCTCACCCCCTTTCCAACCTTTGAAGGATACCTCACCTTCAACAAGGGATACCTCACCCTTTACAATCTTTGAGAGATACCTCACTCTCTTTTCTCTAGAGGGATACCTCACCCCCTTTACAAAGAATCAAAGTGTTTACAAGATGAAACTCTCACAAGAGTAGATTACACAAATTGAAGCCCTATGATGCTCTTCAAGAATATCTCAAATATATACAAAAACAGAGCAAAAGAGATTTAATGATGATTCTCGGATTAGAGTGATTGAAAGATGTTTCTCAATTGTTGGTTAGCCACAAATGATGCCCCAAGATGAGTATTTATAAGTTTTTGGAACAATAAAGCCGTTAGAGGCTTTTGTGGCAACATTAAATGCCAAGAAAATATAGTCGTTGGGCATGTCAAAATGCTGGTAATCGATTACAGGATTCTCGTAATTGATTACATGACAGTTAGAACGTGTTCTTGGCTTTCTGGGCTTGTGGTAATCGATTACATGACTTGTGTAATCGATTACACACCCTCTGACTTTATGGATCGATTACAATATTGATGTAATCGATTACATGGCCCTTTGAACGTGTTCTTGGCTTTTTGGGAACATGGTAATCGATTACATGGATGGTGTAATCGATTACAAGGCTTCTGTTTAGCTTGTAATTGATTACTAAACATTGGTAATCGATTACACTATACTTTAAACTCATTTTTCACGTCCAATTAAGTCTCCATGCCATTTTTATCATTGGGATACTTGGACTAACCAAGATTTGCAAATGTTTAACATAATCCAAGATTGAAATCAACATTTCTTTAAAATATGAACTTTGAAAAACAAGTTGATTTATGAGATCTTTGAAAAACCATTTGAATATAATTGAGATACCTTGAGAGCATTTCACATTGACGTTCTAAGACCTATATCTAATATACCTCTTTTGATCTTGGTCTTCTTCTTTTGGTCTTGTTCTTTTCCTTTGATCTTGATCTTTATCTTGACATTGTTATCATCAAAAACTTATTTGATATGCTTCAGGACATAAGCATTCACATTCTCCCTATTTTTGATGATGACAAAATAAACATTGAAAAAGAGAAATATTTGCATTTATTTATCTATCAGAGATTAAGCGCAACTCTCCCCCGTAATGTATACATGAGATATGATAAATGATTTTCACGTAAAAGCATAAAGCTCCCCCGTACGCATGCAACATATTTCACTAATCTCTCCCCCGTTGGCATTATCAAAAACAACATAAACATTCATATTATATAATCATTTCAGCCCAAAATGATAAATATCAGAGTATGAACGGTTTAGCACAATAATATGTGATACCAATGACAAATGCATATGAAAAATAAATCTTGGGTAGTATTTATCATTTATACCAATAGAATTCAAAGTCATATATAAGAGCAAATGGGGTTAGATAGTATACAAGCAAGGAATCATCATGACAAAGCTTGATGGCAGATAAAATGTATGACCCATGAATTTTGCCTTTTAAAACCCTGTGTAATCGATTACAATGTCTGTGTAATCCATTACGCATGTTCTGGATTCCTGGTAATCGATTACATATGTGGTGTAATCGATTACATGCCTTCTAGAATTGTTGTAATCGATTACATTGGAGGTGTAATCGATTACCTGCTTTCTGACTTAGCTTGGAACGCTTGGCAGAGCCTTTGTAATCGATTACCAGTTTACTAAATCTCAGTTTTTGCATTTCAAACAGAGAAGGATCAATTTTAAACCTTTCAAATTTGTTCCAAAGCATTCCAAATCAATTTCAAACATCATGTAGGCATATAATCCAACCAGATTGTGATCCAAAACACATAATCATGCAAATTTGCTACTTTTACTAAGAATTACATCATGTTGATGGATTGGTGAAGTTTTTCAGCTTTTTGAGGATCTTTGGCATGATGTAGTACCTGCAAAAATAGCTAAAGGGGAACCTCCGACGCTCAAGTCAGTATTCGATTCACAATTGATAAAATCAAGGTAGTTTGTGCAAGAAATTAAAAATGCCAAATTATGTAAATTGCAAATTTCAGATTATGCAATATTCAAAAATGAGTTTATGCAAGAAAAATTGTGCAAAGAAGAGTTTGGATGCATGATTAATCTAATAAGCCAAGTTCAAAGATGTTTTATATCAAATATGTTATTTCAAACAAGAAATGAACTTATCCAGTATATTATTACGTATAAAGATATTTTCAAGATATAAAGCTTAGAAAAATACAATTTAAAACAAGTTAAGGCATAGAACAAGTCTCCACTTATCCAAAGATTGCAAGTCCAAACTTCTTGGAGACAAGGAAGACAACTTGGAGTAATTTCTGATCTTGTGCTTGTAGCAGCCACTTTTGATATTCCAAAGTCTGTTCTTGGCCTTCAAGCACACCTACAACACACTTCAATTTTTGGCTTTTGGTACCTAAATTCTCTTGGGTCCTTGTGTGTTAGTGTTAGGCAAGGTGTCCTTAGGGATCCAAACCATTTTAGTTCTAATCTTGTTATTGATATTCTTCCTCACATTACAAGTTGATGCACTATGTCCTTTCTTGCCACAATGAAAACACTTTATAAAAGGACTTGTTGATGAACTTGAGGGAACAAAGAAATTCTCTTAAAGTTTTTGTTGATTTTTGGGATTGTACCCTAAACCAGCCTTTTGAAACACACATTTTTTATTCCCAAGCAATATGTTCAAATTATCTCTTCCAAGGGTAAATTTTGAATGAGTATTTTTCAAATCTTCAATTTCCTTTTCAAAAGTTTTACATGATGAGCAAGAAAAGGATGTAGATGCATTATCAAGTAAAGAACATGTCATGCATGAGGAATTAGCATCAATGAGTCTAAGAGTTTCATTTTCAATTTTAAGTTCCTCAATTTCCTTGTTTAAAATAGAGATTTTGTTTTCAAAAGAGGAAATTGTTTTCTTGGATGATAAAACAAGTTTTGCAAGTCTCATAGATTCATTATGCAATTCTTCAAATGCATCTTGCAATTCATCATAGGAAGGAGAAGAATTTGATTCAAAATTTGAGGATGTTACCTCTATGTCATCTTCATCTTCCTCTTCTCCTCTAGCCATGAAACATAGATTGGCTTCCTCATTGTCCGAACTATCGGTTGAATCCATGTCATTATCATCCCAAGCTATGTAGGCTCTTCTTTCTTTCTTTTCCTTCGAGTACCTCTTTTCATACTTCTCCACTTTCCTTTGATAGATTGGGCACTCCATCTTCATGTGTCCCAATTCTCCATATTCATAGCATTTAGGAGTGGTTGAGGTTCCTTCCCCTTTGTGATAGGCATTCTTTGAGGGAAAATGAGGTCTTCTTTGATCTTCATTCTTCTTGAAGAATATTCCGAATTTCTTTACTAGTAGGCCAAGATTCTCTTCATTAATTTCCAAGTCATCTCTATCATCATCATCATCATCATTGATCAAAGAGGAGGTGGTCTTTAGAGCAATTCCTTTCTTTTCCTTCTTGTCATGCTTCTCATTTTGATTGAGCCTTTTCAGCTCCAGCTCATGCTCTTGTAGCTTTCCAAAAAGTGTGGCTAAGGACATAGTTGCTAGTTTTCTTGATTCTGAAATAGCCGTCACTTTAGGTTGTCAATACCTGCTCAAACATCTCAACACTTTGTTAATAAGATCTTCATTAGGAAAAGTCTTTCCCAATGAAGCAAGATGATTTGTGATATGTGTGAAACGTTTTTGCATTTCTTGAATGCTTTCACCTTGGTTCATTCTAAAAAGTTCACACTCATGAGTGAGAGTATTTATCCTTGATCTTTTCACTTCACTAGTACCCTCATGAGTTACTTGTAAGGTGTCCCACATTTCTTGGGCGGATTTACAATTTGAGACTCTAAAGAACTCATCATACCCCAAAGCAGTGGTAATGATGTTTTTGGCTCTCAAATTGTATTGGACCTTCTTTTTATCATCATCCGTCCATTCACTTCTTGGTGTATTAATTCTTACACCATTTACAACTTATGTGGGTACAAAAGGACCATTTTCAACAACATCCCACACATCCAAGTCAATAGCTTTAATAAAAATTTTCATTCTTTCTTTCCAATAAGCATACCTATCCCCATTGAAAAAGGGAGGTCTATAAAGAGAAGAACTTTCAGAAAAATTATTTGAAGAGGCCATCACTTTCTCTTGAAGCTGCTAAGCTCTTTACACAAGAGCCTAGCTCTGATACCACTTGTTACCAAGTGGCCTCAATACTGAAGAGGGGGCTGAATTGAGTATGTAAAATATTTTCGTAAATCTTTTGCAAAACGTTTGATTAATAATTTTCGTTGAAGCTATAGGATGATTGAAGTGAATAGATAAATGAGATTGAATACTTCACTCACAAATAAACAAGCCAAGATAGAAAGAATTCAAGCAAAGTAAGATATCAAACTCAACTCAAGCAAATATAATTAAAGAACAAAGTAAAGAGATAGAGTTGAGAAGAACAAACACAAGGATTTATCCTGGTTCAGCCACCCCTTGTAACCTACGTCCAGTCCTCAAGCAAACCACTCGAGATTTTCCACTAAACTTCAAGCTTGAACGGGTGCTTGAAAACCTTTACACAAAAGAGCACTCAACTCCTTGGGATGCCTCACCCTTGAGCTTGAGCCTCAAAACAAGGATACCTCACCCTTTTCACTAGAATGATACCTCACCCCCTTTCCAACCTTTGAAGGATACCTCACCTTCAACAAGGGATACCCCACCCTTTACAATCTTTGAGAGATACCTCACTCTCTTTTCTCTAGAGGGATACCTCACCCCCTTTACAAAGAATCAAAGTGTTTACAAGATGAAACTCTCACAAGAGTAGATTACACAAATTGAAGCCCTATGATGCTCTTCAAGAATATCTCAAATATATACAAAAACAGAGCAAAAGAGATTTAATGATGATTCTCGGATTAGAGTGATTGAAAGATGTTTCTCAATTGTTGGTTAGCCACAAATGATGCCCCAAGATGAGTATTTATAAGTTTTTGGAACAATAAAGCCGTTAGAGGCTTTTGTGGCAACATTAAATGCCAAGAAAATATAGTCGTTGGGCATGTCAAAATGCTGGTAATCGATTACAGGATTCTGGTAATTGATTACATGACAGTTAGAACGTGTTCTTGGCTTTCTGGGCTTGTGGCAATCAATTACATGACTTGTGTAATCGATTACACGCCCTCTGACTTTATGGATCGATTACAATATTGATGTAATCGATTACATGGCCCTTTGAACGTGTTCTTGGCTTTTTGGGAACATGGTAATTGATTACATGGATGGTGTAATCGATTACAAGGCTTCTGTTTAGCTTGTAATCGATTACTAAACATTGGTAATCGATTACACTATACTTTAAACTCATTTTTCACGTCCAATTAAGTCTTCATGCCATTTTTATCATTGGGGTACTTGGACTAACCAAGATTTGCAAATGTTTAACATAATCCAAGATTGAAATCAACATTTCTTTAAAATATGAACTTTGAAAAACAAGTTGATTTATGAGATCTGTGAAAAACCATTTGAAAATAATTGAGATACCTTGAGAGCATTTCACATTTACGTTCTAAGACCTATATCTAATATACCTCTTTTGATCTTGGTCTTCTTCTTTTGGTCTTGTTCTTTTCCTTTGATCTTGATCTTCATCTTGACTTTGTTATCATCAAAAACTTATTTGATATGCTTCAGGACATAAGCATTCACATTCTCCCCATTTTTGATGATGACAAAATAAACATTGAAAAAGAGAAATATTTGCATTTATTTATCTATCAGAGATTAAGCGCAACTCTCCCCCGTAATGTATACATGAGATATGATAAATGGTTTTCACGTAAAAGCATAAAGCTCCCCCGTACGCATGCAACATATTTCACTAATCTCTCCCCCGTTGGCATTATCAAAAACAACATAAACATTCATATTATATAATCATTTCAGCCCAAAATGATCAATATCAGAGTATGAACGGTTTAGCACAATAATATGTGATACCAATGACAAATGCATATGAAAAATAAATCTTGGGTAGTATTTATCATTTATGCCAATGTTTAACATAATCCAAGATTGAAATCAACATTTCTTTCAAATATGAAATTTGAAAAACAAGTTGATTTATGAGATCTTTGAAAAATCATTTGAATATAATTGAGATACCTTGAGAGCATTTCACATTGACGTTCTAAGACCTATATCTATTGTACTTCTTTTGATCTTGGTCTTCTTCTTTTGGTCTTGTTCTTTTCCTTTGATCTTGATCTTCATCTTGACTTTGTTATCATCAAAAACTTATTTGATATGCTTCAGGATATAAGCATTCACGAAGTAGTGGAAGGAACGATTTTCTTTCTTACAGAAGTGACCTTTTTTGCTACTATTTTTGTTCTAGGAGGTTTTATGTTATTGGAGGAAATTGGTTGAAATCGAAAGTATATTATAATTGGTTGTTATATAAAATAAATATTTGAATACCTTAGCTAGAGGAGCTGTGGCAATGGTCCGGCTAGTATCTTTCGAAACCATAGGTTCAGAGGAATGTTGCCCATGAGTTTGAGACTTAGCGGTTTTAAAAACTTTGGAGGGCATCTTCTATCTTAGACTGGCCAATTTTGTTTTCTTTTTTGGCCTCTCAAATTCTTCCTCTTCAAGGTCATCCAAGACCTTAGTTTTTTTTGGACACTGAAAGTAACAAAGTTCATGGTAAGGTTCAAAAGGTATTCAAAAAAATAAATAAGAAATTAAAAATTACCATAAGGTGGAAATTTTGATATTCGAGTATATCTATGTATTAGAATTTGACTATTAAAATAACATTTGGCAAAGTTTACTTGTCTTTTCTTAGTTTCTTTGTATAGTCCTAATGCTCCACTAGCAGGATCTAGAAACTAGTTAGCTACCAAATGGAGCTTTAGGAAGTGGACGAAACTTTGAAAAAGGTTCGTCAAAGTCTTTCCATTTGGCAAAAGGGTTCGAGAGCAGTGTCCTAATGAACTTAGCATAACATTTTTTATGATGTTTAGCTCTCTTTTGACTTAGCACTTATTCAGCCTATCTAACCACCAATCTTAAATATCAAGGATCATACTTAACCTTAAATACTTCTCAAATTTAGAGATTTGTTGAAGGTGTGTACCTTTTTATTTCTTTTTCATATCTTCTATCTACATAAGTGAAGTCTGGTTACTCATTCTTCGAAAACAATCTTCCAAGTCAACTTTGTTTGTTGAAAAATATTGGTTCCACCAATCTGCAAAATGGATGGTTGCAAAATACGAAAGTTCACAAGGAAAGGGATTAAAGTTTCCTTTGCTATCTCTATTTATTCAAAGAAATGCCTTCAAGTGATGGATATCTTCAGCAACTTGACCACAAATTTGTTCTTCGAAATTCATTAAAATTGGAGTGGAAAACATTGTGAAAAAACTAAATTTACAAGAGACACACCAAGGAAGATAAACATACAGACTTAGATCTTTTGATTTTGGAAGACTTGGTGTCGTGATCGTGATCGTGGCGGGAGCGACAAAAAATAATTAATTTAGGAAAAGAAATAGAGTCGCCACAAATGTTTATTTAAATTAAAAAAATATTAGAAAAACCCTTTAATTAGGAAAAACTAGTCTTTTGAAAAATGAGGTTGGATTCAAGAGTCAATTACAGGTAGGGAAGGTGTTAGCACCCTACACTGCCCATTCCAAGAACGGTACCTTAAGTTAGTTATACAAATTTTAATAATCTTAAATATATTTATTTTACCCCTTTAAAAAAATAACTAAATTATGAAAATTTAATTTTGGCTTGACAGAAATGGATTTATGCTTCTACAAATCTCCTGGTGCAGTAGAGAACTCAAAGTCACGTAGTTATTTAGAAAATGATTATGAGTTGGTTGTTTTTAATTTTGAAAAGATTTTGTTTTGAAAATTCATTTGATTTTTTTTAATGTTAAAAAGATGAATCATCAAGTTATCACAACTTAGATGATTCTAAAAGTTACAAGATTAACAAGCTGTCACAACTCAACTAATCCTGTTTTATTTTCTCAACAAAGTTCAAAGAGCATTCTGGAAGCAATATCAGACATTAGGACTTTGGGGGTGTCTACACATAATGGGTGAGAAAAGGTAGTTTCAATGGTGGTCCCTTTTGGTGGCTAGGTTTCCGGGTTAGTGGGTAGTAAGGATCGACACGACAGCTGGTGCGTGGTTGGGTGGTTGGATCGGTGTGGCGCGATGAGGTAGGAGGAACGAATCTGGACTGCGAATCGCGGTGTGCGGGCCAACGGGTTGTAATGACTGGTCCAAGCGGTGCCAGTTTAACGACGCGAGTCGATGAGTCTGAGTTGTGAGAGGGTTACGAGTCCGGGAGGAATGGGATCTGGTTCGGGGTAGCCAGCGACTTCCAATCTGGGTCGAGATTGGCGAGATGGCGCGACTTGGGTTCGACTGGATTGGATCAGTGGTGGTTGCATCGTGGGTAGTGGTGCCAGTTTGATGGTGGTGCACCGCGAACTGGTTCAATGCAGAGAAGATCGTGCAGCTGGATGATGGTTCGACTAGCTCGGATCAGTGGTGGTGTACCACGGATCTGGTTCGGGTAGGCGACGGTGCTAGGCTCGGCTCGACATTGGTGCAAGTGAGCAACTCGAGTTACGACTGTGTGGGGTCCCTAGAGTGGTTCTAGTTTATGTAAAGGTGGTAGAAAAATGGTAGGGAGGAAGGTGGGGTAAAGATGATGAAGGTTGATGGTGGGTTGGATGGAGGAGTGGTTTTGGGTGGATGCTGAGTTTCAGTCATGGTGGCTTGAATGGGTATGTGGTAGCCATTTCAGGTTGGGTGCAGAGGGATTCAAGTGCGCCGTGCAAGTGAGAATGATTACCAAAATGATTTACATGATATCAGATAAGGACTCTTACCTGTGGAGCTCAAAATGCAACAGCTTGAATCTCCTCCTCCTTGGTGCCAGCAAACTTTCTGTCGCCTTCTTGTTCTTTGCTCTGCTTCCTCAAGAACTTGTTGTTGTGTTGATTTTGTTGTGTTCTTGATTCTGTGTTGTGATGATTAAGCTATCTTTTCTTGTTATGGTTGCTATTTTTTATCGGTTTCTTTATAGGGTTTATCTTTTATGGTTCTGGTTAGATAATGAAGATGGTGTAAAGCTCCAATGCAGGTGCTGGGGATACTGCATTGAGGATGTGGAGGCAGAAAGGATTAAGTTTGCTAGGGTGAGAGATGTAATGGTTGTGTTGTGATGGAGGAGAGTTCAGTAGCTGAGAGTATCTTCTACATCCAAATGGTTCCCCTATCTTTTTTCTATTACATTTTCTCTTATTGTAAGGCAGAGATAGCTTTTCTGCAACCCCAAGAAAATTAGCTTAGGTGCAGATAGAGTTTTTTAGCTCAGTTTCTATTTTCATTATTTTTCTTTGGGTTGTCACTTTCTTATGCCTGCCACCTTTACCATTTTTGTGTTGCATTGAGCCTTGAGTTTGCAGGCTTGCAGCAGATTATTGCATTCTAACCAATAGTTAGAAATTATAATTATTTTTCTTTTCTGCTAACTATACGTAACCAGAAAGATTCTCTCCTCCCTCTTTTATCATTTTTTTAACCGAGATTAACTTTTTTTTGTCCTTTTTTTTTATTTTTTTGTGTTTTAATTATAAGAAAAAGGAAAGTATAAAAAAAGGTGACCTAAATGAGATGAGAGTAAATAAAAGAATGAACAAGAATTATATGTTCAAAACATCACAATTATGCATCATTTAACACAAAATTATTAATTTTTTATTAAGCAACAAAAATAAAATTTTATGGATAAAATTGGGTATCAACACTTGGCATAAGGATTTAATAAGCAAAGATATTGCTCCAAATTTCAAGGTTTTATGATTGGGCTCCTAGAGTATCTAAGAAAAAGGGTTTTCTAAACCAATCAAGACTATGAGTTCGATTGGAAAAAGGAGAAAAGTTAAAATTGTCATGATGGTATAACTTGCCATAGAACAATGAAAAGAAATATTTGAAGTCCAGAACTTCTTGTCCCTTTCGAGAGCTGTGGTGTAAGGCGGCAAGTCTAAAACATTTTATCTCTCTTAAAATATTTCGAGAGGTAGAATTAGTTAGATGAGGTTCGAAAAAGGCATTAAGCCAAAGTTATAAAAACCAAAAAGGGTCACCTAAGTTGGTTAAGATATTTTATAGGTTGGTAAAGAGTTCGATGGCTTTAGACATGGTTAAATAAAGATGAGCAAGAATTAATTTGCTTAAACAAAGAGTCTTACCTTCATGAATCAATATAGCTAAGGGCATATACTATTTCTTGACTTATAAAGACTTAGTGCACAAAACAAAAGCATTAAGTCAATAGAGAAGAAAAACAACATGCTCATCATCAAAAATAGCATCATTTTTGAGATAATTGTTTTATACAAAAAAGGTAAAAGGACAATTTATCCCAATTTATTTCTGGCTCGAACATTGGATTCATAAAAGCAATCACAACCCTTCCATTTGGTTTTAAACCAACTATGGCAACCAAATCGAAAAGGGTTGGAGTGATCATGCCATAAAGAACATGAAAAGAATTGGTTGTTCGATTCCAGAAAAAGAAAGAAGCTGACAACATAGAAGGATTATACTCAATATTTTGTCTAAGTTGAATCAAATAAAAAATGCCAAGTTCCTTCCATTAGTTTGCTTTAGCACTTTCGATTCTATTCAGCCATAGTAGATACTATGGCCTTCTTGTGGTTTCCAATGGTGGGAAGAGAACTTGAAAAGACCTTCAAAAAAAATAAGAAAGAAACTAGTATCTAAGACATCCCTGAAAGCTAAGATGGATTCATTTTCAAGGTTGGGGAAGATATTGGAAATGGTCACAATTTCTTCTAAGGGAACAGTAGGACCTAAAAAAGCATGTCTTCGACTACTAATTGAAAAAAGGTATGATCACATGAGATTTCCAAATGTCTAAATCGTCACTTTGAGAATCTTGAGCATATAAGATCCTATTTTTCAAAACAGGAGCTTGAGCATAAATTGCATCAAGTATATTGGTGACTTCTTCACTTTCAGTGGTTGAGTGTTGAAGTTGAGTGACAGTCATTGAAATGCTCTGAATCTTAATTTCTAGGTTTTAATGAAGATGAAAGAAATGAAAAGAGCAAAATAAACAATAAAAATCTACTCTTTTCTTAAATCCAAATCCAGATTTGGTTTCTAATATAGAAAATAACTAAGTAACACTCAAGAAAACTTAGTATAAGCAAGAATGGAAGTTGTGCAAAGAAAAAGAGATTCTGCATAAGAATAGCTTCAAGAAGATGATAATGAGAATGTGGTTTCAAAACCTAAGAAAGGGTTTTTATAGGGTTTTTTAATCACTATCATTAAAGAAAAGTACTACCTAGAGTAGTTAAAACTACCAAACGTTAAGGCCCATCATTAGGGTTCAATTACCAAGAAATTGAAAACCACCTAAAAGCATGATGATAGTTACATGCCTCTTTAAATGTGGGGGGTTTTCAAAATCTGATTTGAAAAGACCTAAGTCTTTTCATTTGGCACTCAAGTTTAAGTCAAGATAGATGAATCAAAAAGTAAACACTCAAAATAATAAATATTGACTTCTTTTCCAAAATGTCAAGAAGATAAATATTGGGAGGCATCTGTTGGTATAAAAATAAACTTTTTGATTCATAAAATAAATACTTTAGCATATAAAACATCTTTTGATTGATTTAACTAGCTAAATTTAGTTTTGATCATTCCAATAAAAAATAATCACTTCAATTAAGATGTTTTAACCAGTTTTACAAGTCAAAAGCTATTCGAAGGCAAGAAATGAATTCTTGAAGACTTGTTTTGATCAGACAAATGGAGAATGCTTTTCAGAGACATGACAAAGATCGAAACAACAATGAAGACAACACTCAACAAATTTTCAAGAATGGTAAAAGATGCCTTCGAGAATAGAGACATTTTTAAACAAATTCAAGGCAGTTACACTTAATTCGAAATTCAAATTCAAATGTTTGAATTTGAATTTAAGGAGTTATTAGCAGTTTAGTCTATAATATTGAGACAAGGCAGTCATTTTTGTTAAGGATAATTGTCTTGGCTTTTTTACCAAAGTGCCATTTCTGGCAAAAAAATTTATCAAAATGCCACTTTTCTCAAACTAATTATCAAAATACCATCATTTTGGCCATGGTGGCATTTTTTATTTTTTGTTGGGCTACGTCGAATAGGCCAGAACGCTTGGCGTATCCTACGTGGATACGCCAAGCTCTCTGGCGTATTCTACGTGGATGCGCCAAGCGTTCTGGCGTATCCCATGACGTGGCCTAACAAAGTTTGCCAAGTCAGATGGGTTGGGACTGGCTATAATGGACTGGACTGGACTGACCCGAATGGGTTAAGACTGACCCAAATGGACTAGGTTGGACTGGCCCAAATGTGTTGGGACTGACTCTAATGGACTGGGCTGGGACTGACCCGAAAGGGCTGGGACTGACCCGAAAGGGCTGGGATTGGCACGAATGGGCTGAGCTGGGCCGAATGGACTGAACTGGGTTGGGCTGAATGGATTGAACTGAGTTGGGCCGAATGGACTGAACTGGGTTAGGCCGAATGGACTGGACTGGGCTGGGCTTGACCCTAATGGATGGGGATGACCCAAATGGGCTGTGACGACCCGTTTTGACATAGTTTCTCAAGTAAAGCTTCTGACTTTTAGTATGTTTAAGTTAAAATGTTCGACTCAATTAAATCTAAGGCGAACCTAAGTTTAAAAAATTGAGTTTATGAAATTATGAAGTTAAACTTAGCTAAATCTAGCAGTGTGCACCCTTAACGTATTGTAATCAAGTTTTACATTTTAAATTGATAGGCTAGAATACTAGCTAAGCGAGCATAACAAAATTAATTTACTTTAATAGTTTAAACATTCCGATTCTAAAAAAAAATTGACAGAATTTCCCCTAAAAATCAGACGTTCTCAAAAATATTTCATCTTGTATAATGCAACATATTTATATATATTCAATTCATATCAAGAAAATACGTATAAGATGCATAAACATACAGAAAAATCTGGTACATATAAATACAGTCATCCTAAATCAAGTAAATGTAATAAAATGTAGTACATAAACATCAATGAGAAGGGTCAGGGTCAAAATGTGGGGGTCTGTGATGGGGATCAGAAGAAGGTCCTGCCTGTGATGGGTGAGGATATGGTGGGTAACCCGTATACGGTGGATATGGAAATGACGGTGTAAGGGTAAAAGTATAAGGATATGGTGGGTAAGGGTAAGTAGGTGGTGGGTATGATGTAAATGGTGGATAACCTGGATATGGCGGGTACGAGGGAGGTGGTGGGCTGAGACGGACGGTAAGCAACGAGAAGTGTGGGCGGTGGCCGAGTTCTAGGTACAACGAAAGAACCGAGTCATCTGGAAGACGTAGCCGTGATCGAGTACTGGCTAACCCTCTCCGTCTACGGCGCGACCTCTGCTCATCAGACTGCTCGGATGGTCCGGGAATCTCATCTGTAGGAGGAACTGGACGTAGGTGATCTAATGTGATGCGATCATGCTCCCTCACTGAAGATAAGATGTCCTCCATGGACTGTTGAAGGCTAGCCATACTAAATCCCGAACTAGGGTTCCCTAGCTAACGCATGGATGTTCTTTGCAATGTCAGCCTAAGATACAAATATAACACGTCATTATCAATATAAAATACAAAATGTACAAAACAAATAGCAGAACATATTGGTAAAAAGCTTACCACAAACCCAATGGATGCACCAGTTCGGGAAATCTAACGCCTGGTAATCCGTTTGTACCAGATAAGCATGTACTCGACCGCGCGCAGTGGGAGCTTCCAAAGGCCAACCAACAACACACCGTTCCTGCCGCGTATCCCATATGGCTATGTGTGCAAGGTGTGTGGCTCGCCAATCCACATCGTGACGTCCGGCCAATGTAATCGAGTGCAACTCGTCAGGTTAGTGTGGTCTCCGTGGTATTGGTTGGTCCGACCAAACTGACGCATCACCCCGTGTCCGGCTGGGTGCCACTCAACAATGTGGAAAAAGATAAGTGGAACCACTGCCAGATATATGTCTCTACCCGCGACACAGAATGCTGGCAGTGAAGCCACAATCTCATTTGTATATGGCCGCCATGTTATCTGCAATCACAATTGTATAAAGAATTAGAATGCAAGACAATTAACTTATTTAAATCATTATAAACAAATACTGACCTCATCACTCTTCATCTGATCAAAAAACCGACGGTAATATGGAAGCACCCCCATTGGTGTCTCAGTCAACCTTATGTTTATGCCACCTATATATATATATCAAGGTCATACGATGTCAACACAAATAGTATATATAATAAATTAATGTAAAGATATGTTGAGAAACTCACCGAAATCCCAGTGGACGTAGGGGACCACGGGCAGCAACGTAGGCAGCCACAAGAACAGGATCAGTATCATCCACGAGTGTAGGGACAAGGGGTGAAAATCTGTGTCATGCCCAGTACTGCAACAGTATGCAAGCACCTCCAATCTCGTGCACACTGTAATCTGTGGCCTTGCACAACTCTCTGTACAAATAGGCCAAAACCGTCGATCCCCAGCTATATCTCCCGGTAGCGATAAAGTCCTCCAAGAGAGGAAGGAACATCATGTGCACGTATCTACTAGAATGGTCAGGAAATAGCAATCCCCCGATCAACCGAAGTATGCACGCCTGCGCACACCACATCACATAATTGTCTCCGTCAGCCGGGGTAAGTCGTGTACGGAATACGTTCCAAAGCCACGATATATCAACACGTCCACCTAATACGTGTGACTCAGGCAGCTACGATCCCAACAAGCTCTCACATAGCTGCATCCAATCTGGATGGGTTGTACGACCAGTAACTACACCGCCATCAATGGGAAGTCCCGAGATAATAGCAATGTCCTCCAATGTGATGGTGCACTTTCCAGTAGGCATATGAAATGTGTGTGTCTCGGGGGCGCCATCTCTCAACTAATGCTGTAATGAGGGAGTGATCGATGGTGCAATATCCCATATGGGCAACCCCCACGAAACCAGCCAGCTCTAGATATGACAGTATCCGTTGATCTAGGTCCATATGTTTGAATTTATGGGCACGTCTGACACGCAAATGACGATCTGGTCTTCCTTGCCATACATGTTGTGATACATGAAAGTCCTGCATCTCTAGTACTGATAGGTCCTCTGGGCTTGGGCGCAGGTGGAATGCCATGCCTCACGCTGTAATCAAGCAACCGACAAGGACATTGGGTAAGTCTTCAAATAATAGAACATACTATAGAATCGAATATACATATTAAATATGAGTGTATCAAGCATAAATTAATAGACACCAGTAAAAGCACAATATCAAAATGATATTAATAAAAAATAATAACGTAGATTATCAAATTACACACTGAAAATACTCAATTACACATAAATAGTCATTCATTACAATACAATGGGAATTAAATTATGTCCTAATCAAGTGGATGGCCATGCTTGGTCATTCCTCAAAGAAGTCGATCCACCACGATGACAACTACGAGAGTTATGTCCAGATTCACCATATTTTCTACATCTTTGTCCCGGTCTTGGTTCGCGCCAATCCATCTCATTTCTAAGTCGAGTTGATTTGGGTCGACCTTTAGATCGAAGCAATTGACGATCGGGTACCAATATAATCGTTGGGGCTGGTGGCCACCATGGTTCGTCCTTAATGATACCCCAATTAATCTCATATACCTTGTACAAAGTATGCATTTTGTAAACACTGTGCACATATTGAAAAGTGTCAAGTCTCCTGGAAGAACATGTTGCTATTGCATGAGAGTAAGGGAAATGCAACGCTTGAAATAGGCCACAGTCACACGTGCCTTGTTGAAGGTTTAGGGAATATTTAACTCCACCATGCTGTGTTATAGGGTTGAATGACTCTTCGACCAAAAATTTGGTTGACTGTATATCAAATCGATGGACTTGGTGAGAGCTTGCCTTGAGCACGTTTACATTCCAACTTTTCAAAAAATCATCAGACCAATCTACCCCATCAACAAGTTTCTCGTTTGCATCATCCTTACGATTAACAAAGTACTCTACCAATTTGTAATATGTCATCTGAACAAGTGCTGTTATTGGTAGGTTTCTGCCACCTTTCAACACCTCATTCATACACTCAGATAAGTTCGTCATCATATGACCAAATCTGTGGCCACCATCATATGCTAAACTCCATTGTTCTTTTGGAATCGAATTAATCCAATTTACCATTTCGGGAGTAGCAGTCAACTTTTCCAACCTAGCCTCAAATTTGTATGTCATTGGTTCATACCCTGATATTAAAATATTGAATGAATTGGTGTTAGCAACTAGATTGTAGTTTGATAATTAGTATAGTAAACTCATAAACAATGTCAAATATTTAATTACCTGTGTTAATCAGATATTTCTTTAGGGCCAGGTTGCGAAGGCGCTATTAAAATTACTACCAATATGCTGGATGCAGAAAACATGATGCGCATGCGGTGTCTGCCATCCCAAATGTGGATTCGCCACTGACTGTATGATGCCTTGATGTCGATCAGATATCAAGCACAGGCCCTGTTGTTGTGTGACATGTGTTCGAATCAATGCTAAGAACTAACTCCAAGCATCCTTTGTTTCCCCTTCAACAATGGCAAATGCAATGGGCAGAGGTTTTCTATCGTTATCTTGTGTTGTTGCAATCAATAGTTTATGACGATATTTGCCATACAAATGAGTGCCGTCAATCTGAATAATGGGCTTACAGTATTGGAATCCAACAACACATGGTTTGAATGTCCAAAACAAGCGATGGAATACAAGTTTTGAACGGTTAACTCTATTGGTCTCGACATAATCAATGGTTTGCAACTCCACCACTGTGTCTGGCATGTCTCTTTGCATGACAAGTAACCATCTAGGCAATACCGCATAAGAATTATCCCAGTCTCCAAATACCTTCACAATGGCAATTTGTTTTGCCTTCCAAGCTTTCCGATAGGACACGTCATATCCGAATTGACATCGAACCCTTTCAATAATTAAGCATACAGGTACATCGGGTTTTTGCTTAACCATCTCCAGAATGTAAGAACAGATCATACGAGAGTCTAACTTCTGGTGATCTTGTGAAATGGCTGGGTTGACACAGTTGTGAGGCCCATTATATTTTCGAATTTCCCACAAGTTTGATTTCTTGCTTAGAATGGTCCTAACCCTCCAATTACAACCATCAGCAGCTCTGGGACACTTAACAATTAGCCGTTGTGTATCATAATCCTCAACCTTGTAATTCTGATATCTAATAATGAAATAATGTTTTAGGGCCAAATTGACAACTTCTTTAGAGGGAAATTATAATCCGACATATAATTCTTCATCTGGACTCCAAATACCACGAGAATCTAATTCACGAAGATTATCAGATGTATTCAGCGCATCCCAATTGATTTCAGAAAACTGAGGGCATGGAGGCACATACGTAGATTCAGGAGCAACTACCAATGGAGGGACTAGTTGTTGTATATTTACTTCAGGGTCAGATTGGTCTTCTTCTAAGTCAGTGTCTGTATCTTCACTCTCAGGCATCTCTCCTTCATCATCGCTTGTGTCAGATAATGCATCTGCCATAAGCAGGTTATCGGTTTCAAGGTCTAACCTAAATGAGCTCCCTTCAGGCATTGCAGACGTACCAACTTCTTGAGATTGTACTAATACAAGAGCATGTGTCATGGAGAATTGAGTGTTGATAGGGTACGATGATTCAGCAAGATTAGAAGGACCAGCTTGTAACCCTGTTTTAGAAGGAGCTTCAGCATGCTCATTGTGCTCACTTGTTTCCGTCTCGACATACAACTCCATAGAAGTTAAGTTAGGATCCTGATCAAAGCAATCAATCATGCAAGCAACATCTTCATCATCTTCTAATGGAAGAGCTATCCATCTTAGAACATTACTCCATTGTGGAAATTTGTACACAACACTTGACACAATTTGATTTTCTTGGAGCCTTAATTTTAAATGAATTCTCCTTTTAAAAGCTCAATAGTCGTGATCACGTTGAATCATGATAGACTTGGGACGAGGACCTTCATACATTAGACCCTTTTTCACCTTCATACGTTCTCCCATTGTAGTAAATGAGAACAACAAGGTGTTTGTTCATCTTACACTTCAATAATAACAACACAAATAATTTAATTTTGTATAAACAAATACAAAAACCTACTAAATAACAATAAAACATATATCATACATACACCATTAAATAATAATAATAAAAAAATAATAGTAATATTAATAATAATAACAATAATAATAATAATCAATAATAATAGTAATCAATAATAATAATAATAATCAATTATTCTAACAATTAAACAAATATACATAATACATAAATAATATAGAAATTAAAAAAAATAAACAATAATTCTAACACTAAAACAAAGATACAATACACAATTAATATAAAAACTCAAAAACATAAATAATAATTCTAAAAATCAAACAAATATACAAAATATAATTAATATAATAACACAAAATTATAAATAATAATTCCTACGTATAAAATATTTAACAATATATATAACAATAACAATAATAATAATAATAATAATAATCTAACGATAAAATACTTACGAATATGATTCTCGGATAACTTACAAATTACATGAGAGAGTTCGAGAGAGAGTTTAGAGAGAATGAAATCTAGAGAGAAGGTGAAAATTTGATAAATGAGGGAAGTTGTCGTAGAAGGGTGAGGGGGGGGGGGTTATAGGGGATTGATGGAATACGGCAGAACGCTTGACGTATCCACGTGGAATACGCCAGAGCGCTTGGCGTATCCTACGTGGATACGCCAAGCGTTCTAGCGTATTCCACGTGGCCCAATAAAAAATAAAAAATGCCACTGTGACCAAAACAGTGGCATTTTGATAATTAGTTTGAGAAAAGTGGCATTTTGGTAAATTTTTTTACCAGAAATGACATTTTGGTCAAAAAACCTAATTGTCTTAATCTTATCATAATAACAGTTACTTCTCTTATCTATAAATATCCAAGGGGGTGAAGTATTTAGGTTAGTTGGAAATTACTTACACACATTTCTAAACACATCCAAAGTCACTCCAACAAACACGGATAAACAAAAGGATTAGTCAAGTATGCTTTCCACCCTCTTTCATTTATGTAATTTTTACATTTCAAAGCAAATTTAAAATCATTTATCTACATTTCTTGTAATTTACATTTCTTGTAATTTCTTTTTATTTTTGATCGAGTAATTCTTTAAATCATTTTATTTCTTTTATTTCACTTTCATTACTTTCTTGAAGTTTATTTCTCTGCATTTTTTTGCTTTCCTTTTATTATTTTCGATTTACTATTTATTTTACATTGCTTCTCTTTACTTGCTTTCACTTACATTCCAATCGAATTTACTTTTGCACAAGTTTAAGTCCTGTTATTTACTTGCTTTCATGTTTTATTTGTTTTATTTATATACTTTCAATTATCCAATTGTCATATATGGATACTACTTTCAGTTTACTTGCATTCTTTTAATTTCAAGTATCAATTTATTTTTTGATTATTGACTCATTGACTTTACATCATTATTTTCACTTATACTTTTCTTGTTAAACTCGAAACAAGTTTATAATATTCTTTCAATGTACAAATCATCAAGTATTTGAGAATCTTTAAGCGAAAGAGATTTTCTTCCTAAAATAATAACAGGAAATGAATTTGTCCTTTGACGAAATTTCCAATAAACAATCATATAGCTCAAAGTTGTTGGCTTAACTCAGCCAATGTTCCCTCTGTTCATTGCAAAATTAATTTACCTCAGAGTCATTTTAAATCCACACAACTTTTTTGTGTTTACTTGAAGTTCACACTAGAGCACCATTTTAATTTCTTTTGTATTAAACACTCTAAAACTATAAAAGATCACTTCTTGCATAAGTTACAGACTAGATAGCAATATAAAACTTGATTTAAACCTTTGTAGACTGAGCTCATAAAACTTCTCATAAAATCTTGTATAACACAAGCAATATTTTAACTCCACCAAAAAAAAAGAGAGCAAAAACAAAGCAGAAGATATATTTTCCAGAAACCGAAATAATAGCATTTTGCTTCTAAGCCATTGTTATTGTTGTTTCCATTAGTGCCTTTGATAATGCTAACCAGATGGCAGTTCCTTAAGCTTCAATCATGTTGGTAATTAAATATTTTCATATTTGACTTAAGCTTGTGTTAAAGGCTTTGATTGTGTTGGCTTGTATTTGATGCTGGTTTGATATGGTGCATTTGTTCAATATGTGTTTAATTTTGATGTATTATAAGTATAAAATTTTTTATACCACTAATTAATTATATATTATTATATATGTAATTTTTGAAATAATTATTATAAAAATTAAAATATTTTTAATGACATAATAATATATAATTAAATGATAATATAAAAAAAATTAAACTAACAGTACATTTAAATTAAATCCATAAAATATTGTGAAATTCTTTATACAAACAAGTAATGAAAGGAGATAATTAAGGTAACAATGAAATTAAATTCGATAGTTCATATAAAAATATTAAATTTAAAAATTGTTTTGCATCACCCATTAATTTTTTTTTATCTTTGACCAGTATTCTATAAATGAAATTAATCCTTAAGCATTGTAGTATTTAAGAGATTCTCTCAATAATTAATTTTTTAGAATTTGAATTTTGATCATCTTATTAAAAGTGCAGCTCACTTATTATGTCACTCATTAATTTGAATATTTAAATATTCATTTTCCACTTTAAAATATATAATAAGTTCATATATTCAAATATTATCAAAAAATTTCTATTAAAAAAAATTTCAACACAATTCAAGCATTTTGCCGGTAATTAATAAGTGAAAATCGAAGCGGCGGGTGTGCGTGCCGGTGTGTCGGTGTCAAGTTGTTTGCGGTGGCGGGGCCATTCTCCTATACCTTTGCCACGTGGAAATACGACAAATGCAGCTTACAATGATTAGCACGAGCTGGGTTCTTCAGGATTTAGTCCTACTCGTGAGGCATTAACGGCATACACGTGTCTGGAGGGGCCCAATCGTACTTGCATGATATTTTGACTCTTTTTGTCGTTTGCAGGAGGAATTATTACATGATTTTGAAACGTTGCTCAACTCATGATTTGATATTTTAACTTTTATTAACGATAGAATCTATCATTAATTTATATTTTTTTTATTTTTAAAATATAAAAAATTAAGTTGAAATAATAATTATACAAGTTAATTATAAATTCTATTATTAATAAATATTAAAATATTAATTAATATTTACATAATATAAGTATAATACTACATGACACTCTAAAAATATATAATAATTTTCTTTTGTAGTTATAGCAATAAATTGCATGGTGCCACGAAGGCTTGAACGGATAATAATAATAATTAAGTTTTTTTTTTCATTAGGTAAAGTCAGTTATATGGATCAAATAACGTTATTGTGCTCTATCATAAATCAAGCATTTTGAAATGTCATACAAGTCTAAATCATTTTTAATTGTTTCACAGTCTTTCTTGATCTTTCTCTACCTCTAGTTATTAGGTTATCATCTACATGATCTACTCTTCTTACAGGGACTTTTAAGGGTCTTCTTTGTATATGTTCAAGTCACCTAAGGCGAGATTCTCTCATCTTTTCCAGAATAGGTTTACCTCTACTTTCTCTCTAATGCATTCATTTATAATCTTATCTTGTCTTGTATGGCCACACATCCAGCGTAACATCCTCATCTCAACAACACTGATCTTATGATCTTGTTGACTTTTTATCGCTTAACATTTAATATCATACAACATTGCAGGTCTTATAGTTATGCGATAAAATTTACCCTTAAGTTTGAGAGGCATTTTTCTATTACAAATAACTCCTGAAGTACTCCTCAACTTCATCCATCCAGCTTAAATCATATGATTTACATCTCCCTCTATCTCTCTGTCATTTTGTATGATAGATCCAAGATACATAAACCGTGTGACTTGTGGTATGATATGTACTCTAATTTTTATCACTAAGCTAATATTAGCACGCTTCTTACTGAACTTGCATTTCATACACTTCATCTTACTCCTTCTTAGACGAAAGTTATGTTCTTCCAAAGCTCGTCTCCATAATTCTATCTTCCCATTTGTTTCCTCTCTCGACTCTCTAACTAAGACTATATCATCTGTAAAAAACATGCATTGTGGAATCGGCTCTTGGATATGCACAGTAAGCACATCCAATACCAAGGTAAAAAGATAAAGACTCAAAGTTGATCCTTGATGCAGTCCTATAGTTATAGAAAAATTTTCTGTGACCCCACCATAAAGGCTTGAACAAATAATTAAAAAAATAGTTATATAACATACATGTATAATTCAAAAACGACGTAAGGCTAGGTTATCGACAAGCGGTTTAACTAAAGATTAAGCGATCAAATTAGAGAATTCAAATAATAAAAAATATTTTTTAAAGACATATTACATGAAGAAATTATTTTATATAAAAATATTATACTAAAAATATTATTCATAATAATAATATAATATAAATTATAAAACTAAAAATATTACTTAATAAAAATATGTAATTTAATAATAAAATATATTTCATTATAATTAGGGTCTTCTAACCGGTCAAACTAATTTGACCCGTTTGATCTAGTCACTCGAGTTTAACCAATCTTATATGAAAGGCTTAATTAACTTTTAAGTTTATGTAAATATATCTATTTCTAATTTTGGTTTCTATAAAAAAAAATTTACATCATTTTAATCCCTTTAAATTTTAAGATAGGTGAAATTAGTCTCTATCGTTATCTCATCTCTGTTAAGTGATGAAGTGATAACTGATGCTCCATGTCAGCTTGCAACTTGGATGATAAGTCATCCACTGGGTCTCACGTCACCTTCTTCTTCCTCCCCCTTTCTTCCCCAATATGGCCCATCAACACTAACGTGCATACATTACCATTCTCCCCTTTCCCTCACTTGTAACTGTAATTCCAACCTTGATTCTTCCTCCCTCAATCTATTTTCTTCTTTCCCCACATTTACTTCCTCATTCATGACCAACTTCTTGCCATTTTTTGGCTCTCACTCCTGACTTGTAGAGACATTACCATGGTTAGGGTTTCGCGATGTTCATCATCAACTTGGGGTACTCCCACCATGTCATCACGAAGGAGACTTTGTGGCTATGGATATAGAATGTTGTACCTCTCTTCAAAGAATGTGAAGAATCCCAGAAGAGCATATGAGATATGCCTAAACTGGAAAGTAAGCTCCACCATTTTCTGATACAAGATATCGAGGTTTGCTAAAATATGTTTTCAGTCTCTATAAATATTGTGAGTTTTGATTTTAGTTCCTATAAAATGTTTTGATATGGTTTTGGTCCCTCTAAAATTCGATATAGGTGAAATTAGTCATTGTCCTTATCTCATCTCTTAGGTGATGGTGAGATTTCTGTATTTGAGATTTCTTGATATCTAACTACCCGCCCAACCAATTCAAACTAACCAAAGGAGTCTTCCTTCTACCAAAAAACAAAAACAAAAACAAAAGAAACAAAATACAAGTAGTTGATGAGATTTCAGAGTTTGAGATTTCTGGTCACGAATGAGAAAGCAAATGTGGGAAAAGAAGAATATAGGCAAAGGGAGGAAGAATCAAGGTTAGAATTGCAACTACATGTGAGGATGAAGGAGAGTGTTAATGTTTACAAGTTAGGGTTGCTGTGCCACATTGGAGAAGAAAAGGGGAGGAAAAAGAAGGTGACGTAGGACCCACTAGTTGACTTATCATCCATATGATATAAATGAGTTGAGTTGTCATCCAAGTGATAAGTTAATATAAAATGTCTTTTGTTATTTTACCACTTAAATGAGATAACGACAGAGACTAATTTCACCTATATCAAAATTTGAATGAATCAAAATGAGATCAAAAATTTTATAGGGACCAAAACTAAAAATGATTATATTTACAAGGACTAAAAAGTTAATTATACCTATACGAAAATTAGTTATGAGCATACCAGACCGGTTCAACTGCCGGTTCGCAGATTTAGCGACTATTCATTTTCATGATTTCATCTCCCAATCTTGGAATAAATTTTGAAATAAAAAAAAATCCTGGAACAAATTTTACTTTATTTATTATCTTTTTCTGGGTTGGTGGTGCATCTACAACCAGTGCCTACCTATGCTCCATCTCAATCCTGAAGGTTAGAGGTCCATTGTTTTTCATTTATCGTTTTTTTTAAAAAATTCTATAAAATTTTCTGCTTCAATTTGTAGATGTAACATGAACATGTTTCTTCATACCATCCATCTGTCTAGCTGGTGGGTACTGAATTTGGTCTTGAAACTTTGGAGCCGAACTGATTTTGAAGCTGAAGCATATTAGCAAATTTAGTCATGGTTTTTTTTTTTCCTGCTAATAATCATGGAGTGAAAGTGTTGTTGAGATTATGAGATTTTATTATTCTAGTATTGTCAATTAACGTATGAAATTTTTAAAGATCATAACTTTAGAAGACAAATTAGGTTATTGCTGGGAGTTCTGGAGTGCCAGATGATTAGTCTGGTGATGATAGAAGGTTTTCTGTCTTCAAATTTACACTCTGCTCTATGATTAGTCTTTGACTTCTTTCTTTCTTTCTTTCTTTTTTTCAAATTTTCTTCCATACTTACTTTCTGAAATTTTCATTTTATTTTGTTATTTACCTTTTAAACAACGATTATTTGTGACTAGCTTAGCTGTGAACCCTGATTAATAGTCATGTCGTGGCCATTCTTATTTTTCCCTTGTGTATTTGCAAATCAGCAGCTGATTTATGTTGTCTGATTGATCTCATTTATCCAGGTTCTTTTATTTTATTTTTAAAAAAAAAACTTCTGAGCAATTACTGAAGTGGGTATTGTCATATATATACTCTTCAGTTGTGCTGATAGAGACACCACTGGGAATGCCGAAAGATGTACTCTGTCTCTGAGATCCGTAAGGTTAAATACTTGCTATTACTGCCCTATTTAATGCTTGACAACAGTGGACCACAATTTTCTAGCTCATTCATTCATTATTTCTTGATGCACAATTGGCACACAAGTTTTTCTAGAGTGCCTCTTGTGTTAATACATGATCTGTGCGAAGATGGTTGAATCACGTTTTTGGCTATATATATATTCTTTATAGTTGTAAATGATATAGAATTTTAACTGGCTGAAGATGTAGTGTATTATTTATCCTACTTTAAGGTCTGCTATGGACAATAAATCAAACGTCTTGATGGAAAGATATGAGTTAGGAAGATTACTAGGCCAAGGCACCTTCGCAAAAGTTTACTATGGCCGGAGCGCAATAACCAACCAGAGTGTGGCTATTAAAGTGGTTGACAAGGATAAGGTTATCAGAACTGGACAAGCTGATCATATCAAACGGGAAATATCTGTTATGAGACTGGTTAAACATCCAAATATTATACAGCTTTTTGAGGTCATGGCCACCAAGAGTAAGATTTACTTTGTTATGGAATATGCTAAAGGTGGTGAGCTCTTTAACAAGGTGGCTAAAGGAAAGCTCAAAGAAGATGTTGCACACAAGTATTTTAAGCAGCTAGTCAATGCAGTGGATTTTTGTCACAGTAGAGGTGTATACCATAGAGATATAAAGCCAGAAAACCTTTTGTTGGATGAAAATGAGAACCTAAAGGTCTCAGATTTTGGGTTAAGTGCCTTGGCTGAATCCAAGCGGCAGGATGGCTTGCTGCATACAACTTGTGGAACACCAGCCTATGTTGCTCCTGAAGTCATCAAAAGGGTGGGTTATGATGGTGCCAAAGTTGATATTTGGTCTTGTGGAGTAGTTCTATTTGTCTTGTTGGCAGGTTATCTCCCTTTTCATGACTCAAATTTGATAGAGATGTATAGGAGGATAGGCAAAGCTGAGTTTACATGTCCTGATTGGTTCCCGCGAGAAGTCCGGAGGCTATTGCGCAAGATGTTGGATCCAAATCCTGACACTAGGATTTCCATATCTAAGATTAAGGGGTGTTGTTGGTTTAAGAAAGAGCCAAATGCTAGACTAGAAAAACATGAAAGGGAAAACAAGACTGTCTCTCCTGCAGCTACAAATCATTCTGATCAAAGTGATGGTCTAGCAGCAGAAGCAAGTCAAGAGTCAGTTGTGCCCACAAGTATAAATGCCTTTGATATCATCTCCCTTTCGTCTGGTTTTAATCTTTGCGGATTCTTTGAAGACAGTTTTCTCAAAAGGGAAGCAAGATTTACTTCAAGACATCCTGCATCAGTCATCATCTCCAAGTTGGAAGAAATTGCTAAGCGACTGAAGGTGAAAATAAAGAAAAGAGCTGCAGGTTTGTTGAAATTAGAGGGCCTCAAGGAAGGTAGGAAGGGGATTTTATCCATTGATGCAGAGATCTTTGAGGTTACCCCATTTTTCCATTTGGTAGAGGTGAAAAAATCAAATGGAGATACATTGGAATATCAGAAAATATTGAATGAGGATATAAGGCCTGCTCTTCAGGATATTGTTTGGGTTTGGCAAGGTGACCAACAAGAGCAATCACAACAGCCAGAGCAACAGCAACAGATACATGACCAGCAGCAAGAACAATCAGAGTCATAAGTGATTCTCAGTTTTTGATATCTCATGCTTATTGTTTGTTTGTGCATTTCATGGTATGCCCATTTTTCTTAATAATGTTGTTTCTGCATATCTTTCTTGTGTTTCACGATGCGATGACCATATTGTAACATATCTTTTGTCTCAAATTCTGTTTGCAGATGTATAGTTTGAATGTTTAAGTTTACGAAGTGACATTTGGAATTACATTTCTCAGTTTTGCTGTGTGATATGAGTCTTATTGGACTTTTATCAAGTTTTGATTACATGAAGAAAGATAATGAATAATAGAATTTAAATGTGAATACCAACTTTTTAATTGAGGTGATGTACTTGGACTCAAGCAAGTATTATTACTTCAAACAAAAGATCAATTCGTTCACCTGTAGAATTGAAGTGTTACCCAAAAAGCATGCATCTCTCGGAAGATATATGTTAGGTTGTGATTGATAATAACAAGTTAACAACCATTAGTGGCTCCTCATGTTTAAAAGAAATGAACACTGAATAGTGAGAGTCATGGTGGCCTCAAAAAACCATTAAATGATTTGTTTTGATAAATTCTCTCTGGTGGACAGTTCCCCTCTCATCCTGCTTTGAAAGACCTTATACTGTGTTTTAAAAACCAGACTGAACCATGTTAATTTTAAAACAACAGCTATAATTGTTAAAACTGTATTACAAGTAATCATATTTCATTTATCTTTTTTGTATAATTCATCATATTCACATAGATAGAAAAACAATACACATTTTGGTCAGGATTTTTTATGTTTTCTGTTCATAACTGCACCAGAACTACGTCTTGCATTATCCATGTGCTGTAGATACAATACATTCAACCCTAGCACAGGATTTGCCTGTCTTTCTGTTTCTTTCAACTCGCATCCACTGACCACTTGAGATTCATTTATATAACTAAGATAAGCAAAAAGATTTCTGAAATGATTGTAATGATCATCTTAAATGAGAAACAAAATGTTAACTAATCAGTATGAGATAACTATACATATTATATGCACTCCAGTTGAGGATAGTACAAATATGATACTCTAGGCTATTGAACTTACTCAGCTAAACCAAGAGAATTAACAAGTCGACTATAATGGCCATTCATCATGGATAAAACAAAAATGTTATAATGGGAAATAGTTATTGCAAAATTTAAGAGCCTACTTGGAAGGAATGATGTAAGAGAGTTCGAATCATAGATAGCTAAAATGGAGTACTTCTACAGTTCTACTAAATCCACACTCGCTAGTTATAAGATTTAAGAGTAAGGAATGAAAGTGGAAATATTTGACTTAATCCTTGATAAATATTCAGTTAAAATGAAGATAAAACTGATGCAACCATGAAAGTGAATTAGGAATTAGCAAAATTTTCTTTTCTTGTTGGTTTGATAGCCCACCAGGAAAGATGGTCTGTCCGCCACCCCCCCCCCCAAAAAAAAACACTTTTTTGTCAAATTTTTTCCCTTCTTGATCACCTTACATCTCTTTTTACTTTTGCACTACCAAGCATACCCTTGAAGGCCAAAAACTGAAAGCAGAGACACAAAATCATTATGAAACTCTGTCAATCAAATTGCTATAATTACACATCACACATAGTAAAACAATAAAACTGGCAGTACAAAAGAGGTATCATAAGTCAAATTAAGGATTAGCAAAGGCACTAATAAGTACATTTCATTCCAAATGTTTGCAAGAACAATTCCCAATTTTCCATGCTTCATAATTGGGCGCAACTAAACAATTTCATATCATGTATGGTGCAACATTCACATTCCACTGCCCAACATATAAAATAAATTAGATAAACCACCAGAATACTGACATCAGAAGCTCTTCCACTAATTCCACAGAACATTAGACACCTACCATTATTTCTAAGTATGTATAGCCGACCTCAATTTCCATTAACATACTGTTTCAAATAAGTAATTATCTTGACAACTAGACGTTAGAGTCCACTCATGTTTCCAAATACATATATGATTGATACTGCATTCCTCTTTGTTAAAATTCCACTAAGGTCGCTTCCCTCTAGTTTAGCCTGCCTTCACCTTCCCCCCACCAGGTCTCTTAGACCTCTAGAGACTTCCCATGTAACACCCCTTAAAAAAAAAAAAAAAGAACAGAACAGAGTCTGTCAAAAGCTAAAGCAGAAAAACTGGATTATTATAGAAAGACTTGTGCTGTCTGCTTCTGATAATGGCAAAGGTAATTGTGTCATTTACCAAACATAATTTAACTAAACTACCCCTAATATTTTGAAGTTTAAGACATAACTCATCACTTCTATTCCCTTTCTAGAATAGTGATTTTCACAAACAAACAACTCACCACACTTTTACGACATGGATTAATTTTCAGACATGAAGCTATTGTTTACGACATGGATTCTTCAAGAATCAATGCTGACAAAGGTAATTCTCCCCACAGCAAAAATCTCATAGCAACTCTTCCAACCATACACTTATGAGTTTAGTATCCAAGTAAAAAGTCTAGATCCTCGTAGGATTAAGAATCTATTCCAAATTCTTGTAGAATAAGTTTCGGGAGTCTACTTGTATTTTATGAAGAATTTTAGAAGCTATGAAGATCTTTTCCTTTGGACTGGGTGAAGCAAATTGCATAGTCTACCATAAACACTCAAATTATTGTTTGACATTTGTAAGGCTGTGGGGACCATGTTAGAAATACATCAATCATTAAAAATATCTTTATATATGTTAAATAATAATTTGAATGCTTAAGAAATGACATAATAAACTGTGCTTACCTAAGAATTTCACTAAGTAGTGATTCATGGGTTATCCTCTTCTTTTCTATTTAGACCTGTTCAGTTTTAACCTGGGAAGTTTTGTTCCCTAAACATCATTTGAGATTATTTTAGGGAAACTAATTTGTTCTACCTTAAATCTGCCCTCCTACCATCATCATCCAAAATACTTTTTCAGATGCTGGTTACAGCACCAAACAGCCCCCAACTTAGTTCTCTATCGTTATCCTATATTATTAGTGAACCAGACATACATTCAGCAACCCTTTAATCATTCTAATTTTCCATCATTAGTCTATCCTAAAATCCCGATCCTATGCTGTCAAACTTGTATTCTGTCTGCTATTCCCATCCCATATAATTAAGTTTGACTGTAAAATATGCAACAACACACCTATCACAAATCAATTGGATAACATGTGTTATCAAAGTTAATGCCTTAACCCCGATGATTAGCTGCAATGAGCTTCTTGACACCAATTCACCTACAAACAAGAAATTCTTGCATAAACATAGTGTAATCAAGTTGAGGCACACTAGGCTAATAAAACATTGACACATCATTAATTACAATAATTAATTATTAATTAGATGTAATAGTTAACCGTTAATTAATAATGTATCAAATACTTTATCAGTTTATTGGTCTAATGCAGCCAATTTAAATGCACTAAATTTATGCAAGAATTTCTATCAATTTAAATGCACTAAATTTATGCAAGAATTTCTATCTACAAAAACCTTCTGCACTAATCTACAAAAACCTTCTGCACTAATAGAGAAGGAAGCCAGTTTCCCATGGAGAACACCCATATTGCATTTACAACTTTAAATGAAAACAATAATAAGCAATTCATTCAGAGCAGAAACGGTAGAAGGGCACACTCTATACGACATTATAAGAGAGTGGTAAGTATTATTGCAGTTATGATTATCATCATTTAAACCAACAAAACAGAAACAACAATATGAACAGCGGTCAGGATGGAGTTTCCAAATTGACCCTAAAATTACTATGAGAGGCAACATTCATTCAGCTTTTGGAACTTGAAAGATCATGAAGCTGAACTGAACATACTGATCAATGATCATATTCATATCAGGTGGAGGAGACCAACTGCCTCCAAAGATAACGACCACTAGACATGTCAACGAAAGTCCAGAACCCAGATTCTAATGCAGCCCGAACCTGATGAATCAAGAATCAGGATGTTAAAAGACAATATATTTTTAAGAAAAATTTGAGCCAAAAATAGGAATTGTGGAAAACAGAGGAACCTTGGAAGTTGCAATTTTTAAGGAAGCATTAGCAGAATCCGAGGTTTGTGCAGTGTCAGTGTCTTTGTCATCACGGTCCAACTCAGTGGGGTGATGAGGTTGAGATCTGAGGTTTCTGAAGACGAAGAAGCCGGCGAGAGTTGCGGACAAGAATATGAGAATGAGCCTGAGAGGACACATTTCACAAACCTGTGTGCTTGTAATCAGTGTGTGACTATGACTATGTAATGGAATGTAAAGTGGTGCTGTTCGAAGACATGGTGGAAGTGGGAGTGTGATGTGGACAAAGGGAAAAAAGCATGTGGTTGATGGCTTGTGTGCACCAGGTTTTGTCATATTCTTTTCTTTTGGATAAGTTGGTGATTCTTCAGCAAATATAACATTTATCCAGTGGAAATAAGATGGCAAAAGATACGAGCGGTTCGACTATATGACCCGGCCAACTCGACTCAATTTAATATAAAATATTTGGATTTGGTTCAGATTATCGGATTAGTTCGAGTCAAACTCAATCAACTTGTCTATTAATTAGTTCGAGTGACGGGTTCTCTAATCTAACTCAATGATCCGACCCGATGACCTAATTACCCGATTAAAAACGTTTTGTGCAACACTTATTAATTATTATATCACATTTGTTTAATCGTTTCTGATCTGACACGAAGAAGTTTCTAGTTCTCTCTCTCGTTTTCCTAAATTCCCAAATTTCTCATTCACCTTCACCGTCCACTTCCCCTTCACCTTCCCTACGCTTTTCCTCTTCCAAAATGGGCGATGCCTGCAGACCTCTATCAGTTCCCATTCCGGCCATTGACAAAGCCGACCGCTCCGAGCTCTTCCTCGCCCTCGAAGCATCCCTCAGTTCCTCCTTCAGCTCCGACCCTTTTTGCCCCAACCCTAACCCGCTTATCATCGTCATCAATGGGCCCAGCGGCGTCAGCAAAGACGTCCTCATCCACAGCCTCCGCGAGTCCCGCCACGATCTCCACTTCGTCGTCACCGCCACCAGCCGCCCCAAGCGCCTCGACGAGATCCACGACAAAGACTGCTACTTCGTCTCCAAAGAGGAGTTCCTGTGAGGCCGCGAGTTTCGCCAAATCTCATAACCGCGCAGTGCCACCCACATGGTGAAACCAAATCTCAGAACCACGCACCAAATCTCGGAACCACATAGCGTCACCCATTAGATCTCAGAACCATACCCACCACCGCCACCCCACGAGCCTTATAACGACCACCACTCCCATCGTAGAACCTTTTCCTAAACCAGATCTCAAAACGAGATTGTGCGAAACCACTTAGGAGGTGCTTGCCTGGCCGGCGTGGATGGTGCTACTGGAATGGAGTAGAGGTGCGATGGTGGAGGGCGGGATCAACAATTGGACGAAGGTCGTGCGGCGGTTCATGGTGTCTGGCAGCAGAAGAAAGATGAATGATCCAACGGTTGTGGTTTCGTGGTCCATGGACCTAAAGTCAGAAGGTGCATCTTATCCCAACCCGATTACCTGACTCGAACCAACTCGATTGTAATCGGATTAGTTAGCTTCGGGTTACCTGAAATTTTTTTTTCTAAAATCGACCCAACCCAACCTGACCTCAACTAATTGGTTTGGATTTTTTTCCCTAAACCCGAACCAACTCGACTCGTGAACACCCCTAAAAGATAGGTTGCATTTTAGTTATTAAAAAAAATTACTTTTCACTTTAATAATTTAGTGAACAGTCTCGTTATTCATCCAACTTTTATATATTTATTTTTTTTCAGCTCTCTCACAAACTCATTTTGTATTCTGTGAGAATGTTACAGTCATATATGTGGTGTCCCGGGACCGACGAGGGCGAGAAGTGGTCGTCAGTGCTAAAATGAAAGTATCAATAAGCAGCTCATGGCAGGCTTCTAGGCGAAGGGTTCCATGAATGAATTGAATACGCACCAGAATGAGAGGGATTCAGAGATTGTGCAGGTATGAGACTGCATAGTTGAGAATTGCTTAAAGGAATTGATTAGGCGTAGCCATATCAACAAGTTGTAACTTCTTTTCGGGAGCCTAAAACATAAGAACTTCGTGGTTAAGCGTGCTTGACCTGGAGTAATTGTGGGATAGGTGACCTCCTGAGAAGTTTCCTAGGATACGTGTGAGTGAGGACAAAGCATGCTAAAAAGACCCATGTTGGTTTGTGGAGACACTCATTAATCCCGTAGGCAGTCTCGGGCCGTTACAGATGGTATCAGAGTCGGGACCTCTCCCAGTACGGTGTGGTTCGGGGATGAATCAAGCGGAAGTTGGTGGGCATGTGGCATCCCGGGGCTGACGAGGGTGGGGAATGGTCGTTGATGCTAAAGTGAAAGCATCAATAAGCGGCTCCTGGCAGGCTTCTAGGTGAAAGGTCCCATGAATGAATTGAATACACACCGGAATGAGAGGGATTCAAAAACTGTGCAAGTATGAGACTGCATAGTTGAGGATGATTTAAAGGAATTGATTAGGCGTAGTCATATCAACAAGTTGCAACTTCTTTTCGAGAGCCTTGAACATAAGAACTCCATGGTTAAGCGTGCTTGACTTGGAGCAATTGTGAGATGTATGACCTCTTGAGAAGTTTCCTAGGATGCGTGTGAGTGAGGACAAAGCACGCTGAAAAGACCCGTGTTGGTTTGTGGAGACATTCATAAATCCCGCAAGCAATCTCGGGGCGTTACAATATACAACATGATTTGACATCTCTATCACGCAGATATACGGTGGATATACATCCACTGTATTTTGGGTGGATAAGAAACAATATCCTTTAGTGAAAAGAATTGAGCAAAGAATTGCTAGAAAAGACATCCCTTATAATCTTAAAAATGATACTCGTATATATTATATGAAATGTGTAAATGGTACGTGCAACTATAAGTTATTCTATATTCTTATGTATAAGAATTGTATTCATATTGAAGAAAATACGTTTTAAATTATTAATCATTACTTATTAAAACAGTTAATCAATTATTAATATGGTATAGTTGAACCTGGCCTACCCAACCCAACGTTTTCCATTCATCATTTAAAGATAATTTTGGATACAAAGACAATTTTTTTTTAAAAGAGTTTGTTATTTCTACACCGATTTTTACACGTAATTTTTAAACTTGGAGCCTTTTGTCACGCACCCTTTGTTAGAGAGGTGCACTAGTGCACCGTTACTTTACCAGTGATTATAAATGATACCAGTTAGGATATAAAATTACAATTATACCCAATTTAAAAATGTTGCATGCATAGTATCCAATTTGAAATGTCAAGGTAGAGGTAGGTGAAAAGTTCTGGGTCACGTGGGTGATAGGTGGTGCGAGCTCTAATGGATCTGGTCCCAGTTGAAGCTTCGAAAATGGCTGTTAGCAGTAGTGCTTCTTAGCGAGACAGCTATGGGTTTGAGACTGTTAAGAGTCTCATATCGCCTGCCTCAATCTTTTGGATACAATTTATATAACTGTTGAGTCACTCTACTTAATGTCAATTGGTTTTAAGTTAGAATCTCACATGATATCAGAGCTAAGATCTCATCTTCTTCGCCTACTTCGTTAGGCTTGTCCCGCCTACTTCGCTAGGCTCGCCTGTTCCATCCAGACATTTGTGGATGGGGGTGTTAAGAGTTTCAAATCATCTGCCTCAATTTTTCAGGTACGGTTTATATATTTGTTGGGTCACTCCACTTAATATCAATTGATTTTAGGTTGGAATCCTACAGAGACAACAACGAGGTGGTTCAATTTGGACGGCGACAAAGGCGAGCTCTGTTATGGTTGTGGTGGGGTGTAAGTGGTTGCATGGAGGTTGCATGGAGTAAGCGCTTGTGGAAGAGGAGATGGCAATGCAGATGTGTTATGGGATTTAAGGTATAATCTCTGGGTTTCCATGGTGATTGGTTTTGTTGGGTTTTAGATAGCGGTTGAGGCAGTGGCTCAAGGTTCTGGTTGATCGAGGTTGAGACGGTGGTGACTTGCGATGGTTGGTTGGTGGATGGTCGTTTGCAGTTTGGGTGGGTCTTGAGTTCCCGATATCTGAAAATCATGAATTTTATCTTGTAGGAAAGCTAAGAGGAAGCTCTACAACTTTGATGAAGAGCTCGAAGTCCGATTCAGATGTCTAAGGGACCTAAGTTTACATGGAAGTCAGAATACGGGTTCTGTCAAGAGAATCCGAACAGTGTGCACTCAAAAAATCATATCTCAAGATGTAATAATGGAGATGGGCTGAAATTTGGACATGGATAGTCAAGATCCAAATAAACAACTTTCATGAAGAACACATTTTGAGAAAAAGAAGTCTAGTAGGTCATTTTGAGCTTGCAAGTCGGAACAGAGGTGCTGAAGTTGGGTTTGAGCAACCTACGGTATTTGGGACATATCTTGGGCTTAAGGAAGCCAAATTGGACGAACCAGCTATCCATTTTATAGCCAAGACAAGGATCTACAACTTTCATGAAGAACACTTTTCGTGATTCTGAAGTATAGTGGGTCGTTTTTGGCTTCCAAGTCAGACACGAAATTTTCGTCCTCAACCATCCACTCATCCATCCACTAATCCACTCATCCATCCACTAATCCACTCATCCACTCATCCACTCATCCACTAACTCACCCATTCATCCACTCATACACTAATCCAACCACTTAACCACTCCACCCACTCATCCACTAATCCATCCACTCATCCATCCACTCACCCATTCATGTCCATAATTTCCCACTCACCAAAAGTCCTTTGGCATTTTTCACTAATTCAACCACTCAACCATTCCACTCACTCATCCACTAAACCAATCCACTAAACCAACCCACTAATCCATCCACTCAAACACTCCACTCACTCACCCACTCATCCACCCACTTCCCTTTGTCATTTTGTTACCTTAGACTTCTATAAAAGGCACCATTTATCATGAACAAGATGTAACTCTCCTTCATTTTCTCTCTTAGTTTCTTGTTTCTTCATAGTTTCTTCTTGTTTCTTCATAGTTTTTCTTGTGATTTCTTTCTAGCTATGTGTAACTAAACCTCCCTTGGTTAAGGGGGTGATGAAACCGCTAGTATTAATGTTGTAAACTTTGCATATTTGATTATTTCAACACAGCTTATGTTTTTATTCATATATTTCTCAATCTATTGTTGGTATGAAGGTTTTTGTACTTGTTCCTACTTTCAAAGTAGTAGATCTAGGTTTATTATGCGCGGTTGCGTAGTAGATCTAGTGGGATGTATGATGTTCATGTGGGTATAATTATCTTTGTGCTATTTGCCGCTTATAAAAGTGGTAGATCCGGGTTTATTATGCGCTTGCATGTATTAGATCTAGAGAAATATATGTTCTAAGTAATTTAATCCCGTGTGTGATTAGACCTTAGTGTAATTGGTTTTCTAAATCTTAATGCAATTGTTGGATAGTTGTAGAGCGGTTGCTTTATGACTAATCGCTGATTAGGAGTTGATTTGAGCGGTTGCTAAATTGGCCAACACGTAAGGAAAACAGAGATTTAATATCACAATTGCATAAAAACATAATTGAGCATGTTGGAATAAAAGGATATGTGGATTTACATTATCATATAAATCTAGTGGTGGATTCAATCTCTTAACCAATTTTCTTATATTGTTGATTTCAGTTTGTTTATTGTTATCTTTGAAGTCGCTCATTGTTCATCAAAACTCCAAAACCCCCTTTTATCGCTTATTGTTAATCGTAGTCTAAATTGGGAATTGTTTAATAAAGTGTTAATTGAATTGGTTCTCTCAGGATCGACTTTACTAACTACAACTAGTTGTAAGGTTTTTATTTTCTCGTGGGCCCGACAACCGATTTTTATCTTAATTTTAATCACTACATCCGCACGCATCGAATTTTGGCGCCGTGTCGGGAACCAATTTTTTCAATTACACTATTAATTTATTTCCTATTTTTATTCTGTTTTTATTTTATTTTATTTTATTTTATTTTTAATCTTTCTTTCTCGAGTGTTTTGTAGGTGTTGATGTCCTTTGAAGGAGTAGACGAAGGATTGCTAAATTTGAGGAACTATATTGATCAACTCACTTCACATCCTCAATTTCCTTCCATCCTAGCTAACTTCCAACTCACACCGCCGACATTGAAGTCGCCCGTTACATTGATCTATCAAGTTCGTAGACATTTGAGCCATCCGAAATATCCGAAGAAGTGACAATGGCGTAAAACACTTTAAGGGCATTGGGTGCTCCAGATCTAGATCAACAAATTTCTTTGCATAGACATTCTTGAAAATGAAGAGGCATTTGAATTGAAATCCGGCTTTAATCCATCTCTTGCCATCTTTCAATGGATTACCCGAGAGGACCCCAACAAGCACTTGAAGGAAATCCATGTGGTATGTTCTAGCATGAAACCCGCAGAATTCATGTAGAGCAAGTCAAGTTGAGAGCTTTTCCATTCTCATTGAAAGACTCACCTAAGGAGTGGCTTTACTACTTGCCACCCTGATCCATCCAATCATGGCAGACATGGCCCGAACTTTCCTAGACAGATACTTCCCCGCCTCAAAAGTCGCAACAATCGAAAAGAAATCAGGGTATTCAACAAAGGCATGGGGAATCACTCCATGACTACCGGGAGAGATTTAAGAAGCTATGTTTCACCGCCTCATCATCAAATAAGTTGAGCAGCCTTTTAATTCAAGATTTCTATGAAGGCTTACAAGTGATGGATCGCAACATGATTGATGTCGCTAGCGAGGAGCATTGATTGATAAAACTCCTCAAGAAGCTAGAAACTTGATCTCAAGAATGGCTGCCAATACTCAACAATTCTACTCTAGAAATGACACCGAGTAAGAGCAAGTGGAAAGAGTAGAGACAACCAAGATACAAAGAAAGAAATGACTCAATTGACTCGCTATGGTTCAAATGGCAATGGATTCGTAAAGCACCGCTCATGCTTGTGGGATCCGTTGTTCATCCGGACATCCCACCGATATGTGTCCCACTCTCCAAGAAGACACAAATGAGGAGGTAAGAGCAAGAGGGGATATGCTGACTTTCAAAAATTACAACCCCTACTCAAACACATATAATCCGGTTGAGGGATCATCCAAATTTCAGCTATGCAAAGCAACCTCAAAATCAACCTCCAAATTTTATGGACCTCCAGATTCCAACAAAGGCAAGTACCTTTCCCTCGTAGACAAGAAGAAGTTCAAGCTCCTAAGCAACTGAGCCTTCATTGAGGAGCTAGTAAAACAAATGGCCACTAATAATTTGCGCTCCAACAAGAAACAAATGCAACTATACAAAGTTTCAAACAAGAAACAAGGATCGCAATCAATAACTTGCAGAATCGATAGGACAGCTTGTCCACAGAATTCAACAAGTTTCAAAGCCAAGCTTCAGTGGAAACTACCCTCACAAATGTAAGTGAATCCGAGGGAAAATGCTAGTGTCACACATTGAGAAGCTGAAAGACGATGGATGAGCCTACCTCTCTTCCACCAATCATTCAAGAGAAGGATGAACCACCCAAAGAAGCAAATGATAAGGGGCAAACTTCCAAAACCCCTAAGGTAAGTATTTCTCGAACCCCTTCCTAAATATGTCACTAAAGCTCCTTTTCCTAGTAGGTTGGTTAAAACCAAGAAAGAAGAAGCAAAAAAGAAATACTTGAGACTTTTAGGAAGGTAGAGGTTAATATCCCTTTGTTAGATGCCATTGCTGTGTACCTAGATATGCAAAATTTCTCGAAAGAATTATGCACTAACAAGAGGAAGTTAAAAGGAAATGAAAAGGTCCAAGTGGGAGAAAATGTTTCACCATTGTAATTAAAAAGAAACTCCCAACCAAATGTAAGGACCCCGGCACATTCACCATTCCATGCACTATAGGTAACACAAGGTTTGAAAGGGCAATGCTTGATTTAGTGCATCTATAAATGTCATGCCATATTCTATTTATGCATCTTTATACTGGGTCCTTTGGAACCTACCGGTGTTGTTATTCAATTGGTCGATAGATCTAATGCATACCCTAAGGGTGTGGTTGAAGATGTTTTGGTACAGTGAATGAATTAGTGTTTCCTACAGACTTCTATGTTTTGGACATGGAAGAGGATGAGTCTCCCAAATCGCTCCTATCTTGCTAGGAAGACCATTTTTGAAGACCGCACGACAAAAATTGATGTGCACTCAGTGAATTCTAACAATGGAATTTGATGGGGAATTAATTAGATTCAATATTTTTGAAGCTACGAGATACCCAAGTGATGTGCACTCGCTTGTTTAATTGATTCTTTTGATCCTTTTGATTCTTTAATTTCTCAGCCTTTTGATACCGACCATTTTGATGCTCTTGATACAATTCTAACTCATAGCTTAGATGTACAGAGGAAAAGAAGAAGAGTGAAGAAGAGCCATGGAGTGAAGACATTGATGAAATTGTTGCCGCTTTACAAGAGCTCTCTTCCACCTGTAAGAGCACGAGGTAACTTTTGTTGATTTACCCGTTACTACCGATATACCTCAACCTTCACAGTGTGCACTGAATTGGAACCGAAAGCACTACCCGATCATCTTAAATACATCTTCTTGGGGAGAAGGACACCCTTCCAAGAATAATTGCAAAGTCACTCACCCAAGAGCAAGAAGAGAAACTGTAGTCGTTTTGCAGAACATAAGACAGCCATTGGTTGGTCAATAGCCGATATCAAGGGTATTAGTCCCTCCGTTTGTATGCACAGATATTAATGGAGGAGGATACTAAACCTCGTGAGAGACCCTCAACGGAGATTGAATCCTCCCATGATGGAGGTTGTGAAAAAGGAGATACCGAAGCTCCTAAGTGCGGGGGTGATCTACCCCATTTCTCGACAAAGAAGTGGGTAAGCCCAAATTCCCGTGTAGTACCAAAGAAATCTGAATTACGTGGTAAGAAATGCTGAAAATGAGCTTATTCCCACTAGGTTACGCATGTGGTGGCGTGTTTGTATTGATTACAGTGAAGTTGAATGCCGCCACGAGAAAAGACCACTTTCCTTTACCTTTCATTGATCAAATGTTAGAAAGATTAGCCGTCATTCTTATTATTGTTTTCTCGGATGGTTTTTCAAAGTTACAATCGATTGCCATAGCTCCGTAAGACCAAGACAAGACTACATTCACTTGTCCATTTGGTACCTTTGCATATAGGCGAATGCCTTTTGACTCGCAATGCACCAGAACTTTCCAAAGATGCATGATGAGTATATTTTCTCGATTACATTGAAAACATCATTGAGGTTTTTATGGATGACTTTAGTGTCTTTGGAAATGATTTTGAAAATTGTTTGGAACATTTAACTTTGGTGCTTAAAAGATGCATTGACACTAACCTGGTACCGAATTGGGAAAATGTCATTTCATGGTGAATGAAGGTATTGTGTTAGTCATGTAATTTCTCGCTAGGGGAATTGAAGTAGATAAAGCTAAAGTAGAACTCATGCATTCTTTGCCACCACCCACTAGTGTGCGGGAGATTCGTTTTTTATTGGTCATGCAGTTTCTACCGAGATTCATTAAAGACTTTTCTAAAGTCTCATTGCCCCTTTGCGTACTTCTTCAAAAAGATGTTAATTTTAACTTTGATGAGAAATGTATGGAAGCTTTCAATAAACTCAAGAAGTTGTTAACTCATTGCACCTATCATCGTGCCACCTAACCGGGAGTTACCTTTTGAACTAATGTGTGATGCCGTGACTTTGCAAGAGGAGTCGCCTTTGGGACAACGAGTTGATAGAGTTCCTTATGCCATTTACTATGCATCAAGGACTCTAAATGATGCTCAACTTAATTACTCAACCACGTAAAAGGAACTTCTAGTCATTGTATTTGCTTTAGAAAAATTTAGATCATATCTAATTGGTTCTAAAGTGATTGTGTTTTCAGATCACGCACCTTGAAGTATCTTCTAACAAAGAAAGAAGCAAAGCCTAGATTGTTCGATGGATTTTATTGCTCCAGAATTTGACTTGGAGATTAAAGACAAGAAAGGGAGCGAAAACTTGGTGGCCGATCACTTGAGTAGATTGGTAACTCAAGAGGAAGAAATGCCTATCATGGAGACTTTTCCTGATGAATATTTGATGGTTGTCAACACCATAATCCCTTGGTATGCCGACATTGTTAACTACCTGGTTACTAAGGACTTTCCTGAGGATTTGAACAAGGCCCAAAGAGATAAATTAAGGAGTGATCAGAATACTATATCCGGGATGACCCGTACTTATGGAAGCATTGTGCAGATCAAGTCATTAGGAGGTGCATTCCCGATTCTCGAGACACACTCCATCCTCTCCTTTTGCCACACCTATGCATGTGGAGGACACTTTGGCAAGAAAAGGACAGCCAATAAAGTGCTTGACAAAGGGTTTCTATTGGCCTTCAATTTTCAAAGACGCTACAACTTCGTAAGTCTTGTGACCGCCGTCGAGAACAGTAATATTGGTCCTCGTAATCAAATGCCTCGACTCCGATCATTTTTGTGGAACTCTTTGATGTGTGGGGTATTGATTTCACGGGACCATTCCCTCCTTCATTTGGTTTCACATACATTCTTTTATCCGTTGATTATGTGTCTAAATGGGTGGAAGCAAAAGCCACTGATCCGATGATTCTAAAACTCAAGCATTTTGTTAAGTCACATATTTTCTCCAGTTTCTGGACCCTGGGCTATCATCAAGCGACCAAGGGACCCATTTCTCGCAACAAAACCTTTGATGCTCTATTGAAGAGATATGGAGTAATGCACAAAATTTCCACTCCTTACCATCCACAGTACAAATGGGCAAACCGAAGTGTCCAACCGGAGATTAAGTCAATCCTTGAAAAGACAAAGTGAATCCCTCAAGAAAGGATTGGAGCACTCGACTTGAAGATGCTTATGGGCTTATAGGACTCGCCTATAAGACTCCCATCGGCATGTCACCATTTCGGTTGGTGTATGGAAAGCCCCGTCATTTTGCCCGTTGAGTTGCAACATCGATCTTACCGGGCCATTAAACAAGTTAATATGGAATTGGAAGGTGCCGGAAAGCAAAGGAAGTTCCAAGCATGTGAATTAGAAGAACTAAGAATGAGGCCTTTGAGAATGCCCCGATTTATAAGACTAAAGCTAAGGCATTCCACGACCAATTGATTTCCGTAAAGAAATTTCACAGAGGACAAAAAGTCCCGCTATTCCAATCAAGACTCAAATTATTTCCGTGTAAACCGCGTTCTAAGTGGATTGGGCCGTTTGTGGTAACTAATGTTTTTCCTTTTGGTGCAAATGCTTGAGATCGAGTGAAAATTCTCGCAAAGCATTTAAGGTCAATGGTCATCGTCTCAAACCATATCATGAACTTCCCGACAAGGCAGTAGATGGAAGTGATGACCCTCATCCTTCCACAATATGAGGAGCAAAGGAAAGTATCATCATGTTCTGGCCGAGGACAATAAACTAAGCGCTCATCGGGAGGCAACCCAACCAGATTTGCTCTCTTTATCCCTTTTTATTTTGTGTTTTCATTAGTTCCTTAGATTATGTTTTTATCTCGTTTGTTGGTTGTAAGCATTTGAATCTCTAAAAAAAAAAAAAAAAAAAATTGCAGTGTGCCCGACAATAAGGTAGGTAGTGCCATTAAATTTTGTCACTCTAAGCATGTGAAGGTCACTTTTCTTCACGACAACAACTGCGAAAATCTTGCAAGATGGATTTTATTGGCCTACTTTATTCAAGGTCCGTTACACCTTTTGCAAAAGTTGCGAAATTGGTCAAAAAGGTTCTCGCTTTGAGATTATCATCCGCACCTACTCCTTGAAAAATTGAGATCTAGGTGGCGCGGTTCTTTTGTCACAAACACGTGTATCCTCCGGGGCCGTAAATATTGAGGATCCTAGGAATGGTAATGCGCGTAAAGTTAATGGACAAAGACTCAACCATTCCCGGAAAATCAAGTTCTTGAGTTCTTTGTGTTGCCTTGCTTAAGTGGCGGATACGACTCGTGACTCTCAAGTCGGCTTATTTTTCGCTTTCCCAAAATAACCGAATCCTTCTTCTCCTTCAAAATGGATGTCATTCTTTCAAACCCGAGAAAACATTTTCCTTCTTTTCCTCAAAATGCTCGAGAAAAATCTACAAAGTTCGATGTGAAAGATTGAGACCGTTAATGCACAAAGGTATGCCGAAGATGTACGCTGGATAATTGAAGCAAAGGTTCGATTAGCAGTGAGTCCTCAATTTCATTTGACTCATATATGCCCTGGCCTTGGAAGAAGTTCATATTCTAAAAGGAGAAGAGCAAAAAGGTTACAAGTCCGTTACAAATGTGGACGATGGAACTCAGTAATAAGCGATGTCATACTTTGGGGATGGTTTCCGCAAATGAGAAGATAAAATTTTCTTCATTAAGAATGGATCGAGTAAGGAGTCATTAGATGATATCTTATCGACTCTCGAGACGCATTCTTGTGGATTGGTGCATCGTGAAATTCTTAAATTGTGGAATCTCTTCAAGGATGAAGAAAAACGCTACGCCTTGGGAATCGACTCTAAAAGACCCCGTTTGCCGCTTTATAAGAAAATTGATGGGAAGCCTATCCCCGACTCATAGAAGGCGTTTAAGCCGTTTCTCGGACGTAAACCAGAGGAAGATGTGAGCCACAATCACAACAATCTGTACATATCATCATCATCTTCTTCTTCTTCTTCTTCTTCTTCTTCATGTCAAAAAAAAAAAAAAAAAAAAAAAAAAAAAAAAAAAAAAAAAAAAAAATTTATGTATACGTCTTAGGTTGGCTTTGGTAACACACACCGTGAATGGGGAAATGCATGCATCCTGATCCAGCCTTCTTAATTGAAAAACAAAGAAGGTAGATTGTATCCCACATGTGAGGCAGCCAGGCGTATTATGGCCACTTGTCCCTTTTGGGAGCCCTATGTTGCGCTGGTCTTGAATGGGTCGAATACTGGTCAACAATGCTTTGGCACAAAGCCGAAAGAGCAGACTACCTCCATCCCAATCTTAAGTAAGTATACACTCATCTTTCATCAAGTTTTTCTAACAAATTCAAAAAAAAAAAAAAAAGAGAGGACGTGATGTCTACTGCACTCATGACGCGCAGGTATAAAGATACGCCATGGACACTGTACATACAGTATGTCATCATTTTCTATTTCTTTTATCTTTGTATCATTTTGTTGTATTTTAATTTTTGTACAGACGATCCTTTGAGCAGTGGTCCTTCAGTGGGTTTCTAGACTTCTTTACCTTGATGGTTTTCTTGAAGTCAAACAAAAAAAAAAAAAAAAAAAAAAAAAAAAAAAAAAAAAAAAAAAAAAAAAAAAAAAAAAGAGGAGAAAAGATTCTCGTGTTTCTTAATTTCAACCTTTTCTCGACAACAACCAACCTACCCTCATATGTGCAATTATTCCCTTTCCATTCTTTTTCCTACTTAAACACTCCATTTTCTCCATTTTCCTTCAACTCGAAACACTCAAAGGGAGGAAGAGTATAGAATGGGGCCTTCTATTCGTAACCTCAAAAATGTCTCGTGTTTTTTGTGGGTCGAGTTATGGGAAGGGATTAGAGTTTGTAAACGCAGCCTAGCACTCTTGGTCGATCACTTGTCGCGAGGAATATTCATCTTGTATATGGGGAGGTTGTCGTGGGTTAATGGGGGCAGTATCACTTGTCGCTTCTATAGGAGGCAACAGTTTTTAGGTGTTATTCCTAAACCTTTGGCTGAAAATAACATCACCGGAAAGACAATTGGAGAAGAAATTCAGTGTAACATCTATGCATGGACGAATGAAAACAATGGTTGACAATTCGATGCATTTATTGTCTTACCAGTGGATTTGGTACTTTAGAAGAAATTTTTCAAATTGTCTCTTTGTCGAACTAAACATCCACCATAGTAGACCCATTGGTTTGTTGAATGTTAATAATTTCTTTGATCTTTTGTTATCTTTTCTTGACAAAGTCAGGAAACGTAAATTTATCACTCCTTCAAAGAAGACAACTTCTTATCTCTCGCTCCACTATTGATGAGCTCATTGATAAATTAGAAGCTTTTGAGTATGTACCTGATCCTAGATAGCTCGATAGATTGGTCAACAGAAGCAAATAAGGAAGTAACAAGAAACAAAAGCCGATCTCGCGACTTCATCTTTAATGGGTTTGATTTTATTGTACCTTGTTTCTGCTTAAATTTGTGTCACTTTCTCCAACAGTAATATCTTCTCGTCCTTTACTCATCTATATTTTAACATTGAGGACAATGTTGTGATTTAGTTGGGGGGAAGGATAGTTGACCCAAAAAAAAATAATAAAAAAAAAAAAAAAAAAAAAAAAAAAAAAAAAAAAAAAAAATTGTTGTGCTGTTTGGAAAGTATGATATGATTGTCATGTACTTATTAAATCAATTAGTGATGGCAGAGTAAGGAGTAATTTTACTCTTGAGACGATCTTAATTGGTGGCAGAGTAAGGAGTTTTTTAGGTAGTAACTAATTAGTACTAAAGTTTTATTGTTTGATTTCTTTTCGTGGTCCGATGCAGATCGACAAAGGTGTTTTTTTTTCTCGCTTGGCGTTGATTCACTTCTTATCGTGTTGTGTTGCTCTTTTTCTATATCTCTTTTCACATTGAAGGCAATGTTATATTAAGCGTGGGGGAGAGATTTCAAATGATGTTTTTTGTAAAAAAAAAAAAAAAAAAAAAAAAAAGAAAAGAAAAAAAAAAGGGGGTTCATTGCATGATTGAATAACTTTTCTCCCTTCTTGAACTGATATGCTTGGTGATGGATGATTAAATTGATGAATTGAGTTTGATGGATGCATACCTTGTGAGATTTTGAGCCTAATGGATGGATTCAACATTTATGCCATTCTCTTCTTTCTCGTGTGACTTTCACTCATGTTAATGACCACTCTAGAACTTGCTTTGATTCTTTTTGAGGCTACATTTCACTTGCATGCATGAACATGATTGAGGCCCTCTTTTCTTAATTAGCTAGTTTAACCAAATAGCCAACCTTGTTTTCAATATGATATCAAGCACTCTTTTGATTTCTTGAAAATTCTCTCGATTCCTGCCAACCTTGTATATTTTCCTTTGCTTAACCCCTTTGAGCTTATTTGACCATTCCTTGTTTCTAGCTCATCATGTGCCTTAAATGAGAAATCGTGTTCTTACTTTACCTTAGGGAATAAAAGAACATTAGCTTGGTTAATGGATGAGTTTTTGAACAAGTGTGGGGGTGTGTGTACAAAATGGTTGTTGAAAAAGAAAAGAGTGCCCAAAAAGAAAAAAAAAATGTATGTATATAGTTATGTTCATATATATAAAAGAAAAAGAAAAAAAAAAAAAAAAAAAAAAAAAAAAAAAAAAAAACCAAGTGTTTAAAAAAAAAAAAGGATTGGGAAATGAATATGTAAAGGGATATACACTAGAGTTGGGATGAACTTTTATGTCATATTTGAACTCACTCTCTCATTTGCTTTTATTCTCTTTGGTATTTATCTTCTCATATCCATTTTATCCTCTCCTCGTTACCTTGACCTCACTACAACCTTGAATAAAGTCCTCATGATTTGTGTGTGCATGTGTTTTGAGTAAGTGGAGAAGTAGAAGATAAGCAAGCTTATGGTAAAGGCAATTTTCACGGGTTGAATTGAGTGAAATACCTACCCTTTAAACACTTGAGAGATTGAGAGGGAATCTTGTGAAGATCTATCATTCTCGATTCATGTTGAAGATACCTTGCTTGATGGTTTGAGATGTGGAGAATTGTTAACTCATGAATGTTTTGATCCTCGAACCTTTGGTTGTTCTTCTTGATTGTAAAATTTTGTCTTGAGTTTTGCCCAGAGTGCAAAAAGCTAAGTGTGGGGGAATTTGATAAACACATATTTTATTCATTAAGAAACCTTTATATTTAGTCATTTACACTCTCCATATTCTTAATTGATTGAGTTTGACATGATTTTGTGAGTTTGAGCTCAAATTGGTCCTAATTGAATATTTTCAGCATTATTGAGATTTTACACTGTTTCTGTATTTTGGTCATAACTTGAGTTCCTGATATCTGAAAATCATGAATTTTATCTTGTAGGAAAGCTAAGAGGAAGCTCTACAACTTTGATGAAGAGCTCAAGTCTGATTCAGATGTCTAAGGGACCTAAGTTGACATGGAAGTCAGAATACGGGTTCTGTCAGTAGAATCCGAACAGTGTGCACTCAAAAATCATATCTCAAGATGTAATAATGGAGATGGGCTGAAATTTGGACATTGGATAGTCAAGATCCAAATAAACAACTTTCATGAAGAACACATTTTGAGAAAAAGAAGTCTAGTAGGTCATTTTGAGCTTGCAAGTCGGAACAGAGGTGCTGAAGTTGGGTTTGAGCAACCTACGGTATTTGGGACATATCTTGGGCTTAAGGAAGCCAAATTGGACGAACCAGCTATCCATTTTATAGCCAAGACAAGGATCTACAACTTTCATGAAGAACACTTTTCGTGATTCTGAAGTATAGTGGGTCGTTTTTGGCTTCCAAGTCAGACACGAAATTTTCGTCCTCAACCATCCACTCATCCATCCACTAATCCACTCATCCATCCACTACTCATCCACTCATCCACTCATCCACTAACTCACCCATTCATCCACTCATACACTAATCCAACCACTTAACCACTCCACCCACTCATCCACTAATCCATCCACTCATCCATCCACTCACCCATTCATGTCCATAATTTCCCACTCACCAAAAGTCCTTTGGCATTTTTCACTAATTCAACCACTCAACCATTCCACTCACTCATCCACTAAACCAATCCACTAAACCAACCCACTAATCCATCCACTCAAACACTCCACTCACTCACCCACTCATCCACCCACTTCCCTTTGTCATTTTGTTACCTTAGACTTCTATAAAAGGCACCATTTATCATGAACAAGATGTAACTCTCCTTCATTTTCTCTCTTAGTTTCTTGTTTCTTCATAGTTTCTTCTTGTTTCTTCATAGTTTTTCTTGTGATTTCTTTCTAGCTATGTGTAACTAAACCTCCCTTGGTTAAGGGGGTGATGAAACCGCTAGTATTAATGTTGTAAACTTTGCATATTTGATTATTTCAACACGCTTATGTTTTTATTCATATATTTCTCAATCTATTGTTGGTATGGGTTTTTGTACTTGTTCCTACTTTCAAAGTAGTAGATCTAGGTTTATTATGCGCGGTTGCGGTAGTAGATCTAGTGGGATGTATGATGTTCATGTGGGTATAATTATCTTTGTGCTATTTGCCGCTTATAAAAGTGGTAGATCCGGGTTTATTATGCGCCATGGCCATGTATTAGATCTAGAGAAATATATGTTCTAAGTAATTTAATCCCTGTGTGTGATTAGACCTTAGTGTAATTGGTTTTCTAAATCTTAATGCAATTGTTGGATAGTTGTAAGAGCGGTTGCTTTATGACTAATCGCTGATTAGGAGTTGATTTGAGCGGTTGCTAAATTGGCCAACACGTAAGGAAAACAGAGATTTAATATCACAATTGCATAAAAACATAATTGAGCATGTTGGAATAAAAGGATATGTGGATTTACATTATCATATAAATCTAGTGGTGGATTCAATCTCTTAACCAATTTTCTTATATTGTTGATTTCAGCTTGTTTATTGTTATCTTTGAAGTCGCTTCATTGTTCATCAAAACTCCAAAACCCCCTTTTACCGCTTATTGTTAATCGAGTCTAAATTGGGAATTGTTTAATAGTGTTAATTGAATTGGTTCTCTCAGGATCGACTCCTTACTAACTACAACTAGTTGTAAGGTTTTTATTTTCTCGTGGGCCCGACAACCGATTTTATTTTTATTTCCTATTTTTATTTTTTTTATTTTTTTATTTTATTTTATTTTTAATCTTTCTTTCGAGTGTTTTGTAGGTGTTGATGTCCTTTGAAGGAGTAGACGAAGGATTGCTAAATTTGAGGAACTATATTGATCAACTCACTTCACATCCTCAATTTCCTTCCATCCCAGCTAACTTCCAACTCACACCTCGCCGACATTGAAGTCGCCCGTTACATTGATCTATCAAGTTCGAGACATTTGAGCCATCCGAAATATCCGAAGAAGTGACAATGGCGTAAAACACTTTAAGGGCATTGGGTGCTCCAGATCTAGATCAACAAACCTCTTTGCATAGACATTCTTGAAAATGAAGAGGCATTTGAATTGAAATCCGGTTTAATCCATCTCTTGCCATCTTTCAATGGATTACCCTGAGAGACCCCAACAAGCACTTGAAGGAAATCCATGTGGTATGTTCTAGCATGAAACCCGCAGAATTCATGTAGAGCAAGTCAAGTTGAGAGCTTTTCCATTCTCATTGAAAGACTCACTAAGGAGTGGCTTTACTACTTGCCACCCGGATCCATCCAATCATGGCAGACATGGCCCGAACTTTCCTAGACAGATACTTCCCCGCTCTCAAAAGTCGCAACAATCGAAAAGAAATCAGTGGTATTCAACAAAGGCATGGGGAATCACTCCATGACTACCGGGAGAGATTTAAGAAGCTATGTTTCACCGCCTCATCATCAAATAAGTGAGCAGCTTTTAATTCAAGATTTCTATGAAGGCTTACAAGTGATGGATCGCAACATGATTGATGCTGCTAGCAGAGGAGCATTGATTGATAAAACTCCTCAAGAAGCTAGAAACTTGATCTCAAGAATGGCTGCCAATACTCAACAATTCTACTCTAGAAATGACACCGGAGTAAGAGCAAGTGAAAGAAGTAGAGACAACCAAGATACAAAGAAGAAATGACTCAATTGACTGCTATGGTTCAAATGTTAATGGATTCGGTAAAGCACCAGCTCATGCTTGTGGGATCCGTTGTTCATCCGGACATCCCACCGATATGTGTCCCACTCTCCAAGAAGACACAAATGAGAGGTAAGAGCAAGAGGGGATATGCTGGACTTTCAAAAATTACAACCCCTACTCAAACACATATAATCCGGTTGGAGGGATCATCCAAATTTCAGCTATGCAAAGCAACCTCAAAATCAACCTCCAAATTTTATGGACCTCCAGATTCCAACAAAGGCAAGTACCTTTCCCTCGAGACAAGAAGAAGTTCAAGCTCCTAAGCAATCTGAGCCTTCATTAGAGGAGCTAGTAAAACAAATGGCCACTAATAATTTGCAGCTCCAACAAAAAACAAATGCAACTATACAAAGTTTCAAACAAGAAACAAGGATCGCAATCAATAACTTGCAGAATCGATAGGACAGCTTGTCCACGAATTCAACAAGTTTCAAAGCCAAGCTTCAGGGAAACTACCCTCACAAATGTAAGTGAATCCGAGAGAAAATGCTAGTGCTGTCACATTGAGAAGCGGAAAGACGATGGATGAGCCTACCTCTCTTCCACCAATCATTCAAGAGAAGGATGAACCACCCAAAGAAGTAAATGATAAGGGGCAAACTTCCAAAACTCCTAAGGTAAGTATTTCTGAACCCCTTCCTAAATATGTCACTAAAGCTCCTTTTCCTAGTAGGTTGGTTAAAACCAAGAAAGAAGAAGCAGAAAAACAAATACTTGAGACTTTTAGGAAGGTAGAGGTTAATATCCCTTTGTTAGATGCCATTAAGCAGGTACCTAGATATGCAAAATTTCTGAAAGAATTATGCACTAACAAGAAGAAGTTAAAAGGAAATGAAAAGGTCCAAGTGGGAGAAAATGTTTCAGCTGTAATTAAAAAGAAACTCCCAACCAAATGTAAGGACCCTGGCACATTCACCATTCCATGCACTATAGGTAACACAAGGTTTGAAAGGGCAATGCTTGATTTAGGTGCATCTATAAATGTCATGCCATATTCTATTTATCCATCTTTATACTTGGGTCCTTTGGAACCTACTGGTGTTGTTATTCAATTGGTCGATAGATCTAATGCATACCCTAAGGGTGTGGTTGAAGATGTTTTGCACAGTGTGAATGAATTAGTGTTTCCAACAGACTTCTATGTTTTGGACATGGAAGAGGATGAGTCTCCCAAATCTGCTCCTATCTTGCTAGGAAGACCATTTTTGAATACTGCACGACAAAAATTGATGTGCACTCAGGAATTCTAACAATGGAATTTGATGGGGAATTAATTAGATTCAATATTTTTGAAGCTATGAGATACCCAAGTGATGTGCACTCGCTTGTTTAATTGATTCTTTTGATACTTTTGATTCTTTAATTTCTCAGCTTTTGATACCGACCATTTTGATGCTCTTGATACAATTCTAACTCATAGCTTAGATGTACAGAGGAAAAGAAGAAGAGTGAAGAAGAGCCATGGAGTGAAGACATTGATGAAATTGTTGTCGCCTTACAAGAGCTCTCTTCCACCTGTAAGAGCATGAGGTAACTTTTGTTGATTTACCCGTTACTACCGATATACCTCAACCTTCATTGTGCAGCACTGAATTGGAACCGAAAGCACTACCGATCATCTTAAATACATCTTCTTGGGGAGAAGGACACCCTTCCAATAATTGCAAAGTCACTCACCCAAGAGCAAGAAGAGAAACTGTAGTCGTTTTGCAGAACATAAGACAGCCATTGGTTGGTCAATACCGATATCAAGGGTATTAGTCCGTCCGTTTGTATGCACAGGATATTAATGGAGGAGGATACTAAACCTGTGAGAGACCCTCAACGGAGATTGAATCCTCCCATGATGGAGGTTGTGAAAAGGAGATACTGAAGTTCCTAAGTGTGGGGGATCTACCCCATTTCTCGACAAAGAAGTGGGTAAGCCCGGGTAGTACCAAAGAAATCTGAATTACCGTGGTAAGAAATGCTGAAAATAAGCTTATTCCCACTAGGTTACGTACGGTGGTGGCGTGTTTGTATTGATTACGGAAGTTGAATGCCGCCACGAGAAAAGACCACTTTCCTTTACCTTTCATTGATCAAATGTTAGAAAGATTAGTGGTCATTCTTATTATTGTTTTCTCGGATGGTTTTTCGTGTTACAATCAGATTGCCATAGCTCCAAGACCAAGACAAGACTACATTCACTTGTCCATTTGGTACCTTTGCATATAGGCGAATGCCTTTTGACTCGCAATGCACCAGGAACTTTCCAAAGATGCATGATGAGTATATTTTCTCGATTACATTGAAAACATCATTGAGGTTTTTATGGATGACTTTAGTGTCTTTGGAAATGATTTTGAAAATTGTTTGGAACATTTAACTTTGGTGCTTAAAAGATGCATTGACACTAACCTGGTACCGAATTGGGAAAAATGTCATTTCATGGTGAATGAAGGTATTGTGTTAGGTCATGTAATTTCTCGCTAGGGGAATTGAAGTAGATAAAGCTAAAGTAGAACTCATGCATTCTTTGCCACCACCCACTAGTGTGCGGAGATTCGTTCTTTTATTGGTCATGCAGTTTCTACCGAAGATTCATTAAAGACTTTTCTAAAGTCTCATTGCCCCTTTGCGACTTCTTCAAAAGATGTTAATTTTAACTTTGATGAGAAATGTATGGAAGCTTTCAATAAACTCAAGAAGTTGTTAACTGCATGTGCTATCATCGTGCCACCTAACCGGGAGTTACCTTTTGAACTAATGTGTGATGCCGGTGACTTTGCAGAGGAGTGTCTTGGGACAACGAGTTGATAGAGTTCCTTATGCCATTTACTATGCATCAAGGACTCTAAATGATGCTCAACTTAATTACTCAACCACGAAAAGAACTTCTAGTCATTGTATTTGCTTTAGAAAAATTTAGATCATATCTAATTGGTTCTAAAGTGATTGTGTTTTCAGATCATGCACCTTGAAGTATCTTCTAACAAAGAAAGAAGCAAAGCCTAGATTGCTCCGATGGATTTTATTGCTCCGTGAATTTGACTTGGAGATTAAAGACAAGAAAGGGAGCGAAAACTTGGTGGCCGATCACTTGAGTAGATTGGTAATCAAGAGGAAGAAATGCCTATCATGGAGACTTTTCCTGGATGAATATTTGATGGTTGTCAACACCATAATCCCTTGGTATGCCGACATTGTTAACTACCCGGTTACTAAGGACTTTCCTGAGGATTTGAACAAGGCCCAAAGAGATAAATTAAGGAGTGATCAGAATACTATATCCGGGATGACCCGTACTTATGGAAGCATTGTGCGATCAAGTCATTAGGAGGTGCATTCCCGATTCTCGAGACACACTCCATCCTCTCCTTTTGCCACACCTATGCATGTGGAGGACACTTTGGCAAGAAAAGGACAGCCAATAAAGTGCTTGACAAAGGGTTTCTATTGGCCTTCAATTTCAAAAGACGCTTACAACTTCGTAAGTCTTGTGACCGCCGTCGAGAACAGTAATATTGGTCCTCGTAATCAAATGCCTCGTACTCCGATCATTTTTGTGGAACTCTTTGAAGTGTGGGGTATTGATTTCATGGGACCATTCCCTCCTTCATTTGGTTTCACATACATTCTTTTATCCGTTGATTATGTGTCTAAATGGGTGGAAGCAAAAGCCACTCGATCCGATGATTCTAAAATTGCTGCATTTTGTTAAGTCACATATTTTCTCCAGGTTCGGGACCCCAAGGGCTATCATCAGTGACCAAGGGACCCATTTCTGCAACAAAACCTTTGATGCTCTATTGAAGAGATATGGAGTAATGCACAAAATTTTCACTCCTTACCATCCACAGACAAATGGGCAAACTGAAGTGTCCAACCGGGAGATTAAGTCAATCCTTGAAAAGACAGTGAATCCCTCAAGAAAGGATTGGAGCACTCGACTTGAAGATGCTTTATGGGCTTATAGGACTGCCTATAAGACTCCCATCGGCATGTCACCATTTCGGTTGGTGTATGGAAAGCCCTGTCATTTGCCCGTTGAGTTGCAACATCGATCTTACTGGGCCATTAAACAAGTTAATATGGAATTGGAAGGTGCTGGAAAGCAAAGGAAGTTCCAGTTACAGGAATTAGAAGAACTAAGAAATGAGGCCTTTGAGAATGCCCTGATTTATAAGACTAAAGCTAAGGCATTCCACGACCAATTGATTTCCGAAAAGAAATTTCACAGAGGACAAAAAGTCCTCGCTATTCCAATCAAGACTCAAATTATTTCCGTGTAAACTGCGTTCTAAGTGGATTGGGCCGTTTGTGGTAACTAATGTTTTTCCTTTTGGTGCAGCTTGAGATCGAGTGAAAATTCTCGCAAAGCATTTAAGGTCAATGGTCATCGTCTCAAACCATATCATGAACTTCCCGACAAAGCAGAGATGGAAGTGATGACCTCATCCTTCCACAATATAAGGAGCAAGAAAGTATCATCATGTCGGCCGAGGACAATAAACTAAGCGCTCATCGGGAGGCAACCCAACCAGATTTGCTCTCTTTATCCCTTTTTATTTTGTGTTTTCATTAGTTCCTTAGATTATGTTTTTATCGGTTTGTTGGTTGTAAGCATTTGAATCTCTAAAAAAAAAAAAAAACAAGCTGTGTGCCATGTCTCGATAATAAGGTAGGTAGTGCCATTAAATTTTGTCACTCGGAAGCATGTGAAGGTCACTTTTCTTCACGACAACAACTGCGAAAATCTTGCGGTATGGATTTTATTGGCCTACTTTATTCAAGGTCTGTTACACCTTTTGCAAAAGTTGCGGAAATTGGTCAAAAAGGTTCTCGCTTTGAGATTATCATTTGCACCTACTCCTTGAAAAATTGAGATCTAGGTGGCGCGGTTCTTTTTCATTGTCAAACACGTGTATCCTCCGGGGCCGTAAATATTGAGGATCCTAGGAATGGTAATGCGCGTAGTTAATGGACAAAGACTCAACCATTCCTGGAAAATCAAGTTCTTGAGTTCTTTGTGTTGCCGGGTTAAGTGGCGGATACGGACTTTCGTGACTCTTAAGTCGGTTTATTTTTCGCTTCCCAAAATAACTGAATCCTTCTTCTCCTTCAAAATGGATGTCATTCTTTCAAACCCGAGAAAACATTTTCCTTCTTTTCCTCAAAATGCTCCGAGAAAAATCTACAAAGTTCGATGTGAAAGATTGAGACCGTTAATGCACAAAGGTATGCCGAAGATGTACGCTGGATAATTGAAGCAAAGGTTCGATTAGCAGTGAGTCCTCAATTTCATTTGACTCATATATGCCCTGGTCTTGGAAGAAGTTCATATTCTAAAAGGAGAAGAGCAAAAAAGGTTACAAGTCTGTTACAAATGTGGACGATGGAACTGTAACAAGCGATGTCATACTTTGGGGATGGTTTCCGCAAATAGAGAAGATAAAATTTTCTTCATTAAGAATAGACTGAGTAAGGAGTCATTAGATGATATCTTATCGACTCTTGAGACGCATTCTTGTGGATTGGTGCATCGTGAAATTCTTAAATTGTGGAATCTCTTCAAGGATGAAGAAAAACGCTACGATCTTGGGAATCGACTCTAAAAGACCCCGTTTGCCGCTTTATAAGAAAATTGGATGGGAAGCCTATCCCCGACTCATAGAAGGCGTTTAAGCCGTTTCTGGACGTAAAACCAGAGGAAGATGTGAGCCACAATCACAACAATCTGTACATATCATCATCATCATCATCATCATCATCTTCTTCTTCTTCTTCTTCATGTCATCTCTCAAAAACAAAAAAAAAATTTATGTATACGTCTTAGGGTTGGCTTTGGTAACACACACCGTGAATGGGGAAATGCATGCATCCTAATCCAGCCTTCTTAATTGAAAAACAAAGAAGGTAGATTGTATCCCACATGTGAGGCAAATGAAGCGTATTATGGCCACTTGTCCCTTTTGGGAGCCCTATATGTTGCGCTGGTCTTGAATGGGTCGAATACTGGTCAACAATGCTTTGGCACAAAGCCGAAAGAACAGACTACCTCCATCCCAATCTTAAGTAAGTATACACTCATCTTTCATCAAGTTTTTCTAACAAATTCAAAAAAAAAAAAAAGAGGACGTGATGTCTCATCGCACTCATGACGCGCAGTATAAAGATACGCCATGGACACTGTACATACAGTATGTCATCATTTTCTATTTCTTTTATCTTTGTATCATTTTGTTGTATTTTAATTTTTGTACAGACGATCCTTTGAGCAGGGTCCTTCAGGGGTTTCTAGACTTCTTTACCTTGATGGTTTTCTTGAAGTCAAACAAAAAATAATAATAAAAATAAAAAAAAATAAAAAAAATAAAAAAAAGTAAAAAAAAAAAGAGGAGAAAAGATTCTGTGTTTCTTAATTTCAACCTTTTCTAACAACAGCCAACCTACCCTCATAGGTGCAATTATTCCCCTTTCCATTCTTTTTCCTACTTAAACACTTCATTTTCTCCATTTTCCTTCAACTCAGAAACACTCAAAGGGAGGAAGAGTATAGAATGGGGCCTTCTATTCGTAACCTCAAAAATGTCTGTGTTTTTTGTGGGTCGAGTTATGGGAAGGGATTAGAGTTTGTAAACACAGCTAGCACTCTTGGTCGATCACTTGCTGCGAGGAATATTCATCTTGTATATAGGGGAGGTTGTCGTGGGTTAATGGGGGTTGTATCACTTGTTGCTTCTATAGGAGGCAGTCAGGTTTTAGGTGTTATTCCTAAACCTTTGGCTGAAAATAACATCACTGGAAAGACAGTTGGAGAAGAAATTCAGGTAACATCTATGCATGGACGAATGAAAACAATGGTTGACAATTCTGATGCATTTATTGTCTTACCAGGTGGATTTGGTACTTTAGAAGAAATTTTTCAAATTGTCTCTTGGGCCGAACTAAACATCCACCATAGACCCATTGGTTTGTTGAATGTTAATAATTTCTTTGATCTTTTGTTATCTTTTCTTGACAAAGCTGTGAAACAGAAATTTATCACTCCTTCAGCAAGACAACTTCTTATCTCTGCCTCCACTATTGATGAGCTCATTGATAAATTAGAAGCTTTTGAGTATGTACCTGATCCGGTATTAGCTCAGATAGATTGGTCAACAGGAAGCAGCGAAGGAAGTAACAAGAAACAAAAGCCGATCTGCGACTTCATCTTTAATGGGTTTGATTTTATTGTACCTTGTTTCGTTTAAATTTGTGTCGACTTTCTCCAACAGGTAATATCTTCTCGTCCTTTACTCATCTATATTTTAACATTGAGGACAATGTTGTGATTTAGTTAGGGGGGAAGGATAGTTGACCCAAAAAAAATAATAAAAGAATAAAAAAATAAAAAAATAAAAAAAATTTGTTGTGCTGTTTGGAAAGTATGATATGATTGTCATGTACTTATTAAATCAATTAGTGATGGCAGAGTAAGGAGTAATTTTACTCTTGAGACGCATCTTAATTGGTGGCGAGTAGTAAGGAGTTTTTAGGTAGTAACTAATTAGTACTAAAGTTTTATTGTTTGATTTCTTTTCGTGTCCGATGCAGATCGACAAAGTGTGTTTCTTTTCTCGCTTGGCGTTGATTCACTTCTTATCGGTTGTGTTGCTCTTTTCTATATCTCTCTTTCACATTGAAGGCAATGTTATATTAAGCGTGGGGAGAGATTTCAACATGTTCTTTTTGTAAAAAAATTCAAAAAAAAAAGAAAAGAAAAAAAAAAGGGGTTCATTGCATGATTGAATAACTTTTCTCCCTTCTTGAACCGATATGCTTGGTGATGGATGATTAAATTGATGAATTGAGTTTGATGGATGCATACCTTGTGAGATTTTGAGCCTAATGGATGGATTCAACATTTATGTCATTCTCTTCTTTCTTGTGTGATTTTCACTCATGTTAATGACCACTCTAGAACTTGCTTTGATTCTTTTTGAGAGCTACATTTCACTTGCATGCATGAACATGATTGAGGCCCTCTTTCTTAATTAGCTAGTTTAACCAAATAGCCAACCTTGTTTTCAATATGATATCAAGCACTCTTTTGATTTCTTGAAAATTCTCTCGATTCCCGCCAACCTTGTATATTTTCCTTTGCTTAACCCCTTTGAGCTTATTTGACCATTCTTTGTTTCTAGCTCATCATGTGCCTTAAATGAGAAATCGTGTTCTTACTTTACCTTAGGGAATAAAAGAACATTAGCTTAGTTAATGGATGAGTTTTTGAACAAGTGTGGGGGTGTGTGTACAAAATGGTTGTTGAAAAAGAAAAGAGTGCCCAAAAAGAAAAAAAAAAATGTATGTATATAGTTATGTTCATATATATAAAAGAAAAAGAAAAAAAAAGAAAAAAAAAGAAAAAAAAACCAAGTGTTTAAAAAAAGAAAAGGATTGGGAAATGAATATGTAAAGGGATATACACTAGAGTTGGGATGAACTTTTATGCTTGTTATTTGAACTCAGCTCTCATTTGCTTTTATTCTCTTTGGTATTTATCTTCTCATATCCATTTTATCCTCTCCTGTTACCTTGACCTCACTACAACCTTGAATAAAGTCCTCATGATTTGTGTGTGCATGTGTTTTGAGTAGTGGAGAAGTAGAAGATAAGCAAGCTTATGGTAGTATGGAAAGCCCTGTCATTTGCCCGTTGAGTTGCAACATCGATCTTACTGGGCCATTAAACAAGTTAATATGGAATTGGAAGGTGCTGGAAAGCAAAGGAAGTTCCAGTTACAGGAATTAGAAGAACTAAGAAATGAGGCCTTTGAGAATGCCCTGATTTATAAGACTAAAGCTAAGGCATTCCACGACCAATTGATTTCCAAAAAGAAATTTCACAGAGGACAAAAAGTCCTGCTATTCCAATCAAGACTCAAATTATTTCTAGGTAAACTGCGTTCTAAGTGGATTGGGCCGTTTGTGGTAACTAATGTTTTTCCTTTTGGTGCAGTTGAGATCAGGAGTGAAAATTCTGCAAAGCATTTAAGGTCAATGGTCATCGTCTCAAACCATATCATGAACTTCCGACAAGTGCAGAGATGGAAGTGATGACCCTCATCCTTCCACAATATGAGGAGCAAAAAGTATCATCATGTCGGTGAGGACAATAAACTAAGCGCTCATTGGGAGGTAACCTAACCAGATTTGCTCTCTTTATCCCTTTTTATTTTGTGTTTTCATTAGTTCCTTAGATTATGTTTTTATCAGTTTGTTGGTTGTAAGCATTTGAATCTCTAAAAAAAAAAAAAAAAAAAAAACAGTGTGTGCCGACAATAAGGTAGGTAGTGCCATTAAATTTTGTCACTCGGAAGCATGTGAAGGTCACTTTTCTTCAGCGACAACAACTGCGAAAATCTTGCAGTATGGATTTTATTGGCCTACTTTATTCAAGGTCTGTTACACCTTTTGCAAAATAGGTATAGAATGATTAAAAAAGTTATTCAATTAAGGATAAAATGGTATTTACATATCAAAATGTAAAGAATAATCTATAAGCTAGAATCATAAGCTTCAATCTTCAGCATTATAAAAATTAGCTTCAAAAAGCTTTTATTTTACATTGAATTTCGTACAAAAGCTAAAGCTGAATTTCCCAAAAAAAAGCTAATCTAAGCTAACAAAATTTGAAATAAACATGCACTAAGAGTATTTCGTGATGGATACTATTGTTATGGTTACTGTTACTAATGCTTTTTGTTTATGTTGCTTCGTACGCTATTAAGTTTTTTTTTCACAACACTACTCCTCTGTTTTAGTCTAATCAAATGATGTTCTGTTTTCTGACTTGTTTGGTTTATGGTTTAATTCCAATATATATTTATCACTGATGAAAGTCTATTTTGGTGGGGTTTTTGGTTTTATAGAAAGTTGGAAATTAAGGGCCTCTGGTGTCTTGGGGAGAAACGCAAGAACATGGGATGAGGTGCAAACTCGAAACAACACGGTGGCGTTGGCTCTGGCAACTGGGTCTGAGGGTGGCATTACTTAGGTGACGAGCTGAACGACCTCTAGATATGCTTTCGCAGACAATTCAGCCAAGAGGGGCACGGTAGATATGGGTTATGGATCTGGGTTCCTGGGTCGCGATCGACGGAAGAGCCACGACGTGGAGCGGCCTGCTGGTTGTGGATCTGGATTTGGGGTAGTGGTTGTAGATCTGGCACGGTGGCGAGGCGAGCTCCAGGCGGTGACGACAGGGCTCGCGAGTTTCAGGCAAGTTTGGTGGTACTAGTTCCGATGGTAGCGAGTTGCAGGCCTGACAATGGTAGTTCTGGGTAGTGCATTTTGATTTGGGAAAGATGCCGATTCTGGATTAGGTATTTTTGGGTGGTTCAGGATTGTCCGTTGGGCAGGCTTGGGGAAACTAAGGACGTTGCACCTGTGGTAGGGTTCTTGGCTAGTGATGCTGGTGAATAGCTCAATGGTCAAGCAGGAACAAAATAAATCCTGCCAATGCAGAAGGAGAATGACAACCTTGATATTAAGCACTCATTACCAACAACGAAATTTTTAAAACTTATGGCTAATTTCCGCAACTTCAGGAGCTCATGGTACGAAATGTTAATCGTTTATTGCTCTATTTGCATTCTTTAATGTTTTCTTGTGCACCCAAAAGTTCTAGTTTGAATTGTTTGTGATACAAACACACTTAAGGCTTGGAACTCAAAAATGGGTATCGATTTATTTAATAATAATAATAATGATAATGTGATACGCCTATATGTGAGTTATTGTATAGTACATGGATGAGGTCCTTAGATCAAAAACTGGTTAAATGTGTGTTTCTTAGCTGAAATTGTTAAAATTTTTAGTGTATCTCATTCTATTTAATTTGTAAAATTTGAGAGAAATGATTACCTAAACTAGAATATCTTAAAGTGTGGGGGTGTCTAACTAAAATTCTTTTGTCTGAGTCAATGAAGAGACAATGTGGTGCTTCTAATTGTGTGAAATAAAATTTTAGAAAGACAATTTTTTTTATTCTGCTATTCGGCATAGAGTGTATAACAAGTGAGAATATTTTGAAGTTGAACCTCAAATATGTATAACGGGTAGTATTTTTTGAGTTGGTCTTTATGCCCTCGTTGCTGGTCTTTCCTGTGAGTGCATTAGTCATAATCATAACCTTGTAATAAGCTATTTTATTTTTTTTTTATGTATCTCTTTCTCTGATAAATCCATTTTTATGTTGAAATTGTTTTAAGTTCAATTCATGATTTAATGAGATTAGAAGTGAGTTAAAAGATTACTGAGTCTAGAATATGATATGATAGCCTGAGATCTAGTAGTGGGGTGCATCATAATCTGAATATGCTCAAATATTAGTAGTATTTATGTACTAGATTTTTCATATGATATAAATTGATTGAGTAAATACACACATAATCCTTATAATGGTTTATGTAGAGTTTGAAAATTAAAATAGAGCATTGACTGTTTCATATAATATCTTACATTGTATCTCATATATCCTTGTTGTCTTTGAGTTACTATTAACTTAGTTATGTGACATGCATAGTTATATATGTATAGAGTATGAAAATCATGATCTAGATATACATGATCAAGTATTTGATGATGCTTGCATAAATGAATTCCGCATCCCTATTGCACTATGAGATTAGTTGAGATTGATGAGACTATGGACCAAAAGCCTTGGTGTTGAATTTAAGATGTGGACATGATGATCATAATGCTAAATAAATCATTGATTCAAATGAGATTAATCCACAAGTGAGTTTATTTTTAGCCTCAATGGAGGTGATGTCACTTGGAAGTCATCCAAGAAGACCTGTATAGCCAGATCCACATTAGAGGTCGAGGTTATTGCTATTAACTTGATAGGATCTGAGGTTGAGTGACTAAGAAATCTCTTAACAGATATTCCTTTATGGAAGAAACTTGAAGACATAGATTCTTTAGAGTCTGTGATTGCCAAAATAACAAATAGTAAGAGCAAACAAAATTGTGTATAATAAAAAATAGTGTCATATATGTATACATCACAATTCTGTGAAGCATATGCTAAAAGATAGAATTAAATCCATAATTATGTAAAGTCATAAGGAAATTTGGCTAATCATCTGACAAAATCTTTGTGCAAAAAATAAATAAATAAAACATTGAGAGGAATAAAACTTGAGCCACTTAGAAAATTAACAGTGATGGTAACCCAATCTTAGTAATTAGAGATCCCCTGAATAAGGTTTATATAGATAATAACAAGTCACTAGTTAATTCTGTTAGCACTATTAATTTTTTTTTCCATTTCAATGATGTCTCCAATGATGTGAGAAGCGCTAGATTGCATTGAATGAGATGATAAACTGAAAGCTTTTAATGAATTTTATATCTTTTATGGGTGGTGTATTAAATGCAGTATATACTTGATAAGATCACCTATATGAGTGTAGAGTGGGGTCGCTTCTATGAGATGGTAGCATATCTCTAGAGCACTTATGAACTACCAGACACACACATAGCCTATTAGTGCAAAACTGCAATGAACAACTTTGGATGAGAAGTCAGTGTGAGTGATAAGATCACGAATTCACAAGTGGAATGAGGTTTATAGAGGTACTAATCTTATCGACATTCATGTGAGTCATATTTTATTTACTCTATGTGCTAGTTCATAGTCCAAAAGGACACTAATGCTTATGCATTGAATTCTTAAGCTCACATGAACTTCTTTTCTTAACTTTGAAATACGTGGAGGACGATTGTATTTTTATTACTATTTTAATAATAAAATATTTATTTCAAAGTCAAAGTTAGTTATTGATCTTATCTTTCTCTATCTAGTTTCTAACAACTTTTCTATGAGCGTTGTAACTTTTGTTTCTATCTTTTATTTTGTTACCTTCGTTCTTATCTTTTTGGTTGTACGTTGGAATACTTACTTCTATAAATTCTATGATTGGTGGATTTTACAAAATACACCAAAAAACATCATTTATTTTGAGTTTCTGTGAGTAATCCTCAATCCTACGAGTTGTTCATGTGCCCTTTTCAAGTGAAGAGCTAGCAAGGATTAGCTGTTGTATCTTAGGGAATACTAGCTATGGGACCACTTATATGTTAACAATATTGCAAAAGTATACAACCACACATGAGAATAGTAACTGTGAACAGTACCATAACGAGAACAATATCAGCAACCTATTGGCTCTAATACCACTGTTAAGAAATTTCAGATCATAATTTGACTTGCAACAAAAGTTGAAATGAGAAAGATTGAAAAAAAAATGAACACCAAGAATTTACGTGGTTCACCCAATATAGGCTACATCCACGGGCAAGTGAAAGAATAATCACACTAAAAAGAATAAAGTAATTACAACCACTCTCTAATTTGATAAAAGATAACAATTATCACTCTCTCTATCAATAGGAGTAGAGCACTTTACAATTTCTCTCTAAGAACTATGAAGAGAAGCTATATGAGAGAAGACGTAGGATGAGATGGGATGATAAAACCATCATTCAGGCCACCTTTATATAGGCTCCAAGAATGAACTATGGCCACAATTTACATGCGGCTAGAAATTGCCCAAGAAGGATAGCCATTTATTTTCTTCTTGGCTACCATTTATCCACTTGGCACACCATGACCAAACATATCTCTCACTTGAAGACTTTGATTTTTAATCATGTCTTCACACGCTTTCATCATTACTATCCATTCTACACTTGTCATTTCTGCATTGTTTACGTTTCTGATAGGCTATACGAGGATCTACACCATTTAAACTTGTCAGTATTTACAGGCTTGGTCAAAACATCTGCTAGGTTCTCCTTTGTGTGAATTTTCTGCATGTCCACGCTTCCGTTTTCCACTACTTCACGAACAAAATAAAATTGAACTCCTATATGTTTTATTTTTGAATGAAAAATTGGATTTTTTGCAATGTGTAAGGCACTCTGACTATCACAGAATAGAGGAATCTTCTCTTGTATGTGCTCAAGCTCCTCCAATAACTTTTGTATCCAAATAGCTTCCTTGCAAGCTTGTGTAGCCGCCATGTATTATGCTTCTGTAGTAGATAAGGCTATAACAGTTTGCAGTTTCGAAACCCAGGTTACACCTCCATCTACAAGTGTAAACACATAGCCCGTAATGGATTTTCTTTTGTCGAGATCTAATCTGAATCTACATAACCTCTGACAGTAAATTCTGATCCTCCATAACATAATGCAGCATATGAGGTTCCTTTGATGTATCTCAGGATCCTCTTTATAGTATTCTAATGTTCTCTACCAGGATTTGTCATGTATTGACTAACTGCTCCCACTGCTTGTGCAATGTCTAGTCATATACATATCATGGCAAATATTAGGCTTCCTACTACTTATACATATGGTACTCGAGACATTTCCATATTTTCTGCTTCACTGCTAGGACATATACTTGAGGATAATTTATAATTGACAGGAAGTGAGGTAGAGATTGGCTTATAATCTTGTATGTTGAAGTGCCTTAAGATTTTCTTTAAATAGTTCTTTTGAGAAAGCTAAATATTCCTATCGTTTCTATTTCGGTGAATTTGCATCCCTAAAATCTTATTTGCTGGTCCTAAATCCTTCATATTAAACTCCTTAGTCATTTGTGCCTTCAATTCTTGGACTTGATCTTTGTTAGGGCCTACCACTAACATGTCGTCCATATACAACAACAAGATGATTAAATCATTGTTTTCAAACCTACTGTAATATGTACAATGGTCTGAACTAAGTCTGTTGTATCCAAAGCTAATTATGAAGGAATTAAATCTCTTGTACTATCATCTTGGCGCTTGGTTTAGACCGTACAGAGACTTGGTTAACTTGCAAAACTAAGTTTTCTTTTCTTTGTTCTTTAAAACCTTTTGGTTGGAGCATATATATCTCCTCTTCAAGTTCTCTATGAAGAAAAATAGTTTTCATATCTAATTATTCAATATGTAAGTCAAATGTAGCACACATTGTCAATACTACCCTGATAGTGGTAAGTCTGACCACTAGAGAAAATATCTCATTGAAATCAATACATTCTTTCTGAGCAAACCATTTGAACATCAGCCTTGCATGATATCATTCCACTTGGTCATTGTCATCTCGTTTGATCTTATAGACCCATTTGTTGCTAATGGTTTTCCATCCATGTGGAAGTGCAACAAGTTCCCATGTCTTGTTTTTATGTAGGGCTTCCATTTGTTCTTACATTGTTGTCATCCACAGAGAAGCATCTGAGCTGCTCACAGCCTCTTTAAAGGTTAACGGTTCTTCTTCTTCTGTTAGAAGACAATATGCATCGTGGTTTGCCATAACATAGTCTGAGTGTCATGATGGTTGTCTTATCTGATACTTGTTCCTCATGCTCTGGTTCTTATTCTGCTTGAGAGGAATCTTTTTTCTCCAGCTTTTCCATCTATCTGAACCATATTAGTCTCTTTCAAAGTGTTGTCATCTTCTTATTCATATTGCAGTTCATTTTCTATAAATATCACATCTTTGCTAATAATAACCTTGTGGGCAGTGGAATCCCACAGGCGATACCCCTTAACACCATCAGCATAACCCAAGAATATGCATTTACTAGATTTTGGATCCAACTTTATTCTTTCTTGGGGATTGTATATTACATATGCAGGACATCTAAACACATGAAAGAAAGAATAATTTGTCGATTTTCAGTCCACATCTCTATTGGTGTCTTTAAACCAATTGCAGTTGATGACAACCGATTCATCACATAACAGGCGGTTTTGACTGCTTCTGCCCAGAAAGACTTAGCTAGACCTGCAGTTTGCAACATAGCTCTTGTTCTTTTTAGGAGAGTTCTACTCATCTGCTATGCTACACCATTTTGCTGAGGTTTATGCACAACAGTAAATTACCTTTGAATACCCTCTTGCTTGCAAAATACTAGAAAATTATTGTCTGTATATTATCCTCCATTGTCTATCCTCAAGCACTAGATCCTCTTTCCGGATTCAAGTTCTACTTTTGTTTTGAAGTCCTTGAATATAGGAAACACATCTGACTTATTCTTGACCGAGTACACCCCATAGTCTCCTAGAGTAATCATCAATGAATGATACGAAGTATTTTGCTTCTCCTAGGGACATTTCTGGTGACTCTCACACATCAGAATGAATCAAGTCCAGTATGTGCTTGCTTTTAGCAGTTGATCTATCAAACTTTAATCTATGCTGCTTGTTTGTAACACAGTGCTCACAAAAAAGTAAGTTTACCGATTTGATCCCAGGAAGAAGATCACCTTCCATGAGAATCTTCAAACCACGTTCTGACATATGGCCTAATTTGCAATGCCACATTATCGTTGACTCTTCATGGTTGGCTGATGCAACAAATGCATCTGCTTTTTGCAACGTCTTTCCCTGAAGCAGGTATAGATTTGTCACGATCTTTTCTGTTTTCATCACCACAAGAGCGCCTCTTACCACCTTCAAGATCCCACATTCAATATGGGTCTTACACTCGAGGTCATCTAATTGCCCAATAGATAATAAATTCTTCTTTAAGCCCTTCGCATATCGTACCCCTTGAATTATGTGAACTAAACCATCGTGCAATTTTATTTTGACAGTTCCAACTCCAGTAATCTTCAAGCCATGATCATTCCCCATGAACATAGAACCTTCTGAGATAGGGTCATAAGTACTAAATCAATCTCATTGTGAAGTCATGTGCCATGTTGCTTCAGTATCCATTATCCAAACATCAGTGAGCTGTTTTCTACCTTTGGAACCAATTGCTACTTCGCTATAAAGAATTTCTCCATCATTAGAGGTACTTACAACACATCCTTGAAAGGATGTTGCTTTAGGAGCTTTTTCTGCATTCTTCTTATTGTGCTAACAATCTTTCTTCAAGTGCCCTCTCATGCCACAATGGTAGCAGTTAAGGTTATTCCTTCTTCGTGACATTGATCTACTTTAATTTCGGCTCCCACTACAGCCACGTTTCGTTGATCTACCCCTTGTCACCAACAAAGCCTCCGTCTGCTTTGAACTTTCTAGTCTGTCTTTGTTGTTCTTCTGCCTGGATTCTTCTTCAAGAATTGCAGAAGAAACATCATCAAAATTGAGACAATCAACAATATTATTGTTTGTTATATTGATGATGTGTTAATCATATGAATCAGGTAGACTTTGAAGTAGAAGCTTTGCACGTTCATTTTCTACTATCACTACCAAAAACACGGGTTTTAGCCACGGTTTGTTAGCCACGATTATCATAACCGTGGCAAACCCAACTAAAATTGCCCAGATTTGCCACGGAGTTGGGTCATCGTGGCAAGCCCGCCACTCTACTTCCCTCTTTTTTCTTTTTCCATTTCCCTCGTTATTCTTAAGCATTTGTTTTTATTTTGTTTGTTTCATTTTCCATCTCCTGATGCACCGCTCTTCGTCCCCTTGTCTCTCTTCCCCCAATCTCATCGAAACTCCATCGTTCTCCAATCAGCCGTAGCTATAGCCGTTGCTGCCTCCGCTTCAGTCGTTCCTCGTTCAGGTATGAGCCACTGTTTAATTAGGGGAAGAATCATTTTGGAAGCTTTCTTTTGTTGTCATTTTGTTTGGGTCTTCGTTCTCCAATCATTCACCAAAACCCCATCGTTCTCCAATCATTTGTTTGGTTCTTCATCCCCCTCTCTATCTTCCCCCAAACTCATCATTTTGCAAAATTTCTCCTCTCACTTCTGACTATGTTTACAGAGAGCTCATTAGAAGCTTTCTTCCATTTTTGCTTTGGTTTCTGTTCTCAGTTCTCACTGCTGGGGTTGACATGAAGTCTTTTTTATTTTTTTAATGGTTGTTCATATGCGTAGAAATTAATTTCTGTTTGTCCAAGGATTAACCTTTCTTTAGTTATCGTTATTTTTGGTTCGCTAGAATTGCTCTATATTGTTGATATGTGACTGACATTTGATATTTTTCAACCTTTTTTTGGGTCTCTACCTTTATCTCAGTGGAGATTGATCACAAACCAATAGCTCCTTTTGCTTTTCGTTGTTGTCTACAAAACTGGAGTGGAATCAATAAATAAAATTGTGGCAAAAGATTAGAATCTTTTTAAGTTTAGTTCTGAATTGAGGCATGTTTAATAAGAAGGAAAATAATTCTTACACACTATTTTTTATACTTTTTGGTTACACCTAATTCACCAGAAAAACAGAGTATGTGTTTTGAAAAGTGTGTCTGTCTTGTTTTATTATCCGGAAAGAAAATAGTATAAGAATGAAATATGACTATAGGTCACAATATACAACTTATTGTTTATCACTGTCTATTGGGATTGTTCCACCTTTTTTCTTTTTAAATGCCACGTTGGTTATGCTGTCACCAATTTGTATTCTTCATTTGCTTATTTGAAAAATGGTTATTGTCTCTTTTTCTAGGTTCTCGATTGTGAGTATGTTGTTCGAGGGGAGATCGTAACTCTTGCCCAGGTACTGTGATTTGGCTGTTTACCTCTTAGAATTAGTTCATTCACTGGAAAGTTGTTCTTGTCTTGGTACATTCCAAGATAGAAACATTATATTTATATATTGGATTACATTATTTTTTGTTAGTCAATCTATATGAGTCGTGATGCAATTCTCTGATCAGTGTCATAATGGTAAGTTTTAAAAGTGATTAGAAGTATTGTTATGCCTTACCTTATAATTTCAGCAAAACAGTAGTTCCTGGTGGGAGTCTTTTGTCCTGTTAATCATTGCCTTCGATTAGTAGGCAAGAAAGAACACACATAAAAGATATAAAACAAAGGAAAGGGGGTGGGGGCGGTGGTTTGTTAGAACTATTAAGTTGATAATAATATACAATGGTTTGTTAGACTATTCTATCAATCTACTTTTAACATAGATGAATGGATGTGGGAACGGTGCCCAATTCCAGTCAGTGTTTCTCTCTTTTAAACACTGTAAGATTTATTATATTTTATATTAGCTTTTGGACACGTACTAATGTTCTTATTATTTCAAACCACCACCAATTTTCTTTTACTTTCAGTTGAATTTGTTATGTTTCAATAATTAGAGTTGAATTGATAATCACAAGTCTCACTCATTGATAATACTCAAATCATATGCAGCTGTGTCTCTGATTTGTAGAGTTGGTCAGCATATGTGATCAACCTTGCTGATTTGATTTTCAAAGAGATGAAAATAGAAATATCAAAACTAAGTTGTATCCGCCAAGATCAAACTAAGTAATAAATCAAAAACAATGTTTAACCAAACAAAAAAAAGTATCAAATCAGGCAGTAATAGCAGCCAACAAAATGATATTTCTTGTCCACTCATTTATCCATAATTTGTATATTAATACAATATTAATAATTTCTTTAAGACAAAGAAAGCAGAAGACACCTATTAATAGAAGACACTCATTGTATATTAATAGAAGGCAAAAAGCATGAGGTCTGCTGATTCTCTTCGTGCTGAGGTATTTTATAATCGTTCGTGCTGCTACTGTTGTTTATTTTTTGTGTTTAGAGTCTCTATTTTGGTTGTGAATTATTACTATAGTTATAGTATGGTTAGAGATTGGTTAGTTGTTTAGTTAGAAGTTAGTTTGACTAATTTATTGATTCAGCAAGTTAGTTACTAGTTACTTACTGTCCCTTGGTTTTTTATATAAGTCACATTATTGACTTATTGTACACACTTTTTTTACACATTCAATCAATTTCAGATTTACACTTCTCGTTCTCTCTCAATTTTCTCGGCCTCTTGCCATGTTTCTCAACATGAATTGTTCCTTGTAGGTTGTTGAAAGGGGTGAGACAGAGGCTATTAGGCCTTTGCCATGGTATCCTGGCAATTTCGCTTGGCATTCCAATTTTTCACGGATGCAGCTGAGGAAGAACCAAACGCTTGAGAGGTAAATAAATTTTGATGATCTATGTCTATGAGTGCATGGCATTAATAGAATCAGCAGACCTCATGCTTTTTGCCTTTTATTAATATACAATGATATCACATATTAATAATAAAAATGATGTGATTGGAAGTGTGAGTGTATCCTGGTTTGCGTGTCCTTATTGAGTGCTGATTCCAGAGATTTTGTATATTTCTCAAGCTGTCTATCCAGGAATTTGAGTGCTGTATTGTTACTCTGCTTGACACACTATATGTCTTGTTATTGAGAGTTGAAAATATAATGACTGGAAGTCAAAATTTGGGGTTGAAAAACAGTTTCCAATCAATTCAACTCTAATTGTTGAAACATAACAAATTCAATCGAAAGCAAAAGAAAATTGGTGGTGGTTTGAAATAATAAGAACATTAGTACGTGTCCAGAAGCTAATATAAAATATGGTAAATCTTACAATGTTCAAAAGAGAGAAACACTAACTGAAATTGGGCACCGTTCCCACATCCATTCATCTATGTTAAAAGTAGATTGATAGAGTAGTCTAACAAACCATTGTTATTCACATCAAAATAACAATGTCTTTAACGTGAATAATAAATAATAATATACACATTGATAGAGTTTGAGTTGAAAGCTTTAAATCAAACCAAATTAAACGTAGAGAGTTCAAACACAACTCAGAGTAGTATGCTCATACATCATGTGTGCACGCCTCTACTTCAAGGCCTCCTGTGACTTTGTGTGGGTTCACTGATGTGGCAAAATTTTGCATATACCAAAATATGACAAGTACTCTATTGGCTGTTAAATCACTGAGTACAAATAGGTGCCTTCCTTCGAGTACTGTGTTTTTCTAAGTATCACGCTTTTATATTATTATTTTGTGTATCTTTGATGTTGCCTTTACTTGACATTTTTCTTTACACCCAAATTTCAAATACTAAATGTTGGATTATGATGACCCATTGAATTTATGAACAATGGTGATGATGTTAAGGCTTGTGTTTCCATTCTCATGTTAAGGCTTGTGTTTCCCTAACTTATGTGCTGATTCTAATGTAATTAAATCTAGCATTATTCTTAATGATGGTTGCATACATGAGAAGACTGTCATGCTTTTTTGGAAGTGTTTGACCCAAGTCTCCCTTAATATTGGTTTAAGAGAGTTAAAATGCATTATTGACTGCCATTTAGAATTAAATTATTGTGTTTGCTGCTTGTCTCTGAAAAGGTGGAATCTGCTATATGCATTTGAAAAGGAACACATAAGGCTTATAACTTGAAATTATATGCAAGCAGAACATTACAAGGCCTAGTTGTGGTAAGAGAGGTTGCCAATACACACATTGGAGTAACTTGTTCAGGTTTAGAGCTTTAGAAATTTGAATGGTAAGGTCGCTTGGGGCCAGTTCCCCCCACTGTGAAACTGAAACAAACTGCCAATCTAATCTTTGGGAATCATTGTTAATTGTCAACCACATAACTTTTCTGCATTTTCTTTTCCTTCTAACATCATCAACCACTTCATTTTCTACTAAAACAACATCTTAAATCATCCTGGCAACGTACATGAAAAGATCATTTTTTGCTCTGTTTAGCATTTCAAACCTTAAAGCCCCCTGCGTATATTTGAGCACTCTTTTTCATAATTAGTGTTGTCTTTTGTTTTGCCTCGCTCTTGCTTAAATAGTGAGAAGAAATGGTTATTAGATGTTATTTAAGCTGAAGCATAAAGAGTCAATGAAATTTTAACTGAGGGGACTTAATTAATGTTCTGCAACATTAAACGAGTCCTTTCCAACTGGTTTAGGAAGCAAATTGAAGCCATGCACAAAGTTTTTCAGTTCAAATCATGATAATATGACTATGAACATGTAAATTGTTGATTCTCAAGATCACTGCATAAGTGCTTGACTTGGGCTATATATAAATTGAAAGCGAGTTCTATGGGATGCAAAACTTGGTATACATATATTGGTTGTATACAATTCTCTACAATTTTTGCAACTAAAGAGGTCTGATGCAAATCATTTTAGTCATTTTATTTACTTAGAATATTTTTTAATAAATTTTAGTATTCTATTTTGCATTTTGATTTAACAATAGGAATTATGAAAGTGATTATGAATATTAAATGTTTTAAGCCTTTTGCTTTTGCTTATGATTTGCTATATATATATTTATATGAGACTGATTATTATTACCTAATGTTTTAGTTTTTAATATTACATTTAACTGTTTAAATATGTACTGATGGAATTATGAAAAATATCAAAATTAGTAAAAAATATATATAATAATATTAGCCACGGTTGAACCGTGGCTAATTTAAAAACTGAAAGCCATTATTAAATTTGCCACGGTCAAACCGTGGCTAATTTTAAACAGAAACCTATCATCAAATTAGCCACGGTTACAACCGTAGTTGCACTTGGATTTTTTTCATTCTTCTATGACGATTAGCTTCGGTTACAACCGTGGCTAATTAGGTTCGTAACCGTAGCTAAATTAATGTTACCACGGTTAGAATAACCGTGGCTAAAGTTGGAGCGACGCCATGATTAAGCACGTAGTTTGTAACTGTGGCTAACACACGTTTGCCACGGTTTTCTTGTAAGTTGGCTCCGTTTTTTTTGTAGTGTATGTTGTAATCTGATGTTGTAAGCTAGGAAAATAGTGTGTTCAGATTGTTGATGTGATCTGTTACTGTCGTAGATTCACTCATTCGAAGAGAATAAAGCTTCCTTTTTAATAATATTTTATTGTAAAGTGACTTGACCTCGTACAATTTGGTGAGAGTATCTTAAATCTCCTTTGCCGTCTTATTTTTTGCAATACTTGACAAGACTGAATCTGTCATTGTTAGGTGCAGGTTGCTAACAACATTGTCATCTATCTTCTTTCATTTTTCATCAGTTATCCCTGTAGGTCTGCTTTCATTTGCTGTTAAACAATTATCCTTCCTCAGGACTGCCTTTATCTTTAGTTTCCATAGGGAGAAATTACTTCAATTGAACTTCTCAATATTGAATTTTGCGGCCATAATATTGATAATGATCTGTTTCTAAAGTGGACCGGCTTACTCTATTTCATCGTGAATAGTACCATATACATGAGCAGTATTATATATATACCGTATCGAGTCAATCCACTTATACGTTAACAATACTGCAAAAGTATACAACCACACGTGTGAATAGTAACTATGAACAGTATCGCAACGAGAACAATATCAGCAACCTATTGGCTCTAATACCACTATTAAGAAATTTCAGATCATAATTTGACTTGCAACAAAAGTTGAAATGAGAAAGACTGAAAAAAAAAATAAACACCAAGAATTTATGTGGTTCACCTAATATAGGCTACGTCCAGGGACAATTGAAAGAATGATCACACTAAAAAGAATAGAATAATTACAATCACTCTCTAATTTGCTAAGAGAGAACAGTTATCACTCTCTCTATCATTAGGAGTAGAGCACTTTACAATTTCTCTCTATGAACTATGAAAAGAAGCTATATGGAGAAGACGTAGGATGAGATGGGATGATAAAACCATCATTCAGGTCTCCTTTATATAGGCTCCAAGAATGAGCTATGATCACAATTTACATGTGGCTAGAAATTGCCCAAGAAGGATAGCCATTTATTTTCTTCTTGGCTACCATTTATCCACTTGGCACACCATGATCCAACAGAGGGTAAGTGGTCCTTTGATAGCCTTGCCATTGTTATTCCTGAGGATATTAAAAGGTCCATATCTACCATCCCTATTCTTCTCATGCATTTTTTAAAGACTGTTGGAGTTGGAAAGGAAATTGCTCTGGGGAATATAGTGCAGCTTCAGGGTATTTTTGGTTCTTAGAGAGCAAACAAATATGGGACACGAGCATCTCATGGTCTTGGGTTTGGAAGCTCCATTGTTCGGAGAAGTTTCGTCTTTTTGTTTGGTTTCTACACTATCATCAGAATGCTTAATCAAGATTCAAAAACAACCTTAACCCCCCTCCCCTCCCCCTTAAAAACTCTGTATCATAAAAACCAATGACACAAACCCATAATGAAGGTAAACTATCATTCAAAAAGAACTGAAATAAAACACACAAAACTCATTAAATGAAATTTAAAAAAAAACAAAAAAAAAAAGTTTAACATTGTTCCAAAAAACAAGCTATTTGTTTCTGCTGAATGAGAACACAACTATAGCTAAGCTATTTGTTCCACTCTCTGCCAAACCAGAGATGCTCAGCCCAGCAGCCTCGGCTTCACTGCTAGCGAACAATTCAATGGGTGAGCTCACGCGCGATGGGGGAACGTGGGGATTAGGAAATCAATTTGAATTTTTTATTATTAAATATTTATTCATATTATCAAATTAATTTTAATTTTTTTAAGGATTGCCTACCAATTTGAACTTTGTTACCAAGCCATCACCTGCTATAAAGGTTATAAGTAAGAAATCATAGCCCTTCATGTTTTTAATTTATATATCTATGGTGATAGTTTCATTTGATCAAAAGAGCATCCATGCTCAAAAAGATTTCAGAAGCATTTTAAACGGCTCCTTGTACGATAGGCAATCTCTTCCTAGACAAATTATACCTTGTAGGCAATATATCATGTAATATTCTCCAACCAAAATCTTAATTTTCTCCGAGATGTTACTCTTCCAAAATTTTCTCCATAACACTTGATGGCTCCCATTGGACGTTTCTTTTCTACCCTCCTCCACTCTTTATTTCCAACTCATTTGTACCTTGTAAGCACTATTAACAGAGAAGTGACCCCCTAAGAGTATAGTGTCAAATTAACTCATCATCCTTACCATTTATGCTAATTGAAATACTTTTGATTAACTCTGCATAAATCATACCTCCAACATTTCGCATATTGATCAATAAAGAACTCTACTTTTAGATTTGGGATGATTTGTCCTGAGGCCGATATCGGTTTAAACTCCTACTCTCCAACTGATACCTTTGAGCAGTAAACTACAGCCTTCCAAAATGATTCACCATGTGTAAGAGGGATTATGTCCTATAAGTGCCTCTAAACATGATGAATTAGGAAAATACTTGGCCTTCAGAACTCTAGAACAAAAAGAATCCGGGTTTGAGATTATTCTCCAACCTTGTTGGACCAGAAGATCCAAATTAAAAGCTTCCAGATTCCTAAAGCCCAATCCTTCATCTGCTTTCGATCTACACATCTTATCCCAACTTAACTAATGATTTTTCCTCGCATTTGAGTTTGATCCCCACCAAAAACTGCTCATCATCATTAAGAGTTCATGACATAGCTGGGAGTGCAGCTTGAATACACTCATGGAATATGTTGAAATAGCTTGGGTCACCTTTAATAACACCTCTTTGCTTGCTCTAGAGAGTAATCTCTCCTGCCATCCCTGTATGTGTTTCCGAACTATAGTTTTTATACTCTGAAAAGAATTATTTTTGGATCTTCCAACTTGCCTCGACAAACCCAAATATGTTTCATTGAATGCTTGTCTTGAGATCCCAAACTTAGACATAATGACCTGTCTTGATCTCTCGTTCCAGTCCATGAATAGTTGAATTATCTTCTACTTTCTACAACATATTAGAAAAATGCTTCAGCAACCAAAATAAATAGATAAGGTGATAAAGGATTCCTTTAACGGATGCCCCTTTTAGATATAAAATTCCTGTAATTTTTGCCATTCAAAATAATGGAAAAAGATAGCGAAGTAATGTTATCCATGATTAGACTAATCCAACGCCCTGAGAAACCCATTTTCCTCATTACTGCTTCCAGAAAACACCGTTCAACTCCGTCGTACGCTTTATTCATGTCTAGTTTTATGGCCATCCAACCCCTACCACCTCGCCTTCATTCTTTAAAAGCATGAAACATTTCATAAGCCTCCAACACATTATCAAATATCTGACGACCTGGCACAAATGCACTCTGTGATGCCTAATAATAGTGAGTAAGACCTGTTTAAGCATATTAGCCAAGGTTTTAGAGATAATTTTATTAATTACATTACACAAGCTAATAGACCTAAATTGGTCGTGTCCATAAGGTTCTCAAATTTAGGGATAAGGACTATATTTTTATCGATCTTGTATTCTGAAAAAGATTGGTGCGTGGTGAGCATGGCTGCACTCATTCCCCGTGTGACCAAGTAAAATATGTGATGGTACCACCCTTTGGTCCACTACTACATATATGATATTTGAAAACATTTAAGGTGATTGCTCAGGTACAATAAAAAATTAAGTGCCACCAGTGGCATTTCAAGAACACTCAATATAATTTTGACACATAAAAAATAAGTCAAATTCATAAAGTCATGTCACAGGGGTCTTTTATAAATTGTTATTTACTACTGCAGTCTCCTTGAGAGTTTTTATGTAAATTTGTAAAACTCAACTGAACTTGGAAATGAAAATTAGATCTGGTTGGAGCGGCGTCCTCTTTGCCGGTGTGGGTGAGTGTGGAGCCGGCGGGTTACGGTGGTGTGGGGGAGCTCCGGATCTGGCGGGTATCAGTAGCCACAGCAGGTCGGCGCGACTAAGGTGCAGTTCAGCTCTGAATCTGGGTCCAGTTCAGGAGGGTGCTGTTCGCGGCTAGAGCAGTGGTCGGTGCTGGGTCGCGATGCCGTCGAATGGTAGAGTGCGGAGCTGGTCACAGTTCAGGCGGTCGGGGAGTCAGCGACGAGGACGGGCTGGTTGGCTCGCGGTTCGCAGCTCGCGGCTTGGGTTGAAGGTGATGAAAGGTGATAGCTAAGGTGCAGCGGCTTCGGACGGTTGGAGCAGGGTCAGACTGGTTCGACGGCGAGGGTGTGCGATCCGAGACAGGTGGAGGCGCGGTGGTCTGGGTTGACCGGATCTGAATCCAGATCTGAGTGGACTCGCGCGACGGGGACAAGCTCTCCCCGTCAGTTTCCGTGCGACGTTGGTTGTGGGTCGGAGCGGTGAGGTTGAGCAGCGGCGCGCGTCGTCTTTGTGCGCGCGGCGGCGCTCGGTTTAGGTTGACTGGATCTGAATCCAGATCTGAGCGCGCGATGGGGACGAGCTCACCCCGTCAGTTTCGGTGCGACGTTGGTTACGGGTCGGAGTGGTGAGGTTGAGCAATGCGCGCGCATGGCTTGTCTGGCAGCGGTGCAGTTACTGCTCATGCGGTAGGCGGCATGCGATGCTATGATAGTGGATGTCATGATCTAGTTCAAGATGATAATAGGTTCTTCAGAAGAAGATGTGTTTTTTAAGGATCATTCAGCAAATATCATAGTTAAACTACTCAAATTATTTTTTATAATTAAATTATGCATGTGTCATATTATTATTAGACTATGCAATTAATCCACCGGTGCACTCACATTTTCAAGTGCACCGGAGAAGCCTCCAACATTTAATTAACAATGTGTTAAAATGTTATTAATAATTGTAAAATAATAGTTTTTGTCATAGTTATTAAAATCGGACTGAATTAACTAGTTCAGCCGGTGAATTGGCTGAATAACCAGTCTGGGTAGCTTGTTGGATTGGTCATGCATCAAAACCGACGTGACCCAGTTTGACCGGCTGGTTTTAGATGAAAATCGTTGACTCGATAAGTTTTGATTAAAACCAACTAAGTCAGCACGTTTTGATTTTAAAAAAAAATAATTTAAGTGTGAAATGACGTTATTTTGATATAAAATTGAAAAAAAAAACTTAAAAGCCTAAGAGAGTCCTAATCAGTATCTCTGAAACACTAAAACAAAGTGAGAACTAGGAAATCCTCTTCCTCAAATGAACTTGATATGGAAAGGGAGGATTGAAGTTGTCGTTGTTCCAGCCATCCAACATTGTCAAGCCCCTGCTGGCACCACTGCTCCATGCACAGCCTCGTTCGTCATCCAATCGTTGCGCTACTCCATGCCTCCAACTCGATGCATAGACGTCGGACACCACCTCATCGGTAAGTTCCACACCTCCACCATTGCACTGCACACCACGCACATAAGCATTGATTGCTTTATTTTGGATATTGGTTTGGTTCTGTTAAATTAAAAGCAAGAAGATAAGGATAATGACACTCAACAGAGAGTGAGATTAATTAGAATTTTGGTAACTGTAATAAGAGTTTTTGATATGATTGATTGGTTTATTACTTAATTTGGTTCTGAGTTATGATTGTTTTAATATGGTTCTGAGTTTATTTGGTATGTTAATGTATTTTTAAATTTTAATTTTATATAATTATATTTGATTCAATTGGTGACCCACTGGTTAATCTAGTGACCAAGTGCATCGGCTAAGTCGATCATTGAGTCGAATTTGATTACTATGATTTTTTAAACATTTATCAAGTCAAATGTTATTGTTGCCTATTTTTATTATATTTAATCATTTTTTCAATATTTTTGAAAGAAGCTTCACGTTATAACTCAATGAGATCTTCACTCCCTATCGCGTTCTCTCATTAACTCAAGCTCAATTTACTTATTGTATGGAACTTGCCAAATTGAGGCTTAGGGTACGGGTCGATTTGGATCTTTAAGGAGAAAAGAAATTCAAATCAATCAATTCTAATTCGAGTTAATTTAATTAGGTTTTGTTAAAAAAAATATTATTGTTAACTCGAACCGAAATAACTTGATTAAAATCGGATTGGTTTGGCATTGGGTCATCAATTCTCTATCTATATCTCTCTCATGATTGTTTGACCGTCCTGACTCAATTGACATTTTAGTATAACGAAAGGTATTTAGATAGTTAGTCTTCTAGATCTCTATATAAACTGACCTGACAACCTAGGTCAGGTATGTTCACCTTTCTCTACCCATACTTTCATTACTATCTTGACTTCAAGATTGATCGGTCGGAATGTCTCTATTGACATTCGATCTCGCCTCCTACCAACAAACTGTCAGACGATCGACCTGAATCTCTCTGACAACTAACCCCTCAAGTAAAGGACAGAACAATTGTGAACAAAACTCCAACCAAAACCATCAAGAACTTCCATCCACCATCACTAGAACCACTAAGCCCACCACCACCACTACTTACTCTGATACCAATAGCACTGCCACTAACTTAATCCATCGAACCCTAGCGATAGTAGCCACCATAATGACTAACCAACCCAGATTTGTACCCATTGATAGGTTGAAAAAGAAGGAGAATAGAAATTAGTAATTGAAAGTATTGAATATAAAAAAAAAAACCCACAACATATTTATTTGATAATAATATAAAAAGGAAATCCATAGAATTAGAAATCAGTAATTGACTGTAATTTGCAAAAATCAGAAATTGACAAAAAAGAAAACCCACGACAGATTTGTCGTAATCTACCCACAAGTAATAGGTAATTCCTAACAGTATAGAATAGGTGTTGAAGGGTTTCTTCTAGTGAATGATTTCAACAAATAATTAGACACATATGGCTCAGGCGAAACAAGAATACAAGGCTGGCATGGCTGCCTGAAGTGGTCTCTAACGGAATGATTTTGGTGGGTTCATTACAGGTTTTTATGGGGAATCTTGGTAGCTGCACGATTATGATGGCTGAATTATGAGCTATGAATTTAGGGTTGAAGACTACTTGTGACAAGGGGTACAGATACGTTATTCTAGAAGCAGACTCTCAGGCAACTTTAGCCATGATTGATTCTGGCTGCGAGACATCGTGTGAAAGAGACGCAATGTACAAGGTGGTCGGGTCCACCGGTTACTCATCGGGTATCGGATTGGAATTTCTTCAACCCGCAAATCAAAGTATTCATGATTGATTTTGATTGAGTTTAACTCAATTTAATTTTATAACTCAAATTAAATTAAATTAATTTAAGTACATGTTTAGATGCATTTATTTTAGTTAGAAATAATTTTTTTAAAAAAATTATTTTAATAGTATTTAATTATATTTGGTAAAATTAACTTTAATTTTTGTACAAAATTCAATATAAAATAAAAAAATTTTGAAATTAATTTTTATAATCTTTGAAGATTGAAGAACATGATTCTATTTTATAGATTATTTTTTACATTTTGATATGTAAATATCATTTTATCTTTAATTAAATAATTTTTTTAATCATTTTATACCTATTTTGATAATTTAATGTATAAAAGTGATTTTTTTATATCAACTAAACAAAATAAATTAATTTAAAATTATTTTTTAACTAATATATCTAAATATAAAAATAAATCGATTATAATTGATTATAACAAAAAAATTTTATATAATAATCAATTATAATCGATTATTGAAATAATCAAAAATTTTACAGTTAAATCAAACACACCATAATTAACTTAGATCGCTTTATTGAATTCATCGAGTCAAATTGACCTGATGAACACCCCTTTTAGGCATGTCAAGTTTGAACACATCTCACTAAAAAGCTAGACTCCACTAACTAGCATCCCATTTTGCTCAGATTAAGTTAACAAATGAAAATAATATTGTGATAGGAGAACTATTTGTTGATGCTTATCCTTGAATTTGTCAATTGCGTGATCGCCTCTATTTTTGTTTTTAATTAATTGCTCTTCAAAAAACCACGAACTAAAATAAAATAATCATAACAAAAATGTAATTATTTTTTATTATAGAAATTGATTTTTAGTTTTGAAATATCCTATATAACAGAGTGAAATATTATTTAAAGACCTAAACTTTACGATAAACTAACTAAAAGAATTATATTTTATTATTATCCATTAAGAAATTTAGATTTATTAAAATATATTTATATCAATAAAAATGTTGAGAAAACAAAAATATCTAACTTAATATATGAAAATAATTTATAACATGAACAAAACACATGATATATATGATAAACTTTTTGTCCAATTGTTAAATATTAATAAAAAAATTTATTAAAGTTAAAGTTCTTAATTAGTAATCAAAATGAAATTGAAATCTTTTATTGATTATGACAGTACAATTCAAATACTTTTACAATACTTTTCACGCATAACATATTGAGCAAAATTATAAGAAAATAATAAAAAAAAATGGAATCCAGTTAAGAGGCCCAAGTCTCGATATTCATTCTCTGACCCCTAAGCACAAGCTCGACAGTGCAACGTCTGCAAGTCCAACCCAGTTTTTAAACTTAAAAGGCTCAAATGTAAAAGCTCAGCCTATAATGAGAGTTTGAGTTTGGGCTCCACGTTTCTCTTAATATGGGTTTGTTTTCTGTCCACAATATATATATTTTTTAAAACGCAAAGAAAGAGGGAGAGCTCCATGGACTCGTCCACGGCATCTCTATTCTTCTCAAGCATTTCCTATACAACCCTGAAACTTATGGAACCTTTTACTCTGTAAGTAAATGGATTTCTGATCCAACTGCTAAACCACGTAATAAAGGAAGGACATGGACATCTAGAATAAGAATGGGGCCTAATTTACTTATACATGCTAAAGATTGATGAAACTTTACCTATCATCATTATAACACTTTAATTAGTTTTAGGAGGAACGTTCAACTTCCACACCAAACCTCATATAACTTTACTCCCTTATTATTACTGTGGATATTGAAGAATTATTCAATTTCCGGAATAAAAAGGTAAGAAAAAACTTGATTCTAATCATAGAAGGAGTTAGCTTCATTCGACTCTCTTAATTTATTATTATGTGTCTATTTTATTACTCACTTGTATCACTTAATTGAGTTAATAGATATATGATAGCAGATTAAGAAGGATTGAAGGGAGATAGCTCATCCTAAGTTTGGAGCCAATCCTGCAAAGAGTTATCTCCCTTTAACTCTCTTAATTTATTGTTATTTGGTCTATTTTATTATTCACTCATATCACTTAATTGAGTTAATAAACATATGACAATAAATTAAAAAAGATTAAAGAGAGATAACTCCTCTTAAGATTAGAGTCAAGTTCTGTCCAAAAAGATATACTACAATCATCTAATTAAGTTCTACCTAGATTCCAGGTTTCTTGTGTTCTTGAATCTTGAATTCAACAGTGTTACTACCTGCAGTTTTAGTTGGTGACTTTTAAACTATACATTTAACGTCTAATTATTAGGAATAATACCTAATTATACACACAAGAAATTGATGGTTTTATTATTATTATTATTATTCGGTTGCCTATAAATCAATATTCTTCTTTCAAAAAAGACACAGCTACGGCGAGCATATTCTGGTTCCCACCAAATGAACGCTTCATGATGCCGTACATCCTTTTTGGCCAAGGGCCTAAGGTGTCTGCAGGCAAACTGTCCTCACCAATAATGTGTAGAAAAATAATAAGAACTAGAAAGTCATTCACAAAATTAACAACACCCTGGAATGGTGGATTATGTTTTTGAAAGGACATACCACAGCTCAATTCCAGCTTCACACATCTGTAGAGCTTCGTCTCAAGTCAATAAACAATTTTCTGTTTATCACGAGCTAGAAGTCACGAGCCTGAGACAAAGTCAAACAACCAGCCAACACTGTTCAGCTTTCATATTAGAATAGAAGTCACGAGCCTGAGACAAAGTCAAACAACCAGCCAAAACTGTTCAGTTTCATATTAGAATAGAAGTCACGAATTCAAACAACCAGCCAAAACTGTTCAGCGTTCATATCAGAAACTATACAATTATCGTGTTTTCACATTTGAATATAAATTAATCTTATAAACGGTACAAATAGATTAAATTTATGAAAATACTTAGTAATTTTAAAATATATATATAAATAAAGTCCTCTCATAATGAAAGAGGCCAAGAACTCAATTTCTTAAGTTATTCCTATCAATACCATCCAGTGAAAGTATGCCAATATTAGTAACAAAATGTGATAAAAAAGAAATATACCACGTGAAATTGTTGATTCATATTGATTACATCATCATTATTACTATTATTATAAATTATTACTATTTGTTATATAATTCTTTGTCGAGGGCCCAAGAGAAGGGTGTGTTTTCACTAAATTATTTTTGTTAGTACAGTTAATTTCTGCAATTTCCTGTCATTATTATTAGCATGATTAACGGACTACCACTTTATAATTCTCTTCCATGGCATGGCCCAGAAAGGTAAAGATAATAGCTATATATTAAAGAGCTCCCAGAACAGATAGGCCATGTTAGGTCGCATGTTAGGTATCGCACATTAGATTTATATTTCTTTTGATTTATGATGAAGGAGATATCTATATTTTAGGGGATATACAATTTTAAAATTAAAAAAATATGATATTTTGTATGTATAAAAATACGTTATTTTATGAGAAACAACGTGGCATAATAATACCCTGATACATTGAATCCTGCCCCACTTTTAAGCTAATCCTACACTAACAATAACAATATAAGACGAAATTTGAAGTTAAAAACTCAGGAAATGGAGGGTTTATTACAATACCGGTCATATTTTCTTTGTCATTATGCAAAATGTGTCCGAAATCATGACAGCCAACAAGAAAGCCAATAAGCTGGATGTCATACAATAGGGGAAGTCTGGAAGAATTTGCTGGATTAGGTGTAACATGGATGGCTCAGTTCAAGAGGGTTATCGTGCAGCTTGGGAGGTATCTTGAGAGATTGTACGGCACCTTTCTTATAGGCTTTGCTAGAAATTTGGATAGGTAATCTTAGCTCTAATGCTCTATAGTGGTGACAGGTGACAGACCTTTAGGATATGTTTAGCTTGAAAGTTTTAGAAGAAAAGAAAGGAGAAATTTATTTTTTATTTTTAAATTAAGAGAATTAATTATAAATATTTATAAAAATAAATAACAAATAATTAATAAGTTATATAATCATTTTGTATTTTATTTTTTATTTTAAAAAATCTTAACTGTATAAAATATTTATTCAAAATAAAAAATAAATTTCTTATTTTATTTTTTTCTAAAATTCTAACTCCCAAACACACCCTTAAAATATTTTGAATGAGTCAAAATGGCTTTTGATAAATAGTGTAAAAAAAAAACCTATGACTTATTATATCCATTCCAAAGTGACATGCTCTCGGGAACACCTTTGCTCTCTCATCTACTACATGGAAGGTTGGTTAGGCAAGTGAGATTCAATCACACACAGATCGTGATTCAATCACACTCATGATCTACTAATCCAGCAACGGTTTTGCATGGCTAACTTTAGCCATACGCATAGCATTAGCATTAGTTAACCCAACCACGAGAGAATTATAGGAAGATCATTTTAAAAGTCTATTATTGTCGTCTGTTAGTTTTGGACCTTAGCCTGTATTAAAAAGAAAACTCATAAAGCAGAGACAAATGAGTGCTGTAGCGTGTCCATTTGCTGTTATAGACAATATATCACCAACACTTGAATATGACAAATGATAAATCGTTCTCTTTTTGTAATTCATAGTTAAGAATGTTCTATTTTCTGATAAAATGTTCTCCAAACAATCCTTAAATAACACTCAATTAGTATAATTTACAATCCTTAATTTGTGAATTGTGATCCATCTCAATACTTGAAACTGTGAGAGTACAATTCAGTGGCTATTGGCTTACAAAAAATGTGTTGAAAAAAAAAACACATTGTAATACAAGTATGACATAACTCTGCTTTTTTTTTCCTTATTAATGTTTAATTTCTTACAAGTTATATACTAATGGTAATATTCCTACTTCATGTATATTCTTTAATTTTTACAAGTTCAATCACATACTGGTATGTCCAATTCTGTTTATTCTCCAAACAACAATGTTATTTATACGCTCAAACTCATCATATACATACCTTTTACACCTATTAAATTTGAAAAAAATTTCAAATCTTCCTCCCTTCTCAAATAGGTTATATCTATATATTCAAATCATATGCCTATCCCTTACACTTATCACTTTTTTTTTCATAAAAAAAGAATTCAAACAAACCCTATTTTTCTCCATTTTCTCTATTTTTTACCCCAAAAAAAAGGATAAATATAAGAAAAGGTATATGAACTTGGATATGATGTAATATTATTACTCCCCAATAATGTTATATCTATACTCAAATCCAAACACGTATTTCTTCCACTTATCACTTTTTGAAAAAAAAAAATTAAACAAACCATATTTCCCTCTATTTTCTTTCACCAACTAGTCATCTTTTCTCTCTTATTTTTTCTAAAAATAATAGGTGTGTAAAAAGATATGAGTTTAGAGTGTAGAAATAATATTTTTGTTCTCCAAAACTTTGGCTATTTTGTGGGTTGGAAAATGAAAATTAAGCTATTAAGATTGAGTTAGTGGTGAGAGATTTAGATAATTTGTATGAGAATATAAATTTAAATTTTATTGACAACATTGTACCCAAAAATAAAAAAGAAAATGAACATCACACATAATTTTTTCACACTTTTATTTGCACGACTCTTGTTTAGGGGGAAAAAATAAAGATAGAGATGTATGTGTTAAGATATATATTTTTCTTATTTTGTTATTTAAACAAAATATAAAAATAGTAAAAGGAAAAATAGCTACTAATAAAATCCATAACCCTGTACCAAAAAAACAAAAAAATCCATAAACCAAGAAGAATCTGCAAATGCAACTGCGAATAATCATTCTAATTCTTGGTTTCCATCACGAGGGAAATTAGTTTAATTACTTACACCTCACCCAAGTCAAGTACAATATAGTGTAGAAGTAAACATACTCCTTAATTTATTTCAAAATTTTACAAACTGGAAACAAAAAGCATCGATGATAATGGCATATTCCATAATTCTTTTAATCACTACTTTCCAATCATCATAACTCTTGAGTACCATATCCATGTGAGCCAAACTACACCATGGCCCACCAAAAGTACTGGCTACAACACCATTTCAAACCTGCATACTATATTTTTTTTTTAATTTAAACTTTTGAAAGAAAAAATTGACTGAAATATTAGTCACCGGAAACCTGCTGAGACTCAGTTTCTCGCTGACACGACGCCGTACTACTACCTGCATCACAGAGCAGAGGCCTCAGCTTGTTCTTCCAAGCATCCTTGAAAGCAATAGCATCGCCACCACTCCTCTTCGCCTCAATCATCACCAGTTCCGCCGTTAACCGGTAAACCTCCACCACAATCCCAAAATTACCATTCAACCCCTCCAACTCCACCCCACAGTCCTTCTTCCTCTTGACCACAAACCTCTCCGCCTTCGCCACCTCCTCCACCTTCTCCACAACCTTCTCCGGCGACTCTCGCAGCACAAACCTCTCCCCTTCCTCCGCCACACTACACGACTCATCAAACAACCCCGAAAGGTTCAAACCCGAAGAAAACGAGATGATATCAAAAGCGTTCAAGTCTTTCACCTTCTCCACACCGTCATTCCCCTTCAACCCAAAATCCTCTTCATAAAACTTGATCTCCTTGTACCCTTTCTTAAACCACGGGTCCTTGAGGATCTCGTCGACGGTGATCCTCGTCTCCGGGTTGGTATCTAGCAACCGAAACAAAAACCGCCGGAGCTCCGGCGAGAACCACCGGGGACACCGAAACTCACCCATGTAAATTTTCTTATACAGCACCATCAAGTTTGGATCATTAAACGGAAGGTAACCAGCAACAAGCACAAAGAGAATAATACCACACGACCACACATCCACTTTAGCACCTTCGTAACCCTTCTTCGCTAAAATCTCGGGTGCCACGTAAGCAGGCGTGCCACAAAGCGTGTGGAACAACCCATCGGATCGGATCTGATCCGTAACCGCACTGAGTCCGAAATCCGAAACTTTTAAATTCCCGTTCTCGTCGAGTAAGAGGTTTTCGGGTTTAAGGTCACGGTGGAATACGCCGCGGGAGTGGCAGTAACCTACGGCGGAGATGAGTTGTTGGAATAAGCGACGACTGAGATCCTCGCTAAATCGGCCTTTTTCGATTTTCGAGAACAATTCGCCGCCCTTGACGAATTCCATGACGAAGTAGATTTTGGTTTTGGTTGCAAGGACCTCGTGGAGCCTCACGATGTTGGGGTGGCGGAGACGGCTCATGATGGAGATCTCGCGCTTCACGTTGGCAGCGAGGCTCGTGCCCGCAATCTTCTTTTTGCTTATCACCTTGACTGCGACGCTTTGTCCGGTCTCTACGTTTCGCGCGTAGTAGACCTTGGCAAATGCGCCGCAGCCCAAGAGCCTTCCCAGCTCATATTTGCCGAATAAGGCGGTGGCGGAAGCGTTCTCCTCCGTCACCACTTGTTCGATCTCAGGCATTATAATTAATGCCTGAGATCGACCTCTCGTCAGAGAGCTGAGATCAATCACCTCTTGTGCTGCTATAAGATGTTAATGATTTGTTCAATTTTGGAAACGAATTAATGCAAGTTGATCGCTCAGATTTTGTGAGATTTCTTAGAGAAAATGGGTTTTTATTTTTTGGTATTGTGGGGTTGGTGGAAAATGGAAATGGAAGGGAATGAAGTTTTTTTTCTGTTACTGAAGTATCTGGAGAGAACGGTTGTTGGGGTTATCAGTTATGGATGGGGTTGGCTATTTATTTAAACTTTTTTTAATATTTAATGGAGCGTTCAGAATAAGATCACTTTTCCTTACGCGGGAGGGTTAAAGACTGGTAGCTAGATGCCTAGATTGCTTGTTGAAACCGTGGTTTTTTGTTTTTTGTTTTTTTCATATTAATTGGTATTAACAAGAAAATATCGTAGCCATACATGTGTTGGACTCATAAATAAGATATTGCCTCGTCGGTGTGGACCTACAGCTGTCAGATGTACATAGCCAGTATAGAATGATAGATTCGATGAGAGAGTTTATTTATGAAATTATAAAAAAAAAATATTGTTATATAATAAGCATAATTAAATGATAATATTTATTAATTTTTATTAATGTAAGTAAATATTAAATGAGATTAAATTTCTCTATGAAATAATAATGAAAAAAAAAAATTCATAGCCAGTATAAAATGATAGATTCATATAATATATAAAGATAGAGTTTATTTATGAAATTATAAAAAAAAAATACTGTTATATAATAAGCATAAATGATAGTATTTATTAATTTTTATTAATGTAAGTAAATATTAGATGAGATTAAATTTCTCTATTAGTTATGAAATAATAATGTAAAAAAAATTAAAAACTGAATATGTTAATTAGAATATATATTTTAAAAATAAATCTTATCTGTTAGTATATATTTCTCTAAAATTAACTTTTTTGTCAGCATATATAGCTTAAAAACAAATTTTATTATTTTATTTATTAGCAAGTAAAATATAAATTTATTTATATTTAAGAACAATTCTATTATGAGAGTTGAAGAAATTAATAGGACAAAAGTATATTATTTGAATAATTGTCTTATTTATATTTGTTATTGTTTTTATTTTATCCTATTCAAGTTTAAGGTCAAATTTTTTTTATTAAGGTTAAGATTAAAAGTTTTTAAACTATTCTGGAGACAAAATATATTTTTACATGTTATTAGAATATCCTTTTAAAATATTCATTAGATAATTACCTAATATTAATAATTTCATAAGATATTCTTAAAATATATTTGTGCTACACTTCCATAAGATATATTTTAAAAATATATTTTAACAATTCTAATAATAAAAATATATATAGTACAAAGGAATATCTAAAAAGTTATAAGATTCTAAAAGTATATTTATCATATCTTTGAAAACAAACAATGCTTATTATAATAGGAAACGATTAGTTACATCTAATTTGCATAATCAATTAAGAAATTTTGAAACAATGTACACTGACGTGGCAAGCTCAAATAATAACATATATAAGTTTCATTAGAGTATATGAATGTTGGATGAAAATACATTTCACAATTAATAATTATAAAATAATTAATGTGATTAAAAATAAATTTAAAAGTAAACTTTATCTCTTACCAGCCAATAACAATAATTAAAATTTAAATTATTTCAACTTTCTCCAAATAATGGTTGAATGAAACAAATTTTAAAACATAATACTAAGCTATAATAAACATGAATAATGTTATTTTGTAAGTTATAATAATAGAAAAACTATCATAATCTATCAAAAAATAAAATTTAATATATATATATATATATGTCAAAAAAAATTGGAATTTAAAATCTCAAAAGTTCAGTTAATATATGTTAAATATAAAATTTATAATATTGTTCAATATTTTTAAAGTATTATATTTAATTAATGATAATAAATATCCTTTCATAAATGTAAAAACTAACAAGTCCAAAAAATAAAAATAAAAACCAGAATATTATTATATTAATAATAATAATAATAATAATAATAATAATAATAATAATAATAATTATTATTATAATATTATAATTATTATTATTATATTATTATTATATATACACAGATAGTTAAGAAATGAAATGCTCCAAGAATATATAGCTAGAGCAAGCTAAAATGCTAATAAGTATACACCTTAAAATATAGTGAAATGCTAAAAAGATATGTAATAATCAGACAAGTTACAATAATAACATGTGCAAAATAATTTTTTAAAAAAAATTACCCAAATATCTCCATAACCTTAGGTGTAAGACTGATCTCATTAGTATTATAAGTCAGTTTCTTATATAAAACTTGCTTGATTATTTACACTATAAGCCATTATTATTTAAAAATAAATTATTATATATTATTATTGATATTTTATTTTTTTAACAATTCTGTTTATCACACGGGTGTTAATTTCTAATTTATGTAAAAGAAAGCAATTGACAATTAAAATAATCCAAAAAATCTACTAATAATGCAAAAAAAGTGAAAATGAACTATTATAATTATTGATAAAAAGAAATTGGATAAGTACAAGAGTGGTGATATACCTACTAGTTTTTCCCCAATAACGCCTAATAGACAAAGGCATCTGGTGATAGACCACTAGTTTTTACTCAACTAATTAATAATGGACATTTTGAAAAACATAAAAAAAAAATTAGTTGGAAAGGAGTTATAATAGACAAATAGGAGTGACAATTAATGTTTTTAAAATTGGACCAATCATTGAATAAGATATTAGTTTACAATTTGTTGATTCGATTGTGGTTGAATTATAGTCAAATTAGTGATAATTAAATATTTTTTAATATTATATAATGTATTAAATAATAAATTAACATATTAATATTTCATATTATGTTACTTGAATATTTCAAAGTCTTATATTATATAAATGTTTTCTAGAAATGAAATGCTACTAAAATATGTAGTTAGAACAAGTTAAAATGCTAACAGGTATACACAATTTAAAATATAGTAAAATGTTAAAAAGAGATACAATAATTAGACAGATTATAATAATAACATGTGTAAAATTCTTTTCTTAAAAAAAAAAAAAAACCTTACCCATATATTCCCATAACCTAAGGTGTAAGACTAATCTCATTGGTATCATAAGTTATTTTCTTATATAAAACTTACATATATAATTATTTATACTATAAGCCATTATCATATAAAAATAAATCACTATATATTATTATTGATATATATTTTTTAATAATTCCGTACATCACAAGAGTGTTAATTTTAGTAGTGTTTTGAATTTTGCACTCAATTATGTTATTCAGACACTAAAACCTGCATATTATTTTTATATCTAATATCATATAATATACGCTAATCATCATATAATATACATCAATGATTGTATAGTGTCTATAATAAACTGCTAATCATCATATAATATACATCAATGATTATAAAATAACGATAATTGATTACAATCTTTAATCAGTATATACTACATAAAAATTACTCGTTATTTACACATTAATCACTAATGTTAAAGTAATTTGTAAAATATGATAGACAAATATTATTTTCTTTTTACACTTGTTCTCTTTAAGAATTTGAGATCGACCTTTTTTTACTTGTAATTGTAAGAAACATAGAAAATGGCTACATGCTTTTCGGAGATTGAGTTTGAGTCTCCATTACAAACTGGCTAAGCTACCCCCGCCATCGCTTTGTTATGTTTTCAACATTTTACGTCATATATGCTTGTACTAAGTAATGTTTGTTGTACAATCTTGCATGTACTTTAATGTGTACTAAACTAAGAAGAAAGAAGCTCATTAAAAAAAAAAACTAAAAAAGAATAATATTACGGTGAAGTATAAGATCGATCTTTTGGGTTTGGTCTATCGATGAACCACAAAATTTAAACTGTTAAATCACTGGAAATATAGATGGAGAGTTGAAATAAGACACCTATAACCTAAGTAGTGTAACATCTCTAAAAATATGTTAGATTTATATATGATCATAAATGTATTATTATATTTGAATAACATGTTAATTAAATTTTGTGATAAACTGAGTTTATTTAAATACTTTGTTACAATTCAAAAAATAAAAAATAATTTAAAATGACTCGAATAGTAAAATAAATGGCTATTTTGATGGAAATAAATTTAAAGAGTTTGTTTCTAAGTCACAAATAAGGTAACAAAGATGTAGTTAACATTTGAGAACAATTGGAGTCCGTTTGACATTTTTAAACATACTGGTTGTGTGTTTTAATACCGGATTAATCTTCAGTAGATATAAAAATTTGAAAAAATAGTGAAATAATAATTTTAAAGAATCCTAGTATTTTTTTCAAAGTTGTTACAAGTTGGAAAAACTTGAATTAGTAAAATATAAATGTTCATAATAGATATGGATTTATTAGTGTAAATTAATAAACTTTTTGTCTTATCATTTGCTTCATTTTCTTTCCTTCACACGTTTCCTGTTGGTAACAGAAGAAAAGAAATAAAAAAAAAAAAGAGAAGAGGAAAAATGAAGGAGAAGGAAAGAGGAGGAGCAAAGGAAGAAAGTTCAACAAGAAAAGTAAGGCTTCATCATCATCAATCAAGTAAGAGGTAGGGGTGCTTGTTTATATCCTTTTTCCTCTATCTTCATCTTGTTTCTTTGTTTGGCTTGATGAGGAAAAATGGGTTTGGATGGAAATAGGAAATTTATATGTTAGTTTCTTGCTTCTAAGAGATAAGTGAGATTAGTTAAAGCCTATTTGAATGTATGGAGTTTAGTTTATGGTTCTTGAAACCAAAGATAAAGCTTAAATGGTAAAAGGAGAAAAATGAATTTTATACCCATTTTGAGTTTTATAGTTTATTTCATGATTTGGATGCATATTTGAGTTGATTTAATGTTAAAGATGATGTTTATTAGTTTGGTTTGAGTTTGGGTGGCTTAAAGACTTTGATTTCTTCAAATTTATATGTGGTAATCGATTACATAGCAGTTCTAATCGATTACCAAGCTTCTGGAACTGTAAATCGTGTTTCTGGGCTGTATGTAATCCATTACATCATACTTGTAATCGATTACACGTAATCAATTACATCCTGTTTGTAATCGATTACAGTGGTTCTATTAATCTTGTAATCGATTACCAGAATTATGTAATCGATTACCAGGTCTCTAAAATGATATTTTTGAGTTGTAGATGATGAAAACATGGTTCTTTATCCCTTATAACCCAAACATAAACCTTAAACCTTAGATTTAAAGATTTAGTTTCACTTAAATGTGATAGGATTATACATCCAAACCAAATTGAGAAATGACTATAAAATGGAATAGAACCAAATGAGATTGAGAATTGAGGAAATACACTTCATGAACGAATTAGTTATCTAAGTAATGAACATTATCGGGTAAGCCTAGTAAAGTGGTGTCACCGGAGTGTTTCATGAAAGAATTAACTATCTCAGTAGTGAACAATGCCGGGTAAGCTTAGTAAAGTGGTGACACAGGAGCGTTTCATGAAAAGATTAGTTATCCGAAGCTAGAATAAGGATAATGAATCCAAGTCTAGTCTAAGGATTAGATATATGATGTATGTTTTACTTATTGAGATTGATGTTTTACATTTGTTTAATGTCATTAGTAAGTTATAATTCTATATTTTATTTTGTGTATATTGATAATAGTGCCATGAAATATTATTTTATTACTGAAAACGTATATTCTCACCCCTCTTGTTTTTCATGGTTAGTAGGTCAAGATACTTCAGAGGATACCAAGAAGGACAAAAAGGAAAAGATAAAAAAGATTCAAGAATAGATAGAACTAATGTTATATTTTAATTTTTTGATATCAACTCTTGTAATATATGTCATTCTGAGTTGATTTTTGGTTGTATGTATGTTACACATGCCTTTAAGGCTTTTGATGTAAATATGTATAACTTGTGTTTTTCGTGGCTCTCCATATTTATTGTTTTAAATAATATGGGATAGTTGAAAAAATAGTTCATTAGTAACATAACTAATATTAATTATTTTAATATATATTAATATATTGAGATAATTATATTAGGATGTTACAAGTAGCAGGTAAACTAAAAGAATGGAAGAATTGTTGTTTGTTCCTCGTCAAATGATTAGGTTTCTAATATGGAGAATGATGGTCATGGTCACGGTAATAATAATGGTAATGGGTACTTGGTGGCGACGGTGGCATTGACGGGGAACGGGAACAAGGGTGAAGCCACCACCATTGGTGGTGGAGCAAAAAAGTTGGTGTTTTTCGGTAATTTGGCAAAAGGGTTTGATCTGGAAGATTTGCATAGAGCTTCTGCGAAGGTTTTGGGTAAGGAAACTTTTGGGATGGCATATAAGGTGATTTTGGAGGTGGGGCCAGTGGTGGCTGTGAAGAGGTTGAAGTATGTGACCGTTTTAAGAAGGAGTTTAGAGACATTATTAGGTAGACACAGCCTATCATGTCATCACTTAAGCACTCAAATCATTATTTGATATGTGTAAAATTATTGTTAATGATTGGTGTAATTTTATTATGGTCTTCATTATCTTACACATGTCAAATAATAATTTGAGTGCCTATGATAGACCCTTCCCACCTAAGAATTACTCAGCAGTTTAAGGAGAAGATTTAAACTGTGGAACCAATGGATCATGAGAATTAGGCCCCTCTTAGGGCTTACTATTTTAGCAGGGATGAAAACCTATTTGTTTATGATTACATGCCAATGGGAAGCTTGTCTGCACTTTTGCATGGTGAGCTTTTCAATTTCTTCAACTTTCTTTTTTAAGATTTGTGGTTATAACTTCATACTTTATCAATTCTTTGAGAGTGAATGATTACTGAAATTTAGGTTCTTTTGGGTTTGGTGTGTATCTTTTATGAGGATGCATCATTGCTCGATGATTTATAACCAGTATCAACTTTGATTTATTCATCCTCCACATCCAAGCAAGCCACCGGCAAGTCTCCCTCACCACCGTTTATCACAGTTGCAGATCTGATTTCAGTTTAGGAACTTATTGGCAAAACTTAATTTTCTACAAAAACTCATTAATAAAATAGCAACTGGACTTATTTGATAATATGCTTAACTTGTTACCACCAAATTTTACGGAGGTTCATGATGGACCCAAACATAATGAGTCCCATCATAAAAGCTACCTAACTATGTGTTTGAATGTTTTTTCATTAATGGAACAGAACGGAATATGTGAGAATGGACCAGAAAGGAAAGGGAAGGAATGTAACATAGTTATCATTCTCTTTGTTTGGAAGTTTCATTAACGGAATGGAACGGAACATGTGTTCTTCCCATTCCACCTCAATTTTGGGAGGAACAAAAGTTACAATATGTTTGGATGATAGGTAATGGGGAGAAAGGAAAGGAAATGAGGAGAACGAAAATAATTTTTTGTGTTTGGGAGTTTTAAAATATATAAGAACGGAACGGAACACATGAGGAATCATTCCCCTCCTTTCTTCCCCTTAAATGTCCAATTTGTGTTCCCCCCAAAATTATGGTGGAATGAGGAGAACACATGTTCCGTTCCGTCCCATTAATGAATCTTCTAAACAAAGAAGGGGGAACTATGTTTCATTCCTTCCCTTTCCTTTCCGATCTTTTCTCACCTATTTCGTTCCGTTCCGTTTCGTTCTATTGATGAAAAAATATCCAAACACAAGGTTAAGCATTTGAAGGAAAGAGAGGAGAAACGGTTCTTCATGTGTTCCATTTCATTTCCATATATTTTAAAACTCTCAAACAAGGAAAGTTATTCTCCTTCCCCTCATTCATTTTCCCTTCCCCCCATTACCTATCATTCAAACATAGTGTAATATTTCTTGAACAAAGGATTTGTCTAATATAGATATCAAAATATATGATTTATTAATGGATCAATAATAATAAATTATTGATTTATTAATAAAAAAATTAATGATTGAGATTTATTATTTAAAATTTTATAAATTTTAACTAATAATACTTAAATTTGTACACTAATTTAGTTAAATTATTATTTTTTATACATAATTATATATACAAAAAATTATAAATTTTAACTGATTATATTTATATATATTTATATCTATATCTAAATCTTATCAAATAAAAAATTTAATATATTCATAGAACCAAACATAATGAATCTATAATAACAAATTCCCATAACAACAAAAGTTCACAATAACAAAAAGCTGGAAAAGGGTGGCGCATGGTTGTTGAAAAAGGGAAATTACTTTTGAGTTAAAAATTAATAATTTACTAATTGTATTAAGATATTTGTTAAGAAAGTCAAAATAAATATCTTTACATAAAAATAAAATATTAAATATATTAAAAAATAAAAAAACTTTACTATTTATCTTATTTTTATTTAAAAGTTTTGATTTTAACTTCCTTAACATATACTCATAAGGAAGATACCTCTAACGCGCATTCTCTAGTTAAAAATGGCGAAGGACTTTGTTTTCTCTGCAAAAGTAGTAGGCAATGGCGACTCCGGTAAAGAGCCTCCTGATGGCGGTGGTGGTGGTCAATCACGAGTTTCCTTCAAGGACATGACAATAGGGAATAAGGATCCCTTGCCTCAACGACCCAAAATTGATCTTATTAAGGAAAAGTTGGCAAAAATAGTCTTCGAGGATGAAAATCCCTTGAAGCCTATGGTTTATATTGATGATTCTGTATTCAATGGCTTATGTGCCCCATGGCAAGAGGCGCTAGTGGTGAAGCTGCTTGGAAAGAATATTGGCTTTCATGCTATGAAGGATCGTCTGGCCCGGATTTGGAAATTAAGGGCAGGCTTTGATATCCTAGATATTGGCAACAATTTCTTTATGGTCAAATTTGATGATGCTGAGGACAGACAAAAAGTGATAGAAGGAGGCCCTTGGATGATCTTTGATCATTATCTAACTATGCAAACATGGTCACCGGAGTTCATCTCCCCTACTGCCAAGATCGACAAGACAATGGTGTGGGTTCGCTTTCCAGGTTTGAACTTAATTTATTATGATGAAAGTATCTTGCTAGCTTTAGCCAGTGCTGTTGGTACTCCTATCAAGGTGGATGAGAACACCCTTGACGTTAGAAGGGGGCGTTTCGCTCGAGTTTGTGTCCAGATTGATTTAAACAAACCTGTGGTAGGAAAGGTTTGGTTGAAAGGATACTGGTATAAGGTGGAATATGAGGGCCTGCATAGAATTTGTGCTTCCTGTGGGTGCTATGGGCATCTAGCACGAGAGTGCCAAATTAAACCTACAGCTGCTGTTCAAAACATGCAGACGGTGGCAACTGGCAACACGACGATGGAGGGCCGTTAGACCAAGGTGCAGCGGCAGCTAATGCTCCAATTATTTCCCCGTCAGTTACGCAATCTAATATTATGGGAAATAATGGGAACGTTACAACAGACACTGGCGCAAATACTGATAGGGATGATTTGCATGGGGATTGGCTTGTGGTCAAACGTAAAGCCCGTAATAAAGCCAACAAAAATCAGGGAAAAGAAGGTAAAGAGGGTCTTCCAAAATTTCAGCGTCAGAATCTTTTCAATGATAAGAAAGAGAAGGTGGTTCCTATACCCACAACAATTCAGAATCTTGCTAGTGGAGCCCAGCTAGGTGAGGCGCCGACACCTGCTGAAAAATTAGTCATTGGAAAGAAAAAAAATAAAAGGTTACGTAGAGATGTTGTTACAATCCCGAAAGTCAAGCATGACCCAACGAAAAACATGATTATTGGAGACAAAATTGTTTACAAACCTCCAATAATGTCTAAGATAAAAGCGGGTCCCTCTAATCATCCATCAGGACATTTGATCTATGATGTTGGCCTAGGAGTAAAGTCGACGGTCCCATTACGTGCGGTGTCACAGAACAGATTTCTTATTCTCAATGATGACGCACAAGTTGACTCCAACATGGAAGTAGCTAATGTTGAATCTCAACAACATGAGGGCCAGGACGACATGGTTCCAGAAACACAATTGGAGGGTGGTAACTTTGATGCAACGTAGCGTGTGGTTTTTTTTTTTTGGCTCCTCCCTTTCCCAAATATTTATGGATTGCTTCCGTGACTTTTCTATTTTTTCATGGAATGTTCGTGGAGCCCTGGGGAAGGCTACGAGGCGCCATTGTAGGGATATTGTTTCCCGACACCATCCCTCTCTTTTTTTCATCTATGAAACTCACGGGTTATTTGTGAAGGTTGAAGCTTTTTGGGATAATTTGGGCTACAAACCTTTATTTATTCGGGAAGCGAATGGCCACTCTGGTGGCATATGGATTCTTTCTGGTGTTTCTGACATATCTTGCTCCCTTATTGACTCCATGCACCAATCTATCACTTTCTCTATCATGAGAAGGAATGTTGTTTGGTACTGTTCGGCCATTTACGCGTCTCCCATACCTTCCAATCGTAAATTTCTTTGGGATCATATTTGTGATTTGAGAACCAGTATGGTGGGGCCTTGGTTATTGCTAGGGGATTTTAATGAAATCTTACTCCCTTCTGAAGTATCTGGTGGTAATTTTAATCCTGGCAGGGCTTGTTTGCTAGCTAATATGATGTCCACGTGTGGTTTTATGGATTTAGAATCTGTTGGGGGATGGTTTACTTGGAGGAAAAATGTTCAAGCAGGTGGCCATGTCCGCAAAAAACTGGATAGATGCCTGGCTGACTCTGATTGGCGTATGTTGTTCCCTCATGCTCTTCTGGAAGTGCTCCCAATGCATAATTCTGATCACAATCCCTTGTTACTCAGCCTTTTAAAATCCGGAAGCAAGAAAGCTAAATCCTTTCACTTTCAGGCTGCCTGGCTCTCTCATCCTGATTATGCTAATTTGGTGACTGACACTTGGAATTCAACTCCTGGGAATGTTAACAGTAAGCTTCATAAGGTCCAGATTAATTCAACTACCTTTAATGAAAAAATCTTTGGTAATATTTTCAGAAGAAAGAGACATCTTAAGGCGAGAATTAAAGGGATCCATAACCAGCTTGATATTTTTCCTGATTCTAACCTAATTATCATGGAGAAAAAGCTTCAAGCTTTGTACAACCAAGTCTTACACCAAGAGGAAGTTTTATGGTACCAAAAGTCTAGAGAGCAATGGATAAAATTTGGTAATAAAAATACTAAATTCTTCCATACTCAAACTATCATCAGAAGAAGGAGAAACAAAATCTCGGGTCTTAATATACATGGTATTTGGTGCACTGATGAAGAGACTTTGAAGAGAGAGGCCCTTATTTTTTTCAAAAATCTTTTCCAGTCTTCTCAATCTTGTCATCCAGAAAGTCTTCAGCTGTCTCATATCCCTCAGGTAAATCATGAGCTCTACAATTCTCTGATTCAACCTGTTACTATGGACGATGTTAAGAATGCCATTTTCTCTATGAGTTCCTATAAAGCTCCAGGAGTTGATGGTTTTCAACCAGTGTTTTTTAAGAAATTCTGGAATATTGTTGCTTATGATGTTTGGGAGATGGTAGCCCTAACCTTTGCTTCTGGATTTATTAACCGGCTGTGAAACTCTTATTGTTCCTATACCAAAGATTAATGCTCCCCTCTCTTTTAAGGACTTTAGACCCATTAGCCTCTGCAATGTCCTTTTTAAGACAATTTCTAAGGTTTTGGTGAATAGGATTAGGCCTCATTTAGATAAGATCATTGGCCCCCTTCAAAATAGCTTCATCCCTAATAGGGGTACATCTGATAATGCTTTAATTACTCAAGAGATTGTTCATTTCATGCATAAAAAGAAAAAGGGGAAAAAAGGTTATGTCATGTTTAAGATTGACTTTGAAAAAGCCTATGATAGGGTTGACTGGAACTTTCTTAGACTCACCCTTATTGATTTTTGCTTTCCACCTCAAATTGTTACTCTCATCATGAATTGTACAACGTCCACATCCCTGACTCTTAAATGGAATGGTGAGAAGTTGGAGTCCTTTGCCCCTAGTAGAGGTTTAAGACAGGGCGACCTCATGTCTCCTTATCTTTTTGTTTTGTGTATGGAAAAGCTATCCCTCCTTATACAACAAAAAGTGATTGAGCAAAATTGGTTGCCTGTGAGAGTTGACAGGAATGGTCCAGCAATATCTCACCTCTTTTTTCCTGATGACTGTTTATTATTTACTGAAGCAAAATCTTCTCAGATCAAATTGGTGAAGGAGGTTCTGGATACTTTCTGCAAAGCTTCCGGGCTAAAAGTGAATCTTCAAAAATCAAGATTTATGACTTCTAACAATATCTCTCACGTGAAGATTAATAAATTTGTTTCTATTACCCACTTCCAGCATTCCAGACAAATTGGGAAGTATCTTGGCTTTCCTATGTTATCAGGAAGGACTAAAAACAATGACTTTAATTATATTCTTGAGAGAATGAGCTCCAGATTGGCTGGATGGAAGATGAATTTGCTGAATAGAGCGGGTAGAGTGACTTTGGCTCAATCTGTCCTTACATCCATGCCTATCTACACCATGCAAAACCTCTGGATACCGGAAGGAATTTGTGAAAAAATTGATTCTACCATCTGTCGCTTCATTTGGGGAGGTAGGCACTCCCATTGGGTGGACTTATCCTAGAGCTTTTGGTGGTCTCAATATTCTACCTGCTAGAATGGTTAATATATCCTCCTCGGAAAGCATGTGTGGGATTTTTTGCATGAAAAGCAAAAACTTTGGGTCCAAATGCTTGAGTCAAAATATTTACTACACGGTTCAATTCTCATAACACCTTTGAAGGGGCTTCATACACTTGGAATTCTATTATAAGGGCAGATGATCATCTTGAATTGGGTTTCCAAATTCGTCTGGGGAGGGGTCACATATCTATGTGGTATGATAAATGGCTTAAAGATGATTATCTTTGCCATCTAGTACCATTTGTTCATCTTCATGACACTCGGATGAAGGTCTATTTATATCGAAATATTTTGAGAAATTGGCAACAACTTTACCTCCTGCTGGCGCTTCGAGAGAAATTCGAGTTACTTTATTAATGAGCACATGGATGATGTGATTATCCGGGCGGCTCGGAGATAGAATGTTTGTCAAGCCGCTTCGCTTTCAAATGGCCGATAATCGATAGTCCTTTGCCTACTACGCAGTTTACAAACTGGTCCTGGATCTGGAAGTTGAGATTACCTGAAAATATAAAACACTTTTTTTGGCTCACCTTTCATGGTAGCCTCCCTACTAACCATTTTCGTGTCTTTAGATACATGTCGTTTGTTTCTTCTTGTAACAGGTGCATGCAAGGCCGGAGACGATCCTTCATCTTCTTCGGATCCACTATTCCCGCCAGTGTGGCAAAATCTCCACATCGACAAAGACTTGACCTAACCTTCTACTCGCAACTTGTGTTGATTGGCTGTCGACAACATCAACAAATCTAGAGGAATTTTGTTTTGTCGCGTGTTGGTTTCTTTGGAAAAGTCGAATGCTTTGATCTTTCGACAAAAGGTTAACTACTTGGAACATTACAAGCCAAGTTCGATTTTATTCTCGAGTGATTAACAACCTTCATCATAATTAAAGCCTGGTAGACAAGTTAATAACCTCCCAACTTCCCTTTGTTAAACTCAACATTGATGGATCTTCTCTAGGCAATCCAGAGTCTCGTTTTGGAGGAATCATCGGGGACCATTGTGGTAATTGGATTTCTTCCTTCTCTGGTGCTTGTGGCACCTCTACCAGCCTTTAAAGCGGAGCTTTTTGCTATTTACTATGGTCTTCGCAAGTCATGGGATGATGGATTTCGTCATGTTATTTGCGAATCAGACTCAACTTTAGCTTTGCAACTAGTCAAAGATGGAATCAACGAATAGCACCCTTACTTCTCCTTGGTCAGTTTAATCCATAGTTACATGAACCAGAGGTGGACAATTTCGTTCAAGCATACTCTTCGTGAGGGGAATACTTGCGCCGATTGGCTTGCGAAATATGGATCAATGCATGAAGATGTTTACATTAATTGGAATCATTGCCCATCTCAGCTAAACTCTCTTGTCTTAGCTGATAAAATGGGTGTTCTTCGTTTTAGGCCTTAGTGCCTTCCTTTCTGATGTATCAAAAAAAAAAACATATACTCATAAGGTACTTATTAACAAAACCATTAAAAAAAAACTGTATTGGCATTTCATACATCTCATAATTATTTTGGGCATGCCCATATAGACTGACCATATATAATTTGAAACTTTATTTCATCACAATTTTAAAAGAAAAAGAAATATAACATATTAAGAAAGTTTTTCCCTTAATTACAGAATCTTTTTTACGTTAGGTCTTATGAGTTAATAGGAATTAAGCTCCCCACCACCCTCTAATAAATTTAACTCTTATATTTTTATATTAAACAATATATATACTTTTTTTTTTATAATTTATTTAATATTATTTATTATATATATTTTTTTATTACTTTTTCTTACTCAATTACATTTATTAAAAATGATATAAATAATATCTACACTTCTAAATAAAGTATAAATGATTATTTTCCTTATAAATGACAGGCAAACTCTCCAATCATAAGAGCCAATATATATTAGTAAATAAATTAAGTTTCTTTAATAAATAAATAATGAATTAAACTTTAATAATGTTTTATGTTAACAAAGAGCAGTTCAGAAATTTTAGGAGATTAATCTTTAATAAGATGAAATTCATTTTTTTAAAAATAAAATAAAAAAATCATTAAAATAAAAGCTTAACAACACTTATAATCCCAATAAAAAAATAGATCTATTAAAAAAATAAATACAATCTTTATTCAGAATTAATTCATGATATGTAACTTTGCTCCTAATCTTTATTAAAAAATAGATACATCTTTCACTATAGAAATTAACACATAACATATTATCATTTGAAAAGAGTATCACGTCTTTTATTTCAATAGATCTGAAACTTCTACTCTGTAAGGCCAAGACAATATATTTGAAATAATCAAAACTAAAAATTTCAGATTTATTATAACAATAGGTAGATAAAAGAAATTCAAAGTTAAATTTTTTAGATCTATCCAAAATATCACATATTTGAAAGATCCACATAGACTTATTCGTAAAAAACTGAAAAGGTAAGAAAAGCAAGACAAAAAAAATTAGAGAGGGTTCTGCCGAATAATACGAGTGACAGCCCCTATTAGAGAAACACCCAAAAGAAGCGACTAACGTACCACAAAACAGATGAGAGCAAAAATTAGGGTAGACTCTTATGAAATTCATTCTTAATTTTTTTTAATACACTATAAAAAACTAATAATTAAACTAATTTACATCATCAACCTTGCTTTTAGTTAAATATAAATGAAAGTCATTCGCATATATACTTATGGATGGATGATCACTTTCTTAGTTCCAAATGAAACTTTCAGCATTAAAAATAGTATATATACATATATTTTGCGTGAACTAATGCCGAAAACTAGCAACTCTAATTCAAAGAATAATGTAGTCACGTATACCTCTCTAATTTTATAGGAGTTATAATGTGAGTCAGATGCACCTAACTTAATTTATAATTGGGTACGATACAATTATAAATTTAAAAACGAAAAAAATAGATATTTCAACACCAGAGCTATCTCATATTCCTAGCAGCTTTCAATTTCTTTTGAAACCAAACAACCGGCCTTAATTAAGAGTAAAGCCGCTTAAATAATGGTCATAGCAGTTGCCAGTTTCTGTCACGCCCCTCATTTATTTTTCTACTTTGTTTTATTTTCTCGTAATAAACGACAGCACGCAACTGCAGATCATTAATTAAGCTTAATAGCTTATTGTTCTTTGGTATCAACATCGTAATCAATTATGTTTTGAATGCGCCGCAAAATCAATATTATAAAAATTTGTAACCACAACATGAGCAGCGATGAATCTACAATCTAGTTAATGGTGGTCCAAATATATCTCTACATTTCCTATTTGTATCTTAATTTTATAGTAATTGACAAGATCCTACTCAGTGAAAGTAAAGGTGGAAATAATAATAATAATAATAATAAAATAGAGGTGAAAATAACCACTTTTTTTCTAATTATGTTAAACTTTACATACTAGGACTAGGAAAAAAGAAAAATCTGTTCTGAGTGTGTATGAGAAAACTATAGTGATTATGGCTAGAGGTAAATCAATTTATTCTATCACTGTATGTGGGTTTATAAAATGTCACCTTCGATTTTTCTAACAAGCAGTACTGAAAATGCATGGAAAGAGGGGCTTGCACATTTATTCATTAGGATTATTAGTCTTAACTTTTCATTGCTTGCCTATTGTTTTTTACTTTTTCTTTTGAGCCGTATAATCATTTCTCATTTTTTCGATTTAGGATGAACTTCCCCAATATAAGGGAAAAGGTGGTTTACACGTAAAGATATTTAACTGTCTATATATTAATATAGGCCAAGGATAGCTACAAGTTGTCAATTTGCTCGTTATGTATATGTACACGCACATGCACACATATTGCTGAGAATCTAATGCAATTACCAGTCAAAATGGCATCTATGTAACGTGATCTTAAAACAAATTAATATTCAATAATACTTATAGGACTTAAAGAAATTATTATAGTGATTAAGGAATCACATTCTAAGTAAAATAAGCAGATCTTAAGCATCCCAATCATTCAGGTAGTAACTATTTCAATGTAGTTAATTGAATAAAGAATCACTAATCAGTAGTAACGATGATGTTTTTATATTTCTGGTACAGCTTTGATATTAATCCTAAGTAAAATAAACCTTGAACAGCTGAGAATCAAAATACGTATGATAAGCTGAACAAGACTATTAGATTTGAAGTAAAGGTTTCAGTTCAAAAGGGCCAAAAAGCTGCATACTGAATGTTGATATGTTGATCCTGTGTCTAGGGGTGTCAAAACGGGTCGGTGCGTCTCATTCGGGTCAGTCCATTCTAGGTTAGACCATTTTCAAGCTGGCTCATTCGGGTTCGTATAAATTTTGAGCTGACATTTTGTTAGTTCAGTCTAATCTATTTAATCTTATGTAGTGTTAAAAGAGTAGATTGACTTGTCTCATTCGGATTCAGCTCATTCAGATTATGTAAGTTTTTGACTGATATTTTATTAATTCAACCTGTCTATTTTATCATATTATTCAGACTGATCTATCAAACTTAATTTATTTTGACACTCTTACTGTATAAGTAGTGTATCTTAATAACGTGGCTATATAGGAAAGCTGCACTTCTTGGAGAACTTGTTTAATTTATCCATTAAATTATTTTTAATTCATGGAGAGAGACAGACACTCCTTATAATTTAAAACGCGTTTTACTCAATTAATATATATTAAGTTCCACCTTTTACATGTACCAAAAAAAAGTGCCACCTTTTACAGCCAACTCAATATAACTAAGAGTGATTTACACGCAACTACAGATACAAGCATCAGCCATCAGCAATGCATGCATGAGGTAAATAATTAAAGAAAGGCGAGTCCTTTACATGTTACTAGTTCGCTTCCGGAATACTTCCTACTTTCTTGTATGAGAATATTTTTATCCACTTTTTCTTCCTAACTTAGTATACTAACCTTAGAAGTATATATTGATACGGGCACGGATAATGATACTGTGATCATTTTAAAATATCAACGTTACATAGATATTATTTTGTAATTTTTAATAATAATATTATTTATATATATTTATACATATATTATTTTATATTTATATAATTTTAATTATTTAATTATAATTAATTTCACTTCATTTTTTTGTACTTATACTTTAATTCTATTAGGAACCTTAAATGTTAGAAATATGAACACAAGTTATATGCATCAAGCTTTATTCATTTTTCACTAACTTTCAGAGAACTGATCCAGGGTTTTAAATCTGATCTATGGCTGCTTGGTGCTCGAGCTACCTATGCCTTGGTGCTATGCCTATGAAACCGTATTACCTTAAGAGAAAAAATTATTGCAGATACTTTACAAACTTATATATCCATCATCATCATATATTCTCAATCCCCTAAACAAATTCTCAACCTTTAGAGTGATATTTCCATATATGTGAAATTCCTGTGCAGAAGAGTCCGTGCAACCAACATTTCTTTATATGCGTTCTTCTAGCCGGCTAGCTTCACAACGAAAGAGTATATTTTTTTTTTCATCTTTTGTAAATTTTATGGAATCTTAAACTACGTAACTAAAAAAGAGGTTGTGAAGACTACAATCGTGTTAAAGAATTAAGAAAGATAAGTTGTTTACGAGAGAATAAGTACACTCAAGGTTACAGCAATTTTATTTGGTGTGAAGAGAATAAAACGAATTTAATTACGAAAGATGGGATGCATAACAATACATATATAGGTAGTCAAGATAAAAAAATATATTGTGTTTGAAAATAACTACACACATCTTTCATGCATTATGAACATGTCACCTCTCATTCGTAAAATTTTTCGGAAAGCCTTTTCGTACAAGGCAGCATTTTCCTTAATGTTATATATATGAAGACACCAATATTAAAAAGACAAAATTATCATTGTAGAATTTAATTATAAGAATAATGAGTACAAGGTGTATGTACACAGTTTTTTTTTATAATTTTGGGGTCTCTGTAGATCTCCATGGAGAGTAAAAAAAACGGAGACTAAAAAAAATACCTCGAGACAGGAATTGAAGATAGCCCCACGCGTGTGAGATCCCTATTCGAGGGAATTGGAATTAAAACGTGTTAGGCTGCTGATTTGATTGTTGCATTGCCAATATAATTAAATACGCAGGTGACCAAATAAACTACTACATCTACATGCTAGAAATCATCCATCATGTATAGTCATTTCTCCTGCTTTTAGAAGGATTAGAATAATTAATTCCTTGTGAGAACTATTTGGTTGGGTCAAGGTGGGTTAAGTAGTAATTTGGTTCATCACAAGATTGTTGAAATCAACAATCTATGTAGAGATGAAAGGGTGACTAGATTGTTGCACAACCGTTCATGAACATTGATTGATGGGAAAGATCAACATTCCCCACATGTGATGATTCCGTCAGTTTCCAGACATAAGTAGAAGAGTGTAACTTGATTTTGTGCAGTTTCTATCACTGGCCAATGACCACATCTACGTACCAAAACAATCGGAACCCTAATCTTAATCATATAGAATTCATCAACATTAAATTAAAGGGATAAATTTAGGATTACCTAACATAGAGGGAAGATCAGGTTTGGAAGCAGTTGATCATGATTCAACAGGTTCACGCTTGATTTCGCCATGTCTAATAATGTCTAATGTCTGATATATACAAATCAGGAAGATTTTACACTACAAGAAAAATTGAGATTTGCAAAAAATAAATCCGTCTCAAATCACTTAAAATTCACCACAATTTGTTAATTTGTGGTGGATTTGCGACGGATTTATGACCGCCGCAAATACGGTTGATGCAATATAGTTTGCAGTGGATTTTAATTTCTGTCGCAAATTCACCACAAAACTCTCCGGGAACATGTCAAAATTGTTGTTGGAAATGGGTTAATTTGCGGTGGATTTTTTTGCCGTTAATTTGCGGCAGATTTTTTCGCTATTTATTTGAGGCATATTTTTCCGCCGCAATTTTGCGGCAGATTTTTCAGCGGCAAATTTGTGGCGGATGTTTTTACCATAATTACGATAGATTTTGTAGCAGATTTTTTTGCCACAAAATTTTATACAAATTTAAGACTGATATTTCCGCACACAAAATTTTTTGAATATAAAAAATATTTTAAATTAACTATTCAAAATCTACAATATATGCAACACTCAGACATCAATTTCAACCTGTCAATGCATTTAACCAATCCATAAAACAAACATAATAAATCACACACAATATAACTCATTGTTCAAATACAAAGTTTAAATAACAAACATAACAAAGTTTGTTCAAATACAAAGTTTAATAATCCTCATTATCATTGTCATTTTCATCACGATCATCTTCAATATTCTGATTATCTTCTTCTGTTAGATGTAGTTATTGGCTTGGCTGAGTCCCAACGGCTTGTACATATGATTTTAGCTCATTAATCATTTGGTTCTGTAAACGCTGATATTGTTCAAATCGCATTTTCCACTCTGCCTCACTTTGTTGGCTTTGTTGCTCTATTTGATGTTGAATCTCCTGAACCCGATCCAACATCTCCTACTGCAGCTGCTCCTTAACCTGATTAATATATGTAAATATAAATTCATTAATTCATTTCACGAATAATAAATTAACCAAAAATACGAAAAATAAAATGATTGACTACATCTATCAAAATAAAAAATCAATTAATAAAAAATATTGCTGCTATTACTTAACTCGATTAATAATGTGCTCAGTAACTTGACTTAATCCAGGCCTTGAGGAGGATGAATCTCCATGGTCATAACTAGATGCTTGAGAACCAAGGCCATAAACACGACCTTTTTTAGGACTGCCAACAATTTTAATCCAAAACTCTCGACTGGTCATTTGTGTACCAGATGCTCCTTCTTCATTTGAGTACTGAGAAGATTATTTAGATTCCTTTGCTTTGAATTCTTCTTAAAGATGGAAATAAAAAACTTTTTATGGCTGTTGTTATAACATGATTATAGTATTAAAGGCAATAATTTCAAAAGAAATACTAATATATAAATTCTCAGTTTTTGTAGAAACCTATGCAATACGATCTTCTTTCCTCAAATGTATGTGACGAAATGTCTCATCAACTGTGGGCTCTCTACCCCCAAGCCTTAGCCTGTAATAATGAAAAAATAAGTTAATAACAAAATAATAAAACATAATACTAAACTACTGACGATAATAGTTATCAATTTTTGCGCATGGGTGCCTGTAGAAATGCAACAATCGGTGTGCAAGCATTCACCAGTGTCAAAAGCACGATTCATCTTTGCTTGTTGACAATTCTCCTTATACATGTTACTAGCCCAGTGCCTGCATAAATCTTCACATATGCCTTCTCCAATCCAAAAAGGTCATTCATTTAAGTTGCGTGCTTGCCCTAGCAAACCTGATAGTCTCTTCGAACTACGACTATTATATACCAAATACGACTTAATACATGCATCAAATATATGAAAAAGATAACAAGATCATGCAGAGTTACAATACATAGCAATAATCAAATGAAAATTGATGATGGGCAGTGAAATTTTTGTAAACCCGGTCGTGAACATATGATCAAACTCTAAATCTAAAATTCACAATGACTCTCATGTTCCCAAAATGCTATCAAGAACCTGAAACTACATTTCTTCCTCTTTTGCTATGCCCTTGGACCCAACCTGTGTGGTTTGGATCACAAATCCAATAAGTTCCCACTCCCAACAATATTACAATTGCATCAATTATGTGGTCTATTTAGAAAGCTAAAAATGCAAAAGTGTTCTCCAATAAAAGTCTAAATCCTATGCATACATTATACAAAGCCTAACTTTTAACAAAAGACTAAGCAAAAGCAATGCAGGTTAATTAACATCAATCAAAACGAAGAAATGGTGAATCAGAGAGTAGATCAAACCTGTTGGAGACTACCACACTGCACTAGTTGGAGATCTCCTCCTCAAGGTGTCACAAAATGCAACATGATGCTAGCTTTAACAAAAACACAAACGTTGAATCAGTTGTCATGGTTGCTCGAAATTGAAAAGTGAGATCAGTGGAAGCGGCTTTGCAAGAAAAATCAGTACCTGGTTGGTTGGTGGTGCAGGGGTCGCCGAGATTGGGGTGCGCGTGCCGGAGTCTGGGTCATGGTCAAAGTCGAGTTGGGGTCGTTGTGCCGGAGTCAGATTCGAGGTGGGTCGCGATCGCGGTTGCGATCGAAGTCGGTTGTTGGTCGGGATCAGTGGTCGGGGTCGTAGTGCCGGAGTCAGGGTCAATGCAGGAGTCGCGGTGCAGGTGTCGCGGTGCCGCGGTAGTGGTGCTGGGGTAGCGGTGGGAGTCGGAGTCGGGGTCGGAGTCGGGGTCGAGGTCGGTGGAAGGGAGACATGAGAAGGGAGAAAGGAGAGAGAATTAGAGAAAAAATAGCATCTGAAAAATGAAAATGGTAGAAGGAAGAAGATGAAGTAGATCTAATTTTGTGGTGAATTTTTTGTCGTGAAAAAATTCATCGCAAATGTATTTTTTGAATTGCTGCAGAATTTGAGGCGGATTTTTTCGTCGCAAATTGTTTTAATATTTTTTTATAAATTTTTTATTCTACTGATCAAATTTTACGGTGAATTTTTTTGCAGCAAATTTAAATTTGTGGCAGATTTTGAGGTAGATTTTTTTAACATTTTTTACGAAAATTTTATTCTACTGATCCATTTTGCGGTGGATTTTTTCATCGCATATTTATTTTTTGAATTGCGACGAAATTTGCGGTTGATTTTTTTGCACGAAATTTTTAATTTTTTTTTTTCTGAATTTTTTATTCTACCGCTCAAATTTGCAACAGATTTTTTTAACATTTTTTTATGAATTTTTTATTCTACTGATCCATTTTGAGGGTAGAATTTTCCACCGCAAATTTTTTAATATTTTTTTCTGAATTTTTATTCTACTACTCAAATTTTTGATAGATTTTGCGGTGGATTTTTTTAACATTTTTTATGATTTTTTTATTCTACTGATCATTTTGTGACAAATTTTTTCACCGTAAATTTCTTTTTTGAATTGCGGTGAAATTTACGACCAATTTTTTTGTCGTAAATTTTTTTAAATTTTTTTTTCTGATTTTTTTATTATATTTATTAATTTTGTGACAAATATTTCTGCCTCAAATTTTTTTAATCCAAAAAAAATTTTACAATAAAAATATTGCCGAAAAAGTTTAACTGAGAAAAATTCTTCGCAAAAATCTATAGCAATTTTATTTACCATAAAATCTGTCACAAATAAAAATAGATTTTAATTTGTCGTAAAATTCTCTATAATTGCAGTGAATTTGAATTTGTCGCAAAAAATCTACCGCAAATTCATTAATTTCTTGTAATGTTACTGATGTCTTTTTACCAAGTCCATGTGTTCACGTGTGTCCTTGTATTATCATAGGGTATAATTAGTGTTAATTAGAAATTATATAAATTAGTTTACTAAATCAATAAATTAGCTACTAATTAATTACTTATATTATTTTATATATGTCACATGATTAACATGTTGTACACACTTTTTACTCTTTAGTAAAATCTCAATTTGTGATTCATTTATTTCTCTCATTTATAGCATGTTTTCCAACTCCTTGAGTTAACATACCCATCGTTAGTTAACCATACATACGTCAGGCCTATACTATTCACAAGCATTAATTATTCATTGGGCCCAAATACATAAATGGATTTCAAACTTGTGATTTCTAGAAGTAACCAATTGGCGGTCTTGATTGAGTTTGAAATTTGATGAACACATCGCTATACGATGATCAGATGTTATCTCACTAGGGACCACTTTGAATAAATAGTGATTTTTTATTATAAAAACTCTAATTATTTGTGATAGCTTTATGATCTGTACTCGATGCATTAGAATAATCCTTTTATGTGAAATTTTTTTATAATAAGCTTATATGAAAATGAGAGAAATAGATACAAAAATTTAAATATAGGATTCTACAAATTTTAAGAGTATCTTACTATTTAGGAATTGATTCTTTTTGTTAAGAGTATCACATTGTCAGTCTCAATATTTTGGGTGCGATTTATATATTTATTGAGTCACTTCACTTAATGTCAATTGATTTTAGGTTGAAACCTCACATGGTATCAGAATTAAGATCTTACTTTCATCGCCTACTTCGCTAGACATATTTCTTCCTACTTCGCTAGACTCGTCTATTTCGTCTAAGTATCTGTGGATGGGGTGTTAAGAGTTCCATATCGTCAGCTTAAATATTTTGGGTGCAGTTTATATATCTGTTGGATCACTCTACTTAATGATAATTGATTTTAAGTTGAAATCTCACACTCTTATATAAAATTTTCACATAACAAGACGGTGATAGATATAAAGACTTAAATAGTTGGACCATCTTAAAATTTGTAAGACTTTGTGTTAAAGTCATTATGTCTATTTCTCTTTTTTATGGGATAGGGGGAGCCCAACAAGTTAGGGAGATCTGCATCCAATATATTAATCGAAGAATTATAAAAGTTAACTTGACACCACATCTTAATCCAAAACTTTGAGGCATTTGGTCTATGAATCTTTCCACTTATATGACCTTCAAAACATGTCAATTCATTTCTAATGTGGGTCTTCTTCACTCACATCTCACTCAAGCTTGAATTCCCAACAAGCTCCTGCTCAAGTGTGAGTCTTTCACATACGCTCACTTCCTCTCAAGCGGAAGCCTATTGAGTATTTGACGGTGTCACCAAAAGCCTAACTCATATCCAAGAGCCTTATCTTCTCTAGATCGAGCGACACACACTCTTCTTCATACTTGTACCACCATCGTCCATCATCCACAACGGAGGCCACACACGCTTTTCTTCATACTTGTACTGTCATCATCAATCATCCACAACGGAACATGCCGCCTAACCTCTACATTGTTTTGAAGACTTTTGACATAAGAGACCCCTCACATGGATCCACACCAACCACCATAACGCAACACGTCGCTTGTTCATTGCTAAGAAGACTTTCGACACATTGTACCCCGCACATGGATCCATCAATCACCACCGTCAATGCCAATCCTTGTCCTAACCAAACTAACAGCTCTAATACCACTTGATAGGGGATAATACAACATATCTCCTTCTACACATACTTTCATAAATATCAGTAAATAGGGAAAGCTTAATAAACACATCACATACAAATTTAATGTGATTTGTCCTAACACACCTACATCCATGGATAAGAATATATCAAGTCCACTATGAACAACATCAAGCTTTATACAACTTTTGCATGGATAAAGTTATAAATTTTCCCACACTACAACTTTTGCACAGATAAATCTATAATTCATTCATCTTTTTCTACTATAGTAACTTTTGCACACAAAAAATTGCAAATCATCCTCCATTATAACTTTTGAGAATTATAAAGTTATAAACTCTCTATGAAGGCAACTTTTAAAGATCACAAAGTTACAAATCTTTCACCAATATAACTTTTGATGACAAAGTTGCAAATCTTCTACCACAACATTTCTCACATTTTCTTCTCTCTTATTCTCATGTCTCTACCAATTTTTTAATACAAGTATTTATAATTCATAAGACTTTGCTTGACAAACAATTACCATTCTTATTGATTTTCATATTTTTTCGTTAAAAACAAATATCTCTCATATCTTGCATATCTCTCACATATTTATTACATATATCTTTCATATATCTCAATATTAATTATAAGATATGAATCTATCAATAAAATATGAAACAATCAATTACAATATTCAAATTAGAAATTTGAATCAAACCCAACACTCTTCACATGAGAAGACCCATTTCCCCACTACCCAATGTCTTTGTGTTTATCTCTCTCTTTACATAATATTGTAAAATGATGATTTCACATGAGAAGATCCATTCCTAGTTTGTTAATGAGAAAATCATAAGTTTAAAATTTTATAAAATACAAGCACATACATCACAAATCACACATATGTGATATCTACACCCTTGATTTTCTTATTTAACAATTATAATCCCTCATTTTATTCTCTAAAATGTGATGCTCACTTTAAAGGTTCTAAATTCATATTGTGACGCCCCTTTTTCTAAAAGTAGCGGCGAAGAAGGGACGTCGCACTATAGTAAAATAAAACATGAAGCGAAATAAATGAAATTTTATATGCGGAAAATAGTAATTGTTTTTAAACTCATAGTCCCAATTAGGGATGGCAATGGGGCGGGGCGGGGGCGGATAGTCTTCACTTCCCCGCCCCGCCCCTTTACTTCATGCAGTCTATTTATGATCTTCATGGTAGATGGAATATTCCACGGGTATTCATGCAAGGTATATGCGGGTTATTTGATATTTTAAAATAAAATTTTAAAAATTATAAAACAAACATAAATAAAATAAATTTTAAAATCACATACTACAATTTTGTTTAACAATATAAGATTCTTACAAAATTAAAAGATTATTATAAATAACAAACTAAATCCAATTATATTTTATAATAATTAGTTTACATAAATAACTATTACATAAATAGTATATTTTTTTTTCAACAAGTTTTATCATTATGGATTCATTTAATAAAAATATTATTTTAAAATAATAAAATATACGTATTTTCATCTCATCTCAAAGTTAAAAAGAAAAAGAATTATAATATATGATATATATTAAATAAAATAGATATACTAAACGGGTTTGCGGGTACCCGCGGGATGCGTATTATAATCTCCGCCCCCGTCCCCATTTATTAAACGGGTACCCATCCTGCGTCCCGTCGCGGGTAATCCCCGCGGATCCTCGCGGGTACGAGTAATTTTGCCATGCCTAGTCCCAATTCATTTTATGGCTACTTAAGTTCCTTTACAATTGTCAGTATATATTTTTTGTTAAAGTTATAAATCATTACCAAGTGGCGTCGAAAGAGTTAAGTAAAATCCATTTCGTATAGAGATCATAAATAAAACAATTGCAATAAGTAAAGTCTAGCAGCGTAAGAAAAATCATACATAATATATATATGAAATAGCATGTTTAATTACATTTCCAAAATGTACAAAAAAGCAAAATATGTACCCACCCAAAGATATACAAATATACCCCAGCATGTACAGCAAAACGTCAGGCTTTCCAAAAAGATAGACGGTTAGCCATCAGTAGCTACCAATAGTATCAGCTCCTATGACTGACGAGAAAGGACCGTAGCCGGGTCCTCCTCAGGGTCCTCGTCGTCCGAAGAAACTTCCATCGGAACAACAGAGCAATGGGCGGGAGCCCGAGCAGTGGACAAAAAGGAGTCCTCACGTGGGGTGTAGTACATATCAGCCCACATGTCCCTAACGGGCATGTAAAACTCCAACCAGACAAAAGCATGAAAACCAAAAATGGAGGCGTCGTAACGACCCCATGCTAGGGACACCGTCAGTTCCCCATGATATACACAGCGGTCCGTCTGCACGTTAATGTGCCAGCAATCAGGACCTCCGTGAAAGTTGATCTACTCGTAGCCAAAGAAACCCCAGGGGCGCGACGACATCCTCAATCAGCTTCAGTCGTAATCTGGCCAGAAGCCTGGAAACTCAGGGGTTTCTTTGTCTTTCTCACGAACGTCTTCTCAGAAGTACACAATCCAATAGAATGCAAAGAAATAGAGAGAATATAGAAAGAGGTGAGACACTCATTATTCATTACCCAGTGTGGCAGTAAGAAACTAAACGGTGTTGAACGCCCACATATAACACAGTTTATACATTTGATCTCAGTAATATTAAATTCACAGTAAGAGTAGAATAACAACAATTGGTAGTAAGATCATGAACGACAGATAAATAACAGTGATATTACCAGCAGTCAACAGTTCAAGCATTCAACAATTATTTCAAAAATAATGGTAAACATATTCCACAGGTATAAATGCTCATGCTCAATGAGTTATGTGACTACAATTCACAATGCAAAAGTGTGTCAAAATTCCTACTCCATAGATTTAGACATAACATTTTCGGAGTGAATGATCAAAGAGTAATGCCAGTATATCGTTAGCCTTAAAAATACAGTGTGCTTTATCTCATAAAAATATTTGCGCAATGGCTTATACGCGGCACCTCAACAGTTGATCGCGATATAGGACAGCGTCTCACACAAGATCATTGGTGTGTCGCATTGGTCTATCCCACGGCCTCAGTGGAGCTACCACTGTCTATTGTTAGACACCCACACCCCGACGTCCCCAGGGTCAACAACATATGACACCTACGCTTAGTCTATTCGCACCCGCACATAGGTGTTATTCAAACTCCTAGGCATTCATAGTCTTTCTAACAACGTTCAATGGACAACACATATGCATGACGACACAATGTCAAATCATGTATGCTCATCAATGATGCATTCATCATAGTATATCCCAATGGTATATTTATATATATACGCATACATATTCATTTCTTGATATCATCACCTCGGGAAATTGTCATAGTACATAACCAACAAGTGTTTAGCCCACATAGGGGTCCATAGTAGCATAAATTAATTTCTATGTCAATACAAATTTCTAGTGTTCATTCACTATCATGGTCCACATTATGGATTCCACTTTTTCAAAGTTTTAAGCTTTGGATTAAATGTGACAATTTTGGGTTACTTTAATCCTTCAAAACTGTGGCCTTTAAGGGTTTTCAAAGTCCAATTCTTTCACAACATTATGCATTAGTTCCTTATCATCAATCCACTTAATTTTTTAGTTCATCAAAGTCAATTCATTCCCTTATTATTCAAGCCAAAACCGTGGCCATCATTAGGTCTTCAAGTCTAATGTTTATTTCCATTTTTATGCATTAGTTTCTTATTATTAGTTCACTTTATATGTTTATCTCAAATTCCTCCAAACTCACCCACTCATGTTCTTTCTCTTGATTAGAATTCTCTAAGTTACCAAGTTAAGACATTGATTAATTATCCTTACACATTATGGATCCCTCATTACCTTCTAATGTCCAGTTCATCAATCTTTCATCCAAGTCACTAATTTTCACCATCTTTCTCCTTCATGGTCGTGAGCCTCATAGAATTAGGGGTCTAGATTTTCACTTCCCCATTGGTCCTTATCCATTCAATTAACACCATTCCATTTGATTATAAGAATTTTAAGCAACAACACCCCACCAAGAGGATGTTGGCCGTGAGCCACCTTGCACAAAGCAAGGGGCTTTTGTCTTAATTTTACCAATTTCAATCCATTAAAATTATTACAATATCATCAAGAACCAATTTCATCCAACAAACCAATAAAGTGATGAAAGTTTAAAGAATCAATAATAAGAAAAATAAAATCAAAGAGTAACCCATATTAGGGTTTCTCACAAATCTTCAAACAACAAGTTTTCAACCACTATTTTAGGTTGAATAGAGTAGTCTCCCTCTTACCAAAGAGGTGAACACGAAATGGTCTCCCAAGAAGCTCCTTGTGATTTCGGTTTTGGCTCTTCAAAACCCTAGAAAATCAATCTCAAAGAATCAATACCAAAGCTTGGAAAAGAAAGTATCCTTGACCATGGAAATGGTCTTGGAACACGAAAAGAAGAAGATGAGGGAAGAAAGTAGTGACCTTTACCTTGAAGTTTCAAGCTTTGCTCTTGAGGAAGAATGATGAAAGTGAAGGATTTTGAAGTGGAGTATGAAAAGGAAAAGCTTTAGCATGATGAAGAGAAGCTAGAGATAGAAATGGTGAAGCAAGAAAACGAAAATGGTGAGTGGGGGAGGGGCTGCCGAAATGGAGGGGAAGAGAGGAAGAGAAAGAGGTTGAGAGAAAATTAAGAAGAAGAAAGTGAAGAGAGAGAGATGAAGTTGTAAAATGAATTAGGGTTGATGTGTACAAATGAGTAGCAAAAATTGAGTTTCTTAGGCCCCCAAAATGGACTGCCAACCGAAGCCCCAAGAGAGAGTGAGAATGAGTGTTTTGACTTTTCCATGCAATTAGAGTGGGTAATTAGGTCATTTGAGGTCAAAGTTTCTATAAGCTTGATTAGAATGACATTATATTTGAATTAAAGTAAATTTGATATGACATAAAGTAGATTGCATTAGGATAATGTAATAGAATTTTTATGACATGTTATTATCCAATGAATAATAGTTAAATTCGACAGAAGTCAGTTTTAATTTATCTGACGGATGAAATTTATTATTGTATCTGTCAAATTTTCTCAAAAAACGTGAAACCTCGTAAATTGTGTCTAGCCTCGAGTTTAGTAAGATCCCCCATCAACGTTTTTACAGATCAAGGTTCTCGGAGAAAATATCTCATTTCCTCAGCTCCGCCCAATGCACACGTAAGACGAGAAATATATTAGAATATTCGACGTTTTCGAAAAAATTTTAAAAAATTTCTAAAAATCACAAATATTATAAAACGACTATTCGTCATAAAATTTTTCAACTTTCGGAGCGTTACAGTCGTTTTCCTGACTCTGCCAAATGTGCACGTAAAATGAAAAATATATTAAAATATTCTGCTTCCTCAAAAAATTTTAGAAAATCACAGATATTATAAAATGAATATTTATAATAAAATAAATAAATTTTAAAGTATTACACATATCATTGATATTTAAAAAAAAACATCCATATGTTTGATATAAGAATATAAACTATGAAGATAAACACTACACGGAAAAATAAATAATAATAAATAAATTTTTATTTATTTGTTTTAAAGATAAATTTTCTGAGAAGAAAATTATCTTTATTTCATATATATATATATATATATATATATATATATATATATCACTTAGATGAACGATGATGGCGATATTAGAAATGTTCTGTGTTGTCGCCCTTTTACCATTGAAAGAAAAGAGCAGACAGAGGGTACAGAAGAGAGAAATTGAGGAAGGTACGGAAGCTAAAGTAGAGAATCGGACAGAAAATCCTATAGTGGTGCTTTCGGAAAATTATATTTTTATCTTTTTATGCTTAAAATATTCAATTTATTGTTGTCTTTTACTTAACTTGGTATTAAAATTTTGTATATGTCTTCTTTCAAGAGTTTTATTGAAATATTATTTTTCTTTAAAGTGTGTATAATGTAACAAATTTTTTTGTGTCACAAATTATCTTTACTTGATATATAAAAAATTAATTTTTTAAGATATTATCAGATATTTAAATAAAAATATTTTTAAATATGTTATTTTATATACATAAATTTTAAAATTAAATTTAAAATTATATATTTAAAAATTTTAAATCTCTTTTATTCATATCAATATATATTGATATAATATAACAAATTAATTATATTTTTTAACTAAAAAAATTATATTTTTAGTTGGCCACTACATAATTTTTTTTCAAGATCTGCCACTTATGCGGGGGATTCAACGCATTGTACATATTATTATAGGAGAAGTCTTTTTTTTATTTTTCCCCCTATGAGATAAATTAAAAGTTAAGGTTATGGGTGACTAGATAGGTTTTCAAGTTCAATAAATGCTTATATAAGTATTTATATATAACTTACCAATAAATAATATTCAATTCCCAACTAATTTAGTTGACGCAAATTACTCTAATTATTTGTGTCAATCATTAGTAGAAGAGTAGAATTACTTTAACCAATGAGAGATTCTTTTATACTCCAAAAATATTATATTATTTCAGTTAAATTATAACACATAAGAAATTAAAATCATACAAATAATTCAATTAAAATTTAAATATTTTTAAATTAAATTTAAACGATTATAAGATCACTCAAAATAATACTCTGGAAGTATTTTCAAATTTCTCTTCACAAAGGATGTTTCAAGGAAAGTGACAATTGTAAAATGAAAAGGAAAGATTAATGTTAATCATATATACATTACTTTATATTTTTAAATTCTATCATCTGGTCATAAATAAATATGAGAAATGTGACAAAAAAAATTTGTGTATGTAGCATTTTTCAAAAGGAAATGTACTGATGTTGCTTTCTGCCGACGTCTTCACGTGAGTGAAGACTAAATAGCACACTAGATCCAGGACTAATCACGTGAAGACTATAGAGCACGCTGGATCCAGGACTACGTTGGAAGCTAGCAATGCCAGCTGGTACAGTACGTCAAACACACGGACCCAAAATCAATCTAACATAGCGACTAACGAGTAGTGTTCCGGTCTACATGCAACGTGACTCACGAGAGGGTGCCACTTGATAAGTCAACACCCTTAGGTCCATTACTTTTCGGTAAAGAAATGTGAATAAAAATAAAGATATGAATAGAATAAAATCAATTGGAGTCATCATTCATTTTGTTATGTTTTTTTTTTATTATTAATAGAAACGTTTCATTGTATCACAACAATTTTTGTTGGTACATTCTATCACAACTTTTTGATATATAGTTTCATTCTCATTCACATTATTAAAATAACAACTACATAATACATCAATTTCTTTCTTTTACAATGTCAAACTCTTTTTTAATAATGTTACAATATTTTATTAAGTAATTAATCAACGTTGAAATTTTTAATATAATAAAATTAAGATAATAATATATAGGGATAAAAAACAACAATAATATTCTTATAAAATAATTTAAGATATTTTATTAAAATTTGTTTTTTTTTAAAATACAATGGTACTATATTCATGACGATCATATAGCGAAGAGTGATGATGATAAAGCTAACGATACCATAATAACAAAAAAGATGGTGGTAAGTTTGGCTAGGATCGAGGAAACAATATATGATCTTCTTCTTGCTGATCACCTTGACTTCGGTACTCCACCCGGTCTCTACGTTTCGGGCGTAGTACTAGACCTTAGCAAAGGTGGCGCAACCTAAGAACCTCCCCAACACATATTCGCTTGTTCAACCTCTGGCCTTGGTTATAACACCAGAGATCGAACCCTCATAAGAGAGCTAGGATCAATAACCTCTTGTGTTACTATAAGATCATATTGATTTGCTCGATTTTGGAAACGAATTAATGCAACTTGCGCTCAGAATTTGGGAGATTTCTCAAAAAAAAAAAAAAAGTTTTTCATTTTTTGGTATTATGGGGTTAGTGGAAAATGGAAATGGAAGGGAATGAGGTTTTCTATGTTACTGAAGTTTCGGGAGAGGACGGTGTTTGTGTAATTGTATTTGTGTTGTTGTTGGGGTTATGGTTGGGGTTGGCTATTTATTTGTTGTTTATTTAATGGAGCGTTTCAGAACAAGCTCACTTTTCCTTACGCGGGAGGGTTTGAAGACTAATATATATATATATATATATATATATATATATATATATATTTAATGAAAAAAAATTTTATTATAAAAAATAAAAAGAATAAATTTTGATCATATAATTATATATAAATAATTAAAATTAAAAATTATTTAAAAATTATGTAATTATTTAAAAAAATTATATATATAATATATTTATATTTTAATCTTAATTATTTATATAAAATCTAATAATCAATATTTATTTATTTTATTTCTTATATTAAATACTCTCCTTACAAAACTAAAATCTTATCTATATATAAAATAATAATTTTTGCCATACATGTGTTGGTTGATTGTTGAGATATGAGTTGACTCATGAATAAGATATTGCCACGTCGATGCCAACTGCAGCTGCAAGCTGTACATAGTCAGTGGAAAATTATAGTGTTTTGAATTTTGCACTCAGTTTTGCTATTCACACCTCTCTCTCTCTCTCTGTATATATATAATAATAATAATAATAATTTTAGTCATTCATGTATTAGTTAATTGTTGTGATATGAGTTGACTCATGAATATGATATTGCCACGTCGGTGCCAACTGCAGCTGCAAGATGTACATAGCCAGTAGAAAATTATAGTGTTTTGAATTTTGCACTCAGTTTTGCTATTCACACCTAGAAACCAGTTTATTGTTTTTACATTGATCATTATATAATACACGATAATTATTATTTAATATATGCTAATTATCACGTAATATACTAATCATCATATATTAATGATTGATTATTATTCTCAATTATTATATAATATACACTTATTACTAATTATTTATATATTGATCACTAATATAAAAGTGATATGTAAAATCTGATCTGCTAATATTTTTTACTTTTGCACTTGTTCTGTTTAAGAATTTGAGATTCACCTTTGTTGAGGTTACTTGTAACCGTAAGAAACATATAAAACGTCTAAGTTGCGTTTAACACATATGATAATATAATATTTGATAATATAAAATAATAAAATAAAAATTAATAGTATAAAAATTTGATCAATTTTTATACAATTAGATATTTGATATCCAATAATATAATAATCATGATAATATAATAATTATTTAACATAATTATAATATCTTTTAATATATATATATTAAAAAAAAAACACACCATCCTATGTAATCGACAGAACCATTTTCATTCAAACCTAAAAGTAGAAATAAAGGATCTTTAAACTAACTTTAAACATGGGTCCAAATTAATAAACAAACATTAAATCAACCCACGTTAATTACTCCATTACAATCAAAGTAAAATTCAGATTTAATACACACACACACACACATATTCAAAGGTATCTGAGAAAATGAAAGAGAAGAATAAAACCAAAACTAGGAAAGAACACCATTGTGGATGAGAATGAGTGCTGTTAGAAAATCAAGTCGCTTGGTGGAGGCTCTGCTGGTCACATCGGTGACTCCGACAATGGCTTTGGCAGTGGAAGACTGGTGTTGGGTGGACGACAATGCGGCTCAATGGCAGATCGTGGCGGCGCTAGGCTGAGGGATGACTTTGGTGAGGTTCTGGTGGAATTCCGACAAGAGTGAGGAGAGTTGGCGATTTGGATTCAAGGTGGTGACAATTGGGTTGTTTTTGCTTACTGTAACAGAAACTTTGTGGCGATAGGGGAAGAGTGTGGAGGAATTTAGGATGCTTGTTCATGGTGGTTCATTTTTGGATGATGAAGGAAGTTTGAGATTTTTCTGATTTTGGGGTCATAGAGAATAGGGACGCAGCGAAACTTGGCGGCGCGAATGAGGGTGGCCTGGCGGGAAAGAGTGGTGTTGGAGTGGTGACGACGATGCCATTGAGGGTAGCCATGGCAAACTCGGAGGCGGTTTTCCATGGATGAGGTGATAAGGGGGACGGAGAAGGGGAGATTGCGGGAGAGATGGGATGGAGGGTATGGTTGGTATGAAAACTTTATCATGTCTTATCCTATAGTGGGGGAGATGATAATTTTATCAGGTTATAACAGGATAAAAAATGGCTAACCAAATATGGCTATACAATCATATAAGTGCATCAAACATCTGATATAACTTGATAGTATAATGTTATACTATTAGGTCTTCTTTATACGGTGCACCAAACGCAGCCTAAATGCTTTGTGGAGCTTAAGGTCATGTTTCCATTATAAACAGGCTAAGCTAACCACAACATTGCTTTGTTGTGTTTTCAACATTGTGGGTAACATTATTTTAACGTCAGAAGGTAGCTGCGAGGCAACGTTTTAAAAATTAAATTGTATACTGAACAAGGCGACCCCTTTAAGTCATAATTCAATTGGTTTAACAAGTTAAATTTATGGTTTAATTGTGATTAAAATGTAGTTGAACTAGATATTATTTATATTGGAGATATAATTAGTTCATAGTCTAATCGATTTAACTGATTAGTTCAATCAATTTATAAAATATTACTCGGAGGTGAAGTTCAACCATATTCATATGAAGCCAACTCCGCACCTGATTGTTTTGCGAGAAAGGATCATGCAATGGGTTTAGGAAGAATTCAGTACAATTCTATTCTACCATTTGCTTATCTTCGTATTTTTCTAATTCGGTTGGGACTATTTTTCCTAGACCTAGTATGTAATTGTCATTGCTTTTGGGTCTTTTGACCCCATTCATCCATTAGAAAAAAAGTAATGTTTTTTTTTGTACAATCTTGTGTGTGCTTTAATTTGTACTAAACTAAAAAGAAAGAATAATGTTATCTAAACAACAAAAGTTCGCAATAACAAAAAGTTTCAAAAAGTTCACACATGGTTGCTTGAAAAAGAGAAATCACTTTTGAGTTAAAACACAAAAAAGACTTTGTTGCCATTTCATACGTATCGTTATTTTGGGTATGCCCACTTACACTATCCATATATAATCTACTTTTTTTTTTGCCAAAATACAAATTACCCCCTCCAAGTTTATGTGCATTTAAAAAAAAAAAACTCCTATACTATAAAACTCCCTAACCCGATTACCCAAATTTTCATAACTATGTAAAAGAGCTCATCTATTATCTTTTCGATCCAAATTTGACGAAAGAGTCCCATACCACACATTTCAAGTTGAAACAATGGAACCTCTCAACCAAATTCCCGAACAGTAGAATACATGGTCATGGTCTTCCATTGAAGAGGAGTCGAACGGTGGAGGCTTCATTAGAGCTCCAAATAATGGTCATCAACAGAATTGGAGGTAAGCTTTGTTTTATTTGGTTCTTGTATTCATAGGTTTTTGTATTATATATGGCATTAAAGGAAGGGGACACTGTATATGGCCACAGTGTGTGTCCTGTTGTTGTTGGAGGTGAATGTGACATTGAATATGGTTTTGTTTTTTCGTTGTGGACCACTGGGTGTGTTTTTTATGGGCCTGTGTTTTGGGTGTGTTTTTTATTGTAGTGTGGTCCCTCAATGTTCTAAATATATGCACGTGTTTTTTTTTTTTTTGCCTTGTTTTGTTTGTTAATGTGGTGAAAAGTGTATTTTATTACATGTAGGTGTGTGAAATGGACGAAGTCATGATAAACATTGAGTTCTTTATTAGGGGGAATCTAAAAGGTGACAAGTATATTGGAGGTAGGGGTGGAAATAGGCCAGGCCAGACCTGGTCTGTATCCTAATTATAAGGCCTAAGCCTAGTCTGTAAGCTTGTAATAGGCTGATTTTTAAGATCTGACCTGACCTGAAGGTTGAAAGCCTATTTAAAAGCCTACTTTGCAATAAGGCCTTTGAATAGGCTAACAGACTTATCTTTAAATAGGCAAACAGACTTTTACATAGGCTAACAGACCTACTTTTAAATAGGTCAACATGCCTTTACATAGGCTAACAAGCCTAAGCTTTGAAATAAGTAAATGGGCCTATTCAAGGCCAATAAGTCTTTATTATGACTTAACATTCAGCTTCTAATTTTATAGATGATCACTACTTTCTTACTCTAGTCCTTGGTCGATGTGAGACTTAGAAATATACCAAGTTACAAACAACTTAGTATATTTTCAAGTCCCACATCGACCAAAGATCAGAGTAAGAAAGTAGTGAGCATCTATAAAAAGAAGAGTGAGTATTAATTTATCATTTTCATTATAATAAATATATTACATTAAATATATTGATAAATATGTTATTTCTATTTTAACTTATTAACTTAGGTTTTAGTTACTATTTTTTATTAAAATCTAATTAAAAAATATATTAATATATTATAATAAATTTACAATTATAATTATAATTTATAATTATTATAATAATATATATTATATTATATATAATTAAACAATTCATGGCACATCAAGAAACAAGACCTATTAGATGGCCTGATGCCTGACCTTTTTAGTTAAACAGACTTTTAAAAAAGTCTTGGCCTAACTTGTTTAGTAAAACATGTCGAACTCACGAGCTTCATGCGGGTCGGTCATAGGCTCTAATATTTCCACTCCTAATTGGAGGAGAATAAATTGGGAACCAAAACCTTGATGTTGACCTCATCTCAGTCCCCAATTTCACTACGTACGTGAGGAGTAAGGGTTATGTTGGTGACTTTGAGCTTTGGTATAAGTTTGAGGATCAAGGTTTTCATGACTTGAGGAAATTTTCCAGTTATGTTGATGCTAGGCATGTCATTAAACGATTTAGCAAAAAGGAAGTGAATTTACTTCAACTTTATTCTTATCATGTGCTGGAGGATGATGTTGACATAATTGTATCACCACATCCAATTCTTGAACCCCAAGTGGAAGAAAATATGGAGATGGAAGATGTTGATGATGAAGACGAGGAGGAAGTGAATTGAATCTAAAAGGGTGTTATTTCGATGATAATGAATTAGAGAACCTAGACATGTTTTGTGAGAATATGATTACAACATGTGTGGTTGCAGAAGTTGACTAATAGTTGTAGACGATATCCCAAATCCATGGCTTCTTCATATTCATATTCTTCTGTATGATATCATGGGTTGAACACAGAGAGCATCATTAGTGGCGTGGTTGTTCATTTTTGCTACTATGGCCAGATGGCAAAAGTGACGACTTCGTGGACTGCGAATAACCTAGGAATGAGGTTTTTTGGTCCTCCAAACTATGGGGAAAATGGTGCATGTAGATACTTTCATTAGCTTAACCACCTGTGAACAACTACCAAAATGCAGTCATCAATGGGTTATTGAGGAACAAGCAAAGCATGTCAAGAGAACCGAAGAATATAAGAAGAAGAGAGAAAATACTTGTGGGGTTGCTGCTACTAAGTTGGTTGGTTTGTATAATGCTTATATTTAGTTCCTGTAAAACCAAGGCACCAGTAGGTAAAATGTTGTGCAAAATATAGTAGGCAATGTTGTGCAAAATATACTGGGCAGAGTGCTATACAAAACTAAGGCAATAGTAGGCAGAAGGTTGTGCAAAATATTTATACTTATTGTTGCTAATATTTTTGGGTTAATGAAATTATGTAACTTTCATGGTTAATGAATGATTGAATAAAAGTATAATGTTGGATCTCATTTGTTTTACTTTTCAGTTTGATGTTAGATTCCATTTGATGCTAATACTTTTTTGTGTAAAATACACATGAATATTAATTCTCTTCTCAGCAGGTGAAAATCTTTTTTTACCCACTAGTGGAGGTTCATGACAATGAGAATCTTAAACAAGCTTTTGGGTTTCTAATAGAACATATAGCCTATACTATTTTTGCTCATTCTTGACTGTAGCAAGATATTAAGCACAAACATAATTACTAAGTTATAAGATTTGAACTAGTTAGAGTGCACACCTTAGGGGAAAATTCTTCTGTAAGATATACGACACTATAATTCAGCTTTGAGATAATGAATAGAAGCTCAATTTCTATGTGTAAATACTTGAGTCCACGTGCAATGCTTATAACAAATTTCATGCCCTGTGTCCAAGAGAACTGACATTAATAGCATTTTCTTGTATTCTCAATTTACAACTTAACTTTCATTTGGCACCAGAAAGTTCAAAACATGACTGGTTGTTTTATGCAAATGTTGCCTAATCTAGTTGGCAGTTGTTGCTTAGGAGGCCCACCTCATGCAATCAAGAATAGCATCAAAGCACTATCTTACACCAACATATATATACATCATTCTACCATATCATGCTTTTGAAAAATTTATAAGCAAAGAAGTAGCTAGCTTACATAAAAGGCAACTATAACTCCAGATGACAAACTAGTTGGTAATTTGATTGCAGCACTGAAGAATCTATAGCAGTATCTGCTTTGGGAAATCAAGCCGGAGCCTATGGAGTAATAGTACAAATTTTGATATTTAAAAAAAAAATTGTAAGATTTTAAATTCATTACTGTAAGATTTGTCAAATCCTGATGAACAAATCCTAATTCGTAAGATTGATAGTAAGAATGCACTTGATGAGCAAAAGAGGGGTATGTGATTAAAATTAAATACTTGCTTGCTTCATAAAGAATGATGTAAAATGACAGTCAAACATATAATCATTTCATTGCATTTCATTACATTCCAACATAGTCATTACAATCCAACATAGTCATAAACCCAAAATGTGCTCTACTAACATAATCCTAAACAAGTCATATAATACGTCCAACAAAATGGTGCTTACATATCCCAAAAAATTCAAATTAATCAACAACCAAATATGATGTCTAATCCAAATATGGTGCAGTAGTCTCAAGTGTAGTGGTGCTTGCCCATTCTCCTACAGATGGTTGTAGACTTTTTTTTTTCTTTTACTGAGTAGATGCACCTTTACATCTCTTGAAATTATGACCAGTACTACCACACTAACCACACCTCATTGTTTGCCCTTTCCTACTAATCTTGTATGTATTTAATTACTCATCTGCAACTCTTTTTCTAGCCTTTTTTGGCCTTCCTTTGCTCTCCATCAACAGGATGTGTGTTACTAGGTTGCTCAGTTGATTGTGTGCTTGGTTCGAGTGCCCTACCTTGTGTATTTGTTGTTCTTCTTTTAGTTTTTTTTGTAACTTTTATATTTTTTTTTCTCCTTGATGTTGTTTCTAATCCATTGCCATATTGTATTTGATGTGTGGGATCTTCTTGGGTCTATTATGTGGGGTCTTGTTAAGTATGTTGTGTGGAGGCATCTTTGGTTTGTTATGTGGGCTTTAGTGTCTGCAACCATTGGTCAACTTCAGCAACCACACCTTTTGCAATCATATTCTCACAAAACATATCTGGGTTCTCCAATTCACTATCATCGAAATCACACCCCTTTAGATTCAATTCACCTTCCTCCTTATCTTCATCATCAACATCTTCCACCTCCTTATTTTCTTCCACTTGGGGTTCAGGAATTGGATATAGTGGTGCAATTATGTCAAAATCATCCTCCACCACATGATAAGAAAGAAGTTGAAGCAAATTCACTTCCTTTTTGCTAAACCGTTCAATGACATGCCTAACATCAACATCACTGGAAAATTTCCTCAACTCTTAAAAACCTTGATCCTCAAACTTATACCAAAGCTCAAAGTCACCAACATAACCATTACTCCTCACATACTTGGTAAAATGGGGGACTGAGATAAGGTAAACATCAAGGTTTTTGTACCCAAATTATTCCCCTCCAACATACTTGTCACCTTTTAGATTCCCCCTAATAAAGATCTCAATGTTTATAATGACTTCATCCATTTCATATACCTACATGTAATAAAATACATTTTTCACTACATTAACAAACAAAACAAAGCAAAAAAAAAACACGCGTGCATATATTTAGAACATTGAGGGACCACACTGCAATAAAAAACACACCCAAAACACAGGACCATAAAAAGCACACCCAATGGTCCATAACGAAAAAGCAAAACTATATTCAATGTCACATTCACTCCCAACAACAACAGGACCCACACTGTGGTCATATACAATGTCCCCTTCCTTTAATGTCATATACAACTACAAAAACCTATACATGAACCAAACAAAACAAAGCTTACCTCCAATTCTGCTGATGACCACTGTTTGGAGCTTCAATGAAGCCTCCACTGTTCGGCTTCCTTTCAATGGAAGACCACGACAACGCACTCCATTGTTCGGGAATTTGGTTGAGGGGTTCCACTGTTTAGGCTTAAAATGTGTGGTGAGGGATTCTTCAATCAGATTTGGATGGAAAAGATAACAAATGGGCTGTTTTTCATAATTCTAAAATTTAGGTAGTCGAGTTGGGAAGTTTTATAATATAGGAGGGTTTTTTAAAATACACCTAAAGTTGGAGGGGATAATTTGCATTTTGGCCTTTTTTTTTTTACATGGATATATAATCTGTCATTTTAAGTAAGAAATTTGTGTAATTTAGGTTCAGTTTGTCATTGTCCATAAAAATTGATTTTTGAACTTTATTTCATCACAATTTAGATGCTCACTACTTTCTTACTCTAGTCTTTAGTCGATATGGGATTTAAAGATATACCAAGTTACAAAATTGTAATTATTTTAGTATATGTCCAAGTCTTACATCGACCATAGACTAGAGTAAGAAAGTGGTAAACATATATAAAATTAGAAGATGAGTATTAAATTATAAAAAAGGCCTTGAGTAGGTTCGTTGACCTATTTCAACGCTTAGGCATGTTAGTCTATGTAAAGGCATGTTGACCAATTTAAAGGTAGGTCTGCTAGCCTATGTAAATGCATGTTAGCATATTTAAAAATATGTTTGTTAGCCTATATAAAAGCTTGTTGACCTATTTAAAGGTAGGTCTGTTAGCCTATTTAAAAGTCTCATTGCAAAGTAGGCTTTTAAATAGGCTTTCAGGTCAGGCCAGACTTTTAAAAAGGTTAAGTCAGACATTAAAAATTAACCTATTACAAGCTCATAGGTCAGGTTCAGGCTAGGATTGTTTAAGGTAAAGTCTGATCTGTCATGTTTCCACCCCTACATATGAGTCAATATATATTGGTAAATAAATTAAATTTCTTTAATAAATAAATAACGAATTAAATTCTAATAATGTTTTGTGTTAACAAAGACCAATTGAGAATTTTTAAGCAATTAATCTTTAATTCGATGAAATTCATTCTTAATTTTTGTGTACACTATAAAAGACTAAAAATTAAACTAATTTACAATGATGGAATGTATTTTCACTCAAACGCTTGACCGTATTTCAGAAGATTAATTTTTTACATATCAGATGAGAGATACTCTAAAAAATCAAAATACTAATTTACATCATGAACCTTTTTTTTTTAGCTTTTCAAAATATTTTTTATCCAATTGGTAAAAGATTAATCACATACGATACATGTAGACGCCTATCGACATTGCTTTAGTTAAATATAAATGGCATTTACATATATGTTTATGGATGGATTATCACTTTCTTAGTTCCAAATGAAACTTTTAGCATTAAAAGTAATTTTTTTTTTTTTGCATGAACTAATGCCGAAAAGTAGCAACTTTAATTCAAAGAATAATGTTGTCACAAATGCCTCTCTAATTTTATAAGAGTTATAATGTGACTCAGATACACTTAACTTAATTTATAATATATTACGGTATAATTATAATTAAAACAGGAAAAAAATAGATATTTCAACACAAGAGCTGCCTCATATATTCCAAGCAGCTTTCAATTTCTTTTGAAACCAAACAACCGGCCTTAATTAAGAGTAAAGCTGCTTAAATAATGGTCATAGCAAGTTAGCAACCAGCAGTTCCTGACTTACAGTCCCGTCCCCACTTTATTTTTCTACTACTTCGTTTTATTTTCTAGTAATAAACGACAACATGCAACTGCTGATCATTAAGATTGTTCGTTGATATCAACAACGCAATCAATTATGTTTTGATACGCGCCACAAAATCAATATTATAAAAATGAGTAATGTTATATTCTCTTACTCAATTATCTTAATAATTATTTTAATATTAAATAAAAAAATATTAAATAAAAAAATAAATATATCTAATATTTTAAGAACATAAAAAATATTTAATATTTTTTTATTTAATAATTAAAAAAATTAAATAGAAAAATAAATCATTTCTATATAAAAATTTGTAACCTCAACCAAGAGCAAAGATGAATCTGCATTATATTATTGTCCGCAAATTGACGAGATAACGGTGTTAGTCTTTTAGTTAAACTGTAGTTAATGGTGGTCCTAAAATATATCTCCACTACATTTTCTATTTGTATCTTAATTTTATAGTAACTGACATGATCCTACTCAGTGAAGTAAAAGTGCCAATAACCACTTTTATCTAATTATGTTAGGGGTTTATCTAACAATTATTCTAAAAGTACTTGTTAAGAAATTAAAAATAAAAAGATTTAAATAAAAAGTAAAATATTTAAAATATTAGAAATAAAAAAAACTTTACTTTAATTTAAAACTGATTACTTTTAGATTTTTTAATAAGTGTCTCGGAGGCTAAAACTTGTTAACAAAATCCCTATGTTAGAATATTATATACTATGACTATGAAAAAAGAAAAACTGTTCTGAGTGTGTATGAGAAAATTATTGTGATTATAGGTAGAGATAAATCAATTTATTCTATCACTTTATGTGGGTTATTTACAGCTTCGATTTTTCTAACAAGCAGTACTGGAAAAGCATGGAAAGAGGGGTTTGCACATTTATTCTTTAGGATTATTTTAGTCTTAACTTTTCATTACTTGCATAATTTCTTTACTTTTTCTTTTGAGCCATATATAATCATTTCTCTCTTCTTCACACGGATTTTACGAAATTTCTTTCGTATATAGCAGCATTTTCCTTAATGTTATATAGACATCATCAATATTAAAAAGATAAAATCATCATTGTAAAAGTTAATTATAAGATTAATTAGTACAAGGTGTGTGTACACAAAGTTTTATATAGGAAAAACAAATGAAATGATGCTTTTGTGAGTCATGCTTTAATAGATCGTGAATTACTCAGTTTTTTTTTAATATTCAATTAAGTGTTTTTTGGTTGTACTAATCGTCTTAATTTTTACCTAATCAAAGAGACATTTTTACACTACTTTATAATTTTATTTTTCCCCTCTTTTTACGAACTAATTAAAATTCAAGATGATATAATTAAGATGAAGTAAATTTCTTTATATTATCTGACTCAATATCAATGCATAAAATATTTTTTTATATTTACATATTTATAATACAATTCTAACTTTTTTACATTACTTTTTACACCCTTACTATTAAGTTATCTTTGACCGCACATAACATTGATAGAAAGTTTCAGGAAAGGGTCATTTTCCTTAAAACTATTGTAAATCCAAATAACCATTGCTTGTACGTATTTACTATATATATCTACTACAAAGTACAAATCATAGTTGTAGATATGTTGCACAACTGTTCATGAACCGACAACATTATATTTTGATGGGAAAGATCAACATTCCCCACATGTGATGTTTCCGTTAGTTTCCACACATAAGTAGAAGAGTGTAACATCGTTTTCTGCGGTGATAGCTTTCACAATGGACCATTTTGAAAAGCGAGCACCGGGGTCTACCATGTTTTGGCTGTAAGATAGAGGTGAATCAAAAGTAACGGCTGGGTTTCACCACCTGCAACCTGCTTAGTAGGTAAATATGTATAGTTGGAGTTTGCATATTGATTACGGTTGGGATTCACCACCCCCTTTCACGCATTGTATGGGTGAGCTGCAGTTCTGCGTTGGAATTTCTTGCTGATTCGAAATTTAGGCTTCTCGTTCGATTTGGGGTTCTGGGTATGGTGGGTTAAGTTTGCTGTGTCTTGGGTCACAACTGATTGCCTAATTCTGTGGTGGATTGTTCAGTTGCTTTGGGCAACTGGTGGTGATCGAATGATTTACAAACAAGGGTGGTGACGTATGGAGTTGAGGCAACTTCTGGGTTTTAATGGTTCACTGGGTTGATGGTAGAAATTGAGTTGAATTTTGGTGGAGTTTCAGGCTATGGAGCTCTGATAGTTGTGCATCTGTGATTGCTCTCTATGTATTGGTATGATGGCTCTGTTAAAGGTTATAGGAGGCTTTGTTGAATGTAAACTAGTTTAGATTCATACAATTTTAGTAAATCAATAATATTTCAAAGAAGTCTTAATCTTCTTTTTCTATCTGTCAGTGTTTATATAGAATTTTGGTTTAAAGATTTAGAATTAATTCTAACAAATAAATAAATGTATCAAAACGAATGTGAGTTCAAAGTTATGTGGTAATCTCGTTATAAAAATGGTTTTAACAGTTCTATTTAAGAAATTTGAAGTAAAATAAGCGTGAAAATGCAGAAAGGAAACTTTGAAAAGATTATTTAAAGAAATTGAGCTTTTAAAATACAGCAATTGAAAGCGTATAAATGACGAAAATTAAAGTGCGAAATTAAATAGAAAAATAGTAAAGAAAAAACAAATAAAAGTCACGAAGAATCAGAAAAAAATTTAAGAGACAAGACTAAAAAGTAAAGAATTTAAAAGAATTCATTAATTTAAATGACATGAAATGGAAAAGGAATTCTTGGATAAAAATCCTTTAATCTGCTTGAGTTGAGATGTTAGGATTTTGTATCGATTACATTGTTTGCTGTAAAAAGACCAACACGTTCGAAGCGGTTTTTCATTCAGCAAGATATCTTTTTTTCACGAAACTACAACTATTCTTAACCAATTTTCGTCGACTTGATGTAATTTTCCTATCGGATAATTAACCCTTAAAAACATCAATCTGGTAATTAGAATCTCTTTATTTAATCTTCTTTTTCTATCTGCCAAATCTTTATTTTTTACCTCCAACAGCCAGACTCAATTCTTAAAGGAAAACATGCTCTTTTTCTTTTCCATTCAATATACTTTCCATCTCTATTTCTGCATCTTCTGCCCGTGCTCATACCTCCACGCAGAACCACACCTCAGAGACGGACAAGCTTAACCCCATGGAAGAACTCCAATGAAGGAGGAGATCTGGTCTTTTTTTTTTTTTTGGGTATTTGGAGCAGATCTAGTCTTTACCACATAGACATAGTTATTCTATTTTCCTTTTAAATAACTAAGGAGTAAGATAAAAATGTAAAATCATTAGGGATTAACTTACAGACTAACTAAAAACTAACAAATAACTTACAACAGTCGGTTGGTCAATTGTATCACTTAAAATTTAATAAATTTTAAATTAAATTAAAAATAAATATACCATTATTTATTTATTCTAGAAATAATCTTACTAGAGAAACTTTTTCCAACTGGAATGAAAGGTCAGGTCAGGAAGCAGTTGATGATTCAACATGTTCACGCTTGATTTGGCCATGTCTAATATCTACAAATGAAGGTACATTTCTCTGCTCTCTTTACCACTCGGTGTGTTCACGTGTGTCATTGAGTTAATGTACTCATCGTTAGTTAGTCATACATACGTCAAGCCCTATTCACAAGCATTACTTAGTAATGAATTTCAAAGTTATGATTCCTAGTAAATTAACAAGTTGGTGGCTTTTGAGTTTGAAATTTAATGAACTAGTCACTATATGGTGATCAGATGTACATCTCACTAGGGACTACTTTGAATAAATAGTGTTTTTTAATATAAAATAATTATAATTATTTGTGATAGCTTAATGATTTGTATCCACCAATTAGTTTTCATAATTCCAACAAAATAAATGTAAAAAATTCAATCTCTTTCCCACTGAATCTAATCTTCCCTTAATCACACGCATTTTATTGTTCTTTTGGTTTGTGAAGAGCATATGCATATGAGGTCCACGTTCCACATGCAAAGTCATATATGTATGTATTGCAATAATCACACATGAAAGCATATGGGATATCATATATATTGTTGGAATATGTAACTATTGAACTAATTACTTCTTATTCTTCGTTAGTGTATTAATTTCGAGGCATTTTTTTAAGTTAATTGTATTCAAAATTGTTGGGGTTAAGGGAGTCAAAAATATTTGTAGAGGTTTTCTTCAATGGGCTTAATTATTTTTTATGGGTTAAGTGATAAACTACAATAATAAACTTAACATTATATATTGACATAAAACCTTAAAATATTAATTTCATAGGTCTATCTACTTATATAATTTTTACTTTTTGTATTCATTTTTAATGCGAGACTTATTTCACTCACACTTGAATTTTTTATAATCTTCTTCTCAAGTATGAGCCCTCGACACAAATATACATCCTCTTGAGCGGAGGCTTTTTTTTCGTGTATTTTTACGATATCATCAAGCCTTATTTTTCACCTAGTCCTGTATTGGGCACATATCCTAGTATCAAAGAGTGGCATTCATCCATATATACCACCTTAGCCTACGCTTTTGTGGGACTATGCGCCTTCCAATTCTCCACAACACGGGCAATGACATACCCATTTTTATAACCTAAAGCCACTCTTTACCTCTCCACTCGAGCTTTGGTGATTCATAGCTCTTCTTTCTTAACGGGGGCAACAACCATGAGAGCACCAATCACCATATTTGATACTTGTTTCGAGAATCGAACCATCAGCTCTAATATCGTGTGTTGGGTTAGAAGAGTCCAAAATACTGGAAAAATCTTCTTCCTTTAGCTTAACTATTTTTCTATGGATTAAGCGATGAACCAGAACAAAGGTTTTGTTTGAGGCAATATCACATCCCCCTTCAATCTTGTTGGGGAACACCACATGCTTGTCAATCTCTTTGGGAATACCACATTCCCGTCAATCTCTTTAAGAATATCATATTTCCTTTTACACAAACATGCATATTAATATAAGTAATTGGGACCACAAACAAATCACGCATACAGGTTTAATTTGGTTCGGCCTAATATGTTTATATTCACGGATGAGAAGAGTCAAATCTGCAATGAACTTATAAAATAATCTCTCTCAAACTCTCATTCTCACTCATAACCCTAATAATTCTGAGCATAAGTATTTATAGCCCATCACTTTTGCTCTCCAAGGAGTGTTACTTGCTCTTCAAGCCTCTTTATAACATTCTTAGTTTCTTATTATAAGCAAATATCATATATCTATTAAATCCCTTATATCTTTCACTTATCTTTATAAATATGTCATATCTTTTAACAAATCTTATACATATCTATCAACATAATAAGAAACTATCAGTACAAATCTTTAATGACATTTGGGTCAACCCTAATAAGTTTGACACCACGTATTGACTCAAAATCTTAAAGCATCATAATCATGAATTTTTCCACTTGTATGGTCCTTACTTTTTCTATTCCTTTTTTATATGGGACTTATTTCACTCACACTTAAATCCCTAACAAAAACTTGATTTCTACTATATTAGTTGTACACTTTGTATATTTATTAAGAGCATTCTTATATGCACGTTGTGCAAAACAATGCTCTTATTACACTATACCACTCTATGCGTGTTATATAATTTATGTGGGTTCTCATTATCTTCTACTATAATCACCAAATGTGAATTTGAAGTTTATAAAATAATTCATTTCATTTGTAAAATATTACAAATCAATTACCAAATTTTAGTGACACCCAAAACTTCATTAAATTACATGTATCATCTACGAGCATTCCAGCATGGCTAATTGTCCCTATAACACTCGATTCCGAGAGACTCTTCTATATTTTTAAAGTATTACACTGGTTGAGTAAAATTGTAACATGTAATCTTATATAATTATACAAACAGTTAGATTAAAATTTAAATATGTTTAAATTAGATCTGAATGGTTATAAATTTGCCTAGAGTATTACTATATGAGTATTTAAAAAAAAAAAATCTTCGATCTGGTGGTATACCAGCAAATAAATCTAAAGCACAGGACTGCACATGGATCATTTTAGTATAAAAAACCCAAACTAAATTGAACTAGAAATGTAGTTCATTTTTTTAAACTGAATTGTTTTTTATTAAGCAAGAAAAAAACAAAAAAGCAAAACTAAACTGCCTAAATTGAATTTTCCTAATCAGTTACTGTAGTGTTTGAATTAAAGTTAGTAAACTTAAATTTGATTAAAATATATTTATAAACTTAAATTTAATTAAAAGTAAATTTACAATAATGTGATTTATGTTTAAAAATTTTTATTTTAAAAATAAATTTAAAAAAATAAATATTAAAAATAAAAATTTTTAACAGATAAATTATAATCCCAAAACACGAAAATTTTGCTTTGAGACATAATGTACATTCAACCCATAAATTCAATTAAAACAATACAAATAAAAACATATCCAAACAAACATACACGTCGTTAAAAAAAACTTCAACATACATTCAAAGTTTCAAACGTAAAACCAAACACGCTATTAATCTATTGTGGCCATATGTTCGTGAAGTCTATAAGATCGGTTAAGGACCGTGCTCCGCTAGGACCGCTACTAGATGACAGCGCATGTTGGAGAGTTCAGCGGGATTCGATGGCCAACCGTCGCACCTGTCGTCTCTGACTGGTACTTGTTCACTGAAGAGGGAACAAATTAATGAGTGACACAAAGTGGTAGACAATTGCAAGTGCTCTGGATTTCGAACGGTAGTTCAAGAAGTGCACATGGCAGGGGTACCTTCGTAAAACACTGCAGAGCCTAGAAGGAAGCTACAAGCTTGAAACTTTAAAGCATAAGACAACTCTTCATATACTCCTTCATATATTTTAGTTAGTAACTCTTATAAAATAATTTAATTTACATATAACTTTTTTAGTTATTAAAATTTTTTGTGTAAATAATATAAAATTTGTTTACTTCAAAAATAAAAAAATTACAAAAAGATAAAGAAAAAATATAAGACTTAAATTTATATATATATATATATATATTATATGTTTGATTTGATCTAGCCTTCCGTCAAACTAAATTTTTGGCGCCAGCCCTGTAAAACGGTCTTGTGTTTAGTGGTGCGGTTGAAAACACTTTGAGCAGTTCAGTTCAGTTTGTTAAATTTTTTGCCCACCCTTACTAAAGCACATTAAACATGTCACATCAACGCTAAAAATAATATTCTTTGGAAAAAAGAAATATACAGGTCTCAAATTTACAGTCAAAGGATGTCTAAATTATATATATAAACTATCTCGATCATACTTCCATATAAGTAACCTCATAAGTGATTTTCGTACCATAAAACTTTGAGATCTCATTGTATAAAAAATATGTGGCAAAAAAATGAAGATATTTTAGTGCATTTGTCTCCATACATAATTACTTTTAAAATTTTTAAAGATAATCAGAGCTTAATACTCTTTTTCTTTTAAACAAAAATAAAGTATTGAAATGATTGACTAAAATGTTCAGAAGAAACAACACTACAAAAATTACGTTATTTAAGTGTACTTTTTTTTTTTTTACCGAAAGTTAAAATAATAAATTTTATATAAAAATAATTGTAATTTTTTTATTATGTGTGAATTAGCACAGTTATTAATTTTATAAAATTTAAATTAATTAAATATCAAATATTGTAAATTAATTTAATTCATTTGTGATTAATTTTACTATTAAACTCTTATAAATACTTAAATCCATATAGATAATGTTATTTTGAATTTGTAAGTCTTGTGTATAAATTTTTTATGATGAATAGGTTAATACATATTCTAAAAATAATGAGAAACTTTTATTATCATCCTATATGTATTATAATTGTCCCATTAAAATCACGAAAGTTTTGTACATATAAAGATTAAGAATAGTTTCTTTGGTCTCCACATACTCGCTGTGATTGCTCTTCCAAAATCGACCCTCTGTCACGTATGTTCTTTCTAGCAGGGACATATATAAGGGGGGCAAGTATAGGCCCCTTTGTTATTAATAATATTTCAATTTGTTGATAAAAAAAAATATATATAAGGGGGGCAAGTATAGCCCCCCTTTTATCACTATTTTTTATAGTTATTAATAATTTAATTTAATTTACTAAAAATATAAAGAAATAATTATATTGATCTTTTATAAAGTTAGTATTTATTACATTGATATTTTTATTTAAAAATTATACTTATATTTCTAATTTTATAAATTATTATTACACTCTAGCACCTTTTTTTATTGATAAAATTACATATATCTCTCTTACTTTATATATAAATATTACACAAAATTTTATTGAAATACAAAAACAAAGGAAGTATGAGTAATTTTTCAAACAAAAAGAGTGTCAATATTATAATCACTAACTTCATGAGATGTTAGTATAATTATACCAAAGACAAAAAAGTGAAGTTAAAAGAATTTATACTTGATATGTATTTGACATATGATTCATGATTATTTTATATACATTGATATTACAATTTCAACTCATCTTTCTAATAATTTTTAATTTTTATATAGTAAAACTATTAGGTCCTCTCATTTTTAACTTCACTCTCTTTCCTTTTTAAAAATCTATATATATAAAAACTTTATTTTGCCTATGAATCATAATGTAAAGGACAATTATTATTGTGATACATTTAATATTTAATATAAATATTTTTTTACTTTTTCACTTTATTCATAAATATTTCTATATAATGAAAGATAAATACTTTTGTAAAGTGAACAAATAAAAATATATTTACTTTTAATTTAAAATAGTACATTTTAATCTTAAGCTATTATATAATTTAAAAATAAATAAATATTTATTTATTAAATTTATTTTTTTCTTATATTTAATAATATGATTAATATTTTTTGACATTTTCACTAAATATTTTCTGTATTTGTACCTACTTTCTAGTAACCCTATAATTCAATTTTTAATATATTATATTTCGTATATGTCATGATTTAAAGTCAAATGAATTTGAAAACTTTGATATATTGTTAATTGTTTCGAATAAAAAATCTCATCAAATAAAACATTTAATAAAATTAAAAAACTTTTACTTTTTCATCTTCTAATTTCTATTTAAATTTCCTAATTTGAATATTTGTCAGTAAAACTCTTTATTTTATATCACATTCTCTTATACCGTTCTCCCTAAACTACCAAAACAAGTCACGCAGCCACCCAAACCCTCAAACAATACACCCAGCAGCCACCCAATTAAGCGACATGACGCAGCCACCATTCCCAAAGGTTCCCACCACGTCGGAGCCACTATTCCCAACTGTTATAGTTGTCAAAATGAGTCGGTCTAGTTTGGGCCGAACTATTTTTAAACTGAGCCAGATCATATTATGTAAGTTTCGAGTTGACATTTAATTTGTTAACTCAGTCTGTCTTTATGTAACGTAAACAGGTCGGGTTAGTTCAGCCCATTGCGGGTCAGCTCATTTGAGCCAACCCATTCGAGTTGACATTTTATTAATTTAATTTGTCTATTTTTTTAAGTTATTCGATTCAACTCATTGAACTTGATCCATTTTGATGATTCTAAACATTCTCATCGCCGCAATCATGTGGTCCTCTTCAACAAATCATGAACCACAACATAATTATTAGGTATTATATTTAGGGAAAAAATTCTTTAAAGTGAGTAAGTATATATTTATTTTTAATTTAATTTAAAATATATTAAAATTTTAATTCATTAAAATTTAATAATAAATATATTTTATTTATTTTAAAGACAAATTCATTTTATAACCACCTTGTCCTTAAATTTAATAAGAGTTCTATGTTATCTAATGAAGGATAATTGTAGGACCACTGAACTTGGTATCTTTTTACTGTAAGTGACATTTAGACAATGACCAGTTTACTCATCTCATTTGTACTTTAAATATTTATTCAAGATTAAAATGCTTGTTATGCATTATTTAATGTTATCCAGTGTATGTTTAAGTTATTTTATCTTTATCTCTTTACTTCGAAATTTTAAGACAAAGGCATTACAGAATCGAGTGAAAGAAATGTATCTTGATAGTGGAATTAAGTGATTTTATTAAAGAAAAAAAAAAGCCCTCACATTAGGCATAAGATAATTAATTTTGTGGCAGTTAGAATTGCCATTGACAAATTTGCTTTAAGAAAATTACAAAAATGACTTAGTCCGCTAATTCTTAAAAAAAGAAGAAGAAAAAAAGCAACCTTAGTTCAGTGTAAATAAATGGTGGTTATAACCGCTGCTATATATTATGATGTGTAGCAATAATAACCATCACTATAATATATAACTAGTCTTTTGTACATGTGGTTTGCACGGGTTAATTAGTAAACTTTTTATTTATAAAGTTATTTTTTTAGATCGTTAAAAAAATAGTTCAAAATTATATTTAATTATTTTTATTATAAATTTATAAAAATAAATCACTCATGATATAGTATAATATTTTTTCATGTAATTTTTTTTAAATTTAATATAGAAATTAAAATATTTAAATTTTACTAAACGATACATACAACAAAATAAAAACAGGTATTTTAAAAAATATAATCAATTTAAGAATATCTCTTATAATAAATTATATTTTACTTAGTTTTATTATGTTCTTATATAAAAACTTTACCCCATGCAAGATATATTAAAAATAATATCTTAAGAGGTATTAAATAATGTAGATATTAAAAACTATAGCAAGCTAGTTACTGTATAAAAATTTGTAAGGCAAAGATAAATTATAGATAAAAAATTATTAAAAATAAATCATTCAACTAATTTTATTATGTTTTCTTGTAAATTTTTCTCTCCTATTAATGAATATATTACATGTTTTCATGTAAAGTATTTACCCGTGCAATATAAATATTAGAATACTTACAAATTCTAGAATAAAACATATATATTTATATATATATGAAAAACTTATACTAAAAATATGATTAATTAATATATTTTCTTAATAAATTTTATTAATTAATTTGATTATGATTTCATGTAAAATTTTCACTCGTGTGATGTAGATATTTAAATATTATGCAAAAAAATATTTTAAAATTAAAAAATTAACATAATTTATTATAAATATATGCTTTGATCCAGTAATTTTGTATAAAAATATTTTTATTTATTTATTTTAGGATATCATAAAGTGCATTTTAGTTTAATTATATTATCATTTTAATTAATAAAAAACAATAATAAATGGTGGTTAAATTAAGGGTGATTAAATTAAATGGTGGTTAAAGCAATAATTATATTATCATCCGATAATTCTTTAAAAAAAAAAGCATCAGAAACCTTAGTTCAGTTTAAATTCATGGTGGTGATAACCGCCGCTATTATGATGTGTAGCAATAGTAACCATCACTATAATATATAATTTTGCTGTAGTTGTCCAAAACCAAACATGTTTTCCTTCCTATCGCTTTTGTCTGCGGCAATAATTGCTGATAAATTCTTTTGTAAAAATTATGGGTGCATTTTGATAAGTTTAAAAAAGTAATTTTAGAATAGTAAAAAGAAATAATTATTCTCTTCTATTTTTTTTCAGAAACAATTCATTTTATTTTTTATAAAAAACACCTTAATTATTTTAATAATCTTATTCAAACAGTTAGAAATATTTGAAAAGTATTTTTTATTTAAAAAAGTAATTTTTTTGTCAAAAATGCAAAAAACAAACACACGTTAAAACTACTGCTAAACAATGTTCATAATCTCCACTAAAAACCTCATTTGTTGTATAATAGATGTTAAAATTGTAATTGCATGTGTAGTCTATGAATTAGACTTATTTCAATTCACTTGTTGTTTATGTTATTGAGATTAAATTTAAATTTAAGTTTGATAATTTTATTTTATAAATTTAAGTTTGATGCTTAAAATAAATTTATTATTAACGTAATTTATGTTTAAAAATTTTTATCTTAAATGGAACCTAAGTAAGAAAGCCCAAAAATTTGACAAAATGAATATTATTTAGATTAAAAATTAATATCATTTTTGAAGCAAGATTGAAAAGGAAAATACTCTCTAACGAATTTTTGTCCAATAAAAAAGTAAAAAATCCTTATTTTCACTCTAATTAAGGTTTGAAGACCATTTTCTGTTAAAATTAACTGAATTTTACTAACAAAAAATTTTATCAAACATGTTAACACATCTTTTAATACTCTAAACTTACTTTTAAAATACTCCAATTATAAATCAAACACATTCATACACGTTTAGCTAAACCTCATTTGTCGAATCTAAAGTATTTACACGGTCAACAATAACTCATTCAAAATTTAACAATTTTTATATACTTTGTTTTATGTGTGGTGGTTATAGTTTATTGTTATTTTGCTTCTTTTTTTTCTCTCTATTATAATTCCCAAACTTAGCCAATATGATTAATATACTAATCGAGAAATTCTTGATTACTTTAAGAGTAAGAAATTTTTCTTTATTATATATTATTTAATGTACATTATATTAATTTTATGAATTATTATTATTTTTTATTTTAATTATATTTTTTATATTATAATTGATGTATCATACATTGGATAATATATATAAAAAAAAACTCTTATTCTAAATGCACGTAAGAATCTATAGGATGAACATGGCAATCAGCACGGAATTGTTGATTACTTGATTTGGTTTAATTTAGGAGCATCGAAATGCATAGTGTTAAGCCACAATATTCGTTCATATCTGGTGAAGTCGTGTTCAGCACATTTGCAAGCGACAATCACATTAATGGTAGGCATATGTAGGCCACATATATTATATCAGATTCTGACTTCTGACAAAACTTCATCTATACCAGGGGAGAAATTTTAGACTTTGCCAACACTACGGTGGGGACGGACACTAGGGGGGAAAAATCTCATAGGGATACTATAATAAGAATTTGATTCGATATATGCAATAGTCTATAGGCTTTGTTTAATATGCACTTGTAAAATTGTGGTACATGGATGCATTATTAATTTATTAGTTTCAAACTATTGATTTATTAATTAAAAAAAATTAAAAGTTTGGATGAAGGAATAACAACTTTGTCAACAAGTCGTCTTACTATCATCTTAAGTTTGTGAACATATTTTCGGACGAGATTCCGACAAGAATAGGGAAGCTCCGGTTTTCCTACACCTACGAATCTACTTGTATAATAGTAGGAGCATATATTTTTACTCACTTTTAAAAATTTTTTATTATCCATAATAATTATTGTGTTATCTCCCGTGACTAGTAAAAACTTAAAATAATAAAATATTGAAGCTTAACACGTATGCAACATTGTCATTAAGAATTATTTTGATATAATTAAAAATCTTTTAAGGTACAACAGGTTATTTTTAACAATATCAAAATTTCAAGAACTATGAAAGAGTTAAAATTTTGTAATCCAATAGAAAGAAGAGAGAAGAGCAGATGACGAAGGAGAATGTATTTTTAAAAACTGCATAGTAAACAATTTTATAAAAAAATAGAAGGAAAAGTTATTAGCATTTGCACGTTAGAGATTTTGCATGTTAGAAGACCAAATCAAAATAGATTTTGCACATTATAAGTGTAAACTGAGTAAAAAACGTCGATAATACTAAATTATTTTTACATTTTTTTAAAATATTTATTTTTAGGTAAGCTTAAAAAATTAATTAAATTTTTTGACAAAAAGATTCGAATCTCATGTTATGCACGTAAGAATCTATAGGATGAACATGGCAATCAGCAGGAATTGTTGATTACTTGATTTGGTTTAATTTAGGAATCGAAATGAGGATTTTCGTTCATATCTGGTGAAGTCGTGTTCAGCACATTTGCAAGCGACAATCACAAATGGTAGGCCTTATTATATCAGATTCTGACTTTTTCATCTATACCAGGGGAGAAATTTTAGACTTTGCCACCACTACGGTGGGGACGGATACTAGGGGGAAAAATCTCATAGGGATACTATAATAAGAATTTGATTCGATAACCACTTGTACATGGATGCATTATTAATTTATTAGTTTCAAACTTTGATTTTGTTGTCTCTCGTGACTAGCAAAGAATTGAAATAATAAAATATTGAAGCTTTTTCCTACACCCACGAATCTACTTGTATAATAGTAGACATATATTTGTACTTTTTAAAATTTTTTTATTATCAAAAATTATTTCGATATAATAAAAAATCTTTAAAGCTAAACGTATGCAGCACTGTCTTCAAAAATTATTTCGATATAATAAAAAATCTTTTAAAGTACAACAGGTTCTTCTTGACAATGTCAAAGTTTTAAGAACTGTAAGAAAGTTAAAATTTTGTAACCCAATAGAGAGAAGAGCATGTGACGAAGGAGAACGTATTTTTAAAAACTGTATAGTAAACAATTTTATAAAAAAAATAGAAGGGGAAACTGTTAGCATTTGCACGATAGAGATCCTGCATGTTAGAAGACCAAATCAAAATAGATTTTGCATGTTAGAAGTGCAGACCAAGTAAAAAACGTGGATACTACCGAATCATTTTTATATTTTTTTTTTAAATATTCATTTTCAGGTAAGCTCAAAAATTAAATTTTTTGACAAAAAGATTCGAATCTCATGTTATCATGCGGAAGGAGACAAATTGAGGATTTGCACAAGTCACAAGCTTTCAACTTATTTTATGCGCGCGAACCCACCCCCTATTTTGTTGTCTCTCGTGACTAGCAAAGAATTGAAATAATAAAATATTAAAGCTTGAGGTGTGTGCAACACTGTCCTCAAGAATTATTTCGGTATAATAAAAAATCTTTTAAGGTACAATAAACTTTTTCTGACAATGTCAAAGTTTCAAGAATTACAAAAGAGTTAAAATTTTGTAACCCAATAGAGAAAAAAGAGAAGAGCATATGATGAAGGAGAACATATTTTTAAAAATTGCATAGTAAACAATTTTATAAAAAGACAGAAGGAAAAGTTGTTAGCATTTGCACGTTAAAGATTCTGCACGTTAGAAGATTAAATCAAAATAGATTTTGCACGTTAGAAGTGCAGACCAAGTAAAAAACATAGATAATACCAAATTACTTTTACATTTCTTCAAAATATTCATTTTCAAATAAATTTAAAAAATTAATTAATTTTTTTGACAAAAAGATTCGAATATCATGTTATCACGTACAAGAAGGCAAATCAAAGATTTACACTAATCACGAGCCTTCGGTCCATTTTTGTGCGCATGAGCCTATCCTTTAATTTGCTTCTTATCAAGTCTAAAACACATGTTGATATATAAACTCTTCTAAAATCTTACTTCTAATTAATATGAGACTTTATTTTTTTAAAATATAACTATTTTCACAACATATTTGACATTTCTTCCTTTTTATATTTTTAACTTTGTTCCCATATAATGTGTATATAAGTAAATTTGTTATAAGATCAATTAAAATTCTTATAACATTTTTTTTTTCAAGTTACATCACACATAATTAAATATCAAGATCATTTATATTTACATAAATAAAAAAATATTTAATAATAAAGATAATAAAAAAATTATTTACACTGTAAAAAAATTTAAAAATTAATCTTTTATAATTGTGTATTAATATATTTTTTCATTTGAATTTTTTTATTATATTTTGTATATTATCTTTATCACTACTATCTAATTTTTCTGAGTCTATCACTGTTTTTCTACACATCTCACCCACACCACCATTCAAACCCAATTTCAACCAAAAGTCCACATCCATCAACTTTCAATGCCTCATCAACCTCATCAAACACAACAAACAGTCGTCTTTCACTATGAGCCAAGACCGTCCACCACGAATCGCCGCAACCTGTCACTCCTTTGTTGCTGTTCCACCACCCACGCGACCACCAGAATTACTGCTGTCAGCCACGACTGGTCACGCCTAATCCACCTCCACCCAAGTAGGACCGTCAACCACCAACCAGAACAACAAATCCATATAACCGGCCAACCAGTTATTGTAAGTGGAAAAGTAGGTGCAGCCATGCACCAAAAGACAAATCGGTGCATATTAGCCTTTATCTAGTGTATATATAGAAACATTAATTAAGTTTGATTTCTACGTAAACCAAATTTACTTACTTACTTTTACACGCTAATGTAATTATGGTGTTTGAAATGAAATATATATGGTGCTGCTGCATGATAGTATTATAGTAGAATAATAGAGTTTTATTTTTTTTTTCTGACATAAAATTTAAAGTTAAAAATGATTATCTCATTCCAATATTGAAATCCCAAACTTAATGAATGTTTATAAAAATACTTATAATTTTTTTTATCAATTCTGCCAATCATTATTGACATAATAGTAGAGTTACTTTCGCGAAGGGTGTTTTGGGGAAGGTGGAAACTGTAAAGTGAAAACGAAATGTTCTGGCGTTTCTATCTCTTAAGCGATTTCACGTGAATGAAGACTGGAGCCAGGACCATAGGTTGGGTCGTTGGGAAGCTAAGCATGAGAGGTACAGTACGTCGAACACGCGGACCCAAAATCAACCTAACGTAACGACTCTCAAGTAGTGGTATGCTCTATATGTCCAACGTGAGGGGTGCCACTTGGTAAGCCAGCACCGTTGTGTCCATCACTTTTCGGAAAAGAAATGTGAATTGAAATAGAGATATAAATTGAATAAATCGAATGGTGTCATTATCCATTTTGTTATGTTTTTTGTCGATAGAAATGTTTCATTCTATCCATTTTTATTTTTTTTACAATCTGTTAATATGATTAATTATAATTAAAATTATAATTAATTTTAAAAATAATTATAATTAATATAATATATAATTTTTTTTATAATAATCTTTTTTGTATAAATAAAGACTAACTTTTTTATATTTATTTATTTAAAAATATACACAAATTTATCAATATTTATCTTCTTATTTATATTTTTAACATAATATCAGAACGATATTATCCTCCGTGACATATCTTATCATTATTCTACTACATAGTTTTCAAAAATCTAAAATTCTGATTAGTCATTTCACATGTTGTGTTCTCTTTCTGACTTCCTCTCCATGTTTATATTTTTAACATGGTATCAAAGTAATGGTATCCACCTTGAGAAGAATTTCTAACTTGGTATCGATCAGAGAACCTAGGCTCTCAGTCTAAACTGTCGTTGTTCGCTTCGTTCAAACACCGTTCAAGACCTCTACTTACTTTAGACTCCGACTTAGATTCTAGACTTTGGTCTCATATCAAACTTCGTTTCATATTACCGTCCTAGATTTTAGACTCCGTTATGATGCCATATTACATTATAGACTCCGTCATAGATTTTAGACTTCGTTCTGATGCTAGAATCTGTTTCAGACTTCGTCTTAGATTTCAGATTCGTCATAGATTCCAGACTTCATTCTGATGTCAGACTTCATATTCCAGACTTCGTCTTAGATTCCAGACTCTAGACTCTAGAATTCGTCATAGATTCCAGATTCCAGACTCTAAACTCCAGACTCAATCATCATCGTGGTTTATTCAGAACTCTGGTTTCTAAACTCAAGTTAGTTTCTTCTATACCTACTTGAGTTTGAGGGAGGATGTCAGCATAATTAATTATAATTGAGATTATGATTGATGACGATTGATTTTAGGGATGATTGTAATTGATTTAGTACACGATTAGATTGATATAGTAAATAATTATATTTTATTATTTTCTTTATTCAGTATAATGTATTTCTCAGATAAATAGAAGTTAATCCTCTTATATTTATTTCTTTAAAAAATATACAAATTTATCAATATTTATCTCTTATTTTTGTTTCTAATATGATATCATAATGATATTATCTCCTATAACCTGTCTCATAACTATTCTATTGCATAGTTCTTGAAAATCTAAAATTTTGATTAATCACTTTTTATATTATGTTCTCTTTCTGTCTTCCTCTCTATATTTATATTTTTAACATGATATCAAATTCACAGTATCTAACTTGGGCAAAAATTCTATCTCAATCTATCTCAACTTTTTCTTTTATTGACTCTGTCACAACTTTTTGATATGGAATTTCAGTCTCATTCGCAGTATTCAAATCTTAATTATAATAACGAAAACATAATATATCAAATTCTTTTTTTTTTTTTACAATATCAGCTCTTTTTTAATAATGTTAAAATGTATTATCAAGTTATTTTTTTTATCTGCAACATATTATTAAGTAATTAATCAAAGTTACATTTTAATATAATAAAATTAAGATAATAATAGATGGGAATAAAAAATCAACAATGATATTATTATAAAATAATTTAAGATATATTATTCAAATTAATTTTTAAAAATACAATGGTACTATATTCATGACAATGATATAGCGAAATAGTAATGATGATAAAGCTAACGATACCATAATGGCAAAAATGATGGTGGTAAGGTTTATGATGGCAGTCATGGGATAGCAATGACTTAGAAAACAATATACGATTCCTTCTATTTTGAAGGAAATGAATATCTCCTCATTGGCGTTATGATCGCCACTGTTCTGGTCAATGAAAACAGCTCATCGACGTGTGCTAACTATATACTCTCCAACTCAATAATTTTCTCTTTCTCACATAGTCTTCGATTTTCAATAAATCTTAATTTGTAATTAAAAATACTTAGGTAAGAAAAGGCAGTAGGAAAGTTTTGTCGATGAACCATCTTTCTCTATATACAGCAATGCAATATGTCACCAAAATAATTCTGCGAATAACAGGGCATATCAGCATCCTGCTTTTTAGTCAAAAAATTAAATTTTAGAAAAAGGCCCATATATATGTTTAAATGGGCTTCATTTAACGGTTTGTCCACTTAAGCTTATTTTTTAATTGGGCTGGGTCAGAATATATAACCTATTTAATAAATGAATGTTTTAGTCTGACCCTTCACTGCCCAACTTAACCTATTTTACTTGTGGACTGACCCAACAACAACAATAACAACTAAACTTTTTTTTTTTACTAGGTGCGGTCAGGTACATGGATCAAATAATGCCATTATACCATATCATAAATCAAATCTTTAGAAATGTTATTTAAATCTAAATCTTTTTTAATTGTTTCACCTATAGTCTTCATTGTGCCCTCTACCTCTAGTTATTGAACTATCTTCCACCTGATCTATTCTTCTTATCGGGGCTTCTAAGGGTTTTCTTCTTACATGTCCAAACCACCTAAGGCGAAGATTCTACCATCTTTTCCACAATAGGTGTTACCCCTATTTTTTCTCTAATGCATTCATTCTTAATCCTATCTTGTCTTGTATGACCACACATCCAGCGCAACATCCTCATCTTCACGACACTAATCTTATGTTCTTGCTGGCTTTTTACCGCCCAACATTCAGTACCATACAACATCGCAGGCCTTATAGTTGTGTGGTAAAATTTACCCTTAAACTTAAGAGACACTTTTCTATCACAAAATCACTCCTAAAGAACTCCTCCATTTCATCCATCCAGCTTGAACCCTATGATTTACATCTCCCTCTATCTCTCTGTCATTTTGTATGATAAATCCAAGATACCTAAATCGTGTGACTTGTGGTATGATGTGGTCCCCAATTTTCACCGCTAAGCTAGTATTAGCACGCTTCTTACTGAACTTACATTCCATATACTCCATCTTACTCCTGCTTAGACGAAAGTCATGTTCTTCCAAAACCCGTTTCCATAGCTCTAGCTTCCCATTTGTTTCCTCTCTCGACTCTCCAACTAAGACTGTATCATCTACAAAAAACATGCATTGTGGTACTGACTCTTGGATATGCGCAGTAAGCACATTCAAGACCAAGCTAAAAAGATATAGACTCAAAGTTGACCCTTGGTGCAGTCCTATAGTTATAGGAAAATCTTCTGTAACCTCACATTGAGTTCTCACACTAGTTTTAACCCCATCATACATATCTTAGATTGCTCGAATATAAACGATACGAACTCTTTTATTCTCCAGAGCCTTCCACAAGACTTCTCTCGGTACCCTATCGTAGGTTTTTTCCAGATTAACGAAAACTATGTGCAGGTCTTTTTGCTTCCTCTGATAACTCTCCATCAATCTTCGTAGATGATAGATTGCTTCCATGGTTGACCTCTCAAGCATAAAACCAAATTGATTATCTAAAATATGAGTCTCTTGTCTTAATCTCTGTTTAATTACTCTTTCTTATAACTTCATGGTATGACTCATGAGCTTAATCCCTCTATAATTTGTTCAATTTTGTATATCTCCCTTGTTCTTATAAATAGGAATTAAAATGCTTCTTCTCTATTCATTTGGCATTTACTTAGATCTCATTATCTCGTTAAACAGCTTTGTGAGCCAGCTTATACCTTTTTCTCCTAGGCACTTCCACACCTCGATAGGTAAATTATCCGGTTCGATCACTCTTCCATTATCCATCATCTTCAAAGCTTCTTTTACCTCAAACTCTTGAATTCTACGATAAAATGCTTTATTTTGGTCCTCCTCTCTATTGTTTAGAATGTCTGAGTCCCTTAAAAACCCATGTCCTTCATTAAATAACTTGTGAAAATAACCCTTTTATCGATCCTTGATGTCTTGTTCCGTAACCAAGACTTTACCTCTTCATCCTTAATACATTTCACTTTATTCAAGTCTCTTTTCTTCCTTTCCCTACATTTAGCAAGCTTGTAAATATTCATTTCTCCGTCTTTGGTGCCCAAAGATTGATATAACTCGTTGAACGCTTTAGTTTTCGCCTCGCTCACCGCTTTCTTAGTATCTTTTTTAGTTGCCTTATATTTTTCCCAAATTTCATCGTTTTTACACATGTGCCAGCCTTTATAACATTTTCTTTTAGCCTTAATCTTATCTTGTACACTTGTATTCCACCACCAAGATTCTTTATCATTGGGTCCAAAGCCTCTTGATTCATCGAGTGTCTTTTTTGCTACCTTCCTAATCCCTTTAGCTATCTCGTCCGACATATCATTTGCACTCTCTTGTACCTCCCAAATTTCTTCCTCCATAATCCTCCTCTGAAAGAGCATTTGTTTTCCTCCATTTAGTTGCCACCATTTGATCCTTGAGACTCTATCCTGACTATTTCTCCTTACTTTTATATTAACCTGTACATCCATAACTAAAACCCTATGTTAGGTAGTCAAGCTCTCTCCAGGGATGACTTTGCAATCCATGCAACGCTTTCTATTCGATTTTCTTATTAGAAAATAATCAATTTGAGAGCAAGAACTCTCGCTTCTGTACGTGATAAGATGCTCTTCCTGCTTCCTAAAATAAGTGTTAGCTATTGTAAAATCAAAAGCTACCGAAAAATCTAAAATCAGCTTGCCCTCTGCATTAGCTACTCCTAGACCATGCCCTCTATGCGCAAACCCTCATACCCCTAGATTCACTCCCCATATGACCATTTAGGTCCCCTCCTAGAACAATCTTCTCTCCTAAAGGTATTTCCTGAATTAAACCTTCTAAATCCTCCCAAAATTTTATCTTGTAGTGCTCGTCCATACCTACTTGGGGTACATACGCACTGATAACATTAAAAGTCTCTTATTCCACAACAAACTTCAAAGCTATAATCCTATCTCTGAACCTTCTCACATCCACAACATTATTCTTCTAATTTTTATCTACTATTATGCCTACCCCATTTCTAGATTTTACCTTGCCGGTATACCAAAGCTTAAAACCTGAAGTGTCAAGTTCCTTTGCCTTTTCTCCAACCCACTTAATTTCTTGTAAGTACATAAAATTAATCCTCCTCCTAATCATAGTATCAACTATTTCCATTGATTTACCTGTATGTGTGCCTATATTCCAATTTCCAAAACACATCCTACTCTTGTGAACTACCTTCTTTACCCTCACCCGTTCACGAAAATGTGGGAACCCTTGCTTATTTTTCACTACACTCAGGCGGCGATGCAGCGGCTCTAGCTCATTTGACACTGTACTCGAGCCATACAGCGCGTTGCTTAGGGGGCAACGACCTAACATTAACACAATCACATTTTTGATACATGCCATAAAGATTCGACAACATTTTACATTGGTTATCGACTCTCTAATACAACCTTCCTCTTTTTTTCGGGCTTGGGACCGACTATGGAAAGGAATTTGCAACAAAACTCACACATAGACAGAGTTCTTGTGGGCTGGCCCATTTAAGATAAAACTTGAAAATTACTTTTTTAAAAAAATCTAAATTAAAACGCTTTGAAAAATAATAAATCAAATCTGGAAAAGTTCAATTTTGAAAGTGAGAAGTAATTTGAAAGAAATGTTAAATCAACGATGCTTAAGTAGAGTTTTACTTGACTTATATTATATTTTTTTTGGTGCTATGAATTATATTATATTTATTACACATTAGTTTATTTAAATAAAAATTTTACATTGCTTTTATGAAGTTTGTGTGGTTGTATGACATTTTAAGTTGATATATCTATAGATTTAATGCATTTAATATAGGTGTGTAAAATACTGTGTTTAAGGGTTTTATGCTTTTCTGTTGAAATTTTTATTGATTTAAATGTGCCGAGTGTGGAGGTTTGTTCAGATCTCACGACGGCAAGTGGTTGGGTGGCTATAAAAGTAGTACTGGCATGGTTAGGAATCTGCTAGATGAGCTCTTTGCTATCAAACATGGGCTCCGAATTGGTTTGGGAGATAGGCTGGCTGAAACTTGTTTGTGAGTCTGATTGCATGGATGCTATATATCCACCTCTCATCTTGCATGCAAATATTTCATTTCATAAATATGGTTTTATGATCCAAGAGATCAGGGCCTCGTTGCATAGATTTGAGGAGTTCATTCATGCTTCGTCATGTCTTCCTTGAAGCTAGTGGGTGTTCGGGTCTTTTGGCAAAATCTGGCTCTCAGGGGAATGATGTTTTAGTTCTGGTTCATCCCCTCCTGTGTAGCTTTATTTTCTTTGTTGCTTGCGGATAGGATAATATGCACATTGTTCATTCTACGCCCTAGTTTTCTTTTCTCTTCTCCAATGTAGGAAAAAAATATGTGCCGCGTTTTAAATCTACTTCATATATAGGTTTGTTTGGGTCATTAAAAATTTATTAGTAATTTGAACGTTCAAGACCATGTTCAAGGCGAGGACTCGGTGATTACTAAGCAAGAAACCGCTTTAAAGCTGTTGAGATCCTATGATGATTCCCCTAAAATAGATTAACCTCCCGCCTCTACAACGGATCCTACCTGGGCAATATCGGTGGGACGCAATCAAAAGAAAGCCTAGGAATGAGTTGTAAAGGCCAAAGAATAAGACCATCAAGAGAACCAGCTAATTGAAGTTTAGGTCCAAGTGGCAATTGGGAAAATTATAAAGTACTTCACAGTAATACTCTAGATAAATTTATAACCGTCCATATCTGATTTGAAAATATTTAAATCTTAATCTAATTGTGTGTATGATTATAAATGATGATGTGTTACAATTTTACTGAAGCAGTGTAATACTCCAAGAATTTAGAAGAATCTCTTCACTGGAGGTGCCTCTTTCTAATAAGAAGGCTCTAAATTCTAATATGGATGTGGATGAGAAAAGGGTTTGTTATGAAGTACCATGGTCTTGCTATTCTATTTTGGTACTTTTCTAGTATTGGTCGTTTTGTGTTATCCTTTTACGTATGTTAAAAGTGAGGTTGGGAAGCCTCCCATTTCTAATGTCTTGATAGAACTTTGTTTTCTATTTCATTTTTGTTAATGAAATACCTTATTTATGGCAAAAAAAAAAAGGTAAAGATATTCTCACTGTGGTGTTATGTGTATGGATGGTAAATTATATGGTTTGTCACTTGCCATCGAGTCTCAACAGGTGCGGTTGCAATTCGCTGAGACTCAGCCAAACATGAGATTAATTCTTCTAAATATAAATTAGGTTAAAGTTGGGGGTATGACTTTAAGATCGCATGAAAAGAAACTGAGAAAGTATTTAGTTTATTTTTGGTTTTCATTTTCAATTTATTTTCATTATCTTTTTTACGAAGTCTTGAAAATAGGAAATAGAGTAAAAATAAAATAATATTCTTGTAGTTATTAATAAAAATATATCAACAAAAAATAATATTAAAATAAATTAAATATTTTTTTTTACGTGAGCCAAATATTCTCTTAATCTAATGCAAAACTTAGCCCAAAAATACCTTTATCATACAATTAACACTAATGTTATTTCTGCACCCAAATACATACACTTCCTTTTATATTTATTCTTTTTTGATAAAAAAAAAGTGAGAGAAAAAATAGAGGAAAGTAAGGTTAATTTGATTTTTTTTCCGCAAGTAATAAATTTAAAGAATAAGTGTATGAGTTTGGATGAAGAAATTACATAATTGTCCAACCATAAAAAGCCAAGCATTGAGCTTGAGTCATTAGAAGTTAATGAATGGTGCATGAACCATCAACGTAATTTTTTTGTGAAATTACGAAGTATATTTATTAGTTTAATTTATTTGAACTATTCATGAGATTAATTTTTTTTCGACTATAAAAGCACAAGATTTATATAATTTTATAACAAAAATTATTTTCTTAAAATTTAAGCTTACGTTTTCATTCTCAAAAGTCAAAATTACTTACCTTTTCATCTCACCTTTTAAATTCACCATCAATGTAATTTTGCTATTATTAGGGAGAGAGTGATGTTATTCATCTAGTGGGTCCTCTAGCCTAATCCAGTGATTATAGCATAGATTGCTAAATAATTTGTCAGAGAGTCACAATCACGTAAAATATAGTCACAACTAAACTTAGAAAATTAAGAAGCATATATGTAAAGCCTTCCTTGATACAGTTCTACACGTCGCTAGCATCTTCTTCCAAGTATATACTTTAAAAGCCTAACTCCCATGCAAATAATAATCCCTCCCAAGTAATAATCCCTCCCTTGCAGTCAATAATCCACCTTGGTGTGCACCATGAACAGTCTTGATACTTATTTTTGGCGGTTACAAAAGATCAAATAATGATATTTGCACATAATTTTTTTATATCATTTTTATACTATTTTCATCTTAAATAATAAAATAAAAAATACTTATTCCAGCATCTTTTTTTTACTTTTTATTTTTTAAATAAGTAAAATATAAATATAATATAAAAAAAATGATTTACAAATATCATTCTCTTTTGATCTTTCACAATCCCGAACCACAATGCCAAATCAACACGCATCCTCCTACATTAACCAAGCTGCATCCACATTCACCTTCCGTCACTACAAATCGGGTTTATACCACTTAGTTGGTCTCCCTCCCAACTGTGACCCAGCCATAGGACTTCGACCTGCACCATTTAACTTTAATTAGGGTTAAAAATGAGTTGAGTTATGTTAGATTTTATCTAAATAAGCTTAAACCTATTTTATAATGTGTTGACTTGAGTTTAACTTGTTATCAGTCATAGACTTTTTTCTAAGGTTTGGCCTAATCTATTTATGAAAACATAAATTTTTTGTTTATCTTAAAAATTTATTTAAAAGTTTATATTACATGAAAGTTTTCATATAAATAAAAAAAAAATATTATTATTTTTAAATAAATATAACTTTTAACAAAATTATTATATTTTATATATATATATAAAATAAATATATTATACAAATTCATAATAATTATACAATAATATAGCTAGTAAATTATGTAAAAATATAATTTTATAATTTTATAATACACACACAATTTTAGCCTACGAAATTAAATAATCTTTTAAATTATTTAAATATATCTTGTTTATTAAATAAGTCAAATAAAAATAAAGCTACCACTGCACTTGCTCCAACTCGTAGGGAATAGTTTAACGAAATTATTGTGTATTACTAAGTGTGTGTTTGGATTATAGTTAGTAAATTTAAGTTTGGTTGAAAGTGTGTTTGTAAATTTAAATTTAGTTGAAAGTGAACTTGCAGTGACGTAATTTATGTTTAGGAACTTTCGCCTTAAAAGTGAATTTTAATCAAACTTTTGTCTCAAAATTCAATACAAAAGCAAGAAAATCTTGCTTTTATGCGAACATATATTAGAGCTCAGAAATGTGTTGCAGCAAACGTAAAGTGAAATTGCCAAACAAAAGACGAATCATTCGAGACAGTAGGAAACGTACATTTGGAGGGTTCAACGGCAATCCAAACATACACTAAAGTAATCATGATACCATCAACATTAATATCCGCAACAAGTGTTAATTGGAAAAGGAAAACATTTATAAAATATGGACGAAAATATTTGGGTGGAATTGAAATTGAAAAATAAATTTTTAATTTCAATCACAATTCTTTCAGAATTAAAATTGGTTAAGAATCTTAAATTTTATATTTGAGGTTGTCAAAGAATTAGGATAATAAATTGTAATTCTAAATTTAATTATAATTTTATTATTTAAAAATATGATCTAAAACATTAAAAAATTATTTATAAAATTAAAACTAATAAAAATATTCATACAATAATATTTTTATAATGTAATAGTCATATTTTTTTAATAAAGAAATTTTTCATGAATTTTTTTTAGAAAAAATAGTTATTATAATAATTTTTATATAAATATAAAAATAATTTTCTATATAAATTTAGAATCTCAATAAATATAATTGTTCATAAATAAATGTAGAGAAAAGAAAGTTTAATTTTTAAATTATGAAATTGATAATTTTTAAGGTATAGACAAGAATTGAGAAAAATTTAACTTAATTATTTTTTAATTTCATAAAATTGATTTAAAAATTATAATTTTAATTTTAAATTATATTTTAAATATAAAAATTAAAATTAAAAAATCTAATTTTAATTTCAAACTTTAATTTTATGTTGAATTTCAAATACCAAACGCACACTAAATATATTGCACCCAAGAATTTATCAATGCTGACTTTGGGCTAAGGTCTAATTTTTTGTAAATTTATTCGGACCAAGCTTTGAGCTTATCTATAAACCCTCAGGTCTACTGGGGCAAAGCTTAGATCTCGTTATCACATGTCACTTTTATAAAGTCAAGACTCAAGAAATGAGACAAGACAAGGTATTCGTTTTTGGTCCAAATAAATACACGACAGGCCTGGACTCTAAGAAGCTTGATTAATATTAAATTGGCATAACTGAAATTAAGAATTTAATTTTATTCATTCTAGTGTAATTTCTTTTTATACTGTCCTTTAATTATTTATTTTTATATATTATAAAAAAATAACCTTTTAAATAGTTATGTTTGATTTAGTTACGTGGCAATACATTATAAAATGATAATATAAAAAATTTATATTAATAATACATTAAAATTAAATTAAATCCTCAAAACAAGCTCAAACAGGGAATACATTTAACCTAATAAGAGGAACAAAGTAGGACAATACACCTTACTAACAACTTGCAAATACCCTAAAGCATTGGGGTATTAGAGTTCGAAGCTCAATGCGAACCATTTTATTGCTCTCTCTATGCAATCAAAATGGTTTAAAGAGAAAAAACAGGCGCATCTCTTGCATTCCCTTATAACATAAAACTATAATTTTCTCACTTCCCTTGTAATATTGTGAGAGCTAATATGTTGCTAGATCCCCTGAAATATGATGCACGGGTGGAGGACCACCTCCACGGGTGTTAAAGAAGTTTGTTTGCAGATCCAAAGGGCCATAAGGAAAAGGTTAAAATGACTAAAAATGGGTGACAAGAAGATTGGAAAAAACCAAGGAGAAGATGACAAACAAGAAAGACACGGTGAAAAGGATTAAAAAAGGGAGAGAGCGCACTAGTTTCTCTAGGTAATTTATTTCTAATATAAAAATATAAAATCCACAATTTTTCAATGAGCTTCTCATTTAAATAATTGGCCATATAATTATTTGCACTGCAATAATTAATTATTACCACCTGAACTAGTGGCCTACAGAAAACAAAAACAAAAAGAAGCTTGCCTCACTCTAAGCATTTAATTTAGAATGAGCCTAGATAAATTAGTCAAGTTGACCATAGGTTAGGTTTTTTTTTTTTTTTAAAAAAAAAACTGCGTTCATTTTTTCACCTAGCTCACCTTAAGCTCATGAATTCAATGATTTTTTTTTTATGCAGTTGAAAAAAAAGGACAAAACAGAAACACAAACACTCTTAGTCACGTTAGTCACGTTGAATCACGACTTCCATTCTGTCAACAAGTTCAATTAATTAATATCAAACTTTGTATTAATTGAATTTTTTAAAGTAAAGAGTTATGTTTAAATTTGTAATTTAATAAATATTTTTTATATCAATATATTTAGTTCAGGTGTCAAATACGTAAAAATCCAAATCAACTCATTTAACATAAATGGATCAAAAATTTTATTTTATTAAGTTATTAACAAATCCAACTATAAACAAACTCATAAGTTGACTTAATTTATTTTTAGCCCTACCTCTATTATATATCCTGCTCTCTCATTGAGAAAATAGAAGAAGAAAAATTGTACACAATAACACACGACTTTGATTAGATTATCAAAATAAAAAAATCAATTAAAATCAGTTAAATAGAGATTTTTTTTTTAATCTCACATGATGTATTTTTACATTTTTTGTGTGTGTGTGAGAGACTAATCTTCGCTTGGATGTCTGATGACATGTCCTTGAGTACAAGGGCATCCATTAAAATTCGAATTCTTACATTTTAACTATGTGGTTTTGGGTTTAATTTTAGAATTTATATATATGAAAATAATACTGTTCAAAGAGGTTTATGTCTTAATACCTAATCGTATTTTAAGAGATTAATCATTTACTTATCGGATATCATATTCTACGAAAAAAAGAAAACTCACTCTTCCTACAAAATCACATCTTATTGTTAAACTCAAATAGAATTGTCTAAAAAGTGTGCACAATTATCAAAAACATTTATATAAATAGCATTATATTTTTAGAATTTTTTGAAGGTCATAAATTTCATTTAAATGAGATCAATGTGTGTTGGTCCAAGTGAAAGAAATTCGAATTTTTTAAGTATGTGATCTTGAATTCGATTTTAAAATTTATATATATGAAAAAAAATATTATTAAAAAGATTTCTCATTTAGGTGTCTGACCGTATTCTGGAAGATTAGTATCTTATCTATCGGGCAGAAAAATACTTTGTGAAATCAACCCAAAAAATTCATTTAAATGAGAAAACTACACTTTTTTATATTTGTTTGAAATGCAAAAAAAGATGAATTTTATTAAATGGAATACTCCATGAATCTTACCCAGAGTGGACATTGATTTCATGTGGGCTTGGCTATAGGCCACTAGGGTGTTGCAAGGTTTTGAGAGGGCAGTAATCATGAAACATGTAAAATGCAAAGCCCGAAATAAATGTGAATCTTCATTTCAAGGAGCTTCTTCATTTGGAATTCATGTGCTGTGAGCCTAATAAATACTCCTAAGCTAGAAAGGTCGATGAATCCGTTTGCTTCATAAATTATGGGTTCAATGGGCTCCAATTTTCAGAAAGAGTAGTCCACATCTCTTTGCGTATCCCATGAGACCGTGACATATATTTACGAAATACTCAAAACATGACGACAAATTAAAATTGAAAAGTTTTTGGCTATAACGAAGGAACATTTATAAAATTCATCAAATGAAATTAGAAATATGGTTAGTGTTGATGTTAAACTTGTATAAGGAGAATTAGGAGGTTTTGAGCACATTGGGAAGATGGTAAATTTGCCAATGTTAAAAATAAAACATCGAAATTAAAAGGTTTAGATTATTATACGTAAGTATTAGGAGAGTCCCTTTTATAAGCAAGGTAGCGGAGGAGATTGATGTATGAAAGTTGTGTAGCCTTTGTCCTCTAATCTAGTATCTAAGAGGGGAGTAATTATTGTTATCGGGGACTTGTTTCTAGAAATGACATCGTTTATGAGCATGCTTTTTCTTATCATGAGTCTCTAACTTCTAGTTCAAACTCAGATAATGTTTCTTGTCAATTCCCAATTCCTAGTTTGGACACTTGTACTAATCTGTCGAGTACAGAATTTCCATCAGCTACTTCAGATGAAATTCATCAAATTCCTTCCACTAAGTCACCTTCTAATACATCCTCCTCACCCATTCCCACTACAATTCATCCATCTGATTATTCATCAAATTCAACTACTGTTGATCCTTCAAGTTCAATTCCTGTTAGCGTTTCTCACAGAATGAGAAGACCATCATCATACCTGCAGATTATCATTGTGCATTGGCTTCTTCACTCAGCCACCATCATACCTACAATCATCTTTCACACACACACACAAAAACATTTTTTCTTGAATAAAACTTGGCTCCAACTCTTTCCCTCTAATCCTTTTAATCACCCTTCATTTATTATTTCCAACCCCACTTAATTGAATTAATGGACACATGAAGGATGATTAAAGGGATTGGAGGGAAGTGTTAGAGGGTATTGAGATTTGATTGAAAACTAAAAACTAAGAAACGAATTACATGAGCAGCTATTTATAGCTGTGATGTTTTATACCTATCTTACTAACCTATATCAACTAACTAACATTGTTGTAACTAACTGAATAACTAACTGTCATTTACTAACTATAACTAACTAACTCTAATAATTAACTATCAATAACTAACTCTTGCTTAAATACAAATACTAAACCCCACCTCAAGGTGGGAAATAAATGTCAATGATTCCCATCTTGCATAATAAGGATTTGAACAGAGGTGTTAGGAGAGGGTTTAGTAAGGATATCTGCTATTTGGTAAGCAAATTTGACATGGACTAATTGAACCAAGCCATCATTTACTTGCTCATAAACAAAATGACAATCAATTTCAATGTATTTAGACCTTTCATGAAAAAAAAAGGATTGGAAGCAAGATGTATAACAGCTTGACTATCACAAAAAACAAGCGTTGCACCAATGGTGATTTCAAAATCATGCAGCAAAGAAGTGACCCAAGTGACTTCACTAGTGACATTTGCCAAGGCTTTATATTCTGCTTCTGCAAAGGAACGTGACACTGTGTGTTGCTTCTTTGATTTCCATGAGATCAAGGAATCTCTCAAGAAAACACAATGGCCAGTAGTTGACATTCTTGTGTCAATACAATTTCCGCATTCAGTATCTGCATATGCTTTGAGGTGTAATGAAGAAGTTGATGAAAAAAACAACCCTTGACATGGAGCTGATTTTAAATACCTCAACAAATGACGGATTGCATCTAAATGAGGAACTCGAGGAGCAGCCATGAATTGGCTTAGTTTGTTGACAACATAGTAGATATCAGGCTTGGAAATGTTCAAATACAAGAGCCTACCAATTAATCTTTTGTATTGAGAGTCATTAGGCAACAAATCACCATCAGTAGAACTCAATTTGAGATTAGGAACCATAAGTAGTGAGGCTAGTTTGCAATCCAAGAATCCTATGTCTTCGAGAAGTGTCAGGGTATAAATCCTTTGGGATAAACAAATACCTTGCTTAGATTTGGCAATTTCCAATCATAGGAAATATTTAAGATTTCCAAGAATTTTAACTTGAATAACTGCTGCAATATGCTCTTAACTTGATCAATAGTAGTTGGATTTTTGCTAGCTATAATTATATCATCTACATAAACCAGTAATGCTACAAAAGAATGTGTTGGACCAATGGTGAACAATGAATAATCAAATTTTGACTGCTTAAAACCAAGAGTTAGTAAAGCAGAAGGGAACTTGTTGAACCACTGTCTAGAAGCTTGCCTTAGACCATAAATGGACCTATTGAGTTTGCAAGTCATATGTTCCCCCTTAACCTTGTATCCAAGTGGCAATTCCATAAACACTTCTTCAAACAAATTACCAATTAGAAAAGCATTATTGATATCAAGTTGGAGCAATTGACAACCTTTTACAGCAGCCAATATTAATAACACCTTGATAGTGGTTAATTTTGCCACTGGTGAGAAAGTGTCCAAAAAATCCACCCTAGCATGTTGAGTGTAGCCTTTAGCCACTAATCTGGCTTTTAGCCTATCAACACTGCCATAAGCTTTTCTTTTAACCTTGTAGATCCACCTACAACCAATAGTATGCTTGCCTTTTGGAAAAGGAACAACATCCCAAGTATGATTTGTTTCCATGGCAGAAATCTCTTCCTATATAGCTTTCTGTCATTCAAGATATTTGGCAGCTTGATGGTAGAACTGTGATTCATAAACACTTGAAACTTGAAGAGCAAATTGTTTGTAATTGGTAGAAAGTTTGTCATATGACATGTAATTGACTATAGGATATGAAGAAATAACATTGTAGTCGTACTGTTGAAGATATGAGGGTGGTCTAGATGATCTAGAAGATTTTCTGACAATTGGAGAAGAATGAGAGGATATGATAAGAGCAACAGGAGCTTCACTTTGGATAGCCAATTCACTTTGGATAGGTTCTGTGTGATCATGTGGTGTAGGAAATGAGATTATGTCAAGAATTGGTAAAGGGTCAACAATATATAGAAAAGGGTCAATTGTAAAAGCATGTGGTGATAAAATGTTGAATGGAAAAGTTGATTCATGAAATACTACATACAAAAAAAATTTCTAGTTTGAATAATGTATAACTTGTAACCTTTGTACCTGAGTGGATAGCCTATAAAGACTAATGAGACAGCTCTTGGTGTGAATTTGTCTCTTGTAGACAGAAGTGTAGAAGCAATAGCTAAACAACCAAAAACCCTGAAATCTGTGTAATTAGGCTCCTTTTTGCATAACAATTAATATGGACTTTGTTGCTATAATATTGGAGTTGGAGTTCTATTAATTAGAAAACAAGCAGTCTACACACATTCACCCCAAAAAATTATTGGAACTCTAGATTGAAAATATAAAGCCCTTGCAACATTCAATAAATATTAGTGTTTCCTTTCTACCACAACATTTTGTTGAGGTCTCTCAACACAACTAAACTAATATAGTGTACCTTTGGTGGCCAAAAATTCAGCTAACTGTAACTCTTTAGCATTGTCAGATCTGAGTTGCCTAATGATTGTGTGAAATTGAGTATCAACCAGAATAAAAAACTATTTAACTAGAGCTGGTGCCTCAGATTTGTTCTTCATCAAATATTTCCAAGTGAATCTAGTGTTGTCATCTACTAATGTGAGAAAATACCTTTTTTCCATTATAGGTTGAAGTATGGTAAGGTCCCCAAATATCATAATGTACCAAATCAAAAGGTAAGACAACAAAATGATTATTAGAAATGAAAGACAATTTTTTTTTTATTTTGATAATGGACATATATCACAATTATGACTTAAATAGGAACTAGGAATTGAAAAATTGAACTTATTATACAGAATTTGCAAACATTTAGGAGAAATGTGTCCTAGTCTAGCAAGCTAAATATCAGCATATGTACCTTATTTACAATAGGAAATGAAGCTAAACTATGAATGTTTTATTTTCAATAGAAACAGAAACAACATAATCTATAAGTGTGGTTGAGCTAGGCTTGTAGACATATAGTCCTTGAACCAAATCACCCTTGCTAATCATCTTCAAGAGACTGTTGTCTTGTATGACAAAAGAAGTATTAGAGAAACTGATTAATAGATTAGAATGATCCAATAAAGCACTGACAGAAATAAGGTTGACATGAAAATATGGAATATACAGGACATTGTGTAGAACAAAATTAGGACTAAGACTAACAGATCCTATTGAATGTACAGAGACAGTGGATTTATTTGGCAGTATAACAAATGAATTAGAAATAATAGTATTGATAAAATTGTCTAGAGAACAAGCTATATGACTTGTTGCTCTAGAATCCATAATCCAATATTGAGAAAAATTAGGAACAACAGAAAAGGAACATGACAAGGAGAATAGTACCATAGCCTCAGAATTGTCTTGAACATTTTGATCAATAATTGGTTTTGTAGCTTGAGACATTTGAGATGACAACAAAGATATCAATTGTTTATATTGTGCTATAGTTAGCATAGAAGAAATATCTTGAGAGGATGTTGCAGAATCTGTGACTTCTTGAACTTGTATCCAGGTGGATATCCATGAATACGGTAACATTTATCCATGGTGTGACCTATCAAGCCACAATGAGTACAAGTTGGAAGGTCCTTTTTACCAGTATTTGATCTAGAATCAGTATTCTTGGAAGTTGTTAATTTTACAGCAAAGGCAACCTGAGAATCAAGATTTTGAGAACATGCAGTTCCAATACCTTGTTGCCTCTCATCTTGAACAATCAATGAATACACTTTGGTAATAGATGGCAATGGATCCATCAACAGAATTTGACTACGGGCCTGAGCATGAGCATCATTTAACCCTATGAGAAAAATTAGAACATATTCTTGTTTAGTATGATTTAGCAAAGACTGGGCACCACCACATGTGCAACTACAATTTAGGCGAAAATCATTTAGTCCCTCCCAAATGCCTTTCAGCTTGGTGAAATACTAATTTACAGTCATAGATCCTTGTTGAAGATTGACTAAATCTTTCTTTAGCTGATAGATCCTTGGAGCATTCTTCTGTTGGAAACGATCCTTCAAATCCATCCAAATTGTTGCTCCTACAAAATCGGCATATATAATGCTTGCTATAAGCTCCTTTGACACTGAATTAAGTAACCAAGAACTCACAATGTTGTTGTTACGTTCTTAGGAAGAAAGAAGCTGAAAATCTTCATCAGCAGGTTTAGAAATTGTGCCATCAACGAAGCCAAACTTGTTCTTGGAATTCAATGTCGTTTTCATATATCTACTCCATGAATTATAGTTCTCTCTTATAAGTGGCTGAGAAACTAAGATATGGCCAGGAGAATCAGAAGGATGAATGAAAAAGGGATTTGAAGAATCATCAATGGTAGAATGAAAATATGCCATGATAATCAAGCAAGAACCAAGAATTTTGTGATGAAAAAAGAAGAAGAACAAAGAGTTTGCAGGGAACTAATTTCCTACTGATACTATATTGAGATTTGAACTTTGAGATTTGATTGAAAATTAAAAACTGAGAAATGAATTACATGAGCATCTATTTATAGCTGTGATGTTTTATATCTAACTAACTAACCTATATCAACTAACTAACATTGATGTAACTAACTGAATAACTAATTGTCATTTACTAACTATAACTACCTAACTCTAATAATTAACTATCAATAACTAACTCTTGTTTAAATACAAATACTAAAAGAGGAAAAGAATTAGAGTCAAGTTTTATTCTTTTAACTTAGCCATTTCTTCATAATTTGAACCTCATACATACCAAGAAGCCATACTTCATGATTGTTGGAAAGATGTTATCTAAGTTGAACTGCATGCTTTGGAGGCAAATAAAATGTGGGCTCTAACAAAATGCCTTTTGATAAGAAAGCAACTGGGTGCAAATGAGTTCTTAAAATGAAGAACAAAGTTGATGGCACTATTGAAAGACTCAAAGCCAGACTTCTGGCTAAAGGCAAAGGCTATACAAAAATAGTAGAGTTGGATTATTTGGAGACTTTTTGCCCAGTTGTTAAAATGACAATAGTAAGGACTCTTCTAGCTATTGTCTTAGCAAAACACTGGTACCGACAACAACTTGATGTAAAAACAAGCTTTTTACACGATGATCTTCATGAGGAGGTCTACATGCTACCACCACCAGGACTGGAAGTTCACAATTCTCACCAGGTCTGCAAATGACAAAAATCCTTGTATTGATCGAAGCAAGCTAGCAAACAATGAAATTTCAAGTTCACAGTTGCTTTACTTAAATCAGGATATTCACAATCCAAAGCAAATTATTCCCTCTTCACCAAGCAACATGGATCTCAATTCACAACAATTCTAGTCTATGTTGATGACTTAGTGTTGGCTGGGAATGATCTTTTTGAGATCAATTCTATGAAACAACTGCTAGATGCAAAATTCAGCATCAAAGATCTTGGAAATTTGAAATTTTTCTTAGGCATGGAGATTGCTAGATCATAAACTAGCATTACTCTATACCAGAGGAAATATGCACTTGAATTACTGCAAGATGCAGATCTATAAGGAATATACATGGCTTAAAATTTTGTCATGTGTCATCCAAATATATTACCTAATTTTCTGTCACGTGTCATCTTATGAAACAATTTAAAATGAATATCGACACGTGTAAAAGAAATTGTCACATATACATCAATATAATCAATTAATCAATATAATTAATAATAATTATAACTAATATATAAAAATAAAATACACAACCTAAAATTATGTCATACTTTATCTAAGTCAATTAGTAAATGCATTAAGCTTTTGACATGTGACAAATACATTACCTAATTTTTTACCATGCGTCATCTGATATAGCAACTTAAAAGAAATATTGACACGTGTAAAAAAATTACCACATCTATACCAATATAATTAATCAATATAATCAATCAATATAATATAATCGGTCAATAAATATAATCAATTAATCAATATAACTAATAATAATTATAATTAATATAAAAAAATACATGACCTAAAATTTGTCATATTTCATCAAAGTCAATTAGTAAATGTATTAAGTTTTTGACATATGACAAATACATTACTTAATTTTCTACCATGTGTCATATTATGTAACAACTTAAAAGAAATATTGACACGTATAAAAAAAATTATCACTGTGAACACCCAATTTTGCCCAGATCAAAAATGATAAAAAATAAATAAATGTCTGCATTCTTGATCAAATTTTCTAATCATGTTTTAACTCATTTATTTTATTGCTTTTTCTTTTTTTTCCAAAAAAATTAAAAAATATATGTATGTAAAAACACAAAAATATATAAATAAAAAAATAAAAAAATAAATGTTGATTTTCGTTTTACATAAAAAAATGAAAGAGATGTTGCAGCATGTTGTTACGTTAGCAGACGTTATCTCCACTGCAGTCAGAAAAACACAAGGCTCAAGAAGCTCAAAAATGGAAATTTGCAGAGGTGAAAGTTGTAGAAAGGGTCACAAGTCTAAAGAATATACATGGAAATAGAAGCTGAGCTACACTGCATCAAGCCACTCTACCTAAGTTGATTTTATGGGGAGGGGTGGCAAAAGGCATCTGCTTACAAGAGGGGAAGGATATTATATACTGATGGGGGGGAAAGATGTCAACAAGAGAGAGTATTTTCGCTTTGGTGGGGAGATCTCATTTGCACCATCTTCATTTCTCACCAACAACCTTCACCTTCACCTTCAACTTCTATTCATCATCTTCAACCTCTTCCATCTTCATCACTTTCACCACCACTAGGTCAACTCAACTCACCTCACTCACCATCCATAACAAACTTTCACCACTAACAATCCACCATCACCATCTCTAACAATTAATCTTCACCTTCAACCATTAACAAATAATCAACCACTTTTATTCAAGAACCACACCACCATTTCCTTTTCATCACCTTCAACCATCTTCAACTTTTACAATTTATCATCTTAAACCTCTTCCATCTTCATCACACAAACAACCACCACCTTCCCCACCTTCACCCACAACTTTTATCTTCATCATCATCATCAACCCACCATTAGCAACCAACCCAACTCACCAACCTTCATTAACCCAACACCCACAAACACCACAAACCTCTACCCCCATACCCGAAAATCACTTACCCAAACTAAACCAGAGTCGCTCGGTAGCACCGCCGCACTAGATCGCCGAGCCCGCTGACCGCACCGTGCTCCTCGACACCGTCACCCACAGATCCGACCGGCCAGCACCAAACCGGACCCGTGCCGTTCCCCCGAAACAGATCCAGATGGCACTGCACCGCTCCACGCCACTCTAAGCTCCGCATGACCCGTCGACCACCGATCTATGAGCCCAACCGCCTGCACCGGCAGCACCGTTACCCGCAAGCCCAGATTGAACTACTGGCGCTGTTAGACCGGAGAAGCCCCACCGCACCGTCTCTCACCAGAGGTTTGAACCTCTATCTCCTCTTTGGTTCTCTCACTATATATTTGATATGCTTTTGTTTTCAATCATCTGGAGCCTTCTATTTCACGTCTCTCAAAGCAAGCATTTTGAATTCTAAACAAAAAATATAAAGAAGATTTTGGGCTTGGCAGCCAGCCCACCTTACAAGTGGGTTAGTTTGTCTTATAATAGAAAGTGATAATAATGAATAAAAAGGGAATGTGATTAGTTTGGGTGATTAGTTAAAGTAATAATAATAATATTAATCATAAAGAAAGATAAAAGTATGTGTTTTGAGTTTTTAGTTTTTTTTTTAGGATTTATTCTTATTTGGTGGTGTTTGTTTTATTTGATAATGTATTTTATGTTATGTCTTGTGACTAATAGAAAGCCAAAAAGCAAAAAGAAAAAAATGAAGGAAAACTATAAAAAAAATCTAAGATCGTTAGAAAAATAAAAATAAGATTTGTTTTGAGTTGTTTAGTTTGTGATGCTTATATTTAATTCTGTTTTTTGTATTTACTTGGCTCATGGAAAATTGCAGTAACTTGTTTGTCCTTGTGCGTACCTTTTTTTTTTAAATAATGTAATTAATGCAATGACCGATGATGATGATGATTGAATAACAAATGCTATCTTCAATGTCATTTGGATCATAAGAGTTTATTGAGTAATCCTGTGCTAACTTGAACCATGTGCAACGATAAATTTGTTTTCAAACAAAATTCTTTTCTTAATTAAAATCAATCAACTCGGACTTATTTTCTAAAGAACTACATGACTTTGAGTTCCTTATTATACTTGGGGATACGTAGGAGCAAAATCTTTATTCTGTCAAGCCAAAAATTAAATTTTCACAATTTGGTTGTTTCTTTTCTTTCTTTCCTTTTTTTAAAAAAAATGAATGAAAAAAAAAGTTACATTGCTTTTTTTTTTAAAAAAAAGGAGTAAAATAAATATATTTAAGATTATCAATTTTTTGCACAATTGACTTAAGGTACCATATTAGGATAGGTGTGTGAGGAGTGCTGTGAGATTAAGTTTTCACCATTCCCTATCCATAACTGACTCCCGAATCCAATCTAGTTTTCAAAGACTATTTTCTAAGAAAGATTTTCTAATTTTTTCTAATTCAAATAAAATTTGTGGTGACTCAATTTTTATCTTTAAAATCTCGTAAGTTGCTATTTCACCGCGATCCCAATCGCGACAGATAGCAACTCCATTAAGGACTCTTGGAAAGTCAAGCCTGTTGTTGTTAGTTGTACAAATTATTAATAATCTCTATTTATTTATTTTACCCATTTTTGCTCTTGTTTTTGTTTTTTTTTTTTTATTTAGTACTTTCATGTAAATTTATCCCGTATATATTTTGACTTGTATATATATTTTGTGCTTAATTGTTGAAACTTTAGGGTAGATTTTGCTAGTTAGTCAAATTTTTTTGCAGTTGTCAAAGGTAATTTTGGTCTTTTTAAATTTTGGTACAGGTGTGTATGCTCCCTCACACACGTTACTACAACTTACCTCACATACTTTTTGGGCTCTATACCCAAGTCTGTGCTAACCCGAAGAATATGAGAGGTTTTGACTTTTGTTTTTGAGGGGTTTTATGCTCACTTGGCATTGGTGTGGATGCATGTGTCTTGAAGCATGTCAATTAGTTTTTGATGATAACAAAGCCAAAGATGAAGATCAAGTACAAAAAAGAAAACCAAGATTGAAGAAAGAAATCAAGAGGTTTAGATATAGGCATTAGAACATCAATGTTAAATGCTCTCAAGATATCTCAAATGGTTTTTTAAATATGATTTTAATCAATATATTTTTCAAAGTTCACTTTCTAAAAAGAGGTTGTCTTTAATCTTGGATCATTTTTTATTTCTATGTTTTCTAAAGTTAGGAATGACATGAATCCTCTTTTTGAAAAATGAATTTAAAGTGTAATGTATGATTACACATGTGTGGTAATCGATTACAAGCTAACAATCCTTGTAATATTATTGTTATCGACACAAAAATTGGGCATGTAATCGATTACACACCAGCTGTAGTCGATGCCATATGCCCGAAGTACGTTCAAAATAGCCATGTAATCGATTACCATCAAGTCGAGGGACGTGTAATTCTTGTAATTGATTACCACAAACCCGTTTCTAATCGCATGGTAATTTGATTACCGTAGTCTTGTAATCGATTACCAGTGTTCTGACATGCCCAACGACTATATTAGGTGCATTAAATGCTTGACTTTAATCACTCCCAATGGCTCTTTAACTGCATATCTCTTTAAACACAAATGTTGGGGCATCATTGATGGTTGTTCTTGAACCTGAAACATCTTAGTAACACATCAAAACGAGAATCAATATTTGAAATCACTCATTGCTATGTTTTTGACTAATCTTTTAGATATGCTTTGTGAGCATTCCTCGAGCTTTAATTTGTATCATTTACTCTAGTGAGAGTTTCTTTATATCAACCTTGATTACTTTGTAAGAAAGGGTGAGGTATCCCTCCATTTTGTAAAGGGTGAGGCATCCCTTTGTTTGAAGAGACTCAAGCTCAAGGGTGAGGCATCCCAAGCAGTTGAGTGCTCAAGTTTGTAAAGGTAGTCAAGCACCTATTGAAGCTTGAAAATATAGTGAAAAATCTCGAGTGGTTGCTTGAGGACTAGACGTAGGTCACAAGTGGATTGGTGACCGAATCAGGATAAATTATTGTGTTTGATTCTCTAAATCATTCTCTTTATATTTATGCATTGCTTATATTCTTACTTGATTACTTCTCTCTTGGTTGATTATTAAGCAATATCTATTGTTCTTATTAATTCATTCATTTTAAATAGTCATAGCTTCAAATTCAATAGTCAAGTGTTTTGCGAAAAAATTGCGAACTTGTTTTATAAACTTAATTCACCCCTAAACAATTGGTTGGGACAACACTCAAATTGTTACCAGTATCATGGACTAATCATATTGAGAGAGTTTATCCCTACTTATGATTAATTCATAAATCGGGGTCCTTCTCTTTCGAGATAGGGGCAATCTTGGGACCATGACTTTTTGTTGAAGTTTAGACCTATCCCAAAAACTTTGCATTTATAGATTGAATATAGTAGCTGCCAAAATTAGAATTGTGACCTTAAGGAAATCCAACCTTTAAGTTTCACCTGATTAGGGCACAAAGGGAACGTATTTCTTCTTTATCTTTTCATTTCTCATATCATTCATTCTTGCATCTGTTTTAAAAGAAAAATCATAAAAAAAGGATGTTTCATCTTGCATTTTCATATCATTCATAAAAAAGTGAGAGATAAAAAAAAAGATATGCATTATCTTGCATTTGCATGACATTCCCCAAAATAAATACATCATCTTACATTTTTGGGTCATTTTCTTGCATTCTAAAAAAAAAAAAAAAGAGGACATGCATTAGCAAATTATACGTAATCCTTTGGGTTTACGACCCTATAAGGATTTCTCCATGTAGGCTGTTAGGGTACATTTTAGAGTTACCTCGATAAGGGGTGTCCCTAGGATGCATTCTTCATTTTTCTAGTTTGCTTACTTTATTTCTTTCTTAACATTTTGTAGGGTGAGTTTACTTGGTAAAGTGGAAAGATTAGTACTCATCAATAACAAGGAATGGAAGAAATATGTCAAATGAAAAACACCAGCAATGCAGTTGATCTCAAGAGGAATATGAAAATTACAGTAAATAGTAGTGATTTGAGGCGTGTGAAGGACATTACTCAATAGACGACTCTTAAAGCTTTATCAGAGTTCTCAAGCAGTTATGAACAGATATTGAATTTGTTGCGCATTACAGTTGAAGAGCCTGTCTTGAGTGGCCTTGCTCAGTTTTGGAATTGTTCCTTGAAATGTTTTGAGTTGCCCGACCTGGATATTGCGTCGACCATAGAAGAGTATGCTATCATGTTGACACTCCCAATGAGCAAGTACCCGAATGTTTATCTTTATGGAGGGCATTATGTGTCAGAAGGAAAGATAACAGAACTCATATGGGTTCAGGCAAATCAGTTAGGTATGGAAAAGAGAGGAGGAACACAAGGTTGAAAAAGATTACCTGGAAACACATCTCGACCTTCTAGCACAACAAGGAAGGTGAGACCTCTTTAACAGAACATTGGCGCTAACCATCTTTAGGTTAGTGCTATTCCCATTCACCTCAGATGTAGTGGACTAAACAACAATGAATGCTTTCTTCAAGTTTGAGAATCATAGGGCAAATCTAATTCCTGCTATTCTTGTTGATACTTTCTTGACCATGGAGATTTGCCACAAAAAAGAAGGAGGGGTGATCCAATGTTGCACATATATGTTGTATGTTTGGATCGTGACGCACATGGATATACACGATCGCCTGGGCCTCCTACCTAGACCGTTAAGGAATTTTGGTCGCATACCAGTGAAGCAACGGAAAGCCCATGAATGGAAAAGTGAGTTCATGAAGATGGGATCAGACTTTTTCAAATGGGTATACGTTTGGTGCCATGGAGAAGATATAGTTCTCAGTTGTGGTGACTTTTCTAGTATTCCTCTAATGGGCGTGAAAGGTTGTATATCCTTTGCATCGGTCTTTGTGCTCAGACAGCTCCAATAGACTCAGCACGTGCCTGACGAAGCACAACTTAGAGGATTCAGTTTTTTATATGGGAAAGATGAAAGCACTACTAAGCAAGAAAAGGAGGTTAAGGATGCTTGGAAAAATATTCATAGGGCAGAGGCAAAAGAACTGGAAAAACATGTGGTAATTCCTACTCCCGAGTACCTACAATGGAGAGAAACAAGGAAAACATGAAATAGTACCCCTCAGGCGGTGTCAAGTGATGAAAATCACTCTCATATTATATCTCAAATGACCACTCAGATAGAGATGATGAAAGCGCAAATACTATTTTTGGAACAAGGGAAGGAAGCCGTTGGGTTAAAAGTCGTCATCCACACAAGTCGATGCCAGAAGTTAGCCGACAAGATTGAAGACTAAAAGGATGCACAAACTGATGTTGCTGAAGCCCCGAGCCGAGTAAAAAGGGTAAGGAAAGGAAGAAAGGTAGAATCAAATAAGACCACATTGGTAGTCCAGGAGCTACGAGTGAAGGTAAGTGCTCAAGAAAAGATGATAGAGAAGGTTTTGCAAGAGAAAGAAGAATTGGAAACAAACACTAGAGCACAAGACCAAAGGATGTAAGCTCTACAAGAAGCTCTGGTTAAAGTGAAACGACGCTCTGATCAAAGACAGGTTTTGACTGTAGAATATTATGATTCACTCAAGGAAACAAACAAGAGAGCGATGCATTTACAACTGAAAACTCAAGAGCGAGAGCAAGAAAAGGAGCAATGGAGACTTAAAACCCAAAGACAACGACTGTAAAAAGAAGAAAGTGAAGGCACGTGGCAATGGGCAGCTCAAAATGAAAGGGCTTAAAAGGAATATTGGATGAAGAAATATGAGGACATGTCCGACAACTTGCAGTATCACACTACGCAACTGGTTAGTCGTTTTGATGAGGCAGACCTTCAGATTCGCCTGAATCCATTGCTACAGCTACCACAAAAAATAATCGAGTTTATGAAGTATTGTCGAGGTCTTGCTAAAGGTCATAGTAAGAAGCAAACAAAGTTGTTGATGTAATGTAGTTTATGTTACACTTTGAGGAGACTGAGATCTTGTACTGATTAAATTTGAAATGAATATGAACGACTAGTTGCAGTGTTTTACTTTGAATGGTGATTTTACTATTTTTTATTCAGGCACTATTCATTGAGGGGTGAATTCCCCATTGAATAGGTTGTCAATCGTGCTTTCGCCCTGAGACAATTTGTCCTTTAGCGAAAGTACGGGAAGCTTGGTATTCGGTAAAAGAATGATTGCATTGTTTGTGAATATCCATAAAGATAGCACCGTTAGTGAACCCGTTAGTGTTGAATTTGGGATCCTGCCTTGCTACTGAATGACCATGTGAATCTTTCCACAATCGCTAAACATCCTCACAATAGTGCTAACTTCTTTTTCTTTCCTTTTTCTTTATTTAATGTGGTTTTGTTTTAATAAATCAATTTGGTTCAAGAATTATTGCACGACCTAGGAAAGAAGAGACTAATCTAACTCGAGTTCACAATACTATATCTCAGACCAGAATGACTGCTGATAATTCTGAGACAGGAAGAAACTTGAGTAGGGAGGTCGATAAAATGACAGGGAGGATAAATGAGATGTCCGAGACCCAAGCAAGGTTAGAAGCAATATTACAAGATATGAGGGAGTCTCTCCACTTAATCAGTGGAGATATAAATGCAAATGGGGTTGAAGGGTATGCAAATGTGCCATCAATAACTGTCCTGATATTCTCGGATGTACCCTCAGACATCGCTGTAGGGATCCATGAGCAACCACCTCAAACAACATCAATAGTCATGCCCATTGGGGAGGGGTATGCGCCTTGGAAGGCATTCATAATAAAATTCCTGGTTATGCTGGCCCTACTTGGGAACAACCTCACGTGTCTATTCCGGGGCAAGCGACAATGTCTTATTCTGGGACTAGCCACTTCATAACTGAGAAGGATAAGATGAAGGAAGAGTAGGTGGAGAAAATGAAGGAACAAATCAAGGCGATCAAGGGCCCCAATGCTTATGGACCTCTTAGAATAGAGGAGTTGTGTCCTATCACGGATATAGTAATCCCCAAAGACTTCAAGTTCCCAATTTTGTGAAGTATGACGGGAACGACAACCCTCATTTCCATTTGATCAGTTATGGGACCAAGATGGCTATTTGGTCTAGGGATGATAGGTTCCTCATTAGATTTTTCCATGAGAGTCTTATAGGGCCTGCTCTAGAGTGGTATCTTTTGTTAGACTATTTTAAGATTTTACGTTGGACGGAATTAAGTGATCTATTTATTGACCAATACAAATTCAATCTAGACGCGACCCTAACCCGGGAACAGTTGAGTTCGATGCAGAAAGGTAATGAGGAACTTTTCAAGCAATATGCACAGAGGTAGAGAGCCTTGGCGGCTCAAGTCTAGCCCCCATTAACACTGGCTGAGATGTGTTCATATTTTTTGGGAACCTTTGGAAATCCTTTTATTGGGGCAATGGCTGGGGCAACTTATAAGGATTTTGTGGACTTGATCACTACGGGGGAAAGGATTGAAATTTTGGCCAAAGTTGGAAAATTGCCAATGAGCAGTACAAAGAATACTATTTTTAAGAGGGGATTCCAACCAAAAAAGAAGGAACTTGAGGTGAATCATATCCAACGCCAACAAAACTTTTGACCTCAATATTCCCCACAAAACCCAAGACATCAGCCACCATATAACTCTAACCCTCATTTTTCAGACCAAACATCTCAACCTCCTCATTATTCACCCCACCAAATTATACTGGCCTCAAACATCACCTTAACCCCATAATTTCAAATTAACAATGTTCCCACGCTGCAACCATACACACCGACTTGCCCAACCTATACCCGATACCCACCTGCACCTCTGAAGAATTACCCAAACCACCCACAACCTCGGCCAAACCTCCAAAATCAAAGTTGTTTTCGTCCCCAAAACCTCCCCCTTTTTCCAAGATTGTCCATTCTGAATGCAAACCTATTCCAAAGGTTGTTTGATGCTCACCTTATTTAGAGAATTCCTGTGCGTCCCTTAGAACCACCATTCCCAGCATGGTACAACCCGAACTCGACCTACAAATATCACATGGATATCTCAGGGCATTCAATTGAAGATTGCGAGGCTTTTAAGACCGCAGTAAGAAAGTTAATTGGTTATGGGAAGCTTGATATCTAAGAAGAGGCTGGACCCAGTATCGTTAACAACCCAATTCCTAATCATGGTGGAAGGAATGTGGCGAATGGTTTAGAGAGGGAAGGATCATCCATAAGAAAGGTCATGAGCTTGCGTACGTCGATGGCAAGGATATTCGAAGGGTTGAAGAAAGCTGGATACAGTATCACTGTGAAAACAATGTATTTTATGCATTTTATAATCCTCTAACTAGGCTTCCTAAGGTTCAATTTGGCTTAATTAAGTTGATTTTGTCACATTTTATGAAATTAAACTTAATTGGATCATTGAAGAAACTATTGCTTGAATTATCATTAATTTGGGTGATTGCATTCTTAAGTAAAGTGGCCACAACTTGAGTTGTAATTATCTGATTAATATGATTCTGGTCTTGTTGGAAAGTTAAGATAATTCTCTAATAACTATTCACTTGACAACAAGAGCCACATTAATAGCAATATATTTCATTCATTGTATAACCTTCTCACTTGGTTTTTTCAGTAAACTAGCTATAATTTGAGTTACAAATATCCGATGGATGTGATTTTGGTCTTGTTTTTAAGCTAAGATAAATTTCTACAACTTTCATGAAGGCCTCAAGACCAAAAACACATGTTTGGATAACTCAAATGGGAGTTGAAGCAAAATCTAGCGTTTTGAACCTGACAGTTTGACCTTTATGCACTCATTAGGCTATATCTCGGGCTATAGGAGTTCAACAATTCTAAAATTTTGACAGTAGAAGGTTAAGACCCATATCTACAACTTTTATGAAGAACATAAAAGCTAATTCAGATTCCTTGAAGGTGATATTGGGCTTGGAATTCAGAACAGAGGTGCTGGATTTGAGCCTGACCCATGAGCAGTAATTGGGTCATATCTCGGGCTGTGGTTATTGGATTTGGCTAAACTTGGTGTCTCTGGAAAGCTGAGACAATTTCCTAGAACTTTCATGAAGACCACTTGGCTCAATTCTGACGCATGCCATAAGCTAAGAGCAGAGACATTTCAGAGACAAGAAAGTCCATAATTTCAGCTCATTTATCATCTATTTTGATTTTACTTCTTATCATCAAACAACTCCATTGTCTTCTTACACTTCTTGAATTCTATAAAAGGAGGTAAAAGCTGAACATTTGAGGGTGTTAGTTAGCTTAGAGTTTAGTTTATGCTATTGTATTATTAGTTTTCCTTTGTGTAGTTTTCTATTGTTCTTAATTGAAGTTATGTTCATCATCTTCTTCTTCTCTCTTTCTTTCATCTTGTCTATGAGTAACTAAATCTTCATCTTGCTTGGGTGAAAAGGTGAAACTCTTGGTAATAAGTTAAGGTTAGATTAATTTCTTTCTTGTACTTTAAATGATATATTTTTATGTGATATTTATATGAGTTGTATGTTGTTTCCAATTAATTTAGAAACTCTTCTTGTATAATGAATATCTTAATCCATTGTAGACAATAAGATTGGCACAGTGGATGCTTTTGACGATTTACAAGTATTGATAGATAATTATTGAAACTATTATATAATTACATGATTGAACTTTGAATGTTAAATCTTCTGATTAGAATCTTCATTATGCATGATTTCAATTGAGTTATAAAACGAAATAATCTTGTTTTTAATTTATTACCAAGAGTGGATCTTCTAACCCAAGCAAATCTTTTTCATCTGTGAACAACTTATATTATTTTTAGTATTGTGACAAATCTTCTCCGTACCTCAAATAATTTTCTTTTCATCAATTCCTGTGGATTGACTCTAACTCCCGAAATTTACTACTTGAAACAACCCGCACTTGGGTTTGAAACGTATAATTATATCCCATCAAGTTTTTAAGCGTGTTGTCGGGGACTTGATTTGAAGTTCTAATATATTGAGGTTCTCTTCTTTTTGTAAGTAAACTTCATTATCGGTATATTCTTCCTCTACTCTTTTTATTTTTATTTATTTATTTACTAACTTAATAACCAACTTACTAACTAACTTTTATATTTACGCCATTTATTTACGTTTTTTTTTTAATTTATTTTCGTTTTTTTTTTTTTTATATACGCTTTTGTTATTGTTGTTGTTGTTGTTATTATTATTATTATTATTATTATTATTATTATTATTATTATTATTATTATTATTTACGTTTTATGCTTACTAACTATCTAACATTTAAATTCTCCATTTATTTTCTCAGCATCTAACTTTTAAATTATGTCCTTTATTTTTCGTAATCTAACTTTTAAATTCATTATTTATTTTCTCAGATCTAACTTTTAAATTCTCATTTGTTTTTTCGCAATCTAACTTAATGAAATAATTTTTCTTCTTCTCTTCTCTTTCGTCATTTCTTGGGCTCGCCACTCTTCGATTTTCATATTTTAAATTTACTTGCTGCACTTTATTTTTTGTATTTTATTTTCTGCACTTTATTTTTCGCATTTTATTTTCTCAGTATATTATTAACTCTCTAACTATCTAATTTTTATTTTATTTTATTTTATCAGTTATTTAACTTTTTAATTGTTAATATATATATATATATATATATATATATATATATATATATTTTGGGTGGTTGGTTTATACCACATCCTTCTTAATATTTAACAAATTACCGATTTATACCGCTTACTTGTACATTATTTTTATTTTATGTCACTTATTTATGCTTAACTGGTATCACGATTCAAATTCTGGTCGTTTAGTTAAAATTAATCCTAGTAATTTATATATTGATTTATTTGAATCACAATCACACACAATTAACACAATGATTGAATTTGAAGGTGCACATGTTGAACATGATAATCAAACACAACGAGCTGAAAATGAAAGTATACATGATGAACAAGAAAATCAACCATTGCGAACTATGCGTGCATATTTGCAACCACCTCAAAATTCTAGTCCATCATGTTTTATCTTTCCACTTACTGCTAATAATTTTAGATTTAAGCTGGGTATGATTTATTTGCTTCCTAATTTTCATGGTTTAGAAAATGAAAGCCCATATTTACATCTAAAAGAATTTGAGGAAGTCTGTATTGCTTTCAATGATCAAAATTGCAGTCAAGAGATTGCTAAACTTAAATTATTTCCTTTTTCTTTGAAAGATAAAGCAAAAACTTGGCTTAACGCTTTGAAACCAAGATCAATTGGCACATGGCAAGAAATGCAAAGTGAGTTTTTAAAGAAATTTTTTCTAACACATAAAACAAATGCTTTAAAAAGACAAATCCAAATTTTTTTCCAAAATTCAAATGAAGCGTATTTTCAAAGTTGGGAACGTTTTAAAGATTTGTTAAATTTTTGCCCACATCATGGTTTTAAAAAATGGCAGACTATAAGCTTCTTTTATGAAAGTTTAACACCTGAAACTAAATAAGTTTTGAAAACGATGTGTAATAGCGAGTTTCTTGATAAGGAACCCAAAGAAGCTTTAGATTATTTAAACCATTTGGCTGAAAATTCTCAATCTTGGCATGATACTAATCTTTCTGAAAATTCAATTAGATATAACCTTACAAATGCAGGAAAAGGAAAATACCATCTTAGTCAAGAAGAAGATCTAAATGCAAGGTATGCTAGTTTGGCTAGAAAGGTTGAATCTATGGAATTAGGGAAAGTAAAAGAAGTCAAATCTGTTCAAAATGAAGAAATTTGTAGCATTTGTGATGAATTAGGACAATCGATAAATGAATGTCCTAATATTCCTATTTTTAAAGAAGTTGTACATGAGCAAGTAAATGCAATGAACAATTTTAAAAAGCCATCACCTCTTCTTTTTCAAATTCTTACAATCCAGGATGGAGAAATCACCCGAACTTCAGTTAGAGGAATAATAATCAAGCACAATTTATGCAACCACCACCTCCTTAGGAACAACATGATTCTCAAAATTCTCAAGGATATGCACCTTATGTCCCACCATATAGGAAAAACCTTGAAGGAATATTGAGTGCATTCATAGAAAAGCAAGGGGCCATCAATAAACAAAACACTCAAACCATGATAGACATAAAAGACACTCTTTCCAAACTTACTTCTGCACTCACCATTCACGAGAAAGGAAAATTTCCTTCTCAACCTCAACCGAATCCCAAAGGTCAATATAGTCTCAATGAGGGTAGTTCAGAAAACCAATAAATAAATCAAGTCAATTCTGTGATAACTCTTAGGAGTGGAAAAGTTGTTGAAAAAGAAATTTCTGAACCTTGTGAGAAAGATAGTGAATCAATTCCCCAAGATAAGGAAAAGGTTGATAAGTCATCTGGCCAAAATAAAACCAAACTCTCGTCTCCTCCACTTCCATTTCCTCAAGCATTAAGCAAACCAAAGAAATTGGACCATCAAACTGAAATTTTTGAAATTCTTAAACAAGTGAAGGTCAATATTTTGTTGTTAGATACTATCAAACATTTTCCTTCTTATGCCAAATTTTTGGATGACTTATGCACTGTTAAAAGAAAATTAAATGTGAAAAAGAAAGCCTTTTTGACCGAACAGGTAAGTTCCATTATTCAAAGCAATAATGTTTTGAAACATAAAGACCCTGGTTGTCCTACGGTTTCATGTATTATTGGAGAACATATGATTGAACAAGCTTTACTTGATCTTGGTGCTAGTGTTAATTTGCTTCTATATTCAATTTATCAACAACTCAATCTAGGTGAGTTAAAACCAACTTCTGTAACTCTTCTACTTGCTGATAGATCAATTAAAATTCCAAAAGGAATAGTGGAAGATGTGTTGGTATAAGTTGATAAATTCATTTATCCTGTGAATTTTATTATCCTGGAAACTGAACCTATGATTAATTGTTCCAAGTCAATTCCTATTATTTTAGGTCGTCCATTTTTAGCAACATCCAATGCTTTGATAAATTGTAGAAATGGATTGATGAAGCTAACATTTGGAAACATGACACTTGAGCTTAATGTTTTCAACTTATGCAAGCAACCACATGAAGTCAATGATGAAAATGAGGAAGCTGACGGGATTGAGGCCATTATAGATGATCATCTTCTAAAAGGGAGTTCTTCTGACCCATTAGAAGTTTGTTTAATTAATTCATTTGATTCAGATATGCAAGTAGATGGTGATATTTCTAAAATATACTCTTTGCTTGATTGTACACAAGCAATGGAATACAAAGGATGGAAGCCGGGAATTGAAGAGCTACAACCCATGAATGATAATATTCATCAAGAAGTATCAACACTGGAACTAAAGTCATTACCTTCTGGGTTGAAGTACACATTTTTGGGAGAAGACCAAAGCTTTTCAGTAGTAATTTCATCAATCCTTATTGAAGAACAAGAAGGTATATTGATATAAGTACTTAAAAGGCATAAAAGTGCAATTGGATGGATATTAACAGATATAAAAGGCATTAATCCATTAATTTGTACACATAGAATACATTTAGAGGATAATGCTAAAACATCACAACAACCTCAAAGAAGATTAAATCAACACATGAAAGAGGTAATTAGGGCTGAAGTTCTTAAATTATTTGATGTTGGAATTATTTACCCTATTTCCGATAGCCAGTGGGGAAGCCCTACACAAGTTGTGCCTAAGAAATATAGAATAACAGTGGTTGAAAATGAAACAGGTGAGTTAATACTTACGCGAGTTTTATCTAGTTGGCGTATGTGTATTGATTTTAGAAAATTCAATACAGCCACTAGGAAAGATCATTTCCCCTTACCATTTCTTGATCAAATTCTAGAAAGAGTAGCAGGACATCCTTACTATTGTTTTCTTAATGGTTATTCGGGCTATAATCAAATACCAATTGCATTAGAAGATCAAGAAAAGACTACTTTTACGTGCCCCTTTGGCACTTTTGCATATAAAAGAATGCCTTTCGGTCTTTGTAATGCTCCGGTAACTTTTCAAAGATGCATACTAAGTATTTTTAGTGACATGATTGAGCATTATCTAGAGGTTTTCATGGATGATCTGATAGTTTTTGGAAATCCTTTTGAAAATTGTCTTGATAATTTGGATAAAGTTCTTAAAAGATGTGAAGAAAAAGGATTTGTTTTAAATTGAGAAAAATGTCATTATATGGTTACTTTAGGAATCGTGTTAGGTCATGTGATATCTTCTGAAGGAATTGAAGTTGATAAGGCCAAAGTTGAATTAATTGCTCATTTGCCTTCCTCAAAAACAGTTAGAGAAGTTCGTTCCTTTTTAGGACATGCAGGATTTTATCGAAGATTCATTAAGGACTTTAGTGTCATATCTAGACCATTATGCAATCTTCTGATAAAAGATGCATCATTTGATTGGACTCAAGAATGCCAAAAATCTTTTGAAAAATTAATTGGTCTTCTAACATCGGCTCCTATCATGCAATCTGCTAACTGGTCTTTGCCTTTTGAATTAATGTGTGATACAAGTGATTTTGCTGTTGGCGCTGTTTTAGGCCAAAGAAAGGAAGGTAAACCTCATGTGATTTGTTACGCAAGTAGAATTTTAAATAGTGCACAAATGAATTACACCACTACTGAAAAAGAACTACTTGTTGTAATTTTTGCATTGGACAAATTTCGAGCTCATTTAATTGGTTCTTCTACTGTTGTTTTCACTGATCATGCTGCTGTTAGATATTTAATGTCTAAGCAGGATGCCAAACCTAGGTTGATACGATAGATCTTGTTGCTTCAAGAATTCAACATCACAATAAAAGATAAGAAAGGAGCTGAAAATGTTATCGCAGATCATTTGTCCAGACTTACAACAGGCTCATCTTTTGATAACACACCTATCAATGATTCTTTTCCTGATGAGTTTTTATTTTCTGTCAATTCCATGCCTTGGTTTGCGAACATAGTCCATTTTCTTGTAACAGGAAAGATGCTGCCTCAATGGTCACATCAAGACAAAAAAAAGTTTTTGACTGAGGTGAAAAATTTTTATTGGGATGACCCATATTTGTTCAAATATTCTCCTGATCAAATCTTTTGAAGATGTGTACCCGACAATGAGGTAGGTAGTGTCATTAAATTTAATCACTCAGAAGTATGTGGAGGTCATTTTTCTTCAAAGAAAATAGCTGCAAAAATCTTGCAGTGTGAATTTTATTGGCCTACTTTATTTAAAGACAGCCATACCTTTTGCAAAAGTTGCGAAAATTGTCAAAAATTAGGGACCATTTCTAAAAGAAATATGATGCCTCTTAACCTTATCCTTGTCATTGAAATTTTTGATTGTTAGGGAATTGATTTCATGGGTCAATTTTCATCCTCATTTGGATATGTGTATATTTTAGTTGCAGTTGATTATGTCTCAAAATGGATTGAGGCGATTCCATATCGACAAAATGATCATAAAACTGTTCTCAAATTTTTAAAAGAAAATGTCTTAAGTCGATTTGGAATCCCTCGAGCTATCATCAGTGATGGGGGAAAATATTTTTGTAATAAACTATTTGAATCTTTAATGAAGAAATATGGTATTACCCATAAAGTTGCTACCCCTTATCACCCTCAGACAAGTGGACAAGTAGAATTAGCAAATAGGAAAATTAAACAAATTTTAGAAAAAAACAGTTAACCCAAATTGTAAAGATTGGTCTTTAAGACTAAACGATGCACTTTGGGCTTACCGTACTGCTTTTAAAACATCTTTAGGCATATCACCCTATCGGTTAGTCTATGGAAAACCTTGTCACTTGCCTGTAGAACTAGAGCATAAAGCATTTTGGGCCATTAAAGCTTTCAATTTAAAACTTGATGATGCTTGCAAGTTACGTAAATTGCAAATAAATGAACTTGAGGAATTGAAAAATGATGCTTATAAAAACTCAAAAAATTATAAAGAAAGAACAAAAGCTTTTCATGACAAATCTATTTTGAGGAAATCTTTTGAAATTGGTCAAAAAGTTCTGCTTTATAATTCTCGTCTTCACCTTTTGAAATTGTTATGTGAAAAATTTACTCTAATTTTGTAATTTTATTTTATTTTGTAGCTCATTAGCTCCCCGGTAAAATGGCAGATGACGGTACTCCGTGACTCTCAAGTCGGTTTGCTCTCTTTCAGTTTCTCAAAATAACTGATTTCTTCTTCTTCAAAATGGATATCATTCTCTCAAACCTGAGAAAACATTTTCTTTCTCTTCCTCAAAATGCTCTAACAAAAATTTACAAGGCTAGATGTGAAAGATAGAGATTGTTAATGCACAAAGGTATACCAGAAGATGTACGTTGGATAATCGAAGCAAAAGTCCAATTAGTAAGTGAGTCTTCATTTTCATTTGACTCATATATACCAGGTCTTGGTAGAAGTTCATATTCTAAAAGGAGAAGAGCAAAAAGATTACAAGTCTGTCACATATGTGGACGATGAAATTGTAACAAGCGATGTCGTTCTTTGGGGATGGTTTCCAAAAACAAAGAAGATAAAATTTTCTTCGTTAAGAATTGACTGAATAAGGAGTCATTAGATGATATCTTATTGACTCTTGATATGTATTCTTGTGGTCTTGTGCATCGTGAACTTCTTAATTTGTGGAATCTCTTCAAGGATGAACAAAAGCAATACAGTCTTGGGAATCTGACTTTAAAAGACCCTGTTTGCCAATTTATAAGAAAATTGGATGGGAAGCTTATCCTCGACTCATGGAAGGCGTTTAAGCCGTTTCTGGACGTGAAACCAGAGGTAGATGTGAGCAACATCTACAACAACATGTATATATTTTTTTCTTTTTCTTCTTCTTCTTCATGTTCAAAAGAAAAAGAAAAAAAATCAAAAAAAAAAGAGAAAAGAAAAAAAAAATCAAAAAAAAAAAAGGAAAAAAGAAGTATGTATACATCTTGGGTTTGGCTTTGGTAACACAAAATGTGAATGGGGAAATGCATGCATCTCCGATCCAGCCTTCTTAATTGAAAAACAAAGAAGGTAGATTGTATCTCACATGTGAGGCGACCAATGTCGTATTATGGCCACTTGTCCCTTTTGGGAGCCCTATGTTGCATACCGGTCTTGAATGGGTCTAATACTGGTCAACAATGCTTTGGCACAAAGCAGAAAGAGCGGACTACCTCCATCCCAATCTCAAGTGAGTATACACCCATCTTTCATCAGGTTTCTAACAACTTGAAAAAAAAATATAGAGGGCGAAACTACGATTGTACTTGGTCTTTAATTAGATTAGGAGCCCCGGACGGATACTCGTCCTGTCATAGACTCAGGAGGAGACTTTCACACGCCAGTATGTAAATAAAGTTTGTGTGCCATGCTCTGTAGAGAGCCGTGTGCTATATTCCCAGTTCTTGGAACCAAGGCTTTGTAGTGTTGATGGACAGAAAGAAGTGTCCCGTCTTTATAGTGAATGGAAACTGTTAAATGAGCTATATACTTACTTTAATTAGTAGGTCTCTATGGCGAGTTCTGACTGGCTGCGGTCAGGTACCATCTATGCATGGCCGAATGAAAACAATGCTTGACAACTCTGATGCATTCATTGCCTTACCAGGTGGTTTTGGTACTTTGGATGAAATTTTTCAAATTGTCTCTTGAGCCCAACTGAACATCCATCATAAACCCATTGGTTTGTTGAATGTTAATAATTTCTTTAATCGTTTATTATTTTTTCTTGATAAAGCTGTGGAACAGAAATTTATCACTTCTTCGGCAAGAAAACTTCTTATCTCTGCCTCCACTATTGATGAGCTGATTGATAAATTAGAAGCTTTTGTTTATGAACCTGATAAAGTCCTAGCTTAGATAGATTGGTCATCAGGAAGCAGTGCGGGAAGTAGCATGCAAAGGAAGCCAGATCTGACACTTCATCTTTAACTTTTATTTAACTTTGCTTTTATTTATCGTACTTTATTTTTGTTTAAATTTGTGTCAGATTTCTCCTGCAGATACTATCTTCTATCCTTTACTCATCTATATTTTAACATTGCGGACAATGTTGTGATCTAGTTGGGGGGAAAGATAGTTTAAAAAAAAAGTAGAGAAGTATGATATGATTTTCTTGAACTTGCTAAACCAATGAATATTGGCAGAGTAAGGAGTAATTTTACTCCTGAGACGTATTTTAGTTGAAGAAAGTATGTTTAGTGAGATGACTGTCAGAAACCTACAACAAAACCAATTTAGGATGACAGAGTAAGGAGAAAATTTTATCCTTAAGGTAATTTTACTCTTGAGACGCATGTTAGTTGAGGAAATAACTGTTTTAGAAGTAGCAAAAAGCATATCTTGGGTCATAGCATAAATTTTCTTCTTTCTTATAAATCACATGCTTGGATATGAATGTTGAATTGATGGATTGAGAATGATAGAAATATGCCTTGTGAGATTTTGAGCCTATTGATGAATGGATTGAACATTTGTACCATTCTCTTCTTTCTTGTGTGATTTTCACTTGTGAAATTGTTACTCTAGAACTTGCTTTGATTCTTTTTTAGGCTACATTTTCACATGCATACATAAATATGATTGAGACATTTTAAAATAGCTATTTTGACCAAATAGTCATCCTTGTATATTTTTCCTTGTGTAACCCCTTTGAGCTTATTTGGTCAGTTCTTGTTTTTAGCTTATTACATGCCTTTAAAAAAAAAGAGGAACATGTTTTTACCTGACCTTAGGGAATAAGAGAGCATTGACTTTGTTCTTAAACAAGTGTGGGGGCGTGTGTGTAAAAAAAAAAGAGAAAAAAAAAGAAAAAGAAAAGAAAAGAAAGAAAGAAACAGCTGACCACCTAATACACTATGTGACAAATCCATATCTAGAATAAAGATGGATGTTTAGAAACAACAGGAAGAGAAGGAGAAGGTTTATGCCTAACAATGAATTCAACTCATCAATTTGGGATTAATCTTCTATAAAACATTAGTCAAATATTAGTCATTGTCCTTATTAATAAATGTTCTCAAATATCTTTTCCACTCTAACTGTACCATAATGCTCTTTTATTCTCTTTAGTATTTATCTTCTTATATCCATATTATCCTTCCTTCTTTACCATGACCCCATTACAACCTTGAATAAAGTCCTCTTGATTTTTGTGTGCAAGTGTTCTGAGTAACGAAGAAGTAGAAGATAAGCAAGCTTATAGTAGTGCAATTTTTCATGAGTTGAATTGAGTGAAATATCTATCATTTTAAACAGTTGAGGGATTGAGAGTGAATCCTGTGAGGATCTTTCATTCTTGATTCGTTTTTTTTAACTGAAGTTTCCTTGCTTGATGGTTTGAGATGTGAAGAAATATTATCTCAAAAAAATGCTTTGTTCCCTTGAATGACTGGTTGCTCTTCTTGTTTCATTAAATCTTTTAGAGTTTTTAGCTTTTGAGTCTATGTCATTTTTTCTTTGTTCCTTAATTTTTGTTCTTATGTATTTTGCCCGGGAGTGCAAAAGTTTAGTGTGGGAGAATTTGATAACAATGTATTTTATGCATTTTATAATCCTCTAACTAGGCTTCTTAAGGTTCAATTTGGCTTAATTAAGTTGATTTTGTCACATTTTATGAATTTAAGCTTAATTGGATCATTGAAGAAATTATTGCTTGAATTATCATTAATTTGGGTGATTGTATTCTTAAGTAAAGTGGCCACAACTTGAGTTGTAATTAGCTGATTAATGTGATTTTGGTCTTGTTGGAAAGTTAAGATAATTCTCTAATAACTATTCACTTGATAGCAATAGTCACATTAATAGCAATATATTTCATTCACTGTATAACTTTTTCACTTAGTTTTTTCAGTAAACTGGCTATAATTTCAGTTTCAAATATCTGATGGATGTGATTTTGGTCTTGTTTTTAAGCTAAGATAAATTTCTACAACTTTCATGAAGGCCTCAAGACCAAAAACACATGTTTGGATAACTCAAATGGGAGTTGAAGCAAAATCTAGCATTTTGAACCTGACAGTTTGACCTTTATGCACTCATTAGACTATATCTCGGGCTATAGGAGTTCAACAATTCTGAAATTTTGATAATGGAGGTGCTGGATTTAGGCCAGGCCCATGAGCAGTAATTGGCTCATATCTCGGGCTGTGGTTATTGGATTTGGCTAAACTTAGTGTCTCTGGAAAGCTGAGACAATTTCCTAGAACTTTCATGAAGACCACTTGGCTCAATTCTGACGCATGCCATGAGCTAAGAGCAGAGACATTTCAGAGACAAGAAAGTCCATAATTTCAGCTCATTCATCATCTATTTTGATTTTACTTCTTATCATCAAACAACTTCATTGTCTTCTTACACTCCTTGAATTCTATAAAAGGAGGCAAAGGCTGAACATTTGAGGGTGTTAGTTAGCTTAGAGTTTAGTTTATGCTATTGTATTATTAGTTTTCCTTTGTGTAGTTTTCTATTGTTCTTAATTGAAGTTATGTTCACCATCTTCTTCTTCTTTCTTTCTTTGATCTTGTCTATGAGTAACTAAATCTTCATCTTGCTTGGGTGAAAATGTGGAGCTCTTGGTAATAAGTTAAGATTAGATTAATTTTTTTCTTGTTCTTTAAATGATATATTTTTATGTGATCTTTATATGAGTTGTATGTTGTTTCCAATTAATTTAGAAACTCTTCTTGTATAATGAATATCTTGATCCATTGTAGACAATAGGATTGGCACAGTGGATGTTTTTGATGATTTACAAGTATTGATAGATAATTATTAGAACCATTATATGATTACATGATTGAACTTTGAATGTTAAACCTTCCAATTGGAATCTTCATTATGCATGATTTCAATTGAGTTATAAAATGAAATAATCTTGTTTTTAATTTATTACCAAGAGTGGATCTTCTAACCCAAGCAAATCTTTTTCATCTATGAACAACTTATATCATTTTTAGTATTGTGACAAATCTTCTCTGTACCTCAAATAATTTTCTCTTCATCAATTCTCTATGGATCGACCTCGGACTCCCGAGAATTTACTACTTGAAACAACCTGCACTTGAGTTTGAAACTGTATAATTATATCCCATCATACTGCACCAGATGCCACGATGAAAGAAGAGGAAAAACACGATCAAGAGTCAAATTGTGCTTATCATTATGGGGAAATGAAATATGATATTGAGAATTGTTGGGACTTCAAGGTTCGAGCTTAAGGATTACTCACTTTGGGAGTCATACATGCAAGACAAGGGTTAGCTTCCTCCGAAGAGGTCAATGTGGTCGAACGCTTTGTGCTTAAGGTGCCACCTCTCAACCAAGCCTCGACATTAGGGAAAGTAGTGGTAACAGTCAAAAAGCCAACGCCATTTGCTTATAATGATACTCATTCAATGCCATAGAATTATGAAACTAAGGTAGAGACAAAAGGAGTCAGAGAAGAGACTTCGAAGGCCCAGGTTGCTGAAGTACATCAAGAGGAAGAGTCAGTGACTAATATAGTCGGGATAAGAGGAATTACAAGGAGTGGGTGATGCTATGACTTAGGAGAATTAGAAAAGGGGAAAATTGTTAAAGAAAGGAGTAAAGAGGAAACCTCAAAAGAAGAGGAGAAAGGGAAGGAAGAGGAAGAAAAGTTCTTGAAGATAATGAAGCAAAGTGAATATGACGTGATGGAATAATTGAAAAAGACTCCAGCTAGATTATCTCTATTGTCACTCGTCTTGATATCTGAGATGCATCGGAAGGCGTTATTGAGAGTTCTGAATGAGGCCTATGTTAAGCCCGATGTTACCCTTGAAAATGTTGTTAACATGGTGGACCCGGTGAAATGCGTCAACATGATCACATTTATTGATGAAGAGATCATCTCTCGGTCTGAGAAAAATCCACGGGCCTTGCACATAACCCTCACATGCAAAAGGTATATAGTTGCAAAGGTATTGATTGATATGGGGTCTGCGCTGAATATCATTCCTAGGTCGACTCTAACCTCATTGTCAATAAGTGAAGATGAATTATCGCCTTGAGAAATAGTGGTGCAAGCCTTTGACGGGAATATGAGAGGCTTTATGGGAGAGATGATGTTGCCACTAGAGATTAGTCCGAGTATTTTTCAAGTGTTGTTCCAAGTCATGGATATTGAGCTTGGCTACACCATGCTCCTGGGGAGACCATGGATCCATGCCGCTGGTGTTGTTCCTTCCACCCTGCATCAAAGTGTTAAATATATTAAAAATGAGTCGGTCATTACCATACATAGAGAGGAAGAAATTATGTTGTCAAAACCAGTTTCAGTGTCGTATGTGGAGAGCGTAAAGAAAGAGAAAGAGAATTTGTCACACAGTTTTGAAGTAGTTGATACTAAATTTGGTAAGGGCGAATCCTCGGCGCAAATTGTAATCAGGTGGTGGCCCAGATTATGGCTAATAATGGGTACCAGGAAAGAAAAGGCTTAGGGTCACAACTGCAAGGTACTCGGTCGTCAGTGTCATTCCCAGAAAAGTCAGACAAGTTTGGGATAGGATACGAAACATCTTTGGAGGAGAGAATGAGGAGTATGACTCTTGAAAAAAAAATGATAAGGGCAAGATGAAGCATATTTCCTACCTAGGGGAAACATTCATAGTGTCGGCCGAGATAATCATGCCTGAAGAGGTCATTCGCCCCCCATGCCATCTCACTATTGATGCATTACATGAAGAAGACCCAGAATAGTGCAAGGCAATTCGTCCTTTTACTGATGAGGAGCTGCTAGAGAACTGGCAGTCTGAACTGATTATTAATGTGATTGTTTCAAAGTAATTATCTAGTCATATTGTACTATGCATATATTTAAGTTGTTTTAAGCTTATATTTTATGTTATTTGAGACATTAATTAAATGAATTTGTATGAATATTCAACATTCCTCCTCGTTGCACCTTTTGACTTGTCCTTTTGCATTTATCAGTTTTCTTTTTTACATTTTTGTATAATATATTGTTCTTCATTTTCTATTCCTACTCTATTTTGCTTTTCCAACTCTGCACAAATTGTTTTCCGGGGATCTAAGTTTTGTAGAAAGTTTGCCTCATGAAAGGGACCTTGGAAACTCATCAATTGATTCTCTTGCAATGTTTGATGAAAAAGACCTTGGATTTGGTGAAGAGGAAGAAGCTGTTGAAAATTTTACAAAATTACTGGAGTATTCAGAGAAAGGATTTGACTTGAATAGTGAAGAAGCAGAGGTGATCAACATGGGGATAGAGGAAGAGAAAAAGGAATTGAAAGTAGTGAAAAATCCAGAGTTTGAAGAGATGATCGCATTATTCAAAGAGCATATGAATGTTTTTGCTTGGTCTTATCAGGATATGTCTGGGTTAGACCCAGAGATAGCATCGCATAAAATCCCACTATACCCGAATATTGAGGCAAAGAAACAGAAGTTAAGGAGGATGCATCTTTATATGTCCCTGAAGATTAAGGAAGAGGTGACTAAGCAGCTGGAAGCAGGATTTGTGGAAGTGTCAAGACCAGAGTGGGTAGCCAATATTGTGTCAGTGCCTAAGAAAGATGGAAAAGTCAGAATATGTGTAAACTACAAAGATCTGAATAACGCCAGCCCGAAGGATGATTTCCCACTCCCTCACATCGATGTTCTGGTCGATAACAGTGCTAAGAATCATAGGTTCTCATTCATGAATGAACACTTAGGGTACAACCAAATTCTCATGGATGTCAATGACAAAGAAAAGACTACTTTCCTTACTCCTTGGGAAACATTTTGCTACACGGTGATGCCGTTTGAATTAAAGAATACTGAGGTTACTTACCAATGTGCTATGGTGGCACTGTTTCATGACATGATGCACAAGGAGATTGAAATGTATGTGGATGATATAGTAGCCAAGTCTAAAGAAGGAAAAAGTCATGTGGCAGTTTTGCGTAAGTTGTTCGAAAGACTCAAAAAGTACAAACTGAGGTTGAATCCTACTAAATACGTTTTTGAAGTATCTACTTGAAAATTACTCAGTTTCATCATTAGCAGGGAGAAGATAAAGGTGGATCCAGATAAGGCGAAAGATATACAAGAGATGCCTGCCCCTAAGACGGAGCGTGAAGTGAAAAGTTTTCTTGGGAGACTCAACTACATTGCTAGATTCATTGCTAACTTAACCAGCACCTGTGAGCCTATATTCAAGTTGTTGAAGAAGCATCAGCCGGGGAAATGAGATGAAGAATGTCAAGGAGCTTTTGACAAGATAAAGGTTTATCTAATGAATCCTCTCGTTTTGGTACCCCCTACATTGGGTTGTCCTTTGATTTTGTACCTAACCGTACTACCAACCTCGATAGGGGCAATGCTGGGGCAACATAATAAATTGGGATAGAAGGAGTAGATAATTTATTATCTGAGTAAGAAGTTTAATGACTGTGAAGCCCGGTATATGGCTATTGAGAAGACTTGTTGTGCTTTGGTATGAACCTCAAAACGGCTAAGGCAGTACATACTCTATTACACCACATGGTTGATCTCCCGAATAGACCCTCTGAAGTACATATTTGAAAGTCCTCATGTTTCATTAAGGGTTTCAAAATGGCAGATGATGCTATTAGAATTCGATATCAAGTACATGACTTGGAAATCCATAAAAAGAAGTGTGATTGCTAATCATTTAGCTGAAAACCCTCTTGAGGTGGACAACTAGTGACATCTGAGTTCCCTGATAGAGAAATATTGATGGTAGAAGGAGAAGAAGGAGAGGAGCCTATTTGGAAAATATATTTTGATGGAGCAGTTAATATGCATGGTAGTGGCATAGGAACCGTGGTTGTTTCACCAACTGAAAAATAATACTCAGTTGCTATCAAGCTAGATTTTGAGTGCACCAATAATGTTGCAGAGTATGAGGCCTGTGCTAATGGTTTACAAGTTGCAATTGACTTGGGAATCAATTAGCTAAAAGTATTTGGAGGTTCAGCACTTATCATTTATCAGGTGAACGGAGAATGACAAACCAAAGATTCAAAGTTTGTGCTTTAACAAAAGTATTTGATCCAATTGATTGAGAAGTTTAAGAAAAGTGACCTTCTCTCATTTGACTCGAGACAAGAATTAGTTTGCAGATGCCTTGGCCACCTTAGTTGTAATGACCAAGTTGGATATTCATAATAATGTCCGCCCATCCAAGTGAAGACACACAGTGAGTCTGCGTATAGTGCTAATGTGGATGGCGAGCTATATGGTAAGCCTTGGTATCATGATATCAAACAGTACATTCAGCATACAGAATACCCAACTGGGGCAAGTGAGGTGAATAAGAAGACAATCCGCCAGTTGGCAATAACCTTTTTCTTGAACAGAGAGGTTTTATACAAAAAGAGTCATAATGACACTTTACTTAAATGCGTCGATGCTCGTGAAGCTCGTACAATCATTACTGAAGTCCATGAAGGAATTTGTGGAACTTATGCCAAGGTCATGATGTCACGAAAAATTCTAAGGAGTTATTATTATTGGTCCACTATGGAAACAAACTATATAGAATATGTATGAAAATGCCAAAAATGCCAGATGTATGCAAATCGAGTCAATGCACCTCCATTCCCTTTGCATAATTTGGTATCTCCATGGCCTTTCTCAATGAGAGGAATCGATGTCATTAGACCTATTAATCCCAAACCTTCCAATGGTCATCGTTTCATTTTGGTGGCGATTGACTATTTCACTAAGTGGGTAGAAGCTTCCTCTTATGCCAACATTACTCAAAAAGTGTTTTTGAGATTCCTCAAAAGGGATATTGTCTGCAGATATAGAATTTGAGAAAGGATAATCATAGATAATGGTACCAATCTCAATGGTGTTGAGATTAAAAAGTTCTGTGAAAATTTCAAAATCAAGCATCATAATTCAACTCTCTGTAAGCCTCAGATGAATGGTGCAGTTGAAACAGCCAACAAGAATGTCAAGAAAGTTATTGCTAAAATGGTAGTGAATTACAAAGACTGGCACGAAATGTTACCATATGCTTTGTATGCGTATCGTACCAATATACGATCAAGCACTGGGGCGACGCCCTTCTCTTGGTGTATGGGATGGAGGTTGTCTCTCCCATAGAAATCGAGATCCTTTCTCTAAGGGTTTTGATGGAAGTAGAGTTGGAGGAATCCAAATGGGTAAAGACTCAGTATGAGTAGTTAAATATGATAAAAGAGATTGGCAGCTATTTGTCATGGACAATTATATCAAAACAGAATGGTCAGAGCCTTTAACAAGAAAGTTTGTCCCAGGGAATTTTGTTCAAGGGATTTGGTTTTGAAAAACATTCTTCCTAACCAAGAGGATGCCAGAGGAAAATGAGCTCCGAGTTATGAAGGCCCGTACCTAGTCAAGTAGACATTTTTAGGAGGAACGTTAATTTTGCCTAACATGGATGAAGAAGAATTGCCAAGGCCCATAAACATTAATGTTGTCAAGAGATTCTATGCCTATATATATATAACAAAATAAAAAGAAAAAGAAAAAATAGGCTCGTTAGGTTAAAACCCAAAAGGGCAGCCTAAGCAAAAGTTAGAGTAATCGAAAAAAGAAACAAAAAAAAAAAAAGGACCCGTTAGGCTGAAAACCCAAAAGGGTGACTTAAGCAAAAGTTATGGAAAATAAATAGGCAAAATCTCAAAGAAATTGAGCCTAAAACTCCTTGAGGGATTCACCAAATTAGGGTAATTTTTGATGTGCGTCCAATTAGTTACATAGGGGACAAGTTCGTTTGCATTAAGTTGGCCATACTGGGGTAAATTTTTTGAGGAATTAAAGAGGACTTGTGTTGAAAGAGGTATCAGCAGAGACAGTGGTTGAATTGTCAAGCATTTGCAGTGAATCAATTGAATAAGGAATAAGGAACCAATACTGGGGCAATTTTTTAATTTTTCTTACAACTTTTCTTTTGTTTTATACTTTCATCTTTTAAGTATGTGTTTTGTCAAAAGTTCATGTACGATTACATTACCAAAGTAATAAAAGGAAGTTTGTTCATTCAATAAATTTTTGTCCATTCATGAATGTATGTTTACTCATTAATTTATATCTCAAATAAGATAAACTTAAGATCAACAGTTTGATCTGACAATTTGCAACAATCCTTCAATGATTAATTTGGATTAAAGGATCTCCATAACTCAAGATACAGATTATAATGTGTTACCAAGAAGAACAAGGGGTCGAAAAATGAGCTAATCCAGAGGATTCCTAGCCAACAAAAAGGTCTGATGAAGAAAAGCACTTGAGCAAAGGGTTTGATTGGTCAAAGCTTTCCAAGATCGCCAATAGTTCAAAATGAGTTTTGATAAATAAATGAAAAAATGCAAAATAAAAAAGGTGCAAGATAAAGAGAAAAAGAGAGAGAGAAAAAGAAAGAAAAGAAAATTTTAATTTCATCTTTGTTGAGCACATTGCCTCCATGCATTTTAAATTTCTGTCAATTCTTTTAAGCGCATCGGCTTATGTCATTTCTTTTGAGTGCATCGTCTTTATGCATTTTAATTTTCTGTCATTTTGAGCGCATCGACTCTTATAATTTATTTTGAGTCCATCGGCTCTATGCATTTTAAAGTCCTGTCATTTATTTTTTAGCGCATCGGCTTCATGCATTTTAAATTCTAGTCACTTACCTTTTGAGCGCATCGGCTCCATGCATTTTAAATTCATGTCATTTACTTTTTGAGCGCATCGGCTCCATACATTTGAATTTCTGTTGGGTGCATCGACTCCATGAATTTTAAAATTTCTGTCATTTCTTTTGAGCGCATTGGCTCCTTCCATTTTAAATTCTTTTGAGCGTATCAGCTCTATGCATTTTAAATTTCTGTCATTTTGAGCGCATCGACTCTTATCATTTATTTTGAGGTCATCGACTCCATGCATTTTAATTTCTGTTGAGCACATCGGCTCCATGCATTTTGATTTCTGTTGAGCGCATCGGTTCCATGCATTTTAATTTCTGTTAAGCGCATCGTCTCCATGCATTTTAAATTCCTGTCTTTCCTTTTGAGCACATCAGCTCTTCGCATTTCACTTTTCTTGCCTTGTTTTGTATTTATCATCTTTTGCATTCCCGAGCAAAATTCGAGTTCATATCTTTACTTGTTCCTTCTATTGATAATATAAAAAACTACAGTTGTTCTTATTATCTATTAAGAAATAAGCAAAGATGGGTAACTGTGAACACTCAATTTTGCCCGGATAAAAAATAATAAAAAATAAATAATTGTCTGCATTCTTGATCAAATTTTCTAATCATGTTTTAACTCATTTATTTTATTGCTTTGTCTTTTTTTTTTTTTCAAGAAAATTTAAAAATATATGTATGTAAAAACACATAAAAATATATAAATAAAAAAATAAAATAAAATAATAAAAAAATATATGCTAATTTTTGTCTTACATAAAAAAATAAAAATAAAATGAAAGAGATGTTGCAGCATGTTGTTACGTTAGCAGACGTTATCTCCATTGCAGCCAGAAAACACAAGGCTCGAGAAGCTCAAAAATGGAAATTTGCAGAGGTGAAAGTTGTAGAAAGGGTCACAAGTCTAAAGAATATACATGGAAATAGAAGCTGAGCTATGCTGCATCAAGCCACTCTACCTAAGCTGATTTTATAGGGAGAGGGTGACAGAAGGCATCTACTTACAAGAGGGGAAGGATATTACATACTGATGGGGGCAAAATTATCAACAATAGAGAGCATTTTTGTTTTGGGAGGGGGGAGAGACCTCATTTGCACCATCTTTATTTCTCACCAACAACCTTCACCTTCATCTTCAATTTTTACTATTCATCATCTTCATCACTTTCACCACCACTAAATCAACTCACCTCACTCACCATCGATAACAAACTTTCCCACTAACAATCCACCATCACCATCTCCAACTATCAATCTTCACCTTCAACCATTAACAAATAATCAACCACTTTCATTCAAGAACCATACCACCATTTCCTTTTCATCACCTTCAACCATCTTCAACTTTTACTATTTATTATCTTCAACCTCTTCCATCTTCATCACACAAACAACCATCATCTTCTCCACCTTCACCCACAACTTCCATCTTCATCATCATCATCATCAACCCACAACAACGCAACCCACCAACCTTCATCACCCATCAACCTAACCCACCCAACCTTCATCAACCCAACACCCACAAACACCATAAACCTTCACCCCCCTAAACCCAAAAATCATTTACCCAAACGAAACTAGAGCCACCGGTTGCACCGCCGCACTAGACCGCCGAGCCCGCCGACAGCACCGTGGTCCTCCAGGCTGTCACCCACAGATCTGCCCGGCCAGCACCAAATCGGACCCGTCGCCGCTCCCAGAAAACAGATCCAGATAGCATCGCACTGTTCCACGTCGCTCGAAGCTCGGCATGACCCGCCGACCACCGATCTGCGAGTCCAACCGCTTGCACCGCTACCTGCAAGCCCAGATCGAACCACCAGCGCTGTCAGACCCGAGAAGCCCTACCGCACCGTCTCTAACTAGAGGTTTGAACATCTTTCTCCTCTTTGGTTCTCTCACTATATGTTGATATGCTTTTGTTTTCAATCATCTAGAGTCTTCTATTTCATGTCTCTCAAAGGAAGTATTTTGAATTTTAAACAAAAGAAATAAAGAAGATTTTGGGCTTGGTAGCCAGCCCACCTTACACGTGGGTTGGTTTGTCTTGTAATAGAAAGTAATAGTAATGAATAAAAGGGCAATGTGATTAGTTTGAGTGATTAGTTAAAGTAATAATAAGAATATTAATCGTAAATAAAGATAAAAGTATGTGTTTTGAGTTTTTAGTTTTTTTTTAGGATTTATTATTGTTTGGTGGTGTTTGTTTTATTTGATAATGTGTTTTATGTTATGTTTTGTGACTAATAGGAAGCCAAAAAACAAAAATAAAAAATGAAGGAAAACTAAAAAAAAATCTAAGATCGTTAGAAAAATAAAAATAAGATTTGTTTTGAGTTGTTTGGTTTGTGATGCTTATATTTAATTCTATTTTTTGTATTTACTTGACTCATGGAAAATTGCAGTTACTTGGTTGTCCTTGTGCGTACCTTTTTTTTCAAGAAAAAATAAAAACAAATAATTTAATTAATGTAATGACCGATGATGATGATTGAATAGCGGATGTTATCTTCAATGTCGTTTGGATCATAAGGGTTTATTGAGTAGCCCTGTGTTAACTTGAACCCTGTGCAACGATGAATTTGTTTTCAAACAAAATCATTTTCTAAAATTTTTTTTCTTAATTAAAATCAATCAACTTGCACTTATTTTCTAAAGAACTACGTGACTTTGAGTTCCTCATTACACCTAGGGATACGTAGGAGCAGAATCTTTATTTTGTCAAGTCAAAAATTAAATTTTCGCAATTTTGTTGTTTCTTTTCTTTTTTTCCCTTTTAAAAAAAATAAATGAAAAAAAATAAAAAAAAAGTTACATTGCCTTTTTTTTTAAAAAAAATGAGTAAAATAAATATATTTGAGATTATCAAATTTTTGCACAATTGACTTAAGGTACTGTCTTAGGATAAGTGTGTTAGGGATGCTGTGGGATTAAGTTTCTACCATTCCTTATCCATAACCGATTCCCGAATCGAATATAATTTTCAAAGACTATTTTCTAAAAAAAGTTTTTCAATTTTTCTTAATTCAAAAAAAATTGATGGCGACTCCATTTTCATCTTTAAAATCTCGTAAGTTGCTATTTCACCGCGATCACAGTCGCGACAACCACATATACATAAAAGAAAGAAATAAAAAAATAAAACAAAAAATTACAAAGAGAAAGAATGAACAAAAATTACAAAGAAAATGAATTTAAAAAGTCAAAGAACCTAAAAAGTCAAATATCAAATTATTAGTTTAATTAATGTGTTATTTTTATTTAGCGTACTTAAATTGTATGAACTAAATGTATAAGTTAGATAATATTAAGGAATTATAATGCATTTCGTATTATTTAGCAATATTTATTATAGACTACTCTAATTTTTTGCAAATATATATTTTTTTCAATTGTTACGAGAATATCTATCGACCTAAGTTGTTTTTTTTTTTATATAGAATTTGGCATTAATGGTTAGTTTGATGTAACTTTGATAATGGAAGTGAAAAATTTAAGATTTAATTTGTAATATAATTTTATATGAAAATGTCATTAATGAACTTTTCTCTAGATATTTAATTTTTAATAGTATTCAATAAAAATTATAAAAGAAGATATTTTTTTGAATTAAGATTTAGTCTGGCATAGTTTTTAAAAATAGGGATGAAAAGTTAAGGCAAAAAATTTCAATATAATTTTATTTGTATTCTATCGATGAATTTTTTTATCTGATGACACACTAAAATGACTATAAATGATAATATAATTTTTACATTATGGATCATTTTGGTATAACCTTAAGAAAGGAGTTCCAATTGTTGTACTTAGAAATATTGATTAGGTAGTATGATTGTATAATGAGATAAATTAATTATAAAAAAAAATTGGAGACCAATGTGATAAGAGCAAAAATAATAACATGAAAACATATTGGTGATAAGGTTTATATTCTTAAATTATATTTAATACCATCAAATCTTGAAAATTATAACATTTAATTTTTCATGAAAATATGAACTAATACCTTAATGAAGTTATAATCTATAATGATAAAAACTCAAATGAGTAAAAAATATAATGATTGATATTTTAACATTATATACTAAATCCAAATGAGTGACTCAAAAAAAATTCAAATGAGAAAAAATATAATAAATGATATAAAAAATAAAAAATTATATAATCCAAAATTAAAATTAACTGAAATTATATAAATAAATTTATTTATTTTAAATTTTTTCTAATTATTTTATGTTGTATGTGTATAAAATATTAATTTTATAAAAATTAATAATAAATTATATAATTTTTAATTTAAATTAATATTTTTTGAATTGATATAATTTATTTTAAAATATATATTATAAAATATCTCATAATTTTATTTTATATTTTTAAAATTTTATAATTTAATAATACATAATATTTAAGTTTATAATTTTTATTTAAATGTTAAATTGATTCGATACAATTAGGTCACTGATCAAGTCATTATCAACTTTTAAAGTTTGACCCGATAGTATGAACTCCCCAGTCCCATAATTGAAACATCACATTCCTAAGGTTGTCCGTGGGTCCTTCTTGCCTAATCTTGTACCATCCAAAACTTGTGATCTTGACGTTTCACTTCAGTTACTTTTAAAATCATATATCGTGATCTTCTTTTGAAATTTGATTTGTTTCACTTTATAAAGCATACGTACATAAACACGCGATACGATACATATATAAATATAAGAATATATTAAATTTAAAAAATTATAAAAAACAAAAAATATATATATTAATATAAAAATAAATTAAAAAAATTAATTTTTATATATAATTACAAAATTATATATATATATATTAATATCAAAATAAATTAAAAAATTTGGTATATATATATATATAATTATAAAATTTAAGAAAAAATTTATAATTATTAATATTATTTCTATAAATTTAAAATTTACATAATATATATCATATGTATCAATATTTATTATCTAATAAATATTTCTTAAAAAATATAGAGCATAATTTCTATTGACGTATTTTAAAAATTTTTTAAATCAACTTCTCCTAATAGAGGGAATATTAGTTTGAGAAAAATTTCAATGACGACGAAGTGAACTGTTTGGTACAAGCAGAGGTAGAAAGAGTAGATAAAAACAATTGTATTAAAAAAGATAAAACTTAAAAGTCTAATAGTAGCGTGTGAAAAGATAAAACTTAAAATACTGATATGTGAAAATACTGATTTGAGACGTCAGTCACGTGATTAAGCTTGATTGAGTTACGAGCTTACTAATTAAACGATAGTCATAGAAATTAATTTTTTTTAAAATATTAATGGGTCTTGTCCAAGATGTATTCAAGTTTGTCCGAGATGTGTCTAAGCGTATCCGAGATGTATCCAAACTAAAAATAATAATATTTTTAATTAGACACATTCAAAAATGCAGAACACGTGTGTCATACGATGAAATGTCTCAACGATTCCGATATTTTACACGTGACACGTAATCCGACACACGACATGCCTCTTTATAGGTTTTCACTTAGGGTCCGTTTAGATAGTAGAATTGGAATTGAAACATATAATTTTAATTTTAATTACAATTCTTTCAGAATTAGAATTGATCCAAAATCTTAAATTTTATGTTTGGGGTTGTCAAAGAATTATGATAAAAAATTATAATTCTCAATTCAATTATAATTTTATTGTTTAAAAGTATGTTTTAAAACATTAAAAATTTATTTATAAAATTAAAATTAATAAAAATATTTATACAATAATATTTTTATAATATAATAGTCATATTTTTTCATAAAGAAATATTTCATGAATTTTTTTAGAAAAAAAAAATAAATAGTTATTATAATAATTTTTATATAAATAAAAAATAATTTTTTTATAAATATAAAATATCAATAAATATGATTATTCATAAATAAATGTGGAGAGAGAGAGATAATTTAATTTTTAAATTATAGAATTGGTAATTCTTAAGGTATAAATTAAGAATTGAAAAAAGTTTAACTTAGTTGTTTTTCAATTTCATAGAATTAGTTTGTGAAATTACAATTCCAATTCTAAATGACATTCCAAACATAAAAATTAGAATTAAGATATCTGATTTCAATTCCAAATTTTAATTTCATACTTAATTCTATGAATCAAACGGACACTTAAGACAAATGTTATAGCACCCAGAAGGAAATTCCGAGATTCATCCGAAACACACTTAGTTTGTTGTAACTGATTTTTTTTAAAAAAAATATTTTATTTAAAATATAAAAGCATTGATTGTTATGTTGTATTGAATAGGGGTGTAAGTAGGTGATTTAGTTCGGGTTTTGCAGAAAAATAAATCCAAATCAATCAAAATCAATTAGTTCGGTTTGGTTCGATTTTCTTATTTTTTGATAGCCAAATCTGAATCGAACCAAATCAAACATCTATTATTTGGTTTGGTTCAGGTGATCGGGTTGACCATTATTTTTTTTAATACAAAAATTAGCTAAACAATTATACATGTAATACAAAAAAAGTGTACATAATGTATCTAAAATTTCAAATAATATTAAAACATACATTAACATTTGCTTTTCAATCAGACAATCAACATTCAATTTCAAGTTGAGTCACATGATCATTAGTCTTTGAGATTTCCTGTTTATATTAAATCCAAAATTCTAAAATAGTGAGAAAAAAAAACTTAATAATAGGCGATAGAAAAATAGAATACATAATAAAAAATTCGAGAATAACCGATAAAACAATCAAAGCATAATCTTAGTAAAAATCAAATATGACATACAATTTTTGTGGTCTCATAAATATGCGATAGAAAATGACTAAGAAGATAATCAAAGCAAAACCACTAGTCATATAATATACATGATTTTTATCCAATATTAATATATAATCAGTACAATGTTTTGGTAAAGAAAATGAAAACGCATATGTCTAATATCTCTGTACGTGCAATAATGGTTTGGTTCAGGAGATTCTTTGAATTTAAAATTATCAATCCGAGAACCGAACTAATTAAGTTCTCATTGGTTTGGATTTTACCCGAATCAATCAAAATATCCAAACCAAATCAAACTAACTTAATTGGTTCAATTTGAGTTAATCGAATTAGTCAAATTATTCGAACTAATTTACACCCCTAGTATCGAACTATCTAGACTCTTTTTGCGGGATACCTAGCATTGCCCTTCACTTAAAATATTTTCAGTCTATTTTAGAAAAAGGCTATTAGTTTGTTGATTTATATTTTATATAGAAATCAAAATTGGCAGACACTTCTTTTATGTAGGAGTTGGTTTTTCTTAAAAAGCTCGCTGTTTTATATTGTATTAATTTTAATTTCTTTCATGATTAATCTTGTATAAAAAGTGAAGTAAAAAAATAACGTAAAAACTTGATTTGTTCATATCTTCCTGATGGTATTACACATACTCACTCAACATGTGAGAATAGAACAACAACATAAATTAAACATATCATTCTCCTTCACCAAGCTGAAGTCATCGTGTTAGAAGGTCTTATTTAACTTGACTCGATTAGGGACGGCTAAGTCTGTTACTTTGATTTGAAAACCTCCAAAAGTGCTAAAGGATCATACGCTTCACAGAAGGAAGAGATAGAATTCAGTTATCTTATTTTCAGTCACATATTATTTATACTTTTTTAATAATTTTTTTATAAGAATTTTTTTTTGATGTGTTGATCGGACAATTTTTAATAATGAATTATTAGAAATTTATTATGTCAACTCATCATTTTATAAAAGTTATTGTAATACTGCAGCAAATGAATTTTACAAGAGATTCTTATAGAATTTTATGATGATATAATTATTTAAAATAAAAATGTGTTAATAACTAGATTATACACTAACGAGTTATGAGATACAGAATAGTTTTTTTGGTGACTTATCAAGAGACATGGCTGCTGTCAAATACCAGTAGCAAAATCTTATAAAAGATAATATTAATGTTGGAGTTTTATGTATGATTATTTTATAAAGCCACAAGTTCCATGTATACCACAAATCATGAAATTTTAAGATTTATTAAACTAATTTAAAATAACTTTTAAGCAAATATTATTGTAATTATAATATGAATTGTGTTAATAATGTCCTATCACCTATCATGTCTTTAGACAAAGGGGTGCACGTGGAGTTTTGCATTATATAACAACCAGAGCCTTCAGCATGATTGTTCTCCCTCCCTTATTTGTGTTTCATTTTTATTATTAAATCTCATTTTGAGTTTTACTGAGTACTATCCTCCTATTACAATCAGTTGATGCACCAAAATATCTTAAATTAAACATACAAATGATGCCAAGAGGGATAAAAGTAAAATAAGCTGCAAAGAGCTGGCAACACTTTCAGACCACCACTCTGGCAACCAAAAACGAACTGACACTGCAAATGGTTCTGTTGATTGAACTTGTCTCCACAGATTCCACCACTTGAGGCATTTAACAATTCAATAAAATAGAGGAAGAGACAACCCGGGAAAAAAATCCAAGCACCATAAAACCAACTGTAATAACATAATTTTACTGCGACTAACATTAAACAGTGTGAAGATATATATATCAAATCAAGTTCTGTACTCTTTTTTTCATATCCAATATCTACCATAAGCTAAAGCTAAAATAACTCATCAAAGAGGAGGGAGTCTTTATAGTCACTAAAATGAGCTATATACTAGGTTGAACAAAAAAACATCATCATATATAGAGAAAATATATTCATGGCATGTACAACTTATTGCCACACTTGCATCTCCATGCCTCCGGGTAGTACTCCGCAGTCACCGGCGTCCCTGGCGGCACCGGCACATGGACCGGCTTGCAGGGTGTACAGTTGCCGCACTTGGAGGTGCACCTCGGTGGTGATGACCCGGGCCCACCTAGAAGCCTCCTTGGCCAACCCATGTAGACTTCTGATTTGCCTTCAGACAACATGCCTTGTCCAATTTCCTCCTTAAATTCCTGACCAAAAATCATAATTATCAATAATCAGTGCACGGTTAAGATAACTATAATTACCATTCTCTTTCTTTCATCCAACAATCATCAAATTTACATTAAAAAAAAATAATACGAAATAATAAATAATAAATATTTAACAAATAACAACTCATGAAATATCAATTTTTAAAAAAATAATATGTACTAAAAATTAATGAATGTACAAAAAAAATTTATAAAATTAATCTTGAAGTGGAACCATGTTTCTCTAATCTCTAGCATGGTTGTGATTAAGGGTGTTTGCATTTCAGTTTAGATCGATTTTAAATCAAAAAATCAATCGATTCAAATAATATTATTTACATCGATTTAAATTAGAATAAATTGATTATTCTAAAATATGAACTAATTTATTCCATTTTAAATTAGTTTGGATTTGATTAATTTGGTTTAATTGATTTTGATAAAAATAAATAAATTTAAAATTTTGTGAATAAAAAGTAATTTAATCTATTAAAAAATAAAAAATAAAAAGAAAGAAAATAAAAATATCTCATTTTTTATGTTCAAAATAATATTAATTTATATAAAATAAAAAAATGTAAAAATTAGAATTATTATAAATAAAAATATAAAATTAATAATAAATAAATATATTATATAATATTAATCAATTTAAATAAAATTCAATCAAATCAAAATTAATGTAAAAAAAGTGTGTGAAAAATTAAATTTTTTAATTTAATTTTTAATTTGAATTAAATTTTTAGTTATGATAATGTGGGCTACAGCAAAATCAGGCAATCAGCAATCCGCAAAGGAAGAGGTCAACATGCACCCTATGAACATGATTCAGCTACGATAGTTATAGAACTGTGGTTTTGCGGTGAAAGCGCTGAGCACATTGTACAGTACGCGCAAGTTACCGAGATTCGTGTCATGCTAAGCAACACGACAGCGAATTTACCGGCCTAATTCTAACGTGCGCCATTGGTATCCTGCGCTTAATCTTATGATACTGAACATGATTGAATAGTTAGTGGGTCAGCCAAGAAGCGGTGGAGCCAATGGAGGGAGGCACATGGTGCCACCACCCACGTGTGTTGCCTAATCACGGTGGACTCCACACTTATCTAACGGCTCACATTGTAGCTGGTCCCTGCACCTATTTTGGCGCATTTTAGCCATCATCAGTTTGTTCTAATTCTATCAGTGTGTCTGTGTGAGTGAAGGTGAAAAGATTTTGAAGACTGTCACCATCCAAGGACTTGTTTCAATTTTATAACTCACAGTTTCACACTTTTTATAGTTTACTTGCACACAACCATAACCATGGTCATCACTATTTTTTAACTAAAATAGAGAAAACCTTTTTTTTGTTTTATTTAAAAAAATAAAAATATAACTTAAATTGAAAATAAAAAAGTTCTGTCTAAAGTTTAAAATATAAATCTTCACCAATACTACAGTTAGAGTTAGGCCTAGGTAGCTTAATTGCAATAAAAACAAATGTTGATGTGGTAGTTTTAAATTTGATGCTATACATGCAATAACTGGAGATAAGCCAAGGTAATAGAAAAATAGTAATTAGAGAACATGTGTACTGGATGGATAAAAGAATAGGATCAGTCTATACCTGAAAATCTATATCAGCTTTGGCAAACATGGAACGCCTGCTAGTATCTGCATTGGAAAAGGGATGAAGGGGGTGTGACTTAGATGAAGATGTAATGAATTTATTATTTGAAATAGTATCATAGGGTTAAGAAGAAATAGAGAAGTAGATAAATAATTTACAGTGGAAATGGTAGAGTGATAAAGAGCATGGAAGAATTGCATACCTAGACATGTAATAGTACCGCTGAAGATCAGTGTGCAAATTGAGAGCATGAAAAAGAAGGAGGAGACACTGCAACAAAGCCAGGTTTTGTTTATGAGCCTAGTGGTATTTCTCTTCCTCTCCATGAACAAGAAGAAAAAAACCTTCAACCCCTAGATAGAGCAGCACCACTTGGATGGTTGTAGATATATGACAGACACACACACACGCTTTCTCTAACTCTGACCCTATGAAGGGTAGTGTCTCAAGCTATAAACCAATAATAGGGTTTACAACAACCAGGGCTTGTACGTTCCATGCAAATATTAAGCTAAACAAATACCTAACACTTAGCCGTATTTGTCTAAGATAAGATAAAATAATTAAAATCTCACACCCTTTATTTTTCAACTATCTCTCACTGCTTTCTTTCTTTCTCTCAGTGTTGTAGTGTGCAATAATACAGATGCAGCTAGCTAGAGAGAGTAGACAGAGGTGGATAAAGGTGTGATGGAATGGTACGGCTTATCTGAAAGGGGTGTGTGTAGTGGCAGAGAATGGTGTTTGCACAGTGCTTTGGGAGTTTAAAAAAAGAAAAGAAAAAAAATAAAGGTGAATCTATGCTGATCGTCACTTCCTAAGCTTTACCATGTTTGGGACTCGGATTCTCTTGCAGGCTTTCTTTCCCTGTCTTTCATCGATTACCAAACCCAGAAAAACTAAAACAACCCCCAACCCCTTCCCTCTGTTTCTTCCTGCTCTGTTTTCCTCTGCTTTTTTTCCCTTCTGTTTATAGTTTTTGTTCTCTGAGAGAGAGACTTTTAGAAAAGCTTTTAAATTTTTAACCAGCTTCTATTTTTAACTGCACCTTCCATGTTCTTTTCTACCGTCATTTCATTAATAGTTCATAATTTCATAATTTATAATAAAATGTCAATCTACCTATACATTATTGGTGCTATGGTTTGGCATTTGGATGCATTATAACCACTAATCTCTTAATAAAAAGACACAAATTATCTCAAGTGTGCAATTTTTATTATTTTTTTATTTTTTGCTCTCAACCAAGCACTTGAATGGTTGTCTTCTTGAGGGATTAAAATAATTGGTTCAAAGGCTGAAACTTTTTATATCTACACTGCAGTTTCAATTTTCAAGTTTCAATCCACATTAAGAGATGGAATTGCTTTGGAATATTTTGGTACTTGCATTAAAGATTCATTATGTACTTAATAATTCATATAAATACAATATTTTGGTTCAACCTGCTTCCACTTGGACTTTTTGGGAATGGAAAAAGTACAAGATGTTGAAAATGTACTGCACCATCTTGTTGCATTTTAGGAAGTGGGCCAGTTCTCACACGGAAGAACCACCCTTGTATTTACAAGAATAGCCTCATCCCATGCACGTGTGAGGATGATGGGTAGTTGTTAGATACTGAGAACCGAGAAGCACTCAAGAGTCAAGCCATTTATCTCTGACCAATTTTGACACAAAAGAGAAAGGAAATGTCATGGGCGCTGGTCAAAGTGGCTGTTTAACAAGCCCATCGATTAGCACAGGTTCCAAAAGCAAGTAGCTATGGACAAATATCATGTAAGAAAATGGTGGATGCTTGGACAGGGGATATATCTTTGTGCTCTATGTATGGCCTGTGTTCCCATTGGTGCATAAGGCTCATCAACTGCATAGTACCAATAATTGGACTCAAATTTCTAACTTTCTTTTTACAACTTTCATATTGGTTTTCATGGGATATCCATTTTGAATTGGATTTTCTACAATTGGTTTAGTTTATTCTTCTTAATTTGGCAAATACATTTTTTTTTTAAACTTTTGGTAACATAATTTGGCAATTCTTAATTAGGTCTGATTTCCTAAACATTTTAAGTTTGTAGGATTTTTAATTCCATTGCTAATTTTATGACAATTAGGTGAGTTTGGATAAATAAGGTAGCTGAAGACAAGGTTGAAAATTAGCAGTGTCCACACCTGAACAGAGAGGCCAATTGCTGCTGCAGGATGAAATCTCACAAGACCATATATTTGTTCTCATGTTAAAGATTATTTGGTCTTGTCGGCTCACAGCTTACCATTTACTACAACACACTATACAGGCTATTCAGAGATCACATGTAGCTGTATTCCCTTCCGTTCATTTTGGTAGGGATTGAATTTGAAAGCCTGCATTGTTGTGGGGGAGACTCTTTGAAAATAAGGGCCCTCTGATTTCCACTTCCCACTAAAAAAATATGCACCATCAACTATATCTTTCATGTATCACAATCCATATTTAAGGCCAGATCTACCTAATAAAGACCATGATAATTGATAACCCTCACAGTATTCCACATTATGCCATACAAAAGGTACAATATTCAATGCTCCAGCCAAAAGATTAAAATTAAAAACAAATACACAAATAAAAATTGTTTCAGAAATTGAATGGTACTTCCAAACAAAAGATATACAATGACTAAATTGCACTGTGATTAGTGTTTGCATAAATGAAAATTTGTAGAAGCCTTTCAATGAATATTATTAGTCCATCCAACTCTCCTCGCCCCTCTTTCAAAACCAATCATGTTTAAAGTTGGGTAAATATACTCATTACCAGGGACGGCCCAACTACGCAATTTAGGCAATGAGGCTCCAAAATTTAATTTTTTTTATTTAATAATATTAAGTTTAATTTTATTTTGATTAATTATTGAAAAATAATAAACTAAGTAATCCTAATTTTCTTAACCACTCAATAGATACTTTCTCCTCAAATATCGAAATCTTCTAAAGACATTATTAAAGTGTTGAACTTACATTGCAATTGATGTGTAATAAGAGAACTAGATTTCTGCTTTTGTCTGAAGCCCCAAAAAGTATTAGGCCAGCCCTGTTCATTACACATCTAAGATTTTATTATTATTTTTTTTGTTGAGAATCTAAAATTTGATTTATTTGTACATTTGGTGCACAAAATTTGTTTTATAACACATATTTCACTTAACTTTGACAAAAGATAAAATTATTAAATCAAATAGTGTGTTAGATTTAACCAGAAAAAAAATTGTTTTATAACACATAAAGCCATAAAGTTTTGATTTCTATTCATCATATGTGCCAGGAAAAAAAAAGGCACCAAAAAGACCTCAACTTAGGATAAAAGTTAATCGGGTATTTTAGTTTTAATACTTATGACTTCAGATTTTTTTTATTCAAATTTCACTATCTAAATGATAGTTCCTTTATTCACTTTGATGTTTGATGTGTACCTTTTTAGTTTTTCTCAATATCTATGTATGTATGTTGCACTTTTTTAACAATATCAGTGTTGGAAAAGGCGCATGAAAGTTAATTCACCTTTATTTATACGTTTGCCTAAAATGTCGCCGAAAAGTCTAAAAGAAAAAAGAAAAAGAAAAATGACAAGAGGTTAATGGAAACCATGGGAAAGATATAAGTAAGATATAAAACTATTCCTTGTACAAATTTAGATTACTTGTTTTGCCACCATTTGAATTATCTATGTATTTAAAAGATTTATGAACAGATTTATTGATTTTATATCTAGTTATAATTTTTTATATCTAATATTTAGAAGACTAATATTTTCCTCATAAAAATAGTTCTAAGAGGAAAGCATTTGGCAATTCATCTTGTGAGTTTTAATTTTAAATTTTATTATGAACATATGTGATAAGCTTTATGTAAGATTGTAAGGAAATAAACTACTCTGGTTGAATAATTTCCAATTGAACAAAGAAAAGATTAATAGTTATTAAATTCCTTTTTTATTTTTGATTTCACATCAGTATTGAAAATTATAAAAATTATATAAGTGGTCGAAGGTAATTCTTTAATTATATATTATCAGTAGTATAAAAGTCTTCCTTGTAAAGTCTTACTTTAATTTTTATTATTTTTCTTATTGTAATATTATAGCATTTAATTCTAATAGAGTAACACGCTATTAACGACTTTTAATATTATGCTCTACCTGAGATCCAGTGGTTGATCTAATGCGAAAAAGGTTAGTTTCTTGGAAACATAGGCACCTCTCTATTGGTGGCAGAGTCATTTTGATTAATTCTGTTTTGACTTCGTTACCGGTATACTTTTTCTCTATGTTCAAAGCTCCGAAGAAAGTACTAACGACTCTAAATAGCATTCAAAGGAATTTTTTGTGGGGTAGTTTTAATGAGACTCAAAAAGTGTGTTGGGTGAGTTAGGAAAAAGTGTGCAAACCTAAGGACTTGGGTGGACTAGCGGTGAAAAACCTGAAGGCTTTTAATAATAGTCTTTTGATTAAATGGAAATGGCGTTGTATTCATGAAAGAGGTGCGGTTTGGCAGAGTCTTCTTTCACATAGATATGGTCCTTTGCCTCAAATTCTTTTTGATTTGGTTCATGCTCACAGAAACGCTTCTATATGGTGGAAGGATCTAGTTTCTACACACCCAATTTGGTTCAACGAGGCGGTCAGCATCAAACTGGGTAAGGGTGATTATGCTCGATTTTGGGAGGATAGATGGTTGGGACCTTGTCCTTTAAAGTCCTCCTTTCCAGATCTGTTTGATGTTGCGGCAAATAAATATGTTCTAGTTAAAGATGCAGGGTCTTGGGTCAATGGTTTTTGAGATTGGAATTGGTTATGGCGCAGGCGTCTATCTGTATGGGAGGAAGCTTTGTTGGTGGATGCTAAGTCTTGTATTCATGGTTACCATCCTAACACTTCTGTAAGTGATTGTTGGTCTTGGAAACTTGATAATTCTGGTGTCTTCACAGTTAGGTCTGCATATCGTCATATTATCGATGGTGGTGAAGGTTTCATCGTCAATCAGAACTTATCTGTAGCTCTCAAAGCATTATGGAGTACTTCAATCCTTTCTAAAGTAGCAATTTTTACTTGGAGACTACTTTTGGATAGGTTGCCAACTAGGGACATCTTGTTAAAGAGAGGTATTATCTTGGATAGTCATAATAACTGTTGTGCTTTTTGTTTTGCCTCTGAAGAATCTGTTAGCAATGCTTTCTTCTCATGCCCATTTGCATATAATGTTTGGACGTCAATATACGCTTAGCTTGGTGTGTCCGGTGCCTGGCATCTTGAGGGGGTAGATAATTTTATTCAATTATATATACCTTGTAAAGGGAAAAACAGTAAGAAAGTGAGATACGTATTTTGGTGTGCGGTGGTTTGGTGCCTTTGGTTGCTGCGAAACAACATTATTTTCAATGGAGGTATTGTAGAATTTTTTGCAGTTATCTATCACATAAAACTGGTCTCTTGGGGATGGTTCATGTCGAGGGAAGGCAGAAATTCATCTTGGAGCTTTTCTGATTGGTGTAATAATCCTTTGGGTTGCTTAATCTAGTGGTTGTAATTTTTGCGTTGTAATGTTCGGTTTTGGAGTACTCCTTGTTCTCCTTTAATAAATTCTTTTGTTTATAAAAAAAAAAATCATTAACTTGCATAAACAGTAAAATTACATAGTTTTGAGGTTTACACTCTCAATTAAAACATACAATTACTTCTAACTTAAGCACTTATTTTTTAAAAATTGAGGATTACTTAAGTCTTCTTAAGGTGCTACTAATTATCAAAATTAAATTAATCTTCAAGCTCCAATATATAAACTTGCTCTACTTGAAAATATATTTGAACTTCTTCAGTCGAGAATATCTGAAATATTACACCACAAAGGATTGAGATAAAAATCTCAGTAGGAATATGCAAAAATAAGTATACATTTATCACTCACTCTTTACCATTCTCTATTTTTAAAACCATAATTGAGAGTCTAAAAAATAAATAAATGAACCATTAATGGAGAAGTAAATTTGAAGGGAGTAAATAACATAATAAGAATGGGTAAATAATTCAAAATAAAAATCAATGACTTAAAAATAAGTAATTCAAAGAAAGAGTGAGTATCTCAATGTAGTGATAAAAAGAATAATTATATAAAATAAAAAAATAAGAACCTCTGTAAGAAATAATTATCTATATAAAGAAATAAAAGTCTCTATAAGAAATTGAAAGAGTATAATAAATAATTTTCATATTAAAATATAAGTAATTTTTTCATCATCTTTTCAAAAATCATCATCTCTTTAAAACATCATCCTCAATATCATTTCTTTTAAATTATCATCATTAATATTTCTTTAAAACTAGCATAGTCAATATCTCTTTTTCATAATCATTTCTTTGACTTTGTCATCCCATTTCATTACTCTTAATCAAATGTGTCTCTTTTTCTTTATTAGGACATTCCTTAATGCTCTAATCATGACCACAATAATTTGATTAAGACGTCCCCTAATTCTCTCATCAAGACCACAATAATTTGATCAAGACATCCTCCAATCCTCTTATCATGACCATAATCATTATAAATGATTAAGACATCCATTAATCCTCTCATCATTGTCACAATAATTTGATCAATGCGTCCCTTGATTCTCTAATCATGATCACAATAATATGACCAAGGCATCTCTTGATCATCTCATCATGGCCACAATAATTCTTTTCTCTTTTGTACATTGATTCATTTTTATTCATAGGATAATACTTCTCTTAAAACTTTTCCATAAACAGATATTGAAAATAGTAAAGATATACTAATGAATAGTACCAATAAATAAACAACTATTAAAATAATTATTATAAAGGCATTAATGAATAAATAAAATTTTCTCAACTAAATCATATGCAAATTAAAGTATTAGTATAAAAGAATGATAAAAAATTGTTTCACGATCAAAATCTCAATTTTGGCATTCTGATGTCTGTTATTCGAATAATCATTATGTCTTAAGTTTTAGGAAAACTGTTATTCAAATAAGCCAAAACTTATTCAAATAACACTTTTTAAAAATCATAGTATGCAGAGTTTTATTTGAATAACAAATAGATTATTCGAATAAACCATTCAAGATTACATCCTTCTGAAACATTTTAACGTGTTTATTCGAATAACAAATGGCTTATTCGAATAACACTATTGTGAGAACCAATGACAAACATCAGAATGCTATTGTTTCATTGAGAATAAAAACAGGGGATATGAAATAGGATTTAAGGGGTTGGACAAAGAGGTGTAGGTGGAAGAAATAGAGAAGAAATAGTAGTGTTTTTGATATTTCCTACCTATTTTTTACATAATTTGGATTGGTGATAGTGAGGTTGAAGATGGAAGAGTTGGTGTAACTGAAAACAGAGCTTATTGATTTGAGTGTTTAGGTGAGTGTGTTATGTCATGAATGAAGGGAATGTGAAGTATTTATAGAACCAGATTTGGGCTTGTATCATTGGAAGACGATGTTAGCGATGATGTTGGATGGCTAGGTGTCATTAGAAAATCAAGTCTCCTCAAAGTTTTCCTCTATAATCATGGTTTCTTGCTTGATATTTATTCCAAAATGGACACTTGTTTTCCATTTAATCATGCTTCATCATCTTCTTTTTCTAGATTTTTTGTTCATGGCTTCATTTGGTTGCCATGTATTTCTACAATCATCAATCTAGTCTATTTTCCATTCAATGCTTGCCACTTGTTTTGCTTATTTCACTTTGTTTGCATCACCTTCAATTAATGTTGGAACACTTGTCCTTAGTATTGGCCGTGCTTCGCCATTTCTAGAATTTTCTTCACCTATTCATCATTATTCTTCTATTCCAAACTTGATACTTGTTCGTTGCTAATCATTATCTTCATGGACACATGTCTATGCTTATCTCGTCTTTAATTAATTCATGTACACTTGTTTATGTATGACCATGCTTGCCTTCATGAATTGCCTTCTTTTCAATCATCCTCTAAACACATGTCCATGTAATCATTGCTTCCAATTATTGTTTCCTTAGCCAAGAGGACACTTGGCTTTGATACTCTCATCATATTTATTTCACCAATTTCATTTCATTAATCTAGTTCCATTGGAACTAGTTCAGCTGAAGAATCTAGAGAAAGAAATTGGATAAGATCAAGTTTTCATTTTTGGTGCCATGCAGTGTATGTTTCATTTATATGATATTTTGCTACTTTTATTCTAATAGAAATTTATTTATTCGAATAAAATTTTGCCTCACAAGTATTAACGTTGACAATTCGAATAACTCTCTCATATCAGTCTTATTTATTTGAATAACATGTTTATTTGAAAAAAAGTAACATATTTTCTCTTATCTTTTTGTACAACAAAGACTTTATTTGAATAACCTTCTAGTTATTCGAATAATCAAGCCTTTATTTGAATAATTTTATGTCTTATCTTTTTTTTAATGTTTTGTTATATAGGTATTTTATGTACCTATTTTTATGTTTTTAAGGATGTTACATTCCTACCAGTTAACCAACCAAATAGACTTACAATTGTGTTTCAAAATATAGCTTGTGCAGAATATATGGTAATCCAGAAATACCAGTTGAAATTTCAGAACTAATTGTAAACTTACATATGGTTATATTAAATTACTGTTTATCCTTTTTCGCGTGGAACTCATATATGGCAATACTATCTAATGATCATTATCATGATATGAAAGACTTCTATAAAGTTTATTGGTCAAAACATACGCAGAAAATAAGTTACTTTTATATATAAAGTCCAACTTGATAGGAATTCAAATATGAATTAGTGGTAAATAAGAGTTAGCTCACCTTCTGTCAAAAATAAAAAAAAAAAGAGTTAGCTCACCAGGTCCTCTTTCTCTGCCCATGACAATTGTTCAAATTTTTTTTATTAATAAGTTATTTGTAAATTTTGTGTAAGTGTTCATTAGGTTTAGGAGCATATCTTATCCATAACCTTGGATTGAGACAATCATCCTCTTATCTTAATTTTTTTGTAACAAAAAAAATAACTGTGAATGAATGCAAATGAAGTGAAATATGAAGTGTGAATAAAGAAATCTTACATCGAAAAGGAATGAATAAAGTGAGGCTCATATAAAGTATAAGAATTTATAAATTTAATTGGTTAAAATTTTGAGTTAAAATGTGATATTAATTCTATGATTTTCGTAGAAATCCATTAGATACAAATACCCTGCGTTATTGGGTAAAGCAATATAAAACTATACCCTAAACTAGTTTTTCCTCCCACATATATATGTTCTAATTTAGCGTAATTGAGACGTAGGTTCTTTCTGTCGGTGAAAATAAATGCCAATGATTCGAATTATGGCTATGGTCCTAGTAATAGATGGCTAGCTAACCTAATGGCTAGACACATGCATTCGTGCATGATGATAACGACAATTGCTTAAACATGCATGCTATTATTAGAAACAACCATTGTAGATCAAGATAAGGATAAGTAGCTGTTATGGAGGATGTTGATTTCATTATTGCGCCAGATTGCAGTTGTGTTGACCATAATTTAGAACCATACATACACAAGAGGATAGAATTTTAATTAGTGACACCAAAAGTTTTGTTTGAGAATGACTGGCTTCGAATAATATAAATGAAATTAGTACCCTTAATTTAGACTATCTAACAAATTATTTATCCACAAGGGGTATCTTAAATGATAAGCAAATTGAGTTCAACAATTGAGGAACATCTTTAATGTTTGAAAATTCGAGTCAATAAAAAAATATTTGTGAAGAAGGACGTTAACAAGAATGACAAAATTTAAATTTTTTTTTTTATCTATTATATTTATTTTATTAATTAAATTATAATATGTATTTATTAATATTTTTTTTCTATTCTTTTTTAAAAAATATACACATATTATAATTTAATTAGTAAAATAAATGTAATAGATATAAAGAAATAAATTTAAATTTTGTCCTAACAAAAATTAGTTACATATTCAAAGAGTGTGTGAAAAAAATTTGGAAGATAAAAAGCTAACGAATTATCGTGCAAAATTTTACAAAGTAACAAAATAATCCTGCAGGGTTCCCTCCTTAATTGGATGAAAAGTTAATTAAACCAATTTATTTTTAAATGCTACAAATGAAGTCTCAGAAGATTAAAAACCAATTTTCTTTTTATAGAAAAAAGTTTTTAAATAAGTAATCAAATAATATGAACCTGTACATCCTAAACATTTTAGCACCGAGTGACCAGTTTGGACATTAATTCTTCAGTATAGATCAGCCCTCTTTAATTATTTTATTTTTCTTATATTTAAATTTATTTTTCTTCTATATTCCTCATTTTTCTCAACTCTCATGTGTATGTAAATTCACCTTGTTGAGGAGATGTTTAATACATATAACTAAGATACTGATCAAGCATGGAGTAATTTTTCATGTTACAATAATTACAATGTACCAAATTCTCCCGGAGCTTTAATTAGGTCCGTGAAACGAAGACAAGGAACCAAAGAAGGTAAATCCACAACATGACCCGCATGTTATGGAAAGGAATGGACAAGTAGGGTACTTTTAAGTTCTAACACACTACACAAAACATAATATATTATATACTGCAGGTTTTATATACATTCTCTTGTCCAGCCTTGTGATCAATGAAACAAGTTTTGTTGCATGCGTGAGTAAGCGAGGCTTTGGTAGATAGAGTAACAGATGTGGAGAAAAGGTAAAGCCTCGGTACCTTTGAAACATAGTTGTTCCCATCCCCTTGTTCTCATGCAAGGTCCTTCAATGCCTCTGCCCCCTCTCTCTCTCTCTCTTTCACTCTCTCACACACTCTCTCTCTTTCACTCTCTCACACTCTCTCTCTCTCTCTCTGAGGCCCGCTGTTAACAGCAAGATATCATTGTCTCCAGCAGTTTCCCTTGAATCGCATACTTTTCAAGCTTAAAATTGATCGTAGCCCCACCACAGCTAGAGCTTTGATAGTGATATAGGAAATGTGAGGGTTGAAATGTGCAGGCAACTGTCCTCTTAGGTCCTCATTTTTTTTCAATTATTCAACTTTGATTAAAGCTGACAGTTTCCTTCTTCTTTCTTTTTCCCTTAATTTATTTGATTTTGACAGACGAATCCTTCTCTGATTTCTTTCTCTATCATGTGCTATGAATATTTATTTGTACCTTGTAGGAACTGGACATAATTCATGTGGATTCTACTGGTATCATGGCAAGTTAATTTATATGCAAAATTATGGTTTTTCTCTCTAAACTATCAAAATTTTCTCAGTTTTACTTTTCATTAAGATAATTTACGTGCAAATATTATTCTTAACCATTTTATTTTTTCAATTTATATTGTCTGCCATTAAGCTTGAGCTTGAGCAGTATTTTACCATTATAGTTATGTTATTTGCACACAAAGTTTCACACTATTATTACACCAATTAACAATGTGTTAAAAATTGATTAACAAAATGTATTTATTGATTAACATGTCTTCAATCAGCAGATCACTGACGTCTTAAATATATGGTATTATTAGTCTATTAACCAATTCGATATATGTTGTTAACTAATTTTTGACACGTCATTAACCGTGTAACATTGGTAGGAAATTTTTAGTTTGCAAGAATCTTTTTCCATTATCATTAATTACTTATTTGCATAAGCAATTAGTTTTGTTGATGAGTTAACAACCTAGGATTGTGGGCATTTCAATTTCAATGTCATGTAAGGCTATGTTCGTACCTAGGAATTTAGGCCCATATTGATCATTGCGAGCAATAGCTCAAAGCTCCGCTAGCTAGTCAATCTTTTTCCTACAGGCTTTCGTTGCACATATTTATGCATAATAAGATTCTGCAACATGCATGATGGAAGCAGATAAGGTTATTATGAATCACTTGAAAAGTGATTTATTGATGAATTATTTTTTAATATATATATATATATATATATATATAAAAATTTGAGTGTATATAAATATTATTAATTAAAATTTATAAATTTTTTATATGTATAATTATTTATAAAAAAAATAATTTTATTAAATTTATATATAAATTTAAGTATTATTATTTTAACAATAAATCAACAGTTAATTTATACTTGGTTATAGACCATTCCCAAAATGGTCCATACTAAAAATCTTCGGATACAACCATATAATGCCCAATAATTAGTTATTTATAATGGTTTACTTAAAGTAAGCTTATACACTCTTTTTCTATTGAGACCATTCAAGCCGACTCAAATTGCTAGTTTCTAAACCTTTCAAGATGACCTAATACAGAGTTCTGATAAACTAATTTAATTTCAGTTAGCAAGCATACAAGATGGATTTTAAGCAAATTTTTTGCACCTCATCTCTTTTTTTAAAAAAAAAAATCTCTTTCACTAAACTACTCTACCAAAAAAACAAAGAAAGTGTTACATTCAGCGTTATTTCTATTAGCCTAATTAGAAGAAGAAGAAGATGCAAACAAGATGGATTTTAAGCAATTTTTTTGCACCTCATCTTTATTTTTTTTTAAAAAAAAACTCTTTCACTAAACTACTCTACCAAAAAAAAAGTCTTACATTAAGTGTCATTTCTATTAGCTTAATTAAACCAAAGTAAAATATAAAGAAATTTGCTCGGTGCTTGGCCGAAAGCCACATAGTACTTATGTGCCATGTTGCACATTGTACCTTGGTAGTTGGTACACATCTATGAGTATCAAAATGGGTCGGGCCGACCCATTCAGGTCAACCCATTCGGGGTTTGGCTATTTTTAGGCCGGTCCATTCGGGTCATATAAGTTTTGGGTTGACATTTTGCTGATCTAACCCACCATTTAAATTATGTAGTGTTAAAAAGAATGTGGCAAATTCCACCCATTCTCGCCATGTAAGTTTAAGGTGGCATTTTGCTTAACCCAAATTCCTCCATTTTTTCAAGTTATTCGAACCACCATCGAGCTTGACTCATGTTGACACCCCTATACACACCTATTATATAGGAATAATGATAATATAACATCATTTTTTGTAATACATTATTTTTACATTATTTTTGAATAGTTGTGATTAAGTGAGAGAAAATAATTAAAAAATAATATAATCAATAATATGGAGAGTCACACAGTAAATTAGATAGGATGTTTGTGAAAAATAAATGGCTTGTGATTTTTCAGGACTTAAAACTACGGGGGCTAAGAAGATCAGTTCGAACCACTCGCCTTTGTTGCTTGAATCTGAGCTCTTGAACTGGAGACCAAAGCCCTTCAGATTGCTCGATGTATAGTTTTCGCACAAGGACTTTATTAAAATGGTAGAGTTAGAATGGAAGAACCTGGGCAATGCATCAATTGTTGAAAAATTGAAGGGGCTGAAATCTCCAATAAAAAAAATGGAATAAGGAAGTTTTGACTATATTGATAATAGTATTAATTGCTTGGAGAGTGAGTTATCCACAATTGACCGTTTGGATGAGATTGGTGATCTTGATGAAGTTGAGGAGGCTAGGAGAAATGCTCTTGTAAGTCACTTGGGAAAATGGTATATAAGAAAAGAAGACTTTTGGAGGCAATTATCTCAAGATTGATATTTCAAGGAGTCAAACAAAAACACAATTTTTTTTCATGCCATGGCTGCTAGCAGGAGAAGGAAAAAATAGATTCTCAAGTTGAAGATGGGGAGGAGGGCCTTCCAACACCCGAAGAACATAAAAAAAGTGGCACATAAGTTCTTTAAGGATTTATACAAATAGGATCCCTTACCGAGCATTGAGATTCAAGAAGATCTGCTGTCGTGTATTAATAAGGATCAAGTGTCGGCTCTTGAAGTTATGCCAGATATTAAAGAGATAAGAAATGTTATTTGGTGTTGTGATCCTTCAAAATCTCCCGGTTATGATGGGTTCAATTTGAAATTTATAAAGAGTATGTGGAATGTAATAGGTGAAGAATTCTCTAGTTTTATTCTTGACTTCTTTTCATCGGGCTCTCTCCCAAAAAAGGTAAATATGACTTAGGTAGCTTTAATTCCAAAAATAGAGGGGACTAACAGTATGTCAGAGTATAGACCCATTAGTATAGTTGGGTGTATTTATAAGGTAATTGCTAAAATTTTAGCTACACGAATAAAAAAAATTATGTCAAATTTAGTGGGCGAGAATCAGACATCTTTTATTAGTGGGAGACAAATCCTTAATTGGGCTCTTATTGCCAGTGAAGCGGTTCATTGGTTTAAAAAGCAGAAGATTTTAGCAGTTATTATGAAACTTGATTTTCAAAAAACATATGACTCAATTAGATGGAGCTTTGTTGATCATGTTTTAAAGCGTATAGGCTTTAGGGTGAAATGGAGAAGATGAGTGTCTCAATGTATTTCAATGGCCTCTATGTCAATCTTGGTGAATGGTTCACCAACAGTGCCCTTCAATATAGAGCGCGGACTAAGATAAGGAGATCCTCTATCTCCTTTCTTATTTGTCCTAATTGCGAAAGTTTTTAATCAGATAGTGTGGCGAGCCAAGGAAGCTAGTTTGGTTGAAGGTGTTAGCATTAGGAAGGATAAGGTTGATTTGTCTCATCTCCAATTTGCATATGACACGATAGTTTTCTGCGCTTCTAAGGAACAAATTATTTTTAACTATAGAAGACTGTTTGATTGTTTTGGTGTCATGTCTGGTCTAAAGATAAATTATTCAAAATTGACAATCATTCATTTTTCTTGCATACAACAGTGGACTGATATGGTGAGTAGTAGGATAAGATGCTCGATTGCTTCGTTGCCTTTTAATTACTTGGGGATCCCTCTTGGGTCAAGTCTGAGAAAGATGGACACATGGAGGCCAATCTTGGATAGGATTGAGAAGAAGCTTGCTTCTTGGAAGGCGATGCTTCTATCTAGATCATGTAGACTTGTTTTGATTAGGTCTGTACTTAATAATTTCCCATTATATTATCTTGGGCTTTTTAAAATTCTGGTGGCTATGATTAAAAAAATAATAAGTATTCAAAGTAGATTTTTCTAGAGTGGTGATATAAATAAGAGAGGACTTCCTCTAATTAAATGAAGTGTTATTCAAAAACCAAAAAATTTGGGAGGTCTTGGTGTGGGTGATTTGGTTATTAAAAATGCTGCTATACTTTTTAAATGGTGGTGGCGCTTTTCAGTTGAGGATAAACCCCTGTGGAAGAGGATTGTGTGTTCTAAGTATAATCTGATTTTGGATAGCTCGCTTGTTGATTAGAAGTTATCTTCTAAAGAGGGTCCTTGGACAAATGTTTTACAATATTTCAAATGCTGGAAAAGAAATTAGTAAAATTATTCAGCATGATTTTTGGATGAATGTGGAAAATGGTATGAAGTCTATGTTTTGGGAAGACAAGTGGATTGGTGATGGAAGTCTTAAAGATAAATTTCCCAGGCTGTTTGCTATCTCTCTGCAAAAAAAAAAAAAGATAATTGTGAATTTTGGGGTGTGAGATGGTTATAATTAGAGATGGCATTTTCTGTGAAGATGCGTGTTATTTGTATAGAAGTTGCAACAATTAAATGAGTTGAATTTGTTGTTATCTCAAGTTTCTTTCAATAGTGAGACTGAAGATAAGTTTTTTTAAAAATTTGACTCTAAAGGTTCTTTTTGAGTTAAACCGTTCCTGTTTGCTAAAGCCTCTTTATTGGGGTCAATGTGTCTTTCTAGCAATATAACAAAAGGTGTTTTGCTAGGTCTAGCTACTCCAAGGGCTGAATTGCTTGTGTGGTTTGTGTTGCTAGGAAGATTAAATACTAAAGTTCACCTTAGAAAGCTTAATTTGATTCAGGAAAGTGAGGAAGGGTGCCTGTTTTGTATTTCTGATAAGGAAAACACTGAACATCTTTTTTTCACGTGTATTTTTTTCTTGAAAATTATGGTGTTCTTGCTTAGATTGGTGGGGCTCTTACTTGTCTTCCTTGCTTGACCCACACACGTTCTTTGATTCGTGAGTGGATATTGGGTTGAATGGTTTTCAGAAAAAGTTGTGGGTGTCTTTATTCTTTATTGTTATTTGGTCGATTTGGCAAGTTAGAAACATGTTGGTGTTCAATAAGATTGAACCAAAGTGGGAATAGGTCTACACTCAAGCTAAGTTGAGGCTTGGGTATTGGAACAAAGAGATGGTGTTCTGATTTTCCTTTTTCACCGCAGTTCATGGTGTCTAATTTGCATGATGTTAGAGGTTGGAAGAGTTCTGGGTTGATAAAATAACAGATTGTTAGATGGCCTCCTATGTCTATGGGTGTCTTTTCTTGGAGTTTAGATGGTTCGATTAAAAGTAATTCGAGAAAGTTTGTTATTGGAGATATTTTAAAAGATATGAGTGGGAAGACCTTGTGTCGTTGTGCTAATTTTGTGGATTGTTGTGATGCTAATGAAGCTGATTTTTTGGCCATTGGTTTTGCTCTTAAAGTCTCTCTTCAAATAATATGATTTTTACAATATCTGATTTTGATTACTTCTGGCTCCTTACTTGCTTTGTTTTGGGTGGGTGAGGATAAGAACATCCCGTGGAGAATGTGCTTCTTTTGGAATAAGTTCCAATCTATGAAGAGACGTTTCAAGGACCTATGGTTTGTGCATATGAGAAGATTAGTTAAGCCTAAAACAATTTCATGGTTTAATAGTGATACAAATTTAGAGGAACAAGAGGTTTTGTGGTTTTATGCCTGATTTGTGTTTTTTTTTCTTTTTTCTTGATCTTATTGATCTGTTGTACTTTTTTATGTTTCTTGTACACTTGGTTTGTATTGATTCTTGCTCTTTTTTGTTGGAAATAGACTTTTAAGCTTTGAATCTTTGTTATTAATAAAAAAATTAATGATATAAAAATAATATAAAAAATGATATAAAAAAAATAATAAAAATATCATTATTGATTATACAATGGTGCACGTACTCAAGCAGGTTGTGAAGGATTTCATTTAGGCTTTTTGTCAGTCACTTCATGTCAACTTCCCCGACTTGGTTTGCAATTGGACCAATGTGGAGACGCGATTCTAAATTTGGGTTTGAGGCATACCCGTTCAACTGGTCCAAAACCCATATTTTTTTTTTTTTTTGTAATAACCCATTTTGCATTTGGAAAATGCTTCCCACATCACTTTTATAGCTCATATATATATATATATATATAGAGAGAGAGAGAGAGAGAGAGAGAGAAAATGAGATAAAATTAATTATAATTAAATAGTAAAAATTATGTAAATATAAAGTGATATATATATAAGTGTGTATAAGTAACATTATTCTTTATGGAGATTTCGTTTGTTACTATGATATTAAATATGACTGAAATTGATTTATGGTTGTCAACTTATGAGTCTATGCTCTTGATGATTTCGTTGGTAAGCATTGTTGATATGAAATTTGAGTTACGATATCTAGATCTCCTTCCTTTTTGGATTGGTTGATTTTTTTTATATTTTTTTTAGTGGGAATGGATTGGTTGATTTTAATCAAGATTTTAATGCCTCATTTTAATAGCTTTCTTTCCTTTAATTGAAATCATTTAAAGAAGCATAAAAGAAAAAAAATTGCTGGATCTAGATCTTTGCTCTGTTGGTCAATGATGTTATCCTCCTTTCTTCCGTTCTATACCACTAACAAAAACAAAAAGAGTTTTTGCTGTCGCCTAACCATATATAACGATGTGTCATTAATTGAATTTAAATGGCCAGAGGCAAGAGCCGCTAATAATTACTTGGTGAAGGTATGAGAATCTCTTACTATTCGTTATGAATGGAAAAGAATATTATTATGAAAATGAATTAGTATATTATTGAGTGTAAGTAGAATTATTTAATATTTGATGTTAAGTTTTTACCACTTATACTTTTGTCTATTTGTAAATGGAAATATTTGCTATTGATGAACGGAAATAGTAACACTACTTATTAATCCTGATATAGAATATTGAGGTCTTCCTCGTGCAAAGCATTTACATATTTCTTTATATTAACTTCATTGATCAAGTCTGACAAGTTAGAGTACATATATAATTTTTAATATACAAAGAGTTGAAGGATATCTGTTCATAGCATAGTTATGATTCAGTTTCTTCAAAAAAGTGCAGATATTGAGTGAAAAATCTGATACCTTGTGTTAACCATCAAGGAGCAATTTTCTTTAGATGCTCCTCTATTGCTATTTTGTGTGCCATATACTTCTATGTAATATTAGAGTGTTTATTTTTATATTAATGAAGTGTTAGAAAAAGATAACAAATATTAACAATAAGTATAAGCAAACTGGATTACTTTTTCTCCCTGTGCAATTAACAATAGGCTCTGAAAATTTCTCAGGCAACAAACAATAATTTTAGACAAATAATAGGATGTAAAATCAATAAAAGCACTGATTTTTAACGTAGGAAAACCCCCAATGTGAGAAAAAAACTCACGGGACCTAGTCCAGTAAAAAATCCTCCACTAATAAAATTAATGGGTACACCACAAGTCTTTTTGGAACCACCAAGGATCAACAGAAAATTAATCTTCACCAATAAGGTAGATAACAATACAATAAACCCACCAATGGATATCTAGTCAGACAACAGAGAGAACCAAAAATAGAAAGATATTAAAACCAAAATAAAGCTCACACTACCAGGATCAACATATCAAAATATCTGATAAAAGAGCACAAATTTTCTCCCTTTATTTCTTTCTCCGCTGCCGCACGCTGTTGTCTCCGTTTTTCACTTTCCAATTCTCTATCTCTCTCAGTTTTTTTTTTCTCACCCGAGGCACACACACCAAATAACCAAATAATGGGCATTTTTGTTTTTCTTTTTTTTTTAAATTAAAGTCAAGGTGGGCCCACTTTTGGTGACCCACCTGACAATTCTCCCCCTCACCAATCAAGTGGAGCCATAGTCAACCAAACCCGCTTTCTCTTTGCAAGTGACAAATTTTCTTGTGGGTAAAGTCTTTGTTATCATATCTGAACCATTCTCATCAGTATGAATTTTCTCTAATGATAGTTGCTTCATCTCTAGTGTATCCCGTATCTAGTGATACCGAACCTCAATATGCTTAGACCTTGAATGAAAGGTCGAGTTCTTGCTGAGATGGATTGCACTTTGACTATCACAGTACAAAATATATTTTTCTTGTGAAAGACCCAACTCTTGTAGGAATTTTTGCATCCACAAGAGTTCTTTAGCAGCTTCTGTAATGGCAATATATTCTGCCTCTGTAGAGGATAGAGCAACACATTTCTGTAATTTAGACTGCCATGACACTGCTCCCCCTGCAAAAGTCATCATATAACCAGAAGTAGACTTCCTGGAATCCACATCACCAGCCATGTCTGCATCTGTATAACCATTCAACACAGGCTCATCACTCCCAAAACATAAACAGACTCCAGAAGTATTTCTGAGATACCTGAGTATCCACTTCACAGCTTGTCAGTGCTCTTTACCAGGATTAGAGAGGAAACGACTAACAACGCCAACAACATGAGCAATATCCGGCCTTGTACATACCATCACATACATCAAGCTACCAACCGCATATGCATACGAAATTTTCTGCATTTCTTCTTTATCTTTCTCACTTGTAGGACATTGCGCAAGGCTCAACTTGAAGTGACCTGCAAGTGGAGTACTAACAGATTTGGAATTGCCCATATTAAATCTCTCCAATACTTTCTCAATATACCTTTGTTGTGATAACCACAATTTACCATTCTTCTTGTTACGAACAATTTTCATGCCAAGGATTTGCCTTACAGAGCCCAAATCCTTCATTGCAAAGGACTTGTTCAACTCTCTTTTAAGATTTTGAATCTCTTTAATGTCATAGCCAACAATCAACATGTCATCCACGTAAAGCAAGAGAATAATAAAATTTTCATTAGGAAATTTCTTCACAAACACACAGTGATCAGAAGAAGTTTTACTATACCCGTGATCCATCATGAAGGAATCAAATTTCTTATACCACTGTCTTGGAGCTTGTTTGAGCTCATACAAGCTCTTCTTTAATCTGCAGACTAGCTTCTCTTTGCCTTTGACCAAAACCTTCGTGTTGCTCCATGTAAATTTCTTCCTCCAGGTCACCATGGAGGAAAACTGTCTTCACATCAAGTTGCTCAACCTCTAAATTCAAATTAGCTGCTAAGCCAACCACAACTCGTATTGAAGACATCTTGACCACAGGTGAAAATATTTCTTCAAAATCAACTCCTTTCTTCTGACTAAAGCCTTTCACAACCAACCTTGCCTTGTACCTTGGCTGTGAGCAATTCTCCTCTGATTTTAACTTGAACACCCATTTATTCCTAAGTGCTCTCTTGCCCTGGGACAGCTTCACTAACTCAAACGTATGGTTCTCATGTAAGGATTTCATCTCCTCTTGCATGGCTTTATGCCATTTGTCCTTCTCTTTATGTGACATTGCTTCTTCATAGCTCTCTGGCTCTCCCCCATTAGTCAACAACACATACTCATGTGGAGGATATCTCTGTGAAGGATGATGCTCTCTTGCAGATCTTCTCACCTGAAGCTCTAAAGGTGGTTCTTGTATAATTGGCTCAATTGGTTCATTGACTTGAGGCTCAGGCACATCAACTGTGTTTTCCACATCTGCATTTACATCTCTCCCGTTATCAGTGACCCTGGCAGGAGGTTCTGGCTCAACATCAATGTACCCATGAACAACCTGTTTTGGCTTATCCTTCTTATCAATATCTTCAATAGTCTGGTCTTCAAAAAAGACAACATCTCGGCTTCTGATAACTTTCTTATCAATCGGATCCCAAAACCTGTAACCAAAATCATCATGACCATAACCCAAGAAAATACACTATTTAGACTTACCATCAAGCTTAGACCTTTCATCTCTGGGAATATGAACAAATGCCTTGCAGCCAAACACACACAAATGATTATATGAAACATCTTTCCCTCTCCACACCCTCTCAGGAACATCACCATCAAGAGGAACAGATGGAGAAAGGTTGATCAAGTCCACTGCAGTTCTCAGTGCTTCACCCCAGAAGGCTTTAGGCAATTTAGCATGAGAGAGCATGCATCTGATTCTGTCATTAATTGTGCGGTTCATTCTCTCTGCAACCCCATTGTGCTGAGGGGTCTTTGGAACTGTCTTCTCAAGCTTAATTCTATGGTCCTTACAAAGAGTGCTCAAATGGACCCTTTGTATTCACCACCATTATCTGCTCTAACACACTTCAACAATTTGCCTGTTTCTCTTTCAACACTTGCATGGAAGTGTTTGAACACATCAAGTACCTGGTCTTTGAATTTCAAAACAAAAGCCCACACTTTTCTAGAATGGTCATCAATAAAAGTAACAAAATAAGAGTAACCACTAAGGGTTTTGGCATCCATAGTGCAAACATCAGTGTGAACTAAATCCAAGATATGAGGTCTCCTATGGGGAGAATAAGTGCAGAAGGAAACTCTATGTTGCTTACCAACAAGACAATGAGAGCAAGTTTTAAAAGATGTACCTCTAACAGGAAGCAACTTTTGCCTTGCAAGAGTGTCAAGGACCTTCTCACTCAAGGGACCCATGCGTTTATGCCATAGCTCTGTAGAGCAATCCTCAATTGCATTCACTTGAGGTGTAGGCAACTTTCCTGATGTCCAATAAAGAGTATTCCGCCTCACTCCCTTTGCTACCACCAAAGTCCTTTTGGTACATTTCCATTTGTCATCACCAAAGGAATTATGATAGTCATCTTCATCAAGTACCTGTACTAAGATCAAGCTGAGGCGCATGTCAGGAATATGTCTAACGTTCTTCAAGTGCAACTTGCATCCGACATTAGTCTCCAACCAAATTTCTCCAATGCCAGCAACCTTGCTTACCCCTTGATTTCCCATCTTCACTTGCCCAAAATCTCCGGTAGTGTAGGATGTAAAGTACTCACGGTGTGGTGTAACATGAAAAGAGACAGCAGAATCAACAACCCATTCGTACTCCTGGCATGTGAGATTAACAGAGTCATCATCATAAACAATGGTAACTTCACCATCAGATACAAGCTATGACGGTGTCTTTGTCTTTGTCTTCTCTTTTATTATTGCCTCTAGTCCTTGATTTTCCCGCTTAAGGAACTCGTTTCTTTAATCATGTGTCCCATTTTATTGCAATGGAAGCACTTGATGTCTTTTCTGTTCTTTGACCTTCCTCTTGACTTGCTGTGGTCTTCAGATCTCTGAAAATTTCTATGTTGGCTTCTTCCCCGTGACTCCACAACCATAGCTTCATTCTGAGTCGAAGAGCTAGCCATACCATGTCCCTTCCTTCTAGTTTCTTCATTCAAGAGACTATCTTTCACCATATTGAAAGTCAACTTTCCATTAGGAGCAGAGTTACTCAGAGATACCACTAGTGTTTCCCAGCTGTCTGGTAATGAGCTAAGCAACAACAGTGCAAGCAGTTCATCATCTAACACAACCTCCATAGTATTTAATTGATTCACAACATTCTGAAAACTACTCATATGCTCAGCCACCGAAGACCCATCCCTGTATTTCAAGTTTACTAACTTCCGAATCAAGAATGCCTTGTTCTGTGCATTTTTAGACTCAAACAAGTTGCTCAATTTCTTCCACAAGCTGTGGGCACTAGTCTTACTAGATACATGGTGATAAATGCTTTGGTCTATCCATTGCCTGATCATGCCAACAGTCTTCCTGTTTATTCTCTTCCATTCTTCATCAGATTTATCTGCTGATTTAGTATCATCACCCATCATATAGGTCTTTGCAAAATAGCAAGTCTTCCATTCGGGATTTTCATATTGAGTAATTGGTAGAATCCAATTTAATCATAGTACCAGCAACATCGCCTTCTCCCATTTTAAGAGCACAAACCAGAGCCCCAACCAAGGAGCTCTTTGATACCAATTGTTGGGAAAAGATAACAAATATTAACAACAAGCAGAAGCAATCTGGATCACTTTTTCTCCCTGTGCAATTAACAATAGGCTCTGAAAATTTCTCAGGCAACAAACAATAATTTTAGGCAAATAATAGGATGCACAAATCAGAAAAATAAAATCAATAGGCACCAAATTTTTAACATGGGAAAACCCCCAATGTGAGGAAAAAACCCACGGGACCTAATCCAGTAAAAAATTCTCCACTAATAAAATTAATGGGTACACCACAAGTCCTCCTAGAACTACTAGGGATCAATAGAAAATTAATCTTCACCAATAAGGTGGATAACAACACAATAAACCCATCAATGGATATCTAGCCAGGCAACAGAGAGAACTAAAAATAGAGAGATATTAAAACCAAAATAAGCTCACACAACCAGGATCAACATATCAAAACATCTAATAGAAGAACATAAATTTTCTCCCTTTATTTCCTTCATTCTCTATCTCTCTCAGTTTTTTTTTCTCACCCGAGGCATACACACCAAATAACCAAATAATAAGCCTTTTTTTTTCTTTTTTTTTAAATTAAAGTAAAGGTAAACCCACTTTTGGTGACCCACCTGACATGAAGTTCGTAGCAAGCTCTAACTAAAGAGAAAAGACGCTAAACAAAAAAATGGTGTTCGTAATAATTTATCAGACAATGAAGATGTAAGATAAAAATCCACATATAAAAATTAAAAAATTACCTAGCTTACATGAATTTATTTTAATTTTATTAAACTGAAATCATGTATATATATATATATATATATATATATATATATATATATATAGAAATAACACTCCTGGATAACCAAACCCCAGTCAAATCCTCGGGGATAATTCTACCATACCCGGCAGCTGGCGATGTCATAAAATATACAAGTCTCTAGTGTGCTCGCTTGCCATAATTTTTTTTTTCCAATTTTTTATTACATTTTTTAGGAATATATTTAAATTAGAAATTTCGTAATGAATAAAAAATTAAAGAGACAACTATACGAATTAAGTGAGGTATATGGATAATATGAATCGTTTAAAACAAAAATACCAACAAGACTATAGTATTATGAATTATCTAATAAACTTTTTATGAAAATATTTAAAGAAAATGTGTAAGTATGTTCAAGTATCATTATTTAGAAGTTTAGTTATATGCATAATTATACAAATCAGCCAGCTCGGTCAGTCTTTTTAAAAACCTTGTGATTCAGGTTTTAGGTTAGTGCAACAATAATCAATTGGATTATTTTTCCTATCATCTCGGTTAAATCTGATCAAACCTAGATGACCTGTTTAATCAGTTGATCCAATTTTTGATTTTTATTTTGTTAAGAATTGAAACTTTAAAAATGTAACTTTTAATATTTGAATATTATACCAAAAAATCTTTCTTATGAACATTCTACCATTAGACCATATGCTTTTATTTAATATTATTCTTAATTTCTTAATTTTATATTATTATCCAACTATTATGTTATATCATTGCTTGTTTAGAAGTATTTTTTCTTATAGTATTTATTTTTTAATATAATATTTTTATATAAACTAGTTTTTCATATAATATTCTTTTTAAAAAAATATTTCCTTTTTGTCCGAGTTTTCCAGTTTAACCATTTGACTTCTTTGTTAAACCGTTGATTCAGTGACTCGACCTTCGATCGGGTCAACTTCTTATCCGGATTATGCAACTATGGTTATATGTGATATTTTTATGGATGATGTTTCATTAGTTAATGTTTAAAGAAAAGGCTAAAACCATTTTTTGTCTCTAATCTTTTTTTTTTCCTCTGGTATTACAGTTAGGTAGTGTCTGGACCAATTTGCCCGTATCTCGACTAATCTATCTCTCAAGTTCGATCAAAGGCATGTCATTCACCAAAAGAGTAGGGGATGCAAAAGAATATTCTTTGTGGCCTAACTCTAAAAAATTGACATAGCTGAAATTTACCATGAGCCTACTCACACATTATATACTTAACTATCACTAGACCAACCCCTTGAGATTCGTCCCTAATGTTTGAGCGAAGTTTTAATGTAGTCCCAAATTTTTTATTTTATTTCAATTACGTGTTAAATGTTACTAAATTATTTCAATGTCATTCTTTTGCTTAACACTATCCAAATTACTAAAAAGTACTAACTTGTAGCTTACGTGGTTAATTCAGTCCATATTTGGATCTCACATTTCAATTTGAGACTAAATCAAAACTTGTTAAATATTAGGGACAAAAATAGAGTTTTATCCTTGAATTTATTTAAAATCATATCCAAATCTATAAACTAGGGTTTTTAGTTGCATAAACTTAAGTACACTTAAAAATCATTTTCAAAAAAATAAGAATATTAAACATTTTTATGTCCCCTTAACAATATGCTCAATTCACTTTCATTGCTTGGCTAATTTTGATTGTTAGGCTTAGGGATAATGGAAAGACACCCATAAAAAAAAAAAAAGAGGACTGTGATGCTGGCTCATAGGATTGAGAACGGGACAACATAGTTGGCTCGTCAGAAGTTTAATGATTTACATCTATGAGGAGTTTTCTATTTCTTGTGTTAAGTTTGGATGAAGTGTTGAATGTTGAATGAGGGGATACAAAAATGTTGAATGTTTTGATTTTCAGGAAATAATTTTGAAGTGTGTTTGAATTTCTACAGCTAAAAACCCTAGTTCCTAAATTTAGAAAAAAAAATGGAGATGCATATGATTTTAAAGAAATTGAAGGCTAAATCATTATTTTTGTACCCTAAAGTTTGACTAAAAATTCAATTTTAGTCTCAAATTGAATACATGAGATTCACATGTGATCCTAATTAGACATATAAGTTTCACATCGACACTCTCATTTAATAATTTAAAAGATGTTTGACAAAAAGATGACATTAAAATAATTTAATAACGTTTATGATATAGTTGGAAAAAATTTATTAAAACTAAATTGAAATAATAGGGATGAAAAATATTTTAACCTTTTAAAAAATATATAATCAATTAATATTGATATTATTGTACTAATTTTTTTAAAAAATATCATTTTTTTAAATATCATTTTTTTACTTTATTGATGTTTTTCATATGAGAAAAAAAATTCAATATATCGTTATCATAATATATTTTTTGCATTAAGATATATATAATGTACGTATGAATTAATGTTTTAAAAATCAAATTAAAGATTAAACAGATTAAATGTCCGAATCCTAATTAAATTTATGACTAAACCTCGTAATAACCAAATTAAAAACATAATCAATTTACGATGTGACTGTTTCAATTAACCGATTCGATCTTGTTTTTAAAACGTTTGATACAAACATATAAATGACATACACATCAAAACAAAACTCTTGGAGTTGGATCCAAGAGAAACGCCGTCGTGTATTGGTATCAAAGAGGGAAGTTACAACCTTAGAGGAGGGCCCACAAATAGTTGAACGGCTGTGATCGCGTGCACCAAGTTTCGAGAATCACTTGCATTGCGTGGGGATCCATGAATTTGAAAGAAACCAAACAAGTAGTAACAACCTCGCGTGCCACATTATTTCTTTAAAAAATATGATGTTATATTATTTTTTTATTTTATTTTATTTTTTATTATGATAATTAAGTGAGAAAAAATTATAAAAAAATAATGTGATTAATAATATGAGAAGTTGTATAAAAAATAATATAAAAAATATGATAAAAAATGAAAAAAAATTATCTTCTTACCAAATTTTTATATTAATTTTTTTAATTATTAAATAAAAATATTAAATATTTTTTATATTTTTAAAATATTAGATGTATTTATTTTTTTAATATTAAGAAAATTATTAAAAAAAATTATAAGAAAATATAATATTATTTTTTAAAAATTAGAATGATATTCCTTTATCATTTCATTGTTTTTTAAAATCTAACACATCTTTAGTTGTTGTTAGTATTGCGCCAGTGTGTATGTTCCTGCAGCTTTTGGGTACAATGTTCCTGTAGCCTTTATCTCAGTGTTAGTGTTGCTGAGAATATCTTTCAGTTTTTGAAACGAAGCAGTGCAGATTGAGATTGAGATTCCCGGTTTCGCTCTCTTTCCCAAAACCCAAAATAATAATAATAATAATATAATAATGTAACAATTTTCTCGCACTTCAGAGTGTTACAGTTCAGACACCGCACGCATTCACTCATCAAAGTTTCAAACTTTCAAATGTCAGACAGAAGATGGTGCCAACCAGCACTGAACTCCAACCAAGAGCTCCTCTTGCAACCTTGTCTCACTGCTCACTGCTTCTCCAACTACACTTTCACTTTCCTGTGAGATTTTGGCTATACATTGTCTCTTTGCTTTGAACCTCAAATGGGTTTGGCTCTTTTATTATTTTTTTTTGGGGGTATTTTTAGTGTTTTAACATTCCAAAGTTTGAATTTAAAATGGGTGTTTTTGAGTGCTGAACTGTGACATAGTTCTTTAAGTAGTGATTATAAGTCCCCTAGGAGAAAAATCTGGCTTTTGCTTTCTTTTTCTTTTTTTAATATTTTTTTAATCTGGGATGCTACTTGCCACCACTACCAGGTTTTTTTTGCCTGGAATCTTGGTTTTGGCTGGATTATTGGGTGTATGCAATGTGGTTAAAAAAACCCATTTCATCAAATGCATTTTGAGTTTGCTGCTTTTTCAAGATTTTGCAAATATCTTAGTTGTTTGTTGAAGCAAGGATAACTGTTAGATTGATCTGTATGAGTTCAAGGTTTGACCTTTACTCAGCGATGGAATGCCCAAACACTACTAAACCCATGAAACTCAACTCAAATATATCAGAAATTGTCTGCAAGTTTGCCAAAGTTTGCAAATTGAAATCTATTGGGGTGTTCTCTTCTGAAATCCCCAATCTCCATCACTTGCATATCCCCAAACCCATTTGCAATGAGGCCCCTCTTAGTGAAAACAGCAGTGATGCAAGTGAGGGGATTAGAAGCTGTGACCACAAAGTCCATCCCCACCCCATTGAAGTGCCAACCAAAGAGGATGCCTGTGCTGGTTTTGAGGTCATGAAAAAGATATTTGATGCTGTTTCAGCACTGAAATTGGCATACCTTCAGCTTCAACAAGCACATATCCCTTATGACCCACAGAAGATTGTTGCGGCTGATGACCAAGTTGTTGTTGAGCTTGAGAAGCTCTGCAAGTTCAAGCGTGAATATAAGGAGAAGCAATTCAAGAAAGCTCAGTTCAATGCTGTAAGTTCTAATCTCTTGCAGGTTGAAATTGAGGCCAAAGAGGCATTGTTGGGGAGGCTTATGTCTCAAAACAGTGCTAAAGACGCCGAGATTGTCCGGTTGCGGCAAGAGCTCCAGGATTTGGAGATGGGGAATGAAAATCTGTCAGAGAAGATCAAGCTGATAAGTTTGGAGAAGAGGAAAGCAAGTATTTTGAGTGTTACTAAGTTCCAGGATGTCTTCAAGGGTGCTTCAAAGTCCATTCATGATTTTGCAAAACCATTAATTAGCTTGATGAAAGCTTCAGGTTGGGACCTAGATAAGGCTGCAAACTCCATTGAAAATGCTGTTGTTTATTCCAAAAGGTCTGACAAGAAGTATGCTTTTGAGGCCTACATTGCGTGCAGAATGTTTCATGGGATTGCATTAGCTTCTTATGATGTTGGTGATATTATGAAGTTTGATGACCCAATTGATGCACTGATGGAGAATCCAGAATCAGATTTTGCCAAATTTTGTCAAGCTAAGTATCTTCTTGTTGTTCATCCTAAAATGGAAGAGTCATTCTTTGGCAATTTGGATCACCGAACATTTGTAATGAGTGGCAAGCACCCAAGAACTAAGTTCTACCAATTATTTGCAAAAATGGCAAAATGGGTTTGGGTTTTACTAGGATCTGCAGTCCCAATAGATCCTGATGCAACCCTGTTTTCTGTGAACAGAGGAAGCATGTTCTCCAGCTTGTATATGGAATCTGTTGAGGAAGAAAAGGAGAGTGCAATTCTTTCAGACGAAGAACAAGCCACCTACAAAGTTCAGTTTATGATCATGCCTGGGTTTAAAATTGGACAGACGTTGGTGAAGTCTCAAGTTTATATCTCAAAACATCCTTCAAGCTAATGGTGGCCCTTTTAACTGGTAATTCAGCTAACAGAACCACATAATTTTGTACAACAGTTCTTTTAATGGTACCTTAGCTAGTCAAGATAACTATGACTACTAGGTTTTGCTAGAACCTCTATCCACCGGCTTTATGTTTGTAATCTTTCGTGTTGAATCAGAGTCCTGATATATCTATTAGTTATCATGGTCTTTAGTTTCTTTACTGAACTGTATTTTCTTATTCCCTTTCAAGTTTCTCTATGAACTGTAAATAGATGTTTAACTAAACTAACATTCATGAATTCGCTTTAATCTGTTCCATGTTCATCACTAATCAATGGTGGAACATATTACTCTTAGCTTATCTTTTATCATCTTTTCCTTCAAAGTAATGTAGATCACAAAACTGCATGATTTAACTGTTGTTGATGTATTTGTCTTTTGGAAGGATGTTTATTACTGTGCATTATATTTTTTTAATGTGATACTATGCTGTTATTACTGCATATAGGATCATAATTTGTCTCTAAACTTAAAATGATATCATTTTTTAGACTTCAATTGAAAGGGCCATAAAATAGAAATTTGAGATTAAAAAAACATGCCAAATTTGCTGCTACTTCATGTTTGCTGACTTGCTTTCATATTACCAAGTATATGTGAGAAGTCTTAAATCTGCGTTCATCCTTAATACTAATCTTGGTTATTGCCTAAAAGACAAAAGGAGTAAAATCTGAATTCAATATTTCAAACCAAATCAGGAATACAGTTGGATTTATATAAGGAGAAGGCCATAGCTATAACAATAAGTGTTGAGACTTAAGGACAGTTTGTGATTTCCTTAAAACTAAGGATGAATAATTCAAAGATGAGTTTTTTCATACATTTTTTCATATAAACCACATCCAATATTATGGGAATTTTAAATTGAAAACTAAAGTTAATAAAACAAAAAAAAAAAGAATAAATTTAATATCTATTTACTCTCTCGCACTGGCTCCTTAGGCCATCACTTGGAACAATCACCTTCCTCACCATCTGAAGAAAACAAGTCCTTGCAGAGCTCTCCATAGAATCTACAAACTAAATCAATGAAGGCAGGGCACTTAAGTTTCTTCCAGCAATATAGAAGTTCTTCCACATCCATCAAGTCCTTGGTCTTCCCTTCTTCCACAATCATCTCCACCAAATAGTTCTCAAAACTCCTGCATGCATCTTCCACGTCTTGGCTCGAAGCATCCCTTTTGTCTTCCCTGCGAGCCCTTACATAAGCCGGGGTAAGTGGTGATGGAAGGAGTGGTGTTTCATGTGCGTTGGAGGGACTCCTGAGGTCTTGTAACATATCCATGTCTTTCGATTTCTTTGGGGAACGAAACACTGATAACAAAGAAGACATTGGTTTTGTTGGGAAGGCCTTTTGGAATTTTTTGGACTTATGAGCATGGAATTTAAGAGCTCTTATAAACACAGGTTTCTTGGGTTTAAGTTTGAAGATCAATAATAGTTTTCTGCATGGCTTGAGAAGCTTGGATTTAAAGACACCCAATGCTTTCGCTTTCATGTCTAATAAGTAAGAGAGGAGTGTTGCTGAAGTAAGTTGAGTACTTTAATGTGATGGTGGCTTTGTTGCTTCTGATTACTGTTGGAGAGGTGGATGTTTGTTGAAACCAAGGTTGTTGTAACTCAGAGAGAGAGAGAGAGAGAGAGAGAGAGAGATTGTGATGTTAGTTGGAGAGAGAGTGGAAGTCTATTGGTGTGTTGAGAGGATGTGAGGTCTTTTATAAGTTTTGCTTCTGTTTCTTTTTTTTTTAGGTGACTAGGCCTAAGTTGGTGGATGTGGGTTTCACGTCTTGAGTGATAGAAGTGAATAGAAGTGGCATAGCAATAACATGAATATACTACTAGGCACTGTACGCGTTAAGAGAAGCAGGGCTATCTTTAGCTGTAATGTGACCTTTGATTTGAAAAAACAATTTATTTTAGATTACTATTTTCTCACATGTATATGTAAGAGTATATGCAGAATTTCAAGTAACATTATAGTAGAATTCAACATTATTCTATGACTTGTAGGATAATATATGCATAAGTATGAGAGAATTGTGTGTAAATAACATGATACATTATAAATTTGATCTACTCTTCTAGGAATATGTTTAGCTTTTATACCAACAGATCGATCAATTAGGTGAGATTATTAAAGGTAGTGGAGTTGGTGACTAAAAGGAACTTCGGCTTTATCTTGACTATTGTCTCTCCTCTTATTTTATTTCCATGGCATGTTGCAGATGAACACAAAAAAGAGAATATATGTAGATATGAGTCAAGTGAAATTAATATATTTAAGTGAAAAGAATAAAATGACAAAAAAAAAAGACTTAAGCTTAAAAAACTAATTATTATAAATGAGCCAATTACTTAATGGGCTAAAATGTTGATATCACTGACAACCATATTGAGCTTAAAGTAAATTGGTCACTGGCAAAACATATTGGGCTGGAACCAAATTGCTCACTTGCGTACGGCATGGTCTGCTTCAGCCTTGGGAGTGGATTTAATTTATACCCAACTAACTCTAAAGTCTTTTTTTTCCCCCAAGGGAATGACTACACCTTTTGGATGCAAGACACCTTTGGGCATACGGTTAGGCCTTCCTCACAAATGGTACCAATAGGACTTGAAGCTTTGTCCTATCATTAAAAATGCAGTTTGTTTATTGCGGTACTCAATCCCTTGTAGATCACACAACTCCAAACATGAAAGAGGGAAACTTCACTTGTTGATTGAAATTTTAATGAATGAAAGAAAAAAGAAAAGAAATTTAAATTTGAAATGTATTAATTGGACATTAGAAATAAAAGAAAATAGTAAATTTTAAAGCAATAATAAGGTTAAATTAAATTATCATTGTAATGTTAGATAATTTTATGATAGAATACAATAGAGTCGTTTAATCTATGTAGTTGACCCCACCTAGTGGAAAAATGATTTGTTATTCTTATTGTTGTTAGATAAATTAATAATTTAATATTTATGAGATTACATAGTTCACTCAACAGGTTGGATTGGGCTTCTGAAGCTTGGAATGTAAATACTGCATGGGTTTAAAACTATGGGCTTGTATTGGGCCTGTAACAGGAGGACAAGTTATCTGCCCATGACCAAAGTATATTCCAATACTAGCTGAACATGATGCTCTTCATTTCATTATATAAAAAAAAAAAAACCACACAAAGAAAAAAGAAGCAAACGAATATAATACTTTGAGAGATGGTTAAGGTGCACCAGGCATGTGGGGGATTCCGGATAAAAAGGCAAAGAATGCCATCATTCCTAAAGCCAAGAATTAGGGAATAAATGAATCAGCACCTATAAATGGGTCTCATCTGTTTGCTGAGCTCATGATTACTTGTTCAAGGTCAAATATATACACCAGACACAGCGTGGAGAATCAGATCATGATTTTCAATCCTTCAACTGCCAGCAAAAATGTTAGTACTCAGAGCAGTCCAGACAAAACAAAGAAAAAATGCATAAGCAGTGAAGGAATGTAATCTTATTGCATAGTAATGTTTTCTAGGCACTGTATAGAGACTTCAAACTCTTTAGTCCAAGAGTAGTCCCACAATGAAACGCCTGTGATCCATACATGCTTTTAGCTTGCAACTTTTTAACAGGATTATGTTAACATACTATGGATCTTAGATGATAAAATCTATGGTGGGACTATTGAACCAATGCAGCCAGTAGGTGACATTTTAGAGTTAAATTTTGACAGGAGACATTTTCTTTGCCAAATTCAAATTCAACGGTTGATCCAAAAATTGTCACATTCACAATTATACTGATATAACTAAATTAGTAGTTGCACCACAAACTAAGCCATCTTAGATACCTCACACCTTTGTTATACGGCATTAAATTGAAATTCATTAAAGTATAATTTTTTTAATGTTTTGGATCAAATATCCATATTCTTTTCATTTCGTACTTGTCATAAACCATGAAAATTCGTGATCCCTGAACAAGTAGGATATTGCATCTCAAAGTCATCTCATGTTCAAATATTTTATACTTAGATATTAAAAAAACTTGAGGATTCTGAATTTTCACACTCCAGGTTGTTGACTAATTCTAATTCTAATTCAAAATACAAGGTTTTAAGCTTGCAAATACTTTTGGGCATACCCTTTTGCATGATGATGAATAGTGTGTGTTACGGAAAGTTTATTGCACAACTATACCACACTTGTGACTAAGGAATTGATAACTTGGATAAGCATGAATATAGAAAACAAATAATGTTGTAGTAATATAAACAGTAATAGCTTTGTGCATGTTTGCTGGTAGCAATTATGAGAGAAAGTCATTTGGTGGACAAACTTGGTCCCCTTGCTTTCATGCTAGAACTTTTGTAGTGGACCACCAACTTTATTTTTTCCTGTTATAAACCAAGCTTTCTGGCTTTATACATCTTCCATTTCAGCTCCCATGAATTTGAACAAATCTGAGGTATCAAAATAGAGAAACACTGAAACTAAGAGTGCAAGGGTGTGCTTGAGGCATATCTCTGATGGGTAATAACAGGTTCAAATTGTCAGATATGATACCAAATGCTTGGTTTTACAAGCTCAAAGATATGAGCAGATCAAGGAAGAGAAATGGTTCTCATTTTATGAAGAACAAGGCAACCTCACCAACAACATCCCAAAGGTCGCTGCCAAGATATTCACATTATTTCTCCACTGAACCAACCAGAGCTGGTAAGCTATACAACACACCTATTCACACCAATGACTTGGACATCACATTCAATGATTCACCAAGAAGGTCATCCAAGAGAAGGGCCAGGAGAAAAACCATTTACAAGCCTTCTCCCACAGTTGTCTCCTCCTCTTTCATAGCCAGTTCCAACTGTGATTCCACAAATAATTGGACCAAGCCATATCAAATTCAGTCTCCAGACTATGATGTCTCTTCCATTGAAAGTTCTTCTGAATCTGATCTGCATGAATATGTTTACTCTGAGTCTGAGTGTGATAGCTTTTCTGTTCCTGACTTGCTTAATGGGATAGACTCTAATTGCAGTTGCAGAGTTAGCTCTTCTACTAATGACATCATCATTGACATGAACAATGAGTCCTTTCCTGGGAATTCTGAAAAGCTAGATGGGTTTGATACAATCTCACAGTTAGGCCTTGCTCCAATATTGACAAAGCCAGTGAAAATTGCTGATAAGGTCATTGAAGCCACTGAGTTGAGAAGTTCAACTGAATTGGATGAGCTGCAGGTTGACCAGTTTCTCTCTGTCAAAATTAGCAAAGAGGAAACCAGTAGAACTCAAAGAAGGAGAAAAAGCAGTCATACAGCTCGAAAGTCCTCAGTTAATTCAACAGGCATAAGACTTAGAGTCAATTCTCCAAAACTGGCAAGCAGAAAAATTCAAGCCTATGCAAGAAGGAGTGTGTCATCCAGTGCAAGCAAAGGTTCAAGGAATAAAGGCTTTCCAGAGGGATTTGCTGTTGTTAAGTCCTCATTTGATCCACAAAGTGACTTCAGGGAGTCAATGGTGGAGATGATTGTGGAGAACAATATCCGCGCATCAAAAGATTTGGAGGACTTACTTGCCTGCTATCTTTCCCTTAATTCAAGTGAATACCATGATCTCATTGTTAAAGCATTTGAGCAAATTTGGTTTGACATGGCTCAACTCAGAATGTAGAGATATTATATTATCTAATGCATGTTTATAGTCTTGTAACTACCACCACTCTCTACATCAACTTCTGTTCTGAACTATCAGGATTTCAAATTGGGTATCCTCATATAAAGAATATTATCAATCTTTGACAACCTGAAATATGCAGTAGGTAGCAATATGGAATTTGGTGTCAAGAATAAATTAATCTTCTCACTTGCTGCAGAATTTGGCTATGGACTGTGATAGCAGTTCCAGTTTATGACTCAATCTCTAGCTGAATGGCCTGATAAGCACAAACTAATAACAACATCACTTGCTGAATTCCCTTGCCACTTTCTTATTAAGGTTGTCACTGTTCGAATTGTTTGGGTTCTTTATTGTGTCAAATGTAAACTAAATGTCCTTCTTTGCAGATTTAACTATGTCTTGATTGATTAGTAGAAACACTGTCATGCAAAAACAGCTGGTGCAATCCACAGTAAGAAGGTCAAGTTTTTTAAATTCTTAGTTGCAACCAGGCATACCAGAATCCACCAAAAAGGAAAAGAAAAGAAAAGAAAAGAGTCCTTTGTGTAGTTCTGCTGTTTGAAAAACTAGTCCAACTGTGGCAAAGTTGATTCTGCAGTATAAATAGTAGAATTTACTTTGTAAAAATAAAATGAGGAAGTGTTCCTTGCTATTCATAATCAAAGAAATAGGTATTCTAATAACCATTCTTCCCAAGCTTTTTCAAGTTTTCCTCATTAAATTAGCCAACTTGTGACTCAAAATGTTTCAAATGCTTGTCATGGCATCATCCAACCAAATGATCAGTTTTATCTGTGATCCAACAAAAATGAGATGCCTGAAGTGGCATCAAACTTGGACAGAAGGGTGCAACACAAAGAGTTTGCAAATTGCAAAAAGCAAATTAACCATGTAGTAATAGCAGCTTGTCATTTCCTTTCACGATGATATTGGAAGTTGTAACAACTTCAATTAGAGAAGCAAGTAATCATACAGTTTATGGCTGCTGATATGTCATGAATCAAGAAAGTAGGCATTTCCTAGTAAAAAACGTCAGCCACATTGTCAATAAGACCGTTGGACACAGTGAAGGCACTAGACAACGTTGCATTGATGTTTGCAACTTTGCATTTCAGGTCATATGAAAGCATCTTGAATGAAAGGTCCTCATAATGTAGGTCTCTTTTTGCAGCTACTTACTAATAATCCTCAATGACGTGAAAATTTGGTAGGCCTTCGCAAAAAACAATGACAATTATTGAGATTGGTAGTGGGCATGAATGTTTCTTAGTCAACGTTTTATTTAAGATATTTCCCCCAAGACAAGAATTTTTCACAAATCTTGGCAAGTATAGGTAGCTCCCAATCCCAGACAATTAGCATACTACCTTCTATAGATTAAATTTTTACCATCTTAGGCAAACTGAATAGGCCTCGTTTTCTTTAACCCCCCCCCCCCACACACACACACACACCCTTTTTCCCCCCTCTTTTTCTTGGTTTGAGCACCAGACTTAAATGTATTGATTGGGATGGTATGAAAAATATGTGGGGCATGAAGTTAAAATGTTGATGGCAGTATTTGAGTTTGGAAGCAGTGAGAAAGATAAGGATGAATGTGCAATATTTGGATTTATATGAATCTACAATTCATTCATCACAAATTGATTGATAATCATATCATATCATCATAAATGTGGAGAAATAGCCATGTCATAATACGTGGGGTTAATTGCATACGTTTATAGACCAGAAAAAAAAAAAAGATTGGATATTGGTAGGTACCATTATAACATCATACTGAAAATCTGACAATATTACTGATAAAGATCAATGATAGTTGAAATTAATACAATTCTGATAAATAATTCTGTTTTAGACTACTAGCAATTGATACTGAATTTGGAACCTGAATTACTTTGGATGTCTTGAAAGTGCATTTTACAAATGCTGGCCAAAATTCACTTCTGTTATTCCTACACTTAAAGATTCCACACCTGCCATACGCTGGTTAATGATTATTGATTAACAATATGTATCAATTTGTTAAGAGACTCACAACATATATATATATATTTTGGCTTAGAAACAACAGGTTATTTGCTTAGAAAATTTGTTTATCAGTTCGTTAACCAATGGATAAATGTTGTTAATAAATTTACTCATCATTAACCGGTGAAGGTCAGGTGTGAAATTCCAAGTGTAGAAGAAACATTTTCGGCCAAAAATCATTGTACTGACAAGAATTGTCATCACACTTAGTAACAAGAGAGAGAACACGTAACGTAATGACTGGACAAGTATGTGTTTACAGGAAAGGAAAATGAATAGAAATTCAGCACATCATAAGGACCACAAGATAATCACAAACAAGTTGGTAGAAATAATCAAAGGGAAGGCAGAACCACGTCAGATTTGAAGAAAATAGTCCAGTTAGCCAACTAGACATTATTATGTTCTTGGGAAAACCTTCCCATAATTGCACAGCTGATCAGTCTCTTTAGATACATAAAAACATTGCAGGTCATGTTTCTTTCAAAAATCTACTAGAGACACAGTGCAGATTCTACTTAACCCCAATCCACCTGAGTTTGTAGTGCTGTGGGTATAAATTCGTATTTCATAATTCAAGCAGCATAGAAAAATTTGTTGTCACCCCAACCTTTCCAATATAAAATGTGCTCATAAATCATAATCATCTACCAAAAAAAAAAATGTACTCATAATAAAGCTTACTCCCACTTATAAGAATTGAACATCATCATTCCACTGAGATCCAATATTATAAAGCTTCACGATCAAGAGATAAGCATTATAATTTTATTCAAATCTGCAAATCTACAATTATAGCCCAAAAAATAACGGCATGCTGTATCTAACAAATGAGACAGACACTAGTGATACCGCTCCACACCTTTCATAATAAGGATTAATTAGTCATAAATGGGGTCCATGATTATAAATCTCATTTTACCATAGGTAAGTTCTTAAGATAGATCAAATTATCAAAATTGTCAAACTTAGGATGCTATTTTGGATTCAAATTTGATTATTTCATGGCCTTTTCATCTAGGTGCTATAACGGCCAGCGTGACTTGAGTGCAACTCGAAAATCTGGCAACTCTACCCAGGAAACTAGACACATGTGCACCCCACGAGTTTTTTGGTTGGATGCTCAGCCAGATTTAGCAACTATCACATCCACTACATCAATAATTGATTGCTATGGAGAAAATTCATGTCACAATAACAATGAACACAAACGAACTACACATAAGACTTGTATTAACTTCGAAAAGTTTAGCTACATGGCTCTTTATAGCTGACAATAAAGGGCTCACACATATATAATCACATTCAACAGCATACAAATCGGTATATGCTCCAAAATGAGAAAGCAACTAGTAAAACAAACCACTAGCATCATGCACCACTTATCCTTTCTTCTACAAAATAGAAATAGTGGAGCATGTTGCCCAAGCATCCTTGAGAAGACTTGCTTCATCTCCGAAGAGCATTTATTTTTGTTCAGCACACTCAATGTACATCTATTTACATTCATTTGAAACTAACACCCTAATATTGCAACTATTTAGATGTCTTTCAGGCCAACCTTTAAGATCAACATTTCCTTCAAATCATTCCTTGGAAATCTGATAGCCCCATAACAAATGAACCTGATCATTTTCTCAAGCCCATAACACACAAAGCTATATATTTCATTTCTTTAATTTTCAATGTTCAAGAGACACTCATTTCTAAATATTTTTATCTCTTAAGTTTTTCTCCCTTGCCACTCCTTGAAGAGTTCTCATTTAAAGATACAGGCTGTGACTTTTTTGTGGAAACTTCACAAGGTGCCTGAAATCCAATATTTTCCACAGCACCAACTGTCTTGAATAACCGTCTTTTGTGTACCTCCTCAACCAGTGATCGGTGCAACAATTGGCTCCGTATATCAATCAATGAACTGTTCCTTGTCAGTCGACGATGGTCTATCATCCTTTTACTTTTACTACTAGAAGGAGTCTGTGATCCTGCTAAAACTTTACACTGGTTGCTATTGCTTAAGTCTTCACCTTGTGAAAACCTTGTACACTTGTGACTCTTTATGATGGGAAGTTTATCTTTTCTGATAGAAGCCACATTGTACTCCTGGTCATCCACAAAATAATAATTCAAGTTGGAATATGTCCCTTGTGAAGAGCATCTTGAACTGGTATCATCAAGCAAATCATCTGCAACAATAGTTTGTCATGTTACTATATAAGAGACTAAAATGTAAAAATAGTTAGACCAACACTTCCCCCCTCCTACTAGATGATTATAGTAAACTGTATTAGATTTTTCATCAGGACTTCCTTACAAATCCATCACGAACATTAAACTGAGATGAGAGGGGAAGTGGGTGGAAAGCCATATAATATGCTTCTATATTTTGTTGTTATTATTATTATTTCATGTTATATATGTTTGGTCTGCGCCCCCCCTTCCCCGTAACACTAAATCTCTTGCTCCTCCCCTGCCAACAATCCCAGCCAAGTGAATTACTAAAGAAGCCTGCCATTACGTAGGTCATGTATAATTCAATCTATAAAGCTACTAAATAGGACATCCATAATATCAATTGCAGTAGGAGGGAAGGGGATAAAGAAGACATACCATGGAGCCAATAATTTCCATAGACTAAACCTGATATTGATTCTTGGGATGACGAACAAGAAGAGAACGAGTGGAAATGATGATGAGGTCCATCATCATCATCATCTTGATAACTGAATGTATGGCAGGCATCTGAACAGTTACTTTGCCTCCTATGTGGTAGCAGAGCAGATATCTCTCCTTCAATCATATTTGCAATTTCAAAAGGCTCCCAATCAGCAATCTCCAATTCTTTTACCATCTCCGTTGCAACATCAATGGGGGTGTCAGTGACAATGTCAAAGGGAAAATATACATTCCTAACAGAACCTGCAGGAAAAAGCAGCAGAAAAAATTATTGTTACTTCAATCTGAAGGCTTGAACAATGAGTGAACAAACCAGGCTAAAGTTTACTGCAGGCCTATAAACCTTAGCCAATTAAAGACTTAAGTTCATTTACTAAACAAAAGTAATTTTTTTGTGGTCAAATTGCAAGAAGCATGTACTTAGAGTCTTAGACTGCTTTAAAAGAAAATTTTCCTTAAAATGAACCAACTGGATATTGTGCATTAAGAAAAGATTACATACCATCCTTATCTGAAATTTGCACTTTGAGAAAGATAGTATCATCTTCAGGATTCAGCTTCCCTATTATTTTCATTTCAGTCCTTTGTAAATCATCATTCAATTGCAGTTTTTTCATCTCATTTTCATTCAAGAATGGCTTCTGAATTCCAAACTTTGTTGTTGACGATGAATCATCAAACACAAGAAAAGGGTCAAGCAACAAATCTTTTGCTGATGGTCGCTTTGCTGCAGGTACTAGGCATTTTCCAATAAACTTCTGTGCTTCCATGTCTTCAATCCGGAAAAACGCCATTGGTAGCTTCCCCTGAACATGAAAAGTTGCTTTTAAATAAAACACCTAGCTTAATGATATCCTTAAACTTACAGCAGGATCTGAATTTACCGATGTCACTTTCTTGTAGATCTGTGCTGGATTAGCACATTCACTATATGGATAATCAGATGTAAGCATTTCCAATACACACATGCCAAATGAGTACACATCTACAAGTTCATTGTATTCTTCCTCATACAACTCTGGTGCCATGAACTCTGGGGTGCCTAGGACAAAGGAGAAAATTGTAATTGACAATAAATAATAGCAGTTTCTAAGTAGCTGCAAGTATCCAAAACTTATTGGCAGCAAAGTAAGTTAGTACCTATAACACTGTGGGCTGACTGGGAACCACGGAGAATTGCAGCTAGTCCCAGGTCACCAATTTTCACTTGTCCAAGATGGCCATTGACAAATATGTTATCACATTTGAGGTCCCTATGGATTACTGGTGGATCATGGCCATGTAAATAAACAATACCCTGTAAGATTTGGCGAGCCCAACTCTTTATTGCTTGTATGCTAACTCGCTTATATTTCTTCCGGTATCTGCACATGCCAGAAACTTATCAATTATTTCATTAAGCCTACAATTATATAACAAACCAGAAATGTGCAATATATACATTTCATGCTTAGGGACTGCCACCATAGTCAACAGATACTAGGAGCTCATGATCATATTCATTCTTATTTCTTTTCTGATCCCTGGTAAGTGTCCATTAAATATGAATGGTTAAAAGTTCAAACAGAGTCACTTGTATCAAACAAAATTCATGTGATGACTGTTGGTCATAATTTGAGTTGGACTGATCTTCATATGAAGGAAAATATAGATAACAGCCACAAATTTCTAAGTTCTTCACAGTTCTTTAAAAACTAATTTATGTTAATCATGCACACATATCATATAAAGATAAAAGAAATCAAGTAATTTCACATTTCCATATGTGCATGCCATGAAATTCATATTCCTATCATGCTGAGATTAATGTGTAATATTCCATTTCCCTGTATGCATTAACATCAGAATACTGGTACTAAAGTGTCAGGATCAACTGAAAAGAGGCCTATGATTTTAAAGTCTGAGCAATAAACATGTTGTTTGCCCATTTGTAGGGAACTACATAATGGGACTCAAGTAATTGCCTAATTTTATAGTTGGAAAGGAAATTACTCTCTGAGTGACCCTGATGTGAACATTTCAGTAACAAAGTTGAAGGCCTTGTTATCAACATCAATCCAAGAGGTATAGAATCGTATGATAGACTGGTGCTTGAGGGTACTGAGGAGATGAACCTCTGAGTAAAGCCGCTGCAAATCGTCCGGTGTGCGAAGTGCATCATTGAGTTTGACCTGGTTCCATGCTACCTCTATCCCTAGGACCTCATCAATTGCCTTGTACACTGTCTTCATTGCCCCTTTACCAAGAACATCTCCAAACTAATCACAAAGAACACACAACATTTTTCACATTAAGTCAATTGAAAGAGACAAGATGTCTCAATCATTTGTATTTGATAACACATGTAATTTTAGAACAACGCTGTTATATGCACAGTAGAATTTGCATACCAGTTTTACACCAGTTAACAACATACAAATTTTTGGTTAACGGGCTAGTTACTGATTACCTTAACCAAAAAAATTTGTTCGTCATTAACTAGTGTAAAGCTGATATTCAAATTTTGGTGTGCAAGCATCATTTTTACATTTTAGGAACAGTAATTTCTCTCAACTAGCTAGAATTTTAGGAGATTAGCTATCTTACTAAACCTAATAAAAAAATAGCACATGGCAATTCTGGTGTGTAATCATCATTTTCTATTTTAAAAACAGTATTTTCTCTCAACTAGCTAGAATTTTAGGAGATTAGCTATCTTACAAAATCTAATAACAAAATAGCACATGGCTCAGCCTGTTTACAACACTAACCAAGGGCACAAAAATGGCAAAAAGCATGTCCCTTCTAAAACAACATACCTATGATACACAACAAAAGTAAAAAAAAAAAAAAAATCCCCTACATGTAACATACATAATAATCCAAATTCGAATAACATAACAAATGCCACAAGAAATGGAGAAAAAAACAGAGAAAAACAGAGAGAAACAGGGGGTTTAGAACTTACCCGGCCATAGCGACCAGTTGGGTCGGTTTCTACATAACCATGCTCTTCATTGATATCCTCCTTGTTCTCTCTCTTGGAATACATGTCTGATTCTTAGCTATATGGACCAACTTTTCAATCACCTCCTATATTTGTTGAAACACTAACTTTCACTGCAACTTTTTTGTGCAGAAAGCACAGAGAAGAAGAAGAAAAAAAAAAACAGGAACAAAAGCAGGAACGATTATTTATGGTATTATCCAAGATGGTACAATCCTAAATTCGACGCTTTCCTTCATGGTTCACGTAAGAGAAGAGCCCAAAAAACAGCCAGAAAAGCCTGGAATAATCAATACTATGCATTATTGTACCCATCTTCACAATCGTGCATGTTAAGTGGTTGTAATCCTTAGCAACCATTTGATTTTCTTTTTCTTGTTCTATTTGAAAACGAAAGTTGCAGAGAGAAGAGGTTTGCAATATTTGACAAGACAGGGGAATAAGAGGATACTATTAACTAGGAAAGTGACAGTTTCCTGTCAATACCCTTTTTGGTTCAGGGATATTGCAGGGGATTTATGGCAGATAAGGGTTCAGGGGCAGGGTCAGTTTTGGCCATTCACAAAGCATAAAGGAATGTTGGCTGGCTGCTATAGATAAGGGCACGGAACTTGAAGAATCTGTGGACACGCTTTGTTATAATCATTTGTGGGTAACAGGGGAAGCTGAAAAAAAAAAACAGAAAAAACAGAACGTGACAAACTCAGAGTAAAACAGAGAGAGAAGCTCCAAGGAAGGAACAAACCCAGAAGCAGAAGCAGGAGCAGAAGCTTGGAAGATGAAAAGAAATGAACTTTTGGAGGTGAGGATTTGTTGTAGTTTCAGGCTTTGTATATTTATTATTTATAATGATAATGATACGTATATACTATATACAGACAAGTAGAGTAAAACTAGCGCATGAAATCATGATATCAGCTTAGGTTGGCGGTGGGGTTGGTGGTGGATGCAACCCATTGTAGCTTACTATTTTTCTAATTAAAATATATTTAATTTATTTACAAAATTATTTCGTCATGAGAATATTAAAATTATATACGAAATAATTTAATATTTTAAAATAATTTAATATAAAGTATAAAAGATAGTAGAAATATTTTGTTGTACAATAAACATTTTCTTACTTTGAAACATTGAAGAGAGTGAGATTCTGTCACGTACTTGAGGGTGGGGTTTAAAAAAAAAAAAAAAGACAAATTTTTAGGTGCCCTACTAACATTATTGTATTATTTAATATATATATTACTTTAATTAATATTTTTATTTTTACTTAATTACATTTATAAGTGATGTGATATACATGGTATTTATATCTCGAGAAATATTTGTATATCTTATTTATATAAGTTGTATAAATTAAATTAATTAATTAATAATATATTATTATTTTTAAAAATAATTATATAATATAAAAATTTATGTAATTATTTAAATATTAATAGATTGATTAGTTTAGCATATAAAATTGTATATATACAAAATATACACAACTATTTCTCAACTCATAGGAACTGAAACACCTAAAAATTTCTCTTATTATGAGTAAGAAGACTCCAACTTTGGGATGACAAGGTTGACTTTGGTGAATGGAATAATGTGGCTCCACTAGTTCTGCCACGGTTCTGCTGTGGTCCTATGGCCATGAGATTGATATTATGGGAGGTTGATTCTATTGTGCTGTGTTACGCTGTTATTCATTTTGTCACGTTTTCTTGTCCTCTAGAGTGTAGGTAATTTGTGTTTTAATGTGAAATTATATCTGATTTTTCTCAGATGTTTATCCGAATCTAAGTCTCCTATTCCACCATGTGTTTTGGTTTGGAGGGTCATACTTGGTGATGGTTGAACCTGTGTGTTGTTGGTGAAAGACCCAAGCCAACAGGGTCAAGTGGTATCATGTAACAAAAATGAATAAAGAAAAAAAGAAAGAAAACAAAAAGAAAGGGAAAAATAAAAAAAGAAACTGAAGAGAATTAGATAATTAATAGTAATTTTATATGTTTAAAATTCTTTATAATTAGATAAATTTTAAAATATTCATAAAAATGAAACAAGAAAAGTTTTGAAACCCTATTGTATTTTTTATTTTATAAAACTTTGAAACAAATAAAATTCACTTGAACATACTTTTTCGTTTTCTTTCTTCGCCACCGGTCAAACGTGCTATTTTATTGTAGTGTCCTTGAGGAGTGAGGACATTTTAAGCTTTCAACTGTCCAATAACAAGTTAGCAAGTAGGGGCAACCAGTTTGTCGTATATATATTTTGCAAAGTAGGTTCCATGCATCTTATTATGACAATATATAGTATGTTATCATTTTGAGTGTCTTGGTTCTGTTCGTTGGCAAACAAGCTTGTATTCTTTATGAGTTGATTTCGTCTTTGTTTCTCCCATGTACAGAATAAACAATAAGAAATAATACTAGTGATATTGTATTTTATGTTTTAACTTATACACAATCTATGGTTGGTAAAGCGCTAGCCAGTTCTTTTCTGAGTCAAAAGATCAACAAGAAGAAGGGATGCATCAATAATGAAGTAGTTAATTAAATTGTACAACTTTTAAAATGGATCTTCAACTCTAATAATATCTTAATCTTAGAACGTGCACGCAACCTAGGCCTAATTAGCCTATCTCTATCTAGTTGCTTTCATTGAAAAACACAACTTAATGGTCATTGAAAAACTGTTTCCAAATATTAATAGAAGAGTAGTGTTGCTTATACGAAAATTGATCCTCTTAACTATTTTTATACATGACTAAATAGATCTTTAAATGAGAGAAATAGACATAAAGAGTATAATTTTTTTTATACATTTTAATTAGGTTTCATTAATAAAATTATTTTGTATTTATTTCTCTCCTTCATGTGATCATATAATGTGAAAAAGCATATGAGAAGATCTATTTCCTAATTATACATATGAAACATGTATAAATTTTTATGGATTTAAATCTTTTAATTTTTTTTTTTCTTTTAAGTGATTAAGTAGAAGAGAGAGATAAATAAAAAAAATATTAGTATAACCCATTTATAATGTATAAATTTTTTTTATAATTTTTATATTTATTTCTCTCATCCACTTGACCACTTGAAAAAAAAATCTAAATTCTTATTTCACAATTTCAATGTTTTTATATATTTTAGTATCTTTTATCTTTTCTCTCTCTTAATTAAAGAAAATATAAAGTAAAAAAAGTGGTCTGTAAAGTTTATGTTAAAAGTAAAAACTAATATTTGTTTTATATATATATATATATATATATATATATATATATATAAAATGATGTTATGACATTATTTTTTATAATGCTATTATTTATTTTATTTTTAAATAATTGTGATTAGGTTAAAAAAAGTAATTAAAAAAATAATGTAATCAATAATATAAAAAATAATATAAAAAATAACGGTGAAAAAAATATATGAAAATATCATTATTATTTCTCTTAATAAAAATGTTAGCACTCAGAACACATGTTTATCTGTGTTTAAATGAAATTTTATTTATTTATACAAATATAAAAGGAACTCTACGTGTTCTTTTACAAGTAATCTTTTAGGATTTAATAATAATAAGGGCGTCACCTTCATTGCGAAAAAATAATTTGTTGGAAAAATACTCCCTACATTTTTCTTGTGTTCACTGAATTTTTTATTTTATTTTCTTGTGTTTGTTATAGAAATTGTCGAATATTATTATGAGTTAAAATGCTAAAAAAATGATTTTTAGTTTAGAAAGATAAAATATATCCCCTACTTTAATTAATAATGAGTATTCTTTTACATATGTACGGGAAAATTGTAAGTTGCGAATGCAGGTTAGCTCCACTGATTCAACAGTTTTGGATAAGGCTTTACAATCTCTATAAGTGCATAGGTTCCATACTTGCTTTAGTTGGTAGTCCTTAGGTAGTCATCCTCCACAAAAAAAGGATTATGTTCACATTAGCCAAACCCCAAGTGAGATTCAGCTCACCTAATCAACGAGGGACCCTGGTGACAATACTGGAGGTGGGGTTAACCAGCTTAGGTTTGCTTGACACGATGGTGGTTTCGTAGTGTGTGTAAGGCTAAAAAGGATGTTGAGATCGTCCCTATTTATAGGATTATAGGTGTATATCTCATGCGGGGTGTGAAGTATCCCCTTGGAAAAAAATGATGTTATATTTTTTTTTAGAAGTGTAAATATTATACATATTTTTTTAAGAGTGTGTGATTGAAAGAAAAAAAATGATAAAAAAAATAAATATAATAAATAATATTAAATAAAATATAAAAATATATATATATATATATTATTTATGATAAAAATATAAGAATTGATTCCTCTTTCATGCTTGCCATGCGAGGGGTTTTGAAAGGAAAGTTTATTATGGTGGTGGGGTATCAAGGGTCACCATGTGTCATATTCAGTTTAGAGGAACGTTTTGGATTATAGGCAGGGATCTTATGTAAGAGGTTAATATATGTATCTTAGTATATTTAATATATACTTAAATAAATAGTATCAATTCTGCTATTTTTGATTAAATTATTAACTAATTTATAATATTTAATTAAATAATTATAAAGAGTCATATCTAAAATTAATACGTATTTACAACATTTATATACTTAAAGTAAATATAATTAATTACATAAGCTTTGAACTGAATATATTAAAACTAAACTAATTTATTTCTTCTATTATCTTCATCTTCTTGTCATCTTGTAGGGCATTGACCTGTTAACCATGAAACATAAAGGTGTGAGAACATAAAATTCTCAATAATATAACAATATTTCATGGCACTAATATAAATTTATAAACTATAATTCATGAACTTACTAATGATATTAAACAATTGACTATACTAATGTAAAATATCATTTTCTCTTGTATACTATGGTTTAACTTTAATAAAAAGCTGAATCATTTTTACTGTGGTTCAACCGTAAAGAAACCAATTCATTAGGGTTCAACCTTATTGTATAAGGGAGCCAATTCATTATGGTTCAATCTTATTGCATAAGGAAACCAATTCACTAGGGTTCAACTTTATTGTATAAGGCTTATTGCATAAGGAAGTCAATTCACTAAGGTTCAACCTTATTGCACAAGGGAGCCAATTTGCTAAGATTCAACTTTATTGTATAAGGGAGTCAATTCAATAGGATTCAACCTTATTGTATAAGTGAGCTAATTTACTAGGGTTCAACCTTATTCCATAAGGGAACTAATTTACTAGGTTCAACCCATAGGAGAGCTACTTGTTAGGTTCAACTTTGATAAACAAAGGAACCACTCTTAATAAACACTCCACTCAATCTCAACTTAATGAAGGAATAGAGTATTTATTAGAAAACTTTGTTATTTAACTCAACTTTAACTCTTAAAGGAGCTACTAGAGTTCATAGGGCTAAAATCATTCCTAAAATATGTCAAATCTTACCTAAAAAGACTGATTTTCAAGATTGCACTAAATGTGCATCATAACTTATAAAATTCTAAAATTTTATGATCATATAACTTTTTCTCATATCTTTCAAATGCCACAAACTCCATCTCATTTGGCTAAGTATAGTCAAAGTTATGCGACATTTTGTAGAGGCCAAAGTAGGGCATTCACTGATTTACTCACTTCTGATCTGACTTTAAAATGAATCTGGGAACAAACTAAAATGGGTAAAATTCTGAAATTTTAAGGCAAGAAGGTTTACATCTTAGCTTTAAAATGTCACTAGTCTCATGTCAATACGACATCAAAGTAAGAAATTACGCAATCTGGTTTATTGACTGCCAAAATACTTTTTTCTACAGAATCTGCCTTGGATTCAAACAGAAACTAATATTGATTGGCTTGCTCAATAATTCTAAAATTTTTATCATATAAAGTCTTATGTCTTAGCTTTCAAATGACACCAGAATCAAGTGATTCTGATATTTACAACTTAAGTTATGCAACAAACAATATAAACTGTTAGGATGTTGCTCTGTCTCACGCCTAGGCTTGGTTTTACCACGCCTAGGCGTGGTGCTCTCTGTCTCGCAAGGTTGAAAACTGATCAACCCACGCCTAGACGTGGAAAAAATGCGCCTAGGCGTGGTCAATTTTGTAGAAAATTCTACAGAACCGAGTCATTGATTTCTTTGGCCAAAAATCATCTTCCAATCACTCATAATCAATTTTCTTGTGATTTCTAACACCAATCCATACCCCTAAACTTGTTGCAACTCTCATACAACCTATTAATTCACTAGGGCATAGATTTCGGTTTCAAATAACATAATTCCAATCATTTCCCAAATTTAATATATATGAATCCTAATGGTTGATCTTGAACCATAAATGGTCATCTTACATTTACTAAGCTAAAACTATCCTAACATAGTCCTTGAAATCAAGAACCAAGTCAAGAACATGGATTTTGGCTCTCCAAACCCATATTTCTATTCAAAATCCTTAACCTCATTCAATGAGAATCAAATACAAAAGATGAATAGAACCCCTTACCTCTTGATTGGATGAAGATCTTCAAGCTTTGATCCTCTTCCCTCTCTCCTTCTCCTTCTTCTTCTTCTTCCCTTTTTCTCCATTTTCTTTTCTTTTTCCTCTTTCCCCCCCTTTATTTCTTCCTCTTTTCTATTTTATGTTGGGGCTTGGGGACAAAAGGGGAATTAGGAGAAAATGACTTAAGTTTCTATACTGAAACTTATATTTGTTAAGAACACTTGAATTATGCTAATTCAAGTTTTTCAACTTCCAACAACTTTAAAATAAATACTAGGATTAATCTAAATTGTTATTTGACCTTTATTCTATTTTTTCATATCTGTTGGGGGTCAATTCGACATTAAAAGTACAACCAGTATGCTTAAAAATATCAAACTAACTCCGATTGTTCTCAAATTTTAATTGCCCCTTACTTAACTCATTTATGACCTAGAAACAAGTTATTCATACCTGTTTCCTTCAACTTAGTCATTTATGCTATTATTTGAGTCATTTTAAGCTATTTTTCAACTTTTGTATTGTAGCAAAATGCCTAAACTGATTCAGTTTATCACAAAACTGAACTAACACGTTAAGCAAGTATTAGGCTACCTTTGTAACCCGTTTATCAGCCTAACATGTTACTGAGGGTGTTACATCTTAGGTTAGGTCTAACTATCCTTATCTTCTTGATTTCAACAACAACAACGCTCCCTTAGTCGGCCTGTGATGTGATGGTGCTTGCAGATCTAGAATCAAAATGTTTTGGGTCGGGAAAAGGGGTTCTCAAGGCTGGAGATGGCCGATGATGTTTTACAGCTTGAAAGCTAATGAACATGGCAGCAAAGTACACATGATAATTGGGTCACTTAAACTTTCAAGGTGGAAAGAGACTCTTAGTCACTCTTGTGTTTGGGCTTGTGTTTCCCTCAGTCATCACTTATTGAGCTTACCCTCCTTGGATTTGCTTTTCATCTCAAACATGCTTGCACGCAACTAACAAATGCAACAATCAAAAGAACTTTTTAAGGGTTGTAATGAGGTCAAGGTTAAGGGTGGATCAGATAGGATTTGACAAGCTAATACCCTAGAGAATAAGTGAGCATTAAGACTTTCATTACACTTCTCCTCATGAATTTAAGCTCCCTTGTATTCTCTTTCCCTTTTCAATACAAATTTTCTTTTCATTTCTTTTTTTTTTCATTTTATTCTTTTTTTTTCATTCCCTCTTTTTTCTCTTTTTTTTTAAAACTTAAAACAGAATAATGGTCACCCTAAACTTAATATATTGCTAACCCACACCTTCAATAAATTCAATGCTTACCTACTCTTTTCAAGTGGATAAGACTAATTATTTTGGCTAAGGCGTACTGTATGAGTCAAACAAAGAATTCAGTTCATTAGGTTCAAAGGGGCAACACAATGGAAACAAACATCATTTGGTTGGCTATATGGCTATCTGGCTTAACAACAAAATTGTCTTTATCATGTCGATGCATTGTACAAATCACGACATGCAAATGACATTCAAGCAAAGCTAGGAGAATAAAAACTCACAAGTGACCTCTCATCAAAGGAAAAAAAAATGTTAAAGGCTTAAAACAACTCCCAAGGATGAATTATGAAATCCAATCACAAAAATCACCAAGTACATTAACAATAAGCTATAAGATTCATGCATGAAAATCATAATCCTCATTCAAGTACCACAATTTAAGAAATAAACCCACAAAGCCTTCAAGTTTTCCTAACAGGCAGTGCATGCATGGTTGGCTTACATTACAATGATACTATCAAACGTGGAGACCCACAAAAGTAAACTCCAAATAGTTCAACATTGACTTGACACTTCTCCCCCAAACTTATTTTTGTGCTTGTCCCCAAGCACTCGAGGAGTTGACCTAAACAACTAAGAAAAAATAAGAAAAAGGAAACAGAAAATAACCAGAGCAATACAGAATGCAGAAAGTTGACTAAAGAAAATAACACTAAAAATGACTATGCAAAACAATAGAAGCACAAGAAAAGGAAAAGAGAGACTCCCCCTCGTAGATCACTGTGAGTGAGACATGTGCATGAGTAATCAATCATCGCTGCTCTCACTCTTATCTCCATTAGCGGCAACTCCTTCTTTACTATGTGGGTCTTCCTCTAGCAAAGGAATGCTACCTAGAGCATCTTGGTCAACATTTAATTGGATAGCGAGGTTGCGCAGCATCCCCTCCAATGCCTGGCTGGACTGGACCATGTAGCGCTCAATACGTCGAAGGCGACGCTCTATTCCATCGGAAGGTGGGTTCTATCGCTGACAGGGGAGTCTGGTTGCATGAGCGCAGACTGTTGGGCGCATCTGGTTAGAGTCATCCTCTTGATGACAGCGGTTAATCACAGTTACATCCACGGCTGGAGCTAGCCTGATGGATGCATCACCGGTGGTATCCACCCCAGCTGTTTTGCATAACTGAGTGATGAGGTTGGGGTACCACAGTCGCGACCTCTGGGTTCGTCTCTGTGCGAATGTGTGGATGTTATGGGAGATCAGCAATCCCACATCCACTGATCGACTGATAACTATAGCAAAGAGAATGATGGCTTGATCCCTTGTGACCTCCTAATGATGAGAGTTCGGAAAGAAGTCTGCCTCAAAGAATGTACATCAGGCCTTCAGTATTGGAAGTAAGTCTGACTTCTTTAAGAATTTAGGAGAGTTTTGAGTGTCGAGCTCCCATTGGATCCCTAGTCGGCACAAAGTGTGCAAAACTTCATCGGCGTCTAGTGGCTCTTTCTTCAACCTTGTGTACCCGCGGCCCCCAACAACAGTGGGGGTGCCCAGGAAGCGGTCTAGAGTTCCATCATCGAAGCAAATGTGGTGGCCTCGGACGTAGGTAATATATTTATCATGCTCATCCCCTTCTGGCCGATAAGCATTAGCATAGAACTCTCAGACGATTGAGGTGGAACCAGCTTCTGGTACTTGGCAAAGTATAGACTAGTTTTGATGCTGGATTTGATCCATAATTTCATCGCATTTACCATCTCCTAGGAGGATGCCTTGCTCTAGTACGAACCCCCAGTTCCAGAGGAATTCGTTAAGTTGTTTTTCATGCGCCTGTGAAAGAAATAAGTCAGTATTAAAGGCCTCTTGGTGGTGTGAGCTCTTAGCCCGGGCCTTGCGTTTGTGCTTAGGTTGGAGCTTGGGTGCCATAAACTTGCAATTGAAATAGAAATATCATGAGTGCATAATCCAAAAATTCAGAATCTATCAGAACCTATCCACATACAATGTGTTTTCTCTCAGAACGTGCAAATCAAATTAGGACAAGCACATGATAACATTTCACAAAAGATTCATCAGTTCACAACATGCAGAATATTCAGAGGGCATCAATATGATTAGCAACATGTATACTCCCAACTATTACAGGCATGCACAATTCCATTAACCCAATGTAGGAAAAACTCATTTGTGGCTAGAAAGACAATATGCCAAGGGAATCAAGAATTCAAGGTAAACCATCCAAATTTTGAATTTACCAATTAATCAAAAATAATTCATAGGTAGAGCACTTTAAAGAGCAACATAGTCAATCCACAAATCCTACCAAGCATCCAATCCACATATGCATTTCAACTCACTAAGAATACGTAATATTTTAACACAAAAAATTGGAATATAAAATAAGAGACCCATTGCACGAAAAAATAAAGCTTTAATAGCAAAAACTAAAAAGAAAAAGAAAAACTAAAATAAAAAAAATAAATGCATACTTGGATGAGAGGGACCACACACACGTGTAGAAGGGAGGAAAATCGGAGAGAGAGAGAGAGAGAGAGAGATGTAAGGGAAAGGGGAAGTGGGGGTGTGTTATGGTGGAGGGGGAAACATGAGCGAGAAAAAAGAGAGAGAATAAAGAGAGAAATAGAGAGAAAGAGAGAGAGAGAGAGAGAGAGAGAGAGACGAGGGAGTTTGAGAGGAGAGAGATTAAGGAGATTGAAGAAGGAAAGAGAGGGAAGGGGATTGGGTAGGGTTTGGATGGAGGGGAGATGAAGGGGAATGAGAAAAATGTGAATAAGAGAGAAGAAAATGGGGGAAGGGGGGAAATGAATGGGGGAAGGGAAAGGGGTTCTGCGTTTAAATGCAGAACCTGGTGCGAGCGCCTATGCGCTAAGGCTTTGGGTGCCTAGGTGCGCTACATTGAATTCAGATTTTTTTTTGTTTTAATTTTTTTTAAAAAAAATTTAAACAAGTGCCTAGACTAGTAAAAAAATGTATGCCAAGGAAGCCTAGGCGCCCTATTTACAGCGCCTAGGCGCTGAGTAGGCTGAAAAGAGGCTAATTTTTTGTGTTATAGGCGCCTAGGCGCTGTAGGGATAGAAGACCACCTCAATTTTGGTGCCTGAGCGCCAAGGTGCTAAATAGTCAACGCCTAGGCACTGAAATAAAAACTTCTAGCCTTCTGTAAACCTGTTTTCTGCCCTAAGTCCTCAGTAAAAGCTCCTCCTCCCAGTCCTTTGTCACTTGTTTTCCACTCTAAACTAATTCAACAAGCCTTAGTTAATGAAAAGGGGTAAGAAAACAAAATCAAATGCAACCAACTACTATTAATAAAAAGAGAAGAAAAATGTAACAAGAAGGAAAGAAAACAAACCAAATTTGGGTTGCCTTCCAAGAAGCGCTTATTTAATGTCATTAGCTCGACATTGCCTTTTCAATCATGGTGGCTTGAAACAAGATAAGTAGGATGATGCCTTTCTTTTCTCAGAACAATGATTCCTTCCTTGGTCTCTGGCCTTGGGATCCCCTCTAAAAACATCTTGAACTTGAGTTGTAGTTGTTTGCTCAGAGGACGCCTTAGCATTAGAAATTTCACTAGGCCATGGGGGTTTCAATTTGTCAGAAAATTTCAGATCTTTTTTGCAATAAGGTATGAAAGATAGTAGGCTTTTTATTTTGTTTCAACATTCTCAGAAGTAGAAAGATTGACATTGATTAATATTTGGGGATCTTTGATAACCAATGTTTCCTGCCTCTTAGCTAGAATGCTATGGATATGGGCATAAAGATCTGACATTGGGGATGGCTTATTATAAACTTTAATTGTCACCTGATCTTTATCCACCCTCAAAATAAGTTCACCCCTAAGGACATCAATCAAAACTCAGAATGTTGCCAAAAATGGTATCCCTAGAATAAGAGGGATATCACTATCCTCCTCCATATCAAGCACTACAAAATCTGTAGAAAAAATAAATTTATCAACTTTCACAAGCAGATCTTCAACCACTTCATATGGCTGCTTGATTGACCTATTAGCTAACTACAATGAAATCATGGTTGGCTTCACTTGTTCAATGCCCAACTTGTTAAAGATAGAGAAAGGCATCAAGTTTATACTCACTCCCAAGTCACACAAAGCTTTCCCTATCGTCAAATTCCTTATATGACAAGGAATGATGAAGCTACCCTGATCTTTCAGTTTCGGGGAAAGCTTCATTTGGAGAATAGCGTTGCATTCTTCTGTTAACATCACCTTTTCATCATGCTTAAGCTTTCTTTTGTTGGAGAGGAGCTTGTTCATGAACTTTGCATATGTTGGCATTTGTTCTAGAGTTTCGGCAAATGGAATATTGATTTGCAGCTTGTTAAACACCTCTAGGAACTTTTCAAACTATTTTTTGTCTTGCTCCTTCTTGAGTCTTTGAGGGAATGACAACTTTATTATTGGCGGTGGCATCTTCACTGCTTATCCCTTTTATGACTCCTTCTCATTAGAGTCATTGGGCGAGTCACCTTGAGATATTTCAACTTCCTCATGAGGTACTTCTTCACTAGGCTCCTCAACTTGACCTTCACTGTTTTTCTCCTTCCTAGATTGAGGCTCAATTACTTTCCCACTCCTAGTGGTTATGGCGAAAGCATGTGCATTTCCTTTAGGATTTTAGACTGTGTCACTTAGTAATGAACCTGGAGGTCTCTCCGAAATCTGTTTTGCAAGCTGGCCTACCTGAGTTTCTAGATTACGGATTGAAGAATCTTGATTTCTAAACTCTGCTCTTATCTCATCTATAAAATCAGTAGTTGTTTTAACAAAAGATGAGGTTTGTGTAGCTAACTTATCTAAGGCTAACTCCAAGAAGCCTTCTTTTCATTAGACTAAGGTTGGGAAGGTGAAGGACCTTGATATGATAATGTTGAGGGTGTCCTTGATATCCCATCTGCTGTCTTGGTTGAGCTTGATTACCTTGGTTACTCCACGAAAAGTTCAGGTGATTCCTCTACCCCGGGTTGTAAGTGTTGGAGTAGGGGTTATTATGTTGCCTTGGAGGGTTGTTCATGAAGTTAACTTGCTCTTGAGCCAGAGGTTCAATTATATTTTCTGGACAATCCACACTCTCGTGTTCACCTCCACAAAAATCACAAACCAATGGAGTATTACTCACCGTATTTACACTTAGAATGTCAACTTTTTTCGTGAGATTCTCAAGTTATTGAGTCAAAATCTTGTTCTGAGCCAACAATGCATTCTCATTGAATCAATCTCCAAGTACTCTTTCTTTACCACAACTCTTTCCTCATTTCTCTAGTAGTCATTGTTGGGCATCATTTCGAACAAGTCCCAAGCTTCTTCCAAAGTTTTATAGTTCAAAGCCCCGCCTGTTGCAGCATCAACCATTGCTCTAGTTTAAGGTAGCATGCCATTATAGAAGCTTTGCACCTGGATCCAGAAGTCAAAACAGTGGTGTGGACATTTCCTCAATATTTCATTGTATCTCTCCCACGCTTCACTGAGAGACTCCCCATCAAGTTGCCTGAATGATGTGATCTCACTTTGCAACTTTGCGGCCTTGGACGGAGGAAAATACCTTATCAAAATTTCTAAACCAAAATTGCCCAAGTAGTTATGCTTCATCTTGCCAATGAGTCCAACTAGCTCTTAGCCTTGTCCCTCACAGAGAAAGGAAACAATCTCAGACGAATAATATCCTCACTCACTCCATTCAACTTCACAATATCACAAATTTGAAGGAACCCTTTTATGTGTGCATGTGGGTCCTCATTATCGAATCCCCCAAACTGATTGTTTTGAATCAAATAGAGTAGAGTCGACTTCAACTCAAAATTGTTTGTTTGAACTGAAGGTCTTGTTATGCTTGCTCCACACCCATCCATGTTAGGAATTGAGTAATCCATGAGAGTCCTAACAGGTGGTTGTGGTGGTGGAGGATCTACATTTTCTCCATTGTCCGTCATGTCTTCAACAACTACTTGAGTGCCACCCAAATTCCTTCTTTATTCTCTGGTTTGCTTTCTCAAAACTCTTGCGGTTCTTTCTATTTCAGAATAAAAAAGAAGATTGTCAGGATGAATGGTACCTTGCATATAACAGAGGTGCAATGTCAAAACAAAAGTAACTAAATGATATCAGTAAACTAAAGAAAACTAAACATTACAATGAATAAATGAAAAGAAAAATGTTTAAACTAGTAGCTGCCTTCGATGTTACCGACATTGGTAAAACCGATCCCCGGCAACGGTACTAAAAACTTAGTGGGACCACGACAAGTATACCAGATCGTCAAGTAATAAAAACGGTGAGATACCAGAAATTGTTCTCAGGGATCAATGACAAAGTACCGATTCTCAAAACTAACTACTATTTAAACTAAGATTTGGATCAAAGTGAGCTCTAATAACAAAACAAGATAAAGACATGAACTCACACAATGCCAATATTTTTGGATTTTTTTGTACTTAGCAATTTAACAAACACTTGGCATGCGATATGACAGACAATCAATTAATGAAAGAGTTGGGATCAAGTTTCATTTGATTTCACCTACTGCATATCAATTGGGATTAACACAAGTTACTTTTTTATTTTGTTACCAAATTCTCTAAAATAATCAAATCTTAATTCCTTAGGCAATTGACCCTTTATTATCAAATAAACCCCTAATTCCTTAAGCAATTTTAAAGAGAGATAAGCATTAGAATTTAGAATTCAACAAGGTAACAAGTAAATCAATTACTATTCCTAACTTAGAGATAAGCAAGGTTCATAATCTCATAGCATAATTATACATCAAATTTTCATTCAACATATAATTCATAAATCATTCCAAAGAGGATCAATCCTTAGAAAACATTAAGAGAAGAGATTAAAACTCAAAACAGAATAGCAACTTGTATTAAGTGAATCTAATATCAAATACAAACAAGTTCCATCAAAATCCACCTAATCCCAACAAAGGGAAGCTTAGCTAGACATGGAAACAAGAACAAAAGCTAAAATAAGAGGAGAGAAATAGGAAAACTCCATGGGTTGATGAAAATCTCCAACGTTTCCACGTTTCGTCCCTTCACGTCATCCAATACGACTTTTGTCTCTCCTTCTGACGCGTCTGACGACTCTCCTCTCCAATTAGGTTAAAAATAACACATTTATAGTCTGGTTTGGACGCTTAGGCGCGCTATGTACAACAACACACTTTTGGACCAGGGTTCCAACGTCTAAGCGCTGAGGTTTAGAGTGCCTAGGTGCTCACCTTCCTGACAGCACTATTTTGAGGGGCCTTAGGCGCCTAGACGCTCAAGGACTAGCACTTAGGCGCTTAGTGAAAATGTGAAACCTCCTTACTTTGCTTCCAACCATCCAGCTCCTTGCTCTTGGGGTGCTTTCCTACACAAAACACATTATAAAAGTGAGGATTTTATTCCTTAGAATCAATTATTCTCATTCACATTCTAAAACATTTTAATTCTCAAGACTTGTTCAAATTTGCAGGAAACTTGGGCAACCAACAAACAAAAGAGTAAATTATGGGCTACTAGATACATTTTTCATGCCTTAACGCAATGTTTTTTGAGCACTAATCATGTCCTCTTAAGTCGGCACAGTTCACAGCCCCCCAAGCTCAGAGCTTAGAAGAATATGTGAGCTTTAGGGGCCTTTGCAATTGCCTCTTAAGCCGACACAGTTCAAATTCTTACAAGTATTGAAATAATTTACTGTTACTATCATTTAAAAGAAGAAGTAATAGTCCCTTAATATTTAAACGCATACTTACATTAGTTATTTCACGTAGTAGGTAATAATATGTTATATGTAAAATTAGTACCCAAAATTTACCTATATATGATACTTTTTTTATTCTTTTTAATGTTCAAACAGGCTAGAAGCCCACACAAGAAGAAATTAGTGTTTTAATTACTTTTTTATTTTTTATTGATATATTTTATTAATAATTATAAAAATATTACTTTATTTTTCACTTTCTTTTTTATTTTCAAATTTTTGTGAAAGAAATGGTAAAAATAACATTTTCATGTTTTCACAATCTCTTTCACAAAATTTGAAAACTGAAAACAAAGTAAAAATAATGTAACATTTTTTTAATTATTAGTAAAAACATTTCAATTAAAAATAAAAATAAAAAACAAACCAAACAACATCTTAAACAACACATCGAGGCACCCCAACAACAACGTCTTGCCAGAGAAGGCTAACTTCTAAGAAAGAGGGGAGCCACATTTTAAGCAAAAGATAGGAGAATTGTTAGTGTTGTCTTCAATGCACTTAGATTTTTGGAGTGTATGGTTGCACCACAAATAAAAACACATTAATTTAATAATTTTAAACATGAACGGAAGAGATAGGAGATCAGAGACTTGTTGAATAGGTAATCTTGAAGTTTTTAAAATTGTAAACTTAAGCCGTTTAGAAAATTACAAAAATTGTCTTAAAAAAACAAAAAAAAATTATTGTTCTTCTTCCTTTACTTCTTCATAACCCTAGGCCGCACCACCACCCCTACCACCAAAGCCTTGCTATAGTCACTGTTGGAGAACTACACAGTTACCCAAGTTGTACTGTCGCTCCTGGCCTCTCCCACATCACCATTGTCCATTCCTTGTTCTCAGCTTATGTACACATCTATTGTTAGTTTCTCTCTTAAAGAAATCCTATCCCCTTTCACTTTCTCTCTCATTCTCTTATCTTCAACCAACAACCACCAACAACAAGCTGCTGAGGCGTTGATGTCATCGAATTGCAACAAACTCGAACACAATGAACAACAACCAGCTCAAAGTCCAGCGAAACTGTGAGTTTGCGACAAACCACGACCCCTCCACCATCGTCCATCGAACCCATCACCCACCACTGTTTAGGTGTATTGTAGCCTTCACCTTGTTTTTGTTAATAAACAACCAAGAACCTAGGGGGGGAGCAAGTATGAACAAATGCCCAAATCTGCACGGAGGAAAGCCAATATTATCATCTTATTTAAATAACTTACAGAAAATGAAATTATTAAAAAACTTAAAATACTGACAACAAAAATTATCATCCTATTTAAATAACTATTAAAAAGGTGAACATATAATTTCTACCATAAATTTTCCATAAGTTTTGGTAACATGATATGAAGAAATTGTAAATGGATAGTTAAATTGATTTCTTGATTTTAGGGATGTTCATTAATTGCCTTAAACCTTTTGTTTCATGTCTTAAAATTATTGATTGTTGATGATGACTGCCATACAATGAACAATAACCTTTTCAGAAGGAGGTAAGGAATCAACTTCAAGGATGTGCAGATTCGTGCCCTGTTTACACCCACTTGACCATCAAATTAACTTTCACTTTGAAAGACAAAGAGGAGCTAGAACATACTTTCTATCATTTTTTTTTAACACATTCTCTTTTATTGGATTACGTCACACACTAAAGCACACACTCAAACTTGATTACACACTAATTAAGTTAATTACACATTAATTAAATTAATTATATATTAATCAAATTAAATATATATTTTAATATGTGATGTGACTCAATAAAAAAAATAAATTAAAAAAAATATGATAGAGAATATATTTCTAATATTTTTTAAAGACAAATGTTGAGTATTTCACTAACATTTTGTCAAATTCTATTATGAGCTCGGGATCAAATGTTCCCATAACCCAGAGAAATTTTAGATAGACAATGCTTTCTATAAATAGACACTCAAATGAACAATTATTATGTGTAAAATTGCGTAGATCATGTTAAAAATGCATTAATTTTTAAAAAATATTTTTACACACGTCAATTGTTGACTTGAGTGCTTATAATAGTGTTTATCTACAAATTTCTCCCATCACCATAATAAACAAGTGGGTGTTTCTTCTATTTGCACCACCAGGACTTGTATCCTTTAGACAATCCAAACTGGATTCAGATGCTGACTTGGAGGTTCCTTTTATGCAAATATGTAGAAATGATTTCATTACTTTAACAAAGACGTCCACATACAAAAATTGTAACTACAGATAGTAAATACAGTCTCATGGAGTTACCAGACAAGCATTTGCGCATTTCACAACTTGGTGAAAACAAATTCTCTGTTGGTTTATTAAAGAATATAGGACTCAAAAAAACAAAGAATAAAAGGAGATACCTTGCTAATTTGTCAATTGTAGTACTAAAAATTACCATTGTTAATTTTGTATTAATTAACTGTAAATGTTAAAAGGAGAAATTGTTTTGTGTGTGTGTGATTAGATGGGAGTTTTAAAGCTTAAACCCACTCTTCGCTTTCACCATACACATATCTTCAATTGTTAATCATTCATTATAGTATGAAATCTAGGAATTTTCAATATAAATTGTGATGCACTTCTGACTTATTTATCTATAATTTTTTTTGTCCAAAATAGGTTGTGTCATTGATGATATCATTTCTAACTCAAATTATACATTTTTGTGTCCATATTCGTGGAATGAGGACACCCAGAACAGCAATAATTAGTCATAAAATTACAAATAATTTTTTGACCATCCAGAAAGTGCACGCCAAAAAATTAAATGATTACGTTCAGCTGAATGATATAGCAAGAAAACAAGTATTTAAGGGCGTTCACTTCATAATGTTATTATTATAAGTGGGTTGAACAAATCTATTAAATTATATCATGCTTTCCAAACTTTAGTCCATTTTTATTTTTACACAGAATATTTTTGGTTCAATTTTAACATGTATCAGAGAGTAAGTATCTCTCAGACCGATTTTAAAAAAGTATTCCTCCATTAGGCTAACACATTTAAGAGAATTAATTTCCCTAACTAATTACTAACCCACAGTTCAACTCTCCCCAATCTTGTTACGTTGTTCACTTAATTAATAGTGTATTTCCACTTGCTCGTAATATATGTATCTGGAAAAAGAACAAGAAAAAGAAAACATTGACTAGTGGGTTGGTTACAATAATAGAAATAGATCAAAATAATTGTTTGTGTGACAGGTGCAATTGTTGCATTTTGAAAGCACTTGCATTTCATGATCCAATCAAAGTCAATATCTACTTTTTTTTTTGTTTTGTTCCCCCCTTTTGAGAATAGTTAAATGAAAACAGAGAAATTGTACGATTTAATTTGACGCTAAAATATTTATTGTAAATAACAGGCCGTTTGGTTTTGAATTTTGATACAAAATAATGGCTGTCTGGGATATATAGGCTTGAAACGCCATTTTGGATTCGATCTTCATAAACTATGGTAACAATATGCAAAGCTTTTTCTTCTTTTTGCTACAAGTGAATTAGTTAAGTACGTACGATGTGGAATTGAATGTTAATATTATCTTAATCATTTTCTTAATTAGCTTTGGCATCATTTTTCTTTTTCTTTATCATGTTCATATGTTTATTGGGTAGTGTTCAGCAATAGAATTTTAGCTTAATGAGTCAAACTCACTAACAGACTTGATAGTAACATTCAATAAGGGACAAATAGAATGTCTCTTGCAAAGAAATCTTTGGGGTACATTAAGGAGAGTCAACTCATGAGGAGGAAGGTGCTGAGAAGCTTCCTTTCCCTTTGACAAAATGACCTCCTTACCGTTATCTTTTGATGATACTTATGTATCTCCTTATATAAATAGGGTATTGCAACTTTATAGTAACGATATTCTCTTTGTTGAATCTCCTAACACAACCTTATATAATTGACTTGAGCGTTAAAATATTTTTGCAAGTATTCAACTCCCTGTGTCCATACTCAAAGGAAGTGTTGAGTGGAGATTCACGTTTCAAGCAGCCCAATACAACCATAAGTTCGAGACAGAAGAACTATATTTATTTTTAAATTATCGTATAATAATAATAATAATAATAATAATAATAATAATAATAATAATAATAATAATAATAATAATAATAATAGTTTTTATGTCTAGTATGGGGCTTTGCTAGGGCAAACTTAGCAACACCACACTACAAGGGCAGCCCCCTCAGCTTTGGTGGTTCTATCTCCCTCATTGGAGCCTTATCTAGTCAAGCTAGCCACCATGCACCTGACCTCTGCACCCTTGCCACCTAGTCGTCTAACCTTCATCATCTGGTTCGTCTTCGACCTAAGCATGAATGACTCCTGACCACCCCCCACCATTGCACTTGTCCTGCCAATGCACAGATCTCGATTTGTTGTCACCCACCCCCATCCAAACACTCTGACCTACAATGGCTTCATCAAGCAACCAAGGAACGATGGAGGAAGAAGATGAAGTGGTCCTCCTCGACGAATCTGGGATCTCTCAACAATTGGAAACATCATGGAGGTGCTTCATTGGACTACTGTTTGCTAACAAGTTGTTGGTGTTTGCGACCCTCATCATGATCTTGACTAGGGTTTGGAAAAACTCGAAAAGGTTCAAATGCAAAGAAGTGGATCCCCAGATATACCGATTCTACTTCAATGCTTACTCCAACATGCTCAGACAACCTTGGTCGATCAAAGGCCAACTTTTGGTTGTCAAGAAATGGGAAAAAGAATGGACAATGGCTTACTACAATTTTCACCTTGTTCCTTTCCAGGTTCAATGTTGGGGGCTCCCTGACGAATTCAGGACAATCGCAATTGGGAGGAAGCTATGCGCTACTGTTGGCTCAATTTTTGAAACTAGCATGATTTCTTTGCATGACAAACATGGCTTTATTCCGAAGGCTTTGGTGACTGTGGATGTAATCCAGCCCCTAAAAAGAGGAGTCAATATAGGATTGAGTAGTACTTCTAAGGTATGGATTGATTTCAGATATGAAAAGTTTCCTATCTACTTTTATTATTGTGGCATGATTGGTCATGAGAAACAAATCTATTCGTATTCACTCAAAGATGAAATGGAAGGCGAGGTGATAGAACAAAGATATGGTACAAAGTTAAAGGCCAACTAGATTGAATCTACGATGAAGGAAGCATACAACATAAGAGGCTAGGATTCCAAAGCACTTTTAAGGCAACGTTCCAACCAAAAAGGACAAAAGGCAGCAGTTGATAAGTGTCCCAACACCTCTCATCATTATCTTTTATAGAAAACAAAGAGAAACAGGATGTGATAGCTCATCATGAACCAGCGAGAGCAAAGCTGAAGCAAGGGGTGCTGGCAAAATTATAAAGTCAGAATAATAGGGAGAACACTAATCAAAATTCCTCTGCTAACCAAACCAAGAGCACTATCTACCTAGTTGTTGATAAGGTTCTAAAAGACGTGACCCAACTACCCCAAAACTCACGCATCCATGCCATTGAATCAGAGGATGTCACACAAGAAGCAAAGGCTACTTCTCATAAGCCTCATACTACTTTTCCTGCACTTTCTGGGCCTTTGTTTAACATAGGAACTTCTTCTATAAGACATGGTGGGTCTAAAGCTAAGAAACGATTCAAAAAGTAGGAACAAAAAAAACATGTCAAGACTGATGGCACTTCCCTTGTGAATGTCCCTATTCAACATATTACTTTTGAGAAATGATTAATGAAGAAGCGTAACCTAGAGCCTAATGATGGTAGAGAAGGGAAGAAGATTTGCATGGACACGACTTAAACCACATCCACAAACTTCCACACATGTTCATCTTTCATCAACCACACTTCCAAATTTGTTGGAAGTTTTACTTTGGGACATATGCCTAACCTTTGTATTTGGAACTTTACTTCCCCCTTCATTCTAGTAATAAATTCGTTATCTTTGAAAAAAATAAAAAATCACATTATCATATAATGTTATATTTGATATCATTATTATTTATTTACCTTATATTTTATCAACTAAAAGTAGAAATTTTACTTAATTAAAAAAGAAGAATTTATTGATAATCAGAATAACAAATTTGGTTAAAATTTTAACAACCTTGCATCCTCATTGGTCAAGTTTGTTTTGAATTATTACCACGATAAAGCCTCACAAGTCTTTATGGAAGAACAATATTGGAAAGTTAAGGAGAAGTTTGGTTTATTTTTTATTTTTATTTTTATTTTTATTTAATATATTTTTCACTTATAATTATAAAAACGTTACCTTATTTTCATTTTATTTATGTTTTTAGACTTTTGTTAAGGAAACAGCAAAAATAACAAAATCTTATTTTCATCATTTCTTTTACAAAATTCTAAAAATAACAAATAAAAAAATAAAAATAAAATAACATTCTTGTAATTATTAATAAAAATATATCAATTAAAAATAAAAATAGAAAACAAATCAAACGGCACCTAATTGATGTTGTATTACCAAAGATTTTAAAATTATAAAAAAAAAAGTTTAGAATTTTGATTGAGAGTACCAAAAAATCACCACTTTGTGCTTACCGTAGGCTATCTATAGAGAATCTAACTTACAAGTGGTTGAGGTGTGATTATCTAAAAAATAATATATATATATAAAAAAAAAGAGAGCATGTGAGTTAAATTAAGAAGACAATAAGTCCACTTCAATAGAGAATCTAACTTATGAACAGTTGGGGTGCGATTATGTAAAAAATAATATTGAAAAAGAAAAAGAGCATATAAGTTAATTGAACTTAGTCATCCTAGGTCATTTAAAAGAAAAAAAAAATCATGGTGAAATTGGAGAAGTGAAAGTGTTGGCACTCACAAATTAAAATTAGAATTGAAGTGGAATGTATTAAATTAAAAGCAGGTGTTTCTAAGCTACTCTAACCTATATTTTTTATCTTTAAGTAAAACGTGACTTTTTATATTAAAAAATAACAAAAAGTATTTAAAAAAATAAACACTTTTATTAACAATTCATTTGAGAGAAAAGACACGTGTTAGGAATAGCTTAGAATCCCCTAAGCAGAGGCGCAGTGCTGACAAAAAGGATACAATATTCTGATTGTTGGTGGCATATTAAAGGCCAAGCCAGCCATGCACACACTCCCTTAGAAACATGATTTGCACACGCACTAGTTTTTGTTTATTGAGTTGCTCATTTGGCCACTACGAGTATGTTGGCATAGTGGGGGGGACCTTGCAAAGAAAAATATGTACCAAGCACTCTTAATTATGAGGGTAATTGTGATTAGGCAATGATGATGAAGAGTTGATTATGTGGCTTTCAATTAATTGGTCTGTGTTTTGGAGAATGATTGGTTCAATTATGTTGTAGCCAATGATGAAAGGAAAGAATAAAAAAAAACTTGTTGAGTCAGTAAAGAAAGAGCCAAAAACTAAACTAAAAAGGAGAGCTCAGATGCGCCACTTTTCGCCCGAAGAATCAGACGCTGGTGATAGACCCATCCATCACAGTTAGCACAAGAATCGTCACTGCCCCCCATTTGCACCAGCCGGGAATCGAACCCGGGTCTGTACCGTGGCAGGGTACTATTCTACCACTAGACCACTGGTGCTTTGTTGTCAATTGATCCTATTCGTTTATTATATTACGTTAATTCCTCTGGTCTTTTTCATACGTAATTTGCCTTTCTTCTTGAATTTGTATATTTAATGTACTGATTAAATTACTTTATAGATACCAATGGTTTAAAGGTTTTTAACAAAGTTTGTATACTTTTTAATATTTTTAAATAAGTCTCCTATAATTTAATTAAACTTTCAATTAGATCCTACTAATTATAAATTTTATAATTAATTCCTGAAATATATAAAACTTACACAAAATGCCTTACAAATTATTGTAAATATTTATTAACGGAGTTTAAATAGTCATTAACAGTAAGGACTTATTTAAAATTTTTAAAAATATAAACACTTTGTTAAAAAAAATAAATTACATGGACCCATTTAAAAATTTAATAAAATTATAGGAACCTACAAAGTAATTTAATCTATATACTAATATTATGAACAGGGGTTGATAAAATCGTGTTGTGTCCTCGTTTATGAAACTTCCTGTCGTAGGATTTTCAATTGAGAATGAGATTAGTAATATCTTTATCCAAATTTAATTTAAATTTTCACATGTGTGATTTCACATAATTAAATTATAAAATATAGTAATCTGCCTCTTCAGATGTGCCAATAGGTTTATCTGGTAGAAATAATTTTTTTTTTGTGAAGTTGGTAGAAATAAATATTTACGAAAAAGGAAATCTTAATGAAACATACAACTTCGTTTGCAAAGACAACAAAAAGTTTAAACGGATAACCTCTAAAATATCCAGACTTTCCTAAACTTTTTCCTTAATTTACAATTTTAGACGCTGAATTTTTAGCTACTTCAATATATAAAATCAGATGAAATGGGATGAAACATGGGTCATCCTAATTAATCTTCCAATTATTATTATTACATTTTTTTTTGTGGTTCTGGAAAGATGGTGTTACTCAGTAACTCAACCCAGGGGAGATATATCAGGGCCCTCTCCATGACAAGTCCCTTACTTTTTTTTGGGCACAATGACAAGTCCCTTATTAGTGTAAATAATATACAACTTATATCCAATCAAACAATCAAAAAATTATGCTAATTTTTCTGTTTTCCTGCTTTAGGCTGGATTAGGTTCAATCAAGCCAAGGTCTATTCACAAAATATTATTATTATGGATTTATGAGCTATGAGCTGTAACATGATGAAAACTACCAAACATGTTTCTCGGGGGTATCATCAAGGCAATTTGAATGGCCATGGACTCCATCATAGCCACTGCTGTCATGAAGAAAAATAGGTAAAAATATCACATAAAATGAACAAAACTACTTCATTATCAATTTAAATAAAAAAAAGAAACGGAAAAAAAAAAGTAAAGAAAGAAAACATATGGCTTGCCCAAAAGAATAGCCAAGCATGAAATCTGCATAAAGGTCATTAATCTATTTTTCACTTCACACTTGAAACGTGTTTTAGATGTAGTAACAAGAAAGCCTTTTCTCACCAAGTAAAATCAACTATATGAATCAAATGAATCAAATGGCATTATACTTTGTCAAAAATTAGATTTTTGAAAAGACCATTTACATTTAGATCAAGATCTTTTTTAATGCTTTCACCTAAAATTTTCTCTGGTCTTCCTCTACCTTTGTTTATCTAACAAACCTTCATTTGATTGACTCCTATTAGTCTTCTCACATGATTAAACCATCTTAGGCAAGACTCTATCATCTTTTTCTCAGTAAGTACTAGTCTAACTTTCTCTCTAATACATTTATTACTGATTTTATCTAACACCAATATCATAGATAACCCAAAAAAAACAAATGTTCCCTTAAAATTAGGCTAATAGCCAATAAAAAAATGTAATTATGATGATTAGGCCAGATTCATTAAATTCACAACAATTCAACACCCAATCTATCATATTACATACACTGGAAATGATTATCCCAGCTCAACAGGCTGCATATAAAACATGGCCAGTAAGGAATTGTGTGCATCACTGGTATTTTTCCTGTTGCCTCTCACTCGACAAAAAGCATATGAAACAATGAAGCCTTTAATTCTGAGTGCATCAAGCAAGGCCATGCATAAAATCATGGGCAAACACCCAAATGCCAACGAAAACACTAAAATATATTTACTGCAACTGGCAGAAAATTCTGTGTATCCATTCCAATGAGATATCTAAAGCTACAAACATAGACGCCCCCTATAAACTCAACTTCAAGAACATCACCTGATATATACATCCCTAAATAATGAAAAAAAAAAAACGGATTTAGGAGAGGAAAAAAGTAACCAGAATATACATGCACTTTCGTACAAAAGACCAACTGGAGCAAGAAAATAGGGAAAAAGGATGTCACAACACTCAATCTAGTTTAGTTTGTTAGCATCTATGGCTACTCTCAGCATTTTTCTACTTATTTGGTACTCTCATTTCTATGTATAATCCAATCTCTAGAAGAAATCCAGAGTTTGAGGGAAGCTATCTTCATTTTTGAGACAAATGCACACTGTTCTTACTTCTTAATTCTTACAAAATCGCCATCCTTTGGTTGCACCTGCTGAAAGGTAGGCAAGTCATAATTGTTTCCAAGTATTGACCATTACTGTTAATGCTAATACATATTCACCATCCTTCACTGGCACTCAGTGGGAAAGTGGAGGAAAGTCATCTTCATTCTTCAAATGATAAGCTTGCTCTTCAATCCTTTTTTTTTATAGAAAAAGAAATATTATTAGAAGAGAGAAGAAAAGTACAAAGAAGGAGGATAAGTAATCCTCTCAAAAATCACAGCTAAAACCTATTGAGATTGTATCATGCAACAAAGCAAGCCAAACTCTCTGCATGTCTACCAAAGAAACACCAACAAAGAAACTGTGAGCTGAACACCAAAGAGAAGCCAAAAGGAGAACCCTATCCCAAATAAAGTCTAAACTTGAGGAAAGCCTCTTAAAAATTCTAGCATTCCTTTTCAACCATAAACATCACAAAATAGCGAAGATAGAGCACTGCCAAAGGATAGACACCCCCTTAAAGGAAAGGAAAACTAGGAGTACAAACTATAATCATATACAGGTTTAAGCTCTAAAAAAAAGTTGCCAGTGATTTAACATCATAAGTGCTCTCTGTAGATATGAATCACAGCATTAACGGAGAAATTATATTACCTTTTGTGATCAACTACAGACAATGAGCTAGACCTCTCCTCTGCCACGGTCCCTGTGTTAGGCATTGAGCCCCTAGAGGTAGAAATTCCTGATTCTGGGTGATTGCTCACTTCCATTCTTGGTGGTCCACGAAGCTGAGGGCTCACAGAGCCAGACTCGTGTTTCTCAGAAGAGTGAGGGAAACCATTGGCACAGTGTGAACCCCATGAGGAATGTTGAGAGAAATAGGTTTCTGATAATCTGGCTTTAGCACTACCAAGAGCAGGATATCCTTCTAGAGCAAGTTCAGAACTTCCTTTCACAGACAAATTCAACTCTTGTGGAGCTGGAGCCAAGCCATTGTTACGAGGGTGTCTCTGCAGCTGCCCATGAGTACCCGGTGCTTGGCTCCTTCCCCTTCCTGGCATTGGCCTATTTTCCCTGTATGGGCGAGAAGTCTGCAAAATTATGAGCATAATGGTTAGATTATGACTGGAAATCTCACATATATATCTAAATAGTTCAGAAATATATACATACCATATTAGGGAAGTATGCCCCTGTTCCTCGTAGTTTTCTCTTTTCTTCTGAACCAAAAGAGGCCATTGGTAGAGTAGGATGATTTACGAGGTAAAGTTGTTGTCCCATAACACCATTTGAGTTTGTCTGAGAATGAATGCTGTGATTAATCTGTAGACATCTACGAACAGTTTCCCATGGATTCCTATTCTGTATCTTTGGAGACCTAGGAGGACTAGGCACCACAAGTGGAGAAACAGTATAACCATTGCACATCTGACCATATTGTAGGTTCCGAATGTGACTGTCATAATCCCCAGCAAGGTCCAACAAGGATTTTGAAGCTTCAGTGCCCCCAGGAACACTAGTATCACCATGAGAGAAAATATTTTCTGAGATATTAGCAGCATTTTTTGAAACGGCTGAACCAAAAGAAGCCATATTCTTTTCATCAATATGTGATCTGAGAGAATTGCTCACCATAAAATGCTTCTCTTTCTCATCATCAATAACAGAATTTACAGCTCTATTGCTACAAGAAATCCTATTTTCAACTTTCCCATTTGAACAATATGATGAACCATTAGTGCTTGCAACACCTAAGACTCCAAAAGTTGCAACATTCTTAGAATCTTCACCGAGTTTATGACTTGCAGCTGCATTTCCATCCCCAGATGAGTCAAATGATAGCCCTGCCAAAGAGAAGACATCTTTGACCAAGTATCTTTCTCTTTCATTTCTAATTTCACAATTATGTTGATTTCCAGGTATCCGATCCTTTTTGGTTCCGGTCGACAAACACCAAAATGTCTTGTCTTCAGAGCACACTCGAGTGTCTGATGTGGTTGAAAAGTCAAAATTACGAGCCAGACTAGGAGTTTGTATGTCATTCCCTTGAACGTTTCCATGCCTATCCAGAGTGTTTGCAAAGAACCTATTAAGCTCATCTTCTATTCTATCTTCTGGTAACATAAGAATCCAGCCAAGTTTACGGGCACCATACTTAAAAGCACTGCGTATTCGATAGAAATTACCTGAAAGAAATAAATGAATGTCATCACTATAATGTGACATTAGACAAGATGAATGGATCATTACACAAAAAAAAAAAGCAAGGCACCTATGACGATTTTTTATGCCATTCTCCAGGTCATATGGATGGTATATAGCACAAACATAAACTAAGAACACAAAGCTGCAGCAGTGTTACAGTTCTAATGTTTGTAAAGGTAGTAGATTATCGTTACTGAGTTATAGTAGCAATGGAAGAAGAGACACTGTTGTGTTATTAATTTATGTTGGTGTAATCTTGCAGAAGTAAGAGGATGGAGGGGAAGTAACTGATCCACTGCACAGCATTCTTGCAGATAATTAAATAAATGATGCAGGTGCATCAAGATCATTAAACACAATTTTAGAAATTCTAATAGATGTTAATTTGCCATCAGAGATCTTTAATGCACTGAACAATTTTAAGCTTCTTCGCTTTTATGAACTTCTAATAGATGCTAATTTGCCATCAGAGATCTTTAATGCACTGAACTTTTACCAGTTACCATTTCCTCTAACAACTAACTAGTGCCTCCGTAAGAATAATGCTGGTGCGACTTGTAGGAGAATTGTCTACCGTTGCAATTTCAGTCCTGATGGCATACCTTCTAAAAAGCCATGCCAGGAGGTGTGAGACCTATGTTAACATAAGGGAAAGAAAAAAAAACAACTAGTTGGTCTATTACTGGTGCTTTCAGGCAGCCTTTCTTACCAAAAATGAGTGGTAATATGGGCATCAAGTCAGATTCCAATGATAACTCAGTCACAAAAGGGACTAAGATTAGGTATCAAGAGATGAAGTAGTAAAACTACGCCCTAAAGATGTCACCTTAGATCATAGAGACATTTCAAAAGAACAAGAGTCAGACTATTTGAGTAGAGCTTAATAAGGCCCTGTTTGGATAAATAAATAACTTAAATAAGTGCTTATTCAAATAGAGCTTAATAAACTCTACTGTCATAAGTGTGGTCTAAAACTAAATATCATTCGGATAGACACTTCAAGAAGCGTTTTGAAGGAAATATGAGTGTTTGGAATTTTGATAATTCATTAAGGTCAACATGGTCAGAAAAATTATACACAGCTACCAGTCCAGCTGTTTTCAGCTATCTAAAAGGCTTATTTCCTAAAGCTTCAATTTCTAGCTTATGAAACTAAGCCCAAAACAATTTACGGGTTTCAAAAGCTGTTACAATAAATTTATCCAAACAATCATAAAATGCTTCATAAGTGCTTAATGTAGTAGAGAAGCACAATAAGCTGAAAATGAGCTCATGCAAACAAGGCACAAGTCAATGATTTATGCTAAAGGTCTTCCTCATTTATGTCTCTGGAAACATACTATCAGATTATTTCAGGTGGTCCATTGTTATGTGGGTGATCTTTATATCCTTCAGCTATCTTGAAGACGCCGCTGAGCAGAAAGCCATAGAAGGTGACTCTTTGGAACAAACCAAGAAAAAAAAAAATAAAAAAAGCTACTCGGAAGCTGTTGGGGGCAGCACAACTGACATTGAGCCTCAAAAATGGCTGTAGCTATCTCTCATCCTTGGTAGTTTGTATATTCAGGATAACAGAAACACAAATTGTAGACCATCTGACCTAAAACTGATAAAAATAGATTTTGTGGCCTTAGATTGATGAATGCAGGAGAATGCTGAGGCCTGTCCATAGTAGCAGCATTGGACATGTTCTACATGATGCCATGTGCCGAAGTTTTAATGGCAAAGGATTGCACACCACCCTTTTACAAGGTAGTCAATCCCGGAAAGCGGCATGGAGCGGCCAGCCCCAAAAATGCTATAGCAGATAGCGGGATGGCCGCTATACCGAATATTAGAGATAGAATATAAATAATATATAGTACACATATTAATGCTCAAAAATTAAAAAAAATACCCAAAATTAAAGACATATTCATCATGAATAATCTAAAGTCATACTCTAGACACACAACCACCATCAATCTAATAAGGTATAACTGACAAGTTCATAACAACAAAAACTCAAGGAGCATAAAGAAAACAAAGTATAGCACCAACTCCTGATAGGAACTTGTATTACTGAGAAAGAAATATGGAGTCTAGCTCCTTAGTCCTTACAATAGGGAAAATTCCTCTTAGATAGACCCAAAAACAAAAAATAAAGATAGAACACCTGCAAATCTTCAAGGGTCTGCTTCCTCCCTACCCAAAGGCCCCAGTTCTTCACTCAAATGACTAGATGCCTTCTCCCCTCCTCCACTTCCCTATTTATTCTCTCCACTAAGTACCGATTCATTTGTCATAACCCCCTAAGTTAAATGCTAATTGCTGCCCCTCTTTATTCTCTCAACTCCCACTAGCTGCCACATAAATGCTACAACCCACTAACATATTGAATATCCCATGACCTTTGCTCTTCCTTCTAATTGTGTGATTGCAAGGGACAGATTCCCTGCTTTTCCTCCTACCATTCTTAAAGTACACCCTTGTCAGGGGTGGATACCTATCAACTCCTAAAAAATTTAAAGAACTCACAACTCACAATATACAGCAACCAAAAAAATAATAATAATAATAATAACTGGGGATTAGGGGAGTGCTTCGAAGTCACAAGTCAGGACTTAGCCTACGTTGCATGGGTACGGATACAGGTACGGTACCCCGTACGGATACGGGTCCGGGTACGAAAATTTTCAAAAAATTAGGTACGGATACATTATATATGATATATATATATATATATATATATAAAAATAAACTAAAATCTCACACAATAAAATATGACAACATAACATAAAAACTAAATCACACAAATTTTAACACACAACATAGAAAAAAACTTAGACATAGAAAAGAACTTAGATTGTTCAACCAAGACAATATCTACAATAAAAAATTGCAATACTTAAGTTGTTCAATATGACAACTTCTAAAGATGATTATAAAAATCAAACTCCAACAGTCTCAATTTCATCATTTTCTTGCCCATGATCAGTGAAAAGAACAGCCTCCAGAGGCAGAGCCACTGCCAAGCCCAGCACCACCAACACTAGCAGAGCCTTGTGAAAATATAATTTATGAAATAGAAGGCAGAGAATGCACTGAAGTGAGGGCAGAGAACGGACTAGGTCGCGCCGCAGATCGCCGGAGCTAGGTCACGCTGCTCGAGTAGAAGCAGAGAGGAGAGTGGCCAGCCGTTGGAACACAGAGAGCTGCAGAGAGGAGAGTGGCTGGTCGTTGGAATACAGAGAGCTGCAGAGAGGAGAGTGGCCGCACGGGTAGAAGCAGAGAGGAGAGTGGCTGCTCGCCGGAGCTACAGTCGCCGGTGCCGCGCGGGTAGAAGCAGAGACGAGTTGGTCGAGAGAGATGAGATCGTCCAGAGAGACTTCGAATGAGCTAGGGCAAATAGGGGTGATGGCTGAAGATATGAAACAAAATACCCAATTTTAGAGCCAAACGACCGTGTTTTGGCAGATTTTGGGTGGACCCGTACCCAGCCAACAGGTGGAGCCGTACCCAGCCGCACCAGAGCCGTACCCAAACTAAAAAAAACAATTATTGGGTACGTACCCATCCCGTACCCGTACCCGGTACATACCGGGTACCAGTACTCCTCCTAGGTACGCACCGGTACCGGTACTCCTCCCCCATGCTTGCAACCAAACAAAAAAGAACAGAGTGGGGAATGGTTCGAAGTAACAATAAGAAAATAACAAAGGTTGGAGAGTGAGGAATCTTGCTAAACAGAGGCTGGAGAAGCTTCCAAAAACAGAGGACCTCCAGCCCAGGTGCCAGCAGAAGCTGCGTAAAGGGGTGGGCTTGGCCGGAAATTGAATGGGCTACCAGAATTTGGCTGGGAAATGGATGGACAGCAGAACAGAGACTTGCGAACAGCCCTCTTCCATGTGATTCAGTAACAAAACAAGAACTAGCCCTAAAATGCTTCAAACTTACACCATGGGTGAAGGAACAGGGATGGACTAGTGTGAAACACAGGCTGCAACAATGGTGTGATCCGGTGTGAAGGTGAAGGAGTGCTGCAGTACATCCTACTGTGCAATGACCAACAGGTCATAGGAGACGAAAAACTCCCCTCAATCGGTGGAAGGTGGACGCAGGTGAGGGCAAAATGGAAATTTTCTTAGTTAAAGTGAGGGTAGAATAGAACTTTTGGTTGCATAAGTGAGGGTAAAATAGAACTTTCGATTGCATAAGTGAGAGTAAATCAGAACTTCCACCCAAAAAGAAAGAAAAAATAGAGATTTCAATTAGCTAGAAGCATTACGGCCGTCATGAAAACGGCCGCCATGAATGCTATTCAGGCCGGAACGCTGTGCTATATGTGGCCGCTATTGCCGCTACATTAAAACGCTCTGCAAATGGGTTTTGGTAGCGGCAGAGGCCTGCTCTGCACCACTCTATTGCAATAGCGCTGCTATTTGCTGCCATTGACAACCCTGTCCTTTTATAGTCTTTTATTTTCTCCTCTTTTAGAAGGATTGTCTATCATGTAACTGCTGGACTTGCTTCATATGTAACTACTCAGATTGATCTATTATCTCACATTTAGATCCCCTCTAAAATAGGAAGATAAAAATTAAAACAACTACTCAATAAACATTCAATACCACGGATTCACCCCACATAAAAGGATATTTTAAGCAAAAATATCTTCAAAAAACAAGATAACATGTTAGAACTAGGTAAAGAATAACATATCACAGCCTAGCTGCATAACACTAAACACAATTCAATAGTCATTCAATTCAGACTAACAGGAAAAGCACTTCATACCTCTATTGACACTGCGGCCAAGGTTGTTGTTCTCCTTTAATGGATCAATGATGTTGAGATGTTTCTGAGGAAATGCACGCAAGTTTAAATCAAGCCCCCTTGAAGGTACTGAGAATGATTCCACACAGCTTCTAATGAATTCTTCAGTCAGTAAAGTATTTCCCCCATTTTCTGGCACCTCAGCTTCAAATGACAACAAAGAGATAATCAGAAAACAATCATAAAGCTACTTGACGATACCCAAAAAGAAATGAAAAATTCCATACCTACTATATCAGGCAGAGAAGATTTGCCAACTGGTCCATTCAAACTAACACAATAATTGTCCCAATCAAATTTGCTGAAGTAGTCCAAAAATCTGTAGAGAACCTGGAGCAAAGAGCAGAGTGCATAAATTGCTTACTGAAAGGATGCATCACCAGCATCATGTGATGCAGATTTTCTTTTCTTTCTTTTTCCAGAAAAAGCATGACGCAAGTAGATTTTATGGAGAACTTACTGCGAGCGGACCATCTAAGGATACATGAAATTGATGGAAAATATACAGAACCAGTGTTTCCAAAGCATACGTTGAAATCAGGCCATGGTGGGCACCCAGAATACGACTCTCATAATAGCACCAAGCTTTTATCAGGATAATGCTACGTTTGAAGAGATGATCCTTGCCAACAAGTCGATCAACCTACAATTTAAGCAGAATTCAATTTAAGCAGAATTCACTTAACACCGTATACAATGGACACAGTATAGTATAAAAAGAAAGGAAGAATCAAACTGCATCAATGCACAATAATTCCAAACTATCACGTGGGGATGCATATAAATGCTGCAACACATAATACATAGTACTTGTTTCAAAAGTCTTGAGACATCAAATAAAATAAAGAAACTAAAAGAAGAAAATATTAAAAAAAATGAATCATCCTGCTTTCAGAAATGTTGAGTGAAAATGGAGAAAAGTACATATGAAACATGTTATGTTACAAAGAATGATTGTTTATCTTTAGGGGCCACTATTAATAATACCTTCTCAAGAAAACATAAAGTACTGAGTCCTCCTAACTGATTGAAAGAGATGTCTACAACAATATTCTGTACAATGCATTTGACAAGCTTAACCTGCCAAAAAATAACCACAACATTTCAAAATATAGAAATATGAACACATAGAATCAACAAAAGAAAATCACTACGCAAATAATGCACCAAAAACACATATTTTAGCATCTATGAGAGTTCAACATTTCAAGATATAAGGAATGTAAAAGTTAATTCAACAGAAGACATTGATAGCAGAATCAGCCTAGCACGTTAGTTTAGCAAAGTCTACACAAATGCAAGAATTTTGCTGTCCACATGATAGGAGAAAAAAATATATTTAAGATTTAAAATAAAAATAGAATTGCCAGGACCTGCTCCAGATACTAGCTAAAGCTACCAAATAAAGTTCACTACCTTTACATAGATTGAAGTAACTAGTTGGGGAGGAGGAAAGAAGCTTCTGTAACTTACTGAACATAAAACACAAACAGAACACTCTTAAAACTGCCTACTTTGGAAAGGAGGAACCAGAGGGTAAGGGAAGAGACAATCATCTGAACATTTTTGAAAACACCTCAAAGTTTCAATAGAGGGAAAAAGTAAATGCTCAGACCCAATCCCATCCTACAGAGTAAAATTTATTCCCTTCCCAATTGAAATAAAAGAAAATGCAGATTCAACATTTTCAGGCTCATAACAACTCTGGAACTCTAATTTTACTGTGGCATAGAATGTTTTCAAACTAAACTGTATTCAACTTCCCATAAGGCATCAAGGAAGAGGATGGAAAGAACCTCTGCATCAATGAAATGAACATCCTTTACTTCATACTCAGCAGCTTCATTGATTTCTTCTCCTCGCAGAACAGCATGAACATCGGATACTAAGCCATCCTCAATGTTCTGGTAACTAAGTGCAGTCAAATCAATATCTCCATCTGGAAGATATGTTTTTAAGGGAACCGACCCATATGGAAAGACCTGTAACAAAGAAAATTTAACATCAATGTTACTTATACCACCTTAGAAAGAATCCTATCATCACTACCTGTTGACGAGAAAAGTTATTCATCAAATGAGAACATCAATCAGCAGCAATAAATTGGATAAGCACTTTTAAAGAAATAATAATGGCATGAACCATCAACCTTAATTTTTATGGAAGAAATATATTAATTTCATTAAAAAGAATTAAAATAATGGGAAACCATGGCACACACCTGAAAAAGCCAGTGTACTCAAAGGCACCAAGGTGAGGAGCCAGAAGGAGTTGGCAACTCAGCACCTCTTGCAGGTTAATATGGTGCCCTTTAGTGAGGCACATGCCTCTAGCACCTTAGGCAAGCCTTTCTGGTTCAAGCAAGGCACGCCTTTAGGGCCTTATTGATTACTATAAAAAAACCCAAAAAGCCCAGCCATCTAACTTGCTAATTGTGATGCTAAAGGGGGTAAAATAGTCTGAACGATAAAAAAATAACTAGTTGTCTTCCTTCGGGACTGGGTTTTGTAAAATGAACATTTTATTCTTTTATGTTTACTATGAATGTTAAGCTTGAGTAGTAGTTAATCACATTTTCTACCTCATAAACAAAGGCAGGGAAGTCCATTAGTCCATTCCATTACCATTGGACAAGAACCCCACACATTCCTAACGGTAAAGTAGCTTACCGATGAAGCACGGTACTTCATAATGTCTGCTATACCCGTATCGGATACGTACCCAATACTATACCAGATATTCGAATATTTGATAAATGTTAGTTTAATTTTTTGACAAAAGCCGTATCCCGTACCATACTTCTGTCGTATTCGATACCTGTACCCGTATCCATGCATCTTTGTAGCTTACCAATGTCACACTAAATCCAAAGGCAACATCTTTCCGTGAAGACAAAGCACTATTACTATAACAAAAAGTCACAAACCAACTCCAAATCGGTGTCCAACATCAATGACTGAACACTTGAATGGCTCATGCAAGCTAACAGAATCATAAAAAACAAGCATAAACAGCTTATGTCAGCAAAAAACCAAACCTCTATAAACATGCCAAGATTGTCAAAGACTCGAAGCAACGTTGAATTCAAAAACAACAAAAACCAAACCACAGTGACGATAGTGATGATGATGATGATGATAATTGATGAAAGCAACAAACATCACCTCACACCGAGCACCGTATCGAATCAATCTCTGCACGTAATCAACGACCTCCCGCCGTCTCCTGTCGGCGCCGAGGGTCGGCTGTATCCGGCAGAGAATCTGGCGGGTCGTTTTCTCGGCCACCGACCAAGCACCCGCCGCGACCGATGACGGATCCGGGTGCGAAACCGGAAGCGGGGGCGAGGGTGGGGACGAGGAGCAGGGGCGATCCTCGCCGAAAACGACACCGTTCACATGAAGATCGCCCATGACAACGACGATAACGATCGCCCAGAAGGGAAAATGCTACGGAACACCGTTCTGAGAGGTCAAAACCCGAAAATGGGGACGACCCAGATGGAGATTTGGGGCGCCCGAGAACCCGAAATGGGTGTGGGAGGCTCCGGGGGAGAGAAGAGGAAGTGGGTGTGAATCTAATAACAGTGAGGCATGAAGGGAATGTGAAAAAAAGCGTGATTTTTTCGATGGGGGAAATGGAAATGGGTGATTGAATTGGGAAGAATTGAGAAATGGATGTTGAGAAGAAGGGAAAGGCAAAGGGGGAAAAAGGGAGTATTTGGAAATAGAGAAGAACAGAAAGGAAGAGGGAAAAGAAAAATAGAAAGTAGGGCTCTTCTTAGTACTCGAGAGACTTGAACCAATTCAAACAGTGGCTCATATAAATATATTTCTGATTTCTGATTTCTGATTTCTGATTTTAATGCAATAAATGAATCAAAATTTGGGTCTTGGAAAGAATTTGCAAAATCCAAAATATTTGTTTACAAGCAAATATTTGTTTATTATTTTTCAATTCCAGCCAATTCACAAGTCAACTTGTTTTAATAAGCTATTGGACAATTGAAATATGAATTTATGATCATGGCGTGGGGAGTTTTTTTTAAAAAAAAATTCTTTTCTATTTTTGGGTTTGTAATTAACTTACACGGAATGTGTGTTGTGGAAATTGTTTCTGTGGATAGGAACTAACAAGAATAATATTATCAAAATAAAATAGAGTTTGTATGTACGGCCTTTGTGTAATTTATGTAAATAACCTTCGTATCAAATGTTTCTTAGCAAAATCTACTGTATTTTGAGATTTAGCTATTGTTATTATTGAAGTTTAAAATTGTAAACTTAGTTTTTGGAGAAGACAATAGTAGAATAGCAACGGGACAGTGATGAATATCAGAGAGTATTTAAGATATTTAATAATTTTAAAAAATTTAAAATAAATATATAAATAAAATAATTTTTAATATTATTACATATAATAATATTTTTTAATAATTTAAAATTCTTATAAAATTAAAATAATATCATGAATAATATATCAAGATTAATTATTTTTTATAATAATTAATTTATATAAATAATTATTATAAGAATAATATATATTATTAAAAAACATTTATTGTAGAATAATGAGAAAATATAATTTTTCATCTTATTTTAAAATGAGAGAAAAAAAAATCATTATATGTATGTGTATATCTTTTAATAATTTAAAATTTTTACAAAATTAAAAGAATGTCACGAATGACATATTTAGTTCAATTATTTTTATAATAATTAATTTATATAAATAATTATAAGAATGATATATATTTATTAAAAAAATCATTGTAGAGTAATAAGAAAATATAATTTTTTATCTCATTTCAAAATGAGAGAAAAAATCATTATGTATGTGTGTGTGATCCCCACCACAAGTAGTATGATTCCCGTCACTGCTCTCATTTATTAAACAAGTACTTATTTTTTGCCCTATCACAGATAATCCTCGCATATACCCATGAGTACAGATATTTTTGTCATCCCTAATTGAGAGGGTCTCCTAGTTACGACAGTATCTGATGATTAATTTCACAGTAATGATTGTGGGGATACTTAGTCAAAGAAAAAAAGAATGTACACTTAGTACTTTACATCTATTATAAATCAATACTACATAAATACATATAAAACTACATAATCTCCTTATTTTATTGTGTGGCTCTATTAGGGTTAGCTTAGCATCGCCACCCTAAGGCAGCCTCCATCCACACACAATGGCCACCTTCCGCATATGGCGATTTCTTCTCCTTCATTAGAGCTCATCCTCTTCCTCCTCTTCACTTCCTTCTCTCCATCCTCATCACTTCCAACAGTGGCAACACCACGCCTAGCTATACTGCCGCCACCACCAACCCTCTGCCTTATTGAAATCTTCGCCACACCTTATTCACTCAAACCCAACAAGCTATATATGTGGCCAATCTACGTCGATAACCTCCTCGCTTATTGGCCAAACTACTAGACACTTGTCCCACTATGCGACCACAACACCTCCGACCCTACCCCAACCCCTGCAACCCCACCCCAACCTTTGCAATCCCACCATTTCCATCTAGCAATAATCCCTTTGCTCTTTGTGCAATCGCTCTGGCAGTTTAGCGAGACCCATTGCCACCATCTCACCTAACCTTTCTTGATGGCCTCGTATAGCAACCAAGGATTGAAGACCTCTACTGATGACAAGGAGGAAGAAGACGAGGACAAAGTTGAGCTATCCTAGTAATTGGGGATGTCACAGCAATGCCTCATTGGTCATTTGTTTGTTGCAAAGCCACTGACATTTGGGGCCTTTGTTACAATCTTAACGGGAGTGTGGGTAGAATCGTAAAGTCCAAATCATCATGTGAGCACAATTTTGAACTCCTCTAAGAACCAAGTTAGGAGCATTATCTACCTAGATGTTGTCAGAGTTCCTAAGGACAAGACTTCTTTGCTCCAAACGATGTACACCCTATCAATGATCCTAATTGCAGCAGGAGCAATAAGAGCAAGTAGGCCAAGTAAGATGTCACTTCTCTTGTCCACGTCCCTATCCAGCAGGCTATCTTTGAGGAACGATTGATGAAAAAGCATAGCTTAAAGTCTAATGATGATGGAGAAGGCAAGAAAAATTATATGGACACCACCTAAATCACACCACCTCTTTTTCACATGTCCACTAGTCACACTTTCAAACTTGTTAGAAGTTTTATTTTGGGCATATGCCCTAACTTTTGTATTTGAAACATAGTTTCTCTTTTCATTTTAGTAGTGAATTATCTATCTTTAGCTTTAAAAAAATCAATGTTACATAAATAATTTTTTTGAAAGAAAAAAAATTGAGATTCTTTTTTATATTGTTATTGTGATTAATTATAATTGAGATTATGATTAATCATGATTGATTTTAAAGATGATTGTAATTGATTTAGTACAAAATTAGATTGATTTAGTACATAATTATATTTTATTATTATTTTTTCTGTACAGCAGTCTTCTTGTATAAATAAAGGTTATCCTTTATGTATTCATTTATTCAGAAATATACACAAATTATCAATATTTATCTCCTTATTTTTATTTCTAACTTAGTATCAGAGCGTCTAGGCTCTCAGTCTAATCATAGATTCCAGACTCCATACTCTGTCCTAGATTTTAGACTTCGTTTTAGATTTCGTCTTAAATTCTAGACTTAGTTTCAGACACTATTCTAGATCTCAGTTCAAACATTGCTCTAGACATTCATTTGACACTGTTCTAGACCTCCAGACACTATTTTAGATCTCTGCTCAAGCACCGTTCTAGATCCCTAAAATACCTCATCGCTTCCATTTCCGGTTCACTGCTTCCCGAACCTCCATTTTTTACACCATTGGCACCGTTGGAACCGACGTCCGTCGATCTACCAGCCACCAAAATTTCACCTCCAATCGCTGCCGCACACGCTATCACGCCACCTTCTCCGTCTGCGCGTGAGAGAAGTGATCCATTGACCCGCGACCCGCTGACGTGGCACCAGACCCTTCCTAAGGTTTTTCAGTGAGATCTTTACATTTTTTAGGTTCTTTTCTATTACTTCAGCCTCAAAAGTTCAGCCACGAAAAGTGCACTTTTTGCTGTTATTCTTGTTTGCTACTATGAAAAAGTTTGATGTTGCTCAGTTCATTCCAGTTTTACTCAATGATTCAAACTACACTCACTGGGTTGAGGTCATGTGTGGCTTTCTAAATGGCCAAAGATTTTGGCAATATGTTTCAAGTGATATTACTTGCCCTGTCAAAGCTGAAGATGACACTGATGAGAAATATGCTAAAAAATTAAAAGATTGAGATATCAAAAATCATCAGATTATCACCTGGTTCCAAAACACCTCCACTCACAATATTCACATGCAGTTTAAACGTTTTGACACTGCCAAAGGGGTATGTAATCATCTCAAAAATAGATATACAATTTTTAATTTGTCTCATCAATATCAGTTGCTGAAGAAACTCAGCAGTCTGAAACAAGAACCTGACCAAGTTGTATATGAGTTCTTGGCTCGGATGGAAGTTATTTGGGATCAACTAATTCTGTGTGAGCTAACCTTGAAACACAAAAGTGATGCCAAACTATATGAGGAGTACCGTGATCGCACCAGGCTCATTCAGTTTCTGATGACTCTCACTGATGATTATGAGCTTGTTCAAGCTTATTTACTACATCAGGATCATCTGCCTACACTTGAGGATGCACTTCCTCGTCTGAAATCAGAAGAAACTAAATTTGGTCTTCTTCAACCTAAAGCAAATTTAGTCTTTGTAGTTACTCATCAAATGGGCAAATTCTATAGTCGTTACCGTAAACATGGTCATGTTTTTGTTGAATATCCCACCATAGAGTGCTACACTTGTAAGAAGAATGGTCATATTGCTCCTACCTGCTCCTCTCAAGTTTGCAAATACTACAAAGTTCCATGACATTCGATTGAGTAATACCCTAGGCTTCCACAAAACTTTACTCGTCCACAAAGGTTTGATTAGAGAAAGTTTCAATCTCGTACTAGTTCTTCCTCCAAGCCTATGATTGCAGCTTCAATTGCCGACGATGTCTCAGATTCTCAAATCTCTGTTTCCACTACTAATATTGAGTCTCTTCTTAAACAAGTTCTATCTTAATCTAGTAATACTCCTACTACCTTAGCCATTACCCCAAGTAATAATCGTTGGTATTTTGATTCTGCATATTGTAAACTTATTCATCTCATGCATTCTCTTCCCTTTCTTCTAGAGATAACATTCATTTCATTCATACTACTAATGAATCTCTCATGGAAGTAAGTCATAAGGATCTTATCTCCTTACCTACCCTTACCCTATCAGATACTTACCTTATTATCAAATTAAACTTTAATCTCATCTTTGTTAGTCAGTTGTGTAACCTTGGTTATATATACTTACATTTTCTTCTACTGGTTGTTCTGTGCAAGATCCATGAACTAGGCAGATCATTGGGAATGCTTGTAAAGTTGGACAATTGTTTGAGCTTATTACCCCCCCATGCTCCTCCGTCTCCTGTGTCAACTATTTGTGCTGCTTCTACTATTTATTCTCTTCAACTGTGGCATAAATGTCTTGGTCATAATTCTCTTAGTAAATTATGCCATCTCATTTCTCAGGGTGTTTAGGGCCTGTTAAAGAAGAATATTTGCAATGTATATCTTGTCAAACAACTTACTTTATCATTTAATAAAAGCACTTTCATTTTTGTTTCCTCCTTTGATCTTGTTTATTCTGAAGTTTGAGGTCTAACTCCTACACCTACTGTGGGGCTTGTCGATATTTTGTAATTTTTATTGATGACTATTTATGTTTCTCCTAAATATATTTAATAAAAAATTATTCTGACCTTCCTCAAATTTGCATTACATTTGTCACTATGATTAAAACTTAGTTTTCAAAGACAAATAAGGTTTTTCGGTGTGATAGTGCCTCAGAATATCGTGATTCAGAACTAGTCATTTTTCTTACTAAATAAGGAACCCTTTTAGAGTTTTTATGTCCTAGTATATCTCAATAAAATGATCATGCTGAAAGAAAATATCTGCACATTCTTGACTTTGTTCGAGTTATGCGCATTTTCTCTTCTTGTCCTAAACATATGTGGAGTGAAGTTGCTCTTACTGTTATCTATGCTATCAATTGTCTCTTTTCCTATGTTCTTGGTAATGTATCTCCTTATGAACGTCTTCATCTGAGACCTCCAAACTACTGTTCTCTCAAAGTTTTTGGTTGTTCCTATTTTGTTCTTCTTCAATCCTATGAACACACTAAGCTTGAACCCTGTATTCGTCTTTGATGCTTCCTTGGTTATGCTATTGAACACAAATGCTATCATTGGTGGGATCTAGTCTCTCAACGCATTTATATTTATCGTCATGTTATTTTTTGGGAAAATACTTTATTCTCCACATTGTCTTAGCTCAAGTCTATCCATTCCACGTCTACCCTATTGTTCACTACATCATTTATTAATCTTTTTCCACATAATTCTAATACATAGTCTTCAAATGTATCTGATACAAGTTCTCTACCTCCAAGTTCCTTTTTTGATTCTCCCAGTGAGCTCTCATCATTGTTTGAAGTTTCGACTCATCCCGTTGACATTATCCTGACTATTGATTCCATATCTGACACTGTTATTCGTCCCTCTCAGGTAAGAAACCTTTTCACCTACTTTTGTGATTATCATTATTTTTTCTATTATGCTTCACCTTCATGAACCATAAACATATTCAGATGCATCCACTTATCCTCGTTGGTAAGAAGCTATGAACAAAGAATTACAAGCTTTGGAGAATAATAGTGCTTGGAAAAAGGTTTATCTTCCTTTTGATAAAGCTTTTGTTAGATGTAAATGAGTTTACAAGATTAAAACTCGATCTGATGAGTTTGTTGATCGTCCGCTTGGTGACCAAAGGTTTTACTCAGGAATATGTGATTAATTATGAAGAAACCTTTGCTCCAGTTACTTGTCTTACTTCACTTCGTATTCTTCTTGCTATTGTTATCATTCACAAATAGACTCTTAATCATATAGATATGAAGAATGTCTTTCTTAATGGCGACTTAGAAGAAGAAGTATATATGCGACTACCACCAGGTTACTATTGTCCACCTAACAAGGTTTGTCTTCTTCATAAAGCCCTGTATGGTCTTAAACAAGCTCCTCGAGCGTGGTTTGCTAAGTTCAGTTATACCATCAGTCAAATTGGATACTCCTATAGTTCTCATGATTCAGCACTCTTTATTCGTAAGACTGATAGTGACACTGTGTTGCTACTTCTTTATGTTGAAGATATGATTATTACAGGTGATGATACTTATGGTATTGCTGATCTTAATGCATTTTTGAGCCGCAATTTTGAGATGAAAGATTTTGGCCCTCTCAGTTATTTTTTGGATCTTGAGGTTCTTTTCTCTATTGATGGTATTTATTTGTCGCAAGTTAAATATGTTTCGAATCTTATTTATTGAGTCGGTCTCGTAGATAGTTGCACCGAGTCCACTCCTCTAGAACCTAATGTTAGGTTTACACCTTTGAATGATACTATACTTGATGATTATACTCTCTATCGGCAGTTGGTTGTCAACTTGATTTATCTTGTTATTACTCGTCTAGACATTTCACGTGTTGTTCATCTAGTCAGTCAATTTATGTCAGCTCCACGCACTACTCATTATGCTATTGTTTTACGTATTAATTAGTATATAAAAGGAACTCTGTTTTATGGACTTCATTTCTCAGCCAACTTCTCATTGGTTCTCCAGGCTTATTCTGATGCTGACTGGCTAGAGATCCCATTGATCATTGATCCACCACTAGTTATTATATCTATCTTGGTGATGCATTTATTTCATGATAAAGTTAGAAACATACTTTAACTGCATGTTTCAATATTGAAGCAGAATATCAAGCACTAGATGACACCATATGTAAAATACTTTGGTTACGTTGGCTTCTTGACAACTTAGGTGTTTCTCAGTTGTTTCACACTGCTCTTTATTGTGACAATAGGAGTGTTATTTAGATTGCTCATAATAATGTTTTTCATGAGCGCACCAAGCATATTGAGATTAACTGTCACTTTATTCGTCAACACATTCTTTGTGGTACTCTTCGTCTCTTTTCTATTGATACTCTTGATTAGCCAACCGATTTGTTTACCAAAGCTCATCATCCTGGCCGATTCCGCACTTTGATTTTCAAACTCAGTTGGTTTCATCTTTACCCACTTGAGTTTGAGGGGATGTTAGTGTAATTAATTATAATTGAGATTATGATTGATCACAATTGATTTTAGAGATAATTGTAATTGATTTAGTACGTAATTATATTGATTTAATGCATAATTATATTTTATTATTTTCCTTTTCTGTACAATAGTCTTCTTGTATAAATAAAGGTTAATCCTCATGTATTCATTCATTCATTCATTTTCAAAAATATATATAAATTACTAATATTTGTCTCCTATTTTTGTTTCTAACTTATACTATTACATTTAAATCTTGAATTATTACATTAAGTTGTTCCTGTGTAGATCAACATGCAATCTAATTCATTTATAGACTAGTTATTTCTTTTTTGTCTCTTTAAAATTACTCATATATCGATTTCTTTTTTATGAGAATACAAAATGTCATATTTTTCTCCATAATGTTTAATCTTTTATACTTATTTTGTGATATTCATTATTCTTATATTTTGATTTAGAATGCAAATAGAAGCGTTAAGTGCAAAATGAATCTAATTAGGCGATTTTGGATAGTTTTGATATCACTTTGTAATTTGTAACGTTTCTTAACCTACATTTCTAATACACGAATTTAACGTGGTGTATTTGTGAAAATTTTCAAATCTAGTATACAAAAATTTCAACTGAAAATACAACTTTCCTAGTTATATTATGATCCTATTTTATTTTAAATATTTTCTTAATTAGTTAGATTTAGATATTGTTATCTTAGGATAATATTCAGAATATTTATAAGAGATTTTATTGAAGATTTTGTAAAAGTTTTTATAGAAGATATTTATAAAAGATTTGATAGGAAATTTAGTAAGCTTGAATGCTGATACAAAAAAGGATAAAAGGGGGGAGTAATGAACATATTTTTACACACGCTACTCTTCCCTTCTTATCTCTCTTCTCTTTCAAGTTTTCATCGATGACCTTGCATGGCTAAGTTTTTAATTAGTTGAAGGAAACGAAATCCTCAGAATCAATAAAGCTGTGAGATCTAATTTATTTTTATTGTTTAATTTATGCTTTGAGTATTGAATGTTCTTTTGTGACTATTTTCATGATTATTTCGTTTAATTACTAGGAGGCCTATTAGTTTATTATTCGCTATAATCTATTGCTAAATTAGATATCAAATCCGTAATTGTTTGATCCCTCTAATTTGTGAAGTAACTGAAATTTAATAATTTATTGCATCAGAAATTATTAGATTTTAGGGAAAACATTTGACTTAATTAAATGCAACCGCTTGTTCTTGTGTTGTTTAGTTTTATTGATCTCTTTGATTCTTAAAGTTGTTACTAGATTAAACCTTTAGTATTTATCTTGAGTTGTTTAGTAGTTATGGTTGTTTAGATCACTTATTTTCTAATTAATTACGACTAAGGGAAGATAGGAAAATAGTTCTATCAGTGAATATTCAAAATGTGAATTAATATATATTAATATCGATGATCAATTGTAAAATTCTAATAGTGAATGTTGACTTAAACAAATATTTGTTCTTTTGATTGATTTCAATATTTTAATTTGAATTATTTTAATTATTTTTTTAAAATTATTTTCGTTATTTTCAAAATCTCTCATTCACATTTACGTAGTATAAAATTAAATTAGACACTTTTCGTGAAAACAATCATTATTCATATTATTATATATATTTTTAAGAATATAAATTTTATTTTTAATTGTCTGCAACAATACACCACTTTTAACAGGAAATATTTTGAATGAATATGATAAAAGAGAACATACTGATAATATGCGACAAAATCGTATCATACCATGCATATATTACAGAAACTCGTATATTAACAAGTATGCCGTTTCAATTTATGTGATGGTTGTAGTTCATTGATAACGGTTTTGTGATTTATAATGGTTGGTTGAATAACGAATAATTTGTCAATTTGTTACTATATGGATATGACGATAAACCGATAATACATTGTTAAAAATTAAAGTGAGAGTAGATTTGTGTGTCAGTTTGAGTGAAAAGAGATTAAGTCTCTTGAATATGTGATTCTAAATTTAATTTTAATATTTATATATATAAAAAAATATTATTAAAGAAGATCTCTACTTAAATGTATAATTGTATCTTGAAAATTTAATTTTTCACTTATTAAATAATATAGTACTAAAAAAAGATGTAAGTGAAGAAATTTCATTAAAAAAATAATTGAATAGATAAGGATCATAAACGGAAAATGATCCAAAGGTCTAACAACAAAGATATTCTATCGCATACAAGATCTTCACACCATTTTTTTTACACTTTTGATCGCTTATGGGACCCACTGCTGAACGATCAGCAAATCAAATCACGCTCGTTTTATTTTTTTTTTAGTGTATGTCTATTAATTAACTTCTCTACGTCGTTAACCATTTTTTTGTTCTTCGTTAACTAACTTTATTCACGAACATAGAAATCATGTGATAAAATTTTGTATCATTAACTAACTTCTATACGTAATTAACCACTTTTTTATTCTTCATTAACTAACTTTTTTCACAAGCATAGAAAAAAATTTGGTTAATGAAGAACAAAAAAGTAGTTAATTATGTATAGAAATTGGTTAATGACACAAGATTTTACCACATAATTTCTATTTTCGTGAAAAAAGTTGGTTAACGAAGAACAAACAAGTGGTTAACGACGTAGAGAAGTTGATTAATAGACATATACAAAAAAAAACAGAAAGCTAATTTGGTACTATTTATAAGTGAGTCCGTAAAAGCATCAAGCAAGTAAAAAATAATGCGACATCAGACACGATAGGATTTAACATTTTTCAAGATCTAATATCGTAAGATTTTATATCTATATATTAATTTAATTTTAAAATTATCCGCATGTCATGTTTTAAACAATAAATGATTTGACTAGATACCACAAGAAAAAGACCAATAATATAGCATTATAGGATAGAATCATATCATCATAACAAACATTTAGAACAAGAAAATCATATATTTTCATGTATTTCACTTTAATTTATGTGATGTTTCAAGTTTATTAATAATGATTTTGAGATCTATGAGTTTGTTGAACTACGGATAATTAGTAGCATTAAATTATCTTTTTTTTTCCCCCTTTTCCATATTTGTTTTGGGTTAAATTTATTATATTAGCTGACTCTTGATAAAATTGTCTTAGTAGATGTCAAATATCATAGAATTGTATGAGCACAAAGTTTTATTCTAATTATTATAATTCTTCTTGGAAAGCAAATATTGATAACAAAACAATAAATTAGTGTACATAAGAAACTATAGTTTAGCTATGAAATTGAATGGCAGTCACACAAACAAATTTTTATTTGGTTTGATAAAAATTGATTAAATATTTCAATCATACTAGCCAGCTCTACAATTACCATTTTGCAAATTATGTGTGGTGCCATGTTAAAAAAAAAAAAGTAATGTTAATTATATATATTTACATTTATATCACTTCACATTTGTAAATTTTTTATCATTTTATTATATCTTGTCTCATTACATTTTTTGCATAACTTTATTTTGATTTTGTCACATAGCTTGAAGTGAGGGGATATGATTTAAAAGGAACAATTCTAAATTTTCTTATCCCATCTTCATAATAATTATGTTAATTACTAAATAAATAAAATATTTTTTATTTTTTATTTTAGTAAGATATTAATTGCATTTAGTTTTTATTTAATAATATTTTTATTTAATAATAAAATAATTATTAAAAAAATAATTTAAGAATATATAACAAAACTCAATATAAAAGTAATGTGTCAGAACCATTTTCTTGCAAAAAAAAATGTGGTACCTTTGTAAATTTTAGGCATCCGTTCAATGACTTCATGTAGCACTTAGAAATACCCATGTTTGCATGTTAACCCTCTTATGTTGTATGATAAATTTTCAAATAAATATAATTTATTATATCATTTTTTAAATACTTAAATTATTATTTAATATATGTAAAAATATTTTTAAAAATAAATATATTCTTATCATAAACCTTACAACATTATATTTATCAAATAATAATTTAAATATTCATGATAAATTGTACTTAACTAACAAAATTTCAAATATATCGCATAACGTATTCAGGCTGCTCCAAAACCAAAACTTGCTATAAAACCGTTCACTCCACTAACGCTTCTTAGGTACGTGAAATGATGTTGTTAAAGATTTGTGATATTCCCTCTTCCATGCCAAGACAAAAACAAAATCATTAAGCTTAGCTGGGGGAAGACCATCCAACAATGATGAGAAATATTTATGTAAACTTTATTTATATATAGTTGTGTATATTAAATTATTTAATAAATAATATATTGTCATTTTAAATATAAAATAATTATATAATACACAAATTTATATAATTATTTAAATAGTAATTAATTTAATTTAAATAACTGTATAAATAATATTTATATAAATATTTATTCGAATATCAGAAAGTAACGCAACATAGAGCACTAGCAGACAAATATCTGAAACGTCAATTTTCAACCTGTACATGCAGCACGAAGGTGTGAAAACAAGCACCGAAGTCGTGAGAAGCGATTAAGACGAGAAACGTAGAGACCCGGGAGAGTGAGAGAGAAGAACTATGAGATTGGCTTGAGATGCACAAAGTCAAAGACAAGATATACATTAAGGCCCTCCTGGGAAACTGAATTCAATTGCCCACCAAATGAAATAAATTAGAGTAAAACTATCATTTTAGATCGAAAAAGATTGGATTTACATCAATTTACTCTCTAAAAAATAAATAATATCAATTTATTTTCTTAAAAATAGAGAGTAACATCAATTTAATTCTCTAAAAAAATTAACATTAATTCAATTCTTTAATAAAACAAAAATTACATCAATTTAATTTATTAATTAAAAATAGTTAATATCAATTTAATATCTCAATAATAAAAAATAATATCAATTTAATCTTTCAATCTTATAGTTTGTGTATAAATGGATAATTTTAAAATTATTTTCTATGATTGAAAAACTAAATTAATGTCAGTTATCTTTCAAAGACTAAATTGATATGTTAACTTAATCTTTCAAAGACCAAATAATAAATTACTCAATAAATTATATATATTGTTTGGAATGATTAAAAAATAAAAATAATTTGAGTTGAATTAAATTGATTTGACTTAGAAATTAAATTTTATTTGAAATTTGTTATTAAAAAATTAAATTTTAATTGATTTGAAAATCAATTGATTTTTATATTTAGAACATATTAAAATAATATTTTATTTTATTTTATTTTATTATTTTACATTTTTATTTTTATGGGAGATAGTTAATAGGATAAATTGGTTTATTTATTTAAAATTAAATCAAATCATAATAAATCTTATCATATTTGATAAGATTTCTAAATCAAAAGTAATAAAATCTATATGATTTTAGAAATCAAATTATTTCATATTTTTTTACATTTTAAACATAAGATTTGATGTAAATAAAAAAAATTAATAAAAATAAAATAGTCTATTTATTTAAAATTAAATCAAATTTGAACAAACCCTGCCATATTTGTTGGATTTCTAAATCAAAAGTAATGAAATTCATAAAATTTTAAAAATTAAATTATTTCTTATTTCTTAATATTCCAAACACAAAATTTGATTTATAAATCTAATTGCTTTTCATTTTTTTTTACATTCCAAATACTCTCATAGTGTTTGGTTTTTTTTTTTTATTTTCAGTTAATATATTTTTATCAATAATTACAAAAATACCTATTATTTTCACCATTTTCTTAAGAATAGGAGGTATTATTTTTTGTAATTATAATTTAAAATATATTAACTAAAAATAAAAATATAAAATGAACCAAACATCCTCTTATTTGTCACAAATCCATAAATTTTTTTAATTTATTAATATTTAAATTCAAATTCAATTTTGTATGAATAAATACGTTGAAAATGTTGCAAATATTTTAGACAAAAACCAATTTAATATATATATATATATATATATATATATATATATATATATATATATATATGTATATATAAAACGTTTTTTGATGAATAATGGATATTTATTGTAAGAGGTGAGATAAGTGAATATTAATCATTGAAATTTTTATAATATCATATATATAAATATATAATATATATAAAGCGTATTTGATGAGATAAATATTTATTATAAGAAGTGAGATAAGTGAATATTAATCATTAAAATTTTTATAAATGATCAAGATTAAAATATAAATACATTATAATTTTTTTAAATAGTAATCACATAACTTTTAAATAATTTTTAATTTTAATCATTTATATATAATTATATAGTTAAAATTTATTTTTTTATCCTCTCATAATAAAAACACTTCTACCTAAATATATCTTTTATATATATATTAGTAATTGAAAAAATATGAGTGAGAAATCCCGAGATAAAATTTTGGCTCAATGAAAGAATAAATCCTCACCTCACTTTGATAAAGAAAAAAGTGTGCAACGTTTTCAATATTCCATTTTTGCTTGGGAGTATGGATACCCCATGCCCTGAACACCATTGTTCATACCTTTAACTTTGTTAACAGATTACTTTGATAAAATTTTTAATTACAAAATTGATCCCTAAAAAAAAGAGAAATCATCTTTGGTATTTACAAAATTATTCCTAACTTCTTTTCTCCCTCCTCCACTTTGGAGAATATCGTCGCCAGGCCACTGCCCAACATGACAATCCCCCACCGTTGCAACTCGCAACCACCACCACCCACAACCTTCATCTTTCTCATCCCACCTGCAATTAGGAATCCAACAATTCATCCACATGTTTCAAGACTTAGTTTTTCCATTTCCATGGCCAAATTATTTGATGTGTTGTTGCTTGCCCAAGTCTTCATGCACAACCCGAATTGCAGAGGTTTCCACCCAGTTTTTTGGGTTTTTATCTATTGATACAATATTTTTGGGTTTTCATTTTTTAATATATAATTTCACCAAGCCGACATTCCCACCATTGAATTTTATTTTTTTTCAACATTCTATCCTTTACCCTTTATCTAGAAAAGTGTTAGAAATATATTTTGTATCACACTCTTTTTAATATATTTTTTTTATTAAATTACACACATATTAAAATATAAATTTAAATTTGATTATATATTATGTATTAATCAAGTTAATTATATATTAATCAAGTTAATTACATATTAATCAAAGTGTATATATTTTAATATATGACATAATTTAATTGAAAAAATATGTTAAAAAAGAGTGTAATTAAAAAGAATGTGATAAAAAATAAATAATTTTAAATTTTTTAACTAATTTTTTAATTAATAAATAAAAAAATATTAAATATTTTTTATATTTTTCAGATATTTGATGTATTTTTTTTTTTTTTATTTAGTATTAAAAAAATTTAAAAAAAGATATAACAAAACAAATAAAAAAAAATATGTTCATAGCATTAACATAAAAGTGTGTAGAAGCTGTGCCGAGCTGTCAAGTGCTGATCTGGATAATGAGTTAGATCTGTTAGGAAGTTAGAAATTCTGTTAAGGGTCACCTATGACTGTTAGAATATAACACTTGTATAAATAGTTGATTACTGTAATAGTTATGTTAATGATTGAATAATACAGAAAGTACTTAGTTTCGGTCACTCATCTTCTCTCAATATTTTACTTCGCTTTCTTAGTTTTTCCTTTACTTTATCTCTATTTAACTTCTGTTTCCATTAATGTGGACCATTTTATAAATAAAAAGTTGAATAAAAAAGCTTATGGTAAAAATGGTCTGTGCATTTTACCTCTCACACAAGAATTTTTTGAATTAAAGCATAAATAATACACATGTCTATTTTTATCATACGTTATTTTATTTAAAATAATAAAAACAATAAAGATCGAACCTATAAACACTTGGTCTACATCGTGCTGGTGATCAGCGGACCATACCGGACCGCATTGGCCCATATTTTAAATGGGACAACAAAAAACATCTAATTACAGAGCCCAGACCTAAGAGATGGTGGCTGTCCGGCGACGGCGTGGTGGCTTGTTCGCACCATGGCTCGTGGTGTTTCATGGTTCCTTGTTCCATGGCCGGCGACTGCGTGGTGGAATGGTGGCTCGTGCTTCCCTATTTTGTGGTGGCTCACGGTTGCTGCTCCGGTGCTCCCTGGCTCGTTGTAGTGGCTTGCTCGCTAGATGCAGAATGGTGACAGCGATGGAGTGTCTCAGCAACGAAAGAGACAGAGGCAGAGATAATGAGTTATTGACTTTTAGCTGTTTAGTTTCATATTATAATTGGAAGCACTATTGTTTTTTTTGGTGAATTACTTGGGCTGGTTGGATTTTAGGTCTTTTTTGGTCTGGAAAAAGGAAGTTGGGTTGCACCACTTGGTTGAGTATTGGGCTGGTTGGCTGGCTAATGAGCAGAAATACCACTTACAAAATATATAATCCTAACCTGTACTTGTTGCAGGTTAAACAAGTCAATCCACGGATCTAATCGTATATACATACCTCTACTAATACTTGTTGTAAATCATTTCTCTAAAAAATTTAAATTTAAGAAGACATACAAATAAATTTATTATATCTCTAATATCTACTAACCAAGAATGACGACCAACAGTCACAACCACACAATCCTCTCAACATAACTTTCAACTAGCAAGTTCATCTCGGAAGTTGAATCTCCCAAATGAAATTGATTTTTCAACTCAAATTAATCATCTTAGTGTATATAATACAGCTCCTTTTGAACATAACCTTCAATTTTTGGAGTCAGATCTGTAAGCATAAGAGAAAAGCTTATATCTTTTACCCTAGAAATTGCAAAATTGTGGCCAACGAGAAGGTGAATATGTAATGGGAGGGATGGATGGTTTTTTGTTTTAAAAAAATAAATAAAAAAAAAACAAAAAACCAAGTAGGATGGGAGATGAGAAGGGAGACAAAGTGGTAGAAGAGAAAGATCGGGGGAGTTTTTAAGAAAAAAGAGAGAATCTTATATTAAAAATTTAGATTTAAGTGGTTTATATATATATATATATATATATATATATATATATATATATGAAAATATTTTAAATTCAATTATATGTTAAAAATATGAATTTTTTATAATAAAAAATATTATATAATTATAAATAATAATCACAACTCTTTTATTTGATATATAATTTCTGTCACTTTCAATAATTGTTGAATTGGTGGTAGGTCGATAGTGGTGACTTAAAAGGAGGGCCTAGAAAGCACATATACCATACGAGATATAATACAATATGATATAAATATGAAAATACGATAAATTATAAAAATTATAACATACGATATGATTATAGTACAACATATAAAATTAATATAAAATTAATATAAAAACAAAAATATTAAACTAAAAAGAGAATAAATGTTTCAAAAGTTAACATAAGTTATTATAATTTATAGACATATAAAATGTTATTATTTTGTCTAATTATTGTGGTACTCCCATTAGTATTGGTATAAAAATTCAAAAAAATAAAAGTAGAAAATTGTATAATGCAATTAGGAGTATTTAAAGTGTTTGTAAAGTGTCTGACACAAATATGTATCCGATACAAATATAACAACTATTTTAAAATATTCGTGCTGCCTTAGGGAGGGCTTAAGGGAATGTGGTATGAGAAGGACTAAATATTAAAAAGATAAAATTTAAATAAAATTATTTATATACTTATGGTAATGTTTTCTAATAAAAATACATGTGTATATTTTTTTATAGCTCATCAATAATAACTTATAAAAAAGATGATGTTAAAAAATAAGACATGTATTATATTTTTATTAGAAAAAACATTATAAATACTTAAATTTTTTTACCTAAATTTTGTCCATAGCAGAAATGACAAAACTTATATAAATTCTTTAAATATTTGTGATGTTATTTTCTAATAAAAATAATTTCACATAGCTTCAACCCGGTGAAACCTGGTATTACCCATTTTTTCTTTGGAGTATCGACGCTCCAATCTTTAGGCGGAGGATGTTGAACGCTGCCTTTTATCACATTTGTCAACAGGACTTCTTCCTCTTCGTCTTTTGCCACATGGGTTTCTTACACCAATAAACTCACACAGACTAATACCCAAAAAAAAAACACTGACAAAGACTTGGGCCAATCTTTTTGTAAGACAGACCACCCCACCGATTTATGTATACTTTGTGGAGACGCTGCTAAAATCATCAGTTGTCAATTGGTTACTTAATTGCCTTTGGGCCTAAGCTGTGTTGTTAGTTTCTCTTTCAATCCCATACTTGAATTTTTACCTAGAGGTAGGGTTGTTCCTAGTTTAATTTAAATTGATTATATTCTGAGATCTAAATTGATTTAAATTAAATCGGTTTAATTGATTTTTAATTAATTTTTTAAATATAAAATATTGTGAGTTAAAAATAATTTAGTTTATTAAAAAGAAATGTAAGAAATAAATGAAATAAAAAATAGAAATAACTCATTTTATATATTTAAAATAATATTTAATCACATAAAGTGAAAAGAATTACGTGAAAAATTAGAGTTATTATAAATAAAAATATTAACTTAATAACCAATAAAAATATTATATAATATTAATAAGTTTGAATTAATTTTTAAAATTAAAACCTAAAATCGATCTAATTCAATTTATTTAAAAAAAATGGAACAAAAAAAGAAAATCAAATTTATTCAATTTTGATTAAAATTTGATTTTTCAATTCGATTCTCAATTTGGTTACCGATTTGGATTAGAGGTGGTCATGACCAGCTTAGGCTAGGCCCAATACCGACCCAATAATTTCATTAGACTAATTTTTCAAACCTAGGTCCGGCTCGATCGAGGTATGATTAATAAGCAGGCATAGACCAGATTGGCTCAATATTTAGATAAAATATATAAATTTAAATGTTTTGTCCTAGTTAAGTCATAAAAGTTTAAAAGTGAGAAACAAAAACTAAATAATGTTTTACAATATTTTTTTTTTTAGTTTTCAAGAATATCCTTCCACCCAATAGAACTAATCTTTCAGGGTACAGTTAGACGTCTAAGTGAGAAATCCTCCTAATAATATTTTTTTCATACACTTAAATCTCAAAATCAATCTCATAATTACATACTTAAGGGATCTGAACTTGTTTCACTCAGACCACATGTTTTACAATATATATTTTGAAACAAAATATATTAATATTAAATATTATCATGTTATACAAATATAAGCTAATAAATCTTGTAATTTAGTATTAATTTTTTAAAAAATATAAATTTTAAAATATTATGTGACATCATATCAAGTTAAACTAACTTAAAATGTGACTCAAATCTAACCTAAAAAAATTATCAAGTTGATTTTCAAAAACTCAATGTGACTCGATTTCAAGCCAAATTATTGGACCGTATTAAGTCATAAGCATCCTATTTTTACTCATGGTAGCAGTGGGCAATAAAATGACGTGGCTGCTAAACTTCAACAAGTGCTGCCTGATAGATTTTTTAAATTCTTAAAGGAGTTTTACTCCTTTGGTTTCTTTTCCCTTTTGCAATAATTAATTTATTAATCACATTAATTAAGCAAAATATCTAGGGTAATACTAAGGAGTCCACCTTAAGAAGTCCGAGACTTTCGGACTCTTGTATATTAAGCCTTGTTTTTATATTTTAAATAAAAGATACAACTTTATTTTAGTTCTTGATATTTACTTTTATTATCACTTTAATTCTTAACATTTCATTTTTATTTTATTAGTTATTTATATTTATGAATTTATTTTAATTTAATTTTTCTATTTGTATATCTAGTATCTAATAAACGAAAATATTAATGTGTTATCATTAACAATAATTTGATACTATTATTTGGTGAAGTGATAATTTGATAAAAGATAATGTGATTAATACATTTAAAATTATATCATTTTTCATTTTTTAATTTTATTTGAAAAAAAATATTCTTTATGCGTTCCAAATGATAATTGATGAATGAAATAACATTATTTTAGATGTAATTATCTAATCATTTTTTGGCAAACTATCACACTAATAATTAATAATGTTATATCATCTCTAACAATTACAAATCCACATCTCCATTTATTAAATCACTGATATAGAGGCAAAGAAATTAAATTAAAATAAATTTATAAATATAAAAGACGAAGTGCAAAAAATGAAACTTCAAAAACTAAAACGATAATAAAATCAAATGTCAGTGAACAAAATAGAATTTTAGTCTAATAAAAAATAATTAAAAGAAACACATTGTCAACTTGAAAAGGAAGTCATCTCGACAAGTCAGGCTGATATAATCCGCAGTTCCGCACCTTGTTTAATTTCCCAAATATCTATATATATCTTGTTTATAAAAACTAATCACAATATCAAAATAAATTAAAAAAATAAACACATCACAACATAAAAATAAGGTTAAATTAAAAATTTAATTTATGTAATTTTTACTCATTTTTAATTTATTTCTTATAATTTTTTTTCAATCTTGTTACTTAAAAAATATTTTAAAATAGTTCATATCATCATTTTTTATTACAACACCTTCAATCTATTTGTTGTTAAACATTTTATAAAGATAAAAATAATATCTAAAAGATTACTTACTTAACAAATAAATATCTACTTAAATTTTTTTTTACTAAAATACAAAAACACTTATTAGACGTTTTATAAAAAAGTAAAGTAGTACATATTATACAAATGAATACTTTGTTAGTCAATTAATATTATTATAACGATATTATAATAAAAATTGATGATTGAAATTATTTTTAAAATATTTATAAATGTGAAAATTGATTTAAATAAAATTATAAAAATTAAATAAAAAATAAATAAAAATTATAAGGAACAAAAATTTAATTTAACCTAAAAATAATTCACAAATCTCAAACAATCTTTAATGATATTCTTAGCCATTATTATTTTTTATTAAAAAAAGAGAGGAAGTTAAATTTTAATTAGAATTCAATACAACAATTCATATGTGAAGTCCCTAGCGGGTGGTATAATAATAATCACCTCAGCTACATTCCAGACCAATAAAACAACACTCTGGCCACAGTTACAAGAATCAATACCTATGACACTTTTTGGCCCTGCCATGAAGGAACTTGAGTATACAAACTTTTCCACTAACCTACCCCCACATTGCAAAGTCTAAAACTGATCCCCTTGGAAGGTCTGACCAAACTGCCAATTGGCTGGTGCCACGTTGTAGCTTGTCACAGTTCTACCATCACTGCTGGTGACTTGAAAAGAGAGGTTTTGTCCATTGAGGTAGGAGTTGCTCTGCCAGTTTTGGCCCCAGTTCCTTGACATGGGTTGCCAGCCTGTTCTGGACCCTTTGATGGACACTGCATGGATATCGCCTGCACCCGCGACGTTGGTAATCAAAACCAGGTTGAAGTAAGAGTGGCCATTGACGGTGAACCTTATTCCACCCTTTTTCACGCAAGGCACTCTGTCATCATCACCAAATAAAAGAAAAGGCTCAGTACATTGGTTGGTAGAAAATTACAAGAAGCTAAATGCACTCTCTCACCATCACCAAATAATAAAAGATCTCAATTCTCAAACACAGAAATAATTTGGAGATTTTTTCATTAGATTTTTTTTGTGTGATTATTTTTAGATAATTTTTAAATGTATTGTCTTAAACGAGATAATTTAATGATTTAGTGCCAACACTCCAATTTGACAGTCTTATATAAAGCTCATCATAAAAGGATGAGACTTCTTATTTATTAAAAAGAAAGAGATTAGTCATGTTATGTAGCTTATAATCTGAGTAGAGAAAGAGAGAGTATTAACTAAAGCAGAATGAATAAAATATGACTTTGAAAGATATACTATTCAAGTCCTTTTCTCAAGCTCAAAATCATCAACAATAAATGAAAGATCTTTATTAGGTCTCAACTCTCAAATGAGGGTGGGATTTGTGAGATTATAAGCGGGAGAACCAATAAAGTGGATAACTGAGATGAGATCTTGATTTTATATCACGTGAGATTTTAACTTAAAATAACATTAAGTGAAATGACTCAACATATATATAAAATACATTCAAAAGATTCAAGCAGACAATGTGAGACTTTTAACATGATTGATTTTTAAAATTTACTCTTCAATTAGTTTTAGGTAATATAATTCATAATTGTATAGCTGTAAGGGAATTAATGGGACCTCTAAGCTTGAGAGTGTTACTAAATTTATGACTTCAGGTACCTTCTAAATGCCACAGGCACAATTCCAGCTCTATATTGGGCAATTTGCAGGAAGGCTGGTTCTGCCATATCAAAGTGTTGCAGAGGAGGGTTGCACCAACCCCCATTATTGTTAGGCAAATCAAAGTTTGGTGGACAAAAGTTTGTAGCAGTAACAACAATGGTGCCAGGCTTGCACCATCTTGGGTCATCAGCACACCTCATTTCATAACAAGCCCCGCAACTCAAGCCATTGTTGAACAAAGCCGTGCTTAGAGCTGCAGTGTTTGTTCCATATCCTTGACTGTACAAGTTCCCATAACCACATGCTCCTCCTGCATGTATCAAACAGTAGGGTAAGTAAACCCCACCAGCTCAATAACCCCATTCTCTAATAAATAAACCAAAATATACAAGTAAATTAGCAATTTAGTCTCTCAGATTATTCTTCATTTATAGTTTAGTCCCTGAATTTAGCTTTTAAATTTATAAAACTTATCAACTCATTTCTTCTTAAAGACTAAAGTGTAAAACAAAAAAGACTGAGTAGATACGAGTTTTATAAATTTAGAAAGTAATTTGTAAACATAATTAAATTCAGGGATTAAAATGCAAGTAATGAATAATTTTAGAACTAAGTTACTAATTTACTTATTCTAAAGAAAAAGATAAAAGCTAAACTCACCCATTGTGCCAGAAGCATCACCACCACCATAGAAAGTGGCGTGACCACTCTGCCAACCGCCATAGTCAGCGGTGGCACCTTGCAAGTGCATGTCAATTAAGAGAACAATGAGAATAGCTAGCGTAGTAGAAGATGCCTTGGGTGCCATTTTCCAAGTTTCTTAATATTTATGATAAGGCTGAAACAGGGGAGAGAAAACAGGGGAAGTTGCAGTTTTTTTGCTCTGCTGTGAGGTTGAATGCAATAGGGGGGGCTTTATTTATAAGCATCATTTGGTGACTAACATGCATGTTGGTGGGGTTTTTCTCCTAAAGCTGTCAGAACAAGTGACAAATCAAGCACATGCGATGGTTCTAGTTGGGATTCCCAACCGCTAATCTTGTAGGCCAGGCCCCAGCACATGCATCCCCAGTCATCTTTCTTCCTGACTTTATAGACCAATATCATATTCTTTGTAGCCCCTAGTTTAAGAGTTTTTCGTTTCTTTCTCTCTTCTTTTCCTTATGCAAAATTGATGAGAGCTTAGGTACCTTAGATAATTGTGCTTGGTGTTTAGAGTCCTGGTGACAAAAGCTATAATTGCAGTTGCAATTGAAATGGGTAGGGTCTTAACTCTTAATTAAGGAGTTAATAACTTGAATAGTATCTTAGCACATGAAAGAGTAGATGTCTATCTGGGTAATCAAAAGCAGGAGCAGATAAGGGCATTTGTATGATATATGCTCCCCCTTTTCAACACACAAAGGAGGGTAGTATCTTCTATCTGTGCTTCACAGTTTGGCACATAGACATGATTACAAGGGCATGCTCATTAACTATGCAGTTCTTGAATTCAATTAAAGTGCTTGATTGATAATTTAATTGAAACAGCCTTGCCTCCAGTCTGTTGCAATCAAGATTTGGAGTCTTGGACAAATTGTGCATGGTGGGAGTGACACATGCTATAAGGTATCCCCGTGTGTGTGAGAAAAATAATCAGTGCTAATTACTTGACCTGCCTACTCGGAATTTTTTATTAGATAATGTGGAAATTATTTGTTGCTTGTTTCACACTCGATTATTATTGCTTATATATTTTACACACAAAAGGCAATTGGATAAACCATAGAATATTTATTCTCTTGGAAATCTTATACATTAGACGCGAGTAAATAAATTATTAGAATATGCCTACTAGAAAGAATAAAATAAAAAGGAAGGCCTAAAAGAGTGAAAACTAATCTATAGAATTCACAAATTTTGTATTCATTCTGTTAAAAAAGAAAGAATAATGATAGTTCTATACCTTTAAAAAAGATGTAAGTATTGTACATATTTTTTTTAAGAGTGTGTGATTAAGAGAAAAAAATAATAATAAAAAATAAGTATGATAAATTATATTAAATTAAATGTACAAAGAGGTGTATAAATTATTTGTGGTAAGAATATTAAAGTTGTAAAACAAAAAAAAAAAAAGAAAAACGCGTTACTTTTGCAATAATTGAAAGAAGAGAAGTTGCCATTTTGAAATAATAAAATTACACTCACCTTTTATTTTTAATTAGTTTCTTTTCAAATTTGAATAAGTTTTTATTTCATTTAAAATTCAAATAGAGAAAATAGTTAGGTCCTCACGAATAATTTTTTATCCTTTTTTTTTCTATGATATGGTACTTTGTTATTTATTTATGTAAAGTGAAACCAAGAATGATGTATCTGCTTAGTTATGATTAAAGTTGTGAATATCAAATTTGTAATGTAATAAATTTTTTAAAATTCTAACAGCTATAAGTAAATAAATTAGTTGTTTGTTTTCATTTCCTCCCTTCTTTGGGACACGTACTAGTTCCTTTGTTTCTAATTACCATTGAAGTTTAACTTATTAAAATGACATAGAAATATGCTTCTAGATAAAGAAAAATGCATTTAGTCCCTTTTAGCACAATATATTGTAACTCGAAGTAAGGGGTTGGTTTTATGACAGATGAATATGTAATGTATGAATAGATATATTATCATAAGTTATATCAATTATTTGGATTTAAGTTAGAATATTATTGTAAATAGTTAAAGTAAGATGGTATAAATTAGGGCTGCGGGTTGGGTTGGGTTGGGTTTTAAGGAAAATAAAATTCAAACTAACCAATCAAGTTTGGGTTAAGCTGGGTCAGTTTTCTTGAATTTTTTTTTAATAACCCGAACTGAACCAACCCAACCTATACATGAGTTGGGTCATCATATTGTTCTTTTATCCCTTACTTTTTTCTCTACTGACTACTTACTTTCCCTTTCCTTCATTCCTTAAAAAATCCATTCAAAATCCAAACAAACATAAGAATTTGAAATTCCCAACCAAACCCATCTATCCATGAACCCCATTCCACGCGAGTTCGCCAGCTTACATTTCTACATCACAATGACAACGACAATGATAATGATGTCGTCTTGTTCATCTCCGGAGATGGAAGCATCTGTGTTTGTAGTGGAGAACATAATCAGTTACAACTTCAGGAACAAGAAGCTTCTAGAAGAAGCCCTAACACACTCTTCCTTCACCAGCGATGATATTGTCTCCTACGAACACCTAAAGTTCCTCGGTGACCCCATTTTGGACCTCGCTATCAGCAACCACCTCATCCAACACAAACACGCAGACTCGGCGGAGGCGTGACACAGATCTGGGGGGAGGCATGACGCAGATCTGGCAATCTAGGCAGAGGTGCAACGGGGTGGTTCAGTGATGGTTGGGTGGGGTTTGTTTCTGGGTTTGTTCATGGTGGTGAGGGAGTGATAAAGTTGCAAATGTGTGAAGTGCGGACTTTGAAGGCACAACCGAAAGTGTGGAGGCAGAGCTCTAGAGGGATGCGTTAAGGGTGGAGAAGTTGGCTGAGATTGTGCCGGTGCCAGTAGCGGCGATGATGGCAGGCTCATCTTGTTGCAAAAGCCACTCAATGTTGTCTTCGTCTGTTGAGCCGTTGAGGTTTAAGGATAAGTTTGAAGAAGATTGAATGAGTAAAGGTGGTTCCGAGATATTTTTTTACTTGACTGTTGGGTCATCGAGTTGATTTTTTGAACTCGTTACCCAAACTAATAAATAGACGAGTTGATCGAGTTCTACCCGAACGGACCCGATGACCTGAACCAACCCAAATATTTTATATTAAGTTGGGTTGGTCAAGTCATTGGGTCAGGTTATGCATTCCTAATATAGATAAGGATGGCAACAGGGGGGCGGGGACAAGTAGCAGCCCCCCACCCCCGGGGATAATATCCGTCCCCGCCCACGCTTCTATATCCCCACGGGTACCCGTTTATTATTCCTCAGCGGATAAATGGATACTCGTGAATATCTGCGGGTACTCAATAAATTTGAAAAAAAAATAAAATTAAAAAAATTCAAAAAAAATAATATTTTGGTAATATTTGAATAATAATAAGGTTTTTTAGTAATTTTATATAGGAATATTTTGATAATTTTATTTACGGGTACCTGTGGGTATGGAGGGAACCACCCCCGCCTCCGTCCCGTTTATTAAACGAGGGATAACATAAACGAGTATTTATATCCGCGAGAAAAATTAGACAGGTATTACCCGTCCCTATCACGAGTATTACCCGCGGGTACCCGCCCCCGCAGGTAAAATTGTCATCCCTAAATACAGATATTGCCTAACCGCAAAATTAAAAAAAAAAATAATTTTGACATCCTTATTCTTTAATCTTGAGCTCATGCTACTAGGGTACCAAGTGCCAGCAATTTGTTCACGAAAGAAGCTTGACCTAATTAAACAAGGAATTGGAGACAAAGGATTTCCATTCTTCTTCATCTTCAACAAGTTTATTGTTTTCTTCTGTATATTTATTGATTTTCAAAAAGACATCCAGTGGAAATGTTAAGTCAAATGTGTCTTGCGTTTGGGATGAGCCAGACATTGTGCACAATTTTGCTGAGGCTTTGTTTTGGATGTTAGGTCACATGCAATGGCCAACAAGTATTAAATATGGTTGAATATCACTCTTATAACTCCTTTGTTTTATATTTTTTAACTTTTTTTTTTAATTGTAAGAGAACATAGACAAAATAAAAAAAGAGAATATGATATGTTTTTTATTGTCGTGTGTAGGCTCCTATTGACCCCAAAACAAAAATAAATTAATATAGAATAAAAATTATGACTATTATATTAAGATAAAATTGTAAAAATTACAAGTATCAAAGATGTACTATCTTCTGTAACTTATTTCTATTTTTCTATTTCTAACATAGTATTAAAATTATAGTATTCACCTTGAAGAGAATTTTTAACTATAATGATAACAATTTTAATTAAATTGTGTATTGTTTGTTTATGAAAAATTGTGTATTGTTCGTGATAATATTTATTATGTACATTATTAATATTTTTTATCCATACAGTGCACATGATAATTAATAGATTTTTCAGTATAATGCATAGAGATAATAAGAGAAGCTTGTATTAAGAAATTGAAATTATAGCTAAACTTTTATTTATTGTCTAAAAGATATAACTTATAATATTAACTTAAGATATAACAATAATTTGGATATTAACATTTTATCATTTAACAAATGTTATATAAAGCATGATAGCATTTATAGGACATATGCTTTTTGTAATGAGAAAATATTTATTTAACACTAAAATATATGAATATATATCCTATAAATAAAAAAAATTATACTATTATTAAAAATAAGTATTCACCTCCTAGTTTTCACCTCTTTTTAAGGTTACACCAAATTAGTTCTTAATTTCAAAATTCAATGCCATCATTTATAGTCACTTTCGTCATTGAGTAAAAAAAAAAAAGCAAATTATAAAATAAATTAGTAATAACTAAATTTTGATATAAATTAATTTAGCCATAATTAATTTGGGTAGTGTTAAGATTGTTCATTCTAATTAACATAATAATAAGGATATGTAAGACTATTTGATTGGGTATATTGCTTGATCATAGTCTAATTTTATAAGTATTTCAAATTTAATCAAATATTTAATGTAATTTAATTTACAGAAGTCAAAAAATAATGAAGTAATAATTTCACTAATTATAAAATAAAGTAAGAATAACTAGATTTTGAGCTAAATGAAGTTACCAATAATTTGGGTATGTGTTAATATTATTGATTCTAATTGGCATAATTATATGAATATGTAAGATTATTTGATTTAATTGGGTGTCTTGCTTGGTCATTATTTTTTTTTAAATATATATTTTGAGTTTAATCAAATATTTAATGATATTTAATTTATAGAAGCCGAAAAAAGATAAAGCAAAAATTTCTACAATTATAAAAAATTAAGAATTAATAAGTGAAATTCAACATAAAACAAACTTAGCCATAATCTGGATAGGCGTCCAGATTGTTGATTTTAAACTTGATAGAGTATCTTGGTCGGTCATGATTTTTAAATTATTTCAAATTTTTATCAGAATATGTAATGCAATTTAATTTATAAAAATAAAAAAAACAATGAGGATATAAATTCTAAAATATTAAAAAATTAATAACTAAACTTCCCCAAAATTAATTTAGCCATATTTTAGGAAGGTGTAAAAAGTGCAGATATTGAATAATAAAGAGAAGTTAATAAGTGCAGATATAAGAACTAAAGAGAAGCTATTTTTCCATAACCATTTCACTTTCAATAAAAAAATAACAAAAAGTCATTAAAATTTTATAACAACAAACTAAAGTTCAATATAAGAACTACTGCATATTAAACAACCTAAAAGTTTAAGTTTACTGCCAAACAACAAACAATAAAGTATATACTTAGAAATCACAAACAGCTCAAAAGGAGGAAGTCAAAAACCCTAATTTACAACTTGAAAGGAATAAGGAAACAAACCAAATTTAAAAGAATATTTATAAGATTACATCATTGTGGAATGACAGTAACATCCAGAATATTTTCCTCTCCATCTGCGAGCCTAAACACATTTGTTCCTCCTAATTACTTTCAACTTGTTGGCCGTGCAAAATTTCTTCCCATTCAGACTTTGACAAAGAGACTCTGGAAATTTTGGCTTTGAGATTTTAAATCAATGTTCAGAATGTTTGACAAATTCTCGTGATAATTTTAGATAATCCTGCTAATATATTGAAATTGAAACATAAAAAAGAGAATTAGGACCTAATATAGTATAACAATTGTGGAAGACAGTAAAAATGCCTATCTAATAAAACTCCTAGGAAACCCAAAAAAAAAAAGAAGGAGTGGCTTGCTTCCAAATAGGTTTGACGAATAAACCATAATTAAAGAAACATTTTGAAATAATACAAAATCAAATGCACAAATTTATAATTTTTTCTAACTGGAAAGATATTTGAATAAACTTAGGAGGGACTCAAAAGGTCCAAAAGTGCAAGATTACAAATTGCCTTAGGTGCATCTTCCATCCACGCACTGTCCGGATTGGAAAGAGCATACTAGGCTAATTCATGAGCAACAATATTACCACTCTTCCAAAAATGCAAGAAATTAATAATTCTAAACAAATGAGAAATATGACAACAATCTTTCATTATCAATCCAAAATGGGTGGGAAGATGGTGTTTATTCAGCAGATATGAACTACCTAAGAGCAATCAGTCTCCAATACTTGGTCAAAAAAGCAAAATTAGCAAAAGTGAGGCCTAGACGTGCAGCAATAGCTTCGACTATTCTAAGCTCCAAACCTGAACGTAAATATCATGATGTTGCTGCCAGGATTATTCCTTTGTGGTCTCTAATTATCGCACCAGCTCCAGCTGCTCCCGAATATAGAATTTAGCACCAGGATACCGTATATATAAGGGAAAAAAAACCTAATGTATATTATCCCTAAAAGAAGATAATACGACTAATAAGATGGTCAACAAAAGATGTATATACTGTAACATGAATCAAATCCTTTAATATATGCCAACAAAGGATTTCTAACAATTTTAATTGATTTGATTAAACGCTAAGTTATTGGAACAAATTTAGTGACAATTTTATGACAAGAAAAGGAAATTCCTGGTGATATTCCTCTTCCTTTTTCTTCATATATGTTATACGATAGTCACTTTTTGTATATTTAAAGTCACTTCCTTTGGCTATTTATAACCAATCTATATATTATTTGCTATTAATCAATTAATATGATCTTGCAATAATTTTAGAAAACTTACTCATGGGAATACTAATCAATAATTACGGATTTTAAAAAATTATTAATATTTTATTTTGAAATAAAGTCAAAACAAATATTGCCACTAATTGGGGTTGAGCTCATCAAATTACATCAATGTAATATATACCCTCCATTAATTTTTTTAGTTAATTTACTTGAATTATTTGTGCTTTTGATATCTGAATTTTGAAGAACTTACTAATAGTAAAAATGTTTAAAAAATGGAGGGAATTTGTAATTCATGTAAATGTGACACATGTCAAAAATTTCTCTTATATGAACCGTAAAATAAATATAGATATAAATATAAATAGAGATACACTATTAATAATGATTGATGATAAAATCACTCTATTTAAAATGTACGATTTTATGAGAACTAACGACGAAGTAATGGTGGGAAAACTTACCCAAGTAAATAGTTAAGAAAAATCCTTGAGAACTAAAACTCATAGCATGCATATCTGTTTTAAAAGGTAAATTATATTTTTCTTGTCGTTGCTCCACATTTTTATTTGGCCACGTCATATGTTAAAAAAATGTTTGTGCTCGTCTTCTTAAGATTTATTCTATTAATTAAAGTACACAACACCTTTATCCATTTTTCATTTATTTCTTTTTAACGAAACAAAATAAGCATGCATGATTGATTGTCCTTTCGTTTTATATTATTTTATGCATTGCACATATTTTTTTAAATTTAGATAGAATTTTTAAAAAATAAATTTAAAAAATCTAAAATTATAAAAAAATATGTATAATTAATTTATTTAGATAGAATTAAAAAATAAATTAAATAAAAAATATTCTAAAATTATAAGAGATATTTATAATTAATTTAAAATTTTAAAAAAATAAGAATGACATATATTATTCTATAAAAAAGAATATAGTAAAAAAATAAACTATTCTCATTAGAGTGTAATATAATTTATTATATAGAATACGGGTGGATAACCAATTTTAGCTTCTCCCCTGCTCTATTATTTTTACTCCTACCAAGCCTAATTTTTTCAAACACATTTCCATTGATCTAGTTATGATATGCAAATCAATTTTATAAGCGGCGATTTTTCTAATAATAAAGAATTTATACAAGCTAGCTTGGATGATTTCTTAAAGCAGCTTCAACTTAATTAAGGAACGTATTTGTAAACCATATTGATTAATCAATTCTTAATTGAGCTACACAGCATCGTTCTTTCTCACTTTAACTAAAATAACATTGACAAATACACTACAATGACAAGTATTGCCAAACAAAGCTTAAAAAAGTGTCAATTTTTTCATTTAAAACAAATGAATAGAAAATAGCTTCTGGCCACATATGTGTGAATCCCCTCATATATTTGTCAATTTAATGACTTTTATTAGTAAGTTTCCATGATAAGGAGTAAGGACAAAGGAGAAGTGAATAAACGTCACATGCATGCTTACACACTCATAAACAAGCAGCAGAAGTCTATTCTTCCATCGTGTGCTTCTTTTACTTTCAATGAGCCCCTAGATAATACTGAAAAGAAGAATATTTAATGCGGACGCAGCCCCTATTTATGTGAACCTGCATGATCAAATTCTGGATTCTATCTGTGTCATTATCATTTGAATTAGGTGATAATCTATGTTATTAAACTTCTATTGATCAAATTTCTTAGTTTCCTTTGATCGTGTAATTGTTTCCTAGTTTTTCTTGGACTTTTGCACCATTGTCTATGAAAAAAAAAAATCTACTGATCAAATTTCCAACTCACCCAACCTCTGAAGTTATTTGACTCTAGTGACCTGCAGGCTTCAATTCCTTATTAATTTCACATAAAACGCGCACATATCGCACACAGGCACAGCCCACGGTTATTCAGTAGCTGGTGAAATTCTATGGACCCTACCATGTTAGAGGCACATGCAAGTTTCGGCTTGGCAGCCTCTTGGTCCATGCGCCATTTTTTGTTTTTAATGATTTTAGGAAGCAATCAATCATATAAACGACGATAAAATTGCTTTTATTTTTTTATCACAAAATCAGTCGTGTATATACGATACATTGATTTTCTGAATTCATTTAACATGTATGTACATGAACTTGCAAGAGAGTCCTTTCTAACTTTGCTTCCCTACTAACTTTTTTCCAATTTCAACTAATCCAATGCTTGTCTTGTCAATTGTTGAACGAACATACCCCTTTTGTAGGTTTAGATAATTAGTAAAAAATGTACTAAGTAAATAGTATTTAAGTGAGAAAATTTATAAATTTTTTATCTTTAAGATTTTGAGTCAAAATGTGACATTAGATTCATTATTATGATTTCTCACTTAGTCCATTGTTAAAAATCTCATATATTTTTTGATTTTCTATATGACTCAACAAGTAGTATTAAATCCGATGGTTTGTCTGAGTCGAGTATTTGAAGACGGTAATTGGTGTCTTAATTTGGTCTTAACTCATGTTGTGGGGCACATTAATAAAACTTAAGTCTTGGTTGATAATCTCATGAAATGCTTAGAATCACTTTTACTTTGAGAATGAGTATACTAATGTTGAGACTTACACTTGAGAGAGAGAATGTTAAAAATTCAAATATGAGTGTTGAAATCTCATATTAATAAAAAATATATTAAGTGAGAAGCGTTTAAGTGAGACGACTCATAAATTTATTATTTTAAAATTTTAAATTAAAATATAGTGTCAAATCTATTATTGTGATTTGTCGTTTAGCATTATTAGAGATCTCTAGTACTTTTAAACTCTTGTTATGGTTCAATAACATATTCTTTTGGCACCTTTCACCGAAGAATTACGCTTAGGTGTAACCATATCCAATTTAAATATATACATGTAGCTTTCTCAATAGATTAACATATGGATAAAGTGCTTATAATGCAACACTATTCTAGGTCTTTTTGTAGTGTAGATATGGACAATTTTATGACATGAGGAACAAAGGGTTATCCATTTGAAAACGATGTTTCTTTCCTTTTATCTTTCTATTGAATTAATTAATATATTATAAAAGGAACAAAAGAACAGATGAAAAGAAAGTAGACTAGGAACATAACAAGGGATGCAACAGCCCACTCTCTTATATTTATTAAAATAGAAGTACAAGAAGACATACCAGTTTTGTTCGGCTTCTGCTGTGGGTTTAGGGGTCAATGAGAGTCCCCTTCACAAGGGATTGTCCCAAATTTGGTCCCATTGTTGTAGCAAATTAATGACCTTGTGGAAGAATTTGTATGCCAGCTTTTTGGTCCAGGACAAGGTGAATCAGAAGTCACGTATGAAATGGAACCTACTTGAACACCTGTGAAGGGTAAGGCTCATCTCACTGAACAGACTCCTTTTTTTTTTAAAATTTAAATATATGTCTATCCTTATCCTTTCAACCTTGGAGTTTGTACAGCTGGTGAGCTGCTAAATAGAAGCGGTAACATATAGATCATACAATACAATGAAAAGTTTAACTATCTGCAAGAAAATCTCGAATTGCTGAAAATTTTTGACATTGCATATAATTAAATAAATTAAAGCCTATCTTTGTACCAGTCATTTCCACAAAACTAACTGTTCACTCTTGTTCTGGACCGTGGTCCGGGACCCCGTCCTGAAGGATCAACTTAGCGCAAACCACTGTTCGCCGACAACGCTCGACGGGAAGTGCGATCATTTCCTCATTCTCGACCACGACTAACACGCGGCGAGGATTGGCCATTAAAGGAAAAACAGGTCCATAGAGACTAGCTCCCACGATCGTGGGACAGAAACCTCAATGATCGTAACGATCCCGACAAAGTCGAGACGGACTTCAACGATCATAAATGAAATCCTTGCCATGCGCAAGACGATCCTAACGTCCTGCTATCCTGCGTGGGTCAAGAGATTCAAATCACGCTTTCACAATATATACTGGCTAAGTTAACCAAAAGGAGTATAAAATCTTTACTACCATTCCATTAGCTTGAACTTACCTGCACTGGTTTGAGCATTAGTTCCATCGCAGTACCCACCCCCTGACTCAAGTGCTCTTGACCGCAATGCTTTAAAGAAGAAACCACCACGTGCGTCTTTATTTCAGTGCATTCGAATCCATTTCGAACAACTCTGGAATGAATTTCCATAAATATATTGTGGGAAAGAAAAATGTTATTCCTGCTTAGCTTTATTGCATTGATTTGTGCTTGAGTTTGCTCAATATGGTTGTTCATAAATTATCTAATGCATTATACTCGCCAACATTCTTTCTAAAAGGAAAAGTAGAGTTTTACAGAACCTGCGCCTCAATCTATTGGACTGGGGATTTATCTTACCTTCTCATATTACATACAAATCTATTAAAACTGAAGTTGATATTTGAGCAGTAATTGTACCATCTGATCTACAACAAATTACATACGGACTGATAAACCATGGTCAAGTTAGTAGTGCTCTACATAGACACATACCACATTTCTAATTACCATTGAGAAGAGGATGGTAGGAAATTACCAATCCTAGACACTGGACATCTTAAGAATTTGTCCTATAATAGGCAGATACATATGCTGCGCATAGTAAAAGAGAGTAGCACCTCATACAAGCCAGCGAATAACAATTTTTAGTAGGGCTGGTCTGGTCAAGCTACTCAACCCAATATTTTAAAAACCAGCCAAAGAATCGTTGAATTTGTTTGAAACCGATCAACCATTCAAATCAGTATCGATTTTCTTATTTGACCGGTTCAATGTTCTAATAAAAATGTTCCAAGATTTGCACAACTTGAAACTCAAACTCAGGTGCTTTTGGACAGGGACGCACAATTCAACCACCAAACCAAAGGCATTTCTTGGTTATGATTGACGCGTTAATTATTATATTACAACCTGATTTAAATAAAAATTGAAAACATGTAATATTTATATAATTTAAAATAATTTAAATATTACACATAAAAAAAAGTATTTAAATATTTTATATATATATATATATATATATATGTTTTGATTCAACCATATTTAAACTATTGAACCGTGAATCAATTCTTTTACCAATCTAATAATCGATCTAAGTTTTAGAACTTTGAATAAAACTTAATCAAATTCATAGCGATTTATTGCCCCAAACTAGGGGTGTCCACTGGATAAATTGTGTGGGCTTAGCAACATTTTTAGATTCGACATGCTCACAAGAGCAGTGGATTGGATTGGATTGGGTCGATGAGATTTTTTATTTAATCTAACTCGACCCAACTCGCTCAAGAGTAGGTTGAGTTGGGTCGAATCCGTGAGTCTGACATGTTTTTTTTTATATAAAAAAAATCTTTCAAAAGAAGTCAAAATACAAGATTTATAAATTAACATCATAAGTCTTAAACTCAAATATAATAAATTTCAATATAACAAATTAACACCATAAGTCTCAATATAAAACATAATAAATTTCAATTTCAAATAAAGTAAATACCATAAGTCAATAAGTGCATAACAAATTAACAACTAACAAGTCTTATCAAATTTAGAATAAACTAAACAAAGTTATTTATAACTCAAATACTTGTAAGAAAACTTCCTCTACCCTGCTTTTGTTCTCTAACTTTTTTGAAATGCATTATAGGTTTATTATCATGTAAATTTTCTAAGTATAGAACCTCTTCTAAGATCTTTCATCCAGTTATGAGATGTTAGTAAAACAAACATATTATTTTGTTTGAGTTATTTATTTCCTTTAATTGGTTTATAAATATAAATATATGCAATTCACAATTCTGATTCTATATTTATTGTATTCTTTTAATCCTTCCAGAGAATTTGTTATCAAGAACATGAATCAATGTTATAAATAAACTTAATAAGTCTTACTAAGTTAACATAAATCTAAAATAAACTAAAATAAGCTAACATGTTCTAAAAATTATAAATGACAAATCACATTAGCTAATTGAAGTTAATGTCATCACATATAGAATATGGATTGACATAATCATTTACTCCATTCTTAATTTTCTCATGATACTCTTTGTCATCTAAGTAATTAGTTAGATTTTCATCGCATTAGTCTGTCAGACGCTTTATGAGTTTTTAATCATTATTCTCTTGGTCACATTTTCAATGTGACTATAATGCCTACACTTAAACTTAATTGACTGTAAAATTATAGAAAAAAACAATATAAATTGTCATTATAGCTAAATGACTTTTACAAAAAAAAAAACCTACTTGGGTGGGTTGAATTTGCGTGGATTGATACTTTCCAAACCTGCCACTTGACCCATACTTTGTGGGTTGAACTATTTTCCAACCTTACTCAACCTGCGAACCTAACTCAACTCACATTTTGTAGATTGGGTTAAGTTAAAACCCATGGGTTCATGAGTTGACCCAACTTGTTAGACACCCTTAGACCAAACAATGTGACACGATCCTTCCAAACTGCTTTGGGTTGACCCAACCTGTTGGACACCCTTAGACCCAACAATGTGACACGATCCTTGACCCAACCTATTGAGTTAGACCCATCTCTCTCACGACTCTCTCTCTCTCTCTCTCTCTCTATATATATATATATATATATATATATATATATATATATATATATATATATATATAATAGTTAAAATTATTTCATTAAAGGTAACCATTAGATGAAAATAGATCTAACAAATTTAAAATGAGTGTAAGAGAAAAAAAAAAACTTATACTAGTGTAAGTTGATCCTCTCTCTCTCTCTCTCTCTCTCTCTATATATATATATATATATATATATATATATATATATATATATATATATATATATATATATATATATATATATATATATATATATATATATATATATATATATATATATATAGAGGCATATCTAGTGAGAAGAGTTTTTATTGTGAGAAAATACGAGAGAGTAAATCTTGACCATACAACCATACATAGATGGTCAAGATTAAAAGCTACTTAAAGGTCATGTGACCATTTAAAAAAGTCACATACATTTATATTCTAATCTTGACCATTCATATAAGATCCAATGGTCAATATTTACTCCTCTTACCTCTTACAATAAACACTTCTTCTCATCAGAGTAAGATCCTACACACACACACACACACACACACACACACACACTCACACACACACACACACACACACACACACACACACACACACACACACACACACACACACACACACACACACACACACACACACACATATCTTTGTGTGTGTGTGTGTGTGTTTTGATTCAACCATATTTAAACTATTGAACTGTGAATCAATGTTTTCACCGATCCAATAACCAGTCTAATTTTTAGAACTTTGAATAAAACTTAATCAAATCCATAGTGATTTATTGGCCCAAACTAAGGGTGTCCACTGGGTAAATTGTGTGAGTTTAATAACGTTTTTAGATTCGATCCGCTTACTAGAACTGTTGATTGGATTGGATTGGATTGGGTTGATGAGATTTTTTTACTCAACCCGACTCGACCAAACTTGCTCAATAGTAAGTTGAGTTGGGTCGAATCTGTGAGTCTGACATGTCTTTTTTATAAAAAAAATTCCTTAAAAAAAATCAAAATACAAAATCTAACAAATTGACATCATAAGTCTCAAACTCAAACATAATAAATCTCAATCTAACAAATTAATAACATAAGTCTCAACATTAAACATAATATGTCTCAATTTTAAATAAACTAAATACCACAAGTCAATAAGTGTATAACAAATTAACAACTAACAAGTCTTATTAAGTTTGAAATAAACTAAATAAAATTATTCATAATTCAAATACTTGTAAGAAAACTTCCTCTTCCTTGTTTCTGTTCTCTAACTTTTTTAAAATGCATTATAAATTTATTATCATGTAAATTTTCTTAGTAAGTATAGAACATCTTCTAAGATCTTTCATCCAGTTATGAGATGTTAGTAAAACAAATATATTATTTTGTTTGAGTTATTTATTTCCTTTAATTGATTTATAAACATAAATATATGTAATCCACAATTCTGATTCTATGTTTATTGTGTTCTTTTAATCATTCCAGAGAATTTGTTATGAAGAACATGCGTCAATGGTATAAATAAATTTAATAAGTCTTACTAAGTTAGCACAAATCTAAAATAAATTAAAACAAGCTAACATGTCTTAAAAGTTATAAATGACAAATCACATTAGTTAATTGAAGTCAATGTCATCACATATTAAATATGGATTAACATAATTATTTACTTCTTTCTCAATTTTCTCATGATACTCTTTGTCATCTAAGTGATCAGTTAGATTTTCATCGCATTAGTCTGTCAGACACTTTATAAATTTCTAATCATTATTCTCTTGGTCACATTTGCAATGTGATTATAATGCTTACACTAAAACTTAATTGATTATATAGAAAAATTATGGAAAAAATAACATAAATTATTACTATAGTTAAATGACTTTTACAAAAAAAAAAAAATTACTTAGGTGAGTTGAGTTTGCATGAATTGACACTTTCTAAACCTACTACTTAACCTATATTTTGTGGGATGAACTGTTTTCCAACCCGACTCAACAACCTGTTGGACATCCTTAGACCCAACAATGTGACACGATCCTTTTGGACTGCTTGAGTTTTATATATATATATATACATATATATATATATATATATATATATATAACTGGTTTCCAGAAGCTTGAATAATACTTGATCAGACCCATAGCAATATATCAGCCCAACAACGCTACACGATCCTTCTGGACTGTCGTACTTAGGTTGATATCAAAGAGCTCACAAGGTATAGGCATCTCCATCTCATAGAAGGGGTTCTTTAAAACACAATCCCATACAATTCATATATGAATTTCAATAAACTTTCCATGTGTTGTGTTCCAGGTTCACAGACCACAAAAAGCTTTCCCTGTGCGAGAAAAGAATTATTTTCATAAGGCATTGACTTGTATCAAAATTTAAAATACAGGATTTTGCTAACAAAAGCACTTGTTAAAGATACCAAAATAAAAATTTTTAAATGAAAAAAATAAGATTTTTTTAATTTTCAATATATTGAAGGACACTTGTTAAGAGTAAAAAAATAGAAAATTTTAAATGAAAAAGTAATTTTTTTTCAATTTCTAATACATTAAATATTTTGTTCGTATCTAAAACTTTTTATTTTACTATCTTTAACAAGTGCCCTTGCTTTAGCAAAACCCTAAAATATAAACTAGAGTTAGGAAATCATTAATATTTACTTCAGTTTGCCAGAGACATTAAACTGAATATGGAACTGCAACGCAATAAATGTGCAGGCCCATTAAGGTGACAAATCTACTGTAAATATTCAAAAGCAAGACATGGCAAGACTGTACAGCAGCCAAACGCCCAAACATCTTGAAATATTTTAACTGCCAAGTTCATCATCATCCAAATCAGTAGAATCATATGCCACCTTTACATTGACATGGAAATAGTATGTCGTGTATATACATTCATTTTCTCGATAAGACAGAAATAAGACAAGGAAAAAACATGCATTGAGCAGTGAGTGCTTAAAATTATTTACATAGAAAATTATCTAATAAAACTTGAGATGCTTTATGGTACTAAATGCTAGGCGGTAAAGAATTAACAAGAGCATAAACTAAGTATTACAGAAATGAGGATGTTGTGGTGGATGAGTAGACGTATAAGATAAAACAATACAATACAAGATCACAAATGAATGCTTCAAAGAGAAGGAAGAAGTAGTACTTATTGAGGAAAAGATAGTAGAATCTTACCTAGGGTGGTTTGACCATATGAGAAGAAGACTAATAGAAGCCCTAATAAGAGGACTTGATTAGATGAACGATAGTTTAATGGTTAGAGGAAGAGAGAGAACAATAAAAACTCTAAGTGAAATTATTAAAAAAAACTTAGATCTAAATTGTCTTTCTGATCGATTTATGACATAATACAATAATATTATTTGATTTATGTAACCGATCTCACCTAGCGGGAGAAGACTTTTGTTGTTGTTGTAGCCTCCTTCCAACCTAATTGATTCTGATTTTTCACTCTAAATTCTAAGTCCCAGCCTCCTTGCAAATAACGATTTATAAATTTGCATTGTATACAACTATGCCAGCTTCACATATATGGGGCTTAGCATGTCAAAACCGGGAAGATAGCAACATGATTCTATAGGTGAAATTCCAAAGCAATCACATCCATGAGCAAGCACCTTAAATGAGCAACACTCATGTTACCAATAATTATCTAGAGCTTCGGAAATACTTAAATTACTAAACCTTCTTTCATTAAAACCTAGCAGCAGTACAGTACCTGCAATGCTACAAACCAATGTTGCTAAAAAAAACAAAGGCTGGTACTAGATATACCAATCAGTAATATGTACAGGATGTTAGACATTCATTTTTCATTTTATTCATAATGTGAATTAGAAAGCCCAACATTACAGTATGAGCTAAATAATGTTAATATTAAAAACAATACCTGTCAGTGATTGGAAGCGATGAAGATCAAACGTGTCAGCTTGGAGAAGTTCAATTCCTGAACAACCTGAAACAGGTGATAACTGCTGAGAGATGGCATGCATTGAATGCCATAAACTAGCCACCCGCAAGCTATCATTGGTATCCATTCATCCAGCAGACCCATAATCCTAAATGTCAAAAAGTTTAACATAATTCTAAATCATACTTTCCAATCATAAAAAACACTGCTGCAACTATAACTAAAATAATGAAATTGATTTTATTTTAAACAAAAGGTAGGAAAGAAAGTTGAGCTACCATTGCTAACATCTGCACAGTGGACACATATCCTACTTGCCATAAGATTCAACAAATTTCTGAAATATACTTAAAATTATAAGAAGAATATAACTTAATACCACTAACATATACTGAGAAACCAGTGGGATGAAAGTACAAAGTCATCTTTAATAAAACTTATCAGCTGAAGCTCACTCTACAAGGTGTTCATTTGACCTTAATCCAACATACTCATCAACCACAGAGAATGAAACAAGAACAATACTATTTTCTGATACCAATTTTGAGGAAATGGTACAAAACTTTTTCCTTAGGAACAAAAAAAGAAAAAGTTCACAGTAGTGAGCAAAGGAAAGAGAATTCAAAACAGAGGAACCTTATAGTAGATCAATCCACCAGACTTATTGATGATGTAAATTGTAAAGACTGTAAATTGCTGCCATTCCAAAAGCCTTTGCCAGAATCTGAAATAAAGGTGAAGATGGAGTTTAACAAGGAAAATTTTACAATTAAAATCTAGTAGTTACCAAATAACACAATGTTGAAATATATAATCATTTTGTAAAACAATGCCACCAATGTCCTATAACATTGTGTTTAGATAATGGATCGGAAAGTTTCTTGTAATTTTGAAATGCAGCAATTTAATTCCCTTTAATTGCAAAACTCCTAGTTTGGGCAATTGAACTCAATTAAATTTTTTTGGCAGAATTTGAAACAGAAGCATGGAACATCCAAGAAATTGCTGAGCAGAACACCTCTTGGGTGTGAACTCCCTTGTAGGTGTAGCAGCCATGAGCAGAACACCAATGAGAAGCCACAAACATAATCGCATCTCATACATAACAAATTTAAGGCCAAAGAGACATCCTTAAATAAGTAAGCATTCAGCGTTAGCACCGACCAAATAAACCAAAGGACTGCATAAACTGAACACTGCTGAAAAACTTTAGCATCCTTGTTTTTACCAAAACCTTTATATCCAACCATCATGTACTTCCAAAGTGGGATCCACCTAGTACTCCCTGACAACCACAAAAAGATTGTTCCATAAGAAAGTGGCCGCCTTACAATGCAAAAAAAGGTAGCCTAATGTTTATGAACTAGATTTAAACATAACACACAGCAAGAGAGAAAGATTAGCATAAGGCCTACGAGTTTGCAACAAGTCAATTGTTTTATTCGTATTAAGTACCACCATCCAAACAAAAGGCTGGATTTTTGAGGGAGCATTGGACTTCCAAATGGGTTTATCAAGAAGGAACCTTTGATGGTTAGGAATGTAAGTTTTCATTGAAAGAATAATTTACAAGAAAACACTCCAAAACAATCCAATGTCCAAACTATCCTGTCTGAATTGGCACACGGTTTATGACCTTTGCACAATAAGTCTACTATTTGCAGTATAATTGTGCCACTACCCAAACCCGTTCTTAAAATCCTATAATTTTCCCTAAACCAGTTCCATCCCAATTAGAAAACACCCGAATCCTACTCATCCCACACAATTACCTTTAAACAGGAGAGCATTTAAATATTCAGAAAGAAATAACTTTGTTAAGAAACTAAACACAAAAAAATTCTTGAAAAACAAAAGTAAATAAATATAAAACATCCATAGATTGTAGGTACAAAAACATGAACATGGAAATAGAATTTGGGAAGGGGACAACGAGAGAATACAAAATACATCCAATAAAAAACAATCACTACTAAACAATAAAATCACATTTTTCCCCTATTAGAACTCCTACAGAAAATCAGGGATCACCTACAAAAGCATTAAATCAAGCCAACATAAAGAGGAATAACTAGCCACACATCACAAACATTCATGAAATAATCAAAATTCAAAATCAAGATGTAAGAAAACAAATGTATGTATGAACTAGTAATACATCAACCATGTTACACACACCCTTCCCTTTATCAAACTCAAACAGATAAAGAACCTAGCTTACAGTCTCTGAATGAAAACCCAACTGACTCACCATCCTCAAAGCTCTGTAATTTGCATAGTTAAGGCCACATTGAACTTAACTATGACAAGATCTTCAAGATCTCATGCTAAAACAATCAAAGCTTCTATGGAAGCAACTAGTTCAAACATGGTTTCGTTGCTAAATCTTTTTTTTTTTTTAATTTTATTCAATCATTTTTCATTTAAGGATCACGAATGCAATGACACGCATTGAAGTAAACCGAATCCCCAGCTACGATTTACAGTGAATGAGTTGAATGCACAAAAGAAACACATACAAACAAGGATACAGAGGAGACGTGGACGGCGGCGACGTCGGCCAACGGCACTGCAAAGCAGAGAGAAAATGAATGCTCAGTCAGCTCGTGAATGTGATTGTAAGAAAATCTCCAAATTGACTCACTTTACTCGCTGCTTGCAATTTTCTTGAGAGTGGAGTTGTTTACTCTCTTTATTTAATGTCCACATGCATCATGGATCATGCTCAATTTTGGGGTTAGAACACAAACATGAAAGAAGCTGAAAGCAGTCCTCAAATTTGTGCAGGTCATCAAAGATCCAGCAACCTTTCAGAGAAATCATGCTAGTTCAAAATACATCTTGTACAAGTCAACAAATACTTGGATAAAACTTGCATGACTTCTCAAAGGCTACTAGATATGTGATGACCTGCACAAATTTGGGGAGTGCTTCAGCATCTTTCATGTCTGTCTTGCAACCCCATACCTGAGCAAGTGGTCTCCAACACTTTGGGAGAAGATTGGTTAAAATAAATCTTGTACTAGTCAACATCTTCTTGAGAGTGGAGTTGTTTCTAATCGTAATCTTTTTAATTTAATGTCTATGTATATGGATCCGGATCTTCCAGTACTGGAGAGGTCGTAATAATCTTACCGCGTTACGTAAATTACTTGTTTAATGCAGAGATCCTGTTCCCTATGTATATCTCTTAATTGGATGACATCTCTCCTTTCCAATTTCTTTGCTCAACTAACCAAAAAGCCTAAAGCTATCTCTTTTAGTTGTATTTAAAATTTAAAATTTAAAATTTAAAATTTAAATCCTACGTAATTTCCAAAATCCTCTCCTAAATATGTGGTCTTCTACTTATTTGTTCCTCAAGATAATTGTTATAACAACATTATGAATTTATGATATGATGCAAAATTACAAATATATTTGAGTTTTGTTTGTTAGGATTTTCATTAGATTTTATTTAGTTTTATTTAATTTGTTTAGATTTTGAATAATTATCCATTTTATGCTTTATTTGAATTTTTACGTGTAATCTAAAAGATATTAGATTAAATTCGAAAATGTCTTATAAAGATGAAGTTGAAGAAGTGATTTTATTCAAATCTTAAATTTTTGCTAAAGTCAAATTGATGGAGAAATTCAAAATAATCCTGATTGGATTGGATAAAAATCAAGGAATTAGAAACGTAGAAAGATTAGAAGACCAAATAAAACAAGAAACAGGACTCATATACTTAATATATAAATAAGAATAGAAGATAAAAAGGGAAGGAGAACCATTGTCGGCAAAAATCCACCATATAAGGAAAGCATACGACAGAAGTTACGACAAGGATTCAAGAGCAACATCAAGCAGGATTATTAGACTTTATCTAGTTCTATCTTTTCCTTTTTAAATTCTCTTATATTGTCTTTCGGTTTCTTGAGTTTGATGAATTATTTTATTATTATTATGAGTGGTTAATGTTCTTGTTTCTCAAATTAGGAAAGTAACTCATCAATAAAAACTCTATCTTTCTTCTGTATGTGATGCCATGGGATGTTTTGTGGAAAAACTTGGGTTGGTGTGAATGAAGGATGAAGGAAGCCATAGAAAAGAATGAAGAAAAAGAAATGGAGAAACATCAAAGTTTTACCGGAAGTTCAAACTTTTTCACCTTCTCAAATTTAATTTTAAATTTCAAATACTAGATAAAATTTGATAATGAGATAAAAATCTCACTACCGTTGTACTTAGTAGGATGCTTTTGTTTGACCAACGATAATTATTACATTCATTTTTGAAGGGATTGTGAATCCAATGGTCACATCAAAGATTAATCAGCATAAAGGCAAAAATCTTTTTAAATTCTCCAAAGCGTTCTAAAAATATCTATTGCAAGTTGTCGAAAAAAATACTGTCAAAAAGTGTTTTAGATAACGTCAAAGATAACAGTGTGAGAATATGATTTGTTAAAATAAAATTTACTCTTTTTTTTTTTACTCACTTCATCAAAAGATAAATTTTGAGAGAAATTTATAGGGAGTCAAAATTAGTTATTTTGACAAATATTGTAAGTAGGCAATATGAAGTCTCTGAAAAGACTAAATTTTAAGGATATGTGGAAGAAAGTGATTAACAAAACAGTTAATTGATATGAATAATGTTGTGACAATCAATTTAACTAAGATCATAATTCATAGAAGAATATGTTGACAATAGGAAAATTCAATAGAAACTAAGTCTCAAATGATAAGTGGATTCGACAAAGGAACAAAGCCAAATCATGAAATTTCAAAAGTAAAGTCCCAATGTTTGTGGTGATTTTTTATCATAGATATTGACTACTCTTTTAATTAAAGATAGAAAAAACTTTTAAAATTTTTTTTATACTATACGTGATGTGTAGTTTATTCATGTTACTTTAAAAATATATAAAATTGACCCATTATTTTATAATTTGTGTAGGGTATTACAAAGTGATAACAGATATTAGTTTTTGAATGAAAACAAACCTTAGGAGCAGCAAGTTGTTTTTATATGTTTGTTGGGGGGAATACTTCATTTCTTGCTACACCTGTTATTGTATAAATACTAATAATTAAGAAAAATATCACATAAATTTAACATAGTTTGATTTTATATGTCTTCATCTACGGATGAAAAGAGATTAAATCTATTATAAACAAATTACCATACAACTTTTGCATGAATAAAATTACAAACTCTCTTATATTATAATTTTTGTATGGATAAAATTACAAACTCTCTCGAATGCAACTTTTAAAGACAAAGTTGCAAACTCTCTATCACAACATTACTCATAATTTCTTCTCACCCATTCTCATTCATTTATCAATTTCTTAATAAAAATATTTATAATACACAAAAATTTACTTGATAAGTAGTTACCTATTTTAAATTCTTTATGACTTTTTTAATTTCATATTAAAAATAAATGTATCTCATATCTTACATATCTATTACATATATTTCATATTTATCATAAATATTTTACATATCTTAATATTAATTACAAAATATAAATCTATCAATTATAATTTTTAAATTAAAATTTTGACTTAATCTTAACAATATTAACTAAGAAGCACTTATACGACTCTCAAACTGTTGTACCAGTGTCTGCCAACACGGAAACACGTACCAGTTGGAGTGAAACGTATGCTTTTTATATTTTTTTTTTTGTTTAAATTTCCATATGAGCTTAAATGCACCGAAATGGCTAAAAACAACTCCAAAATGACAAGACAGTGAGATGCCTCCTCCTTGCCGTTGCATGTTCCACCTCCAACAAAGCCTTGCGTCTTCCATGAGTTCCATCTATGGGTTGGCTTTAAAGTCTTTTAATCGTGAACCCGTCTGCGTGTGTGTTAGTGTTTGAGTTGAAGTGTGTGAGAGAAGAGTAAGAACTCATTTGAATGTGCTTATTTTGATTATTTTTTTTTTAAATTGAATCTTTTATAAATGATCAAGATTAAAATATAAAATGTATATAACTTTTTTAAATAATCACATAATTTTTAAGTAACTTTTAATCTTGACCATTTATATATAATTGTATAATCAAAATTTATCTCTCTAACATTTTCACTATATATATATATATATATATATATATATATATATATATATATATATATATATATATATCTACATATTCTACCCATGGCAGAACCACGGGCAGTGGTAGGTGCTATCGCATCCCTTAAACTTCTAAAATCCTTTGAAATATCATGGAAATTTAATCTTTTTTATAAAACACAATTCTAACCCAAGTAAAAATTATATTTAGCCCACATGTTCTTTTTTTTTCTTTTCTAATTCTACCCTTCTACTGTATCCCATCATACCTATATCTTGGTTTTTTTTTAAAAAAATATATTTGATACTCGTATTCATATTCATATCCATGCATCTCTCCACTTATTATATTTCTTCAATCCTTTTTAAATTTTTTTCCTACTACTATATCATTTTGATATTGTTTAGATGTGCTTATTTTGATTAAAAAAAAAAGACTGTTCTAATTAAAAATATTGTTTACATTTTTTTATCATGTTTTGATGAATTTTCTTAAAAAAAAAAAGATAAAGCATAAAAAAAGATCTCTTTCTTTTTCTTGTTAAATTTGTATTCTTATCAGAAAAGATTTTTTTATAACACAACAATTTTTAAACATTAAAAAAATAATTCTCACATATTACATCTAAGTATAAAATACTTTTTGAAAAAAAACAATACTTAAAATATTTAATTTCGATGTTTATTCAAATGAGCCCTTTATCATTAGGCACAAAAAAGAAAATACAAATACTCGCTCCAATTACTTGTGATTTTAAGACTTCAACTCTTGAAATTAAAGGGAGTTTAGTTCTAATTAAAAATATTGTTTACATTTTTTATCATGTTTTGATGAGTTTTCTTAAAAAAAAAGATAAAGCATAAAAAAAGATCTCTTTCTTTTTTCTTGTTAAATTTTTATTCTTATCAGAAAAGATTTTTTTTTATAACACAACAATTTTTAAACGTTAAAAAAAATAATTCTCATATATTACATCTAAGTATAAAATACTTTTTGAAAAAAACAATACTTAAAATATTTAATTTCGATGTTTATTCAAATGAGCCCTTTATCATTAGACAAAAAAAAAATGAAAATACAAATACTCGCTCCAATTACTTGTGATTTTAAGACTTCAACTCTTGAAATTAAAGGGAGCGTACAAGTACAATTATGTTAAGGGCTATTTTATATAGCCATCATTTTGTTTAATTTGTTGCATGGTTCCCTCTTTTGTGAAGCTTAGTGTAATTATGGTTGCTCCCCTGAGAACTCGATACCAAGCCGGGGCGGGATACACGCTGAACTGTGCTTTCTAGTGTGGCAGGTTAGAAGGATACACATAGAGAAGTGGCATGGTTGAACTTGATGCTCAATTTAGTTTTCATAGATGAAATCAGGTAAACATGGGTGGTAAATGATGTGTGTAAAATTCACACATTTTATATTTGCTTAAATATGGGTTTTGAGTATTTTGAGAAAATATTTATGCCACTTATTAGTTATATTGAGTGAATTCTTTGTATCCATTGAATTAAATATATTTTGTAGGAATTTAAGAATGTTTATAGAGGTTTGACTAAGTCAAAGTAGCATTCCTAACTTTTAAGAAACAACTCACAGCTTTAAGTGGAGCTCAAGTAATTCTTAATTGGTGACCAAACATTCATTGTACTTAATGCAAGGATCTTAAGGAGAGCTTCCTTAATCTTGGAATATTTGTTTTCTAATTTTTGAGAAATTAACAAGGAGAAAATATTAAACAAGAGATTTGGTAAAATATTAAGTAAAGAAAGATTTGATTTTGCTGTCAAACCTGTCTCAGTAAATCAGACATAACTCTCTCTGCAAATATGTTATTTACATTATTCCACTACTGGTGTTGAAAACTTAAGAAAGAGATATACAAATCTTATGTTGACAATATTCCTTAATTTAGCTGCCTTCAATGAGAAAAATCTAGCTCAAGTTGACGCATGGGTAGGACCCAACAACATATGATCTAATTTATCCTAGACTATGAAGATTATAAATAAGGGGAAAATCCAAGGATTGAGAGAGCTTAGGCAGAGGTAAAGAATTCATTTTGGAGGTCAAGAAGAGTTCACCATTAAAGACATCAAAGACTATTCTCTTTTAGAATTTCTTCATGATGTTTCTTCTATCTTTTGATTTATTTGGTGCTTTCATTGCTATAAGTAGTGAAATTCTCTTCTTGCTAAGGTGACAATGTAACTTTGTTTAGATGGTAATGTATTAGGATTCTTTTAATTTGATATAAGTTTCTTTTTATTCAATTGAGTATTTATTACTATTCTTAATGTTTTTGTGAATTGATCTTGTGGGTTGTGTAGAAAATTAGAAAATTTGTACATGACTTAGACCATTTAATAAATGTTATAATCTTGACTATCTAGGGATAAAGGTTATTAGTTGTGTAGGTTTTACTTGAGACTCCATAGGTCGCATAACACCTTTAATTCTTGGAATGCAATTCAAAGATTAATTGAATTTCTAGGATTAAAGAGAATTGATATGCTAAGGAATTATGTATTAGTTAAATTAGAAAATTTTCTTATCAATTGGTTAATTAGAACTTAATTATGTTAGAATCCTAAATACTAGTAAAAAAAATAAGTGAACTCAGATCCCTAACGCTTTTATTATTGTGTGTTATTTTCTAATTTGCTATTGTGATTTCTCTGTTGTTTTCAAGTTATTTGATTCATCTTGTTTTGCTATTTGATTTGTCTTATTTTGCTTTTCTTCTAGTTACTATACTTTGCTTTGAAATTCTCATTGAATTGAATTTTTACCTAAATAGTAGTTGGATTAGGAAAGTGGTAATTGACAACTCTATCGTCATGGGAATGATGTTTTTTCATTGTTAAGAGCCTTATATCGTCTGCCTCATGTTATAATATTTTGAGTGTGATTTATATATCTGTAGGGTTACTTCACTTAATGCTAATTAGTTTTAGGTTAGAATCTGATATGGTATCAAAACCAAAATCTCATTTTCATCTCCTACTTCGATAGACTTGTTTTCTGCCTGCTTCATCAGGCATTGTGGATGGGGTATTAAGAGTCCCAAATAACATGTCTCAATATTTTGTCGGGTGCGATTTATTTAACCGGTTCAGTGTTTTAATAAAAATGTTCCAAGGTTTGCACAACTTAAAACTGAAACTCAGGTTCTTTTGGACAGGGACGCAGAATTCAACCACCAAACCAAAGGCATTTCTTGGTTATGATTGACGCGTTAATTATTATATTACAACCTGATTTAAACTAAAATTGAAAACATGTAATATTTATATGATTTAAAATAACTTAAATATTACGATAAAAAATGTATTTAAATATTTTATATTTATAAATTATACAATATATACCATGATATTTTAGTTTTTTATTGATAATATCTTAAAAATTATACTAATTCTTGTGGAAATAGGTTTGTCCCAATAGTTTAATATGTTAAATTTTGATGATGACAAATACAAGACAAAAAGAATGATGCTTATGCTTGATAAATGTACTTTATAGATGACAAATGCATTACAAAAGAATATTGATCATGTTACATATATGTGCTTAAAAGAGATATATTAGATCATACATGATTATGTACTTTATTTAGTTACACTTCACTTAATAATCATGCAGTGAGATATATGTTACATTTTTATATGCATGTTAAATCAACTAGAGTTATACATTTATGAATCATGCATATTAAGATGTTAAGTTATGAATTTGGACTAACTATACTTATTTTAAGTGAGCAATACTTTATAAGATAGTCCTAATACTAAGAGTGAGCATTGCAACTAGAAAGCAAAAGATCACAACTATGCTCAACTCAAGAAGAATGAGAATGACAAAGATGTTCCAAGCAATTTACAAGATTTGAAGAGAAGAAATTTGTGGAAGCTTGGATTACATCAAGAAGTCTAAGGACTAGAATTGGTATATTTTTCTTTTAGGTTTTCTCCTATGTAAAAATAAAAGTTTTACAAGAAAAGAGCTCAAATATGTTTTTAAGTGTTTAAAATGGTTCTTACATGTTTAAATGCCTAACAAACTGTTTTTGGAAAGTTAATCTTGGTGGTAGTTCACACCTTTGAAAAATAGTCAAGTTTGTATTTTGTAAAACTGACATTTGGTTACTATTTTGATCATAACTTTCAAATTACCTTGAGTTTTATTGTGAAACTTATTGCATATGAAAATAGACTCAAATATATTTTCAATGAGTGGCCATTTGCTTTAAACGGATAAGAAATGCAGAAGTTATGATCATTTAAAGTCAGTTTTCAAAAACAATCAAGTTTGAGTTTTAAAAAGCTGACCTTTGATTACTCTTTTAATCATATCTTTCAAAATACTTTGAGTTTTGTTCTGAAACTTACTTCATTTGAAAATAGACTCAAAGATCTTTCCAATGAGTGGTCATTCACTTTAATCGGATAAGAAATGAAGAAGTTATGACCTTTTAAAGTCACCTTTCAAAATCAAAAATGTTGTAATCGATTACAACGTTGATAGAAGCCATGTAATCGATTACTAGAAGTGTGTAATCGATTACCAATGCCCAGAAACGTTCCCAATGGGTATAAACCGCTAATTTTCATAAAAAAATCATGTCTAAATGCTACCAACGACTATTTTATCACTTGGACTCTATATATAATATAAGTGTTGTATGAAGTTTATACCTCTTTTGAACACTTGATTTGATCCTTGAATCACCAAAATCATATTTTGAGCTCTTTATTGCAAAATCCTTCTATTCCTTTGTTCTTCAATTTGTATTATCCATTCTTGAGAGAGTTTTCTATCATCCATACTTTGTTCTTCAAGTTGTATATCTACTCTTGTGAGAGTTCCTATTCTTTCTATTCACCTTGAAATCATTGTAAGATAGTGAGGTATCCCTCAAGAGAGAAAAAGGTGAGGTATCTCTTGTAGTGAGACTTAAACACAAAGGGTAAAGTATTCTAAAGATGTTGTAAGTGCTCTTGATTATAAAGGTCATCAAGCACCTACGAAGCTTGAAGAATTGGAGGCTCTAGCACAAGGGTGAGGTATCTCAAGGTGTGAGGAGTGCTCTTGTTTGTACAAAAGTTTTCCTAGCACCCGTGAAGTCTAGGAGATAGTGAAGAAAATCTCAAGTTTAGCTTGGGGACTGGATGTAAGGCACAAGTGGTTGGTGGCTGAACCAGGATAAATTCTTGAGTTTGATTCTCTCTTCCCTACACTCTTTAATTTCAGTATTTAGTGTAGTATATTTATCTATTGCATATCTTGTCATCTTGGTGATTTGATTCTATGAACTTGATATCTAGCTTATTTGCTTAATTCATCATATATCCCAAGTTGTATTTGAGTAATCTATAATAGTTGTACTTTTGTTGTGCATGTTCCACTGCATTTATTACTTGAGTGATTCAAAATGCTTAATTTCTCAAAGTTGCATTAAAATTTGTAATCACCTAATTTACCCCCTCTTGGGTGATGGTTGCCATGGCTAATAAGTGGTATCAGAGCTTTGTGCTCTCATAAAAGTTTAACCGGTTAGAGTTAAAGATCCTTATTTGTTGGCAATCATTAAAAGCTTTTCAAAATGAATGGTTTTGAAATTGATAAACCACCATTGTTTGATGGTGTGAATTTTGTTTATTGGAAAGCTAGAATAGAAATTTATATGCAATCTATTGATCTTGATTTATGGGATATTATACTTGATAGATTTACTTGCAAATCAAAACATTCTTAGAATGCCTATAATAAGAAATGTTTTTCCTTGAACATTAGAGTAATACAAATTTTAAGAAATAGTTTAAATGATGATGCTTATGCTAAAATTAAGAGTTGCTCTAGTGCTAAAGATATATGAGATGCTCTTGATTATATTTATCTTGTTAATAATGATTTCTTGCATAAAGTTATATATAGAGAGCAAGAAGAGCAAAAACTTCTAGAGGAAAACAACATTGAAAAATGTCCTTAAGAACATGTTCAAAGCAAGAAAATGAGCTCAATGCCTTTTGATGATAATGGTGCTCAATTTAAAGAAGAGGCAAAATAAAACAAATTTAAGAAAGAAGATGTTCTTGAATGCTTGATGGATAATAATGAGGAAGATAGTGATTCCCTTAAAAAGGACTTTGAGGTAAATAATGTTAAACCATGTTATAATCCTTCTTATGATAAGCTAAAATGTGCATATGATGAATTATATGATGATTTGTTGAATTTAGAAAATAAAAACTTATCTTGTTTAGAAAACAGTTCCTCCTTTGAAAATGAAATTGAAACTTTGAAAAATGAATATGCTTTTCTTGATGAGGAAATGCCTTTGAAATGTGAAACCTCAACTTTTTGTGAAAAGTACATTGATTTAGAAAATCAAGTTGAGGACTTATATTCCAATTTTACCAAAGCAAATGATTCTAATTGTTTACAATCCATGATTGTTAATAAGAATGAAATTGATGTTATTTCACATGAAAATTCAAGTAAGGCTTGTGGCAAAAATCACATAGAATATAAAAACAACAAAAGGCTTGTGTTTTCTAAAAATGATCTTCAAAGGACCAAGTCATCATTTAATTCAATTGTTTACAATTTTTGTTGTCATCTAGGAGATATTTCTCATTTGTGCAATTATAGAAGAAATCCTTATATGAGAAATAACTTAGTTTGAGTTCCGAAAAGTCTTAAAGGTTCTAGTACTAACATTCAAGGACCCAAGATGAAGTGGGTACCAAAATGTTGTCATAGTGTTTCAATTATGCAGAAAGTTTCTCAAAAGGATGGACTAATTGGTCAAAAGAAAGAGGAATCATCAAGAAGAATGCTTCCAAAGCCCATTGGTAGAAGTTTTGGTCAAAGAAGGAAGATGACTTCAACCAAAGCTTCTCAAGTACAAAATGTGAAACTTGTAAAGTTCAAAACACCAAAAGAGAAGCAATGGGTAAGGAAAAGAGTTTCCTTGACTACCAAGGCCAAGGTATCAAAAATTTCTACCTCTTATGCATATTCACTTGTAAAGTCAATGAATTTAAGGTATATTCCTTGTAGGCCTTAAGTGATTAATTGAATCATCTGCACTTGGTAAAATTTGAATATTATATATACCACATAATTATATTCTTGTTACACCCTTTACTCACTACCTTGCATATTTCTTGATAATAGGGTATTCTATGACTATGGATGCTTTCTATGCTTTAAATTTTCTATATATCTCTACATGTGGTAATATGCTAGATAAGTTCACTTCTTGTTTGAAATAACACATTTGATGAAAACATCTTAGAACTTGGCATATTAGATAAATCATAAATCTAACTCTTACTAAAAATCATAACTTTTGCTGCATAAAGTTACAATCTTCTACATAATTTATAGTTTTTGCATAAACATGTGTTTTGGATCAAGAATTGGTCAGTTTTTATGCTTACATGATGCTTGGAATTGTTTTGGGAAGTTTTGGAACTTATTTGAAAGCTTTGAGTTCGATCATTTACTGTTTGAAGTGAAAAAATTGAATTCAACAAGCTACAAGACCTTTGTAATCGATTACAGAAGCTCTGCCAAGTATTCCAAACAAAGTTAAAGAGCCTGTAATCGATTACACATATTATGTAATCGATTACAACGTTTCCAGAACTCATGTAATCGATTACAAGGTTCCCAAAAAGTTGGTAATCGATTACACCAAACATGTAATCGATTACATGGATTCCAGAGGACTGGTAATCGATTACACACACATTGTAATCGATTACACATGCTTTAAAAATAAGTTTCAGTGCGCAAAAAACCATATTTATTTTGTTACTCACTTTTTCTCTTGGTATGTGCTTAATGATCAATGAAATGAAATATCTTTTGCCCTTGTGAACTCATTTATTATTTTTTTAATGCTTATTTGCTCATGAGTTTGGTATAATAACTAACCTCTATGGATCCAAAATTGGTGGATACTAAAGAAAGTTATTTGAATTGTGTTGTAAGGTGACTATTTACTCAAGCATCCATTGAAGTGAAATACAACTACGCTACTTGAGGTTGGAAAAATTTGAAATGGTCAAAGTTCTCCAAGAGTAATGAAAACATAAAAGGATGACATGGAGAATCACAACATTCTCAAGGAGCCTTGATACATATAAGTTGGAATCACCTACAAAAACTCAAAGAGTACACTTTTGGTGACATCAATATCTTATCCTCATCTATGCTTTAAATTGAATATCATGTGATATTTGGAGAAGTAGAGAGTTATTTTTACATACCTTACATGATAATTGTTTGCCCCAAAACATTTATATATGTTTTGATGATGATCATGTCTTTCTTGACAAACTTGAATCTTGCTTTGAAAATGCTTAAATTATGCTTTTGGATTCAAGTGCATATGTTCTTCCTTTATTCTTGTAAGAGCTAACATTGCATGGTTGATAATGTGATACATGTTTTAGATTGTATATCAACCTAAATTATGCTTGTAAATAAGTTTAAATGATATTTGATGCTAACCCATTTTTAGAGAACTTTTGAAATATAGTCATCAAATATTGAAATATCAAGCATATGTGGATAAATGAGAAATGTTGAAGGAAGAGGAACATGAGGAGACTTTCTTCATGTGAAATGGAATGAAATACTCAATGGAAGAAAGTACAAACTCAAAGGACCTATAAATGAAGAACATTTGAAAGGAACATCACTTTCTATCTAACCCAATAAGATCTCTATCCCTAAACTATTGCGGTATTCTATATGCTATGGATTATATGATACTTGTTGATAAATTGATATTAAAAGATTAAATATTTTCCTTACATGAGAAGTATGCTTAGCATTGACAAAGTGTCTAACTGGATATTAAATTGCTAGTTTTGTCATTGCATATGAGGTGGACAACATTAGTTCTATACATATAACATATTTCATCATGATGAATGTTTGATATCTATGATTCTCTTGATCTATGATTTTTTAGTGGTATAGAACCTATGAGAATCTTGCTCTTATTTTGAAAAGAATATGTGGTTTAATATAAAACTTGTCTACTCTTCTAAAATGCTTTTGAAAATGTAATGTGTTCATGTAAAATTCTTTTTGAAAGGGGGAGAAATTTTAAAATAGTTTTTGATTGATGGATTAAGAATAAGTATCTTTTTGCCTTACTTTTCTTTATGGTAATATGCTTACATGATCTTGGCATACATATTTCACTTTATCTATCTTATGCTTCAATAAGGGAGAGCTTATCTTACTTATCTTACATATCTTTCTTCCATGTCCTTGTTGACTAAAAATATATGCATGACTATGTTAAACTATTATGTTTTATATTTTGATAATATGCATATTTTGAGGGGGAGCCTAGCTCATAAATTATTGCTTATATCTCTTGGCTTATATCATTGTTTGACATAAAGTATTTTATTGTTAATGTCATTACATGAATAATCTTTTATATCTTGAAAGTATGCGTGTTTCATCTCTCTATTCTTGAATCATATGTAGAATCAAATAAGGGGAGATAATTATGATTTGAATAACTTGAAGAAGTTTTTAGTTTTGATGATCCTACTCTTTTGGACAACACGAGTTTTTTCTATAAAGGGATTGAAAATATTATCTCTCCTTCCTAAGCCTTTTTGTTAATGTCAAATAGAAGGAGTGAAAATTGGAAAGAAAAATATGTTTTTGTACTTATTGTTTGATATGCTTCATGAATATCTATTCATGTATATTCCTCAACATATTTTTCTTTGGTGATTTGTCATCATCAAAAATGGGAAGATTGTGAAAATAAGTTTGTCCTAATAGTTCAATATGTTAAGTTTTGATGATGACAAATACAAGACAAAAAGAATGATGCTTATACTTGATAGATGTGCTTTATAGATGACAAATGTATCACAAAAGAATATTGATCATGTTACATATATGTGCTTAAAAGAGATATATTAGATCATGCATGATTATGTACTTTATTTAGTTACATTTCACTTAATAATCATGCAATGAGATATATATTACATTCTTATATGCATGTTAGACTAACTAGAGTTATACATTTATGAATCATGCATATTAAGTTATGAATTTGGACTAACTATACTTGTTTTAAGTAAACAATACTTTATAAGATAGTCCTAGTACCAAGAGTAAGCATTACAACTAGAAAGCAAAAGATCACAACTATGCTCAACTCAAGAAGAATGAGAATGATAAAGATGTTCTAAGCAATTTACAAGATTTGAAGAGAAGAAATTTATGGAAGCTTGGATTACATCAAGAAGCCTAAGGACTAGAATTGATATATTTTTCTTTTAGGTTTTCTGCTATGTAAAGATAAATGTTTTACAAGAAAAGAGTTCAAATATATTTTTAAGTGTTTAAAAATGGTTATTACATGTTTAAATGCCCAACAAACTATTTTTGGAAAGTTAATCTTGGTAGCAGTTCACACCTTTGAAAAATAGCAAAGTTTGTGTTTTGCAAAACTGACATTTGGTTACTATTTTAGTCATAACTTTCAAATTACTTTGATTTTTATTGTGAAACTTATTGCATATGAAAATAGACTCAAATATCTTTCCAATGAGTGGTCATTTGCTTTAAACAGATAAGAAATGAAGAAGTTATGATCATTTAAAGTCAGTTTTAAAAAACAGTCAAGTTTGAATTTTGAAAAACTGACATTTGATTACTCTTTTAATCATATTTTTCAAAATACTTTGAATTTTGTTCTGAAACTTATTTCATTTGAAAATAGACTCAAAGATATTTCCAATGAGTGGTCATTCGCTTTAATTATAAGAAATGAAGAAGTTATGACCTTTTAAAGTCACCTTTCAAAACCAGAAATGCTATAATCGATTACACAAGTCCTATAATCGATTACAATGTTGATGGAAGCCATGTAATCGATTACTAGAAATGTGTAATCGATTACCAAGTACCCAGAAACGTTCCCAACAGCTATAAACAGTTAGTTTTCATAAAAAATTATTTCTAAACATTATCAACGACTATTTTATCACTTGGGCTCTACATATAAGTGTTGTATGAAGCTTATACCTCTGTTGAACACTTGATTTGATCCTTGAATCACCAAAATCATATTTTGAGCTCTTTATTTCAAAATCCTTCTATTCCTTTGTTGTTCAATTTGTATTATCCACTCTTGAGAGAGTTTTTTATCATCCATACTTCGTTCTTCAAGTTGTATATATACTCTTGTGAGAGTTCTTATTGTTTCTATTCACCTTGAAATCATTGTAAGAGAGTGATATATCCCTCAAGAGAGAAAAATGTGAGGTATCCCTTGTAGTGAGACTCAAACACAAAAGTGAGGTATTCCAAAGGTGTTGTGAGTGCTCTTGATTATAAAGGTCATCAAGCACCTGTGGAGCTTGAAGAATTGGAGGCCCTAGAACAAGGGTGAGGTATCTCAAGGTGTGAGGAGTGCTCTTGTTTTTACAAAGATTTTCTTAGCACCCGTGAAGTCTTGGAGATAGTGAAGAAAATCTCAATTTAAGCTTGGGGACTGGATGTAAGCCACAAGTGGTTGGTGACTGAACCATGATAAATTCTTGAGTTTGATTCTCTCTTCCCTACACTCTTTAATTTCAGTATTTAGTGTAGTATATTTATCTATTGCATATCTTGTCATTTTGGTGATTTGATTCTATGAACTTGATATCAAGCTTATTTGCTTACTTCATCATATATCCCAAGTTGTATTTGAGTAATCTATAATAGTTGTACTTTTGTTGTGCATGTTCCATTGCATTTATTACTTGAATGATTCAAAATGCTTAATTTCTCAAAGTTGCATTAAAATTTGTAATCACCTAATTCACCTCCCTCTTGGGTGATGGTTGCCATGGCTAACAATTCTTTATTTTTTTTATTTATGTATTAATTTAACACTTTATTATTATAATATCACTTACAAACAATTTTTATATTAATAGAATAACATTCCATGTACCAAAAAAAAAAGAATAACATTCTAATCCAAATTAAGTAAAAAAAGTGTTTAAATTAGTAAATACATGTCTAAAAAACATTAACAATATTAATATTAAAAGATAATATGATACATATAAACTATTGAATCGTGAATCAATCTTTTCACCGATCCAATAACCAGTCTAATTTTTAGAACTTTGAATAAAACTTAATCAAATCCATAGTGATTTATTAGCCCAAACTAGGGGTGTCCGCTGGGTAAATTGTGTGAGTTTAACAACGTTTTTAGACTCGACCTGCTCACTAGAGCAGTGGATTGAATTGGATTGGGTTGATGAGATTTTTTTGCTCAACTTGACTCAACTCAACTCGCTCAAGAATGAGTTGAGTTGGGTCGAATCCGTGTGTCTGATATGTTTTTTGATATAAAAAAATTCCTTAAAAAAGTGAAAATACAAAATCTAACAAATTAACATAATAAGTCTTAAACTCAAATATAATAAGTCTCAATCTAACAAATTAACACCATAAGTCTCAATATCAAACATAATATGTCTCAATTGCAAATAAACTAAATACCATAAGTTTATTATCATGTAAATTTTCTTAGTAACTATAGAACCTCTTTTAAGATCTTTCATCCAGTTATGAGATGTTACTAAAACAAGCATATTATTTTGTTTGAGTTATTTATTCCCTTTAATTGGTTTATAAACTTAAATATATGCAATCCACAATTCTGATTCTATGTTTATTGTGTTCTTTTAATCCTTCCAGAGAATTTGTTATCAAGAACACGAGTCAATGTTATAAATAAACTTAATAAGTCTTACTAAGCTAACATAAATCTAAAATAAACTAAAACAAGCTAACATGTCCTAAAAGTTATAAATGACAAATCAAATTAGCTAATTGAAGTCAATGTCATCACATATACAATACGGATTGACATAATCATTTATTTCATTCTCAATTTTCTCATGATACTCTTTGTTATCTAAGTGATCAGTTACATTTCCATCACATTAGTTTGTCAGACACTTTGAGTTTCTAATCACTATTCTCTTGGTCACATTTGCAATGTGATTATAAAGCCTACACCTAAACTTAATTGGCTGTATAGAAAAATTATGAGAAAAATAACATCAATTGTCACTATAGCTAAATGACTTTTATAAAAAAAAAAAAACCTACTTAGGTGAGTTGAGTTTGTGTGGGTCAATACTTTCCAAACCTGTTACTTGACCCGTACTTTGTGGGATGAACTGTTTTTCAACCCAACTCAGCCAACGAACCTAACTCAACCCACATTTTGTAGATTGGATTAAGTCAAAACTCGTGAGTTCATGAGTTGACCCAATCTATTGGACATCCTTAGACCCAACAATGTGACATGATCCTTCTGGATTGCTTGAGTTTATATATATATATATATATATATATATATATATATATATATATAACTATAAATTAATCTCTTCATCGGTTCAATAACCAATCGCTTTCAGAAGCTTGAATAATACTTAATCAGATCCTTAGCAATTTATCAGCCTAACAACGCTACACGATCCTTTTGGACTGCCAAACTTAGGTTGATATCAAAGAGCTCACAACATATAGGCATCTCCATCTCATAGAAGGGATTCTTCAAAACACAATCCGTGTACAATTCATATATGAATTTCAGTAAACGTTCCATGTGTTGTGTTCCAGGCTCACAGACCACAAACAACTTTCCCTATACGAGAAAAGAATTATTTTCATAAGGCATTGACTTGTATCAAAATGTAAAATACAAGATTTTGTTAACAAAAGCACTTGTTAAGGATATCAAAGTAAAAATTTTTAAATAAAAAATAAGATTTTTTTAATTTTCAATACATTGAAGGACACTTGTTAAGAGTACTAAAATAGAAAATTTTAAATAAAAAAGTAATTTTTTTCAATTTCTAAGACATTAAATATTTTGTTTGTATCTAAAACTTTTTATTTTACTATCTTTAACAAGTGCCCTTGCTTTAGCAAAACCCTAAAATATAAACTAGAGTTAGGAAATCATTAATATTTACTTCAGTTTGCCAGGAACATTAAACTGAATATGGAACTGCAACACAATGAATGTGCAGGCCCATTAAGGTGACAAGTCTACTGTAAATATTCAAAAGCAAGACATGGCAAGAAGCAAATGTACAACATGACCCAAACGCCCAAACATTTAGAAATATTTTAACTGCCAAGTTGATCATCATCCAAATCAGTAGAATCATATGCTACCTTTACATTGACATAGAAATAGTATGTCGTGTATATACATTCCGTGAACACCTAATTTTATCTGAGTAAAAAAAAAACAAAAAAAGAGAAAAAAATTAAAATAAAAGAAAATAAAAAAAATAATTCAATTTTTCTCAAGTTATACATTGAGTTTAAACTAAATTGTGACCCATCAAATATGGATCAACTCAAATTTATTCTGACCCATGACCCATTACATTTGAACCCAAAATTCATAATTTTCAAAACCCTAATTTGTCATATAAAGTCTCAAGCAAGCAACATTGTTGAGGGGGTCTCCATTTTGGATGGATAGCAAAAAAAAGGGCACACACTATTTTTTTAGCACTCGCGTAAAACTCCAGAGCTTTCTTTCATTCTTGGATCTTCACCACCTTCATACATCTTCACTCTCCACTCACCATTTCCTTCACTTTCCACCCTTCCACCACCCATCTTCACCATAAACCAACTTCACCACCATCGTCTCTGTCCTTCACTACCTCACCTCCATCTTCAACCCAAGCCTCCATTTTTAACCTTCACCATTCTCCCACACTTTCCAGAAACCTTCATCTCTAACATTACCACTATTCATCATCTCCTACCTCCACTCACCCCCACAAACTTCATCATCTTCATCCATTTCATCTCCAATCACCACCCATAAATCTAACCACCTATCTTCTTCAACCTCTAAGCCTCACCCACCATCAACCAAAAAGCCACCCACTACACTTTATCTTCTACCTTCCCTCATTTTCCATTATTAACCTCCACCTTCTTCCATAACCACCAAAGAACCCCAACCGAGTCAACTCAACCACTACTATTCATCATCTTCAAACTCCAACCACCACAACACTCCACCACAGACACCCAAACCGAGCTCCACCAAGCCACCACAGAAGGCCCTTTCGTCCACCCTCGAACCGGCCAAACAGGGCCAAGCTCGCTGCTCATTCCCAGCAACCCGCGAACCACCGTGTGTAACTCCACCCACTCACAGATCCGCACCCACCAGGCGTGCGAACCAGAGCCACGCCTTCCCCATCGTCCTTCGCGAGATCCGTCACAGTGAGACCTTCACCGTGACCAGCTCGTCCTTGCCGTCGTCACCCCACCAGGCTCGAATCGCCAGCCACCGAGTCCCGCAACCCAGACCGCCATGAGAACCGCGCTGCCGAAACCGCCATCGTCGTCGACCAGCTCCATCCTGTCGCAGCACGCGTTGCTGCCCAGATCAACCAGCACCGGTGAAGCGCGCTCCGCCAGATCCACTCCAGCTGCCATCGGAACCGAAACCAGCCAACTATGCCAGCCCGAGCCCACCGACCCAGATCCCGGCCGACACCGCTGCCGCACGCGGATCCCGCCGTCGCCGTTCTGCTCGCGGCGCTCCACCATACCTGGTCCAACGTAACACCCTCTTTCTCTTTGGTTTGTTTCTAAGTTCAGAGACTACAGAGTATCTTTGTTAAATGACTTGCTAAAAAAGAAGAGGGGTATAGTAAAAAGTGTGATGGTTTAAATTTCTTTTGGGTTTTTCTTCTAGTTTAGTTGGGTTGGATTTTACGTTTTCTTTCATAAGTTTTAATGTTGGGTTAGTTATAGTTTTATATGTATATAAAAAAAAGAAGGGTGTCACACAAAAAAAAAAGGAGTCAAAAATGATGAAACACTAAAAATGAAAAAAAATAAAATAAAAAAAGGATAAAAACGAAAATACCAAAAAAATAAAAAAATAAAACAAAAAACGAAAATTCATTTTAAAATTTTTTTTTAAATCAATGCAATGACCGATGATGATGATTGAATAGCGGATGCTATCTTCAATGTCGTTTGGATCATAAGGATTTATTAAGTAGTTCAGTGTTAACTTGAACCTGTGCAAGAATTAGTTTTGTTTTCAAACAAAAATCCTTTTCAAAAAATATTTTTCTTAATTAAAATCAATCAACTTATAATTATTTTCTAAAGAATTACGTGACTTTGAGTTCCTCATTGCACCGAGGGTACGTAGGAGCAAAATTTTCATTCTGTCGGGCCAAAAATTAAATTTTTATAATTAGGTTTTCTTTTCATTCTTTTTCCTAAAAATAAAATAAAAAAAAAAAAAAATAAAAAAATAAAAAAATTTTGTTTTAAGAGGGGTAAAATAAATAAATTTGAGATTATCAAGTTTTTGCATAACTGACTTAAGGTACCGTCTCAGGACGGATGTGATATGGGTGCAGTGGGATTAAGTTTCCACCCTTTTCTATCCATAACCGACTCCCGAATCCGATCTGGTTTTCAAAGACCATTTTCAAAGAAAGGTTTTCCAATTTTTCCTAATTCAAATAAAATTAGTGGCGACTCCATTTTAATCTTTTTAAAATCATCGCGAGTTGTTATTTCGCTGCGATCTTGGTCGCGACACATTCATTTTCTCGATAAGACAAAAATAAGGCAAGGGAAAAACATGCATTGAGCAGTGAGTGCTTAAAATTATTTACATAGAAAATTATCTAATAAAATCTGAGATGCTTTATGGTACTAAATGCTAAGGGTAAAGAATCAACAAGAGCATAAGTTAAGTATTACATAAATTAGAATGTTGTGGTGGATGAGTAGACGTATAAGATAAAACAATACAATACAAGATCAGAAATGAATGCCTCAAAGAGAAGGAATAAGTAGTACTCATTGAGGAAAAGATAGTAGAATCTTACTTAGGGTGGTTTGGTGATGGGACCACGGCAAGTGTACCGGATCGTCAAGTAATAAAAACGGTGAGAAACCGGATATCGTTCTCAAGAATCGATGACCAAATACCAATTCACGAAATTAGCTACTATTTAAACTAAGATTTGAATCAAAGAGAGTTCCAATAACAATAACAAAATCAAAAGAAACAAAAGCAAAGACAATATTTTTGGATTTTTCTAGTTGGCAATTTATCAAACACTTGGTATACAAAACGATTGAAATTCAATTTATGAAAGAGTTGGGATCAAGTTTCTTTTGATTTCACTTGTTGCATATCAATTGGAATTAATACAAGCTATTATTCCTATTTTGTTACCGAATTTTCTAATTGAATCAAACCCTAATTCCTTAGGCGATTGACCCTTTGTTCCTAATTAAAAACCCTAATTCCTTAGGTGAATCTAAGAGATAACAAGCAGTACGGTTTAGAATTCAACAAGGTAACAAGCAAATCAATGACTATTCCTAGCCTAGAGATAAGCAATGTTCATAATCTCGTATCACAAATCATATATCAAATTTTCATTCAACATACAATCCTAAATTCATCCTAAAGAGAATCAATCTTTAGAAAAACATTAAGAGAAGAGATTATAAACTCAAAATAAAAATAGCAACATGAATTAATTGAATCCAATGTCAATAACAACCAAGACCCATCAAAATCCACCTAATCCCAACAAGGGAGAGTTTGGCTAGACATGGAAATAAATGTAAAAACTAAAACAATAGAGAAGAAGATGCAAAACTCCATGGATGATTGAAGAAAATCTGAGTTCCCACTCTTCTTCTCTTCAAATCCACCACGGATGTCCCAAAATAGGGCTCTTCTCTGCTCTAAAACGGCTCCACACTCTTCTCTCCATGCAGCCCCCTTCATTTAGGTCAGAAAAGATGAATTTAAACTCTAGTATGGGCGCCTAGGCGCTGCGTCTGGAGTGCCTAGGCCCTATGTACCCAGAACGTCCTTTACTTTGTGGTTCAGGGTGCCTAGGCGCTTCGTCTTGAGCGCCTGGGCGCTATGTGTCTAGGGAGTCTTCTCTGAATTCTTCAAGGGCGCTTAGGCACTCCTTCTGTAACGCCTGGGCGCCCTAAGCCCAGCAGAACTGCTTTTGATCTTCCTCGGGAGACTTTAAATCCTCTTTTCTTGAGTGTTTTTCTTTGCCACATTGAGCTTCATCTTGTTTCCCTTGGTGCCTACAATCAAAACAATGGCAAATGAGCTAAAGCACCAATAATTCTAACCAAAATAAACTCAATCTAACAAACTAAAATGGATCAACTAAAAAGACAAAATAAAACTGTTTTAAGGTCAAAACAACGTCAAAAGTTGGGCTTAAGCGATGAAATCCACTCAAAAGGCTTTAGAAAAACAGATAATCTAGCAGATTATCATTTGCCCATATGAGAAGAAGGTCAATAGAAACCCTAATAAGAGGACTTGATTAGATGAAGGATAGTTTAATGGTTAGAGGAAGAGGGAGAACAAGAAAAACTCTAAGTGAAACTATTAAACAAAACTTTGATTTAAATTGCCTTTCTGATCGGTTTATGACAAAACACAATGACATTATTTGATTTATGTAGCCCATCCCACCTAGTGGGAGAAGACTTTTGTTGTTGTTGTAGCCTCCTTCCAACGTAATTGATTCTGATTTTTCACTCTAAATTCTAAGTCCCAGCCTCCTTGCAAATAACGATTTATAAATTTGCATTGTATACAATTATGCCAGCTTCACATATATGGGGCGTAGCATGTCAAAACCGATAAGATTGACATGATTCTATAGGTGAAATTCCAAAGCAATCAGATCCATGTTTTGAGCAAGCACCTTAAATGAGCAACACTTATGTTACCAATAATTATCTAGAGCTTCGGAAATACTTAAATTACTAAACCTTCTTTCATTAAAACCTAGCAGCAGTACGGTACCTGCAATACTACAAACCAATGTTGCTAAAAAAAACAAAGGCTGGTACTAGATATACCAATCAGTAATATGTACAGGATGTTAGACATTCATTTTTCATTTTGTTAATAATGTGAATTAGAAAGCCCAACATTATAATATGAGCTAAATAATGTTAATATTAAAAACAATACCTGTCAGTGATTGGAAGCGATGAAGATCAAACGTGTCAGCTTGGAGAAGTTCAATTCCTGAACAACCTGAAACAGGTGATAACTGCTGAGAGATGGCATGCATTGAATGCCATAAACTAGCCACCCGCAAGCTATCATTGGTATCCATTCATCCAGCAGACCCATAATCCTAAATGTCAAAAAGTTTAACATAATTCTAAATCATACTTTCCAATCATAAAAAACACTGCTGCAACTATAACTAAAATAATGAAATTGATTTTATTTTAAACAAAAGGTAGGAAAGAAAGTTGAGCTATCATTGCTTACATCTGCACAGTGGACACATCCTACTTGCCATAAGATTCAACAAATTTCTGAAATATACTTAAAATTATAAGAAGAATATAACTTAATACCACTAACATATACTGAGAAACCAGTGGGATGGAAGTACAAAGTCATCTTTAATAAAACTTTTCTCTCTCTCTCTCTTTATATATATATATATATATATATATATATATATAATAGTTGAGATTATTTCATTAAAGGTAACCATTAGATGAAAATAGATCTAACAGCTGAAAATGAGTGTAAGAGAAAAAGAACTTATACTGGTGTAAGTTGATCCTCCCTATATATATATATAAGAGACATATCTAGTGAGAATAGTTTTTATTGTGAGAGGATAAGAGGAGTAAATCTTGACCATACAACCATACATGGATGGTCAAGATTAAAAGCTACTTAAAGGTCATGTGACTACTTAAAAAAGTCACATGCATTTATATTCTAATCTTGACCATTCATGTAAGATCCAATGGTCAACATTTACTCCTCTCACCTCTTACAATAAACACTCTTCTCATCAGAGTAAGATCCTACACACACACACACACACACACACACACACACACACACACACACACACACACACACACACACACACACACACACACACACACACACACACACACACACACACACACACACACACACACACACACACACACACACACACACACACACACACACACACACACACACACACACACACACACATGTGTGTGTGTGTGTTTTGATTCAACCACACACACACACATCGTGTGTGTGTGTGTTTTGATTCAACCATATTTAAACTATTGAATTGTGAATCAATCTTTTCACCGATCCAATAATTGGTCTAATTTTTAGAACTTTGAATAAAACTTAATCAAATCCATAGTGATTTATTGGCCCAAACTAAGGGTGTCCACTAGGTAAATTGTGTGAGTTTAATAACGTTTTTAGACTCGATCCGCTCACTAGAGCAGTTGATTGGATTTGATTGGGTTGATGAGATTTTTTTGCTCAACCTGACTCGACCCAACTTGCTCAATAGTGAGTTGAGTTGGGTCGAATCCGTGAGTCTGACATGTCTTTTTTATAAAAAAAAATTCCTTAAAAAAAGTCAAAATACAAAATCTAACAAATTGACATCATAAGTCTCAAACTCAAACATAATAAGTCTCAATCTAACAAATTAACAACATAAGTCTCAATATCAAACATAATATGTCTCAATTTCAAATAAACTAAATACCACAAGTCAATAAATGTATAACAAATTAACAACTAATAAGTCTTATTAAGTTTGTAATAAACTAAATAAAATTATTCATAATTCAAATACTTGTAAGAAAACTTCCTCTATCCTGCTTCTGTTCTCTAACTTTCTTAAAATGCATTATAAATTTATTATCATGTAAATTTTCTTAGTAAGTATAGAACCTCTTCTAAGATCTTTCATCCAGTTATAAGATGTTAGTAAAACAAATATATTATTTTGTTTGAGTTATTTATTCCCTTTAATTGATTTATAAACATAAATATATGTAATCCATAATTCTGATTCTATGTTTATTGTGTTCTTTTAATCGTTCCAGAGAATTTGTTATGAAGAACATGAGTCAATGTTATAAATAAATTAAAAAGTCTTACTAGGTTAGCACAAATCTAAAATAAACTAAAACAAGCTAACATGTCTTAAAAGTTATAAATGACAAATCACATTAGTTAATTGAAGTTAATGTCATTACATATTAAATACGGATTAACATAATTATTTACTTCTTTCTCAGTTTTCTCAGGATACTCTTTGTCATCTAAGTGATCAGTTAGATTTTTATCGCATTAGCCTGTCAGACACTTTATAAATTTCTAATCATTATTCTCTTGGTCACATTTGCAATGTGACTATAATGCCCACACTAAAACTTAATTGATTGTATAAAAAAATTATGAAAAAAATAACATAAATTTTTAATATAGCTAAATGACTTTTACAAAAAAAGAAAAATCTACTTAGATGGATTGAGTTTATATGGATCGACACTTTCTGAACCTGCCACTTAACCTATACTTTGTGGGATGAACTGTTTTCGAACCGGACATCCTTAGACCCAACAATGTGACACGATCCTTTTGGACTGCTTGAGTTTTATATATATATATATATATATATATATATATATATATATATATATATAACTGGTTTCCAGAAGCTTGAATAATACTTGATCAGATCCATAGCAATTTATCAGCCCAACAACGCTACACGATCCTTCTGGACTGCCGTACTTAGGTTGATATCAAAGAGCTCACAAGGTATAGGCATCTCCATCTCATAGAAGGGGTTGTTCAAAACACAATCCCATACAATTCATATATGAATTTCAATAAACTTTCCATGTGTTGTGTTCCAAGTTCACAGACCACAAAAAGCTTTCCCTGTGCGAGAAAAGAATTATTTTCATAAGGCATTGACTTGTATCAAAATTTAAAATACAGGATTTTGCTAACAAAAGCACTTGTTAAGGATACCAAAATAAAAATTTTTAAATGAAAAAAATAAGATTTTTTTAATTTTCAATATATTGAAGGACACTTGTTAAGAGTAATAAAATAGAAAATTTTAAATGAAAAAGTAAATTTTTTTCAATTTCTAATACATTAAATATTTTGTTCGTATCTAAAACTTTTTATTTTACTATCTTTAACAAGTGCCCTTGCTTTAGCAAAACCCTAAAATATAAACTAGAGTTAGGAAATCATTAATATTTACTTCAGTTTGCCAGAGACATTAAACTGAATATGGAACTGCAGCACAATGAATGTGCAGGCCCATTAAGGTGACAAATCTACTGTAAATATTCAAAAGCAAGACATGGCAAGACTGTACAGCAGCCAAACGCCCAAACATCTAGAAATATTTTAACTGCCAACTTCATCATCATCCAAATCAGTAGAATCATATGCCACCTTTACATTGACATGGAAATAGTATGTCGTGTATATACATTCATTTTCTCGATAAGACAGAAATAAGACAAGGAAAAAACATGCATTGAGCAGTGAGTGCTTAAAATTATTTACATAAAAAATTATCTAATAAAACCGGAGATGCTTTATGGTACTAAATGCTAGGGGATAAAGAATTAACAAGAGCATAAACTAAGTATTACAGAAATGAGAATGCTGTGTTGGATGAGTAGACGTATAAGATAAAACAATACAATACAAGATCAGAAATGAATGCCTCAAAGAGAAGGAAGAAGTAGTACTTATTGAGGAAAAGATAGTAGAATCTTACCTAGGATGGTTTGATCATATGAGAAGAAGGCCAATAGAAGCCCTAATAAGAGGACTTGATTAGATGAACGATAGTTTAATGGTTAGAGGAAGAGGGAGAACAATAAAAACTCTAAGTGAAACTATTAAAAAAAATTTAGATCTAAATTGTCTTTCTGATCGGTTTATGACAGAATAAAATAACATTATTTAATTTATGTAACCGATCCCACCTAGCGGGAGAAGACTTTTGTTGTTGTTGTAGCCTCCTTCCAACCTAATTGATTCTGATTTTTCACTCTAAATTCTAAGTCCCAGCCTCCTTGCAAATAACGATTTATAAATTTGCATTGTATACAACTATGCCAGCTTCACATATATGGGGCTTAGCATGTCAAAACCGGGAAGATAGCAACATGATTCTATAGGTGAAATTCCAAAGCAATCACATCCATGTTTAGAGCAAGCACCTTAAATGAGCAACACTTATGTTACCAATAATTATCTAGAGCTTCGGAAATACTTAAATTACTAAACCTTCTTTCATTAAAACCTAGCAGCAGTACAGTACCTGCAATGCTACAAACCAATGTTGCTAAAAAAAACAAAGGCTGGTACTAGATATACCAATCAGTAATATGTACAGGATGTTGGACATTCATTTTTCATTTTATTCATAATGTGAATTAGAAAGCCCAACATTATAGTATGAGCTAAATAATGTTAATATTAAAAACAATACCTGTCAGTGATTGGAAGCGATGAAGATCAAACGTGTCAGCTTGGAGAAGTTCAATTCCTGAACAACCTGAAACAGGTGATAACTGCTGAGAGATGGCATGCATTGAATGCCATAAACTAGCCACCCGCAAGCTATCATTGGTATCCATTCATCCAGCAGACCCATAATCCTAAATGTCAAAAAGTTTAACATAATTCTAAATCATACTTTCCAATCATAAAAAACACTGCTGCAACTATAACTAAAATAATGAAATTGATTTTATTTTAAACAAAAGGTAGGAAAGAAAGTTGAGCTATCATTGCTTACATCTGCACAGTGGACACATATCCTACTTGCCATAAGATTCAACAAATTTCTGAAATATACTTAAAATTATAAGAAGAATATAACTTAATACCACTAACATATACTGAGAAACCAGTGGGATGAAAGTACAAAGTCATCTTTAATAAAACTTATCAGCTGAAGCTCACTCTACAAGGTGTTCATTTGACCTTAATCCAACATACTCATCAACCACAGAGAATGAAACAAGAACAATAATACTTTCTGATACCAATTTTGATGAAATAGTACAAAACTTTTTCCTTAGGAACAAAAAAAGAAAAAGTTCACAGTAGTGAGCAAACGAAAGAGAATTCAAAACAGAGGAATCTTATAGTAGATCAATCCACCAGACTTATTGATGATGTAAAGACTGTAAATTGCTGCCATTCCAAAAGCCTTTGCCAGAATTTGAAATAAAGGTGAAGATGGAGTTTAACAAGGAAAATTTTACAATTAAAATCTAGTAGTTACCAAATAACACAATGTTGAAATATATAATCATTTTGTAAAACAATGCCACCAATGTCCTATAACATTGTGTTTAGATGATGGATCGGAAAGTTTCATGTAATTTTGAAATGCAGCAATTTAATTCCCTTTAATTGCAAAACTCCTAGTTTGGGCAATTGAACTCAATTAAATTTTTTTGGCAGAATTTGAAACAGAAGCATGGAACATCCAAGAAATTATTGAGCAGAACACCTCTTGGGTGTGAACTCCCTTGTAGGTGTAGCAGCCATGAGCAGAACACCAATGAGAAGCCACAAACATAATCGTATCTCATACATAACAAATTTAAGGCCAAAGAGACATCCTTAAATAAGTAAGCATTCAGCGTTAGCACCGACCAAATAAACCAAAGGACTGCATAAACTGAACACTGCTGAAAAACTTTAACATCCTTGTTTTTACCAAAACCTTTATATCCAACCATCATGTACTTCCAAAGTGGGATCCACCTAGTACTCCCTGACAACCACAAAAAGATTGTTCCATAAGAAAGTGGCCGCCTTACAATGCAAAAAAAGGTAGCCTAATGTTTATGAACTAGATTTAAACATAACACACAGCAAGAGAGAAAGATTAGCATAAGGCCTACGAGTTTGCAACAAGTCAATTGTTTTATTCGTATTAAGTACCACCATCCAAACAAAAGGCTGGATTTTTGAGGGAGCATTGGACTTCCAAATGGGTTTATCAAGAAGGAACCTTTGATGGTTAGGAATGTAAGTTTTCATTGAAAGAATAATTTACAAGAAAACACTCCAAAACAATCCAATGTCCAAACTATCCTGTCTGAATTGGCACACGGTTTATGACCTTTGCACAATAAGTCTACTATTTGCAGTATAATTGTGCCACTACCCAAACCCGTTCTTAAAATCCTATAATTTTCCCTAAACCAGTTCCATCCCAATTAGAGAACACCCGAATCCTACTCATCCCACACAATTACCTTTAAACAGGAGAGCATTTAAATATTCAGAAAGAAATAACTTTGTTAAGAAACTAAACACAAAAAAATTCTTGAAAAACAAAAGTAAATAAATATAAAACATCCATAGATTGTAGGTACAAAAACATAAATAAATATAAAACATCCATAGATTGTAGGTACAAAAACATGAACATGGAAATAGAATTTGGGAAGGGGACAACGAGAGAATACAAAATACATCCAATAAAAAACAATCACTACTAAACAATAAAATCACATTTTTCCCCTATTAGAACTCCTACAGAAAATCAGGGATCACCTACAAAAGCATTAAATCAAGCCAACATAAAGAGGAATAACTAGCCACACATCACAAACATTCATGTAATAATCAAAATTCAAAATCAAGATGTAAGAAAACAAATGTATGTATGAACTAGTAATACATCAACCATGTTACACACACCCTTCCCTTTATCAAACTCAAACAGATAAAGAACCTAGCTTACAGTCTCTGAATGAAAACCCAACTGACTCACCATCCTCAAAGCTCTGTAATTTGCATAGTTAAGGCCACATTGAACTTAACTATGACAAGATCTTCAAGATCTCACGCTAAAACAAACAAAGCTTCTATGGAAGCAACTAGTTCAAACATGGTTTCGTTGCTAAATCTTTTTTTTTTTTAATTTTATTCAATAATTTTTCATTTAAGGATCACGAATGCAATGACACGCATTGAAGTAAACCGAATCCCCAGCTACGATTTACAGTGAATGAGTTGAATGCACAAAAGAAACACATACAAACAAGGATACAGAGGAGACGTGGACGGCGGCGACGTCGGCCAACGGCACTGCAAAGCAGAGAGAAAATGAATGCTCAGTCAGCTCGTGAATGTGATTGTAAGAAAATCTACAAATTGACTCACTTCACTCGCTGCTTGCAATTTTCTTGACTAAACATTAAAATTTTCTGAAGTGTGAGATCATAATTGATCGTCTAGATCCTAATATTATAATTCCAGAAAAGAAATAATCGTCTTACTTAAATACGTTTTCTTTATAAATAAATAAAAAAAAAACAAAATAGATTAATAGAATTAAATCCTCTTATCAAATGCATCCCCAGACCCAAGCAAGTAGTTTCCACACTTGAGAGAAGACTAATTAAAATGCATCTTGTACAAGTCAACATCTTCTTGAGAGTGGAGTTGTTTACTCTCTTTATTTAATGTCCACATGCATCATGGATCATGCTCAATTTTGGGGTTAGAACACAAACATGAAAAAAGCTGAAAGCAGTCCTCAAATTTGTGCAGGTCATCAAAGATCCAGCAACCTTTCAGAGAAATCATGCTAGTTCAAAATACATCTTGTACAAGTCAACAAATACTTGGATAAAACTTGCATGACTTCTCAAAGGTTACTAGATATGTGATGACCTGCACAAATTTGGGGAGTGCTTCAGCATCTTTCATGTCTGTCTTGCAACCCCATACCTGAGCAAGTGGTCTCCAACACTTTGGGAGAAGATTGGTTAAAATAAATCTTGTACTAGTCAACATCTTCTTGAGAGTGGAGTTGTTTCTAATCGTAATCTTTTTAATTTAATGTCTATGTATATCTCTTAATTGGATGATATCTCTCCTTTCCAATTTCTTTGCTCAACTAACCAAAAAGCCTAAAGCTATCTCTTTTAGTTGTATTTAAAATTTAAAATTTAAATCCTACGTAATTTCCAAAATCCTCTCCTAAATATGTGGTCTTCTACTTATTTGTTCCTCAAGACAATTGTTATAACAACATTATGAATTTATGATATGATGCAAAATTACAAATATATTTGAGTTTTGTTTGTTAGGATTTTCATTAGATTTTATTTAGTTTTATTTAATTTGTTTAGATTTTGAATAATTATCCATTTTATGCTTTATTTGAATTTTTACGTGTAATCTAAAAGATGTTAGATTAAATTCGAAAATGTCTTAAAGATGAAGTTGAAGAAGTGATTTTATTCAAATCTTAAATTTTTGCTAAAGTCAAATTGATGGAGAAATTCAAAATAATCCTGATTGGATTGGATAAAAATCAAGGAATTAGAAACGTAGAAAGATTAGAGGACCAAATAAAACAAGAAACAGGACTCAAACTTAATATATAAATAAGAATAGAAGATAAAAAGGGAAGGAGAACCATTGTCGGCAAAAATCCACCATATAAGGAAAGCATACGACAGATATTACGACGAGGATTCAAGAGCAACATCAAGCAGGTTATTAGACTTTATCTAGTTCTATCTTTTCCTTTTTTAATTCTCTTATATTGTCTTTCGATTTCTTGAGTTTGATGAATTATTTTATTATTATTATGAGTGGTTAATGTTCTTGTTTCTCAAATTAGGAAAGTAACTCATCAATAAAAACTCTTATCTTTCTGGGTTGGAACTTCTGTATGTGATGCCATGGGATGTTTTGTGGAAAAACTTGGGTTGGTGTCAATGAAGGATGAAGGAAGCCATGGAAAAGAATGAAGAAAAAGAAATGGAGAAACGTCAAAGTTTTACCGGAAGTTCAAACTTTTTCACCTTCTCAAATTTAATTTTAAATTTCAAATACAAGATAAAATTTGATAATGAGATAAAAATCTCACTACCGTTGTTCTTAGTAGGATGCTTTTGTTTCACCAACGATAATTATTACATTCATTTTTCAAGGGATTGTGAATCCAATTGTCACATCAAAGATTAATCAGCATAAAGGCAAAAATCTTTTTAAATTCTCCAAAGCGTTCTAAAAATATCCATTGCAAGTTGTCGAAAAAAATGCTGTCAAAAAGTGTTTTAGATAACGTCAAAGATAACAGTGTAGGAATATGATTTGTTAAAATAAAATTTACTCTTTTTTCTACTCACTTCATCAAAAGATAAATTTTGAGAGAAATTTATAGAGAGTGAAAATTAGTTATTTTGACAAATATTGTAAGTAAGCAATATGAAATCTCTGAAAAGACTAAATTTTAAGGATATGTGGAAGAAAGTGATTAACAAAACAGTTAACTGATATGAATAATGTTGTGACAACCAATTTAACTAAGATCATAATTCAAAGAAGAATATGTTGACAATAGGAAAATTCAATAGAAACTAAGTGTCAAATGATAAGTGAATTCGACAAAGGAACAAAGCCAAATCATGAAATTTCAAAAGTAAAGTCCCAATGTTTGTGGTGATTTTTTATCATAGGTATTGACTATTCTTTTAATTAAAGATAGAAAAAACTTTTAAAAAAATTCTTATACTATACGTGATGTGTACTTTATTAATGTTATTTTAAAAATTTGTAAAATTGATCCGTTATTTTATGATTTGTGCAAGGTATTACAAAGTGATAACAAATGTTAGTTTTTGAATGAATACAAACGTTAGGAGCAGCAAGTTGTTTTTATATGTTTGTTGGGGAATACTTCATTTCTTGCTACACATGCTATTGTATAAATACTAATAATTAAGAAAAATATCACATAAATTTAACATAGTTTGATTTTATATGCTTTTGTCTACGGATGAAAAAAGATCAAATCTATTATGAACAAATTACAATATAATTTTTACATGAATAAAATTACAAACTCTCTTACATTACAATTTTTGTATAGATAAAATTACAAACTCTCTCGAATGCAACTTTCGAAGACAAAGTTACAAATTCTCTATCACAACATTACTCATAATTTCTTCTCACTCATTCTCATTCATTTATCAATTTTTTAATAAAAATATTTATAATACACAAAAATTTACTTGATAAGTAGTTACCTATTTTTAAATTCTTTATGTCTTTTTTAATTTCATATTAAAAATAAATGTATCTCATATCTTACATATCTATTACATATATTTCATATTTATCATAAATATTTTACATATCTTAATATTAATTACAAAATATAAATCTATCAATTATAATTTTTAAATTAAAATTTTGACTTAATCTTAACAATATTAACTAAGAAGCACTTATACGACTCTCAAACTGTTGTACCAGTGTCTGCCAACACGGAAACACGTACCAGTTGGAGTGAAACGTATGCTTTTTACATTTTTTTTTTTGGTTTAAATTTCCGTACGAGCTTAAATGCACCGAAATGGCTAAAAACAACTCCAAAATGACAAGACAGTGAGATGCCTCCTCCTTGCCGTTGCATGTTCCACCTCCAACAAAGCCTTGCGTCTTCCATGAGTTTCATCTATGGGTTGGCTTTAAAGTCTTTCAATCGTGAACCTGTCTGCGTTTGTGTTAGTGTTTGAATTGAAGTGTGTGAGAGAAGAGTAAGAACTCATTTGAATGTGTTTATTTTGATTAAAAAAAACTTTTTTAAATTGAATCTTTTGTGAATGGTTAAGATTAAAATATAAAATATATATAATTTTTTAAATGGTCACATGACTTTTAAGTAATTTTTAATTTTGATCATTTATATATAATTGTATAATCAAAATTTATCTCTCTAATATATATATATATATATATATATATATATATATATATATATATTTTTTTAAATAGTCACATGACTTTTAAATAACTTTTAATCTTAATCATTTATATATAATTGTATAATCAAAATTTATCTCTCTAACATTTTCATTATATATATATATATATATATATATTTCTACATATTCTACCCACGGCAGAACCACGGGTAGTGATAGGGTGCTATCGCATCCCTTAAACTTCTAAAATCCTTTGAAATATCATGGAAATTTAATCTTTTTTATAAAACACAATTCTAACCCAAGTAAAAATTATATTTAGCCCACATGTTCTTTTTTTCTTTTCTAATTCTACCCTTCTACTGTATCCCATCATACCTATATCTTGGTTTTTTTTTAAAAAAATATATTTGATACTTGTATTCGTATTCATACCCATGCATCTCTCCACTTATTATATTTCTCCTTTTTAATTTTTTTTCCTACTACTATATCATTTTGATATTGTTTAGATGTGCTTATTTTGATAAAAAAAAAAGACTGTTCTAATTAAAAATATTGTTTACATTTTTTATCATGTTTTGATGAATTTTCTTAAAAAAAAAAGATAAAGCATAAAAAAAGATCTCTTTCTTTTTTCTTGTTAAATTTTTATTCTTATCAGAAAAGATTTTTTATAACACAACAATTTTTAAACATTAAAAAAAATAATTCTCACATATTACATCTAAGTATAAAATACTTTTTGAAAAAAAAATACTTAAAATATTTAATTTCGATGTTTATTCAAATGAGCCCTTTATCATTAGGCACAAAAAAGAAAATACAAATACTCGCTCCAATTACTTGTGATTTTAAGACTTCAACTCTTGAAATTAAAGGGAGTGTAGTTCTAATTAAAAATATTGCTTACATTTTTTATCATGTTTTGATGAATTTTCTTAAAAAAAAGATAAAGCATAAAAAAGATCTCTTTCTTTTTTCTTGTTAAATTTTATTCTTATCAGAAAAGATTTTTTTTATAACACAACACTTTTTAAACATTAAAAAAATAATTCTCATATATTACATCTAAGTATAAAATACTTTTTGAAAAAAACAATACTTAAAATATTTAATTTCGAAGTTTATTCAAATGAGCCCTTTATCATTAGACAAAAAAAAGAAAATACAAATACTCGCTCCAATTACTTGTGATTTTAAGACTTCAACTCTTGAAATTAAAGGGAGCGTACAAGTACAATTATGTTAAGGGCTATTTTGTATAGCCATCATTTTGTTTAATTTGTTGCATGGTTCCCTCTTTTTTGAAGCTTAGTGTAATTATGGTTGCTCCCTTGAGAACTTGATACCAAGCCGGGGCGGGATACATGTTGAACTGTGCTTTCTAGTGTGGCAGGTTAGAAGGATTCACATAGACAAGTGGCATGGTTGAACTTGATGCTCAATTTAGTTTTCATAGATGAAATCAGGTAAACATGGGTGGTAAATGATGTGTGTAAAATTCACACATTTTATATTTGCTTAAATATGGGTTTTGAGTATTTTGAGAAAATATTTATGCCACTTATTAGTTATATTGAGTGAATTCTTTGTATCCATTGAATTAAATGTATTTTGTAGGAATTTAAGAATGTTTATAGAGGTTTGACTAAGTCAAAGTAGCATTCCTAACTTTTAAAAAACAACTCACAGCTTTATGTGGAGCTCAAGTAATCCTTAATTGGTGACCAAGCATTCATTATACTTAATGCAAGGATCTTAAGGAGAGCTTCCTTAATCTTGGAATATTTGTTTTCTAATTTTTGAGAAATTAACAAGGAGAAAATATTAAACAAGAGATTTGGTAAAATATTAATTAAAGAAAGATTTGATTTTGCTGTCAAACCTGTCTCAGTGAATCAGACATAACTCTCTCTGCAAATATGTTATTTACATTATTCCACTACTGGTGTTGAAAACCTAAGAAAGAGATATACAAATCTTATGTTGACAATATTCCTTAATTTAGCTACCTTCAATGAGAAAAATCTAGCTCAAGTTGACGCATGGGTAGGACCCAACAACATATGATCTAATTTATCCTAGACTATGAAGATTATAAATAAGGGGTAAATCCAAGGATTGAGAGAGCTTAGGCAGAGGTAAAGAATTCATTTTGGAGGTCAAGAAGAGTTCACCATTAAAGACATCAAAGACTATTCTCTTTTAGAATTTCTTCATGATGTTTCTTCTATCTTTTGATTTATTTGGTGCTTTCATTGCTATAAGTAGTGAAATTCTCTTCTTGCTAAGGTGACAATGTAACTTTGTTTAGATGGTAATGTATTTGGATTCTTTTAATTTGATACAAGTTTCTTTTTATTCAATTGAGTATTTATTACTATTCTTAATGTTTTTGTGAATTGATCTTGTGGGTTGTGTAGAAAATTAGAAAATTTGTACATGACTTAGACCATTTAATAAATGTTATAATCTTGACTATCTAGGGATAGAGGTTATTAGTTGTGTAGGTTTTACTTGAGACTCCATAGGTCGCATAACACCTTTAATTCTTGGAATGCAATTCAAAGATTAATTGAATTTCTAGGATTAAAGAGAATTGATATGCTAAGGAATTATGTATTAGTTAAATTAGAAAATTTTCTTATCAATTGGTTAATTAGAACTTAATTATGTTAGAATCCTAAATACTAGTAAAAAAAATAAGTGAACTCAGATCCCTAACGCTTTTATTATTGTGTGTTATTTTCTAATTTGCTATTGTGATTTCTCTGTTGTTTTCAAGTTATTTGATTCATCTTGTTTTGCTATTTGATTTGTCTTGTTTTGCTTTTCTTCTAGTTACTATACTTTGCTTTGAAATTCTCATTGAATTGAATTTTTACCTAAATAGTAGTTGGATTAGGAAAGTGGTAATTGACAACTCTATCGTCATGGGAATGATGTTTTTTCATTGTTAAGAGCCTTATATCGTCTGCCTCATGTTACAATATTTTGAGTGTGATTTATATATCTGTAGGGTTACTTCACTTAATGCTAATTAGTTTTAGGTTAGAATCTGATATGGTATCAGAACCAAAATCTCATTTTCATCTCCTACTACTTGTTTTCTGCCAGCTTCATCAGGCATTGTGGATGGGGTATTAAGAGTCCCAAATAACATGTCTCAATATTTTGTCGGGTGCGATTTATTTAACCGGTTCAGTGTTTTAATAAAAATGTTCCAAGGTTTGCACAACTTAAAACTCAAACTCAGGTGCTTTTGGACTGGGACACAAAATTCAACCACCAAACCAAAGGCATTTCTTGGTTATGATTGACACGTTAATTTTTATATTACAACCTGATTTAAACTAAAATTGAAAACATGTAATATTTATATAATTTAAAATAACTTAAATATTACAGATAAAAAAATGTATTTAAATATTTTATATTTATAAATTATACAATATATACCATGATATTTTAGTTTTTTATTGATAATATCTTAAAATATTATACTAATTCTTGTGGAAATAGGTTTGTCCCAATGGTTTAATATGTTAAATTTTGATGATGATAAATACAAGACTAAAAGAATGATGCTTATGCTTGATAAATGTGCTTTATAGATGACAAATGCATTACAAAAGAATATTGATCATGTTACATATATGTGCTTAAAAGAGATATATTAGATCATACATGATTATGTACTTTATTTAGTTACACTTCACTTAATAATCATGCAGTGAGATATATGTTACATTCTTATATGCATGTTAGACTAACTAGAGTTATACATTTATGAATCATGCATATTAAGATGTTAAGTTATGAATTTGGACTAACTATACTTGTTTTAAGTGAGCAATACTTTATAAGATAGTCCTAATACTAAGAGTGAGCATTGCAACTAGAAAGCAAAAGATCACAACTATGCTCAACTCAAGAAGAATGAGAATGATAAAGATGTTCTAAGCAATTTACAAGATTTGAAGAGAAGAAATTTGTGGAAGCTTGGATTACATCAAGAAGTCTAAGGACTAGAATTGGTATATTTTTCTTTTAGGTTTTCTCCTATGTAAAGATAAAAGTTTTACAAGAAAAGAGCTCAAATATGTTTTTAAGTGTTTAAAATGGTTTTTACATGTTTAAATGCCCAACAAACTATTTTTGAAAAGTTAATCTTGGTGGTAGTTCACACCTTTGAAAAATAGCCAAGTTTGTATTTTGTAAAATTGACATTTGGTTACTATTTTGATCATAACTTTCAAATTACCTTGAGTTTTATTTTGAAACTTATTGCATATGAAAATAGACTCAAATATCTTTCAATGAGTGGCCATTTGCTTTAAACGGATAAGAAATGCAGAAGTTATGACCATTTAAAGTTAGTTTTCAAAAACAATCAAGTTTAAGTTTTAAAAAGCTGACCTTTGATTACTCTTTTGATCATATCTTTCAAAATACTTTGAGTTTTGTTCTGAAACTTACTTCATTTGAAAATATACTCAAAGATCTTTCCAATGAGTGGTCATTCACTTTAATCGGATAAGAAATGAAGAAGTTATGACCATTTAAAGTCACCTTTCAAAACCAGAAATGCTGTAATCGATTACAACGTTGACAGAAGCCATGTAATCGATTACTAGAAGTGTGTAATCAATTACCAGTGCCCAGAAATGTTCCCAATGGGTATAAATGGCTAATTTTCATAAAAAAATCATGTCTAAATGCTACCAACGACTATTTTATCACTTGGACTCTATATATAAGTGTTGTATGAAGTTTATACCTCTCTTGAACACTTGATTTGATCCTTGAATCACCAAAATCATATTTTGAGCTCTTTATTACAAAATCCTTCTATTCATTTGTTCTTCAATTTGTATTATCCATTCTTGAGAGAGTTTTCTATCATCCATACTTTATTCTTCAAGTTGTATATCTACTCTTGTGAGAGTTCCTATTCTTTCTATTCACCTTGAAATCATTGTAAGATGGTGAGGTATCCCTCAAGAGAGAAAAAGGTGAGGTATCTCTTGTAATGAGACTTAAACACAAAGGGTAAAGTATCCCAAAGATGTTGTAAGTGCTCTTGATTATAAAGGTCATCAAGCACCTGCGAAACTTGAAGAATTGGAGCCTCTAGCACAAGGGTGAGGTATCTCAAGGTGTGAGGAGTGCTCTTGTTTGTACAAAAGTTCTCCTAGCACCCGTGAAGTCTAGGAGATAGTGAAGAAAATCTCAAGTTTAGCTTGGGGACTGGATGTAAGCCACAAGTGGTTGGTGGCTGAACCAGGATAAATTCTTGAGTTTGATTCTCTATTCCCTACACTCTTTAATTTCAGTATTTAGTGTAACATATTTATCTATTGCATATCTTGGCATCTTGGTGATTTGATTCTATGAACTTGATATCTAGCTTATTTGCTTAATTCATCATATATCCCAAGTTGTATTTGAGTAATCTATAATAGTTGTACTTTTGTTGTGCATGTTCCACTGCATTTATTACTTGAGTGATTCAAAATGCTTAATTTCTCAAAGTTGCATTAAAATTTATAATTACCTAATTTACCCCCTCTTGGGTGATGGTTGCCATGGCTAACAAGTGGTATCAGAGCTTTGTGCTCTCGTAAAAGCTTAACCGGTTAGAGTTAAAGATCCTTATTTGTTGGCAATCATTAAAAGCTTTTCAAAATGAATGGTTTTGAAATTGATAAACCACCATTGTTTGATGGTGTGAATTTTGTTTATTGGAAAGTTAGAATAGAAATTTATATGCAATCTATTGATCTTGATTTATGAGATATTATACTTGATAGATTTACTTGCAAATCAAAACATTCTTGGAATGCCTATAATAAGAAATGTTTTTCCTTGAACATTAGAGTAATACAAATTTTAAGAAATAGTTTAAATGATGATGCTTATGCTAAAATTAAGAGTTGCTCTAGTGCTAAAGATATATGAGATGCTCTTGATTATATTTATCTTGTTAACAATAATTTCTTGCATAAAGTTATATATAGAGAGCAAGAAGAGCAAAAACTTCTAGAGGAAAACAACATTGAAAAATGTCCTCAAGAACATGTTCAAAGCAAGAAAATGAGCTCAATGCCTTTTGATGATAATGGTGCTCAATTTAAAGAAGAGGCAAAACAAAACAAATTTAAGAAAGAAGATGTTCTTGAATGTTTGATGGACAATAATGAGGAAGATAGTGATTCCCTTAAAAAGGACTTTGAGGTAAATAATGTTAAACCATGTTATAATCTTTCTTATGATAAGCTAAAATGTGCATATGATGAATTATATGATGATTTGTTGAATTTAGAAAATAAAAACTTATCTTGTTTCGAAAACAGTTCCTCCTTTGAAAATGAAATTGAAACTTTGAAAAATGAATATGCTTTTCTTGATGAGGAAATGCCTTTGAAATGTGAAACCTCAACTTTTTGTGAAAAGTACATTGATTTAGAAAATCAAGTTGAGGACTTATATTCCAATTTACCAAAGCAAATTATTCTAATTGTTTACAATCCATGATTGTTAATAAGAATGAAATTGATGTTATTTCACATGGAAATTCAAGTAAGGCTTGTGGCAAAAATCACATAGAATATAAAAACAACAAAAGGCTTTTGTTTTCTAAAAACGATCTTCAAAGGACCAAGTCATCATTTAATTCAATTGTTTACAATTTTTGTTGTCATCTAGGAGATATTTCTCATTTGTGCAATTATAGAAGAAATCTTTATATGAGAAATAACTTAGTTTGAGTTCCGAAAAGTCTTAAAGGTTCTAGTACTAACATTCAAGGACCCAAGATGAAGTGGGTACCAAAATGTCGTCATAGTGTTTCAATTATGCAGAAAGTTTCTCAAAAGGATTGACTAATTGGTCAAAAGAAAGAGGAATCATCAAGAAGAATGCTTCCAAAGCCCATTGGTAGAAGTTTTGGTCAAAGAAGGAAGATGACTTCAACCAAAGCTTCTCAAGTACAAAATGTGAAACTTGTAAAGTTCAAAACACCAAAAGAGAAGCAATGGATAAGGAAAAGAGTTTCCTTGACTACCAAGGCCAAGGTATAAAAAATTTCTACCTCTTATGCACATTCACTTGTAAAGTCAATAAATTTAAGGTATATTCCTTGTAGGCCTTAAGTGATTAATTGAATTATGTGCACTTGGTAAAATTTGAATATTATATATACCACATAATTATATTCTTGTTACACCCTTTACTCACTACCTTACATATTTCTTGATAATAGGGTATTCTATGACTATGGATGCTTTCTATGCTTTAAATTTTCTATATATCTCTACATGTGGTAATATGCTAGATAAGTTCACTTCTTGTTTGAAATAACACATTTGATGAAAACATCTTAGAACTTGGCATATTAGATAAATCATAAATCTAACTCTTACTAAAAATCACAACTTTTGCTGCATAAAGTTACAATCTTCTACATAATTTACAGTTTTTGCATAAACATGTGTTTTGGATCAAGAATTGATCAGTTTTTATGCTTACATGATGCTTGGAATTGTTTTGGGAAGTTTTGGAACTTATTTGAAAGCTTTGAGTTCGATCATTTACTGTTTGAAGTGAAAAAATTGAATTCAACAAGCTACAAGACCTTTGTAATCGATTACAGAGGCTCTGCCAAGCATTCCAAACAAAGTTAGAGAGCCTGTAATCGATTACACATACTATGTAATCGATTACAACGTTTTCAGAACTCATGTAATCGATTACAAGGTTCCCAAAAAGTTGGTAATCGATTACACCAAACATGTAATCGATTACATGGATTCTAGAGGACTGGTAATCGATTACACACACATTGTAATCGATTAAACATGCTTTAAAAATAAGTTTCAGTGCGCAAAAAGTCATATTTATTTTGTTACTCACCTTTTCTCTTGGTATGTGCTTAATGATCAATTAAATGAAATATCTTTTACCCTTGTGAACTCATTTATTATTTTTTTAATGCTTATTTGCTCATGAATTTAGTATAATAACTAACCTCTATGGATCCAAAATTGGTGGATACCAAAGAAAGTTATTTGAATTGTGTTGTAAGGTGACTATTTACTCAAGCATGCATTGAACTGAAATACAACTACGCTACTTGAGGTTGAAAAAATTTGAAATGGTCAAAGTTCTCCAAGAGTAATGAAAACATAAAAGGATGACATGGAGAATCACAACATTCTCAAGGAGCCTTAATACATAAAAGTTGGAATCACCTACAAAAACTCAAAGAGTACACTTTTGGTGACATTAATATCTTATCCTCATCTGTGCTTTAAATTGAATATCATGTGATATTTGGAGAAGTAGAGAGTTATTTTTACATACCTTACATGATAATTGTTTGCCCCAAAACACTTATATATGTTTTGATGATGATCATGTCTTTCTTGACAAACTTGAATCTTGCTTTAAAAATGCTTAAATTATGCTTTTGGATTCAAGTACATATGTTCTTCCTTTATTCTTGTAAGAGCTAACATTGTATGGTTGATAATGTGATACATGTTTTATATTGTATATCAACCTAAATTATGCTTGTAAATAAGTTTAAATGATATTTGATGCTAACCCATTTTTAGAGAACTTTTGAAATATTGTCATCAAATATTGAAATATCAAGTATATGTGGATAAATGAGAAATGTTGAAGGAAGAGGAACATGAGGAGACTTTCTTCATGTGAAATGGAATGAAATACTCAATGGAAGAAAGTACAAACTCAAAGGACCTATAAATAAAGAACATTCTAAAGGAACATCACTTTTTATCTAACCCAATAAGATCTCTATCCCTAAACTATTGCGGTATTCTATATGCTATGGATTATATGATACTTGTTGATAAATTGATATTAAAAGATTAAATGTTTTCCTTACATGAGAAGTATGCTTAGCATTAACAAATTGTTTAACTGGACATTAAATTGCTAGTTTTGTCATTGCATATGAGGTGGACGACATTAGTTCTATACATATAACATATTTCATTATGATGAATGTTTGATATCTATGATTCTCTTGATCTATGATTTTTTAGTGGTATAGAACCTATGAGAATCTTGCTCTTGTTTTGAAAAGAATATGTGGTTTAATATAAAACTTATCTACTCTTCTAAAATACTTTTGAAAATGTAATGTGTTCATGTAAAATTCTTTTTGAAAGGGGGAGAAGTTTTAAAATAGTTTTTGATTGATGGATTAAGAATAAGTATCTTTTTGCCTTACTTTTCTTTATGGTAATATGCTTACATGATCTTGGCATACATATTTCACTTTATCTATCTTGTGCTTCAATAAGGGGGAGCTTATCTTACTTATCTTACATATCTTTCTTCCATGTCCTTGTTGACTAAAAATATATGCATGACTATGTTAAACTATTATGCTTTATATTTTGATAATATGCATATTTTGAGGGGGAGCGTAGCTCATAAATTATTGCTTATATCTCTTGGCTTATATCATTGTTTGACATGAAGTGTTTTATTGTTAATGCCATTACATGAATAATCTTTTATATCTTGAAAGTATGCGTGTTTCATCTCTCTATTCTTGAATCATATGTAGAATCAAATAAGGGGAGATAATTATGATTTGAATAACTTGAATAAGTTTTTAGTTTTGATGATCCTACTTTTTTGGACAACACGAGTTTTTTCTATAAAGGGAGTGAAAATATTATCTCTCCTTCCTAAGCCTTTTTGTTAATGTCAAATAGGAGGAGTGAAAATTGGAAAGAAAAATATGTTTTTGTACTTATTGTTTGATATGCTTCATGAATATCTATTCATGTATATTCCTCAACATATTTTTCTTTGGTGATTTATCATCATCAAAAAGGGGAAGATTGTGAAAATAAGTTTGTCCTAATAGTTCAATATGTTAAGTTTTGATGATGACAAATACAAGACAAAAAGAATGATGCTTATGCTTGATAGATGTGCTTTATAGATGACAAATGTATCACAAAAGAATATTGATCATGTTACATATATGTGCTTAAAAGAGATATATTATATCATGCATGATTATGTACTTTATTTAGTTACATTTCACTTAATAATCATGCAATGAGATATATATATTACATTCTTATATGCATATTAGATTAACTAGAGTTATACATTTATGAATCATGCATATTAAGTTATGAATTTGGACTAACTATGCTTGTTTTAAGTAAGCAATACTTTATAAGATAGTCCTAGTACCAAGAGTGAGCATTACAACTAGAAAACAAAAGATCATAACTATGCTCAACTCAAGAAGAATGAGAATGATAAAGATGTTCCAAGCAATTTACAAGATTTGAAGAGAAGAAATTTGTGGAAGCTTGGATTACATCAAGAAGCCTAAGGACTAGGATTGATATATTTTCCTTTTAGGTTTTCTACTATGTAAAGATAAATGTTTTACAAGAAAAGAGCTCAAATATATTTTTAAGTGTTTAAAAATGGTTATTACATGTTTAAATGCCCAACAAACTATTTTTGGAAAGTTAATCTTGGTAGTAGTTCACACCTTTGAAAAATAGCAAAGTTTGTGGTTTGCAAAACTGACATTTAGTTACTATTTTAGTCATAACTTTCAAATTACTTTGAGTTTTATTGTGAAACTTATTGCATATGAAAATAGATGTAAGCCACAAGTGGTTGGTGACTGAATGTAAGCCACAAGTGATTGGTGACTGAACCATGATAAATTCTTGAGTTTGATTCTCTCTTTCCTACACTCTTTAATTTCAGTATTTAGTGTAGTATATTTATCTATTGCATATCTTGTCATTTTGGTGATTTGATTCTATGAACTTGATATCTAGCTTATTTGCTTACTTCATCATATATCCCAAGTTATATTTGAGTAATCTATAATAGTTGTACCTTTGTTGTGCATGTTCCATTGCATTTATTACTTGAATGATTCAAAATGCTTAATTTCTCAAAGTTGCATTAAAATTTGTAATCACCTAATTCACCCCCCTCTTGGGTGATGGTTGCCATGGCTAACAATTCTTTATTTTTTTTCTATTTATGTATTAATTTAACACTTTATTATTATAATATCACTTACAAACAATTTTCATATTAATAGAATAACATTCCATGTACCAAAAAAAAAGAATAACATTCTAATTCTAAATTAAGTAAAAAAAAGTGTTTAAATTAGTAAATACATGTCTAAAAAAAATTAACGATATTAATATTAAAAGATAATATGATACATATAAACTATTGAATCGTGAATCAATCTTTTCACTGATCCAATAACCAATCTAATTTTTAGAACTTTGAATAAAACTTAATCAAATCCATAGTGATTTGTTGGCCCAAACTAGGGGTGTCCGCTGGGTAAATTGTGTGAGTTTAACAACGTTTTTAGACTCGACCTGCTCACTAGAGCAGTGGATTGAATTGGATTAGGTTGATGAGATTTTTTTGCTCAACTTGACCTAACTCAACTCGCTCAAGAGTGAGTTGAGTTGGGTCGAATCCGTATGTCTGATATGTTTTTTTATATAAAAAAAATTCCTTAAAAAAGTGAAAATATAAAATCTAACAAATTAACATAATAAGTCTTAAACTCAAATATAATAAGTCTCAATCTAACAAATTAACACCATAAGTCTCAATATCAAACATAATATGTCTCAATTGCAAATAAACTAAATACCATAAGTCAATAAATGCATAACAAATTAACAACTAACAAGTCTTATTAAGTCTGGAATAAACTAACCAAAGTTATTCATAATCCAAATACTTGTAAGAAAACTTCCTCTACCCTACTTTTATTCTCTAACTTTTTTAAAATGCATTATAAGTTTATTATCATGTAAATTTTCTTAGTAACTATAGAACCTCTTTTAAGATCTTTCATCCAGTTATGAGATGTTACTAAAACAAGTATATTATTTTGTTTGAGTTATTTATTCCCTTTAATTGGTTTATAAACTTAAATATATGCAATCCACAATTCTGATTCTATGTTTATTGTGTTCTTTTAATCCTTCTAGAGAATTTGTTATCAAGAACACGAGTCAATGTTATAAATAAACTTAATAAGTCTTACTAAGCTAACATAAATCTAAAATAAATTAAAACAAGCTAACATGTCCTAAAAGTTATAAATGACAAATCAAATTAGCTAATTGAAGTCAATGTCATCACATATACAATACGGATTGACATAATCATTTATTTCATTCTCAATTTTCTCATGATACTCTTTGTTATCTAAGTGATCAGTTAGATTTCCATCGCATTAGTCTGTTAGACACTTTGAGTTTCTAATCACTATTCTCTTGGTCACATTTGCAATGTGATTATAAAGCCTACACCTAAACTTAATTGACTGTATAGAAAAATTATGAGAAAAATAACATCAATTGTCACTATAGCTAAATGACTTTTATAAAAAAAAAAAAACCTACTTGGGTGAGTTGAGTTTGTGTGGGTCAATACTTTCCAAACCTATTACTTGACTCGTACTTTGTGGGATGAACTGTTTTTCAACCCAACTCAGCCAACGAACCTAACTCAACCCACATTTTGTAGATTGGATTAAGTCAAAATCCGTGAGTTCATGAGTTGAACCAATTTGTTGGACATCCTTAGACCCAACAATATGACATGATCCTTACGGATTGCTTGAGTTTATATATATATATATATATATATATATATATATATATAAATCAATCTCTTCATCGGTTCAATAACCAATCTGGTTTTTAGAAGCTTGAATAATACTTGATCGATCCTTAGCAATTTATCACCCTAACAACGCTACACGATCCTTCTGGACTGCCAAACTTAGGTTGATATCAAAGAGCTTACAACATATAGGCATCTCTATCTCATAGAAGGGATTCTTCAAAACACAATCCGTGTACAATTCATATATGAATTTCAGTAAACGTTCCATGTGTTGTGTTCCAGGCTCACAGACCACAAACAACTTTCCCTATACGGGAAAAGAATTATTTTCATAAGGCATTGACTTGTATCAAAATTTAAAATACAAGATTTTGTTAACAAAAGCACTTGTTAAGGATATCAAAGTAAAAATTTTTAAATAAAAAAATAAGATTTTTTTTAATTTTCAATACATTGAAGGACACTTGTTAAGAGTACTAAAATAGAAAATTTTAAATAAAAAAGTAAATTTTTTTCAATTTCTAATACATTAAATATTTTGTTTGTATCTAAAACTTTTTATTTTACTATCTTTAACAAGTGCCTTTGCTTTAGCAAAACCCTAAAATATAAACTAGAGTTAGGAAATCATTAATATTTACTTCAGTTTGCCAGGAACATTAAACTGAATATAGAACTGCAACACAATGAATGTGCAGGCCCATTAAGGTGACAAGTCTACTGTAAATATTCAAAAGCAAGACATGGCAAGACTGTACAACAGCCAAACGCCCAAACATCTAAAAATATTTTAACTGCCAAGTTGATCATCATCATCCAAATCAGTAGAATCATATGCTCCCTTTACATTGACATAGAAATAGTATGTCGTGTATATACATTATGTGAACACCTAATTTTATCAGGGTAAAAAAAAATAAAAAAAGAGAAAAAAATTAAATAAAAAAATAAAAAAAATAATTCAATTTCTTTCAAGTTGTGCATTAGACCCAAATCAAATTGTGACCCATCAAATATGGGTCAACTCAAATTTATTCTAGCCCATTACCCATTACATTTGAACCCAAAATTCATAATTTCCAAAACCTTAATTTGTCATATAAAGTCTCAAGCAAGCAACATTGTTGAGGGAGGTCTCCATTTTGGATGGATAGCAAAAAAAAGGGCACACACTATTTTTTTAGCACTCACGTAGAACACCAGAGCTTTCTTTCATTTTTGAATCTTCACCACCTTCATACATCTTCACTCTCCACTCACCATTTTCTTCACTTTCCATCACCACCACAGAGCACCACCTTAACTCACCCTTCCACCACCCATCTTCACCATAAACCAACTTCACCACCATCATCTCTCGTCCTTCACTACCTCACCTCCATCTTGAACCCAAGCCTCCATCTTTAACCTTCACCATTCTCCCACACTTTCCAGAAACCTTCATCTCTAACATTACCACTATTCATCATCTCCTACCTCCACTCACCCCCCACAAACTTCATCATCTTCATCCATTTCATCTCCAACCACCACCCATAAATCTAACCACCTATCTTCTTCAACCTCTAAGCCTCACCCACCATCAACCAAAAAACCACCCACTACACTTCATCTTCTACCTTCCCTCATTTTCCATTATTAACCTCCACCTTCTTCTATAACCACCAACAACCCCAACCAAGTCAACTCGGCCACCACTATTCATCATCTTCAAACTCCAACCACCACAACACTCCACCACAGACACCCAAACCGAGCTCCACCAAGCCACCCCAGAAGGCCCTTTCCTCCACCCTCGAACCGGCCAAACAGGGCCAAGCCCGCTGCACATTCGCAGCAACCCGCGAACCACCGTGTGTAACTCCACCCACTCGCAGATCCGCACCCACCAGGCGTGCGAACCAGAGCCACGCCTTCCCCATCGTCCTTCGCGAGATCCGTCACAGCGAGACCGTCACCGTGACCAGCTCGTCCTTGCCGTCGTCACCCCTCCAGGCTCGAACCGCCAGCCACCGAGTCCCGCAGCCCAGACCGCCATCCGCCACGAGAACCGCGCTGCTGAAACCGCCATCATCGTCGACCAGCTCCATCCCGTCGTGGCACGCGTTGCTGCCCAGATCAACCAGCACCGGTGAAGCGCGCTCCACCAGATCCACTCCAGCTGCCATCGGAACTGCGACCAGCCAACTACGCCAGCCCGAGCCCACTGACCCAGATCCCGCTGACCTGCCAAGCCGCACGCAGCATCCCGCCGTCGCTGTTCTCTGCCAGCGCTCCACCATACCTGGTCCAACGTAACACCCTCTTTCTCTTTGGTTTGTTTCTAAGTTCAGAGACTACAGAGTATCTTTGTTAAATGACTTGCTAAAAAAGAAGAGGGGTATAGTAAAAAGTGTGATGGTTTAAATTTCTTTTGGGTTTTTCTTTTAGTTTAGTTGGGTTGGGTTTTAAGTTATCTTTCAGAAGTTTTAATGTTGGGTTAGTTATAGTTTTATATGTATATAAAAAAAACGGGGGGTGTCACACAAAAAAAAAGGAGTAAAAAATGATGAAACACTAAAAATGAAAAAAAATAAAATAAAAAAAGGATAAAAACGAAAATACCAAAAAAATAAAAAAAATAAAACAAAAAACAAAAATTCATTTAAAAAAAAATTTTTAAATCAATGCAATGACCGATGATGATTGAATAACGGATGCTATCTTCAATGTCGTTTGGATCATAAGGGTTTATTGAGTAGTTTAGTGCTAACTTGAACCCTGTGCAAGAATTAGTTTTGTTTTCAAACAAAAATCCTTTTCAAAAAATATTTTTCTTAATTAAAATCAATCAACTTATAATTATTTTCTAAAGAATTACGTGACTTTGAATTACTCATTGCACCTGAGGGTACGTAGGAGCAGAATTTTCATTCTGTCAAGCCAAAAATTAAATTTTCATAATTAGGTTTTCTTTTCATTCTTTTTCCTAAAAATAAAATAAAAAAATTACAAAATTTTGTTTTAAGAGGGGTAAAATAAATAAATTTGAGATTATCAAGTTTTTGCATAACTGACTTAAGGTACCGTCTCAGGACGAATGTGATAGGGGTGCAGTGGGATTAAGTTTTCACCTTTTCCTATCCATAACTGACTCCCGAATCCGATCTGGTTTTCAAAGACCTTTTTCAAAGAAAGGTTTTTCAATTTTTCCTAATTCAAATAAAATTAGTGGCGATTCTATTTTAATCTTTTTAAAATCATCGCGAGTTGTTATTTCGCTGCAATCTCGGTCGCGACACATTCATTTTCTCGATAAGACAGAAATAAGGCAAGGAAAAAACATGCATTGAGCAGTGAGTGCTTAAAATTATTTACATAGAAAATTATCTAATAAAACCTGAGATGCTTTATGGTACTAAATGCTAAGGGTAAAGAATCAACAAGAGCATAAGTTAAGTATTACAGAAATTAGAATGTTGTGGTGGATGAGTGGACGTATAAGATAAAATAATACAATACAAGATTAGAAATGAATGCCTCAAAGAGAAGGAATAAGTAGTACTCATTGAGGAAAAGATAGTAGAATCTTACCTAGGGTGGTTTGGTGATGGGACCACGGCAAGTGTATCGGATCGTCAAGTAATAAAAACGGTGAGAAACCGGATATCGTTCTCAGGAATCGATGACCAAATACCAATTCACGAAATTAGCTATTATTTAAACTAAGATTTGAATCAAAGAGAGTTCCAATAACAATAACAAAATCAAAAGAAACAAAAGCAAAGACAATATTTTTGGATTTTTCTAGTTGGCAATTTATCAAACACTTGGTATGCAAAACGATTAAAATTCAATTTATGAAAGAGTTGGGATCAAGTTTCATTTGATTTCACTTGTTGCATATTAATTGGAATTAATACAAGCTATTATTCCTATTTTGTTACCGAATTTTCTAATTTAATCAAACCCTAATTCCTCAGGCGATTGACCATTTGTTCTCAATTAAAAACCCTAATTCCTTAGGTGAATCTAAGAGATAACAAGCAGTATGGTTTAGAATTCAACAAGGTAACAAGCAAATCAATGACTATTCCTAGCCTAAAGATAAGCAATGTTCATAATCTCGTATCACAAATCATATATCAAATTTCCATTCAACATACAATCCTAAATTCATCCTAAAGAGAATCAATCTTTAGAAAACATTAAGAGAAGAGATTATAAACTCAAAATAAAAATAGCAACATGAATTAATTGAATCCAATGTCAATAACAACCAAGATCCATCAAAATCCACCTAATCCCAACAAGGGAGAGTTTGGCTAGACATGTAAATAAATGTAAAAACTAAAACAATAGGGAAAAAGATGCAAAACTCCATGGATGATTGAAGAAAATCTGAGTTCTCACTCTTCTTATCTTCAAATCCATCATAAATGTCCCAAAATAGGGCTCTTCTCTGCTCCAAAACGGCTCCACACTCTTCTCTCCACGCAGCCCCCTTCATTTAGGTCAGAAAAGATGAATTTAAACTCTAGTATGGGCGCCTAGGCGCTGCGTCTGGAGTGCCTAGGCGCTATGTACCCAGAACGTCCTTTACTTTGTGGTTCAGGGTGCCTAGGCGCTTCGTCTTGAGCGCCTGGACGCTATGTGTCTAGGGAGTCTTCTCTGAATTCTTCAAGGGCGCTTAGGCGCTCCTTCTGTAACGCCTGGGTGCCATAAGCTCAGCAGAACTGCTCTTGATCTTCCTCGGGAGGCTTTAAATCCTCTTTTCTTGAGTGTTTTTCTTTGCCACATTGAGCTTCATCTTGTTTCCCTTGGTGCCTACAATCAAAACAATGGCAAATGAGCTAAAGCACTAATAATTCTAACCAAAATGAACTCAATCTAACAAACTAAAATGGATTAACTAAAAAGACAAAATAAAACTGTTTTAAGGTCAAAACAACGTCAAAAGTTGAGTTTAAGCGATGAAATCCACTCAAAAGGCTTTAGAAAAATAGATAATCTAGCAGATTATCATTTGGCCATATGAGAAGAAGGTCAATAGAAGCCCTAATAAGAGGACTTGATTAGATGAAGGATAGTTTAATGGTTAGAGGAAGAGGGAGAACAAGAAAAACTCTAAGTGAAACTATTAAAAAAAACTTAGATCTAAATTGCCTTTCTGATCGGTTTATGACAAAACACAATGACATTATTTGATTTATGTAGCCCATCCCACCTAGTGGGAGAAGACTTTTGTTGTTGTTGTAGCCTCCCTCCAACGTAATTGATTCTGATTTTTCACTCTAAATTCTAAGTCCCAGCCTCCTTGCAAATAACGATTTATAAATTTGCATTGTATACAATTATGCCAGCTTCACATATATGGGGCTTAGCATGTCAAAACCGAGAAGATTGACATGATTCTATAGGTGAAATTCCAAAGCAATCACATCCATGTTTTGAGCAAGCACCTTAAATGAGCAACACTTATGTTACCAATAATTATCTAGAGCTTCGGAAATACTTAAATTACTAAACCTTCTTTCATTAAAACCTAGCAGCAGTACGGTACCTGCAATACTACAAACCAATGTTGCTAAAAAAAACAAAGGCTGGTACTAGATATACCAATCAGTAATATGTACAGGATGTTAGACATTCATTTTTCATTTTGTTCATAATGTGAATTAGAAAGCCCAACATTATAATATGAGCTAAATAATGTTAATATTAAAAACAATACCTGTCAGTGATTGGAAGCGATGAAGATCAAACGTGTCAGCTTGGAGAAGTTCAATTCCTGAACAACCTGAAACAGGTGATAACTGCTTAGAGATGGCATGCATTGAATGCCATAAACTAGCCACCCGCAAGCTATCATTGGTATCCATTCGTCCAGCAGACCCATAATCCTAAATGTCAAAAAGTTTAACATAATTCTAAATCATACTTTCCAATCATAAAAAACACTGCTGCAACTATAACTAAAATAATGAAATTGATTTTATTTTAAACAAAAGGTAGGAAAGAAAGTTGAGCTATCATTGCTTACATCTGCACAGTGGACACATATCCTACTTGCCATAAGATTCAACAAATTTCTGAAATATACTTAAAATTATAAGAAGAATATAACTTAATACCACTAACATATTCTGAGAAACCAGTGGGATGGAAGTACAAAGTCATCTTTAATAAAACTTATCAGCTGAAGCTCACTCTACAAGGTGTTCATTTGACCTTAATCCAACATACTCATCAACCACAGAGAATGAAACAAGAACAATAATACGTTCTGATACCAATTTTGATGAAATAGTAGAAAACTTTTTCCTTAGGAACAAAAAAAAGAAAAAGTTCACAGTAGTGAGCAAACGAAAGAGAATTCAAAACAGAGGAATCTTATAGTAGATCAATCCACCAGACTTATTGATGATGTAAAGACTGTAAATTGCTGCCATTCCAAAAGCCTTTGCCAGAATTTGAAATAAAGGTGAAGATGGAGTTTAACAAGGAAAATTTTACAATTAAAATCTAGTAGTTACCAAATAACACAATGTTGAAATATATAATCATTTTGTAAAACAATGCCACCAATGTCCTATAACATTGTGTTTAGATGATGGATCGGAAAGTTTCATGTAATTTTGAAATGCAGCAATTTAATTCCCTTTAATTGCAAAACTCCTAGTTTGGGCAATTGAACTCAATTAAATTTTTTTGGCAGAATTTGAAACAGAAGCATGGAACATCCAAGAAATTTCTGAGCAGAACACCTCTTGGGTGTGAACTCCCTTGTAGGTGTAGCAGCCATGAGCAGAACACCAATGAGAAGCCACAAACATAATCGTATCTCATACATAACAAATTTAAGGCCAAAGAGACATCCTTAAATAAGTAAGCATTCAGCGTTAGCACCGACCAAATAAACCAAAGGACTGCATAAACTGAACACTGCTGAAAAACTTTAGCATCCTTGTTTTTACCAAAACCTTTATATCCAACCATCATGTACTTCCAAAGTGGGATCCACCTAGTACTCCCTGACAACCACAAAAAGATTGTTCCATAAGAAAGTGGCTGCCTTACAATGCAAAAAAAGGTAGCCTAATGTTTATGAACTAGATTTAAACATAACACACAGCAGGAGAGAAAGATTAGCATAAGGCCTACGAGTTTGCAACAAGTCAATTGTTTTATTCGTATTAAGTACCACCATCCAAACAAAAGGCTGGATTTTTGAGGGAGCATTGGACTTCCAAATGGGTTTATCAAGAAGGAACCTTTGATGGTTAGGAATGTAAGTTTTCATTGAAAGAATAATTTACAAGAAAACACTCCAAAACAATCCAATGTCCAAACTATCCTGTCTGAATTGGCACACGGTTTATGACCTTTGCACAATAAGTCTACTATTTGCAGTATAATTGTGCCACTACCCAAGCCCGTTCTTAAAATCCTATAATTTTCCCTAAGCTAGTTCCATCCCAATTAGAAAACACCCGAATCCTACTCATCCCACACAATTACCTTTAAACAGGAGAGCATTTAAATATTCAGAAAGAAATAACTTTGTTAAGAAACTAAACACAAAAAAATTCTTGAAAAACAAAAGTAAATAAAATAAAACATCCATAGATTGTAGGTACAAAAACATGAACATGGAAATAGAATTTGGGAAGGGGACAACGAGAGAATACAAAATACATCCAATAAAAAACAATCACTACTAAACAATAAAATCACATTTTCCCCTATTAGAACTCCTACAGAAAATCAGGGATCACCTACAAAAGCATTAAATCAAGCCAACATAAAGAGGAATAACTAGCCACACATCACAAACATTCATGAAATAATCAAAATTCAAAATCAAGATGTAAGAAAACAAATGTATGTATGAACTAGTAATACATCAACCATGTTACACACACCCTTCCCTTTATCAAACTCAAACAGATAAAGAACCTAGCTTACAGTCTCTGAATGAAAACCCAACTGACTCACCATCCTCAAAGCTCTGTAATTTGCATAGTTAAGGCCACATTGAACTTAACTATGACAAGATCTTCAAGATCTCATGCTAAAACAATCAAAGCTTCTATGGAAGCAACTAGTTCAAACATGGTTTCGTTGCTAAATCTTTTTTTTTTTTTTTTAATTTTATTCAATAATTTTTCATTTAAGGATCACGAATGCAATGACACGCATTGAAGTAAACCGAATCCCCAGCTACGATTTACAGTGAATGAGTTGAATGCACAAAAGAAACACAAACAAACAAGGATACAGAGGAGACGTGGATGGCGGCGACGTCGGCCAACGGCACTGCAAAGCAGAGAGAAAATGAATGCTCAGTCAGCTCGTGAATGTGATTGTAAGAAAATCTCCAAATTGACTCACTTTACTGGCTGCTTGCAATTTTCTTGAGAGTGGAGTTGTTTACTCTCTTTATTTAATGTCCACATGCATCATGGATCATGCTCAATTTTGGGGTTAGAACACAAACATGAAAAAAGCTGAAAGCAGTCCTCAAATTTGTGCAGGTCATCAAAGATCCAGCAACCTTTCAGAGAAATCATGCTAGTTCAAAATACATCTTGTACAAGTCAACAAATACTTGGATAAAACTTGCATGACTTCTCAAAGGTTACTAGATATGTGATGACCTGCACAAATTTGGGGAGTGCTTCAGCATCTTTCATGTCTGTCTTGCAACCCCATACCTGAGCAAGTGGTCTCCAACACTTTGGGAGAAGATTGGTTAAAATAAATCTTGTACTAGTCAACATCTTCTTAAGAGTGGAGTTGTTTCTAATCGTAATCTTTTTAATTTAATATCTATGTATATCTCTTAATTGGATGATATCTCTCCTTTCCAATTTCTTTGCTCAACTAACCAAAAAGCCTAAAGCTATCTCTTTTAGTTGTATTTAAAATTTAAAATTTAAATCCTACGTAATTTCCAAAATCCTCTCCTAAATATGTGGTCTTCTACTTATTTGTTCCTCAAGACAATTGTTATAACAACATTATGAATTTATGATATGATGCAAAATTACAAATATATTTGAGTTTTGTTTGTTAGGATTTTCATTAGATTTTATTTAGTTTTATTTAATTTGTTTAGATTTTGAATAATTATCCATTTTATGCTTTATTTGAATTTTTACGTGTAATCTAAAAGATGTTAGATTAAATTCGAAAATGTCTTAAAGATGAAGTTGAAGAAGTGATTTTATTCAAATCTTAAATTTTTGCTAAAGTCAAATTGATGGAGATTCAAAATAATCCTGATTGGATTGGATAAAAATCAATGAGTTAGAAACCTAGAAAGATTAGAAGACCAAAATAAAACAAGAAACAGGACTCATATACTTAATATATAAATAAGAACAGAAAATAAAAAGGGAAGGAGAACCATTGTCGGCAAAAATCCACCATATAAGGGAAGCATACGACAAAAGTTACGACAAGGAATGAAGAGCAACATCAAGCAGGATTATTAGACTTTATCTAGTTCTATCTTTTCCTTTTTAAATTCTCTTATATTGTCTTTCAATTTCTTGAGTTCGATGAATTATTTTATTATTATGAGTGCTTAATCTTCTTGTTTCTCAAATTAGGAAAGTAACTCATCAATAAAAACTCTATCTTTCTCGGTTGGAACTTCTGTATGTGATGCCATGAGATGTTTTGTAGAAAAACTTGGGTCGGTGTCAATGAAGAAAGCCATGGAAAAGAATGAAGAAAAAGAAATGGAGAAACATCAAAGTTTTACCCAAAAAAAGAGAAAGTGAAAGTGAAAACGTCAAGGCATATTTATAATCTCAAAAGCTTCCTGTGAAGTTCAAACTTTTTCACCTCTTCAAATTTAATTTTAAATTTCAAATACCAGATAAAATTTGGTAATGGGATAAAAATCTCACTAACACTGTTCTTAGTAGGATGCGTTTGTTTGCAACAATAATTATTACATTCATTTCTCAAGGGATTGTTTGACCAACGATAAAATCTGGTAATGGGATAAAAAACTCACTAACACTGTTCCTAGTAGTATGCGTTTGTTTGAGCAACGATAATTATTACATTCATTTCTCAAGGGATTGTGAATTCAGTTATCACATCAAAGGTCAACAAGCATAAAGGCAAAAACCTTTTTAAATTCTCCAAAGCGTTCTAAAAACATTCATTGCAAGTTGTCGAAAAGAATACTGCCAAAAAATGTTTTGAAAAATAATTATTCTATACTCTTTTAGGAGTAGAGATACTATTTACACTATTTTTTATAAATATAATTGAGTAAGAATAATAAAAAAATATGTATAACAAATAATATTAAATGAAGTATGAAAAAGATACATACACTATTAGTTGAAATGTTTTAGATAACATCAAAGATAATCGTGTTGAAATATGGTTTGTTAAAATAAAATTTACTTTTTTTTCTCTTCACTTCATCAAAAGGTAAATTTTGAGGAAAATTTATAAGGAGTCAAAATTAGCTATTTTGACAAACACAGTAAACAAGTAATATGAAGTTGCTGAAAAGACTAAAATTTAAGGATATGTGAAAGAAAGTGATCAACGAAACAGTTAACTAATATCAATAATATTTTAACAACCAGTTCAACCAAGATCGTAATTCAAAGAAGAGTATGTCGACAAAAGGAAAATTCAATAGAAACTAAGTGTCAAAGGATAAGTGGATTCGACAAAAGAACAACAGGGAAATCATAAAACTTCAAAAGCAAAGTCCCAATGTTTATGGTGATTTTTCATCATAGGTATTGACTACTCTCTTTTACTTAAAGATAGGGAAAACTTTAAAAAAAAAATTTTATACTATACGTGATGTGCACTTTGGTCATGTTACTTTAAAAATGTATAAAATAGACCTGTTACTTTGTGATTTGTGCAGGGTACTACAAAGTGGTAACAGACGTAAGTTTTTGAATAGAAACAAAAGTTAGGAGCAGCAAGTTGTTTTTATATGTTTGTTGGAGAATATTTCATTTCTTTCTACACATGCTATTGTATAAATACTAATAATTTTAAAAAAACATCACATAAATTTAACATAGTTTGATCTTATATGCCTTTATCTATGGATGAAAAGAGATTAAATGTACTATGAACAAATTACAATACAACTTTTGCATAAATAAAATTGTAAATTCTTTCACATTACAATTTTTGTATGGATAAAATTACAAACTCTTTCCAATGCAACTTTTGAAGACAAAGTTGCAAACTCTCTATCACAACATTACTCATAATTTCTTCTCACTCATTCTCATTCATCTATCAATTTCCTAACAAAAATATTTATAATATACAAAAATTTACTTGATAAGTAACTATCCTTTTTACATTCTTTATGACTTTTTAATTTCATATTAAAAATAAATCTATCTCATATCTTATATATCTATTACATATATTTTATATTTATTACAAATATTTTACATATCTTAATATTAATTACAAAATATAAATTTATCAATTACAATTTTTAAATTAAGAGAAATTCTTACCTAAATATGGTGAATTCAATTAGGTGTACTAAACCAATCAGGACTTATTATTTTTATAGAGCACTGTAAAATTAATTATAAGATATAAAGATTTATGAAAATATTAAATCCTGATTGACTTAATGCATCAAACTGTAATACACCATATTTAAATAAGAATTTCTCTTAAATTAAACTTTGAGTTAATCTTAACAATATTAACTAAGAAGCACTTATACGACTCTCACCAGTGTCTGCCAATACGGAAACGCGTATCAGATGGAGTGAAACGTATGCTTTTTACATTTTTTTTTTTGGTTTAAATTTCCATATGAGCTTAAATGCACCGAAATGGCTAAAAACAACTCCAAAATGACAAGACAGTGAGATGCCTCCTCCTTGCCGTTGTATGTTCCACCTCCAACAAAGCCTTGCGTCTTCCATGAGTTCCATCTATGGGTTGGCTTTAAAGTCTTTTAATCGTGAACCCGTCTGCGTGTGTGTTAGTGTTTGAATTGAAGTGTGTGAGAGAAGAGTAAGAACTCATTTGATGTGCTTATTTTGATTAAAAAAAGTTTTTTTAAATTGGATCTGTTCTGAAGTAAGTTCAGAGGAGTACCTGAGGTAGGCACAATACGGTGGATTCCTCCGTTGCACGACAGCGATGGTGCAAGCGGGTGAGTACCTGCAAAAGGCACTCCGACGCTCAAGTTAGACCGTGCACAGTAGGAATAGTTTGTATATCAGAGGAGATGCCTACCTTTGATGCTTGACCTGGTATTTATAGGAGCATACGCAGAATCCTAAAGGGATTCATCTTGGATGCGGATAAATCTGGATTGATATCTTAATGATGATTATCTTTCCTTTATTGTAGGATATATCCCTATAAATCTGGGATTAATATAAGGAAGGTATCTAGCCATCTGAGATATCTATAAATCCTATAATATCGTGAGTTGACGATTGGCAGTTACGCATATTTAGGGATTTATCCTTAGCGTAAATTAGTCAGCCGTGGTCACCTGCTCATGTGTCTTGGCCCGTGGTCCGAAGCGTGTCGTGAGTCTTCCTCCACGACGGCTGGGGGGAATCCGGTAGTGCGCATGCCGGGTTGATCCCATGGGTCGGGATCCCGGATATCGGTCCAGAACAGTTGCCCCCAGCTTGGCTCTTGGATGAGACAGACCAGAGTCAAGTTTAAGATGGACCAACCACCACATGGCTGACGTAGCAATTTACCGGGTAGGTGTTAGACCTCAAGTTATTACCGACGTCCTCGTTTTACTTAATTATGAGCAAAAGCTACTGTTTTCCAGTACGAGTGCTGAAGATATACTCAATGCGAATCCCGAATGTGATCTCTGGTGACTTCAGCTTGCGATTCTCTGGGAAACTGATACGTGGACTTTATTGGGATATAAAGATTCCTGGGAAATAACGATTCTTTTTTAGAGAAAACGTTAGTTTCGTGGGGATTTCCTTAACTGCTCCCTATCTTTGTGGCCAATCAGAGATCTGAACATTTATTTTGGCTGACTTCATGGGATCAGATCACCTTTCACGCGACCAATCAGAGTCCTTCATTCATGCTATAAGTACTGGACACTTCTTCATGAGCTTGCATGCTCTTCTTCACCATCGCGTAGAGATGATTTTTCCCCAGGGATTGAGTGTAGTTCTTTCTTTTTTCTCCTCTGTTGTGAGGAGAGCTTCATCGTCTATAGAAACTATACTCTTATTTTTCCCAAAGTCCTTGAAGATATTTGATCTTCTCCGAGCGTTTTTTCTTTCCGACAGAGGTCTTTCTATCTTGGCGTAAAACTGGGTTGCTATGCATTTGGGGAGGCGGAAGCCTTTCTATCTCGGCGTACACGGGGGTGTCTGACCCTACGTGTTGTTAGGATGGAATCATGCTTCCGTCCTCCGTTGCATGGGGACCCGATGGAGCACACTGTTCCTCTCTCCATCTTCTTGGCGGGTTACTTGAAAGCATTGGGCCGGTCTTTTTCGTAGTAACGGCTGGAAATGCAAGGACGCCTAGCCAAAGGAGTGAGAACCCCCTTGGAGCAACTTGGGGTGGTCTGCTTTCTTTGACTTGCTTTCAAGGAAGTAGCGGGTATCCGCTTCCGCCGCTGTCTGTTGAGAAGGTGGGAGAAGGACGAGTGAGCAGAGGGTTTCTATTCCGGAGTGGCTTCAGTCTGTTCCGGGGTAGAAAACCCGCTGTGACTGCTCCCTGACTTAAGATAACTCGGAATGGCTGACATCGGCGGAGGATTCTTCAGCTAGAGAGGTCGGGCCCCTTCCTACGAGTGCGAGAAAATCTCGGTCTTTGATTGAGTCGTGGATAGGTCGTGCAAAGAGCATTGGCCTTCTTTCCGTGGTCACGATCCCGGTTGGTCAATGTTCTGCAATGCCTATCCACTTTTTCAAGAGACCGCGGTTTGGAGATGTGGACGGGGTACGAGCTAGGTGGCCAAAGACACTTGCCCCATTTTCCGGAATTTCCTTATGCCTTCCTTGTCTCAAGATTTTGCTTTTCCTCTTATTCAGTTGTATGACGATGTATGGAATGAGAATGATTTAATATACGTTTTTCTTTTTCTGAACTTGTTCTATATTTCTGCTTGATTTTTCCGCCGAAGTGATTCTGCCGGGATGAGTCCAACGCTTATCCCAGTAAAAACCAGATAAAGACGTTGCCGGGGTCGTTCCGATTCCGCACCTCGGAATTAGCATCTCGTGTGTAGTGTAAGAACTACTAATTGGTCCTGGGATCCGTGGTACCAACCCCGGTTTTCATCCAACATTCGTACGACGCTTTAAATTACTGCGTGACCGTCCTTTCAACTACTATTTCTGCTACGTGGGCCACGTGTCGCGACTTTGTTGGAGGGACGTGCCTAGAGCTCCGCGAGCCATGATGAGCACCTTTTGAATTTGTATTGGAGGGGACGGAAATGCCCCCTAACCGTTCATCCCTTGCTAGACCCCTTATAAATAAGGGTCAGAGATTTGTCTTCTTTACCCTATCGTTTTCAAGCACCACTGTAGCTTCGCTGAAGGCTTTGGCTCCCTGTAGCTTCTCCATTGTTGTAGCGCAGTTTCTCTGCTTTCTGATTTCACACAGTAAGTTGCTTCCTCTCTATTTTCTTGTCATTTGCGCTTTTCAGGAAGTAGAGTAGCTAGATATTTCTGGTTATGCTTGTTTTCAAATAGGGATTAGTAATTTAGGTGGATGCGGTCACCTCCCTGAGGCACCATCTTCGCCGCGCCCTGCGCGGTGGAGGAGTTCCCCTGAATGTTTTATTTCCGGTGGGACAGAAGGTCGGTAGGGGAGGTTAGGGTTACCCCGCTCTCCCTGTGTCTGAATCTATGAAACTATTGATTCTGACAGTTTTTTCACCGACTTCTTTGGATGTTCTCAGGGTTTCCATGGCCAAAGGGAAAAAAGCTGGGGTTCAACCCCCATCTCACGATGCCCGTGACCCGGCGGAGGACGAGCTGGTTCGAGTGCGGCGGGGTCCCGGGTTGGTATGTACTTGGGTGGTGGACGACGTATGGGACCGTCAATCCAGGTTTTCGAGAGAAGCCGTACTCCGGGAGTCCCTCTTTGCCTTGGAGTTAACCGTGGACAAGGCTCGAGACGACGAGTTCGAGGTTGTGTGTCCGAATTGGAACGAGAGAGTATGTTCCTGCCGGGAAGAGGGTTCGCATTTCATGTTCCTGTACGAGCCGCTCTTCCTTAAGTTAGGACTGAGGATGCCGTTCTCTGACTTTCAAATGGACATACTCCGTACTCTCCAAGTGGCCCCTTCACAGATCCATCCTAACGGTTGGGGCTACATGATATCGTTCGAGAGGTTTTGTCGGTTGATGGGCCTCAAGTGCTCGGCGAATACCTTTTTTTATTTTTATACAAGAATAAACACCCAGGGGACGGTAAGGCAAACGAGCTGGCTTGTCATCCGATCCCGGCTCGGTCGCAAGTCCTTTGACGTTTTCAAAGAAAGCTTCAAGGGTTTAAGACTGCGTTTTTCAAGATAAAAGCCAAGGAGGGTGTCATCCCTTTTTCCTTAAGCGGACGGGGAACCGAGTTTCCTCTTTATTGGACGCCGAGGTCTTGGGACGTGCCTCTCGGCATGATTGAAAAAGAAGAGGGAGATCTCGACCCCGAAGAACTTAGGACCGCGAAATTCATAACCCGATATCTTTGAGAAGCATGGGAACATCAACATTAGAGATGTCCTTTGTGTTCTGGTGATGATCTTCTTTACTCTTTGTTAGGTAGGAATTAGGGCGTTTATACCTCTAGTGTGTCCCTAGGAGTTTGCTTTTTCTTCATATATCAATGTTTCGAGATGTCTTGGACTGAATTCGTTTGTTTCTTTTCAGTTAGCAACATGACTTCCGGATCTTCCATGGTTACACTTTGCGGTCTTCAAGAAACCGGAGGAAAGGGAAGAAAACCGCGGCTTCTTCCTCCACGGCCATTCCGACTCATCCGACCGGGGTGTTGCCATTGGGGAGCGAGGATGAGCCGGGATCCCCACCCCCTTCTCAGGTCCCGAAAAAGGCAGGCTGTCGACGAGCCTTCTGAGCATGATGGCCGGTCGTCGGAGGGCGGCGAGAGGGAAATGGCAGACTTCTTGCCGATCATCACGGGGAACTCTGAGCCTGGGCCCTTCATAGATGGGCGACTTTTGAGTGGCGAGGTGAGGCAACATATTGTCGGCAGGGTCTGGGCCAAACCTTAGCCGCGCTCTAGAGACAGGGCTCTCGGGCGGCCGAGATCCGTGTCATTGAGGTTACCATCGAGAATGCTTGATCGCCGGGGCGTCGGCGGAGGACCTTGAGAAAAGAAAAGGAGGAGGCCGAGCGAGCGTTGGCCGCGTCCCTAAAAGCTGTGAGGACAATAGAGTGAGAGCGTCGAACCGGAGGATAAAGTCACCGAGGCGGAAAAGGCGCCGGCGGACTACGAAGGCTGCTAGGAAGGTCGAGAAGCTTGAAGCGACCGAAGCATTAGCGCTCTTAGGGCCGAGGTGGCGGAGCTTGAGAAGGAGGTGGAGGAACTGGACGGAGTGGCTGGAAACGTTGGGGAGGAGCAGGTTCCAAAATGTTGTGAAGCAAATCCAGCACTTTAATCCCGGGGTCGACCTTATCTTGGAGGGTGTGTCCTCAGAGAAGATGTTTCATGAGGGCCAGCTTGTAGCTGTCGAGGCTTTAGCCGCGAAGGCTCCTGGTGGCAACCCAGAGGTTATTCAGATCCCGGAGGAGGAAGAAGCCGGCGTTTGAACTGCCCCCTTTACTGTTATTATTTTTATTTTTATTTTTTGGCCCCCCTGCGTGGGGTTTTACTGTTTGTAAGGACAATTACCCCGTGCTCGGGGTTTTATAATTGATTGCTTTGTTTGATCATTCATTTTCGTTTTTCATGGTCCGACCTGGGTCCAACGCCCATTTTCGTAGTTGTTATGCCGGACTTAGAAAACTGCGCCGTGAAAACCATGGTCCGGGATCCTTCACTCATGTCATTAATTGAGTGGTATTCCCTGGGACTTAGGTAAGAAAGAGGCCTTGGTCTTTAATCTGACGTAAAGAGTTTTAAGACTTAGGCGAAATGAAACCTTAATCCGTATTCCAGTGCTTGCTACGGGAAGCGTTTGGAATTTGAACATAGGTGAGAGTGGCGCCTGGTTAGGGCATTTTACGCGAAGGCCCTTTTGTCCAGGGCGCTAGCATTGCTTTCGACCTCGCCGGGGTAAGTATCCTAATAATCGTACAGATTTTAGGACCCCTTCTTGGCTTAGGTATAAGGAAGGAGTGTGTACATATGATCCGTACTGTCTCCTGTCGACTTTTTAGAGCAACGCGTTAGATCGAAACTGGGTTCGGAATAGTAACTTTATTACGAACTTGGGAGAACAGGAGTCTATACATAGCGTGCTTATTTAAAACAAGAACGGATCAAAGATAATTTCTCTGAAGGGCTGAGCCATTTTTAGCTATAGTATTTCCTTAGCTTGTCCGTATTCCAGTAGTTCTTGACCGGGGTCCCAGATAACGTTTCCAATGTGTGGGCTCCTTTACCCGTACTGGTGACGACACGATAGAGGCCTTCCCAGTTGGGGGCCAGTTTTTCCTGGGAGGTGTTTTTCCCTTCTATGTCGGCTCTTCTGAGGACTAGGTCGCCGGGCTGGAATTTTCTCGGGACCACTTTCTTGTTGTACCTGGCAGCTGTCTTCTGCTTGAGGGCGACGTCTCGTATGTGGGCTACGTTTCTTCTTTCTTCGAGCAAGTCCAGGTCTTCTCTGATTAGACCGGGGTTGCTGTCGGATGAGAACTGTTGGTATCGCCAGCTAGGTTCCTCTATTTCCACCGGGATCATGGCTTCGCAGCCATAAATCAGCTTGAAAGGGGTTTCTCCCGTCGTGGAATGGAGGGTGGTCCGATATGCCCAGAGAACATAGTCAAGTTGCTCGACCCAGTTCCCTTTGGCTTCGTCTAACCTCTTTTTCAAGCCTCGCATGATGATTCTATTGGCAGCCTCTCGCCCGCCGTTCGTCTGGGGTTCTCGACGAGGCTGCAGTGGTGTTTTATTTTCGGGCCCGGCTAGTAGCTCCTCAAAAGCTTTGTCTTTGAACTGGGTTCCGTTGTCGTGACTACGATTCCGATATGTTGAACCTGGTGATGATGTGGCGCCAAGTAAACTTCTGAATTCGGGCCGAGGTGATGGTGATCAGGGGTTCGGCCTCGATCCATTTAGTAAAATAGTCTACTGCTACCACCAAGTATTTAAACTGCCCTGGGGCCTGGGGGAACGGACCTAGGATGTCCATACCCCACCGGTAAAAGGGCCATGGAACCGACGTCGTGGACAGTTCTTCAGAAGGGGCTTGAAAATGATCTGCATGACGTTGACACTTGTCGCAAGTTCGTACATGTGCATGAGAGTCAGCTTCCATCGTCGGCCAATAGAATCCTGCCCTTAATACCTTTTGGGCTAGGGCTTTGGCTCCTAAGTGGTGACCGCAGCTTCCTTCATGTACTTCGGCTAGGGCGTACTCTGCTTCTTCGGGGGCTAAGCACTTTAGAAGAGGAGAAGAGAAGCCACGCCGGTATAGTCGACCGTTGTAAATGGTGTATCTGACCGACGTCTTTACTAACTTGGAAGCCTCCTTCGGGTCCGTCGGCAGTTTTCCATGCTGCAGATAGCCCAGTATAGGAGTGATCCAAGATGGCTGATGATCCTCCACTTGGGATATGCTATGATCCGTGATTGAGGGTTGGGAAAGGGTTTCTTGAATGACAGACCGGTTGTTGCTAAGGCTTTTTGTGCTGGCCAGTTTAGATAAGAGATCGGCTCTGGAGTTCTGTTCCCTTGGGATGTGCTCTATCCTGACTTCTTCAAAACATTTTAAAAGTTCTCTGACCTTGCTCAAGTATCTCTGTAGGAGGGGCTCTTTAGCTTGATAGTCACCTCGGATTTGAGAGGTTACTAGCTGGGAGTCACTGCAGAGTTTGATCCGTGTTGCCTCCAAATCCTTTGCCATTAGCAGTCCGGCGATACAGGCTTCATACTCGGCCTGATTGTTTGAAGTTGGGAACTCAAACTTCAGGGAGTGCTCCAAAGTCAAACCCTCTGAATTTTCGATTATCACCCCGGCCCCACTTCCTTTGAGGTTCGACGATCCGTCAACAAAAATGGTCCAGGAGGCTTTCTTTGGGTCGCCGTTACCTGTTGTGAGCTCTGCCAGGAAGTCGGACAACGCCTGGGCTTTGATTGCAAGTCGTGGTTCGTATGTAATCCCAAATTCTGAGAGTTCAATCGACCACGCAATCATTCGCCCGGCCAGATCCGGTTTGTGTAGTACTTGTCGGATAGGCTGGTCGGTTCTTACTACCACAGGGTGGCACTGAAAGTATTGCCGAAGTCTTCTTGCAGTAATGAGGAGCGCGAAGGCGACTTTCTCAACCTTTTGGTATCGGAGCTCAGGCCCCTGGAGGACCTTGCTCACGAAATAGACAGGCTTCTGTCCCTCGTCGGTTTCCCTGATCAAAACTGAGCTTATAGCTTCGTCGTGGACGGATAGATACAAGTAAAGTGTCTCCCCGTCAGGCCTTGTCAAGATAGGGGGAGGACAAAAGGTTTTTCAGAGATGTGAAGGCGTCCTCGCACTCTTGAGTCCATTCAAAACTTCTTCCCTTCTTGAGCAATTTGAAGAGGGGGAGAGACTTGTGAGCGGCTTTGGCTAAGAACCTTGTGAGGGCCGCTATGCGCCCCGTAAGCTGCTGTACTTCTTTGACGTTGCGGGGACTCCTCATGTTGAGGACGGCCTGACATTTATCCGGATTGGCCTCAATTCCTCTATGCGTTAGCATGAAACCCAAAAACTTACCGGCCTGGACCCCGAAAGCGCATTTCTCCGGGTTTAACCTCATATTGTATTTCCGGATTTGTGCAAATACTTCTTCAAGATCCGCCGTGTGAGATCCGGCGTGTGGGGTCTTGACTATCATGTCATCTATGTAGACTTCTAGCATTTTTCCCACTTGGTTTTCGAAAACCTTGTTCATCATCCTCTGGTAGGTGGCTCCTGCGTTCTTCAGGCCGAAAGGCATGACCTTGTAGCAGTAGCTCGCCCTATCAGTAATGAAAGCGGTTTTATCTTCATCTCTAGCGTGCATGGGAATCTGGTTGTATCCGGAATATGCATCCATAAATGATAACCATCTGAACCCGGAGGATCCGTCCACTAATTTGTCCACATTGGGGAGTGGATATGGGTCCTTGGGACAAGCTTTATTCAGGTCGGTATAGTCTACGCACATCCTCCATTTTCCGTTGGACTTCTTTACCAGGACCACGTTGGAAAGCCAAGTGGTATAGGAAATTTCTCTGATGAAGTTGCCGTTTAGTAGTTCTTTAACCTGGTCTTCGACGACTTGTTGTCTCTCGGGTCCGACCTTTCTCTTTTTTACGTGCGATCGGCTTGGCGCCTTCTTTAATCGACAAATGGGTGGCAAATAAAGCCGGGATCGAGTCCGGGCATGTCGGAAGAAGTCCAAGCGAAAAGGTCTTTGTTTTTCAACAAGAGTTCTGAGAGCTGTTGCTTTTCTCCTTCGCCCAGACGAGCTCCGATTTTAGTTACCTGTCCAGGATCCTTCCCGAGTTGAAGAGATTCCAGTTCGCCTTCGGGTTGCGGTCGGGTATCCCGGATTTCTTCTCTGACGTCCAACTCTGTCATCAGAATATTGACTTGGTCAATAGTCGGGGTAGATATAGGGCGGTTTGATGTCCGGGGTACTTTGCAGATCTTCAAACTCTCGTTATAACATTTTCTGGCTGAAACCTGGTCGCCTTTAATAGTGACGACGTCATTGTTCTTATTGAGGAACTTCATCACGAGGTGAGTGGTGGATATTACCGCCCCGAGAGCATTGAGAGACGGACGGCCCAGGATAATGTTATAGGCCGAGGGGCAGTCCACGACCAGGAATTTTACCTTCACAGTCCTGAAGAGTGTAGATGATCCCAGAGTTAGATGGGTTTCGTAATATCCTACCGGAGTGATCTTCTCACCGGTGAAGCCCGTCAATTCACCAGCGTGGGGAGTCAAGTCGGATTGTGGAAGTTCCAATTTTTGGTAAAGGTCCAGGAACATAATATCGGCTGAGCTCCCTTGATCGACGAAAATCCGGCGGACTTCGGCGTTAGAGATTACTCCGGAGATGACGAGTGGGTCGTCGTGATCCGGGATTATTCCGCCGTAGTCTTCGTCTGAGAAGGTGATGGGAGACGTTTTCCTCTTTTCGGCCTGTGTTCTTGATCCTGAGTGGGCTACGCTAAAGACTGCCATTCTGAGGGCTTTCTTTCGGGCTCCGTTGGAGGATCCTCCTCCGGCGAAACCACCGGCAATGGTATGGATCGTCCTGTTGGGCTCGGCGCGGTGATCATCATTACCGGCGGGGGGATTGTTTCTGTCCCTCCCTTGTCGATTGCCGTTATTACGTTGAGGCGGAGTCCGGGATCTTCTCCTCGGGCTTCTCGTCTTGCTCGGAGGGGACGGGCTCTGTTTTTTACTGTCTCTGCGTCTGTCACTACCTTCGTTGTTTTGGGCACGGAGGATATACTGCTGCAGGCGCCCGACCTTGATTAGAAATTCAATGGCATCACGCAGCTGATGGCAATCCTCTGTATCGTGGCCATAGGCTTTGTGCCATGTGCAGTGCTTGGAGTGATCCTTCTGCCTCTGCCTTCTGATAGGGGGTGGTCTCGGGATATTCTGGAACTCCGTGTTCATTACTTCCCTCAAGATCGTTTCCCGGGGTGTGTTTAAAGGAGTATAGTCTGCATAGTTTCTCCGGGGTGGGCTACCCTTTGGGGGTCGTGACCTTGAGGAATTTTGGCCGGGCTTTTGGTGAGAAAGTTCACTTTTGTTGTCCCACCTCCTGTGGTCTTCTGTTGCCTCTTCCAGATAGACGTACTTCTGTGAACATTTTTGGAAGTCGGTCAGATTGTCTGGTTTCTTTTTTACCAGGGACTTGAAGAAGTCAGAGCCTATCCGTAGACCGCTTCTGGCGTAATGCAAGGCTATTCTGTCTTCAAATTTTCTACGTTGGCGCAAGCGGCCATAAAACGTCGGACATAGTCCCGGAGGCTTTCATCCTTTCCCTGGCGGATCTTGGCCAAGGATTCGATGGATTTTGGCTGTTCCTTGCTCGTGGTGTATTGCAGCAGAAAACGCTGCTTGAGGTCGGCCCAATCCAGGATGGTCCCCCGTGGCTGACTGGTGAACCATTTGAGGGCCCCCTTTTTGAGGGAGAGAGGGAAGGCTCGGCACAACAGTTCCATGGATCCGCCGTAGAAGCATAGGGATTGCTCATAGGCATTGATGTGTTCCTGAGGGTCCGTGGTCCCGTCGTAAATTTCGAGGTTTGGGGGAAACTTGAAGTTTCTCGGAACCCGGAATTCCATGAGCTGGTCAGAGAAAGGTTGTTCCACGGTTCCTTGGTTCCGGTTGTTGTCCCTATTATGAGGAATTTCCTCATCGTCATGGGCCCTCGTCCTATTATTTTCCGCGTCGGTTCGTCTGTCACGTCGGTGTGGCTCTGGTTGACCTTCATGCATGGCGCGCTGCAAGTCTTCCAATCTTCTAAACTGGTCATTGAGTAGGTCCATATGCTGTTGCAACATATCCTGGAGTTGGCGTTGAGAAGCCCGAGATTGGTGCGTGTGTTCGGAGTGTGATGCACGATCGTCGAACTCGTTGCTCGGGTTTCCTAGTCGCTGGTGTACAGGAATTCTGCGTCCTTGAAGGCTCTGGCCGCCTTTCTGGGTTGGGAATTCAAGTCTATCCCTGACAGGAATCCTGCGCGATGGGTTAGGAGACTCCTCAGAAAAGGAGGTGGAGTGCCCATCACGTCGGCTTCCTGGTCGGGGCGTTTGGTTTCTCACAGCGGAGGTTTGAGCCATAAGCGGAGGTAATGGTGGTGGTGGACGCTGCATGTCAGGATCTTGTCTTTGGTTGACTGCGACTTGAGCAACGTCTCTTCTGGAGTTTTGCCTCGTATTCACCATGGTTGGGTGGGATTAGAATTTTATAGTTTCCCACAGACGACGTCAATGTTCTGAAGTAAGTTCAGAGGGGTACCTGAGGTAGGCACAATACGGTGGATTCCTCCGTTGCACGGGCGACGATGGTGCGAGCGGGTGGGTACCGCAAAAAGGCACTCCGACGCTCAGTTAGGCCGTGCACGCAGTAGGAATAGTTTGTATATCGGAGGAGATGCCTACCTTTGATGCTTGGCATGGTATTTATAGGAGCATACGCAGAATCCTAAAGGGATTCATCTTGGATGCGGATAAATCTGGATTGATATCTTAATGATGATTATCTTTCCTTTATTGTAGGATATATCCCTATAAATCTGGGATTAATATAAGGAAGGTATCTAGCCATCTGAGATATCTATAAATCCTATAATATCGTGAGTTGACGATTGGCAGTTACGCATATTTAGGGATTTATCCTTAGCGTAAATTAGTCAGCCGTGGTCACCTGCTCATGTGTCTTGGCCCGTGGTCCGAAGCGTGTCGTGAGTCTTCCTCCACGACGACTGGGGGGAATCCAGTAATGCGCATGCCGGGTTGATCCCATGGGTCAGGATCCCGGATATCGGTCTAGAACAGGATCTTATATGAATAGTTAATATTAGAATATAAATGCATGTGACTTTTTAAGTAATCACATAACTTTTAAGTAACTTTTAATCTTGACTATTTATATATAATTGTATGATTAATATTTACTCTTTTCACATTTTCACAATAAAAACTCTTCTCATTATATATATATATATATATATATATATATATATATATATATATATATATATATATATATATATATATATATATATATATATATACACGTTCTATCTATGGCAGAACCACGAGTAGTGATAGGGTGCTATCGCATCCCCTAAACTTCTAAAATCCTTTGAAATACCATGGAGATTTAATCTTTTTTATAAAACACAATTCTAACCCATGTAAAAATTATATTTAGCCCACATGTTCTTTTTTTCTTTTCTTTTCTAGTTCTACTGTATCCTGTCATTCCTATATCTTGGTTTTTAAAAAAATATCGTATCTGATACCTTTATGCGTACTCATACTTATGCATCTCCCCACTCATTATATTTATTCAATACTTTTTAATTTTTTTCCTACTACTATATCATTTTGATATTGTTTAGATGTGCTTATTTTGATAAAAAAGATTATTCTAATTAAAAATATTATTTACATTTTTTATCATGTTTTGATGAATTTTCTTAAAAAAAGATAAAGCATAAAAAAAAAAAAGATCTCTTTCTTTTTCTTGTTAAATTTTTATGCTTATCAGAAAAGATTTTTTTATAACAAAAAATAATTTTTAAACATTAAAAAATAATTCTCATATATTACATCTAAGTATAAAATACTTTTTGAAAAGAAACAATACTTAAAATATTTAATTTCGAAGTTTATTCAAATGAGCCCTTTATCATTAGACAAAAGAAAGAAAATACAAATACTCCCTCCAATTACTTGTGATTTTAAGACTTCAACTCTTAAAATTAAAGGGAGTGTACAAGTACAATTATGTTAAGGGCTATTATATATAGCCATCATTTTGTTTAATTTGTTGCAAGGTTCCCTCTTTTGTGAAGCTTAGTGTAATTATGGTTGCTCCCTTGAGAACTCGATACCAAGCCGGGGCAGGATACATGCTGAACTGTGCTTTCTAGTGTGGCAGGTTAGAAGGATTCACATAGACAAGTGGCATGGTTGAACTTGATGCTCAATTTAGTCGAATCCCTTTTTTTTCATAGATGAAATCAGGTAAACATGGGTGGTAAATGATATGTGTGTAAAATTCACACATTTTATATTTGTTTAAATGTGTTTTGAGTATTTTGAGAAAATATTTATGCCACTTATTAGTTATATTGAGTGAATTCTTTGTACCCATTGAATTAAATGTATTTTGCAAGAATTTAATAAGAACGTTTATAGAGGTTTGATCAAGTCAAAGTAGCATCCCTAAATTTTAGGAAACAACTCAAAGCTTTAAGTGGAGCCCAAGTAATCCTTAATTGGTGACCAATCATTCATTGTATTTAATACAAGGATTTTAAGTAGAGCTTCCTTAATCTTAGAATATTTGTTTTCTAATTTATGAGAAATTAACAAGGAGAAAATATCAAACAAGGGATTTGGTAAAATATTAATTAAAGAAAGATTTGTTTTTGTTGTCAAACTTGTTGAAGTGGATTAAAAGATGCAAACTCAAGTACATGTTATCTAGAGTAATAAATTCTCGGGAGTCAGAGGTCGATCCACAGGAAATTGATGAAGAGAAATTATTTGAGGAAAGAAAATGATTTGACACAACACTAAAGGTAATAAAAGTTGTTCACAGATGAAAAATAATTTGTTTAGGTTATGAGATCCACTCTTGGTAATAAATTAAAAACAAAATTATTTCTCTTTATAACTCAATTGAAATCTACACATAAAAGAAGTTTTAATCGAAAAATATAACATTCAAAGTTCAATTATATATGCAATCATATTATGATTCCTTTAATTATCTACAACATTTGTAAATGAGTTCAACCATTCACTGTGCTAATTCTCTTGTGTACAATAAATCAAGATCTTTATTATACAAAGAAGGTTTTTAAATTGATTGGAAACAAAATACAACACATATAATGTCCACTTGATAATATATCATTTAAGCACAAGAAATAGAATAATCTAGCCTTATTTCGTTACCAAGAGCTTCACTATTTCACCCAAGCAAAATAAAAATTAATTACTCATAGACAAGAAGAAAGAAAGAGAGAAGAAGAGAAAGATGAACATAACTTCAATTTAGAGAAGAGAAAATTACAACAAAAGAAAACAATAAACAAGCATGACCATAACTTCTAAAAACTAAGCCTAACACCAAGAGTACTAAATGATCAGCCAATGGTGCCTGTTATAGAAGATTAGGGGTACAAAATGACAAGGGGGCTGATTAAGAGTAGGTGGATGAGTGAGTGGATGATTGAAAAATGGCACATAGTGAGTTGATGAGTGGAAAATTAGTGAGATTCTTTGTCTCCAAAATCATTCAACTTTGATCTCATGGATGACGTCAGAAAATAGCAAAACGATCTTCATGAAATTGTAGCATTTTGTCTTATGTTTCCAATGACATTAGTCTCAGCTCCAAAGGCCATATACAGCTCGAGATATGACCCAATTACTAAACAGTGTTCAGGTCCAAGTACAACACTTTTATTCTGACTTCAAAGCCTAATATCACCTTCAAGGAGTCCGATCTGAGTTTTGTGTTCTTCATCAAAGTTGTAGATATGGGTCTTAACGTTCAAGTATTCAAATTTTAGCCTAAGGAAGTTCCTAAAACTCGAGTTATGCTCTGATTACTGCACACTATTCAGGTTTCAATCACAAAACCTGTGTTCTGACTTCCAAGCCCATTTAGCTCTGCTAGATGTCCAATTAAGCCCTGGAGCTCTTCATGAAAGTTGTAGAGCTCTCTCTTATATTTCCTACAAGGTAAGATACATAACTATAAGATATCTAGAACTCAAGATATGGCTGAAATACAGAAATAATGTAAGACCAAAATAGTACTTAAAAAATCAATTAAGTTCAATTTGAGTCCAATCTTATAAAACATAACCAGGCTTAATCAATTAAGTACATGGAGAGTGTAAATGACTAAAAATGAGGGTTTATTAATGTATAAAATATGTGATTATCAAATTCCCCCATACTTAGCTTTTTGTACTCCTGGACAAAACACATAAGACCAAAGCTAAGAAAAAAAGAAAAACGACACAGACTCAAAAGCTAAAAACTCTAAAAGACTCGATGAATCAAGAAGAGCACCAAGAAATTCAAGGGATCAAAGTATTAATGAGGTAACATTTCTTCACATCTCAAACCAACAAGCAAGGAAACTTCAGTTGAAAAGAATGAATCAAGAATGATAGATCCTCACAAAATTCACTCTCAATCTCTCAAGTGTTTAAAAGGTAAGCATTTCACTCTATTCTATTTATGAAAAATTGTACTACCATCAGCTTGCTTATCTTCTACTTCTCCGCGACTCAAAACACATGCACACAAAAATCAAGAGGACTTTATTTAAGGTTGTAATAGGGTCATGGTAAAGGAGAGGGGATAATATAGATATGAGAAGATAAATACCAAATAGAATAAAAGAACATTATGATACAGTTAAAGTGGAGAAGATGTTTGAGAACATTCATCATAAAGGACAATGACCAATATTTGACTAATGTTTTGTTAAAGATCAATCCCAAATTAATGAATTGAATTCATTATTAAGTCTGAACCTTCCTTTTCTCTTCTTGTTGATTCCAAGCATTCATCTTTATTTTAGGTATGAATATGTCACATGGTGTATTAGGGGACTCTGTAATCCTTTGATTACAGCGGTGGTCAGCTTTTTTTTTTCAATATTTTTTTAACATTTTGCACACACACCCCCACACTTGTTCAAGAACAAGACCAATGCTCTCTTATTCCTTAAGGTTGGGTAAAAATATGTCTTTTTTAATTTTTGAAGGCACGTAATGAGCTAAAAACAAAGAATTGTCAAATAAGCTCAAAGGGGTTACACAAGGAAAAATATACAAGAATGACTATTTAGTCAAAGTAGCTATTTTAAAATGCCTTAATCATATTTATGTATGCATGTGAAAATGTAGCCTAAAAAAGAATCAAAGCAAGTTCTAGAGTAATAATTCCATGAGTGAAAATCACACAAGAAAGAAGAGAATGGTACAAATGTTCAATTCAGTCATCAATAGACTCAAAATCTCACAAGGAATATTTCTATCATTCTCAATCCAACATATCAACATTCATATCCAAGCTTGTGATTTTTAAGAAAGAAGACAATTTATGCTAAGATCCAAGAATCCATTTGCTACTTCTACACAAAATAATTATTTCCTCAACTAAGATACGCCTCAAGAGTAAACTTACCTCCAAGGCAAAATTTACTCCTTACTCTGCCATCCTTCATTAGTTTTATTACGAATAGGTTTCTGACAGTCATATCACTAAACATACTTCCCAATTTAGATGCGTCTCAGGAGTAAAATTACTCCTTACTCTGCCATCATTCATTAGTTTAGTAAGTCCATGACAATCATATCATACTTTCCAAAAAAGAAATTTTTTTTTGGTCAACTATCCTTCTCCCTAGCCAGATCACAACTACGTCCTCAATGTTAAAATATAGATGAGTAAATGATAGAAGATATTATCTGTTGGAGAAATCTGACACAAATTTAAATAGAAATAAAGTACGATAAATAAAATCAAAGGTAAAGAAAAGGTATAAACAAAGTGTCAAATCTAGCTTTCTTTTCATCCAGTTTCCCTCATTGCTTCCTGCTGACCAATCTATCTGAGCTATTGCTGGGTCAGGTTTATGAACAAAAGCTTCTAATTTATTAATCAACTCATCAATAGCGGAAGCAGAGATAATAAGTTGTCTTGCCGAAGGTGTGATAAATTTCACGTTCCACAAAGATGGTCAAGAAAAAGTAACAAAATATCAAAGAAATTATTTACATTCAACAAACCTATGAGTTTATGGTGGATGTTCAGTTGGGCCCAATAGACAATTTGAAAAACTTCTTCCAAGGTACCAAAATCACCTAGTAAAGCAATGAATGCAACAGAGTTGTCAAGCATTATCTTCATTCATTCATGCATTGATGATACCTTAAGTTCCTCTCCAATTGTCTTTCTAATGATGTTCTGTTGAGCTAAATGTTCAGAAATGACACCTAAAACCTGACTGTCTCCTATATATGCAGCAAGTGATACAACTCCTATTAACCCACGGCAACTTCTCCCATATACAAGATGAATATTTGTCGCAGCAAGTGATCGACCAAGAGTGGTAGCTGTGTTTACAAACTCTAAACTTTTCTCATACTTAGACCCACAAAATACACAGATATTTTTAAGTTGACGAACAAAAACACTTTCCATTTCTATACTCATATTCCCTTTGAATGATTCTGAGTTGAAAGAAAGTAGAGAAAATGAAGTGTTTAAATAGGAAAAAAAATGGAAAAGGGTAATAATAGCACCTATAAGGATAGGTTGACTGTTGTCAAAAAAGTTTGAAATTAAGAAACACATAATATTTTTTTTAATTTTTTTTTGTTTTTGTTTTTGTTTTTTTTTGTTTTATTTTGTTGTTTTTTTTACTTCAAGAAAACTATTAAGGTAAAGAAGTCTAGAAACCTCTGAAGGATCCTACTCAAAGGATCGTCTGTCCAAAACCAAAATACAGCAAAATCATACAAAGATAAAAGAAATATAATAGCAAATGATGACATACCTTTATGTACAGTTTTCATGGCGTATCTTTACACTGCACGTCATGAGTGCAGTAGTGACATATCTTTATACTATGTGTCACCAGTGCAGTAGACACTCATATCTATTTATTCGAAGAAAGGAGAAAAAAGAAACCATCGTGGGTTTCCATCCTGAGTCTGGAACCTGGAGAGCTCACACTTGGGATCGTAACATCAACAAAGACGCTAAAATATGAAATCCGTAATGTCCAAGATCCAGAACATCCCATCTCAGGGTGCTGAGAGCCCCTTCTAATAAAAGAGAGGATCAAGCTCAGATGCCTCATACGCTTTGGCAGTCGCGTGTTACTTCTCACTAATAACCAGAGTGGGACGCTTCTGCCTGTCCATGAACTCCACAGTGCATAGATGGAAAACATTGAGTTATGAAGTGCGGCTCTCTACAGAGCATGGTACACGAACCTTTTTTAAGGACCAACGTGCAAAGATCCACCCGAGTCAATGACGGGTCAGCCAAAGATTGGGGCTCCACAACTAATTAAAGCCATGGTACTCCTTCTGGATCGCCCTTGTTTAAAAGAATTTTTTTTCTTTTGTTTTTTTTAAGAAGAACATGAAGAAGAAGAAGAAGATAATATGTACAGATTGTTGTGGATATGACACACATCTGCCTCTGGTTTCATGTCCAATAACGACTTAAACCCCTTTGATGAGTCAGGGATAAGCTTCCCATCCAATTTTCTTATAAATTAGCAAACAAGATCTTTTAAAGTCAGATTCCCAAGACTATAGCGTGTTCTTCATCCTTGAAGATGTAACGCCCCAATTTTTAGAAAATATTCTGAATGTACTGTTTGCTGTTTTTCATGCTTTTGTGTGAATGACCGCTGTGTCCCTATTTTACTGGTTTCTCGATTTCGTATGAAAACAATTACGATAATATTGACTCAAATTTTATTTGATCGTTTTACGTAATTTGCTTCGAGACAAAAATAAAAATTTCTGAGTTCTTGTTTTAATTTTTCTCAATGATATACGGTATATAATACTTCGCTGGATATTTTATTTGAACGTTTTGGACGATTAGCTACGTTGTGGGAAAAAATGAGAAAATGACCGTTACGTCCCGAACGTCTTTGTTTTTGGCTTTGTTTTTAATTGTTTTCTATATGATTTAATGCCCGAAAATACCGTCGTGATTTTATATGGACTTTTTGTGTGATTTGCTTTCGAGGGCAGAAAATAATATTTTTCCGGGCCGGAGAAGAAATCTTATTTTATTATTTAGAATTAGGGGATCTTACTAAACCCGATTCTCAATGAGACTAAAATTAATCTTTTAATTTTTAGGATTTAATCACAAATAAAATAATTTTATATTATTATAATATTATTTTATTAGTCAAGATAATTTAGTGATAGTGGACCCGGAAATATTTTGCGGGACCCACAATTAGCAGTAACTTAGATCGGTAGCTTAATTAATCACCATTAGCGGTAGAACTTTCAGAACAATGTGGCCGACTCACTAGTGACTCAAAGAAAGAATTAAATGCACTCGTGTGACTCAAAGATGTGAGTCATCAAGGAGAACCAATAGGAATCAAGCTTGTTAAGCAAGATTTAATCCTAGCCTTTGATGCAATCTATGGCTTGGATGAAGCCAAATCCATGCACATCCTTGCCACTTGATGGCTACGGCCAAGAGGAGTGAGAAGGCCAAAATAACACTTCATCTTCATCACTTTTCTCTCTTCTCTCTCTTCCAAGAACCCTAGCCACCATTGTTGTTCTTTTCTCCTACCATTCGCCAAGACCAATACTACACCATCCAACCATCCAAAAATTTTTCTAACCAAGTTTTCTTAACCTAAACACTATTCTAAGAACCTTTCTAGTTGGGAGTTTCTTCAAAATCTTCCATTTAGGGCTTGGAAACCAACCTTGAAAATTTTACCTAGAAGGTGAAATATCATGTTTTTCCTTTCTCTCTTCTTTTTCAAAGTTCTAAGCCATGATTTCTCCATGGTTTAGCTTCATTTCATGGTTAGTAACATATAAATTTTGTTTGAGGTTTCTAGGTATTTTTGAAGGTGAAAACCGTGACCTAGGAGGTGTGAAAGCAAACCTTTTGTCTTCATTTAAGGTAAGAGGAAGACAATTCTTATCATCCCTTGGTGGTGGTAAGAATATGGAATGAATTGTAATGTTTGAAGAATCCATAAGGATTCGGTGGTGTTGTCTTTGTTTGGTGTGTATGTGTTAATTTTTATATTTGCTAGTAGTTTATGTGGTAATTGTTAGTAGCTTTCTTGTTTGATGATTGTAATAATTTTGCATGTCTATTAGTTTTTAGGTGCATGTCTACAAGCTTTAATTTAGGTTTAGGTGTTAGAAAATATATTGCATGTGTTAGAAAATACAATGCATGTGTTAGAATTGTATGATAATGTATAGGATGTGAATAACATGTTCAAAAATTGCATGAGTGTTCCAAAGAGCGCAATCCACAAGCTCACGGCAATGACAAATTGTGAGGACCAAAATGTTCTCTTAATTTTTCTAAAGTGTAACTTAATTAACCTAGGAGAATTAAGAAGGTTTCAAATTGATTTGATCAAAGAAAATGAATTTAGAAATCAAATGGTAAAGACTTAGTATTTTGGGCCAACATGCCTAAAGGATTAAATTTATTTCTTGCTAACTATTTTCTAATATGATTTAATGAACTTAGACAATATAATACATTTGATATGATTTGAAAGGTGAAAGACATTTTAGAAATCAAATGAAAGGGTTTTACGAAATTTGGCCAACATGCCACTATAGGTAATCATGATTTCTAAAACTTGATTCCAAACCTTTTTCAATCAAAAAGAGACAATACAAGTTAGGAAGAAATTTTCTATAATGGTTTTTGAAGAAACAAATTGAGTAGAATTAAGCTTAAAGGATTAAAACTAATAATTTTATCATTAGGAAGTAAAATACAGTAATTTTGAGAAATTTTCTAACATATAGCTCACTTTAGGTTTTGAAGCATGTTAGAGATTTCAAAGAGAATTAAATGATATGGTTAAAAAAATTAGGTAAATGGAAATTTTATGGAAAAATTTAGTAAACCATTATTATGATTTTTAAACAAAATACTCATTGTCAATTTTTAGTAAAAATGAACTAATAAGATAGCAAAAATATTCAAAAGACAAGATGCGGTATGAAAAATTATTCTACGTAGTTTAAATGTACTAAGTACTATTTCGTTTGTTTAAACAAGAATTTTAAAGGCATTCGAATAAGAAAATGATTTGAAAATCCTACGCGATTGAGAAAACGTATTAAAATGCTACGCGATTTTAAAAACAGAAAAATATCTTTACCCGATTTTTAAACGTTTGTAAAAACGACAAAATTATGAAAACGCGATAAAATTTCTACGCGATTGACCGTTACTATATTTATTTTATCATTTGTCGGAAAATGTGAACCCGTGCATTATTTTTGAGGATCTTTCGTTGTCGGAAAATGTGAACCCGTACACATTATTTTTTAGAATCTTTCGCTGTCGGGAAAATGTGAACCCGTACAGATTATTTTGAGGACTTTTCGCTGTCGGGAAAATGTGAACCCGTACAGGCTTTCTATTTATGTGTGCCAAGTTTTTGGTGGATTGGTTGACGAGACGAATCAAAACGTGTTGTTGATGCGATAAACGTAGTGTGGTTCATTGTTCTAATGAACTTGGAGACTTTAGTGTACGGGATCCCACATGTGGACAGTTGGTAGCTCCGCTGGGCCGTGGTAAACCGATAGCACACTATGGTACTCGACACGCACTATATTTAATCGAGATTTGTGAAATCTAGTAGTACATTTGCCTGTAGTGCCACAACGTGAGACCGTGAACTACACCACGCCTGGATGATGGATTCCTGTGTCGTGGGGCTATAGACGCAACGTGTGACAGCGCAATAGTTGGTTGGGCAGCCGTGGTACTAATAGATTTTGCGAGTCATTCCGCTCTCTGATACTTGTGTTTTCTTTAGCTCCATGGAGTAGGGTTTTGTCATATTATTTATTTATCTCTATGTCTATTTATTTCCATCTTATCTATTTATTGTTTATCTGTATTTTATTTGTTTATTTTATCTGGTTACTGTTACTATATTTGGTTATTATATCTTATCCGTTTATTCTTATCTTTCTTATTTTATCTCGTGAGGTTTTATCTCGTGATGTGATATATTGTTATGATATCTAAATCTTACTCTAATCTCTATTATTCTTTCTGTTATAGTATTTTGTATTGCATGAACCGTATATATGTTGTTTGTCGTCTTCTTATTTGCCATGTTGTGATGATTTTATGTTGTCTTACCTCTTTGTTATATGTATTTTCTGTTTATTTATTTTACGCGGTAAAGACTTCGAGGAAGAGGATCACCTATTGAGATCTTGTACTCGAGGAGGAGGAAGATCACAGACGCAGACGACCGCTTTACGATCAAGAACCATCCGATCATCCATACCCTTTGGATTGATTGTGAGGGATGGCAACACCAGGGTTTTTTGATTCGTAGAGCTAGTATTTCATGGGAGTTCGCTAGCTTGGCATCTACGAGGCGATCGTGAATCCGTGACGTATGCGGGACGTGTGACCGTGATTCTACGTCGACGTTTTGATGGAGAGCCTGTCATGACTACAACGCTTTTTCTGCATTTAGAGTTACCCTTATCCATTAGGCGTCACTGGGGTGCTGAAAACCCTGAGCCTAGTGAGATAAGCATCGTATCGACTGCGCGATCCCGTTATCGCCGTGTGTCGAGACATCCGGGATATTTATCTCCTGATGATCATTTTCATGCTGAGAGTGATCCATCAGAGGATTAAATAACCATGATGTTTTTTTTGGGCGCGTCAGCGTATGTCTGTATATATTAACTCTTTTATTGCTTTCTTTACTGTTTTTGTTTAAATATTTGTAGTCTTAGTTGTGAATTACTTGTACAGCTTATAACTTAAATCATATGTATATTATTAGTGGTGATGTTTTTTTTTATTTCGGATTTTCGCATTATTTTTTTTATATCATATTTCTGTTTATCAGGAATTATTTTACAACCCGTAATAGTATGTAATAAACGTTTCACAACTTGGGTAGACCTTATTTCTATTTCTTTTATTTTCTTTTATGTGTGACATCCTCCAAAGGGGTGTTACATTAGTTGGTATCAGAGCCTAAGTTAGAGTCTTTTGGGGTTGTGGTTGGGTCTGTTTTTGTTTGTGCTGTGTGATTCTCTGTGCTTGGACTTCGAAAGGAGACAATATTGTTTGAAATGGTTACTTTGGTTTCCATTGTATTATGATTCATCCGTCTTTGAAGAAAGACGATGACTTGTGGTAAACGTGCACATGAGGAGGCAGAACGTGATGGTGGCAGGTTTTCCTGCAACTACAAAAGCAATGCCAAGAACAAATAAAGGAACAAGACAACATGACCAGAGTAGCGCGCGGAAGCGTGGTGTCCAAAAGAGGAAAAACTATAAAGCCAGTGATTTCGGTAAAACTCGTATTCGTGATTATTAGGAAGACAACAACAACAACAATCTCGTGGAGGAAATACGAGTGGTAGCAGGTTTAGTCAGGCTGCGACATCTGTACCCAAGTGTTAGAAGTATTGGAAGATCATCTAACGAGGGACGATACAATCAACAGAGTCACATGTTTCAAGTATAGGATGCCAAATACTTGTTGAAAAGTGTATTCTATCAAAAGACGACGTCATCTGTTAAAAATGAACGTGCTTTGACATCTCAAGTAGAATGGAGTATCGATTCTTCAAGTGGAGCAAAAGCACCTCAAATTGAAAACCTGATTAAAGAAGGTTGTGTCACAAAAAGGTGATCATTTAACTATACTGTATAATTCCAAGGGTAACCTATTTCTTTATGGCATATAATTGTGTAGGTCAATTAGAGTTATTTATGTCATCTTTATCTTTTGACCTGGTTGTTTTCACTTCAATTGCTAAATATGTGGTTGAGGACTTGAGTTGCTTAAACCATCCTAAGTTTGTTAAATAATTGAATTTTTTCTATTGATTCAATTTGTATACTCCTTTCTCAAAACATACATGATTTAAAAATATGGATTGGGTATTTTTCCAACCATCCATACTTTGTTAGACTTATCAGTTGAATTATTCAAATTTAAAAAGTTCACTTCTAAATTCATCGTACCATATCAATTTCTCTACTGGATAGGTTCGGTGATATGGATGATTCTATCATCTCTTATTTCTGTGCCTTCATGATACCTTTCATGTATCGCAATTGCGAAATGTACTTTTAGACTAACTCGTTCTTTTAGGACTAATTGACTATTTGAGTTGATTAGAGTTATCAATGTCTTTGTTACCTTTTGACTTATCTATTTCTGCTCTTATTTCCAAATCCATTATTTCTATCCAGTTTCTTAAATGATCTTTTCTATTAATCTAAATTGTCTACCTCTTTCACGAGATAGATGTAATCTTATGAATGGATTGGTTATTTTTAATCATATCCTATAGATTGTTCCAGTAAAACTTTTGTGTCTCAGAAAACTTATTCTTAAAATCAGACAATGTCAAATTCTTTGTTGGACATGTCTGGTAACAATTCTAATAGTTTTTCTACCTTTTCTTTCTAACTTTTATAATGTCCTTTTATATATTATAATTGCAAGAAAGGATATTCTCATCAAAATTATGTCATAAGTATCGATACGTATTGTTGGAAAAGAAAACTTGAATTGTAAGGCACTTCCTGTTAAAAACAAGAGCGTAAGAATGAAGCGGTACAAATGCGGGAAATTTCAAGTGGTGCGTTCGAGTGGAGAATGTTTCGTAATGTTCACGGGTTATGTGGATAGAATCTTGGTTGGTTTATCAGAAAGCGAAAGTGGAACATCAAAGACCAAATGGAATGTTACAACCGTTATCTATTCCAGAATGGAAATGGGATAGCATATCCATGGATTTCATTACTGGTTTGCCGAAGACAAGGAAAGGTCATGATTCGATATGGGTTATAGTCGATAGGCTTACGAAATCGGCTCATTTCTTACCAATTAATATCAAATATTCATTGGAAAGATTAACCCAGTTGTACATCAGTGAAATTGTCAGATTACATGGTGTACCGACAAGTATAGTTTCTGATCGTGATCCGAGGTTTACGTCAAGATTTTGGCGAAGTCTGCAAGAAGCTATGGGAACCAAGTTACGATTGAGTTCAGCGTATCATCCGCAGACAGATGGTCAGACAGAGAGAACTATACAGTCTTTGGAGGATCTATTGCGTGCTTGTGTTTTAGAACAGCGAGGAAGTTGGGATGAATTTTTATCTTTGATAGAATTCACCTACAACAATAGCTTTCACGCAAGCATCGGAATGGCACCTTATGAGGCATTGTATGGAAGACGATGTCGAACGCCGCTATGTTGGTATCAAGATGGGGAGAGTATGACTGTTGGACCGGAACTTGTACAACAGACTACGGATAAGGTCAAGATGATACAGGAAAAGATGAGGACTAAGCAAAGCGTACAAAAAGAATTACGCGGACAAACGAAGATGACCTCTTGAGTTTAAGGAGGGTGAGCATGTATTTCTAAGAGTTACTCCTACGACTGGTGTCGGAAGAGTGATTAAGTCTAAGAAGCTTACTCCTAAGTTCATTGGACCATATCAGATTATCCGACGTATTGGTCCTGTAGCATATCAGATTGCTTTGCCGCCTTTTCTATCGAATTTGCATGACGTGTTTCATGTTTCTCAGTTACGGAAGTATATACCAGATCCGACACATGTTATACAGCCAGATGACGTACAGTTGAAGGAGAATCTGACTTACGAAACTTTACCTGTCAGAATAGAGGACAGAAAGGTAAAGCAACTTCGAGGGAAGATGATCGAGCTAGTGAAAGTCATATGGAATGATGTGACGAGTGAGGCTACCTGGGAGCTGGAAGATAAAATGAAGGATCGCATCCTCATTTGTTTGGATGAACATCGAATTTCGAGGATGAAATTTTTATTTGTTGGGGAGAGTTGTAACGCCCCAATTTTTAGAAAATATTCTGAATGTCTTGTTTTGCTTTTTTTCATGCTTTTGTGTGAATGACCGTTGTGTCCCTATTTTACTTGTTCTCGATTTACGTATGAAAACAATTACGATAATACTTGGCTCAAATTTTATTTGATCGTTTTACGTAATTTGCTTCGAGAGACGGTAAAATAAAAATTTCTTGAGTTACTTGTTTTAATTTTTCTCAATGATATACAAATTATATAATACTTCTTTGGATATTTTATTTGAACGTTTTGGACGATTAGCTACGTTGTGGGAAAAAAATGAGAAAATGACCGTTACGTCCCGAACGACGTCTTTGTTTTTTCTTGTTTTTAATTGTTTTCTATATGATTTAATGCCCGAAAATACCGTCTCGTGATTTTATATGGACTTTTTGTGTGATTTGCTCTGAGGGCAGAAAATAATATTTTTTCGGGCCGGAGAAATCTTATTTTATTATTTAGAATTGGGGATCTTACTAAACCCGATTCTCGAATGAGATAAAATTAATCTTTTAATTTTTAGGATTTAATCACAAATAAAATAATTTTATATTATTATAATATTATTTTATTAGTCAAGATAATTTAGTGATAGTGGACCCTAAAATATTTTGCGGGACCCACAATTAGCGAGAAGCTAGATCGGTAGCTTAATTAATCACCGTTAGCGGTAGAACTTTCAGAAACAAGTGACTCACTAGGAATGACTCACAGAGAATTAAATGCCGTGTGACTCAAAGCATGTGAGTCATCAAGGAGAACCAATAGGAATCAAGCTTGTTAAGCAAGATTTAATCCTAGCCTTTGATGCAATCTATGGCTTGGATGAAGCCAAATCCATGCACATCCCTTGCCACTTGATGGCTATGACCAAGAGGAGTGAGAAGGCCAAAATAACACTTCATCTTCATCACTTTTCTCTCTTCTCTCTCTTCCAAGAACCCTAGCCACCATTGTTGTTCTTTTCTCCTACCATTCGGCCAAGACCAATACTACACCATCCAACCATCCAAAAATTTTTCTAACCAAGTTTTCTTAACCTAAACACTATTCTAAGAACCTTTTTAGTTGGGAGTTTCTTCAAAATCTTCCATTTAGGGCTTGGAAACCAACCTTGAAAATTTTACCTAGAAGGTGAAATATCATGTTTTTCCTTTCTCTTTCTTTTTCAAAGTTCTAAGCCATGATTTCTCCATGGTTTAACTTCATTTCATGGTTAGTAACATATAAATTTTGTTTGAGGTTTCTAGGTATTTTTGAAGGTGAAAATCGTGACCTAGGAGGTGTGAAAGCAAACCTTTTGTCTTCATTTAAGGTAAGAGGAAGACAATTCTTATCATCCCTTGGTGGTGGTAAGAATATGGAATGAAATGTAATGTTTGAAGAATCCATAAGGATTCGGTGGTGTTGTCTTTGTTTGGTGTGTATGTGTTAATTTTTATGTTTGCTAGTAGTTTATGTGGTAATTGTTAGTAGCTTTCTTGTTTGATGATTGTAATAATTTTGCATGTCTATTAGTTTTTAGGTGCATGTCTACAAGCTTTAATTTAGGTTTAGGTGTTAGAAAATATATTGCATGTGTTAGAAAATACAATGCATGTGTTAGAATTGTATGATAATGTATAGGATGTGAATAACATGTTCAAAAATTGCATGAGTGTTCCAAAGAAGCAATCCACAAGCTCACGGCAATGACAATTTGTGAGGACCAAAATGTTCTCTTAATTTTTCTAAAGTGTAACTTAATTAACCTAGGAGAATTAAGAAGGTTTCAAATTGATTTGATCAAAGAAAATGAATTTAGAAATCAAATGGTAAAGACTTAGTATTTTGGGCCAACATGCCTAAAGGATTAAATTGATTTCTTGCTAACTATTTTCTAATATGATTTAATGAACTTAGACAATATAATACATTTGATATGATTTGAAAGGTGAAAGACATTTTAGAAATCAAATGAAAGGGTTTTACAAAATTTGGCCAACATGCCACTATAGGTAATCATGATTTCTAAAACTTGATTCCAAACCTTTTTCAATCAAAAAGAGACAATACAAGTTAAGAAGAAATTTTCTATAATGGTTTTTGAAGAAACAAATTGAGTAGAATTAAGCTTAAAGGATTAAAACTAATAATTTTATCATTAGGAAGTAAAATACAAGTAATTTTGAGAAATTTTCTAACATATAGCTCACTTTAGGTTTTGAAGCATGTTAGAGATTTCAAAGAGAATTAAATGATATGGTTAAAAAAATTAGGTAAATGGAAATTTTATGGAAAAATTTAGTAAACCATTATTATGATTTTTAAACAAAATACTTGTCAATTTTTAGTAAAAATGAACTAATAAGATAGCAAAAATATTCAAAAGACAAGATATGCGGTATGAAAAATTATTCTACGTAGTTTAAATGTACTAAGTACTATTTCTTTTGTTTAAACAAGTAATTTTAAAGGCATTCGAATAAGAAAATGATTTGAAAATCCTACGCGATTGAGAAAACGTATTAAAAATGCTACGCGATTTTAAAAACAGAAAAATATCTTTACCCGATTTTTAAACGTTTGTAAAAACGACAAAATTATGAAAACGCGATAAAATTTCTACGCGATTGACCGTTACTATATTTATTTTATGCTGTCGGGAAAATGTGAACCCGTACAGATTATTTTTGAGGATCTTTCATTTGTCGGGAAAATGTGAACCCGCATGATTATTTTTTTTTCCTCTTTCATTGTCGGAAAATGTGAACCCGTACAGGCTTTTGAGAGTTTATCTGCTTGTCGGGAAAATGTGAACCCGTATAGGCTTTCTATTTATGTGTGCCAAGTTTTTGGTGGATTAGTTGACGAGACGAATCACATCGTGTTGTCGATGCGATAAACGTAGTGTGGTTCATTGTTCTAATGAACTTGGAGACTTTAGTGTACGGGATCCCACATGTGGACAGTTGGTAGCTCCGCTGGGCCGTGGTAAACCGATAGCACACTATGGTACTCGACACGCACTATATTTAATCGAGATTTGTGAAATCTAGTAGTACATTTGCCATATAGTGCCACAACGTGAGGCCGTGAACTACACCACGCCCGGATGATGGATTCCTGTCGTGTCGTGGGGCTATAGACGCAACGTGTGACAACGCAATAGTTGGTTAGCTCCTGCAGCGGGCAGCCGTGGTACTAATAGATTTTGCAAGTCATTCCGCTCTCGATACTTGTGTTTTCTTTAGCTCCATGGAGTAGGGTTTTGTCATATTATTTATTTATCTCTATGTCTATTTATTTCCATCTTATCTATTTATTGTTTATCTGTATTTTATTTGTTTATTTTATCTGGTTACTGTTACTGATAATCACATATTTTATTCATTAAGAAACCCTCATTATTAGTCATTTACACTCTTCATGTACTTAATTGACTGAATTTGATTATGTTTTGTAAGTTTGAACTCGAATCGGACTTAATTGATTTTTCAGCATTATTCGAGTCTTACACTATTTCTGTATTTTGGCCATATCTTGAGTTCTAAATGTCTGATAATTATGAATTTTACCTTGTAGGAAAGATAAAAGAGAGCTCTACAACTTTGATGAAGAGCTCGAAGTCAAATTCAGACATCTAGTGGAGCTAATTGGGCATGGAAATCAGAATACGGGATTTGTGACTGGAACCCGAACAGTGTGTAGTAACCAGAACATAATTCGAGTTTGGTTTTATAGAATGGGCTGAAAATTGGTGATCTGAAAGTTAAGACCCATATTTACAACTTTCATGACAAACACAAAACTTGATTCGGGCTCCTTGATGGAGATATTGGGTCTGAAAGTCAAAACAGAGGTGCTGAAACTGGTCCTGAGCAGTCTGTAGTAATTGGGTCATATCTTGGGCTGTAGGACGAATTTTTGGGTGCTTCTAGAGCCATTGGAAAGCTTAGACAATTTCCTAGAACTTTCATGAAGACCACTTGGCTCAAAAATGACGAAATCAATGAGTTCAGCAATGAATACTTTCGGAGACAAGGAAGCTCACCTACCAAGTTCACCTACCAAGCTCACCTACCAAGCTCACCTACTAATTCCAGCTACTAATCTCATCTACCTATCTACCACTACTCTGAATCCTCTATAAAAGGAAGCATGAGGAGAGCTCTAAACACAACATACACTTAATGTTAAAGATAGTTTTTCATAGTTCTTGTATATTTTTCCTTCATTGTAATGGAGAGCTAAGTCACTTCTGGTCAATTCGGGACTCTTGAAGAGATTGTGGCTTGGATTCTTGAGACCTTGGTTATGTAATGTATTTGATTTATATTTGAATTCCTCTTCTCTTCTTCTTCTGTTCTCTTGATCTTGAATGCATGAATGGTGATTCTGTTTATGTTTGATCTGATTTGATCTTGGTTTAAGATTAAGTATTGTGATGAAATTTAGAACTGATTGATCTAAACTAATCACGTAATTGAAGAGGTTAGGTTACTGATTTGTGCCTAGGTTAATTGAATTCGGTGCTTAAATTGACATATATTTACATGAATGGTGCGATTGCAGATTTGTGTTTATCACTTGTCAATTGAATTCGGACAATTGTCTAGTATGAATTCTCGGATCGATGCGAGAGATCTCGGTTAGATCCAAGTTAACCATTCAAATGTATTTCGTGTGTTTGTTGAAAGGTCTATGATTGAATCCACCCAATCTCGGATAGATTTCTCGAATTGATGTTCTTTTAATTGTTATTTCTCTTTAAATCCCACATCCGCGATCCTTGAACCATCAAAACCCCTTTTTTTTTTCTAACTTTCACTTGATTTGATAAAATTGCATCTACGATCCTTGAGGAGACGATCCTGTGTTGTTCACTATACTACAAGTTTAGGTAATAACTTCGGTTATAATTTTGACCGAGTTCTACGCTCGTCAAAATTTTGGCCGTCATTCTTAGGGGATCTCGTAGGTGTAATCTTTTCATTTTGAGTAACCTTACTAATTTTTGTTCTTTCTTACCTATTCTAACAGTTATTTTTCATTTACTAACATTGCTCATACCATACTAACATTTTTATCCTAGCTTTTGAATTTTTCTCGATTTAGGAAAGACGGAAAACAAAGATTACGGTAACTATTGCAATTTTTGAACTCGCAACATGCCCAGAATGAGTGAAACTTGGTCGGTTGAAGGAAAACAGCCGATAAACAAGACTCATAGTAAACTGTGAGGTCACCCCTGGTTTTTCGAAATTCTATCATTTAGATCACTTTTTTAATTTTTTATTATTTTTTATTGCATTTTCTAGTTTCATTTTTATGTAGATTTTGTTCTGTGTTGATTCCATAATTTTTAAAAATGTTTAGACATATTAACTAGATTTATTTTTGCATATTTTGAGTGTTGTTTAGTGTATTTTGCTTAGTTGCAGTTTTTGTGTTTTTGTGCTTTAGTTGATGCATGACTAGGTCCAATCCTGATATCTTGCTTGATCTTGATCCTGAGATTGATAGGACCTTGCATAGATTAATTAGAGCTCGTGTGATAAATTCCAGAGTTAATTCGAGCCTAATTTTGGGAGTGAACCTGATAACTTAAGTAATCCTGAAATCATGGCTGATAACATGCATAATAGAACCCTTAAGGAACTTGCTGCTCCTGATGTATCTTACCAATCTTTGTGCATTCAATATCCTGATCTTGATGCAGATTTTGAGTTAAAATCTGGTTTGATACACTTGTTACCAAAGTTTCATGGTCTTGCGGGTGAAGATCCTCATAAGCACCTGAAAGAGTTCCATGTTGTGTGTTCAACCATGAAGCCACAAGGCATCTCCGAGGAACACATCAAGTTAAGGGCATTTCCCTTCTCACTTGTCGATGCAGCCAAAGATTGGTTGTTTTATCTTTCACCAGGTTCAGTCAGAAGTTGGAATGACATGAAGAGGTTGTTCCTGGAGAGATTCTTCCCTGCCTCGAGAGCTGCTGCAATTAGGAAGGATATATGTGGCATCAGACAGATGTCTGGTGAGACTTTGCATGAATACTGGGAGAGATTCAAGAAGTTGTGTTCGAGCCGCCTCATCACCAAATTAGTGACCAACTCTTGATTCAATACTTTTATGAGGGCTTGCTGCCAAATGATAGAAGCATGATCGATGCTGCCTCTGGAGGAGCCTTAGTAGACAAAACTCCTACCGCCGCAAGAGATCGATAGCAAACATGGCAGCCAATACCCAATGTTTGGCTCGCGGATCATCACCGCAACCAGAGGAGTTAATGAAATTCAAGCATCTCATATGGACCAACAAAGAATGGAACACGAGACTAGATGAATTGACTTCTTTGGTAAGACAGATAGCGGTGGGTCAACAACCACCCATGCGATATGACTGCATCGGTGTGTGGAATTTGCTCTAATTCATCTCATCCTACTTGATTCATGCCCTACACTTCGGAAGATGGTCCCGCCTTTCCAGGATCAATGTGTTGCTTTGCACCGGTGGTGTTTTCCTGGTAGACCCCAATATCGGCAACAACAAGAACAATCTAGATATGATCCATTTTCTAGTACTTATAATCCTGGTTGGCGAGACCATCCCAATTTGAGATATGGGAATCCTAGCCAAGAACAACAACGGCCCACCAAGAAGAACGACAATTTAGATACCAAGTGCAGTCCAAGCAACAAATACCAACAAATACCCCCGCATTTAGACAACAAGAACATGCTCGGCTCAGTCATTCCAATCCACTCCAAATGAGCCATCATTGGAAGACCTGATGAAACAAATGGCCACAAATAACATTCGGTTCAAGCAGAACGTCGGTGCCAACATTCGAAATTTACAAACTCAAATCGGGCAAAACCGGCAACCACTGTGAGTGAGCTAAAGAGTCAAGGTTCTAGCCAATTGCCTTCACAAACAAATCAACAATCCAAGAGGCAACGTAAGTGCAATTACCTTGAGAAGTGGCAAAGAAGTTGATGTTCCAACCTTACAGCAATCAGAAATTGACCAAAAACGGCAGGAAATGGATAATTCAGTCCAGAAATCTGTGCCACTGAAGAAAATTGCAGAGAATTCAGATGTTACCATTCCATTACCTTTTCCAAATAGGATCACACAATCCAAGAGAACAATGCAAGCAGAAATGGAAAAAGAAGTCATGGAAACATTCAGGAAAGTGGAAATCAATATTCCCCTCCTAGATGCAATCAAGCAAATTCCAAAATATGCTAAATTTCTCAAGGAGTTGTGCACTCATAAGAGAAGGTTGAAAGGGGATGAGAAGATCAGCATGGGTAGAAATGTTTCTGCAATGATTCTGCCAAGCATGCCACAGAAATGCAAAGATCCTGGAACTTTCACAATTTCTTGCACAATTGGCAACTCTAGATTTGAGCATGCAATGCTAGATTTGGGTGCTTCGATCAATGTCATGCCCATGTCAGTGTATAAGTGTTTAAACATCGGTACTTTGCAACCCACTGGTATCGTGATTCAGTTGGCAAATAGAGCCACTGCTCATCCTGCAGGTGTGCTGGAAGATGTGTTAGTTCGGGTGAATGAGTTGATTTTTCCAGCAGATTTCTACATTCTGGACATGGAAGATGAGTCTCCAACAAACCATGCTCCATTGATTCTAGGCAGACCATTCCTCAAGACCGCCAAGACCAAGATAGACGTGCATGCTGGCACCCTTTCTATGGAGTTTGGCGACGATTTGGTACAATTTAACATTTTTGATGCCATGAGACACCCCTAGAGGAGCATTCTGCTTTCCATGTTGATATGATTGAGATGTCTTTGGTTGATGATGTCTATACTTGATTTATATGCTTTGAATTCCCCGATATTGTTGACTATCTTGGTTCTGTTTCTTGTGATACACGTGCCACTTGTGATGTTGAACCATGTGTTTGCATGTGCCTTGAGATTTATTCATTATGAGTAATGATACAAATTACCGATGATGCAACAATTGAGAATGAGAGTCGATACCATGCTTTGAAATTAATGTTCTTGAGTTAGTCATTTCAGATCACTTGTTACCTTCCATTGTACAACCTCCATCCTTGGAGTTGAAGACTTTACCGAGACCATCTTAAATATGCATATTTGGGAGATGGTGAGACACTTCCTATGATCATTGCTAAAAACTTACAACCCGATCAAGAAGAAAAGTTACTGCAGATTTTGAGGCGAGAATAGGCAAGCCATCGGATGGACTCTTGCAGATATTCCCGGTATTAGTCCCTCCACATGCATGCATAAGATTTTATTGGAAGAAGGGATCAAACCAGGTTAGACAAACCCAAAGGAGACTAAATCCCCCGATTCTAGATGTGGTGAAGAAGGAAGTTACAAAGCTACTTCAAGTGGCATTATTTATCCCATATCGACGATCAATGGGTGAGCCCCGTGCAAGTGGTTCCCAAGAAATCGGGGTTACGGTGGTTGCGAATCGAACAATGAGCTTGTGCCCACACGAGTTCAAAACAGGTTGGCGAGTTTGCATTGATTATAGGCGGCTCAACCAGGCTACCGAAAAGGATCATTTCCCGCTGCCCTTCATTGATCGGATGTTGGAGCGGTTAGGCGGCAAGTCACATTATTGTTTCCTGGATGGATATTCGGGCTATTTTCGATTCATATAGCCCCGTAAGACCAGAGAAGACTACTTTCACTTGTCCATTTGGCACATTTGTATACGGGAGGATGCCCTTTGGTCTATGCAATGCTCCGTGGCACCTTTCGAGAGGTGTATGGTAAGTATCTTTTCTGATTTTTTAGAAAATTGCATGGACGTATTCATGGATGATTTTACTTGTCTATGGATCTTCCTTTGATGCATGTTTAGATAGTCGCTCGGTCTTGCATAGATGCATTAAGACTAACCTCGTTCTAAATTTTGAGAAATGTCATTTCATGGTAGAACAAGGTATAGTCTTAGGGCATGTGATATCTCGTGAGGGTATTGAGGTAGATCCTGCAAAAATAGATGTTATTTCATGTCTATCTTACCCCACAAGCGTGCGGGAGATTCGTTCTTTCCTTGGTCATGCAGGTTTCTTTCGGCGGTTCATAAAGGATTTCAGCAAAATTGCACTTCCGCTATCCAACTTACTGCAAAAAGATGTGGAGTTTCACTTTGACAAGAAGTGCCGGGATACCTTCAATCAATTGAAGCGGGCATTGACCAAGACACCTATCATCCAACCGCCGGATTGGACACTTCCATTTGAACCGATGTGTGATGCCTCTAATTATGCATTGGGAGTCGTTCTTGCACAAAGGGTCGGTAAAGTATCTCATGTCATTTCCTATGCTTCGAGAACTTTAGATCCTGCACAAATCAACTACACCACAACCGAAAAGGAACTTTTAGCAATTTTTTTGCTTTAGATAAATTTCGATCATATTTGCTTGGTTCCGTAGTGGTTGTGTTTTCGGATCATGCGGCATTGAAGTTTCTCCCGAAGAAGCCCAATGCCAAGCCCCGGTTGATTAGGTGGATGTTGCTCCTCCGGAGTTTGATATTGAGATCCGTGACAAGAGTGGAGCGGAGAATTTGGTGGTGATCACTTGAGTCGAATTGAAAGGGAGGCGGATGTTTTTCCCATCCATGATGTTTTCCATGATGAGCGCTTTTCAAGCTGCAAGGCAACATCCCTTGGTTTGCTGATTTGATTAATTTCTTGGTTGCTAACGCAATACCTGCACATTTCACTAAGGCTAAGATTGATAAATTGAAAAGTGAGTCAAAGTATTATGTGTGGGATGATCCTTACTTATGGAGATTTTGCAGTGACCAAGTAATTAGGAGGTGTGTGCCTGATGATGAATTCCATTCCATTCTTAGCTTTTGTCATAAACTTGCATGTGGCGGCCACTTCGGTCCTCAACGGACTGCTAGGAAAGTTTTAGACTCGGATTATATTGGCCCACTCTATTTCATGATGCATATATGTTTTGCAAATCTTGTGATCAATGCCGAGAGAACAGGGAATACTTCTCGTAGGAATGAAATGCCCCGAAACCCTTATTATTCTGTGAGATTTTTGATGTTTGGGGTATTGACTTTATGGGTCCTTTTCCGTATCATTTGGTTTTGTTTACATTCTCTTCTTTGTGGATTATGTATCTAAATGGGTGGAGGCTAAGGCCACTCGGACCGATGATTCTAAAGTTGTTGTGGATTTTATTAGATCACGATTTTCTCGTAGGTTTGGAGTCCCGAGATCCATCATTAGTGATCAAGGTTCACATTTTTGCAATCGAAGCATGGAGGCTTTGATGAAGAAGTATGGAGTCCAACACAAGGTTTCTACACCTTACCACCCCCAAACCAATGGGCAAGCCGAGGTCTCCAACAGAGAAATTAAGCGAGATACTCCGTAAGACAGTTCAACCTAACGAAAGGACTGGAGCAAGAGGCTTGAGGATGCTTTATGGGCTTACCGGACTGCTTATAAGACACCAATCGGGATGTCTCCGTATCGGATTATTTTTGGAAAAGCCTGCCACCTACCGGTGGAAATTGAGCATCGAGCATTCAGGCGGTGAAAAGGTGCAACTTGGACCTAGATCAAGCAGGTTTGGAGAGGAAGGCTGCAGTGCGAAGAATTGGAGGAGATCCGCTTGGAGGCTTATGAAAGGTTCCAAACTTTATAAGGAGAAGACCAAAGCCTTCCATGATAAGTTAATTCTGAGGAAAACATTTGAGATTGGTCAAAAGTTCTCCTCTATAACTCCCGCCTCCGACTCATGCCCGGCAAATTAAGGTCTAGATGGGATGGACCATTTATTGTTACTAATGTTTTTCCTTCCGGGTGTCGTTCGATTAAAAGTGAGGTCATTGCCAAAGCTTTCATCGTAAATGGACACCGCCTCAAACAAGATCATGAACTTCCGGAGAATGCGAAGTGGAGGTGATGAACCTTCTCCATCCGCATTATGAATAAAAAAAAAAAAAAAAAAAGAAAAAAAAAAAAAAAAAAAAAAAAAAAAGGAAAAAAATAAAAAAAAAAAAAAAAAAAAAAAAAAAAAGGTTGTGTGCCCGACAATGAGGTAGGTAGAGTCGCTCGAAGCATGTGGAGGTCATTTTTTCTTCACGACAACAATCTGCGAAAATCTTGCAAGTATGGATTTTATTGGCCTACTTTATTAAAGGTCTTTGCACCTTTTGCAAAAGTGCGGAAATTGGTCAAAAAGTTCTCCGCTTTGAGATTATCATCTGCACCTACTCCTTGGAAAATTGAGATCTAGGTGGCGTGGTTCTTTTATTGTCGGACACGCGTATCCTCTCGGCATCGATCGAGGATCCTAGGAATGGTAATGCGCTTAAGGTTAATGGACAAAGACTCAATCATTCCTGGAAAACCAAGTTCTTGAGTTCTTTGTGTTCTTAGGTTAAGTGGCGGATACGGTACTCCGTGACTCTTGAGTCGGTTTATTCTTCGATTTCCCAAAATAACCGAACCCTTCTTCTCCTTCAAAATGGATGTCATTCTTTCAAACCCGAGAAAACATTTTCCTTCTCTTCCTCAAAATGCTCTCGAGAAAAATCTATAAAGTTCGATGTGAGAGATTGAGAATGTTAATGCACAAGGGTATGCCGAGAAGATGTCGTTGGATAATTGAAGCAAAGGTCCGATTAGCGGTGAGTCCTCAATTTCATTTGACTCATATATGCCGGTCTTGGAAGAAGTTCATATTCTAAAAGGAGAAGAGCAAAAAGGTTACAAGTCCGTCACAAATGTGGACGATGGAACCGTAACAAGCGATGTCGTACTAAGGGGATGGTTTCCGCAAATAGAGAAGATAAAATTTTCTTCATTAAGAATGGACTGAGTAAGGAGTCATTAGATGATATCTTATTGACTCTTGAGACGCATTCTTGTGGATTGGTGCATCGTGAAATTCTTAAATTGTGGAATATCTTCAAGGATGAAGAACAACGCTACAGTCTTGGGAATCTGACTCTAAAAGACCCTGTTTTCCAATTTATAAGAAAATTGGATGGGAAGCTTATCCTCGACTCATAGAAGACGTTTAAGCCGTTACTGGACGTTAAACCGAGGCGGATGTGAGCCATATCCACAAACAATCTGTACATATCATCTTCTTTCTTCTTCTTCTTCTTCTTCATGGCATTTTACAAAAAAAAAAAAAAATGAAAAAAAATGAAAAAAAAAATGAAAAAAAAAAATGAAAAAAAAAAATGTATACTTCTTAGGGTTGGCTTTGGTAACACAAACCGTGAATGGGGAAATGCATGCATCTGATCCAGCCTTCTTAATTGAAAAACAAAGAAGGTAGATTGTATCCCACATGTGAGGCGACCGGTCGTATTATGGCCACTTGTCCCTTTTGGGAGCCCTATGTTGCGCCCCAGTCTTGAATGGGTCGAATCTTGGTCAACAATGCTTTGGCACAAAGCCGAAAGAAGCAGACTACCTCCATCCCAATCTTAAGTAAGTATACACTCATCTTTCATCAAATTTTTCTAACAATTTCAAAAAAAAAAAAAAAAGGACGTGATGTCTACTGCACTCATGATGCGCAGTATAAAGATACGCCATGGAGACTATACATACAGGTATGTCATCATTTTCTATTATCTTTGTATCATTTTGTTGTATTTTGATTTTTGTACAGACGATCCTTTGAGCAGGGTCCTTCAGGGGTTTCTAGACTTCTTTACCTTGATGGTTTTCTTGAAGTCAAAAAAAAAATAAAAAAAAAATAAAAAATAAGATTCTGTGTCTCTTAATTTCAACCTTTTCTGACAACCGCCAACCTACCCTCATAGGTGCAATTATTCCCCTTTCCATTCTTTTTCCTATTTAAACACTCCATTTTCTCCATTTTCCTTCAAACTCAGAAACACTCAAAGGGAGGAAGAGTATAGAATGGGGCCTTCTATTCGTAACCTCAAAAATGTCTGTGTTTTTTGTGGGTCGAGTTATGGGAAGGGATTAGAGTTTGTAAACGCAGCTAGCACTCTTGGTCGATCACTTGCTGCGAGAAATATTCATCTTGTATATGGGGAGGTTGTCGTGGGTTAATGGGGGGTCGTATCACTTCTTTGCCTTTGTAAGAGACACCGAGGTTCTAGGTATCATTCCCGAAACTTTAGCTCAACGAACATCACTTTGGAAAGACAATTGGGGAGGAACTTAAGGTATCATCAATGCATGAACGCATGAAGATAATGCTTGAAAACTCGATGCATTCATTGCCTTACCAGGTGGTTTTGGTACTTTGGAAGAAATTTTTCAAATTGTCTCTTGGGCGAATCCGAACATCCACCATAAACCCATTGGTTTGTTGAATGTTAATAATTTCTTTGATCTTCTGTTATTTTTCTTGACAAAGTCGTGGAACGTAAATTTATCACTCCTTCGGCAAGACAACTTCTTATCTCTGCCTCCACTTGTTGATGAGCTCATTGATAAATTAGAAGCTTTTGAGTATGTACCTGATCGTATTAGCTCGAGATAGATTGGTCAACGGGAAGCAAATAAGGAAGTAACAAGAAACAAGAGCCCGATCTGAAACTTTCTCTTTAAAGGGGTCTGATGCGGCACTGACAGTGTGTGTTTTCTTTTCTGCTAGGCGTTGATTCACTTCTTATCAGGTTGTGTTGCTCTTTTCTATCTCTTTTTTCACATTGAGGACAATGTTACATTAAGTGTGGGGGAGAGATTTTAGCATGTTTCTGTTTCTTTTCGTTTGTTAAAAAAAAATTTTAAAAAAAAAATTCAAAAAAATAAATAAATAAAAAATAATAATAATAAAAAAAGGGGTTCATTGCATGATTGAATAATTTTTCTCCCTTCTTGAACTGATATGCTTGGTGATGGATGATTGAATTGATGAATTGAGTTTGATGAATGCATACCTTGTGAGATTTTGAGCCTAATGGATGGATTCAACATTTATGCCATTCTCTTCTTTCTTGTGTGATTTTCACTCATGTTAATGACCACTCTAGAACTTGCTTTGATTCTTTTTGAGGCTACATTTCACTTGCATGCATGAACATGATTGAGGCCCTCTTTCTTAGCTAATTTAACCAAATAGCCAACCTTGTTTTCAATATGATATCAAGCACTCTTTTGACCTCTCGAAAATTCTCTGATTCCTGCCAACCTTGTATATTTTCCTTTGCTTAACCCCTTTGAGCTTATTTGACCATTCCTTGTTTCTAGCTCATTATGTGCCTTAAATGAAAAATCGTGTTCTTACTGTACCTTAGGAAATAAAAGAACATTAGCCTGGTTAATGGATGAGTTTTTGAACAAGTGTGGGGTGTGTGTACAAAATGGTTGTTGAAAAAAAAAAAAAAAAAAAAGAAAGAGTGCCTAAAAAAAAAAAAAAAAGAAATGTATGTATATAGTTATGTTCATATATATAAAAAAAAAAAAAAAGAGAGAAAAGGATTGGGAAATGAATATGTAAAGGGATATACGTTAGAGTTGAGATGAACTTTTATGCTCGTTATTTGAACTCAGCTCTCATTTGCTTTTATTCTCTTTGGTATTTATCTTCTCCTATCCATTTTATCCTCTTCTGTTACCTTGACCTCACTACAACCTTGAATAAAGTCCTCATGATTTGTGTGTGCATGTGTTTTGAGTAGTGGAGAAGTAGAAGATAAGCAAGCTTATGGTAGTGCAATTTTCATGGGTTGAATTGAGTGAAATACCTACCTTTTAAACACTTGAGAGATTGAGAGGGAATCTTGTGAAGATCCATCATTTTTAATTCATTCTTTTCAACGGAAGTTTCCTTGCTTGTTGGTTTGAGATGTGAAGAAATGTTACCTCATTTATGCTTTGATCCCTTGAATTTCTTGTTGCTCTATTTGCTTCATTGAGTCCTTTAGAGTTTTTAATTTTTAAGTTTGTGTCGTTTGTCTTTGTCTTCTAACTTTAGTTTTATATGTTTTGCCCAGGAGTGCAAAAAGCTAAGTGTGGGGGAATTTGATAATCACATATTTTATTCATTAAGAAACCCTCATTATTAGTCATTTACACTCTTCATGTACTTAATTGACTGAATTTGATTATGTTTTGTAAGTTTGAACTCGAATCGGACTTAATTGATTTTTCAGCATTATTCGAGTCTTATACTGTTTCTGTATTTTGGCCATATCTTGAGTTCTAAATGTCTGATAATTATGAATTTTACCTTGTAGGAAAGATAAAAGAGAGCTCTACAACTTTGATGAAGAGCTCGAAGTCAAATTCAGACATCTAGTGGAGCTAATTGGGCATGGAAATCAGAATACGGGATTTGTGACTGGAACCCGAACAGTGTGTAGTAACCAGAACATAATTCGAGTTTGGTTTTATAGAATGGGCTGAAAATTGGTGATCTGAAAGTTAAGACCCATATGTACAACTTTCATGACAAACACAAAACTTGATTCGGGCTCCTTGATGGAGATATTGGGTCTGAAAGTCAAAACAGAGGTGCTGAAACTGGTCCTGAGCAGTCTGTAGTAATTGGGTCATATCTTGGGCTGTAGGACGAATTTTTGGGTGCTTCCAGAGCCATTGGAAAGCTTAGACAATTTCCTAGAACTTTCATGAAGACCACTTGGCTCAAAAATGACGAAATCAATGAGTTCAGTAATGAATACTTTCAGAGACAAGGAAGCTCACCTACCAAGTTCACCTACCAAGCTCACCTACCAAGCTCACCTACCAAGCTCACCTACTAATTCTACCTACTAATCTCATCTACCCATCTACTACTACTCTGAATCCTCTATAAAAGGAAGCATGAGGAGAGCTCTAAACACAACATACACTTAGTGTTAAAGATAGTTTTTCATAGTTCTTGTATATTTTTCCTTCATTGTAATGGAGAGCTAAGTCACTTCTAGTCAATTCGGGACTCTTGAAGAGATTGTGGCTTGGATTCTTGAGACCTTGGTTATGTAATGTATTTGATTTATATTTGAATTCCTCTTCTCTTCTTCTTCTTTTCTCTTGATCTTGAATGCATGAATGGTGATTCTTTTATGTTTGATCGATTTGATCTTGGTTTAAGATTAAGTATTGTGATGAAATTTAGAACTGATTAATCTAAACTAATCACGTAATTGAAGAGGTTAGGTTACTGATTTGTGCCTAGGTTAATTGAATTCGGTGCTTAAATTGACATATATTTACATGAATGGTGCGATTGCAGATTTGTGTTTATCACTTGTCAATTGAATTACGACGATTGTCTAGTATGAATTCTGGATCGATGCGAGAGATCTCGGTTAGATCCAAGTTAACCATTCAAATGTATTTCGGTGTTTGTTGAAAGGTCTATGATTGAATCCACCCAATCTCGGATAGATTTCTGAATTGATTTGTTCTTTTAATTGTTATTTCTCTTTAAATCCTCATCATGCGATCCTTGAACCATCAAAACCCCCTTTTTCTAACTTTCACTTGATTTGATAAAATTGCATCTACGATCCTTGAGGAGACGATCCGGTGTTGTTCACTATACTACAAGTTTAGGTAATAACTTCGGTTATAATTTTATTTGAGTTCGGCGCTCGTCATTACTATATTTGGTTATTATATCTTATCTGTTTATTCTTATCTTTCTTATTTTATCTCGTGAGGTTTTATCTGTGATGTGATATATTGTTATGATATCTAAATCTTACTCTAATCTGTTATTCTTTCTGTTATAGTATTTTGTATTGCATGAACTGTATATATGTTGTTTGTCGTCTTCTTATTTGTCATGTTGTGATGATTTTATGTTGTCTTACCTCTTTGTTATATGTATTTTCTGTTTATTTATTTTACGCGGTAAAGACTTCGAGGAAGAGGATCAGCCTATTGAGATCTTATACCCGAGGAGGAGGAAGATCAGCAGGCAGACGACCAGTTTTACGATCAAGAACCATCCGATCATCCATACCCTTTGGATTGATTGTGAGGGATGGCAACACCAGGGTTTTTGGGATTCGTAGAGCTAGTATTTCATGGGAGTTCGCTAGCTTGGCATCTACGAGGCGATCGTGAATCTGTGACGTATGCAGGACGTGTGACTGTGATTCTACGTCGACGTTTTGATGGAGAGCCCTGTCATGACTACAACGCTTTTTCTGCATTTAGAGTTACCCTTATCCATTAGGCGTCACCGGGGTCTTGAAAACCACCGAGCCTAGTGAGATAAGCATCGTATCGATTGCGCGATCCCGTTATCGCCGTGTGTCGAGACATCCGGATATTTATCTCCCGATGATCATTTTCATGTTGAGAGTGATCCATCGAGGATTAAATAACCATGATGTTTTTTTTTAGCGTCGGTACAGATGTCAATATATATTAACTCTTTTATTGTTTTCTTTCTTGTTTTTGTTTAAATATTTGTAGTCTTAGTTGTGAATTACTTGTACAGCTTATAACTTAAATCATATGTATATTATTAGTGGTGATGTTTTTTTTTTATTTCAGATTTCCGCATTATTTTTTTTATATCATATTTCTGTTTATCAGGAATTATTTTACAACCCGTAATAGTATGTAATAAACGTTTCACAACTTGGGTAGACCTTATTTCTATTTCTTTTATTTTCTTTTATGTGTGACATCCTCCAAAGGGGTGTTACAGAAGAGATTTCACAAATTAAGAAGTTCATGATGCACAAATCCACAAGAATGCATCTCAAGAGTCAATAAGATATAGTCTAATAACTCCTTACTCAGTCCATTCTTAATGAAGAAAATTTTATCTTCTCTGTTTGCGGAAACCATCCCCAAAGAACGACATCGCTTGTTACAATTCCATCGTGCACATTTGTGACAGACTTGTAATCTTTTTACTCTTCTTCTTTTAGAATATGAACTTCTTCCAAGACCTGACATGTATGAGTCGAATGAAATTGAACACTCACCTGCTAGTCGGACCTTTGCTTCAATTATCTAGCGTATATCTTCTGGTATAGCCTGGTATAGCCTTGTGCATTAACAATCTCAATATTTCACATCTAACTTTGTCGATTTTTGTCAGAGCATTTTGAGGGAGGGAAGGAAAATGTTTTCTTAAATTTGAGAGAATAACATCCATTTTAAATCAAGATCTGCTTAAATTGTTATTCAAACAATTCAATATATAAAGTATTAGGATTAATTTTAACTAAACGACCAAAATTTAAATCACGATACTAATTAAGCATAAATAAATGACTTAAAATAAAAAATAATAATATACAAGTCAGCGGTTTACACCAGCCATTAAATATTAACAAGGATGTAGTATAAACTAACCACCCAATAAATATTAACAAGTAAAAAGTTAGATAACTAATAAAGTAAAAAGTTAGATAACTGATAAATTAAAAAGTTAGATAATTAGAGAGTTAATAATTAGTAAGTTAGAAAGTGCAGAAAGTAAATTGTAGAAAATAAATTTAAAATATGAAAACCAGAGAGAGACAGAGCCCCACCAGAGATGGCAAAAGAGAAGAGAATAAGAAATATTATTTCATTACATTAGAAAGCAATAATAAATTACAGAAATTAAAAAGTTAGATAACAGAAAATAAATGACGTTAATTAAAAGTTAGAGTGCAGAAAATAAAAGTTAGTAAGCAAAAATAAATGACATAAATTAAAAGTTAGTAAACATAAATAAATGACATAAATATAAAAGTTAGAAAGTTAGAATGTTAGCAAGTTAGTAGGTTAGCAAGTTAGTAAGTTATATAGTTAGAAAGTTAGAGAGTTAATAAAGAAATCGAAGGACCGGCAAGCCGATCTTTTGCTCCAGTGAGAGATAAGAGAGAATAGATTTTATTCAAGAAAAAGAATATCAATAAATTAAAAATTCAAATCAAGTCCCTGGCAACGGTGCCAAAAATTTGATGCGGGATTAAAGGATACAAACCCAAGTGCATGTTGTCTCAAGTAATAAATTCTCGGGAGTTCGAGGTCGATCCACAGGAAATTGATGAAGAGAAATTATTTGAGGTAAGAAAATGATTTGTCACAACACCAAAGGTAATAAAAGTTATCCACAGATGAAAAATGATTTGCTTGGGTTAGGAGATCCACTCTTGGTAATAAATTAAAGGTTAAATTATTTCTCTTTATAACTCAATTGAAATCTATACATAAAGGAAGTTCTAATCGAAAAATATAACATTCAAAGTTTAATTATATATGCAATCATATTATGATTACTTTAATTATCTACCAACATTTGTAAATGAGTTCAAGCATTCACTGTGCCAATCCTCTTGTCTACAATAAATCAAGATCTCCATTATACAAAGAAGGTTTCTAAATTGATTGGAAACAAAATACAACACATATAATGTCCACTTGATAATATATCATTTAACCACAAGAAATAAAATAATCTAACCTTATTTCATTACTAAGAGCTTCACTCTTTCACCCAAGCAAAATGAAAATTAGTTACTCATAGACAAGAAGAAAGAAAGAGAGAAGAAGGGAAAGATGAACATAACTTCAATTTAGAGCAAGAGAAAATTACAACAAAGAAAAACAATAAACAAGCATGATCATAACTTCTAAAAACTAAGCCTAACACCAAGAGTACTAAATGATCAGCCAATGGTGCCTTTTATAGAGCATTAAGGGTACAAAATGACAGGGGGGTTGATTAAGAGTATGTGGATGAGTGGGTGGATGATTGGAAAATGCCAAATAGTGAGTTGATGAGTGGAAAATTAGTGAGATTCTTTGTCTCTAAAATCATTCAGCGTTGATCTTATGGATGACGTCAAAAAATGGTAAAATGATCTTCATGAAAGTTATAGCATTTTGTTTTATCTTTCCAATGGCACTGGTTTTAGCTCCAAAGGCCACCTACAGCCCAAGATATGACCCAATTACTGAACAATGTTTAGGTCTAAGTACAACACCTCTGTTCCAACTTCAAAGCCCAATATCACCTTCAAGGAGTCCGATATGAGTTTTGTGTTCTTCATGAAAGTGTAGATATGAGTCTTAACTTTCAAGTATCCAAATTTCTGCCCCAAGAAGTTCCTACAGCCTGAGTTACGCTCTGATTACTGCACACTATTCAGGTTCCAGTCACAAAACCCGTGTTCTGACTGTCAAGCCCATTTAGTTTCACTAGATGTCCGATTAAGCCCTGGAACTCTCATGAAAGTTATAGAGCTCTCTCTTATATTTCCTATAAGGTAAGATACATAATTATAAGACATCTAGTACTTATGATATGACTGAAATACAGAAATATTATAAGACCAAAATAGTGCTAAAAAAGTTAATTAAGTCCAATTTGAGTCCAAACTTATAAAACATAACCAAGCTTAATCAATTAAGTATATGGAAAGTGTAAATGACTAAAAATGAGGGTTTATTAATATATAAAATATATGATTATTAAACCAGCAAGCAAGGAAACTTCAGTTGAAAAGAATGAATTAAGAATGATAGATCTTCGCAGAATTCACTCTTAATCTCTCAAATGTTTAAAAGGTAAGTATTTCACTGTATTCAACCTATGAACAATTGTACTACCATAAGCTTGCTTATCTTCTACTTCTCCGCTACTCAAAACACACGCACACAAAAATCAAGAGGACTTTATTCAAGGTTGTAATGGGGCCATGGTAAAGGAGAGGAGATAATATGGATATGAGAAGATAAATACTAAAGAGAATAAAAGAGCATTATGGTACAGTTAGAGTGAAGAAGATGTGTGAGAACATTCGTCATAAAGGATAATGACCAATATTTGACTAATGTTTTGTTGAAGATCAATCCCAAATTGATGAATTGAAATTATTGTTAAGTCTGAACCTTCTCTTTCTCTTCTTGTTGTTTCCAAGCATCCATCTTTATTCTAGGTATAGATTTATCACATGGTGTATTAGGGAACTTTGATAATCCTTTAATTACAACGGTGGTCAGCTCTTTTTTTTTTCTAACATTTTGCACACACCCCCCACACTTATTCAAGAACAAGGCCAATGCACTCTTATTCCTTAAGGTTGGGTAAAAACATGCTTTTTTTATTTTTTTTTTTATTTTTGAAGGCACGTAATAAGCTAAAAAAAAAGAATGGTCAAATAAGCTCAAAGGGGTTACACAAGAGAAAATATACAAGGATGGCTATTTGGTCAAAGTAGCTATTTCAAAATGCTTCAATCATATTTATGTATGCATGTGAAAATTTAGCCTAAAAAAAAATTAAAGCAAGTTCTAGACTAACAATTTCATGAGTGAAAATCACACAAGAAAGAAGAGAATAGTACAAATGTTCAATTCATTCATCAATAGGCTCAAAATCTCACAAGGAATATTTCTATCATTCTCAATCCACCATATCAACATTCATATCCAAACTTGTGATTTTTAAGAAAGAAGACAATTTATACTAAGATCCAAGAATCTATTTGCTACTTCTATACAAAATAATTATTTCTTCAACTAAGATGCATCTCAAGAATAAACTTACCTCCAAGGCAAAATTTACTCCTTACTCTGCCATCCTTAATTGGTTTTACTACGAATAGGTTTCTAACAGCTATATCATTAAACATACTTTTCAATTTGGATGCGTCTCAGGAGTAAAATTACTCCTTACTCTGCCATCATTCATTAGCTTAGTAAGTGAATGACAATCATATCATACTTCCCAAAAAAGAATTTTTTTTTTTTGGTCAACTATCTTTCCCCTCCAATCAGATCACAACAATTTCCTCAATGTTAAAATATAGATGAGTAAAGGATAAAAGATATAACCTGTTAGAGAAATTTGACACAAATTTAAACAGAAACAAAGTACGATAAATCAAATCAAACGTAAAGGAAAACTATAAACAAAGTGTCAAATTTAGCTTTCTTTTCATCCTGCTTCCTTCACTACTTCCTGCTAACCAATCTATCTGATCTATTGCTGGGTCAGGTTTATAAACAAAAGCTTTTAATTTATTAATCAATCATCAATAGTGGAAGCAGAGATAAGAAGTTGTCTTGCCGAAGACGTGATAAATTTTCGTTCCATAGCATAGTCAAGAAAAAAGTAACAAAATATCAAAGAAATTATTTACATTCAACAAACCTATGGGTTTATGGTGGATGCTCAGTTGGGCCCAAGAGAAAATATGAAAAACTTCTTCCAAGGTACCAAAATCACCTGGTAAGGCAATGAATGCATAAGAGTTATCAAACATTATCTTTATTCGTTCATGCATGATGATACCTTAAGTTCCTCCTTAATTGTCTTTCCAGTAATGTTCTGTTGAGCTAAAGGTCTAGAAATGATACCTAGAACCTGACTGCCTCCTATATATATGGTAAGTGATACAACCCATATTAACCTACAGCAACCTCCCCCATATATAAGATGAATATTTCTTGCAGCAAGTGATCGACCAAGAGTGTCAGCTGCGTTTACAAACTCTAAACTCTTCCCATACTTAGACCCATAAAATACACAGATATTTTTAAGTTGACGAACAAAAACACCTTCCATTTCTATACTCACCTTCCCTTTGAATGATTCTGACTTGGAAGAAAGTAGAGAAAATGAAGTGTTTAAATAGGAAAAAGAATGAAAATGGTAAAAATAGCACCTACTAGGGTAGGTTGGCTGTTGTCAGAAAAGTTTGAAATTAAGAAACACATAATCTTTTTTTTTTAATTTTTAATTTTTTTTGTTTTTGTTTTTGTTTTTGTTTTGTTTTGTTGTTTTTTTGTTTTTTTGTTTGTTTTTTTACTTCAAGAAAACCATCAGGGTAAAGAAGTCTAGAAATCCTTGAAGGACCCTACTCAAAGGATTGTCTGTCCAAAACTAAAATATAGCAAAATCGTACAAAGATAAAAGAAATATAATAGCAGATGATGACATACCTTTATGTACAATTTTCATGGCGTATCTTTATACTACGCGTCATGAGTGCAGTGGTGGCATATCTTTATACTGCGTGTCACCAGTGCAGTAGACACTCATGTCCGTTTATTCGAAGCAAAGAGAAAGAAGAAACCATCGTGGATTTCCATTCTAGGTCTGGAACCTGGAGAGTTCATACTTGGGCTCGTAACTTCAACAAATACGCTAAAATCTGAAACCCATAATGTCCAAGATCTAGAACATTCCATCATAGGGTGCTGAGAGCCCCTTCTAATAAAAGAGAGGATCAAGCTCAAATGTCTTATATGCTGTGGCAGCCACGGGTTACTTCTCACTAATAACCAGAGTGAGACGCTTCTGCCTGTCCATCAACTCCACAGTGCCTAGATAGTAAACATTAGGTTATGGAGTGCGGCTGACTACATGATTTAAAGGATGCAAACCTAAGTGCAGGTTGTCTCATGTAATAAATTTTTGGGAGTCCGAGGTCGATCCACAGGGAATTGATGAAGAGAAATTATTTGAGGTAAGAAAAGGATTTGTCACAACACCAAAAATAATAAAACATGTTTACAAATGAATTTAAGAACTTGCTTGGGTTAGGAGATCCACTCTTGGTAATAAATTAAAGGTAAGATTATTTCTCTTTATAACTCAATTGAAATCCACACATAACGGAGGTTCCAATCGAAAAATATAACATTCAAAGTTTAATTATATATGTAATCATATTATGATTCCTTTAATTATCTACTAACATTTGTAAATGAGTTCAAATATTCACTGTGCCAATCCTATTGTCTACAATAAATTAAGATCTCTATTATACAAAGAAGGTTTCTAAATTGATTGGAAACAAAATATAACACATATGATGTCTATTTGATAATATATCATTTAAGCACAAGAAATAGAATAATCTAACCTTATTTCATTACCAAGAGCTTCACTCTTTCATCCAAGTAAGATGAAGATTTAGTTACTCATAGATAAGAAGAAAGAAAGAGAGAAGAAGAGAAAGATGAACATAGCTTCAATTTAGAACAAGAGAAAATTATAACAAAGGAAAACAATAGACAAGTATAACCATAACTTCTAAAAACTAAGCCTAACACAAAGAGCACCGAATGATCAGCCAATGGTGTCTTTTATAGAGGATTAGGGATACAAAATGACAAGGGGGCTGATTAAGAGTAGGTGAGGAGTAAGTAAATGAGTGGAAAATGCCTGAGTTGGTGAGTGGAAAATTATTGAGATTCTTTGTCTTTGAAATCATTCAGTGCTGATCTCATGGATACTATCAGAATGAAGCAACGTGGTCCTCATGAAATTTGTAGCATTTTGTCTCAGCTTTCCAATGCCATCAAGATCATCCAAAAATTCATCCTACAGCCCAAGATATTACCCAATTACTGCAGACTATTCAGGCCCAGTTTCAGCACCTCTGTTTTGATTTCTATACCTAATATCACCTCCAAGCTGTCCGAAGGAGCTCTTGTGTTCTTCATGAAAGTTGTAGATACGGGTCTTAACTTTCAAATATCCAAATTTCAGCCCAAGATAATTCCTACAGCCCGAGTTATGCTCTGATTACTACTCACTATTCAGGTTCCAATCACAAAACCCGTACTCTGACTTCAAAGCCCATTTAGCTTCACTAGATGTCCGAATTTTACCTGAAGCTCTCATGAAAGTTGTAGAGCTCTCTCTTATCTTTCTTACAAAGTAAGATATATAATTATTACACATCTAGAACTCAATATATGATTGAAATACAGAAATAGTGTAAGACCCAAATAATGCTAAAAAAATAAGTAAGTCCAATTTGAGTCCAAACTTACAAAACATAACCAAACTCAATCAATTAAGTACATGAAGAGTGTAAATGACTAAAAAAGAGGGTTTATTAATGTATAAAATATGTGATTATCAGTGGCTCTCTACAGAGCATAGTACACAAACCTTTTTTAAGGACCAGCGTGCAAATATCCACCAGAGTCAATGACGAGTCAGCCAAAGGCTGGGGCTCCACAACTAATTAAAGTCATGGTACTCATTCCGCAGATCGCCCTTGTTCAAAAGAAAAAAAAAATCTTTTGTTTTTTTTAAGAAGAACATGAAGAAAAAGAAGATAATATGTACAGATTGTTGTGGATATGGCACACATCTGCCTCTGGTTTCACGTCCAGTAACGACTTAAACGCCTTCTATGAGTCAAGGATAAGCTTCCCATCTAATTTTCTTATAAATTGGCAAACAGGGTCTTTTAGAGTAAGATTCCTAAGACTGTAGCGTTTTTCTTCATCCTTGAAGAGATTCCACAAATTAAGAAGTTCACATTGTACAAATCCACAAGAATGCGTCTCAAGAGTCAATAAGATATCATCTAATGACTCCTTACTCATTCCATTCTTAATGAAAAAAAAATTATCTTCTCTATTTGCGGAAACCATCCCCAAAGAACGATATCGCTTGTTACAATTCCATCGTGCACATTTGTGACACACTTGTAACCTTTTTGCTCTTCTCCTTTTAGAATATGAACTTCTTCCAAGACTTGGCATGTATAAGTCAAATGAAATTGAAGACCCACCTGCTAGTCAGACCTTTGCTTCAATTATCCAGCATATATCTTCCGGCATACCCTTATGCATTAACAATCTTAATCTTTCACGTCTAAGTTCGTAGATTTTTGTCAGAGCATTTTGAGGGAGGGAAGGAAAATATTTTCTTAAATTTGAGAGAATGACATCTATTTTAAATCAAGATTGACTTAAATTGTGATTCAAACAAATTAATATATAAAGTACTATGATTAATTTTAACTAAACGATCAGAATTTAAATCACGATACCAATTAAGTATAAATAAATAACTTAAAATAGAAAAAATAATGTACAAGTCGACGGTTTACACCAGCCATTAAATATTAACGAGGATGTAGTATAAACTAATCACTCAATAAATATTAACAAGTAAAAAGTTAGATAAATGATAAAGTAAAAAGTTAGATAACTGATAAATTAAAAACTTAGATAATTAGAGAGTTAATAATTAGTAAGTTAGAAATTGCAAAAAGTAAAGTGCGGAAAGTAAATTACAGAAAATAAATTTAATATATGAAAACCAGAGAGAGACAGAGCCCCATCGAGTTTAAGAGAAAGAGAAGAGAAGAAGAAAAATTATTTCATTATGTTAGAAAGCAAGTAATAAAGAACAAAAATTAAAAAGTTAGAGAACAGAAAATAAATGACGTAAACTAAAAGTTAGAATGTAGAAAATAAAAGTTAGTAAACAAAAATAAATGACATAAATTAAAAGTTAGTAAACATAAACAAATAACATGAATATAAAAGTTAGAAAGTTAGTATATTAGCAAGTTAGTAGGTTAGCAAGTTAGCAAGTTTGATAGTTAGAAAGTTAGAGAGTTAATAAAGAAACCGAGGGACTGGCAAGCCGATCTTTTGCTCCGGTGAGAGACAAGAGAGAATAGATTTTATTACAGAAAAAGAACCTTAATAAATTAAAACTTCAAATCAAGTCCCCGGCAACAGCGCCAAAAATTTGATGCGGGATTAAAGGATGCAAAGCCAAGTGCAGGTTGTCTCAAGTAATAAATTTTCGGGAGTTCGAAGTCGATCCACAGGGAATTGATGAAGAGAAATTATTTGAGGTAAGAAAATGATTTGTCACAACACCAAAGGTAATAAAAGTTATTCACAGATGAAAAATGATTTGTTTGGGTTAGAAGATCCACTCTTGGTAATAAATTAAAGGTAAGATTATTTCTCTTTATAACTCAATTAAAATCCACATATAAAGGAAGTTTCAATAGAAAAATATAACATTCAAAGTTCAATTATATATGCAATCATATTATGATTACTTTAATTATCTACTAACATTTGTAAATAAGTTCAAGCATTCACTGTGTCAATCCTATTATCTACAATAAATCAAGATCTCCATTATACAAAGAAGGTTTCTAAATTGATTGGAAACAAAATACAACACATATAATGTCCACTTGATAATATATCATTTAACCACAAGAAATAAAATAATCTAACCTTATTTCATTACCAAGAGCTTCACTCTTTCACCCAAGCAAAATGAAAATTAGTTACTCATAAACAAGAAGAAAGAAAGAGAGAAGAAGGGAAAGATGAACATAACTTCAATTTAGAGCAAGAGAAAATTACAACAAAGAAAAACAATAAACAAGCATGACCATAACTTCTAAAAACTAAGCCTAACACCAAGAGTACTAAATGATCAGCCAATGGTGCCTTTTATAGAGGATTAAGGGTATAAAATGACAAGGGGGTTGATTAAGAGTAGGTGGATGAGTGGTTGGATGATTGGAAAATGCCAAATAGTGAGTTGATGAGTGGAAAATTAGTGAGATTCTTTGTCTCTGAAATCATTCAGCTTTGATCTCATGGATGACGTCAGAAAATGGCAAAATAGTCTTCATGAAAGTTGTAGCATTTTGTCTTATCTTTCCAATAGCACCAGTTTCAGCTCCAAAGGCCACTTACAGCTCGAGATATAACCCAATTACTGAACAGTGTTCAGGTCCAAGTACAACACTTCTGTTCTGACTTCAAAGCCCAATATCACCTTCAAGGAGTCCGATCTGAGTTTTGTGTTCTGCATGAAAGTTGTAGATAAGGGTCTTAACTTTTAAGTGTCCAAATTTCAGCCCAAGGAAGTTCCTACATCCCAAGTTATGCGCTGATTACTGCACACTATTCTGGTTCCAGTCGCAAAACCCGTGTTCTGACTTCCAAGCCCATTTAGCTCTACTAGATGTCCGATTGAGCCCTGGAGCTCTTCGTGAAAGTTGTAGAGCTCTCTCTTATCTTTCTTACAAGGTAAGATACATAATTATAAGACATCTAAAACTCAAGATATGACCAAAATATAGAAATAATATACTACCAAAATAGTGCTAAAAAAATCAATTAAGTCCAATTTGAGTCCAAACTTACAAAATATAACAAGACTTAATCAATTAGGTACATGGAGAGTGTAAATGACTAAAAATAAGAGTTTATTAATGTATAAAATATGTGATTATCAAATTCTCCCACACTGAGTTTTTTGCACTCCTAAGCAAAACACATAAGACCAAAGATAAGAAACAAAGAAAAATGACACAGACTCAAAAGTTAAAAACTCTAAAAGAGTCAATGAATCAAGAAGAGCAACAAAAAATTCAAGGGATCAAAGCATTATTGAGGTAACATTTCTTCACATCTCAAACCAACAAGCAAGAAAACTTCAGTTGAAAAGAATGAATCAAGAATGATAGATTTTCACAGAATTCACTCTCAATCTCTCAAGTGTTTAAAAGGTAAGTATTTCACTCTATTCAACTCATGAACAATTGTACTACCATAAGCTTGCTTATCTTCTACTTCTCTGCTACTCAAAACACATGCACATAAAAATGAAGAGGACTTTATTCAAGGTTGTAATGGGGTCATGGTAAAGGAGGGAGGATAATATGGATATGTGAAGATAAATACCAAAGAGAATAAAAGAGCATTATGGTACAGTTAGAGTGGAGAAGATGTTTGAGAACATTCGTCATAAAGGACAATGACCAATATTTGACTAATATTTTATTGAAGATTAATCCCAAATTGATGAATTGAATTCATTGTTAAGTTTGAACCTTCTCTTTTTCTTCTTGTTGTTTCCAAGCATTTATCTTTATTCTAGGTATGGATATATCACATGGTGTATTAGGGATTCTAATAATCATTTAATTACAGCGGTGGTCAACTCTTTTTTTTTCAATATTTTGTTAACATTTTGCACACACCCCCCACACTTGTTCAAGAACAAGGCCAATGCTCTCTTATTCCTTAAGGTTGGGTAAAAACATGGTTTTTTTTATTTTTTTTTATTTTTGAAGGCACGTAATGAGTTAAAAACAAAGAATGGTCAAATAAGTTTAAAGGGGTAGCACAAAGGAAAATATACAAGGATGACTATTTGATCAAAGTAGCTATTTCAAAATGCCTCAATCATATTCATGTATGCATGTGAAAATTTAGCCTAAAAAAGAATCAAAGTAAGTTCTAGAGTAATAATTCCATTAGTGAAAATCACACAAGAAAGAAGAGAATAGTACAAATGTTCAATTCATTCATCAGTAGGCTCAAAATCTCACAAGAAATATTTCTATCATTCTCAATCCACCATATCAACATTCATATCCAAGCTTGTGATTTTTAAGAAAGAAGACAATTTATGCTAAGATCCAAGAATCCATTTGCTATTTCTACACAAAATAATTATTTCCTCAACTAAGATGGGTCTCAAGAGTAAACTTACCTCCAAGGCAAAATTTACTCCTTACTCTGCCATCCTTAATTGGTTTTACTATGAATAATTTTCTGACAATCATATCACTAAACATACTTCTTAATTTAGATGCGTCTCAGGAGTAAAATTACTCCTTACTTGTCATCATTCATTAGTTTAGTAAGCCATGACAATCATATCATACTTCCCAAAAAAGATTTTTTTTGGTCAACTATCCTTCCCCCTAACTTGATGACAACAATGTCCTCAATGTTAAAATATAGATGAGTAAAGGATAGAAGATATTACCTGTTGGAGAAATATGATACAAATTTAAAAAGAAACAAAGTACGATAAATAAAATCAAAGGTAAAGGAAAGTTATAAATGAAGTGTCAAATCTGACTTTCTTTTCATCCTACTTCTCTCACTGCTGGCCAATCTATCTGAGCTATTGCTGGGTCAGGTTTATGAACAAAAGCTTCTAATTTATCAATCAACTCATCAATAGCGGAAGCAAAGATAAGAAGTTGTCTTGCCGAAGGTGTGATAAATTTCTGTTCCACAGCATGGTCAAGAAAAAGTAACAAAATATCAAAGAAATTATTTACATTTAACAAACCTATAAGTTTATGCTGGATGTTCAGTTGGGCCCAATAGACAATTTGAAAAACTTCTTCCAAGGTGCCAAAATCACCTAGTAAGGCAATGAATGCATCAGAGTTGTCAAGCATTATCTTCATTCGTTCATGCATTGATGATACCTTAAGTTCTTCCCCAATTGTCTTTCTAGTGATGTTCTGTTGAGTTAAAGGTCCAGAAATGACACCTAAAACCTGAGTGCCTCTTATATATATGGCAAGTGATACAGCCCCCATTAACTCACGACAACCTCCACCATATACAAGATGAATATTTGTCGCAGCAAGTGATCGACCAAGAGTGGTAGCTGCGTTTACAAACTCTAAACCCTTCCCATACTTAGACTCATAAAATACACAGATATTTTTAAGTTGATGAACAGAAACACCTTCTATTTCTATACTCACCTTCCATTTGAATGATTCTGAGTTAGAAGAAAGTAGAGAAAATGAAGTGTTTAAATAAGAAAAAGAATGGAAAGGGTAATAATAGCACCAATAAGGGTAGGTTGGTTGTTGTCTGAAAAGTTTGAAATTAAGAAACACATAATCTTTTTTTTTTAAATTTTTAATTTTTTTTGTTTTTGTTTTTGTTTTTTTTTTTGTTGTTTTGTTGTTGCTTTGGTTTTTTTTTTACTTCAAAAAAACCATCAGGGTAAAGAAGTCTATAAACCCCTGAAGGATCCTGCTCAAAGGATCGTCTGTCCAAAATCAAAATACAACAAAATCATACAAAGATGAAAGAAATATAATAACAAATGATGACAAACATTTATGTACAGTTTTAATGGCGTATCTTTATACTGCGAATCATGAATGCAGTAGTGACATATTTTTATACTGCATGTCACTAGTGTAGTAAACACTCACGTCCATTTATTCAAAGAAAGAAGAAAGAAGAAACCATCATGGGTTTCCATCCTGAGTCTGGAACCTGGAGAGCTCACACTTGGGCTCGTAACATCAACAGAGACGCTAAAATCTGAAACCTATAATGTCCAAGATCCAGAACATCCCATCCCAGGGCATTGAGAGCCCCTTCTAATAAAAGAAAGGATCAAGTTCAGATGTCTCATATGCTTTGGCAGCCACGTGTTACTTCTCACTAATAACCAGAGTGAGATACTTCTGCCTGTCCATCAACTCCACAGTGCCTAGATGGTAAACATTGGGTTATGGAGTGTGGCTCTCTACAGAGTATGGTACACGAACCTTTTTTAAGGACCAACGTGCAAAGGTCCACCCAAGTCAATGACGGGTCAGCCAGAGGCTGGGGCTCCACAACTAATTAAAGCCATGGTACTCCTTCCAGATCACTCTTGTTCAAAAGAATTTTTTTTTTGTTTTTTTAAGAAGAACATGAAGAAGAAGAAGATAATATGTATAGATTGTTGTGGATATGGCACACATCTGCCTCTGGTTTCACGTCCAATAATGACTTAAACACCTTTTATGAGTCAAGGATAAGCTTCTTATCTAATTTTCTTATAAATTGGCAAACAACGTCTTTTAGAGTCAGATTCCCAAGACTGTAGCATTTTTCTTCATCCTTGAAGAGATTCCACAAATTAAGAAGTTCATGATGCACAAATCCATAAGAATGTGTCTCAAGAGTCAATAAGATATCATCTAATGACTCCCTACTCAGTCCATTCTTAATGAAAAAAATTTTATCTTTTCTATTTGCGAAAATAATCCCCAAAGAATGACTTCGCTTGTTACAATTCCATCGTGCACATTTGTGATAGACTTGTAACCTTTTTACTCTTCTCCTTTTAGAATATGAACTTCTTCCAAGACCTGACATGTATTAGTCAAATAAAATTGAAGACTCACATGCTAGTCAGACTTTTGCTTCAATTATCTAGCGTACATCTTCTGGCATACCCTTGTGCATTAACAATCTCAATCTTTCACATCTAACTTTGTAGATTTTTGTCAGAGCATTTTGATGGAGGGAAGGAAAATGTTTTCTTAAATTTGAGAGAATGATATCCATTTTAAATCAAGATCGGCTTAAATTGTGATTCAAACAAATCAATATATAAAGTACCAGGATTAATTTTAACTAAACGACCTGAATTTAAATTACGATACCAATTAAGCATAAATAAATGACTTAAAATAGAAAAAATAATGTACAAGTCGGCGGTTTACACCAACCATTAAATATTAACAAGGATGTGGTATAAACCAACTACCTTATAAATATTAACAAGTAAAAAGTTAGATAATTGATAAAGTAAAAAGTTAGATAACTGATAAATTAAAAAGTTAGATAATTAGAGAGTTAATAATTAGTAAGTTAGAAAGTGCAGAAAGTAAATTGCAGAAAATAAATTTAAAATATGAAAACCAGAGAGAGACAGAGCCCCACTAGAGCTGGCGAAAGAGAAGAGAAATCACTTGTGCAAATTTTGATAACTCTTAAAAATATCTGTTTTACCCATTTTTTTTAAAAGATAGAAAAGAAATCAATGAATAAATTATGAAAATTTAATTTTACCTTGACAGAATAGTGATTCTGCTCCTACGTATTCTCAGGTGCAATGAGGAATTCAAAGTCACATCGTTCTTTAGAAAAACGATTGTGGATTGATTATTTTTAATTTTGAAAAGGTTTGTATTTTGAAAACTCATTTGATTTATTTAGTTATTTTTTTTATGTTTAAAAACAAACGAATCATCAAGCTGTCACAACTTATATGATTCTAAAAATTACAAGATTAATAAGCTGTCACAACTCGATTAATCATATTTTAACTTTTTAAAATGAGTTCAATTATTTTATATTTTATATTTTTATTTTTACTTTTTAGCCCACTTAGCCCATTAATCTAAGCCTAATTCTTTTTGTTGCTTTTTTATTTATTTATTTATTTATTTTGTTTTATTTTTTTGTTCAACAAATCTTTATAAAAGAAAAAAAAGACTAACCTAATTATTAACCCAAGCAATAAATAAAACCCACCCAAAATACCAATATAAAACAAGCCAATTGACTTATGGCCTATATGACCATTTCCTTAAAGCAAATAAAAAGATATTAATCCAGACAAACGAAAAATAGATAAAAGCACAAATTAAAGAATAAAATAATAAAAAAAGGGTTGCAAATAAAGAAAGTAGCAAATCAATAAAATGAGAAAAATTTTACTAGGCTGCAAAAAGAAACAGAGGTTGGATGGGGGTTTGAGAATGCCAATGGCAGAGATGAAGTTTGTGGTCGAGAACGGTTGGGACGGCAGCACTTGAGGCAGTTATTCGTGGTGGCATGAGGCTGATGCAATGTGGAGGACGACGCGGACAGGGGCGCTGGTGGAGCTTTGGTGCTGGGTTGTGATTCGCGGCGGAGGAGGATGGATCTGCGGTGACGCGTGATGGTCTGGTATGTCTCGGGTTGTAGGTGTGGGTTACGGGTGGCGACGAGTTGGGTCTAGTGGAGGAGCGGTGGTGCACGCGGGTGGGGATTCTCGGTTTGGGTGGTCATTTGGTGATGGTAGGGTGTAGTGATGTGGTTATGGAGGGAAGGTTAGGCGTGATTCTATGGTGAATATGTTGGCGGGGGTGGAAGGTTTATGTGTGGCGGAGATGGAGGAAAGTGATGAAGGTTTGTCTTAGGTGGTTGTTTGATGGTGAAAGGTAGTTCTTTGCCGGGTTGTCTCGGTGGTGGGTTATACGGTGGTCTTGACTTGTTTGGTGGTGGAGCACTCACGGTGTTGTTTGGTGCGTGGTGGTTGTTGTTTTGTGATTTTATAGATGGGGGAAGTTCATAGAGGTTCATGGATGTTCATGGTTGTGAGGTGATTTTCAGATTTTGGTGATGGTTGTGAAGAGGTTCTAACAGTGGTTATTGGAAGTTTATGAATTGTTTAAGTGAAAAAAAAAGAGAGAATCTCCTCTATAAAATGGTGACTAGGGTTGAAGTTTTTGTGTTTTTTTTTCTTACTCCATATTTCACCGTAGAAGTCCCCATCTTTCTGTGTTGCTTCGCACTTTATAGACCCAAAGATAAAAACTTATAGGTTGGGTTCTGGACACCAGATGTATGGTCATTTTCCTCTCCCTTTTTAGTTTTCAAGCTTTCTTCTTTTTTCTTACTTCCTGCAGGTTTTCCTTCTTTGTGTATCATCCATTTTGGCTCAGTTCTTTTTCACAGCATACTGGCATGATTTTGTCTTTTCTTTTTATTTTGTTCATTTCTCTACAACGTTAGCTTCTTTTTCTTCTTTTTTTTTTTAAAGAAACTTAAGACAAATGGGCTTAATGGTTAAATGGATCTAAATATATTTATTATTGGGTTAGGCTTGATTTGGGTCAAAAATTAAGAAAATGAGCCAAAAGAAAAAGGAACACTTATTAGTGTTATTATTTTTTTTTATTTATTCCTCTTTTCCAAAATTAAAAATATGTCAAGACAAAATTAGGTGTTCATATGCTTAAATAATAGTTGGATTAGGAAAGTGGTAATTGACAACTCTATCTTCATAGGAATGATGTTTTTTCATTGTTAAGAGCTCCACATCGTCCACCTCATGTCTCAATATTTCGGATGCGATTTATATATGTTAGGTCACTCCACTTAATGCCAATTGGTTTTAGGTTGGTATCTAACATGGTATCAGAATCAAAATCTCATTTTTATTACCTACTTCGGTAGGCTTGTTTCCGCCTGCTTCGTCAGGTATATGTGGAGGGGGGGTATTAAGAGTCCCAAATAGCATGTCTCAATATTTTGAGTGCGATTTATATATCTGTTGGGCCACTCCAGTTAATACCAATTGGTTTTAGGTTGGAATCTAAATATTTCGGGTGCAATCTATATATCTATTGGGTCACTCCACTTAAGGCTAATTAGTTTTAGGTTAGAATTTCACATGGTATTAAAGTTAAGATCTCATTTTCATCACCTATTGCTAGGCTTCTTCCGCCTACTTCGACAGGCTTCTCTCGCCTACTTCGATAAGTTTCTCTCGTTTACTTCGCTAGGCTCGCCTGTTCCGTTTAAGCATATGTGGAGGGGGTGTTAAGAGTCCTACATCATCTGCTTCAATCTTAATTTCGGGTGTGATTTATATATCTGTTAAACCATTCCACTTAATCTCTACTTAAGACTAATTAGTTTTAAGTTAGAATCTCACATTCATTATTTTGTTACTTTTATAATTTGGTGCACTTATCAAATTAGTAAACAATTACTCAATAATTCATATGCATATTTATCGTAATCTCACCTTCACAAAATGATTAGGTGCACTGCGATTCTCCGTGGATTGGTGCTAGAAGAGGGGGAAAATATTGAGAGACAAAATGTAGATTAAGGTAGCCTTATGAAATGTAATGCTATTAATTTCACTTATGTGAGAATCCTTTCGCTTCTCTTTAAATTTCTTATTTTGACTCTGATATCATGTGAAATTCTAAGTTAAAATCAATTGATATTAAGTGGAGTGGACCAACATATATATAAATCACACTTAAAAAATTAAGATAAATGATGTGAAACTCTTAACACTTTAATTAAGAACATTGAAAATGAATCATAGAGGGGATAATTCTTTCAGTGTGAACCTTGTGAAATATCATCCTATACTCATCATAACATGCTTTAATCCCACACTACAGAATGCCCTAATGACGGATGCCATGCATTCATTGTGTAGTTTATTTTGTTATCTACCAGATATTACGTCGGATGGAAAATGGAAGGAAGATAAAACAATAAGAATAAGCACAACTCAATATACTTTAGATTCTACTTGATATATATCAAATCAAGATAGAGAACTCAATCGAGAATCGCTATAAAAAGATATTGTATTCACTCAAATGGCTTTCTTACAACCATCACATACCATGACAAAAATTTATACTAATTTTGATAGCCCTTTCTCCTTTCTCCTTTTTTAAGTATAAACATTAACTAGTAATAACTAAGTTTATTTGAATCTAAGTTATCTTCTCTTTTTTTTTTTTTTGTTTAAACAATATGACTTTACAATTTTCTAGCATTGGAAACAAGAATCAGAACTATTCAAAGACTCTTGACTAAGTACTTTATGAATCTTGCAACTCCTTTTCATTATTTTGTTTTTTTTCTAGAATCCTCCATCAAGATAATATTTCTTTAGCTTTTTCAATGAACATTTTCTTTTCCATAAGATAGAAAGTGTTTTATTGCTCAGTTGGCTTTAATTAAACCAAGAAGAAAATGCAGGAATAAAACCCTGTGCACCTCTCACTGGAAAGGAAAACAAACAACCAAAGGATCCTACTATTAAAACCAACATCTTGAATAAGAACCAACTAACCTCTGTTTTTTTGCTGGCCAATCTGGATGAGACGGTTAACATCCACTTTAGTAGCTGTTTCCACCAGCTCAACTACATCACTGCCTTTTCACTAAGATCCACTGTGATAACAGCCTTGCACTATAATCAGCTCAAATAACAGTAAAATGAAATGAGATAAACTGAAGAAAATTTTATTGATGTGATAATTGGTAACTAAATCAAGTATTGAAATAACCTAGTTACAAGTAAGAAGGAGAAGAAGAAATACATATAAGTTTCAGGGAAGAGAAGAAGAAAACTTAGAGAGAGGCAATGTCACTATGTTCATCCTTGTCTATTCTTCTCATCTCCTTCCCTTATATACTCTTCTTTCTCTCTTACTGCACATATCCCTCATGCCTACGGTTAGAAGCCTTGGTGCGAGAGCTCCTCCTCAATTCAATTTCCTTGACTTCCGCTGCATATGTCACTATGTGTCTATTGCAACTGTCTTTACCCCTTCAATTTTTCTGTCATGGCTCTTATTTTCTTCATTAGCCAACCTCACAGCTGATTCACCTTCCAACTCAGCTATAAGATCACTCTCGGTCATAACATCCACATTTCGTTCCCGTCATATTTTCATGTTCTTTTATTTTATTTTCTTTTATTGGCATTCTGCCTCTGCAACTTTGTTCATTCTTCTTAGAAACTTTGCCTAGGTTACAGCTACAAAGACACCAAACAAACACAAAAAGGCAATAGATTCATGTCAAAATGAAAACTTACCTAACCATTCCGACAAAATCATCCTCATGCATACTAAGCTGACTTCTTCCTTTGTCAAAATGTTCACCTTTCCTCCATATCACTAATACAACAATCTATACTATAGTAGACAATAGATCTTCGTGATACCTTGTGATTGGGAACAATAGATCTCATAAATCCCTTACGCTACCGTGAAAATGTATGAAACCTATGACAAAATGGTTATACATACATATGAGAAGTAGTTTACAGAAGGTCATAAAATCAAACATTTTTGCCCTAACCGTAAAAAAGAAAAAGGTTATAATTATTAAAAAAAAGGAAAAAGAAAAAGGTTATTATAAATTAATATGAGATTATACTGACCAAGATTAATTCGTTGAATTAAATATATGCTTACAAGCGAGAATATGTTCAATCCTATGTATGAAACTATGAATGCTTCCATCCTATGGAAATGTGTGATTTCAAGCGATGGTATGCTCAATCCTAGCCATATGTTTGTGTATTTAAATTCATATTTTTCATAACAACACCACGTATGTGACTAAATTTTTGAAACCTTAATCATAATACTAAAATGTAATGAGCAATTAGAAACTATATGGAAGTAAACTGTGCATTGAAATGAGTCTCAACCTTCCATTCTCTAAATTTTATGATAATGGATGTCCAATCCCAAACTATTGGAAACTAAACCATTAGAATAATAGATTTTATTTATTCAACTCCGGTACTTTTGAAAAGTAAACATTTTTTTTTTATCTGGGAAAAGTAAACATTCTTGAACAACACATATTGAAAACTGGAAATAACATTGTGAATACTACACCATGTGATAATTTATCATTGTGTCTAGCATACACTCACTTAAAGAAAAAGAGAAATGGAAACCAAACATCACGAAATTAAACTGGGAGAAACCCCTAAAACATAGCTTAAACCCATGTGACTTTTTCAAGGGAGAAAGGGCTTGGCCGAAATACACTATAGAGATTGACATCTCCAAATTGCAACGGCTCATTCCCACCACCATTGATTAAGTTCACAAATCAGTGCATCTTTTCAATGGCATCCAAGATCAGCTCCAACCCTTGGCCACCATCCACATCCACGGGTCCCTTCCCTTTGTTCATAGCTCCTCCATCATCAAATGCTGCTGCTGGTGCTACCACTGTGGCTTGGCTCTTAGGCATTTGAGCCAACTTCTGCTCAATTTCCTTCATTTTCTGGTCAATCAGCCTTGTCAGATATTTCAGATCAACCAAGCTTAAATTGTCTGGAATCTTCCCTGTCTCAACATATTGATACAAGCGAATCGTCATCTCTTTCTCCCGATTCTCATTCCTTTTTTTCTTTAGTTGCTCCTTGGCCTTCATGATCATTTGCTTCAGGTAGCTCTCCTGGTTCACCCTTTTTTTGCTCTGGTCTGTTTCAGGCATTTCAGTGAACCTGGATAGAACCCTTTGAACCCCCCGCATGGATGGCCAAATCTCAGGCTGAGGGTCATGGGGCTTGTATACTATAGCACATGCTTCAATCCCACAAAGGGTGCTGATTTCATTGAGCTTCTTCATCATCCCTCTTCTCCTTTTCCTGTATGTTGCCCTCCTCACAGAGTCATTGGCTATGAATGCGAGCTTCACTCTTGCTCTTGCCATGGCTATAGTGAGAAGGAAAGAAAACAGGAAAAACAGAAAGGAAATTGGGAAAAGTTATTTGTTGTGGTTTTCTTGCTCCAAGCGATCTCTTCTTTATATAGACCCATTCGAGAGACCTAAATTAATTTTAGGTTCAGGCCTTGGTGATAGCATTAATGATGCACCCAATGCCAATATGGTTGCATTTTAATGTCTTGCCCCAACAATTGGTAATCAAATATGGTGCTATGACTAGGAAATCTCCAGCTTAAATGTCCTTCCATCAATGGAGAATTAATATAGGAAATTAGGCATTCTATTCAAATTGTGAATTTTGCAATATAAGTAAGCAATTCAATGGGTATTGAGCTAGTTTGGGAGGGTTGGTAGCTACTAAGGAAATCTTTTTATTAGATTCATGTGCAGATAAATCCTAATGAATGTTGTTACCGTTGGGACTCTCATTCAAGATGCATGGTATCATTTATTTGCTCCAAGTTAATAAAAAACATTAATTGTGTAATCATAACAAATTCATAGAAGCAAGACTACTCACAAAATTTACTGAAATATTCATGCACCATTAATTTTCTGTATAAGGCATTATATTTTCTGAAGAATTATCTAGAGCCAGCTAGAAAAATATGAAGTTAAATGAATTTAGTTTACGAAATATTTGTTGAGGATGGTGGTCTGTAGTTCCAAGTTAACAATGATATAAAAAAATGTTAAAGAAATATATCTTTTAGAGGGAATTAACTAGTATTAATATTCATTAGAAAATCTAAAGAAAATGTGTATTCATGTATGTAATTGAGTCTTGCAATAAATTCAAATTAAATGTTAGCAAATTAATATCAAGTGGGTAAGAATATCTAATTAACTTTCCAAACTGATTGTGATTTTGTAAATTAACAAAATAAGTGTATATATTTATGATAATTAATAAATTCCGAAATGGTGTTTATTACAATATTTGTGATTGGGAAATATAATTTAGATATCATATTTCTAAAATTAAAATGCTACCATTAAGTCACGAGAATCTTCCTTTGGAAGATTAGATTCAGTTATAAAATACATCTAATATTATTAATATTACTATTATGCTTTAAAAGGAGAAATAACTTTTTTTTTTTGGTGGAAAAAGGAGAAATAAATTTATTATATTTCTTTTGTTGACATTCACAAATTGATAAATTGGTTTTACACACCACGATTTTTATAGGAATTCTAATCTCCTCCTTTTTGAGGCAAGCTGACAATTTCTACATTAAAAAGAAAAACTCAATTCCTTGTTAGACCTATGGATATTTTGATATTGTAATATTTATTTTAAAAATAGATGTTTACTTCATTTTTTACCATCTCTCTTTGTAGCTAAACCATAAAGATATAACTTTGTTTTTCTTTAGTTGTTACACAAGAATTATGTAGAGCTGCTCCTGCTATGGCTCTACGCAGCAAAGTATTGTAAATAACTCTGAAATCATAATATTGTGTCTTCTCAATTATTCCCTTCTTTTGGCACGGTGAAACCTAGCCACATTTCTTGGAGAGTAGCAAGTACTCGGTTAAAGTTCATGTAATTTGAAAGTTTATTTTTGAGGTCTATATCTGCATATGAGTGTAAGCCAACAAGTAGGCTAATTTCTTTAAGTTGTGCGTGTAAACTTTGCAACCGTCACAAATTTCTTGTTTATTAAACATGTTACAATCTCCTCAACCATATGAAAAGAAGACTCGCGCAAATTTGCATTATGTATGCAGAAACATCCATAAAGCAACAAATTTAATTTGGCTTAATTTTCATTTAAAGTAGGACTTGCTGAATACTAGTGCCCCAGTTGATTACCAAAGTCCAGGATGAACGTGAACCAAATTACGAGAGGAAGTGAAGGAAAGCATGGTACTATGCATACCGAACAAGTTCAGGAAACTATGGGATACATTGATAGCCTTATGAGTTTCACGAATTGTAAAAGATAACTATTGCATTAACAGCTTTATGAAACATAATGTTACTAATTCACTTTTATGAGAATCCTTCTATTTCTCTTCAAATTTCTCAAATGATGAAAGTCAAACGTAAACATTCCAAAACAAAATTGGACCACTGCGTTTCAAAAAATAGTGAAGTAATAATATATGAAGACTAGACCATGTTGACTTATTACCATGTCTCCACATATTTGAGGAGAATAATGAAAATGAAATCAAACATCATAAAATTGAACTAGTATACAACCTTAAAATACTGCTACAATGCATATGATTTTTTTTTTTTTTTAAGGAGTAAGGGGTTAGGCTAAAGGCCATTTTGGCGATTAACATCACCAAATGGCAATGTCTTATCACCATTGATAAAGTCCATATAAAGACAGTGCTGCTTTTACATAGCATCTACTTTCCTCTCTACCCCGTGGCCATCATCCACATGCTGGCCTCATTCTCTTCGTTCTTGTTAGCTGCTCCAGATATGGGGCTTGGTTCTTAGCCGTATGAGCCTTGTTATTTAGTGCCTCCATCCTCCAATTGATGTCATTCAAGTTTTGGTCAATCGGATCAGCCATGCTAGATCATTCAGATCATTCATGCTCATATCCTTCTATATACACGAAAAGTATAAGATATCTAGCGCACTATTCAAGCGGTAAAATTTGCAAAATGAATTATCTGTGGTAAAAATATGTTTAAGCATTTCAGTGGATTAAGGTGGTGTTGCAGGGTTGGTGGATATTTATAAAACGTAATTTAGAGGGTTAGAGGGTATTCAGACTAATTTCCATTAGAAAATCTAAAGAAAATGAAATATTCACATGTGTAAATGAGCCTTGCAATTAATTCAAAAGTTATTTTTTTTAAAAAAAAGGGACTATAATATCTAATTAACTTTGTAACAAAGAAGTGTGATTGATTGTGTTTTCCAAAATCAACAAAATAACTTATTAAATATGATTGTAGTGTATATAATAACTGAAATGTCTTGAGATGATGTTTATTACTAATTATATTTTGGGTAATTAAAAGTTTATGAGGCGGGGAGGCTACTTATTGCAAGGTCAGCATATGACATAAGCCTATGCATGTGAAATATGATACTTATAGTGGTATACTTACATATCACTTACCAATGAAATATTGTTCCCGGCAAGAATCGAACGAAATGAAGTACTTTGAATTGTATAAGAAAAAGCACACTTTATCTACTAACGTTTTCATTTAATATCACTTTGACCATTCACATTTATTTTTATTGAAATAGACCATTGGATTTGGCACTGTAACAATATTACTACTAGAAATTTGAATTTTAAAGACTGAAAAATCGGTCTCTATATCATAAAAGTCGATTACTAAAATAGTTAGCGACCGATTTAGAAATCGATTTAAATCGGTTTCTAAAACTCTCGTCGTTAAATATTTGCAACTGATATTAGTCAGTTGTTAAATTTAGAGACTGATTTAAAGACTGATTTTTTTAAAATAATCGGTAGCTAATTTCGATCGAATATTGGTCAATTATTTTTTAAAAAAGTACATTAGAGACCGATTTAGAGACTATTTTTTAGAGACTGATTTTTTTATCTCTAAATCAGTCTCTAAATCGATCTCTAAGCATTAATCCCCTTCCAAACAGCAACCACCATGAAACCAAACTAACCACCTTCAATCTTCACCTTCATCCCTATCCCTCACCAACATTAACCCACTGCAAACCACCATCATCCTTGCAACAACCTCCATCCACCATTCAACAACAACACTTGTAAACCTCCACCAAAATACAACATTCACCAAATCAAAACCCCGAACTCATCCTAAAACAAAAACCCAAAATTACAGCAAAATCACATTTAATCCCAAAACAGAACCACCAAACTTGCGGCCACTGCGTGCCACCATGCTCTACGTCGTGCCGTGAACTGCGCCTCCACACCATTATCGTGACGTGAACCATGACAAGCCCTAACCACCAGATCTAGCCACCATAGCCGTAGCTTGGCCCCTCAACGCAGCAGATCTACCACCCACTACCGCGTGACCACACCTGCTAGTCACCACCTCGTTTTCCATTGCAGCAACCGCATGACCATTGTCCACCTAAACAGTAGTGTCGTGCCGCGAACCCACCCAGAAATGCCACACCTCCCCTGTCTGAACCAGTCCCATAACCCAGTTCGCACCACTGCGCGAGCTTCCACTGCACCGATCACCCTATAAATTGCAAACCCGTGCCGCCAGGACCAGATCCATGAGCCACAGCAAGCCCGGAACCACACGCCTGCATGACGCCTGTGTCATGCCTCCTCCACTCCGTGCCGCGAACCAACACTACTACGACCCAGACCGCACGAACCCGCACCTCCGCTGGAACCACCACAAGCACCGTGAGATCTCCCCCTGCCTTGTGAGCTCCGTCCCAAACCCCTTTTTCCTTTCTTTCTCTATTCTGTTTTCTCACTTTCAGAGACTAAAAGTCTCACTCTTCACACTTTACACTATGATAACTTGCATTCTCACATTTCCTTTTTTATGTTTATTTTATTATTCGACTTATTTATTTTTTGTAATTTTTTTATTTAAAGACCAAAATTTTGGTCTCTAAAAATAAGACACATTTTTTTAATTTCTTTTATAACATAATGTCGATCTCTAATTCAATCTCTAAAAAAATTTAGAGGCGGAATTAGATATCAATTTTATTTCGGTAACAAATTAAATTTTTTTTTCTTAATCGGTCTTTATTTCGATCTCTATAGAGACCGAAATAAATCGGTCTCTAAAATACAAATTTCTAATAGTGTATCTCCTAGCCAACAAAATAAAATTTGTGTTACAAAGGATACCGATTAAGCATAGAGAGAAAAGACACCAAAGTTCTATTTACTTGAATTTGGTGGCAAACACATGAAGAGAGAGAGAGAGAGAGAGAGGATAAATTGGTGACAATCTCAATACATGGAAATGGTTCGAGCATGACACACACAAATATAAATTAATGTAGAATTAGTTAAATATCATTTTATCTTCAGGTTCCTTCTCCATTGCCTTTTCACTCTCATCTTTTATAATCATCCTCATTGAAAATAAGCCATCGAGTTTGTGCAATTGATACTTATTTTGGTTAGCTAACAATTGAAAACAAGGATTTCAGGTCTTTACTCATTTCTTTTAATTCTTTGACTCTTATTAGAGAATAATTAAATTTATTATTTATTTTTTGTCATGCTGAGTAATGACAATATGGCATTATTGGAATGAACAGAATTTGACTCTAATTTTGAGAGGAGTTATCCCTCTCTAACCTCCCTTAATCTGTTGTCATGTGTCCATTAATTCAATTAAGTGATTTGAGTAATAAATAATAAAATAGACACATGACAAGATTAAGAGAGGTAGAAAGGAAATAACTTTTATCAAGGTTGGAGTCAAGTTCTATTCTATTAGAATTTTAGGAGTTGTTTGGAAGTGTTCCAATAAATTGTTATGAGGATAAAATATTAGGTTTGTATCCCTGAATAGAATAGTAAACTATTGTCACCAAACATATTCTATTTAGCTTAGGATTTGATTGTAATTGATAGTCTAAAACTAGTTGTCAAAATCAACATCCCCACTAGCCCATAGTAATTATGCACATTGTTTTGTGTCAAAAACCACTTGGGCCCCAATATTAAAGGTGCAATCCCATCTATATAAATCTTCCTCTTGAGGGTTTTAACAAAGTGTAGTCTCATACTTTCATCTTGCAGTCCAATCTAAGCTTATAGTTAGTGAGTAGACAATGACATTCTCAAAGCTCTCCAAAGTCGATGAGGATGAAGATGTAGACAACGACACTATCTGGGAAAATATGATAGTTATCAATAATAGAATCAATGAATCACCAAAGGTATTTTATTGGTCCTAGCTTGATTGAGAATTTCTTTTTTGTGTTATGGATACTCAATCTACTTTGTCTTCTGTAATTTATTATGCTTTTAATTTCCACCTAATCTATGGTGCATGTTCAACTTCAGATGCATGTTACCCTGGACAGAAGGTCATAATATCAAATGACCATCGCTTATACAAGATCGAGGTGTTGATCGCCGTATGAAGCAGGCATCAAGCTTTGTAGGCCGACATGCATCTGTATATTTAGAGCATGTTTAACACGGATTAAATCCATTGCCAACAGCTTTTTTTTAGAAAAAAAAAATTATTGTAATAGTATTTTTACGTGTTTATTAAAATCAGTTTTAATTTTTATATGAAATTTAATATATTAAAAAAGTTTTTTTTTCATAATGTTGAAATTTTAACTTATGATTCTAAATTCTAGATTATTTCATACACTTTTTATATAAAAATATTATTTTGTCCTCAATCAAATAATTTTTTAATCATTATATATCTTATTTTGATAAATGAAAAACTAAATTAGTTTAAAAAAAAATCAAACATTATTTTCAAAATTTTTTTCAACATATCAAACATAAAAGCTGATTCTATTATAATCGATTATAACAAAAAAATTTATAAAATAATCAATTATTAAAATAATTAAATTTTTACATAGTTATCTTAAACACATACTTAATTATCAATTACAAAAAGTATTGATGTAAGAAAAAAAAATACCTTTTATCTTATGTGGGGAAATGTGGAGTCATATTTTATGAGCTAAAGTATCAATGTCTAACTTGGTTGAAATTGTTGATCTCAATTCCTGATGATATTTTTCACTCTCCTTTTACATATCCCTCAAGTGCGTCAATGGAGAGAGAGAGAGAGAGAGAGAGAGAGAGAGAGAGAGAGAGAGAGAGAGAGAAGAAGAAGAAGAAGAAGAAGAAGAAGAAGAAGAAGAAGAAGAATGGTGATAATGGAATGAATGTGAGAAAATGGGTAGGATTGTATAACATTGCCCATGTTTGATCTCAGTGGTTGTGACATGCATGCTCGTTGTTATACCAACATGAAATCAAATCTAAATTAGTGAATTTTCCATAAGCATACAATGCTAGATAGAAGTGTGTCCCTATAATTGTTAAACCATTATTCTTGTAGCCCTCAATTTTATATTTTTATTGTAGAATCGTTTCCCTTAGCTTCATTGTTATTGGAATTTGAGCTTCACCCAACATGGTAGCCTGAGTTTTCATTGTAATAGTTGTATTATCAACCTTTTTCTCTTCATAATTTGTCACTTTATCTTTTGGATAAGCATTCATATAAGTCTCCATCAAAATGGTGAGGGATGCTGTTGAATTCCCCCTCCTTAACTACCTTGTAAAATATTGCTCCATAAATAGAAAAACATTTATTAATTAATGCACTTTCGATTTATGCTGATTCAGCACATCTCCAGTTTTGTTGTCTTCACAACCTACAAATTATATTTTTAAAGTTAATAATGACTCTAATTTTGTCATTATCAAGTGTTGAAAACATGTTTCAGTCTTTTATCACTCTCAACGACGCAATATGTTACTCGCTTCACATTTCATATATAGTAATATGTTCCTAAAAAAGAAAAACTTTCAGGAAATAAATATATTCTCTTATTGATGGGTTTAAAAAACTATCCTTGCTTTTGTTATTTTTCCTTTTATTTATAAAAAAATTAACTTTAATTTTATGAAAAAGTTAATATGAAATTTAAAGAGAAAACTAAAATAAATAGAGCATTATAAATGTGAAGAAGGATAGCTAATTAAAGCAAAACTTAATAGTTTGAGGATTCATTCTGTACATTGTATTAAGCCTATTCGTAATAACTTACGTATTATCAATTATTTAGGATGTCTAGTATAGTACAAGTTTATCTAACACACTATATAAATTTATATACAAAATGCCCGATAATTCTATTAAGTTTAGAGTTGATAGATTAGGGGGCTTTTGTTATATCAAAACATTGAATAACAAAAGAAAATTTATTAGAAAGGTAATTTACTGTAACAAACTATAACTAATCATAGAGAGAAAAGACACCAAAGTCTATTTATTTGTATTGATTTAGTGGCAATCTTTGTCCAAGGAAATGGTTGGTAAGGACGCGATGAAGAAAGGCAACTAAATCTAGTGCATGAACACATAGATATAAATTAACGTAGAATTTGTTGAATGTCATTTTATATTTGAGTTCCTTCTCTATTGGTTCTTCACTCTCATTCTTTATAACCATCTTCATTAAAAATAAGCCATTGAATTTGTTCATTGTGATAGTTAATTTCGTTAGCCAATAGTCGAAAACAAGGATTTCAGGGTCTTTACTCTTTTCCTTTTATTCTTTAACTTTTTTTAGTAAATAAGTATATATATATTTTTGTAATGTTAACTAATGACAATAAGGCATTGCTAGAATTTAAGGGGTCTTTGAAAGTGTTCCAATTTATTCTTATGAGGATATAAAAGATTAGGTTTGTATTCTTGAATAGAATAGCGAACTACTGTTTCCAAACATCTTCTAGTTAGCTTAGGATTTGATTATAACTAATAGTCTAAAACTAGTTACCAAAACCAGCATCCCCACTGGTACATGAAAATTATGCCCATTGTTTTCTTTGTTAAAAACCACTTTTGCCCCCGATATTAATTAGAGGTGTGAATCCCTTCTACATAAGCCTTGCTCTTGAGGTTTAAACACAGTGTAGTCTTATACTTTCATCTAGTCAATTCTATCTCATATTTAGTGACTAGGCATGACATTCTTGAAGCACTCCAAATTCAATGAGGATGAAGACGAAGGCAATGACAATACCTGGAACAAAATGATAGTTTTCAAAAATAGAATCAATGAATCACCAAAGGTTATTTACTGGGTGCTTACTTGAATAGGATTTCTTTTTCATGTCATGGATACTCACTATACTTAGTCTTTTGTTTTTTATGTTTTTGTCACATAATCAATTTGATCTATGGTTCAGGTTTAATAAATGCATGTTTTGAGCATACACATTAAGGAGCAACTCCAACCAAATATCTGAGGAAATAGTGGTGGTGTTTGCAGTATAAAGCTTGCATTGATGCTTAGATGTATCTATTTAATTAGCCTATGATTGATGGTATTGATGTTAGCAAAATTATGTTATGTTCTTTCATCTTATATGGCCCGGGCCGGTGACATGGAGTCATATAATTAGGGCTATTTTTTCAAGTGTAGCTTTGTTGTATTACAATGTGGATTGGTGCTATATTTATTGAAGATGTTGACTTCCTTGAAGTTGTTGATCTCAATGTTCAACTCCACTGTCGTTTATGCATGTTCATTGTGATACCAACTCGAAGTCAAAGTTGAATTAGAGAGTTCCACACATGAGTGTTATATGTTCCTATAGTTAATAATCTCTTTGAGAATCTTAAGACAACATAGTTTTTTTTTTTTTTACAAGTTTTGTATAAAAAAGAGTTAAGATGATCATAGACCCATGTTATGAATGAGAAGAACTCGCTTCGGGATCCTAACTCCCTTCAGTCTGAAGGATCAAAGAAAACATAGCATTCATATATGTAAATGACTCTTGCAATAACTTCAAATGTTAGCAAATTGAAATGATCAAGTGGATAAGAACATCAAGTTTGCAACAAGTGATTATGTTTTTGTAAATTAACAAAATAAGTGTATCTATGATAATTAATAAATCCTGAAATGATGTTTATAGCAACATTTATGATTGGGAAATATAATTAGATATCATATTTCTAAAATTAAAATGGTGCAACCATTTGTTTGGTTTGCAAATGCACAGATTAAGTAAGTAATATGAGAGTGAAAAATAATGTCGTATCTCAAAAGATTTGATTTTAGAGTTTATATTATCGTATAGTCAATTACTTTGTTTAAACGCTTAAGCACGTAAAAAATTGTAAATGTAAAATAAAAATGTACTAACTTAAGAGAACCAAGCAAACATCCAAATAAGAGATTTAGTAATGGTTAAAAAGTTAGGAGTCTTTCTTCATCCATTATTTCACTTGGTTGACATAACTTACAAGAATATTTGAAAATAAACTTAACTTGTTAGTTGAAATCTCATGCATCTACAATGTCTATATCTAGGTTACTTAAATTTTTAGCATTTAATTACTTAAAACACTATATCTTCATGTGAAAAAGAGTAATTTCATGCTTATTCAAATATTGTTTCAAACACATGCTATGCATAGTCAATCAGTATGTGTCCATCCCATTGGGTACTCAAAACACTCAATAAACTTAAGTGAAAATTGATCATGCATTATTCAAAACCAAGGTCCCACTTTACTTTCCCTATGTCTAGTTGAAGAGAAAATCCCAAATCAACTAGTAATCAAGCAATTGAATACAATGAGCATAGATTTGGATAAACAACTCATACTCATTAAGAAAATATTCAAGATCAAGTCATTTACAACCAAGATTCATAGTGGGATTCAAAAGATCCCCTAAAAAGAATTTAGAAATCTATAAGATTCAAAGAAACAAAAAGTAGAAAGAAATCCATAGAAGTACAAGAAAATCAAGAAAGGGAGAAGAAAGCAAAATGAGGGATGATCCTTAATCTTGAAGTTTGAACTTCCAATCTTCCAAGATCTCCTCTCAAGAACCCTTAAACTCAAGGTTGAACTCTCACTTTTGAGCTTGAAGGTCTCTCAACTAGAATATTAAAAATGCCCCCCAAAAATATATTAAAAGGTGAAAAATCGCGAAATAGGGTGATACTCATGCCTAAGCGTGGCCTGGTGCATGCCTAGGCGTGACTTAAAAAGAATACTTCCAAGTAATTACCTCCACGCCTAGGCGTGGTAGAGGCTCACATCTAGACGTGACACTCTCTACCTTTATTAGGGTTCTGGACAAAGATCTCCATGCCTAGGAATGGAGACCTAGCCTTCATTCCTTGCTTTTTTTTGCTTCCTTTCTAGGTTCTTTTCTCTTTTCCTAGCCCTACCTAAGCCTCATTCATTTAGGACATAGCAAAACAACAACAATAGATTGGAATAAGAGGCTAGCAGTTAATAAAAATTATCTATGGAATCAATTCTAAGAAAGAGGAGAAGCTTATCACTTGATTCTTATAATTTCTCAAAAACTTTATAGAAACCTGGCAAAACTTAATCTAACACCTCATTAATTACCCAATTTATGACTAAAATAACTTCAATTCATGAAGCTATCATACCGTTAAATATAAACTTTTGCTAGTCTTCAAGGAAAACCAAGCAAGAAAAGAGAAATAGCGGTAGGTCTACAAATTAGCGTCATGCCTTCAATACACAAAATATAAGATTCATTCACATCCTTAAGAAACACAATACGACTTCACTTACATTGGGAACACATATACAACCTACTTTACATGCCTTCACCCCAAAGCAATTCTCACATATGCATAGTAGGTCAAATACATTTATGCATTACTTCTTCCTAAACATGATATACGTACTTGGATAGGATTAAAAAAAATGCAAATGCAAGTCCATTTATGCATCATTTGGTTTCAACCTTCCCTCTCTCAAATCAATCTGAGTACCATTTCTTTGAAGATTATTAACTACTTATTCAACCAAGCTTTATTGTTAAATCATTCATCAATTTTTTTTTCTTTTCTCTCTTTTTTTAATTAAAAAGGTATGACTTTGTAATGACTTGGATAAGGACCATGCGTCTTTTTGGCACGTCACAACCCTAGTTCAAGGGCTTAAATGATTATGCGTCCAAACCACTCATCACAACCCTTTGCCCCCAACTTGGCCATTCATATTCTTTTATTCACATTTTTTTTTCTAAATTTGAGAAAAGAACTAAATAATCTTTTGAAAGAAAAGATGCTTTCCCAAATATGATTTTTCACCTTTATTACAAACACCTTTATTACAAAATTCCACATATATGCAATGATTTCATATGCATATGTAAAAACAAACCAAAGGGTTCATCATGCAAGCAAGAAAAAAAAAATATGAAACTTCCAAAATAACAAAGCCATTCCATGCTTCATGTCATCATTGGATGTTCATTTTAAATTATTGTCTTGAGGCTCAACACCATGTGCAAACCTAGATGCAACTATTTCACATTTAACTCACGCAGACCTTTAATTGGCACAACTCAAAACACCCTGAAACAGTGACGGGTTTAGAGGGGGCATGCATGGGCCATGGCCCCCTCATCATACCAAATTTCTTTTAGAATATTAATACTCTAATTTATTAAAAGATAAAAATGATGAAAATGAAAGAGTTATACTTGATATATATTTAATAATTAATGACTAGATATATATATTGATGTCATAATTTTTGATCTTTTTTATACCATTTTTAACTTTTATGCAATACATAATCAAAAATTCTTCTCATTTTTAGTTTCATTCTCTTCTTTTTTAAATTTATATGTAAAATGATTTTATTTTGTAATAAGCTACCCATGATATAGAAGATATCACTCATGTTGCATTTAATATTTAATATTTATTTTTTTGGATTCTCTTTCTTTACTTTTTTCATAAAAGTTACTGAAAATAAATTAAAAAGTCTTCATTTTTCATGTCGCAACTATTTTAATAAATGCATGATGAAAATATAATATTGATTGAATAAATTAAATTTATATAATTAGATTAATTTTAAAATAAAATTTTGCATATTAAATGCAACACTTGATAAGATTAAAAATTTATCATTAAAAGAAGAAAAAGAATTTGTTACACCTATAAAAAGAACAAGATAATTATAATTAGAATATAATATAAATGTTACTACCTCAAAATTATTTATTAATATATACTATAATATATATCTAATAATGTAATTAATAACTTTTAACCCCTCCACGATACTTTTTCTAAATCCGTCCTGCCCTGAAATCACCGTATGCACAATGTAATGAATTAGAAAAGAAATAACTAAATCACCATCTAAAAAAAAAACATTTAGCATATACGTAATCTAAGTATCAAATCAAATCAAATGTGCATAGGAAGAGGGGAGGTGATCAAAATTACATCTCAAGCAAATCAAAATAGGAAAATACACCTTAAAATAAGTCACCTCCAAGTCTAAGGGAAACAGTGTTCCCGCTGGTCAGATATACAAACCAAATAATGAAAAGACAGTCAAAAGAGATAGGAAGGGAACAGAAGAGGCCCTGGTGCCTCAGAAGAAATCATCCTCATCAAGCAAGTCGATCTGTATCACCACCATCATAACCCGTGCCATCATTTGCCATAGTTGCATCAGCATCATCGTCACCTCCCATTAGGGCCTGTGGAGGAACTCCCATAGTAGCCTGTGGGAAAGGAGCCAATGGTGGGAAGTCATGCATCGGATGGCCATGGTGCAAGGCTAGCCAATGAAGACTCTAATAAATGGAGGCAAGCATGGTCATACGCTGATCCAGGGTAGTCTGCTACTGTCCCAAAATGGTAGACTGCTGTGCTAACCGCTGATCATCAGAAGCTGCCCATGTAGCATCAAAGGCTGGTGCTGGTGCAGGCTGCAGGGCAGAAGCAGGTGCAAGGGCCAGGTGCATGTGCTCGCTGGCGTCGACATGCCCCCTCATCCATAATCTTTTGGATGATAGCCTCGGTCATTGGTTTCTTGAATATCACTGGTTACTCAGTAGGACTATTCTCCACCCCGGATGACGCACATAAAGCATAGATGTGAACTGGGAAGATGAGAGATTTGGTGTTACCCGTGATGCTGAGGCAAATCTCCTTAGATGACCACGGCCACATCAAACTCTCGGTGGCGACGAATAGCAAATATCAAATCTACAAATTTCTACATATAAAAAAATTATAATTTTTTTTTAAAACAATGTAAACCAATGGATATTTGATAGTGCAATATTTATTTAAAAAACAGTTGTTTAATTCATTTTTGACTTTATCTCTTTGGAGCTTGTGTTTCTACCTGATTTTGTTCTTGTGCTAAAGAACAACGGAATTAGGCTAATAGCAACTAGTGGTACATATTATTTTGTCCTGCAAGCTACAGAAGACTCATTGGAGTGGTATCAGAGTACTAGAAGTGGGGTCATTCTCAATTGTCCAAAAAAAATGCCCCCATTATTCTGCAGACGAAATCTAGTGTTATCTGTCATGATGCCCTTGTCCACTCTCCCATGCGTAAATCCTCCTCTACTTTTTGTCATGAGGCAAGCATCACTATTTGTAAATGACTAATTGGCATGCAAAAATAAGCTGCAACAGACATCCGCAACTTCCAAACTTTCAGTCCCACAAGTTTTCTTATCTTGGCAGTGATACAAACCAAAACAAACATAAACTTCAGTGGACACTGCCACTGAAGGATATACGTACTCAGCGCATGTTACTGTCTAGTGTCTACTAAAATGGAAATATCTCCATTAAAAAAGAAAAAAAGTAAGAAAATCATAGAATCTTAAGAAGAGGATAAGGTTGTTGAAGGATGATGCAGAACAAAGGTTTTTTTAACTTTTTCTAACTTTTCAACTCATAGCTCAAAGGTAATGCTATAGCTTTTTACAGTCTTAATCATAACAAAGGATGGAGTGGAGATAGTTCTTACCTCGTGTTGCTGGTTGTTCGTCTTTGAATAGGATGGAGTGGAGCAGGAGAGTTGCTGGTTGTCGTCTATGAAGAAGATGGAGTGGAGTAGGAGAGGCACCAGACTTTTGGACTTCCACACAATTTTAATTCTAAATTATGGAATTGACAATTTTTGGAGTATGAGTTAAGAATTGAGAATGGGCTCAGTTAGTTATTTTTAAATTCTATAGAATTGTGATATGGAATTATGATTCTAATTCAAAAAGTTGACTTAAACATAAAAACTTAAAATTAATAGAGCTTATTCTAATTTCTACCTGATTTTGTTCTTGTGCTAAAACTATAAAGATAATTAACTTTATTTCTCTTTTGTTGTTACACAAAAATTATGAATAGCTAGTCCTGCTATGGCTCTTCTTCTTTCTGACAACAAAGTATCGGGAAAAACTTTGAAATCATAATATTTCTTCTCAATTAGTTCCCTTCTGTCATCAAGGTGAAATCCAACCACATTCGCTAAATAGTTGGTTAGCACTAAATTAAAGTTTAGGAAATTAGAAAGTTGGCTTTGGAGGGTTGGTGGATATTTACAAAACGTAATTTAGAGGGGTTGAGGGTATTCATATTAATTTCCGTTAGAAAATCTAAAGAAAATGAAATATTCACATGTGTAAATGAGCCTTGCAATTAATTTAAAAGTTAAAGAATTAAAAAAATGGACTATAATATCTAATTAACTTTGTAACCAAGTGTAATTGATTGTGTTTTCCAAAATCAACAAAATAACTATTAAATATGACTTGAATTCAAATTTTGATGTTTATCTAATTAAATTTTGTAATTAAAAGTTTAGGAGGCGAGTGCTTTTCCAAAATCAGGATGTGACATAAGCCTGTGTGAAATATGATGCTTATAGTGGTATACATACGTATCACCTATCAATGAAGGATTTTTTGCAGCAAGAATCAAACGTAACCCGAACTAAAGGAAGTACTTTGAACTATATAAGAAAAGTTCATTTTATCCACTAATGTTTTCATTTAATATCACTTTAACCAATCACGTTTATTTGTATTGAAATAGACTATAGGATTTGGCAATGTAACAATATTTTCCTAGCCAACAAAATGAAGTGTGTACCAAAGGATACCGGTTAGCCATAGAGGGAAAAGACACCAAAGTCTATTTACCTGAATTTGGTGGCAAACACTGGACAAAAAGAGAGAAAGAGAGAGAGAGAGAGAGAGAGAATAAATTGGTGGCATTCTCAATACATGGAAATGGTCCGTGCATGACACACAAAGATATAAATTAATGTAGAATTAGTTAAATGTCATTTTATCTTCAGGTTCCTTCTCCATTGGCTTTTCACTGTCATCTTTTATAATCATCCTCATTGAAAATAAGTCATCGAGTTTGTGCAATTTGATACTTATTTTCGTTAGCTAACAATTGATAACAAGGATTTCATCAGGTCTTTACTCATTTCTTATAATTCTTCGACTTTTATTAGTGAATAATTAAATTTATTATTTATCTTTTTGTCATGCTGAGTAATGACATTAAGGCATCATTGGAATTTAAGGAGTTGTTTGGAAGTATTCCAATATATTGTTATGAGGATAAAAGATTAAGTTTGTATCCTTGAATAGAATAATAAACTATTGTCACCAAACATATTCTATTTAGCTTAGGATTTGATTGTAACTGATAGTCTAAAACTAACTGTCAAAATCAACATCTTCACTCTAGCACATAATAATTATGCCCATTGTTTTATGTCAAAAACCACTTAGGCCCCAATATTAAAGGTGCAATCTCATCTGTATAAATCTTGCTCTCGAGGGTTTTTGCATAGTGTAGTCTCATACTTTCATCTTGCTGTCTAATCTAATTAATCTTATAGTTAGTGATTAGGCATGACATTGTCAAAGCTCTCCAAAGTCGATGAGGATGAAGATGTAAACAATGATATTGTTAGAATATCTAAAACATATTGATACTATATGGGAAAATATGATAATTATCAATAATAGAATCAATGAATCACCAAAGGTATTTTACTGGGTCCTAGCTTGATTGAGAATTTTTTTTTTAAGTTATGGATACTCAGTCTACTTTGTCTTCTAAAATTTATTATGCTTTTAATTTCCATCAAATTAAAGTAGTCTATGGTGCATGTTCACCTTCAGATGCATGTTACCGTTACCGTGGACAGAAGCTAATAATATCAAATGACCAAAGCTTATACAAGATCGAGGTGTTGTTCGCCGTATGAAGCAGGCATATCAAACTTTGTAAGCCTACATGCTTCTATCTATAAATTTAATTATCAATTATAAAAAGTATTGATGTAAGACAAAAAAATACCTTTTATCTTATGTGGGGACATGGAGTCATATTTTATGAGCAAAAGTATCGATGTCTTGGTTGAAATTGTTGATCTCAATTTCTGATGATTGGAAATGTTATTTAATTTTTAACTCTACGTACATACCCCTCAAGTGCGTCAATGGTGTAAAGCAGAGAGAGATGGAGTGAGAAAGAGAGAGAGGGAGAGAAAGAGACGAATGGTGATAATTGACTGAATGTGAGAAAATGGGTAAGAGTGTATACCATTACCCATGTTTGATCTCAGTGGTTGTGACATGCATGCTTCTTGTTATACCAACGTGAAATCAAATCCAAATTAGTGAATTTTCCATAAGCATACAATGCTAGTTAGAAGCGTGTCCCTATAATTGTTAAACTGTTATTCTTGTAGTCCTCAACTTTATATTTTTATTGTAGAATTATTTCCCTTAACCGCATAGTTATTGGAATTTTGGCTTCACTCTACGTGGTTGCCTGAGTTTTCATTGTAATGGTTGTATTATCAACCTTTTTCTCTTCATAATTTGCCACTTGATCTTTTGGATAAGCATTCATATAAGTCTCCATAAAAAAGGTTAGGGATGTTGTTGAATTCCTCCTCCCTAACTACCTTGTAATATATTGCTCCAAAAATAGAAAAAACATTAATTAATTAATGCGCTTTTTCGATTTATGGTGATTCAGCACATATCCACTTTTGTTGTCTTCACAACCTACAAATTATATTTTTAAAGTTAATAACGTCTCTAACTTTATCATTATCAAGTGTTGAAAACATGTTTCAGTCTTTTAACTCTCTCAATGACGCATTGTGTTGTTAGCTTGACATTTCATAGTAATATGTTCCTAAAAAAGAAAAACTTTCATGAAATAAATATATTCTCTTATTGATGGGTTTAAAAAATTCTCCCTGCTTTTGTTATTTTTCCTTTTATTTATAAAAAAAATACTTTAATTTTATGAAAAAGTTAACATGAATTTTAAAGAGAAAACTAAAATAAATAGAGCATTATAAATGTGAAGAAGGATAGCTAATTAAAGCAAATCTAAATAGTTCGAGGATTCATTCTGTACATTGTATTAAGCCTATTTGTAATAACTTCCATATTATCAATGGTTTAGGATATCTAGTATAGTGCAAGTTTATCTAACACACTATATAAATTTATATACAAAATGCCCGGTAATTCTATTAGGTTTAGAGTTGATAGATTAGGCGGCTTATGTTATATCAAAACATTGAATAACAAAAGAAAATTAATTAAAATGGTAATTTATTTTAACAAACTACAACTAATCATAGAGAGAAAAGACACCAAAGTCTATTTATTTGTATTAATTTAGTGGCAATCTTTGTCCAAGGAAATGGTTGGTAATTGTCACAACGTGTTCGAAGGGTGCTGTGAAAAAAGGTAACTAAATTTGGGACATGACACACATAGATATTAATTAATATAAAATCAGTTAAATGTTATTTTATCTTCAAGTTCCTTCCGCATTGGTTCTTCACTTTCATCCTTTATAAACCTTCTTCATAAAAAATAAGCCGTCGAGTTTGTTCAATGTGATGGTTAGTTTCGATAGCCAATAGTTGAAAAAAGGATTTTAGGTCTCTACTCTTTTCCATTTATTCTTTAACTTTTATTAGCAAAATAATTAAATTTATTATTGTTTTTTTTTTTTTGCCATGTTAAGTGATGACAATAAGGGATTATTAGGATTTTAGGAGTTGTTTGAATTAAAGTGCTCCAATATATTGTTATGAGGTTGAAATATTAGGTTTGTATCCTTGAATAGAATAGTAAACAATTGTCACCAAACTTCTTCTATTTAGCTTAGTATTCAGTGGTAATTGATAATCTAAAACTAGCTGCCAAAATTAGCATCCCTGCTAGCACATGGTAATTTTGCCCATAGTTTTGTGTTGAAAGCCACTTTGCCCCTAGTATTAAATGTGGAATCCCTTCTGTAAAAACCTTGTTCTCGAGGGTTTCAACACCATGTAGTTTCATACTTCATCTTCTTGTCCAATTCAATCGCTTAGTTAGTGACTAGGTATGATATTCTCGAAAGTCTCCAAAGTCGATGAGGATGGAGGTGAAGACAGCGACACTATCTCGATGAAAATGAATTTGTAGTCTCAAACTTTCATCTGCTGTACTTTATTAATATGGATTGAGATCCTCTATTCCTTTTATTGTTCCTTTTCCTATCCTTCAATTGAATATTAACAACTTATTAAAAAAATTGACAACTTAGAGCGAAGTTAGTGCCATTTAAGAGAGAATTTTTTTTTTTTTTTACTGACATGTAATAATTCAATTAGGGGACAAGGAAACGGACAAGAAAAGGGGACAAAGGATTTTGATTCAATTAATATAATATACGGTACATGTTTACCTTCACATGCATGTTCTCAGGTAGCACACAATACATTGAGGCACAACGTCAATCAAATAACCGAAGGTTGTACAAAAATCACGGTGTTGTTCGTCGTAGGAAGCATGCATCAAATCTCAAAGGACTATGCATCTATTTATTTAATTAAATATTATAGCTAGTATTGATGTGGGCAAAAATATGCTCTTTTATTTTATGTTGGCAACATAGAGTTTGATATTATGAGCAGAAGCGTCAATGTTTGACTTCCTTAAGAGAAAGAGAGAATTTTTTTTATTAAGATGTCATAATTCAATAGGGCGGATGAGAAGGGGACAGGAAAGTGAGGTAGAGGATTTCGACCCAATCAATATAATCAACGGTGCATGTTTTCCTTCATATGCATGTTCTCAGATAGCACACAGTACATTGAGGTGCAACTTCAATCAAATGACCGAAGGTTATTCAAAATTGAGGGGTTGTTTACCGTATGAAGCATGTATCAAATTTTGAAGGCCTGCATGCATGAATGTAGTTAATTAACTATTTTAACTAGTATTGATGAGGGAAAAAGTATGATCTTTTATCTTATATAGGCAACATAGAGATAGATTTTTTGAGCTGAAGCGTCAATGTCTGACTTTCTTAAAATTGTTGATGTCAATGTCTGATGATTAGAAATGTTATTTTCTCATTTCTCTTACATACCCTTCATGTGCATCAATGGTGCAAAGGAAGAATTAGGGGGGGGGGGAGAGAGAGAGACAAAAAGAGTTGATAATTGATTGAATGTGAGAAAACGAGTAATCAGTGTATAATATTACCCATGTCTATGCATGCTTGTTGTGATACCAACATTAAATCAAAGCTGAATCAATGATTTTCCCATTGGCATACATTGCTATATAGAAGCACTTCCTTATAATTGTTAAACCCTTAATCTTGTTCCCCTTAATTTTATTTTTATTTTTTTGAGGAATTGTTTCCTTTGACATCATTGGTGAAGGAAAGTGAGCTTCACTCTAGATGGTAGCCTTAGTCTACATAAAAAAGTCAGGGAATGTGGTTCAATTCCTCTCCCCTAGCTGGTAATGATTAGTGCTAAAATAGAAGTACATAAAAAAAACTTCAAAGTTATAATAGTTGTATTTTGAACTATTTTTCTCTTAATATTTTAGTCCAGTTAATCTTTGGCTAAGCATTAACCTAAATCTTCATCAAAAGATGAGGGATTATTGAATTCCTGCTCCCTAGCTATCTTGCAATATATTGCTCCATAAATGGAAAAACCTTGATGATTTAATGTATTTTGGCTTTATTATGATTTAACTAAGCTCCAATTTTATTAACTTGAGAACCTGCAATCAATATTTTAAAAACCGATTCAATCAGTGAATAGGAGAAGAAGGTGATTCATGGTTCAATCGATTAAATCTGTGGTCAAATTAGATAATATTATAAATATATTTTAATAAATTATATGGTTGAATTAGCATTTTTTATTTTTAAATTAGCACTTTTTATAATAAAAAAGTGATTTGCATTTTAGTAAATTATTTTTTATTACCAAATTATAATAATTAATTTTGCAAAGATTAATTATAGATAATTATAAAAAAATATAATTATAAAAAAATAAATAATTTCAATTATAATATATTAATTCATCCAATAAAGTGAGGACTTTTAGTCACTTGACTCTAAGGCCCATTATAGTTTTAACTTCTATAGAAACTCAAGGTTGGTGGGCTTCAACTTAAAAGCCCAATTAAAACCTTAGTCTTCTCCCAACATCAAATCACAATAAGCATCACTTTACCACTAACCACTCCGTATGAGAGAGGGAGGAATTTTAGGAAGACGGTGGTAATATTCATCATGGGTAATATCCGTTTAATTTTTCTCCGCGTATAATTCATCATTATATAAATTAAAATATTATTATATTATACTTTTTTTAATTTATTTTATTTTATTTATTAATTTATTAATTTTATTTATAATTTATTTAATACCCACGGATATCCGTGTCTCATCTCAATAAACGGATCCACGAGATATAGGGGGGGGACGGATATTTATCCATGAAGCGAGGAAGAGGGCTACTACTACGCACCCGTCCCGTCCCCGTTGCCATCCCTATATGAGAGAGAAGGAATTGAGGAGTGTGGTATAATTGCATTGAAAAATGTTAGTTTTACACTTTTTTTTAGGATATATTACTATTTATATTCATTTTAAGAGATGTGATTAAGTGAGAGAAAATGATAGAAAAAATATGTATAACAAATGATATTAGATGGAATATAAAAAAAAATATACACTATTTAATATAAAAATATAAGAGTTGAATTACATAATTGCATAAGTGACTCACATCTCATCTCTTCACAACTCAAATGTAGTGTCTCATCTCAAGCTCCACCAGCCACTCTCCACTTGAGTGTCTCATCATTGGAAGGTTGAAGGAAGAACAGTGTGGTGCTGAGTCTCTTCTGCTTGAAAAATGTCGCTATTCGTTAAGTTTTTTTTTTCTTTTTTTTTAAGGAACCATCCAATTTTGGTTTACCAGTTTTTATTGACTATTCTGGTTTTCGCCAGTTTCATCCGATCAAACGACTATGCTGGTTTTGGATGTCTGATCATACCGTTTTATGCTTAAGTTAGCGGTTTGACCGGTCCAATCGGTCTGGTCGAACCAGTCTTCGAAACATTGCCTGCATTTTATATTTTAGTGTCAATAATGGCTCCAACCATATCATGATGAAGTGTTGAAACCATGTTTAAGTCCTTTATCTTTCTTAACGATGCATTGTGTTGTTTGCTAAACTTTTCTTAGTAAAATAATCTTTGTGCATCAGTTCATAATTCATAATGTTTTCAGTCACCTCTAATGTGACTCTAATTGGAACCATTTTACAAAATACTTTTATAAAAGGCTATTTTAATAAAACTAATGGCTCCAACCATATGATGATGAAGTGTTGAAAACATGTTTTAAGTCCTTTATCTCTCTTAACGATGCATTGTGTTGTTTGCTAAACTTTTCTTAGTAAAATAATCTTTGTACATCAGTTCATAATTCATAATGTTTTCAGTCACTTCTAATGTAACTAATTGGAACCATTTTACAAAATACTTTTATAAAAGGCTATTTTAATAAAACTAATATATATATATATATATATATATATATATATATATATATATATAAAAGGATATACGAAAGTCCCCTCCTAAACATGACAAAAAGCATATCTAGTTAGCATATTGCATACATACAACAATATCTTGCAGTAAGATGTGCCTTCAAAAGGAAAAACTTTCATGCAATAAATATATTCTCTTTTTGATAGGTTTGGTCATAATCCTTGTTTTTCTTATTTTAACCTTTATTTGTAAAAATTACTTTGCTTTTAGGGAAAAAAAATACGAAATCTTGAGGGGAAACCTTACAAGAAAATCTTCAATATCTGGCAGAAAACTCTGCCATCAATTAAAAGTGGAATTTGACTTGTTACGTACCTTGATCAATGAATGTCAATTTATTTAATAGTTTATTATTATTATTATTATGAAGTTTGATTAAATTTTATAAAATTAAAATTCATCAAAACAAGTTATAAGATAATTGATTACATTATAAAAACAAGGAACAACAAAAAAAAACACTTTCAAAAGCCAAAAGTGTTGCCTATAGTGAATAAAAGGCAATAGGCAACACTTATTGAGCGTGGCCACAGGTTTATGGTAGAGTGTTGTATTTTCTTTTAATAAGTGTAGCCAATATTGAACATAAGGCAATGCCTTCGAGGCGTGGCCGTAAAAGGCAACTTCTTGATGCGTGTGGCCGTAGGCATCTAGAAAACGTTGTCTTTGTGCCATGAAAAGGAAAACAAGCGTAGCCAAAGGAACAATACTGGATAAGTTGTTTTTTTATTTATCAAACTGTCTTTGATGATAAAATTTATTAAAATGTCATTTTTTTGAAATTATATACCAAATTGTTATTTTTTTATCCAACGTGACATTTTTTATTATTTCCTATTCTACGTGAATGCGTCACTCTCTTTGATACATTTCACACAAAAACATCATCTTACATTGCGTTTTTACAAGAAAAATACCAACACGTCTAACGTATTGAACCAGTTCGAGCTAAACTTTGGGGAGGTCCAATATTCAGAAAAAACTCTATCAAAATTTTCATTGAATTTTCATGTTTGAACTTTGGTTGAATTATGTCAAACAAGTTTATAAAAATATGAAATCTAAAATGTCTCTCTGCGCTAACCAAAAATATAAAAGAAATTCTTGTGAGTTCTTAATTGAAAATATTGTCATAAGAAAGATTAAATTAAAAAAGATGGGATCTCAAGTGGAGTAAAATATAAGAGTTTACTCATAATTTTATCTTTAAATAATATTAATAAAAGACCAATTTCTAAGGTAAGACTAACATGGACCTACCTCCTACCATCATAGGTCAATTTCCCTCCTACGATCATAGGACAATTTCTAAGACAAAATTAGCAACATGGACCTGCCTCCTACGATCATAGGCTAATTTCCAAGGCAACACTAGCAACTATCACTCATCAGCTCTCCCATTTATATAATATTGAGAGGGTTTGTGTTGTGTTCGGTAAGACAAAGAAGATAGTAAAGAAAGGGTGGATGCAGATGAGAAGATTCGTGGGCTTAAAATGTCAAACGTGTTGGCGTGTTTAAGTAAAAAAAAATGCCATCCAACCAGGGACGGATTTAGAAAAAGTCTCATAGAGGGGTCAAAAGTCATTAATTACATTATTAGATATATATTATAGTATATATTAATAAATAATTTTAATGTAGTGACATTTATATTTTACATTCTAATTATAATTATCTTGTTCTTTTTTATAGGTGTAGTAAATTCTTTTTCTTCTTTTAATGATAAATTTTTAAACTTATCAAGTGTTACATTTAATAAGTAAAATTTTATTTTAAAATTAATCTAATTATATAAATTAATTTATTCAGTCAACATTATATTTGCATCAAGCAGTTATTAAAATAGTTATGACATGAAAAATGATTTTTTAATTTCTTTTCAAGAACTTTTATGAAAAAAGTGAAGAAAGAGAATAAAGAAATAAATATTAGATATTAAATGCATCACACTAATGGTATCCTCTATATTATGGGTAGCTTATTGGCAAAATAAAATCATTTTACATACAAATTTAAAAAAGAAGAGAATGAAACTAAAAATGAGAGGAATTAGTGAATCTATTGCATAAAAGTTAAAAATGTTAAAAAAAAAAGATCAAAAATTATGACATCAATATATATATCTAGTCATTAATTATCAAATATATATTAAGTATAACTCTTTCATCTTCATCATTTTTATCTTTTAATAAATTAGAGTATTAATATTCTAAAAGAAATTTGGCATGATGAGGAAGCCATGACCCATGCATGCCCCCCTCTAAATCCGTCATTGTATCCAACATGACGCATCCACATAGAAAACATTATGTAGGATGGTGTTTCCATGTGGAATGCACCAAAGAGAGTGACACATTCATGTGGAAAACACCAAGTTTGTTGACATTTTTCACGTGGATGCGTCATTTTTTTTGTGTTTTTTACGTGGAACAGAAAATAATAAAAAATGTCACATTAGTCAAAATGGTGACAATTTGATATATAATTTTAAAAGAGTAGTATTTTAATAAATAATTTAAAAAAATTGATATTTTGATAAATAATTTTACCATCAAAGATAATTTGATAAAAAAGCCTAATAAGTGTGTGGCCAAAGGTTCTGGGTACAAGAGTTGCCTTTGTTTCATGAAAGGGCAACACTTTTTATATAACGTAACTTTTGATTCATAAAAAACGTTGCTTTAAGAAAAAGGCTACAGACTACAGTTGATTTGGTCACTCTTTTATAAGCATTACCTTATGTCCTAAAGTGTAGTTTTAGGGCACACTTTTGAAGTGTTTGTCACAGGACAAATTTGTTGTAGGTGTGCAACTTGTACTTTGAAGTTTCACGAGACACTCTTCAATATTCTCACAACGAATCATCACATGCAAACGAAAAAAAATCTATGGATCTACATCTAAATTTCAAGCATCCCTTAGACCCATAAAGTTACTGCCAAGAGGAATTGTGTTAACTATATTGATAAGCCCTCTTTACAAAATGGCAGTGACTATAAGGTGGCATTGGTAGCTGCAGTGATGGCTTGCATGTTCATAGCAGGAGTTCACACTGAAGCAACCTTGACATGTGATCATGTCACCATCTGGCTGACTCCATATGCATCAGCTACGCAGTGATGGGAGGGAGTGTGTCACCCTTGTTCTGCCAAGGAGTCCACTTTCTCAATGCAGCCAATAAGACTGCAGAAGATAAAAGAGATGCATGCCAGTGTATTAAAGATAAGGCAGCCTACATCCCTCGAATTGACTATGAGCGTGTTAACGCAATTGGTGGCAAATGTGGCACCGCTTGTCCCCACAAAGTGTACCCACAAAATGAAATTTTCATAACTTTGTTTTTAATCTAGTAATTAACTTTTGGTTTTAGACATTAATTTTATGGATATTTGATGTGATTGTGCAGGGTGAGCTAAGCAAAAGGTTGCCTCATTGATCTGGACTCTTGGTCACCAGTGAGTGACCTGGGAGCCTGGGAAGATTAGTATGTGCCCAATAAAGTAATTAATATTAGGAAATAAAGTGTATGGATCGTGTGGAGATTGGAGTAATGTGACAATAAACCCATAAATAATGAGAAAAGGCAAAGATGTATTTAAACACAAATATAGTTATATTGTCAGTAAAATATTTTTTTAATATTTTTTTTAACAAAACTTGATTCTAACTCTTTTCTTTTAATTTTTTCTTCAAATTTCTTTAACTAACTTCTATTTATTACTTCAACTCTACTTAATTAAATTAATGGATACATAAAAAATAATTAAAAGAATTTAAAAAAAAATATTAAAGAAAAATGTTAAAGCCAAGTTTTTTTTTTTCTTTAATCTATTCTCTCTTGAACCAAATTTTTTTAAGACAAAATTTAGATAAAATTCTATAAGTGTTTGTGGTACTTTTCTTCAATCAAAACATGACATGTATATATTTTTTACAATTCATCAATGAAAAATTAAAAAAATGAATAAAATGACTAAAATATAAAACATATATTATATTTTTATTGAAAAATAACATCACAAGCACCTAAAAATTTTTACCTAAATTTTATCCTTTTTTTTCATCTTACTTTTCCCTTGTCTATTTTCATTCCAAACAACCAACCCCGATCCAAAGTCTATTAATCTTTTTTTCAAATTTTGTTTTTATCCGAACTTTTTGCTTCTGCCGCATTTGAATATGTCCTGGCACGGTTTTAAGCATATGGCAACATCGTAGGGTACTCACCAACTTATCAATGCATATTGTGGGTTTGTTAGTTTACTACAGTGAGTTGTAATGGCTAAATGTGAGTGCTGACTATTAAGACGCCTTTGACCAGATATCCCACACGCATCGTTATAAGATATGACTAAAAGAAAATGTTAACAAATTATTGTCCAATAAATTGACACGGATTTGGCATATTGAGATCAAGAAAAAAAAATATGATTTTCAAATTTAGTACCAAAGAAAAATTGTAGATATGCTTATCCAAAACTAAAATCTATGATTTCAACATCCACGAGCATCTCAACATAAAAAAATAATAATAAATAAATAAATAACGAGCATCTCGAGTTCTTATTTTTGTTTAATAAAAATGACATAAATCAATAATGTACCGATTTTGGCTTCTTAAGCATCGTAAATTATTTACGAGGAGTCTTTTAATATTGCACTTAGTTCTCATATCAATAAACAACCAAATATTAAAGAGAAATGATTGAGACTTCCAAAAGTTATTTATTATGAGAAATAAATTCAAGTTATTTTTGTACCCAAAAAAAAATTATATAATATTTATTATGAGTAATGCTGCATATCTCTAGCACGCATACATATATGTGGAGAGATTATGTAAAAGTAGATGTGTCATTGCTAAAAATTCTGGTGTAAATGTTGTTGATGAATGATGATCTTCATAGACGAACAGTAAAAAGAAGATAAATCAGAAATGCCGGCGGAACTCAACAGTCACGCGTAGAAAAATCATCGAATCGAATCATTCCGTTAAGAATTGGCTTCTGTTTCGCCGAATAGATGATATGATAGATTACAACACGTTGGTTTAACTCAACTACAATCCACGTCTGTGGAAGGTTGTCCCTTTCTAACAGCCTCTCCTTACGAAACAAAAAATAAAAAATTAACCTAAGCTTCTGGCGTGATTAACGCATCATGTTATGGCTAATCTTTCTCACTATTGGCATACATATCATACCAATTTTAGCGTCAAATCTAATAAACTAAAGAGGTGATAACGTGCCTAAATAGCTGGGCACTTTAAAAGGGCAAAACAGAACACTTCGTCTTTCAATAAAACACTCCAACGCATCAGTGCTTCTTAATACCACGTAAATTGCGTGATTGACAATTCCAAATAAACTTGCCCAACTTTGTTAAACTCAGATGCAATTATCTGTGTAATTGTATGCAGTTGGACTAAAACATCATTCTAACCACTTTCCACTTAACAAGTTATCATCCCATACGCTCGGCTTTCCACTTTTGAATTTGATGATGAGTATATTGTTAAGTTTGGCCTACAAGTATATACCACATCACCTAATATAAGATTCAAATTCCATATTGGGAACCTCCAATCAGATAATTGAATATTAATAGATCAAACATTAGAAGCAAACAAGAGAGAGAGAGAGAGACAGAACAATCAGAACATAGTGGGAGTAGTAAATGTAGGAACTTATATTGCCAAAAATTACAAAAGGACAGCTGCTATCAGCAAAGCCAAAATGAAATACATGAAATGGAAGGCAAGGTCTTTCAGGAGATTCAATAGTGCTACACTAAGAAGCTCGGATAATGATGACTGATTCAATCCTTCAATTTCATGGTGGCTAACCAAAGTTAGTACAATCAAAAGTGCTCAATTACATAGATACAGATTTTGAATAATTTATGCGTCCTCCATTGGGGTTATTAAAATCAGAAGCAATCAACTAGGACATGCTTGCTATTCATAAATGTCTGATCTCAGAAGAAACTTAATACAATAGGTCTCCAAAACTCTTGGATTGTACAACTACTATGAATAAATCTAAAACTTAGAAATTAGACATTACAGAAGAACCCAAGTCCAAATTACTTGGAGTATCGATGAAGTAAAACACAACAATAAATCACACAGTTTACATGCTATCGCTTAAATGATGATACAAATGACCGGAGGGGGATCAATATACATCCCAACATACAAAGATACAATGAGACTGACCTTTCATTCCCAATATTCTAGCATCCAGAAACACCAAATGCCATGCTGAAACATGATTACTTGAACTTTGCGACAAAACCCCAAGAGTGCTTCCCCTTTTTGGGGAGCATCCCTAAGAATAAATAATTAAGAATTAATCCTTAATCTGAATGGAATATTTAATGAAATAGAGTACCTTCATTAGTTGACTAGACGTCAACATTATAAAAAATGAATGCCATGGATAAGTCAGCAGGTCAAGCAATTTGTGTCAAATTCAAAATGTAGTGCTACTCTCACTTGCAGAAAGTGAGGGGCCTTCAGACTTCACGAGAGTTGATCCTTTGCTACTAATGTCAAGTCCCTGCAAACGATCAAGCTGGTCATTTTGCAATATTTCTGAGAGTGGATGAGAATTTGTTTGTTGCAGTTGATGAGTTGGCATGCTAGATGGAGCATGACCAAATGGTGCTAATTGGATGTTCTGGTGACCAGAAGGACCTGATTGTGGTGGAATTGGAAAGAAATTTGATCCTGTAAATGGCATCTGGTGCATTCCCAGATTAAAAGACTCAGTGGGGCTCATTATCTCCCCAGTAGCAACCTTAAGCCTCTCAACTTCCTTCTTCAGTGCTTCATTAAGAGCTACATCAGATCAGAAACAATTCCAATATAATTAATTAACCTTAATAACATGCTTTAAAAAATCATTCCAAAAAATGAAAAGTACATATTTTAATGTATCTTAAGAAAGTGATTGACTTGGTAATGACTGGTAATAATGGTTACCATCACGTAGCTGTGCTTGTTGCTCCATGGCTTGCAAACGGAGCTTAAGCTCTGTATTTTCAGTACTCAGACCTGTTGTGTCCCTCTATAAAAAATCAAGAAGAGATTGAGTCATATTCCTATTCAGCCATAACAAGTTTGTGTATGGGTAAAAACCAAAGTCAATCAAAAGTGAAACCTCACAAACAAAACACCATTATGTCTACCAGGATTCCAGGAATCATCAAAATGATTTTATAAAATTCTAGTACCAAGCTATTATATGGTCAAGAACAATTTAGATTTCTATGTAAAAAAGAGGAATTTCTCAAGTGAAATACAAATAGAATGCATCTAAATGTCATATTTGTCATTAACAATAATATAAACAAAGATATATCTATGGTTCAAGAAAAAATAGCTGCAAGTAATAAGCAAAGATTATAAAAATAATCAAAAGCTAATCATAAGCAGCAAAAAGAAGAAAACTGGAGTAGCATATTAAAATCAAGGTCAATCAAATTCTATGAGACTTCTGGTGTGATGCAGTTGAATTTATTGCACCGAGGTACATCAGGAAATCCAGTAAACAAAATAGGGTCTACTGTACAATGGAATGGACTTAAAAGTGCTTTTTAGTTTTACATATATGTCACCACAAACCTGGTATAGTGTGAGTTGGGCAGAAAGAGTTGTGGCTTCAGTCTGAAGGGTCTGAACTTTGCGCTCAAGTTCTTGTATATAGCGGGCCTTTCTCTCTTTTGAACGAGCAGCAGATTGCCGATTCGCAAGTATTCTATGCAAAACAACAATACTGTGAGAATTTTATTAAAAAAAAAATACTGTGAGAATAATAAATAAAACAAATCCACAGCAATTACTAAAATATTATTACTGAAAATTAAATGAAACTAGAGAGCAGTGTCTCTAGAGTAAACTCTTCTCTCACTATCTCTCCCCCCATTTTAAATGCTTAACATTCAAATAATTTGCACAAAACAGCAAGATTCTTAATGGCCTCTATTTATTCATAAATTGCAAGTTATCAATTAACACAACCATGATCATGTCACACCCCGTTTTACTCATAAGACTCGTATACCATTCCAATGCTTCAATTACTGTGAAGATTGAGTGTGACAATCTAGGATCACATAAAAATTGAATTATCCTGCTGGATATGAAATACAACAGCAGCTAGCCTTGGCAAGGCTAAGTCATGAAAATACCATAATTATCAAAATATCACCTATAAAAAACTCAACATTCACTTCTTTTATTTTTTTCAAAAACTATTAAAAACACTCAATTTGGAACTATAAAAGCAATTTAAAAACTCAAACAGAGAAAACCAATTGTTGTTGAGGAATTCACACATAATATCAAAACCTAATCTAATCCGTTGAGTATCCAAAACCAAAATTAAACTAGAAAAAGTTGATGCATTTGTAATCAAAACCTCTTAGCACGCTTGGGATCAATTGTCCATAGCTCAGCCAACTTATCAGGATGCATAGCTTTCTTGGCCTCCATAATCTCCCCAAACGACGACGTAGAACCATCCACCGAACTACTGTGACTATGCCTCGGTCTCACATTCAGGCCCTTCTCCGGTGGTTCACCGTTCCCACCCGGATCCGTTCCGACCCCGGATCCACCCGACCCGTTCGCCCCTCCGAGCTTGTCGACGTCAATGTACGTGGAGAACAGGTCGTCCTCGGATCCGATCTCCTCGAGGCTCGCCGTCGACGACCCGCCGGTGAACGGATCAGACGGCGACAGGTCCATCATGTCGTCCGGCAGCCGGAAACTGACCTCCGAGTGGGCCCTTCGGTGGTGGGACCCGCCATTGCCGCCGGAGCGCATGAACAACGAAGACAACGAAGAGGAGACCGCGCCGGCGCCGGCGGTGGTCGCTGCCGTGGCCGGCGGCGGCGGTGGCGGCGGCAATTGGGAACCGGCATTGGGATTGGAATTAGGGTTTGAAGGTGGATCTCGCATCTGTTCCCAATTCCTATTCTTTTTGTCACACAACACAACACAAATGCAATTCTTTTTCCTTCTTTCTTCCTCTACTTCTAACAAATCTGAAAAAAAGAATTAAAAAATTCAATAATTCAATAATAAGAAATAATATATAATGGCATAATTTTTAAATTATTTTCATTTTTTTATTCTTTTTATTTTTTAATTTCCTTGTGATAGTCGCCTGTTAATATTAAAAGATTTATAAAATATTTTTATAACTTAATTTCAAAAAATTAGCAATCATTAAATTTTAAATAAAAAATTATATATTTATCTATATATTATATATCACAAATTTATTTATCACTAATTTCACGATCGAGATTCTCGCCTTGTGTAGATGAATGAAGCAATGTGAATAAAATAAAATAAAATATTATTATATCTTATTGGGAACTCAAATGCTATTTAATTCGTATCCTAAAGTATTTTTTTTTTTGGGTGCAATATCCTAAAGTGTTTTATATTTGTAGATTTAAGTACATCATTTTCAATCACCATGTAGCGCCACATGCACATTCATGTGACTCAGTTGAAAAGGTCCACTAAGATGTCACTATACACTGTACAAATTGGTGTTTTGACCTAGGAAACAAGGAAAGGGTTATTTTTTTACATTTTTATATGTAAAGTGTGTAGGTGTGGACTGCGAGTGAAAAAAAAAAATATGAATTGGGTCACTTGAAATTTAAATGCATCATACTGAATTTAAACACTATGCTTGTTTTTCGTGGGCAAATTATACCATTTCACTCTTGACTTCAAGTTATGATCTTAGAATAGTCGTATTTTTTTATTAGGCGTGAAAATAAATCAGATTAAATTAAGCTTAACTTTAAACGTGTTTGATTTATATCTTCAATATAAAATCTGAATTTAATTTATAAATCTGATATAGATTATTTTTAAGATATGATATGACTTTTTTAAAAATCTAATTAGATCTTAAAAATTTATTTAAAAATTTTATTATAAAATAAGTTTTTAAATATATTAATAAACTTATATTTAAATAAGTTAATAGACTTTTACATAAGTTAACGTCTTAAGCGCTTGAAATAGATCAATAGACTTAAACCTTTAAATAGACTAACAAAAATATTATAATTATAAGTTTTTTGTAATATATATATATAGGTCAACGAATCAAGCTTAAATGACTTTTTAGATGACCTGAAACTTAACTTTTTTAATTAAATAAATTTTTAAAAAGATCTTATCTCAACTTATTTAATAAATATGTTAGACATAAGATATGTTAGACCATAGAACCCGACAAATAGTCTGGTTTATTTCTACTCTTAATTCTCATGACATGAGTTTGTGACAATTTTAATTATTTTTTTAAAAAAATAACCCAAAAAAAACTTAATTTTAATTTTTAGATACATTAGTAGTAATAATTTTCTTGTTAAGAGTCGTTATCACTTGATTTATACAAGGGGAAACCGGAAAAGATAAATGTGTAGTCTCTTGTCCTTCATTTGCTCGGCGAGTGCTACTGTATACTTTGTTAAGTTTGGGTGTATCATACACCTAAATTTTTACTTATAACAACAGGTTTTTTTTTTATAGGTTGGCTCTTTTTTTTATATATATTTTTTTCAGGCCACTATTACTGGCTACCGTCGCCACCACCGCCAGCCAATCTCTGGCCATCGCCGCAGGCCAACCTCTAGTTGGTTACTATTCACTTTTTAAAATTATACAACTGTGTAAATAATACCTGTTGAAATTATATCAATCTTTTTTTTATAAATAACAGTGCATATTAAAATATTTTTCTTAAAACTATAACGGTTGAAAAATTTTATAAATTTTAACTGATAATATTTATACAGTTATACAACTTAAAAAAAATTAGAGGTGATTGATTTTCCTAAAACTATAGTTGTATTTGTTGAAAAATCTTATAAATTTTAACTAATAATATTTATACAGTTATACAATTTTAAAAAAAATTAGAGGTATCCGGTAATGACCGGTAAGTAGCGTACAATGGTCTGCCAACCGACGACAGTAGTGGTGGTAGTATGTAACAAAAAATATAAAACTTAAAAAAAAATTTGAAAAAAAGGATCTAAGCCATTAATTTATTTTATGAATAAATCAATAACTTAGATTTGGTGGTGTACCATACACCTTCTTTTAGAAGGTGTATATTAGACACCACCTTCTCAATATATTGTTTTTATCTTCTTGGAGTTTTCACCGTTGGTGAGATTATAAATGGAACAATAATGTTATTCCTACATCTAACAGTGTCCACACTCATTTCCACACTGATTACTATTCATGGAACCCATCCCGTGAACAGTGTCAAATCATGTTTCTGTCTTTTTTTTTTAAGTATATGTTCATTAACTAACTTTTCTACGTAATTAATCACTTTTTTGTTCTTCATTAACTAACTTTTTTCACGAGTATAGAAACAAAATTAGTTAATGAATAACAAAAACATGGTTAATGACCTACAAAAGTTAGTTAATGACACAAGATTTTACCACATGATTTCTATGCTCGTAAAAAAAGTTAGTTAACGAAGAACAAAAAAATAGTTAATGACGTAGACAAGTTAGTCAATGGACATATATAAAAAAAATAGTAAAAAAATGATTTTGGCATTGTTTACGAGGTGAGACCCATAAATAGTATCTGATGTTAAAAATAGTATGATACTGTTTGCAATAGGATGTTAATTTTCCTAAATGGAATAGCAATCAATATTTAAACAGCAAGGAATTTTTATATGAACCTTGAATTTACTCATTCATAACATTAGCAAGTAACAATGGTTCAATACAAAGGGGAGGGTCTTCTAGCTAAATACCTCATTCCCCTTGTATAGCATAGCGAGCTAAAGCATTGGTCACTTTATTACATTCCCTTAGAACCTAGCTACAATCAAAAGCATCAAACCAAGAGGCAAACAAAAAATATATCTCGAAGGATAGATGCATTGTAAGATAGATCCTCCTCAGCCCCCAAAATGCAGTCATAAACATTCTTTGCATATCCTTCTAAGAATACTTTGCGAAACCCCATTTCCCAGGCAAAAGGGATGCCTTCCCTAGCTACCATCAAGTCTCCTCTATGTGGATTGGAGCATCCCTGTAACCTCATGGCTCTCCATGCCATAAATTGGCTAAGCCAATCCCGAACTATAATACCAATCTCCACTGAATTAGACTGCACAGATACAAAAGCATCAACATTAATCTTAGGAAAAATTCTCGCATGAAGCACTCAAGTTGGATGTATCAGACTAATCAGCATTTAATATATTTATAGATCTTTGTATTTTTAATTGTGTGACATAAATATCTATAAAAATATTAAATATTAATTGATGTAATATACCTAATTGGGTGTTCCAATTTATGTAAGAATCTCTCTAATCTTAAACTTATTATGTGCTGGCTTACTCCACCTCAAGAGTCCTTTGTTTGGTCTCTCGAGCTGGCTTCCAATATGATAGCATTTGAGGGTCTCAATGGTTGACCTTGCCAAACAAACATTCCTCATCAACCAAACATGAGACAGACTGCTGCAACTTTCTCCTCATGATCAAAGTGCAGGCTGTGAATGAAAGATGTCATTCTCTATACCCATGACTTGTCACCATCATTCACAGGGAGCACAATAGAATCATCACACTCTAAGATTGCATTGTTGGCATATGGGCATTCGAATAACAAATATCACAAAGATTCAGTTGATGCACCACACAAATAGCATCAGTCCACAACCACTATGCCATTCTCTTGTAATCAATCTTTTGTGTGAAGGCAGTTTCTGCATGCACGCCACAAGAAAATTATCGTCTTTGGTTGTATATGAAGTCTCCATATTCTCTGCCCCAAAGCAGAATTCTATTCAAATCCCCAGAGGTTATGGAACCCTGAAACATTATGGTTTACCTTTTCCATAGTGGTGTTATACCATGCAGTCCTGTATGCATCTTTAACCGAAAAAGCACCACGTTTATCATGGAACCAGAAGATGGAGTCGTCTTGGTGGCCATGACGCAGTAGGATCTGAAGGATCTGTTCGGCTTCCTCTTGAGAAAACACTAAATTTACCAAGTCCGCATTCCAGTGGGGGGGTCTAGTAAGATCAGCTGAGAGACTCTTTGAAGATTTCTTGGAACAGAATTCAGGGACTGAATTCTGAAGCTTGGCAGTGCTGGAATCCATGGGTCTTCCTTAATATCTATGTTAAGACTATCTCCCATCCTCTAGATAATTCTTTACTCGAGAATTTTCCTCCCTTCCACCAGACTTTTCGAAGTAAATGAAGGGTTGGTACCTATATGAGCATTCAAGAATTATCGGTTGAGTAGTATCTAGCCTTCAGCAGTTTGGCCACAAGAGTCTCTGGATTCTACAGTAACTTCCAGCCCTGTTTTGCAAGCATAGTCTATTCCATCCAATCTAGTGTATTTTCTTCTTGTCAAATTGATTTCCCCACTAGAACTTACACATCATCTGTTCGAGCTCTTTCCAAAGAAAAGTAGGTATTTTGAAACAAGTCATCTATGATGCATCATCATGCAGTATCGGATACGATTGTATGTGACGAATACGATTTTTCCAAAAAAAACTTAACATTTATCAAGGTATTTAATACGAAACATAGTCATTGATGTATGTCATTGTGTATGTGGGGATGGCTTGTGCTACTGCCTTAATGAGGATTTCTTTGCCCCCCTTAGATAAAAGTTAGATAAAAGCTTTTCCTTCCACCCTTTACACCTCTTCCAGGCTCAGTCTTTTAGAGATTGCATAGCTCCATTCTTAGATCTTCCTATCATATATAGACCAAGATATTTTTTCAAATAAGCCACTGTTTACAATTAGAAAGCTGCCACAATATGATTTTTAAGGTCAACATTAACATTTGGGCTAAATAGTAATGCTGATTTCTCAAAATTTACCATTTGCCCTGACGTTGCTTCATAAATTGAAAGGATATTCAAGATAGTACTGCAGTCTTCCACGGAGGCTCTAGAGAAAACAAGGCTATCATCTGCAAATTAAGAAAAGATGTGATATTGCTGGGCCAGCCTTACATACTCTCAGACCCGAGAATAGATTCAATTGCTCAGCCTATTAAAGCAAAGACGACAAACCTTCAGCGCACAACATAAATAATTTGTAAGAAGCAGCTAAATAGTAATTTCTGAAATTGCAACAAGCACAAATGAACCAAACTGATGTTGAGAGTTTTATTAAAAGAATTCTAAAACCAATGATCAAATGTACGTAATGATCACTCAATTACAGAACTATAGGGAAGTTTTCGGGGAAGAATACATATAGGAATTATAGAGAAGAATCACATGAATGGAGGAGTTTTCACATATTCCACACATGACATCTCTATTACCCATTCTCTCCCTTAAATCCCACATCCTCTAACACACGTAATCCTTCAAGAGTTGGTTAGGCCTAGGAGTCTGAGAGCTTCTCTTATGTTGCATCTCATCTATAACCACTTGAGCTATTTCAGCTGGTAGTATTTGGCTCCCTTTAACAGAATTGTCCACGTCAGCATTGTCCACGTTCATTACATTTCCTCCCCCATTAAAATCAACCTTGTCCTCAAGGTGGAAATTGGGGTACTGAGCTTTTAGATTATCATAATCTTCCCAAGAAGCTTGAGTAGCATCCAATCCATCCCATTGTATTAATAGTTGCTAGACTTTCTTCCCTTTTTTGAAGTAGTATCCTAGTGTTGAGCACCTGCAAGGGTTGTAGGACAGGCCCTTGTTCATCAGTAAGCAATGGTAAGGGCACATATTGGGAACTTGGGTTGCCCAGACATTTTTTAAGGACTGAAATATGAAAAATGGGGTGGATTTTGGCATTGTGGGGCAAGACAAATCTGTATGCCACATTGCTAATTTTCTCAATGATAGGAAAGGGCCTAAAAAACTTCATTCCAAGCTTCTTGTTTTTTCTCAAAGCCACAGAATTATGCCTGTAAGGTTGTAGTTTAACAAAAACTGGATCACCAATATGCATTTGAGCATCAGTTTGCCTTAGATCTACATATTTTTTTCATCCTTTACTGCGCTTTAAGTAAATTAGATTTAAGCTTGTCTAGTAATACATCTCGCTGATGAAGAATGTCTTGTACAACTGGTAAATCAGAATTTTTCAAAAAGCATCTTGTAAGTTTAGGGGGTTCCCTGCCATAAACAACTTGAAAATGTGTCATTCAAAGACTGGTATGGAAAGCTGTGTTGTACCAATATTTAGCCCAAGGAAGTATCTTGCTCCAAGACTTAGGATTCTCATAGGTAAAACACCTAAGGTACATCTCTAAACATTTATTTAGAGCCTCAGACTAGCCATATGTTTGAGGGTGGTAAGTCGAGCTCATGGCCAAAGTAGTACCCTGTAGTTTGAATAGATGTCGCCAGAAGGTGCTGATAAATGCCTTGTCTTTGTCAGACACGATAGACTTGGGTATGCCATGTAATTTGACTATGTTCTTCATAAATTGCTTTGCAACCTGTAAGCTCATATAATCAGCCTGGAGTGGAATGAAGTGAGCATATTTAGACAATTTGTCTATGACAACCAGGATGACAGTATAGGTTTGAGAAGAAGGCAATCCAGTTATAGAGTCTATAGCTATATCCTCCCATATGTGCTTGCAGAAGTCCAGCAAGGAGAGTGGTAGTACTCTTAGCTTGCTGACAGATGGAGCATTGCTGAACATACTCCTTAATGTGGGTCCTCATGCTAGGCCAATAAAATTGGCTAGCAATTCTAGTATGAGTTCTGGCTGTACCGGAGTGACCTCCAATTAATGATGAATAAAATTCATGTAGGATCTTAGGAATAAAAAAGGAGCCAATAGGCACAAAAATTTTGTCCTTCCAATATAAAATATTGTCTTTGAGTGTGTAATGTGGATCAGGAGGTCCAGTAGTCTGACATAATTCCACAATATGTTTTACATCTGGATTGTGTTGCATTTCTTGCTGTAATTGGTCTAAGAATGTTTGTTACCTAGGGCTCAGACCAAGCAAGGAAAAATGATCTAGAAAGACCATCATCTACTACATTTTCCTGACCAGGTTTGTATTCAATAGAAAAATCAAAATCCAGTAATTTAGGAAACCATTGTTGCTGTTCAGGCGTTTGAATACACTGATCAGTCAAGCTCTTGAGGCTCTTTTGATCTGTCTTGATGGTGAATCTATGCCCCAATAAGTAATGTCTGAACTTAGCTACTGCCTCTGTGATGGCATATAATTCCTTTACATAGGTAGACTGTTTTTGCATCCTAGGTGAAAGCTTTTTGGAGAAAAAAACTATAGGATGTTGATCTTGGCATAACACTACTCCAATTCCAGACCCAAATGCATCTGTTTCCAGGGTAAATGGCTTGGAGAAGTCAGGTAAGGTCAGAATAGGTGCTATAGTAATTATTGTCTGTAATGCTTTAAAAGAAGTAGTAGCTTCTTCAGTCCAATTGAAGCTATCATTCTTTAGCAATGCTGTCAAGGGATTATCAATGGATGTATAATTCTTAATAAACCTCCTATAGTAGCCCATAAGGCCTAAGAAACCCCTGAGTTACTTGATAGATATAGGTATTGTCCATTCCAAAACAACTTGCACCTTATTGTTATCCATGGCTACACCTTGGGCTGAGGCCAAATGTCCCAAGTATTCAACATGTTGCTTGCCAAAAGTGCATTTGGAGAGCTTATCATATAGTTGATGATGCTATAGTTATGCTAAAACAGAATCTAAGTGCTCCAAGTGAAGTTTCCATGTGGGCTATAAATGAGAATGTCATCAAAGAAAACTAGGACAAATTTTCTTAACCATTGTTGAAAAACATGGTTCATGAGCCCTTGAAAGGTGGCAAAAGCATCTGTAAGGTTAAAGGCACTCATAATGGCCTTGGTGTGTTCTACAGGCAGTTTTGTATCAATCTTCATGTTTAACCAAAATTTGGTGATAACCAGATCGTAGATCAAGTTTGGAAAAAAATTGAGTACCATGTAATTCATCCAAAAGCTCATCAACTGTAGGTATAGGGAAGGAGTCTTTGATGGTTACAACATTAAGCGCACGATAATCTGTACAACACCTCCATGTACCATCCTTTTTCTTAACTAGGATGATAGGAGAAGAGAAAAGACTTGAACTGGGCTGGATAATGCATTCATCTAACATATCTTTGATAATTTTTTCAATTTGAACTTTTTGACTGTAAGTGTATCTATATAGCTTCACTTTCATAGGGCTGACACCTTCTTTTAATGGAATAACATGATCATAAGGTCTAGTAGGAGGTAGGCCAGTAGGAGTATCAAAGACATGTTGATAAGTCTGTAGTAATAATGCTAACTCAGGTGCCATAGAATCTGATAAATCTAACCATTGGTCCTTAGTAGTGTGAAGGTGTTGAAGTTGCAGTGTAAACATTTTAGATATAGATTGTGTTTGCTACAGGCGCTTAAGATGATGAAATTGAGCTGGTACTGGTTTGGAAGCAGAATCCCCATGTAAGGTAACAAACTTACTATCCAAGTCAAACTTGATTGTCAGTGCACTGTAATCAGAGATATGAGGGCCCAAGGTAGAGAGCCACGTTGCTCCAAGAATAAGATCAGCTCGAGCTATAGGAAGAATAAAAACTGGCAATGTCAACTAGTGTCCTTGCACATTAACTAATAATTATCGGATCTGCCCTTTTGCTTTCAGATAATGCCCATTACCTACCAGTACCTAAAAGTTAGAAGTAGGTTCCACTGGAAGTTTGAGACATTTGGTTATTCTGAGTTGTAGAAAATTATCAGAACTACCATTGTCAAGTAGTATCTGAACTTAAATGTCATTAATATATCCAGTGAATCTCATTGTTCCCAACCTATTTGCACCCTTAAGGGCATTGTAGGAGAGATGATGGTAGCAAGTGTTAGGAGTCTCATTGTTCAGGTTTGGATCAGGTGGTTCGGGATTTGTAATGTCAGGTGGATGGTTATGGTCTCCTTCTTCATCTGAGAGCATAATGAATAAATGCTTATTTGGACATTTATAATTAAAGGTAAATTTTTCATCACAATTATAACAAAGGCCTTTGTCCCTTCTTAATTGTATTTCGACTGGGGTCATTTTTTTTATAAAAGGTTGTTTAGGAGGGTTGCTATTAGTATGAGTGGGTATGAGGGGTGGAAGGTTTGTTTTGTTGGTAATAGGGGTCGAGATAAGTGTATAAGGCAGAGGTGGTTTTTGTGTTTGAATGGTGGAGGGAATGTAGGCAGGTTTGGGTTTGTAAGATGTGTGGTATGGACTGTATTTTTCTTCATGTAACTTAGCCAATGCCACGACTCTCAAGAGAGAATCAAGTGATTGAGCTACCACATCCCGTCTCAATTCAGGTTTCAAGCCACTGATAAAATAATCCAACAAGGCCACCTTACTCACTCCCAAAACTCGATTAGATAAAGTTGTGAACTCCAGGTAATAAGCAGAAACTGTGGAGATTTGTGTGAGTTTGAACAAGGTTGCTCGAGGGCACTCAAATTGTGAAGGTCCGAACTCAAATTCAATAGCTCTAGCTAGAGATTGCCAATTTGGAAAGTGACCATTCTTGTTCAACAGTTGGAACCAGGGAATGACATTCCCTTCCATATTCACAACAACTATGGTAATACGATCACTATCAGATATATAATAAAACTGTTTTGCTTTAAATAACCAATTCATCGGTTCAGATCCATCAAATTTTGGAACATTGAGTTTAACGTTTCTCACTTAGAATGGAGGTCGAACATTGGTCGCATGGACTGCTACTTCCAAGTTTGAGTTCAACATATCGACTGAGTGCTTAGTGCTAGTGCTAAATGCATTTCACGCTAGCTCTTCGATGGCTTTGCTCATGGTTAGAATGGACTGTTTGATCCGGTCTAAAAGGTTGTTATAATGGGCATTGTGTGCAGCGTCCTTGTGATCAATCACGTCATAGAGTTTTTTTATTTCATTGGAGAGATCCTTCAAACGGTTTTATCAACCATTTGGGAGCAATGAAAGCACCAATTTGTAAGAAGCATCTAAATAGTAATTTCTGAAATTGCAACAAGCACAAATGAACCAAACTGATGCTGAGAATTTTATTAAAAGAATTCTGAAACCAATGATCAAATGTACAGAATGATCACTCAATTACAGAACTATAGGGAAGTTAGAGAAGAATCACAAGAATGAAGGAGTTTTCACATATTCCACACATGAAATCTCTATTGCCCATTCTCTCCCTTAAATCCCACATCTTCTAGCACATGTAATCCTTCAAGATTTGGTTAGGCCTAGGAGTCTGAGAGTTTCTCCTATGCTGCACCTCATTTGTAACCACTCGAGCTGTTTCAGCTGGTAGTATTTGGCTCCCTTTAACATAATTGTCCACGTCAACATTGTCCACGTTCATTACACAGATACAACGATAAAGGGTCTTCTTACCTTAACCTTCTTTGTGGCTTGAAAATCTCACCCGATACCTAATTTAGGAGAATTGAATAAGATATAGTCTTCATGCACTTCATAATCCTCTCAATCCAACTTTCACCAAACCCCAACTTTCTCATGATGGCTTCCAGGAAAGGCCACTCAACTCGATCATAGGCATTACTCATATCGAGTTTCAAGGTGAGATATCCTTCTCTTCCAGAACGCTTGTTTCTTAGAGCATGTACTATCTCATAAACAATAAGGACATTATCCGTAATGTAGTGATTCCATACAAAAGCGCTTTGAGATTCTGAAATAACAGAAGGAAGAACAACTTTGAACCTATTAGCTAAGACCTTACTGATAATTTTATACAATACATTACACAAGGATATAAGTCGATATTGTTTCATATTCTCAAGGGACTGAATTTTTGGAGTAAGGATAATGAAAGTTTCATTAATCTCATCAATAAAATTATATTGGTTTAAAAACCTTAGCATTGCCTCAATTATATCATAACTAACAACATCCCATAATTTCTGAACAAATAAAGCAGGCATACCATCAGGTCCCGATAATTTGGTTGCCCCCATCTAAAAGATAGCCTCCTTAACTTCGAAAGCTATGAATGACATAGATAAGAATTCATTCATATCCGTTGAAATTCTTCCTTTGTTCTGGACAAAGCCTCCTCCAATCTTAATGGCTCGTAAGTATAGGAATTCTTGGCTACCTATTCCACATCATCATACCCCGAATGCCATACACTATGCTCATCTTGAATATTGGATATTTTATTCTTCTTCATCCTTGCCGAGGCCTTTCCATGAAAGAATTTTGTATTTTGATCTCCCCCTTTCATCCACCTCACTCGCGATCTCTACCTCCACATGATTTCTTCCTTCTTTAGCAACTCATTCAGTTCTTGCTTCATGTCCTTTAGACGAGCCATGTTACCTGCACTCAGGTCACTTTCATTCAAATCTATGATCCCTTGCTTACCCTCCTTAATATGTTTATTAACATTACTAAAGGTAGATTTATCCCATTCTTGTAGATATTCACTTACGCAGCCAATTTTATTTGTGACCCTAGAGATTCCAACGTTAATGAATGATTCCCGCCAACCCATGGATATGATCCATGCACAATCATCATGATTTAACAACATTTTCTTAAATCTATAAAGCTTTTCATTTTCCTCACTTGGGCTATTTACATAGTCGCCATTTGTGTGCAACAAAATTGGCAAGTGATCTGAGTGCAAGGAGAACAAATGAATTACCTGCGAATTCCTCCATTTATCCACCAAGCCGTATTAGCCAGGAATTTGTCTAACCACACTTACACATTATGAGCACCACTCCTCGCATTGTTCCAAGTGAGTCGATACCCAGAAAAACCCAAATCTTCTAGCCCACATACATTCACAACTTCCCTGAAAGCTTCTATTTGATGAGCTAGTCGGGGATCACCTATTTTTTCACTTTGGTCAAGAATTTCATTAAAGTCCCTACACAAAACCCAAGGGAGCTGGGGGTCTTGGCTGAGATCCTCCATTAGCTACCATGATTGAGGTTTGTTTCCTACTATTGGGTCTCCATAGAAAAAGGTAAAATGTCATTCCTCCTCTGCACTATCACCCTGAATGATACAATCTATGTAATGCCTGCCGCATGATTTAATGAATAGATCAACATATTCTTTCCAAAACATTCTCAAACCTCTATGCCTACCATCGCTACTCACTCCCAATCCACCATTAAAACTAAGTTTCCATCTCAGACTAGAAAACCCAGTGCTCGAAACTTTGGTCTCAAATAAGCATAGCAAATCAGGCTTCTCTTACCTCAATAAGAGGTGAAGTGCTCGGAATTGCCTATAGATTCTCGAGATCACAACAATTCTATGTCAAGATCCTCATGATTCTTGGTGAGGCTATATAGCAGATCCTACCATTATTGAAGAAGAAAGACGATGTCCATGTCATTCAGCTTCCTAACCTTCGGAACTGTAGGATCCCTATTGAGTTCCATGTCTTTAGTGCCTTCCAAAAAGACCTCTAGTCTTCTTTTTGCAGGTTGTACATTGATAACATACCCACTTTCTTGATCCCTATTAGTATCCTTGACCTCATTTCAATCTTTCTTATTTATCTAGTCACCACTACTTTTCTTCACCTATCTCTACTTCGTAATAGGAGACATTACCGAGCTATTTTGGCTATTTCTTCCATCCTTTTCCTTCCTTGTAGTAACGAGTCTTTGAACAGGACTACTATGATCCTTCACTAAGCTTGAAACTTCTTCATTGTCTCTAACTACCATCCTTCCTCTCTCCGCAAAAGTAACAGTAGTTGTGGCCTTAGGTATCAAGTTGCTATCTATACGAACCATGGTTTTAAATTGCGGTCCGCAATCGCAATTGCGGCCGCAATATTGCGATTTTTGTGGTCTCCGCAACCGCATTGCGACCACAATTGCAGCCGCATTTTCCAATAAGAAATTATGGAGTTGTTCCACCATCTTCAATCTTTATCGTATTTTCCATTCGATTTCATCCTCCATGCAATATTTTCTATCGCAACCAACATTGGACCGTCAATATTGCATTTTTAGTGATCTCCGCAATCGCGACCGCAACCGCAATTTAAAACCATGATACGAACTGTCAGAAGCTCTAAGCCAATCTCTGAACTGTAATTCCTCCTCCTCCCCTGTACACTCTTCCTCACAGTCATCTCTAGTATGCCTCAGTAAACCACACATATAGCAAAAATTCAGAAGTCGTTTGTATTGGGAAAAGAACTATTTTTTCTCATCAAATGGGTATAACTTCAGCATAACACCCCTTTTGAGTGGTCTTGTTACATCTATCATTACACGGATACGAGGGTGATCTCCCATAACTCTGTTATTTCAGTCCACCCGTACCTCCATACATGTACACATTGCATTATCGATCTTATCCCCTCGTTATCCTTGTCATGGCGTGAATAGGTAAGTCCACCACACTCACCAAGAATGGAGATAGATTGAAGGAGAGTTCTAATGGTCAAAGCTTGCCATCATACTATTGAGTTATGAGCATATGTTTATTGAAAGACTATGGGCGGCCAGCCAGGACCCTATCCCTATCTTTCTTACTCATAAACACAAAAAAAAAAAAAATTGACTTGTCTCAGACTTCTAATGGTCAAAGTCTTGCCATCATAAATTTACTCTCTGATGATGATGATTTTGTTGTTATGGCATATTGTTTCCTGAAAGACTATGGGCCTCGACCTCTTTATCCTCTCTCCTCTATCTTTCTACTAGGTAAACACAAGTGATTTTCTCGAAAAAATGCGTGATGCTCTCTCCAATCTTTCTAAAGTCCATACCCTTCATTGGCCTCCAAATGTTTTACATCGTCCTTCACATTGCTTTATGATTGTATGGATGGATGGAGAGAAGTCTCGGAACAATCAGAAACTTCTCTTTCGAACTCGATCCACCAATTTGTCATCCCTCTCAATATCAATCGCAAAGGCTTCCTCGTCAGTGAGTTTCAAGTTTCTATATCAACTAATGATCCTTCTACCATTGTTATCACCTAAGTTACTTGCGATCACCACCACATCCACGTCCTCTCTACCTTCTTGTAACTACCCTCCAACAACCGTGGAGACCTACCTCACAGACGTAACTACCCTCCAACAACCGTGGAAACCTACCTCACATAGAGTGAGGGACGAGGATCATCTCCTGTTAGTCAAAACGTGGGAGGATCTTATTTTTTCAAAACAGAAAAAACTTTTCTCAAACTCTCCTCTTCTCCTAACCTTTAACTCACCCTTTAATGATTAATTTTTTTTTTAAAAAATAAGATCTTCTCTTATTTTGATCAACAAAAGAGGATTTTTATCCTAAAGCGAGACAAGTCTTCACTGAAAATAAGCAGTCACGGGTTGCAAATCCTACCAAACCTATTATAAAGAAATTTTTATATACTTTTAAAGTAAGAGAAATATTTTATTATATATTATTAAATGTGTATAATATCATTTATATGAAACTATTATTTCTCTTAGTTAAATTATATTTTTAATATTATACCTGAGGTGATATATATTTTATTAACACATTATAAGAGAAATTTCTTAATCCGAGATTACGTAAAAATTTATACAAATAGAGATGGAGTTTAATTAGACTTTGATTTGGTTAGCATGCGAGAAGGATTTTCAAGTCTTCGAAAATATCCAACTTTCGTTATAGACAATTCCATGTTTCAACAAGAATATGCTTTTAAGGATGGTATGAAGGCATGTGTCATTGTGATTTTGTGATTTCTCAACATGCAAAATAGTGGCTTCATCATCCAATGTTTTCGTGCTTAAAAATATTCTCTCTGTCTATTTTTATTTATCTGTTGAAATTATTGTATAAGAATCAAGAAAATAAAAAAAGTTACTAAAAGATTTTTATTATAAATAAAATTAATTAAAGGAAAACTTTAAAAATTCTTTCTAAATTATAGGTAATTTGTACTTTAATTGTGTTATTTTAAAAATATATAAAATAAATTTATTATTTTGTAAATTATACACATTACTATTGACAAATATTAAAATTTAGACAAAAATAAATACGTGAGTGACACATTTTAAATATGCGTGATGACAGTTGAGACTGATTTTAGATATGAAAAATACTAGGGTGAGACTGGTTCCATCTTTTGATGGCAGTTGCGGTGGACTCCCAATGAGTGGTTTGTTTGTTGAACGAGGAAATGAGATCTGTCATATACAGTATCGTTAATTTAAAATAATCATCCTATTAATATTTAATACATATTATATTAGATATTTTAGTATTTTTACATATTTATATATATTTTTAATTATTTTTAATTTTTTTATTATATTAACATATTCATGAATAATATTTATTAAAGATATCAAAACAAATTGAATCAATTCATTCAGATTAATCCATTTGAAATTAGATTATTTTTAAATTGATTCATTTAAATAATATAAATTTTAAATTTATATTTTCTTAATTCAACATAACTCATTTAATCTTATATAATATTAAAAAAATAAATTAATTCGATCTATTTAAACTTAATTCATTTAAAATTAACTATTTAAATTATATAAATTTTAAATTAATATTTTATTAACTTCACTTATATATTTTTTTAAACTATCCAAATTAATCCATCAAATTAGAGTCATTTTAATATTCTTAATATTTATTTCGATGATTTCTATACATCACTCTCGTTGACAAATTTCTTTCCTTCAAGGGACCACTTCCCGACAAATCTGATGCAGTTATTGTGACCCACATGGAGTGATGTGACATGCATATAACATTTATTTTCTTTGTTAATCCTTAAAACAATTGATGAAACTGTTGCTGTAGCCTGCTGGGCATCCAATTTAATTATTACAACCATGGGCATTAAATTAAAGGGGCGTAAGATATTTGCAGCGAAAAGTTTAAGCTTTTTATGCTCAAATGTTTCTAGCCAATCATTTTTTGAGATACATGCAATATTATTATTGAAATATATATATATATATATATAGTTAATCAGAGTGCTAGAGTGTTATGTTGCATTACCCTAATATACACGAATTTGCAATGATATTTATGTTTTTTTAATTAATTATAAAAGCTTAGGACTTTTTCACATTAATAATACAAATATTTTTTTCTCTCTCATTACACATCACTCGGAATATTAATCATCAAGAAAATATGCTGGTTTATGATGCTTGTACTCATCTCATGCAAGTCCATCAAGGTGAGCCCCGTGTCTTGTTATTAGTCAGTTGGAAGCCCTCACCAGAAAAACAACGTGAAAGCTAATGTTGATGGTAGCTCTATAGGTGATCTAGGTCGTGCAAATAATTTCTTACCTGAGTTATTGGCTATCAAACAAGGTCAGCAACTTGTTTGGGAGAAAAGTTTCAGGCAATTTATTTGTGAATTTGATAATTTGGACGCAGTCTGGCTAGTTAAGGGACCTTTGCCAAAGTTCCATCATTATGCATCAGTAGTGGATGTAATTCAAAACATGCTTCAGAGTAATTGGACGTGTAAACATTCAGCATTTACAGGGTGTTGTAGACCAGGATTCGGACACGTCCCCTTTGGGACATCCCGGCCAACATATACACCCGGACACCACCTACACAGTAAAGTTTGGCCTAACATGTTTGGATGATATGTAATAAGAAAAAGGGAAGAAAAATATGGAAAAGAGAAAAAAAAAATTTTATTTGAAAGTTTTAAATATATGGAAAGAGAATAAAATATATGAAAAATTATTTTTTCTTTCTTTTTCTCAAATGTTCAACTTTTGTTCTTTCATAAAATTAAAGTAAAATAGAAGGATCATATGTTTGGTTCGGTTCCATTAATAAAACTTCTAAATAAAGAAAATGATAATTATATTTAATTTATTTTATTTTATTTGATTTATTTTTATCTATTCTGTTCTGTTCTATTAATTAATAAAAAAATATTCATAGACATGGTAAGTTAGTATCATATACTATATATTATATTACCATTTTGACAGCTATACCGCCACCACCCAGCACTACCTCAACCCTGTTATTGCGTGTCACCTCAAAAATCAGAACTTCTTTTCTTTTTGTTTTATTCATTTTATTTTGATTTCCAAACTAGTAATAGGTTGTTCATTTTTTATTTGGATTTTGGGTTGTAAGGTAGCTCCTTTGAGCCAATCATTGGGCCAATGACTTGGTTTGGGGATGCTAAGAGTTGGGCTCAAATGGCAGGAAAAAGGCAAATTTGGGCTTTGTTCTTATGCTACTAAAAAAACAATAAATAACATCAGATGGGCTTGACTAGCCTTTGGGTTAGGGTATGAAAGTTTTTCAGCGACTTAATTTTCTATTTGTTTGAATTATATTCAGTTCAGTTTGTAAGCTAAGATTTTGTGGTATTATTATGTTAACCCTTTTGAAGTCAAGTTAAAAAAAAAAAAGGAGAAAAAGGGGCGAAAATGAAAAATAAAAAATAATAAAAATTCCAAAGAAAGGGGTTAAATAAAAAAATTAAAAAAATAAAAATGATAAAATTAATAATATTTAGTTATCTTGTTCATGTCATTTTTGAGTTAGTAACTTTTCTGTTTAATATGTTTAATTTTCTAAAGCAAGGCTAAGTGTTAATTTTAGAATGTTAGTTGATTATTCTAGCACATATTTCTTGCTTTTTTGGTAAAAATGTGTGTTTTCCTAATTCGTTGAATAAAATGTTTTTTTTTTCAAGAAAGATATTTTAATTTACGCAATGACCAATGACAATGATTGAATAACATATATTATCTTCAATGTAATTTGAATTATAAAGATTTATTAAGTAGTTTGGTACTAACTTGAATCTTGTGTATGAATAGATCTATTTTTAAAAGTCATTTTCATAATTAAAATCAACCAAACCATGATAATTTTTTAGAAAATTACGTTGACTTTGAATTTCACATTAGGGTTAATGATTTTGGGTGAGAAAAGAAATTTAAAGTCTTGGGGACTCTTGACTAAGGAAATGAAAAATCTTAGAATTTATAGCTTTCTATCTATGAAATCCATATTTTTCATAGTGTTAGTTCATGGAGGAAAAGCTTTGAAACTCATTTATGCTTTGTTTTGTTTGATAATGTTTGAATGTTTTAGTCTCAAATATTTGATGTTTTGTAAATGATTGTTGGTATTTTTGATGATTGAATGGTGAAAGAAATGGATTTGTGGAAGATGGAATGAAGTTCATTGTGCAAATCTAGAAAACCAAAATTTGTACTATTCATGATACTGTTCATACGTGGTATTGTTCATACAGCACCACGAAAATTTTGTGCCTTTGCACAATTCTTTCATTTTCATGTTTTTATGTCTTTCCAAGCTATTTTATGTCTTATTTGAGTATTTAGAACCATAATTAATAGAGAATTGCATAAATTAATGATAAGAAAGTATTAGAAATGATAAAATAGATTTGAATATAAGTTGAGTTTCCAAGTTTATTAAGATTGGTTCCCTTGATAAGGTTAAACCTTAATAAAGATTGATCCCTTTAATGAGGTTGAACCCTAGTAAAGATTGATTCTCTTGATGAGATTGAACCTTAGCAACTATCGGTTCCCTTAGGGTTGAACCATAGTATATATGTGAGAATGATATTTTACATTAATATAGTCAATTGTTTAGTATCATTAATAAGTTTAAGAATCATAGTTTATAAATGTACCATTGAGTATATATTTTACTAATGTCATGAAGTGTATGTATTACTGAGAATTTTTATATTTTCACCCTGTTTGTATGTTTCATGGTAGCAGAATAGGATCATTCTGAAGAAGTAAAGAAGAAGAAAAAGATAATCAAGAAAAAAATCCATGAACAAATAGTTTAGTTTTATTTTTTGTAATTTACAACTCTTGTATATTTTGTTGCCTTGAGTTGTATTTTGCTATATATTTTATAGTTCCCGTGAGGTTTTTAATGTAGTTATGAATAATTTTCTATTTATGTGGCTCTCTATATTTATTTATTTGTATAAATGATATGGGACTAGTCACCAAATAAGTAATAGTAGCATATCTAAAATTGATTATCTTTATATTATGATGAATTATCGAGATAATTTATATTAGGGTGTTACATTATGATATCGGAGCAGTTCATCATGTTGAGCCAGGGTATAAACTGACTAGGTTTAGGAAAGTTAGAATTCCAGTTAATGTTGTGCATTTTATGTTTCTTGAGCGAGATATTTGCATGACTTGCTTCTTGTTGAATGTTAATAACTACTGTTACACTATTACATTGTATTGAGACTAACCAACTCAATATTTAATGTCATGTGCATACAGGAAACTATGGCTTCTTCAGGGTATACTTGAGGAAACTAGGATTCTTCTGCTGAGAGTCCTAGTATAGCTGAGGCTATTATGGCAATGGCCCAGGCTATGCAAGAACAGACAACCACTACAAACCGAATGTTGGAGAGGTTGCAAGCTAATCAACCTCAACAACTGGAGCCTCAACCAGTACCCCCTCCAGTGCATGAAGTGCAGGTGGAAAGAAATCAGAATTTCCAAGATTTGGCAGAGTTTAGAAGAATAAACCCTTCATCATTTAAAGGAGAATATGATTCGGTGAAAGCCGAGGAGTGGTTGATTGAAATAGAGAAGATTCTTGAACCCATGCAATGTTCTGATGAACAAAGGGTGTCTTTCATTGTTTTCATGTTTTGTGGAGAAGCAGAGCGATGATGGAGGAATAATAGAAGATTATTAGAAGCTGCAACAACACCAATTACTTGGGAGGTGTTTAAAACCACTTTCTTAGAAAAATACTACCCAAAGTCAGTGCGAGAAGCAAAAGAGGTTGAGTTTTTGAAACTCGAGCAAGGAAGTATGATCGTGGGTGATTATGAAGCGATGTTTGATGAGTTGATAAAGTTCTCACCTCAGTATAGACTTAACCCGGATGAGAACTTCTTATGTGTTAAGTATGAATCTGGATTAAGAAAAGATATTAGAAAGATGGTCCAACCGTTGGAGATTAGAGATTTCCCTTCACTAGTGAATAAATGTAGAATAGTGAAAAGGAATTGTCTCACTTTTCAACCAGAACAGAAGATAGAAGATGGATGAGAAAGAATACTTCTAAGCTAGGTTACCTACAAGATAAAGGTAAACAGGTTAAAGGAAGAATGAGAGGACCTAAGTGTCCTAAGTGTAAGAAGTTCCATGGGAACAAGCCTTGCTTGGCAGGGCAATCAGTTTGTTATACATGTGGTCAGCCAGGGCATATGTCCAAGGAATGTCCACAGAAGCAAAAAGCAGTTTTCACCCCAAGACCGCAAACTCCAAGAAGAGTTTATACTCTGAGCGGTAATGAGGTAACTCAATCTACGGATATAATCCAAGGTAAATGCATAATCCATAATCACCTGTTAACTGTTTTATATGATTCGGGAGCATTACACTCCTTTGTTCCTTGTGTTTGTGTGAAGATATTGAATTTACCTATGATAGACCTCCCATATGACCTTGTTGTTTCTACTCCCACCAGCAAATTTGTTACAACTTAGAAAATTTGCCTAGATTGTTGTATCAAGATAGAGGGTAGAATTTTCTTTGTAAATTTTATTTGTTTGCCTCTTGTAGATATTGATGTCATTCTTGGCATGGATTGGTTGTTCTCTAACCATGTGATGTTAAATTGTGTGGATAAAACTCTTGCTTTTATGTTAGATATATCTGCTAAAGTTAGCCCTTCAGAGTCAGTGTTTCTCAATGCTAATCAAGTGCATTATTGTCTAGAGGAAGGAGCTCAAGGGTATGTTCTTCTTTTCTCTCTAACTACAGAGGCTGAGCAGAGTTTGGAAAACATACCAATAGTAAGGGAGTATCCAGAAGTGTTCCCAAAGGATATAGTAGAGTTGCCACCTATAAGAGAGATAAAGTTTAGTATAAATTTAGTACCAGGAACGGGACCTATTTCTATAGCACCCTATAGGAGGGAACCTCTAGAACTAGCCGAGCTCAAAAAATGAATAGAATTGTTAGAAAAATAATTCATAAGACCAAGTGTTTCTCCTTGGGAAGCACCTGTTTTATTAGTAAAGAAGAAAGATAATATTATGAGGCTTTGTGTAGATTACAGACAGTTAAACAAGGTAACCATAAAAAACAAGTATTCATTGCCTAGGATAGATGATCTAATGGATCGATTGAGAGGAGCGTTAGTTTTCTCAAAAATTGACTGAAGATCAGGATATCACCAAAATAAGGGTAATAGAAGAAGATATTCCTAAACCGCTTTTAGAACTAGGTATAGACATTATGAGTATCTCATGATGTCATTTGGGTTAACAAATGCACTAGCGATATTCATGAACTACATGAATAGGATTTTTAGACCTTACCTAGACAAGTTTATAGTAGTCTTTATAGATGATATTCTCGTCTATTCTAAGACAATGGAAGAACAAGAGATACATCTCTGAGCAGTTCTAGAGATTCTCAGAGAAAAGAAGTTGTATGCCAAACTTTCAAAGTGTGAGTTTTGACTTTCAGAAGTTCAATTTCTAGGGTATGTGATTTCTAAAAGAAGGAATTTCAGTATACCCTAGTAAAATTGAAGCAGTGTTGCAATGGGAAAGACCCACTACTGTGACCGAGATAAGGAGTTTCATAGGCCTGACTGGGTATTATAAGAGATTTATCAATGAGTTTTCCCAGATAGCGCTACCCTTGACTAGATTAACTAGGAAATGTAGTACTTTTATATGGACTCAAGAATATGAAGATAGTTTCCAAGAGCTTAAGAGAAGGTTGATAACTACACCAGTTTTGGTAATTCTAGATCCCCAGGAAAGTTTTGAAGTGTTTTGTGACACTTCAAGAATGGGTTTAGGGTGTGTTCTCATGCAACATAAGCGAGTAGTTGCTTATGCATCGAGGCAGTTGAGGCCTTATGAGGAGAACTATCTTACCCATAATTTGAAGTTGGCTGCCATAATATTTGCATTAAAAAATTGGAGACATTATCTTTATAAAGTTTAATTTGAAATGCTTAGCGATCATAAGAATCTGAAATATTTGTTTGATCAAAATGAGCTAAACATGAGACAGAGGAGATAGATGGAGTTCCTAAATGATTATGACTTTGAGCTTAGATATCACCCGGGTAAGGCCAATGTAGTGGCTGATGCACTGAGTAGGAAATCCCTACATGTGTCCCGGATGATGGTTCAAGAGAGTCAGCTTCTTGAGAAGTTTAGGGATTTGAGTCTTAGGGTAGCTGTGACACCACAAAATCTCTTAATGAGTAGGGTGGACATAGTTAATGATCTGAGAGCTCAAATCCTAGAAGCTCAAAGTGAAGATGAGACCATATATAAGATAAGAGAACAAATCTTTTTAGGGGTTCAAACTGAATTCGAAATGATGGATGATAGAATGATTAAGTTTAGAGATAAACTTTACATCCCAAGAGATTCTGTCATCAAAGAAAATATCTTAGAGGAGGCTCATAAGAGTCAGTACACCATCCATTCAGGAACCACTAAGATGTATCAAGATTTAAAACAAATGTTCTGGTGGTCGGGAATGAAGAAAGAGATAGCGGAGTTTGTGTCTAGGTGCTTGGTGTGCCAAAAAATTAAAATAGAACACCAAAAACCTTCAGGACCACTCCAATCCTTAGAGATTCCTGAATGGAAATGAGACCATATTACCATGGATTTTGTGATAGGTATACCTAGAACTCAGTCAGGAAATAATGCAATTTGGGTCATAGTGGATAGACTTACCAAGTCTGCCCACTTTTTACCAATTAAGACTAACTATTCCTTAGAGAGACTAGCTCAGTTATATTTACAGGAGATAATTAAATTGCATGGTATTTCCCTCAGTATAGTTTCAGATAGAAATCCTAGATTCACATCTAGATTTTAGGAAGCTTTACAACAAGCCTATGGGACTAAGCTCAGTTTTAGTACAACATACCATCCACAGACAGATGAGGAGTCAGAGAGAATTATCTAAACTCTAGAAGATATGCTTAGAGCATGTGTTTAAGATCAACGAAGTAGTTGGGATAGACTTTTGCCCTTAGTGAAATTTACCTATAATAACAGTTACCACACCAGCATTGAAATGACACTTTATGATGCCATTTATGATAAGAAGTGTAGGTCACCATTGTGTTGGTATGAAGTTGGAGAGAGAGCTATTTTAGGACCTGAAATAGTACAACAAACTTAAGATCAAATTAAAAAGATCAGGGATAAGATGGTCATAGCTCAAAGTAGGCAAAAGAGTTATGCTGATAGAAGGAGGAGACCTCTATAGTTTGAGGAAGGAGAATATGTTTTCTTGAGAGTCACTCTTACAATAAGAATTGGTAAAGCATTGAGAACACGAAAGTTAAACCCCCGTTTCATTGGTCCCTACCAAATTCTCAAAAAAGTCGGACCTCTAGCCTACTAGATAGCCTTTCCTCCTAGTTTGTCAAACTTTCATGATGTTTTTCACGTATCTCAGCTCAGAAAATACAATCCGAACCATTCACACATTATAAGAAATGAATCTATGCAATTAAAGGGATGATTTATCTTATGCAGTGAAACTAGTGAGGATTGTAGATAGAGGAGTCAAAGAGTTCGAAGGTAAACAAATTCCTCTAGTGAAGGTATTTTAGGGTGAGGCAGGTGCAGAGGAGGCTACATGGGAGTTAGAGTCCCAGATACAACAAGATTACCCAGAGATATTTATATGAGGTAAGCAATTTTGAGGTCATTTTTTTTTAAAAAAAAAGAAGGGAGAAATGTAACATCCTGAAGAACATGTTAGGCTTGTATATGATCTCAGAGGTACTATTATACTTGTATGACATGTCAGTTAAATTTTGTGACAAACTGAGATCATTTAAACACTTTGCTGCAACCTAGAATGCGAAAAGTAACTTAAAATAACTCAAAAAATGACATAAATTGCCTAGTTAAGTGAAATAAATAAAGAGAATTTATTTATAGGTCATAAATAGGTGGATTAAGGTGTAGTTAAAATTTGAGAGCAATCAGAGTTCGTTTGGCATTTTTAAGCATACTAGTTGTATGTTTTAATGCCAGATTGACCTCTAGCAGATATGAAAATTTGAGAAAATGGTGAAATAATAATTTTGATAAATCTTAATATTTATTTCAAAGTTGTTGGAAGTTAAAAAACTTAAATCAGCAAAATATAAATGTTCATAGTAGATAAAAAAGTTACAGTGTATAACTTAAGTTACCAAAGCCTTATCTTTTATTTTTTTTTCTTCTCCCCACACGTTTCCTGCTGGAAACAGAAGAAAGAAAACAGAATAAAAAAACGAAGAAGAGGAAACGAAGGAGAAGGGAAGAAGAGGAGAAAAAGGGGGAAATCCAATGAAGAAGTAATAATCCATCATCATCTAAGCATTAAGAGGTAGGGCCCCTTGATTTCTTACTCTATTTACCTTAATCTTCTTCTTGTTTAGTGACTTGATGAGGGATAATGATTTTGGGTGAGAAAAGAAATTTAAAGTCTTGGGGACTGTTGAATTTCATGGTTTCAGAGTAAAGGGAAAAGATTGTATATTGATAGAATGAAAAAGTTAAAAATACAATAGGTAATCTTGGCTTGTATATCCAACTAATCCAAGTAAACTAACTAACTATTAAAACTAATTCTAACTAACTCTAACCAATTCTGACTATTTTAATAGTCCCCCGCAAGCTGGAAGGTGTACATAACACTTCCAGCTTAGGATGATCAATACAAATGTATATCCAGAAATACAATGATAATACCAAGAACTGGTAAGGCACACAGGCCAAGAAATGCTTAACCACCATATAAGGCAGAAGCTACAAATGCTTAACCACCATATAAGGCAGAAGCTAAAATCATCAAAGCTAACAAAGGGCAAAAGCTTAACCATTAAGCAGAAGCCATAACTCAAGGCTTAACCACTTAACAGAAGCAACAACATCCATCAATGCTTAACCACCATCATGGGCAGAAGCTTACAACAACAAAAATATCAAAGAAGCAAATCACCAAATAATTGGTATACACAGAACTTAAAAACATTGGAAATACATCTTGATTAAATCAAAGAACCCAGCTTGTGCTTCCAACTCATCAAACTAACCAAAGAACCACATGAAACCAGAAAGAGCTTACTATCCTTCACAATTAATCACTTCATCTTATAGAAATGCATCAATTGCTTGTTTAATTTACTGTATCTGAAGCTTTCTCCAAAGAGAACGTAGCACAAACATCATTCGAGCATTCAGCTATACTCAGCCTTGCAATATTAGTGCACCGGACATCACACACGCACTAAACCCTTGACCAAGTTATGGTCCACGATCACAGGACAGCAAGAACAACGAACCAAGAAAATATATTTGGAAGAAAAAGTACTGAAAGAACAGATCCACAAAATTTTCCCTTCATAGCCTTCAAACCATACACTAATTTTACAATATCTCAGATCCGCATCAGCAAAGCAGATGAATAATCGAAAGAAACGATTTCACACATCACCGGAAACACACCAAAAAACGAGATCAAGAACCAGAAAATGCAGATCAGAAATGCATCCAAGCCAACAAGATCATTAACTAGAAAATGTTTTGACGAGATTCAACTCACCGAAACAGAGCCAATCACTGTAATACAACTCTGGAAAAATCACCTGCACTCTATTGAGCAACAACATGTCAGCACTATTAGACTTGGTGACATTGATCGTGAACCCTCTCTCGTAAGTCCAAATCAACGTTCCATCTTCCAACGTCACCAGATCGCTCCACAAGATCTTGCAAGGCACGAGGTGGTGGCGAAGGATCGACGAGTAACTGCTCAGGTTCCCCACGTGACTCACCATCACCTCGTCGATCGGCGCGAACAGCGTCAGCTGAGGGCGATCCCGATCCCTGAGCCCGAGAAACTGCATATCGAGAAACGAAGCCATAAAAGAACACCCTCTCGATCTCAGAACGCCGCTCGCTTCTTTAAAAGAAAACGCCTCGTCGGAGAAGAACCACTTACTGTCGTTCTTTCTAGCCGGAAAACACGTGGCGGAGAAGGCGGAGGAGGAGGCGGGAGGGGTTTTGGTTTTGGCGGGAAGCTGGAAATAGGGATCGAAGAAGGTCTCGGTTCCGAAGATGACGAGGGAGCCGTCGTCGAAGATCGGCGTGGGGTTGCAGCCAGAAAATTGCAATGATAACAACGAAATGAATTTGAGGAGAAGGAAAAGAATTTGTGAAGAAGAAAATGGAATTTGTGGATTTTCTCGGGAAAGTGTAAAAGGAAAAAAAATAATCTAAGAAAGAGAAAAAGAAAAGAAAATACAGCAAAAGAGTGTTCAAGGTGGGTACAAAGGCTCGATACCATGTTGAATTTCATGGTTTCAGAGTAAAGGGAAAAGATTGTATATTGATAGAATGAAAAAGTTAAAAATACAATAGGTAATCTTGGCTTATATAGCCAACTAATCCAAGTAAACTAACTAGCTATTAAAACTAATTCTAATTAAATCTAACTAATTCTAACTATCTTAACAGGGACTCTTCACTAAGGAAGTGAAAAATCTTAAAATTTATAGCTTTCTAACAATGAAATCCATAGTTTTCATAGTGTTAGTTTATGGAGGAAAAGCTTTGAAACTCATTTATGCTTTGTTTTGTTTGATAATGTTTGAATGTTTTAGTCTCAAATATTTGATGTTTTGTAAATGATTGTTGGTGTTTTTGATGATTAAATGGTGAAAGAAATGGATTTGTGGAAGATGGAATGAAGTTCATTGTGCAAATCTAGAAAACCATTTACAGTATTGTTCACGCGTGGTACTATTCACATAGCACCAAAGAAATTTTATGCCTTTACACAATTCTTCTATTTTCATGTTTTTATGCCTTTCCAAGTTATTTTATGTCTTATTAGAGTATTTAGAACCATAATTAATATATAATTGCATAAATTAATGATAAGAAAGTATTAGAAATGATAAAATAGATTTGAATATAAGTTGAATTTCTAAGTTTATTAAGATTAGTTCCCTTGATAAAGTTGAACTTTAGTAAAGATTGGTTCTCTTAATGAGGTTGAACCCTAGCTAGTAAAGATTGGTTCTCTTGATGAGGTTGAACCATAACAACCATTGAAATGTTTATAAACATGAATAAAGGATGAATAAAGATAATTATAAATGTTTATAAGATTGGTTCTCTGGATGGAAGGTTTTGGAGAGAAAAGAAAGGAAAAACTTATTTTTTATTTATAAATTAAGATAATTATAAAATGTTTATAAACATGAATAAAGGATGATTGAAATGTTATATGGTTATCTTTCATATTATTCATTCATTTTTAAAAAAATTTAAATATAAAAAATATTTACTCAAAATAAAAAATAATCTCTCCCTTTCCTTTCCCTCCAAAATCCTCCATCCAAACATAAGGAAGTTGAACCATAGTATATATGTGAGAATGATATTTTACATTGATGTAGTCAATTATTTAGTATCATTAATAAGTTTAAGAATCATAGTTTATAAATGTACCATTGAGTATATATTTTACTAATGTCATGAAGTGTATGTATTACTGAGAATTTTTATATTATTACCCTGTTTGTATGTTTCATGGTAACAGAACAGGATCCTTCCGAAGAAGTAAAGAAGAAGAAAAAGAGAACCAATAAAAAAATCCATGAATAAATAGTCTAGTTTTATTTTTTGTAGTCTACAACTCTTGTATATTTTGGTTCTTTAAGTTGTATTTTGCTGTATATTTTATAGTTTCCGTGAGGTTTTTGATGTAGTTATATATAATTTTCTATTTACGTGACTTTCCATATTTATTTATTTGTATAAATGATACGAGACTAGTCACCAAATAAATAGTAGTAGCATATCTAATATTAATTATCTTTATATTCTGATGAATTATCAACATAATTTATATTAGGGTGTTACACTATTACTTTGATAAGCAATTAATTGTGTTATTAACTATAAGATTTATGGGTAAATAACATTTTTTAACAATGATCTAAATTCACTATTAATAAAATTGAAGTAAAAAGAATAAAATTATACATGTTTTTCATATCATAAAGAACAATACACTTAACATGTCAAAATAAATTAAAATGACCTTTTTTTTCTTCTCTATTTTACACAAATAAATTTAGTCACAAATAGATACAACAAAGTCAAGTTATATAATTCTTAAATTTTAAAATAAACTATAGTCTCTTTATTACACTTTATAATTAAGAGAATTAGTATATTTGAATCAATTTATTTTTTTTCTTGAAAAGCATTTCATTCAAAAGTTCAATTTAAAATCTTGATTATAAGTTTTTCCAAAATAAAAACAAGCATGCTCTAAAACTGGAGAATTAATTAATTCTACTAAATATGCTAAGCCAATATAGGGATGTGCCCTTAAGATCACATGCACCTAGCTTAATACTTAATATTGAATGACGTAAAAGCCGGCCCAAAGAAAATAAAAAAATAAAAAAATTCAAATACATAATAGATATTTGTCTATTAAATTAAAAACTCATAATTATACACATAAAATTTAAAACAATCCATACAAAACATAGGTAAAATAATTAATAAAATAATGAAAATATTTGAAAACTTGTTCTTTATATATATTGCATTTACTTTATATTGATGTACACAATTATCATGCTATCTTAGGTTTAAAGGTTGAGTGGCTGGTATGAGTAACCATTTTAAAATATACTAATATTTGGAATAGAAGAATTTTAACTTTTTTTTTCTCTTTTTCTACAAGGAAGAATCATATACTCTTTATTTAGATAACTTTTTTTTATCTTTTAAAATAACTTATGAGCTCATTAGATATAACTATTTTTGTGCATAATATGCAATTTTCATTTAAAAAATATGAAAGACGCGGAGAACTCGTTGTTTTACTTATATTACATATGATACACTTAAAAATTGATTAAAAAAAGTTTAATTTGACTGGTATTCATGCTATAGTGTTATCAAATGATCTTTCCTTCAATGTAATTATCAACAAAAGATTGAATGCATTTTCGAGAGGAAAAAATGAAAATAAGATATAATATTCTTCGCATAACTTAAACATTATATATGGTAGAATTTTAATTATTTGTATTGGAATAGTCTGTTGGGTTTGGCAATGTAACATTATTTTTCCTAACTAACAAAACAAGGTTTATGAAAAAGGCCATTTCCAGAGGACACCAGTTAAGCAAGAGAAAAAAGACGCCAAAGTCTATACTCACTTGAATTTGGTGGCAATCTCAAGACATGAAAATAATTTGTACATGACACACACATATACATTAATGTAGAATCAACTCAATGCCATTTTATCCTTAGTACCTTCTCCGTTGGTTCTACATTATCATCCTTTATAATCATCTTCATTGAGAAAAAAAGCAATCGAGTTTGTGCAGCGCGATAGTTATCTTCGTTTCTTAAAAATTAAAAACAAGGAATTTTACGTCGGTACTCTTTTTTATTTTTATTCCTTAACTTTAATTTAATAGAAAATAATTCAAGTTATTCTTATTAATTTTTTGTCCTACCAAGTGATGACAGCAAGGCAATGCTGGAACTTAAAGAGTTGTTTGGAAGTATTATGATGTGTGTGAAACATGCATATAATTTTGTCTTAGTTAACATTTAATTGTTGCATATTTTATGTTGATTTTTAGTTTATATCTTAGGTTTTTATTCCTTTAGTTTAGATGATTATGTTTTGTTTTTATATTTCACAGGTAGATGGATTTGCGACTTTAAAGCACCAAGATTTGAAGAGCTCAATTAAAAGATGAGGTGCAAAATGAACCACACCCTGCCTGTGGTAGCTACCACACCTGTAGAACCTGTTACTGGAAGGAAACAAGCAAGTCAGTAAGCTCCACGGCCAACCTGTGGCAGCTGCCACGGCCTTGGATCGTGGAGTGTCTGCACACTTAAAATTGTATTATTGCTCTTTTACTGAAAGAAAGAAAAGCTGAACAGAAAGGGGAGATGAAAAGGGGTTCTGAAGGAGGAAATTAGAAGGGATATAAGCAACCATTGGACTGAAGAAAGAGGAGAAGAAGGGATCGGACAAGAGAAGTGGGAAGAAACAAGAAGACAGCATCAGAGTTTTTTTTCTCTTCTCCTTTTTTACATTTCAATCTGGTTTTCTCTTTGTTCTTGTTCATACAAATGGATTATATTTTGATGAACATGTTTGAGTAGTTCTTTGTTTTAGGATTTGGGAGTAACCCGATGGTGTATTGACAATGTTTGATGTATGAATTTCCTACCTCTTTAATGCTAGTTTCTCTTGATTCAGTTTTTAGCATACCAACTGTTTGTGAATATGCTGGCCACATGTTTGCATGATTCTTTGATTTTAGGGGAAGAACTGAAAGGTGACCCTTGATTTCTGAACTCTAGAAACTGAACTTGAGCTTTTAATCACGAAAGTAGATTAATTCTCTTGAGGCTTCCTTTGAATTATCTTGTTCTTAAAGGGTCCTCTCTAATTCAATTGTTGTGAAAATAAGGACTGGATTATATGGGATACGTTATTATATTCTGAAAGGAAATAATAATTCTTTAAGATAATTCACCTTCAAAGGTAACCTAGTTTGGTAAGAGGGGAAAAATTTACAGACTTGTTAATTACCACCATGGTGAAACCTGAATCCTAGAGTCTTTAAATTTGATTTCTTTATTCAATTCCAAAGTTGATCTTTTTTTTGTTATTTTCTGGATTTTATTCTCTGGGATCTTATTCTATCACCACTGTTTTGCGTCATTGGTTTTGTTTAGATAATCATAATTATGCGTAATTGGTAATCATCAACATCAGTCCCAGTGGAACGATAATTTACTACTTGATAAAATCGTGCACTTGTGATTTACACTAACAAGTTTTTGGCGCGTTGCCGGGGACTATGTTTTGTTGATATCAATTTACTTGCATGTTGGTTAATCTGGACTTTTATTTTTGTTGATTTTAATTTTTTTTTTGTGTATATCTTTGCATTTGAGCAGGTAATTCTTGTATGCGGAGGTCTAGAAATTTTGGGAAAGTTGTAGAAGCAGACCCAAAAATTGAAAGGACCTTTCAAGCAAGAAGAAGATTGCAAAGATAGTAAAGAGTAGCCCAAAAACAACCTACACTAGTCATGGCTGCCGAAAATGAAAATAAGCCACTGAAGGACTACGCTGCACCTAGCGCGCAAGGGCTGCGTTCTAGTATCACAAGACCTCCTATTGAAGCCAACAATTTTGAGTTGAAGCCTTCGCTTCTCTCAATGATTCAGCAAAACCAATTTGGAGGTTTACCAACGGAAGATCCTAATCTTCACTTGGAGGTGTTTTTGGAGTTCTGCAAAACTTTGAAGTTTAATGGCACTTTTGCAGATGCTATCCGGTTGAGGTTGTTCCCTTTCTCTTTAAGGGACAAGGCTAGATCATGGTTACATTCCCTTCCTATAGGGTCTATTACAACATGGGCTCAACTGGAGCAACGTTTCCTTGACAAATACTTCCCTCCAAGCATGTTTGCATGATTCTTTGTTTGATGAACATGTTTGAGTAGTTCTTTGTTTTAGGATTTGGGAGTAACCCGATGGTGTATTGACAATATTTGATGTATGAATTTCCTACCTCTTTAATGCTAGTTTCTCTTGATTCAGTTTTTAGCACACCAAGCTTGTGTGAATATCTTGTCTACATGTTTGCATGATTCTTTGATTTTAGGGAAGAACTGAAAGGTGACCCTTGATTTCGAACTCTAGAAACTGAACTTGAGCTTTTAATCACGAAAGTAGATTAATTCTCTTGAGGCTTCCTTTGAATTATCTTGTTCTTAAAGGGTCCTCTCTAATTCAATTGTTGTGAAAATAAGGATTGGATTATATGGGATACGTTATTATATTCTGAAAGGAAATAATAATTCTTTAGGATAATTCACCTTCAAAGGTAACCTAGTTTGGTAAGAGGGGAAAAAATTACAGACTTGTTAATTACCACCATGGTGAAACCTGAATCCTAGAGTCTTTAAATTTGATTTCTTTATTCAATTCCAAAGTTGATCTTTTTTTTGTTATTTTCTGGATTTTATTCTCTGGGATCTTATTCTATCACCACTGTTTTGCGTCATTGGTTTTGTTTAGATAATCATAATTATGCGTAATTGGTAATCATCAACATCAGTCCCAGTGGAACGATAATTTACTACTTGATAAAATCGTGCACTTGTGATTTACACTAACAAGTTTTTGGCGTCGTTGCCGGGGACTATGTTTTGTTGATATCAATTTACTTGCATGTTGGTTAATCTGGACTTTTATTTTTGTTGATTTTAATTTTTTTTTTTTTGTGTATATCTTTGCATTTGAGCATGGTAATTCTTGTATGCGAAGGTCTAGAAATTTTGGGAAAGTTGTAGAAGCAGACCCAAAAATTGAAAGGACCTTTCAAGCAAGAAGAAGACTCCAAAGATAGTAAAGAGTAGCCCAAAAACAACCTACACTAGTCATGGCTGCCGAAAATGAAAATAAGCCATTGAAGGACTACTGTTTGCACCTAGCGCGCAAGGGCTGCGTTCTAGTATCACAAGACCTCCTATTGAAGCCAACAATTTTGAGTTGAAGCCTTAACGCTTCTCTCAATGATTCAAAAAACCAATTTGGAGGTTTACCAACGGAAGATCCTAATCTTCACTTGGAGGTGTTTTTGGAGTTCTGCAAAACTTTGAAGTTTAATGGCACTTCTTGCAGATGCTATCCGACTGAGGTTGTTCCCTTTCTCTTTAAGGGACAAGGCTAGAGCATGGTTACATTCCCTTCCTACAGGGTCTATTACAACATGGGCTCAGCTGGAGCAACGTTTCCTTGACAAATACTTCCCTCCAAGCAAGACTGCTCATCTTAGGAATCAAATTACTAGCTTTGCTCAAAAAGACGATGAGTCATTATTTGAAGCTTGGGACAGGTTTAAAGGGCTGTTGCAACAATGTCCTCATCATGGCCTTGAGAAGTGGTTGATCATTCACACGTTCTATAATGGTATAACCTACCAAACCAAGGTTTCATTGGACTCCGCAGCTGGAGGAGCTTTGATGAATAAAAACTTGGAAGAGGCCTATGAGATAATTGAAATGTGGCTCTAAACCACCACCAATGGGCGAATGAAAGAGGTAATCCCAAAAGAGTTGCAGGTAAGTATGAGGTAGATGCTTGGGATCTTATAACAGCTAAGGTAGAAGCTTTATCTCAGAAATTTGATAAAATTAATGTCAATGTTGTTTGTGCTTCTAATGCCTCTTGTGAGATATGTGGTACCGCAGGTCATATAGCTGCAAATTGCCAGCTAGGAATTACTCCTACACAAGATGCACTGATGGAGCAAGTTGATACCATCAATAATTTCAACCAGAGGGCGCAGAATGATCCATTCTCAAACAGTTATAACCCTAGTTGGAGGACTCATCCTAACTTCTCCTATCAGACTAATCAGAATCAAGCTGGGCAAAGCAATGCGAGGTCATCTCCTGGATTTCAACAACAGGTACAAAAATCTAACTTAGAAATCTTAATGAAAAATTTCATTTTGACTCAATCCAAGCAAAATGAGGAATTTAGGCAGCAGGGTCATTCCATGGGCGAGGCAATTAAGCAATTAGCATCTAAGGTAGACTCCTTGGCTACACACAATAAGATCTGGAGACACAAATCACCCAAATGGCTCAACAAGTTAGTTCCTCTTCTAGGACTTCTGGTATGTTTCCTGGTCAACTTGAATCCAATCCTAAGGGGCATGTAAATGCCATTACCTTAAGAAGTAGGAAGCAACAAGAGGAACCTAAGGGTAGAGAAGAAAAAGAGAGTGAAAATGAGACAAATGAAATGGTTCAGCCATCACTTGAGGAGGTTGAGAAGGAAAAGGGAGGTGAGGATGAGAAAGAAACTCCTTATGTTGCCCCTGCACCATATAAGCCACCCTTACCCTTTCCCCAAAGATTTGCTAAAGCTAAAATTGAAAAGCAATTTAGGAAGTTTCTGGATGTTCTTAACAAGTTGTATATAAATGTTCCATTTACTGAAGCTTTGTCTCAAATGCCATCATATGCCAAATTTTTGAAAGAAATTTTGTCAAATAAAAGAAAGATTGATGACTATGAGACTGTAGCATTAACTGAGGAATACAGTGCTATAATTCAAAATAAATTGCCTCCTAAGCTCAAAGATCCTGATAGCTTTTCTATTCCATGTGTTATTGGTGAAATGAGTTTTAACCGAGCTTTGTGTGATCTTGGAGCTAGTGTTAGTCTCATGCTTTTGTCGATTTGTAAAAAGCTTGAGATAGGTGACTTGAAGCCCACAACCATTTCTTTGCAACTAGCGGATCGTTCAATCAAGTATCCAATAGGTATATTGGAAGATGTGCCTATTAAGGTATGTAAATTTTTCATTCCAGCTGATTTTGTGGTATTGGAAATGAAAGAAGATGCTCAAATCCCACTCATTCTTGGGAGATCTTTTCTTGCTATAGCAGGTGCCGTTATTGATGTGGAAAACGACAAGCTTACTTTGAATATATGTGATGAGAGGGTAGAATTTAATTTTCCTAATGTTATTAAATGCCCTTCTCTTGAGAATTCTTGTTGCAGGATTGATTTGATAGATCAATATGTTAAGAAAGATCCAGTCGAAAAATTTTCAATTGATGCATTGGAGGTCTGTTTGGTGAGAAGTGGTGGTCAAGGAAATGAAGATGAAGAAGTTGCTGCATCTGCACAGTTGCTTGATGCCAACCCTCATACTACAAAGTTCCAATTTGAAGAGCTAAGAGCTGAGACTGAAGCTCCATCCCTTAAAGAAACTCCACCATGAACATGTTCAGGGGTCAAGCTTAAGACCATAAATAAGCGCTTCTTGGGAGACAACCCAAGTTTATTTCTGTCAAATTCTTCATTTCTTGGCTTATTGAATTCAGTTTGTTTTGTTATTTTGGTTTTTTTTAGTCATTCATTAATGATCTTTCATTGTTTTCTATAGGATTATTACGAGGAGCAAAGCTCGGCTTAAGCCAATTGAACTTGAAAACCAAATACAATTCGTTAATCCTTCAAAAGTTGAATATTGGGCTATGTAGGAAGCTCCACGGGCTGCCTGTGGAACGTGCCACGACCATGGACCATCTCTGTTGCAAAGGAGCTACAAATTGGCTCGAAGTCAGTAAGAACCATGGCTAGCCTGTGGCAGCTGCCACGGTCGTGGTGCCTTATGCGTAGCAAAAATTGGCCAAGACAGGAAGCTCCACGGGCTGCTTGTGAAACGTGCCACACCCATGGAATGCTGTAGTACTAGTTTTGATTCAAAAAAAAAAAAGGTTTGTGCATTTTAGCATTCGGTTTTGCATTTTAATTCTAGTCTTGCATCTTTAGCATCCATTTATTTTGTTTTGAATTATCATGCATATAAAAAAAATGGAAAGCATCTTAATATTTTATTTTTGCTTTGACTCATTTCCTTAGCACATTATTCCTTCATATCTGTGATGGCATGCAATGAGTACTTTTGGATTGAGCTTTCACTGTTTTGTCTTGCCTTGTGAGAACCCCTTGTCACTTAACAATTGACTCTGAATGTTGAGGTATCCAAGGAAAGTCTTAAAATACCAATTGAGTACTTGAGTTCCCAAGAGGATCCCCACTGTGCTTGGTTACTGGAGAAGCACTTGTGAAAAAAAAAGAGAAGATTGATTGTAAGTTGCAAGAAGGCAAGGCAACCAAGTTCCCCTTTGAGACCGAGTTGGTTACTGGGGAAATACTTGTTAATATTGGAATCAAGTGCTCCTTTGAGACTAAGTGTAGAAGGTGTAAAGCACAAAAGGGGGATGAGCCTTGTTAGCAGGTAGGTGCCTGCTAAGTAGGGAACTTGGCGTAATAAAATGGAAAGACTAAGCAACTTGACTTGGTGTCCAATATCTTGGGGTTAATTACACTTGCACCATTGCACTGAGGTACTCACAAGTTAAGTCACTGTGAAATATATAGTGAGGTAGTGTTCATTGAATACCATTACATGACAAGATAAGATGTTTTCTTGGGGATAATGAGTCATTGCTTTGTTTCATTGGCTATGTTTTGTTCATTCACGCATGTTTTGCTTGAGGACAAGCAATGTCTTAAGCTTGGGAGAGTTTGATGTGTGTGAAACATGCATATAATTTTGTCTTAGTTAGCATTTAATTATTGCATATTTTGTGTTGATTTTTAGTTTATATCTTAGGTTTTTATTCCTTTAGTTCAGATGACTGTGTTTTGTTTTTATATTTCATAGGTGGATGGATTTGCGACTTTAGAGCACCAAGATTTGAAGAGCTCAACTAAAAGAAGAGGTGCAAAATGAACCACACCCTGCCTGTGATAGCTACCACACCTGTGGAACCTGTTGCTGGAAGGAAACAAACAAGTCAGTAAGCTCCACGGCCAGCCTGTGGCAGCTGCCACTGCCGTGGATCATGGAGCACATGTTAAGAACAAGTTAGTAAGATCTACGACCAGCTTGTGGCAGCTGCCACGGCCGTGGATCGTGGAGCGTCAGCACACTTAAAATTGTATTATTGCTCTTTTACTGAAAGAAAGAAAAGCTGAACAGAAAGGGGAGATGAAAAGGGGTTCTGAAGGAGGAAATTAGAAGGGATATAAGCAACCATTGGGTTGAAGAAAGAGGAGAAGAAGGGATTGGACAAGAGAGGTGGGAAGAAACAAGAAGACAACATCAGAATTTTGTTTCTCTTCTCCTTTTTACATTTCAATCTGGTTTTCTCTTTGTTCTTGTTCATACAAATGGATTATATTTTGATGAACATGTTTGAGTAGTTCTTTGTTTTAGGATTTGGGAGTAACCCGATGGTGTATTGACAATGTTTGATGTATGAATTTCCTACCTATTTAATGCTAGTTTCTCTTGATTCAGTTTTTAGCACACCAACTGTTTGTGAATATGCTGACCACATGTTTGCATGATTCTTTGATTTTAGGGGAAGAACTGAAAGGTGACCCTTGATTTCTGAACTCTAGAAACTGAACTTGAGCTTTTAATCACGAAAGTAGATTAATTCTCTTGAGGCTTCCTTTGAATTATCTTGTTCTTAAAGGGTCCTCTCTAATTCAATTGTTGTGAAAATAAGAATTGGATTAGATGGGACACATTATTATATTCTGAAAAGAAATAATAATTCTTTAGGATAATTCGCCTTCAAAGGTAACCTAGTTTGATAAGAGGGGAAAAAATTACAGACTTGTTAATTACCACCGTGGTGAAACCTAAATCCTAGAGTCTTTAAATCTGATTTCTTTATTCAATTCCAAAGAATCTTCAAAAGCAATCTTTTTTTTGTTATTTTCCGGATTTTATTCTCTGGGATCTTATTCTATCACCACTGTTTTGCATCATTGGTTTTGTTTAGATAATCATAATTGTACGTAATTGGTAATCATTAACATCAGTCACAGTGGAACGATAATTTTACTACTTGATGAAATCGTGCACTTGCGATTTACACTAACATATTATAATGTATTGTTATGAGGATAAAAGATTAGGTTTGTATCCTGAACTAGACTAACAAACTGTTGCCACCAAACATCTGCTATTCATCTTAGGATTTGATTGTAATTTATAGTCTAACACAAGTAGTCAAAACCAACATCTTTACAGGCATATGGTAATTATGCCTGTTGCTTTCTACGTTGAAAACCACACCGCCCTTGGTATTAGAGGTGCAATTCCTTCTATATAAACCTTGCTCTTGAGGGTTTAGATCCAGAGTAGCCTTATGTTTATTCTACTTATCCAATTCAATCTCATAGCCAGTGACTAGTTATGACATTTTTTAAGGTCTCCAAAGTGGATGAGGATGAAGACGAAGACAACGATACTACTTGGGAAAAGACAACAATTCTCAACAATAGAATCAATGAATCACTAAAGGTGTTTTATTGGTTGCTTGCTCGATTAGGATTTTTTTTTTTTCATTTTTGATGTCATGGATGCTCACTTTATAATTATTTTGTCTATTGTTCTTTTATTTTGTTTTTACCATCTAATGTGATCTGTGGTGCAGGTTTACCTTCAAAGCATGTTCCCACTTGTAATAAATTGGTGGGAACTTAGGACCATGGAAATGGTTGGTAATAATGTGTATCCCCAATTGCATATTTTGGGGCCATCTGCATCACATATATATGCATTTCCTACAAATCAAGACCATTTCCTTCATGAAGGGGAATTGCTCATGCCCAAAAAGTAGTAGCCCATATTGGAATGAAAGGAAGGTAAACCACTTCGCCTCTGTCAGCCTATCCTCTTTTTTCTTCCTTTATTATCGTTTCCAGATATGGGAAAAATACTTGGAATGAATGGTGTAGTGCTAACCAGGTCAGATATATATTACCGATACACAGGCACGACATACACACACATACGTATTATAGTACAATAATTAAATCTCATTGTATTTGAAAACAAAGCTTCAAGTCTTCACTGTTTTTCTTCTTACTCCTCAACTTGTATATGGAAATAACTAAAGATATAATTATAAATTTGTCCAACTGAATGTTAACAATATAGGCCATTAGAATCTAGTAGGTTGTTTGGAAGTGTTCTATCTTTCTACATGAGGTTCAAAGTTTAGGTATATATCTTGGGTTAGAACAACACACAACTCTCGCCAAATATTTTGTATATCATCTTAGGATTTGAATGTTATTGATCCTGGTTCTACAGCAGTACTCAAACCCAGCGTCCCCACTAGCACACAATAATGTATGATTGTTTTCTCCGTTTGGAACCACTTTGACACTTGTTGAAGTTGCAGTCCCTGATATGCTATTGAGGATATAGACATAATTTAGTCTTACACCATCTAGTTTTCCAACTCAGTTTCTTATCTAGAGTCTAGGCATGACATTCCTGAAGGTCCTCAAGATAGATGAACAAGGGCAAATTTGGGTTGTCAACGACTAAATTATCATTTTTTAAGGGTGCCAAATATTAAATTTTCAAACAATATCCTGATTTGGTATGGTGGCTTGACACAAACTTGGCAAGGACTTACGCAACATAACATAATAAAGGTATACATTACTTTCACTAAATTCATATTGAGGTTTATGTCAAATTCTTCATTCAATCATTTTTCATAAACAGAAGGTAGTTATGAATACGGTTGATTGTGACACACATGCAACTTCCAAATAAAATCTCAATTCGGACATTGTTGAGCAAAATAATTTTAATCAAAATGTTGTTGTTATTGTAGGAGAAAAGCCATATATATGTAGAGACTTATCAAATGACCCAGCTACAGACTCTTAAAATCATTACAGTTTAAAATTTTTTTAATTGAGTTCTTAAATCCATCCTATCGCTACATTAGAATATTGTGCTCTAGCAAAAAGGACTAAATTATAAACTTTTAAAATTTAGGTACTTATTTGAACATTCCCAAAACGTATAGAACCTATAAATTAATTTAACCTTTTCTTTTCATTCTTTAACTTTTATAACAAAATATTTAAAATCATTATTATTAATTTTTGTTGTGTTAAGTGATAATAAGGCATTGTTGGAATTTAAGAAGTTGTTAAGAAGTATTTCAATCTATTGTTATAAGGATAAAAGATCAAGTTTGTATCTTAGAATAGAATAACAAACTACTGTGACCAAATTAACATCTTTTATTTAACTTAGGGTTTGACTGATAGTTTAACATCGTCATTCAAAACTGACATCCCCAATGGCACATGGTAATTATGCCCATTATTTTATGTGTTGAAAACTACTTTTACCCCATTATTAGAGGATCAATCCCTTCTATATAAGCCCTACTCTTGAGGGTTTAGACGTGCATTATCATATTCTCATGTAGTTGTGGAACTAAATCATAGCTAGTGGCTAGGCATGAAATTTTCAAAGGTACCTTCAAAGTCGATGAAGATGAAGATGGAGATAATGACATAATTTAGAAGAAAATGATAATTCTCAACAATAGAATGGATGAATTAGTAATTGTACGTATTTTACTAGGAGGTTGCTTGATTAGGTTATTTTTATGTCATGGATACTCATTCTACTTTGTCATCTGCTCTTTATTTTGTTTTTACCACCTAATATGATCTATGACACATGTTTATATACAGAGATGCATGATCTTAGTGGCCTTACAATGGGGTGTTATTTGCGACATGATGCAAGCATCGAAGCCCTACATATATCCATTTAATTAACAACCCCGATAATCTGAGCTAAAGATATGCAAGACTTTTACTCATTTCAACACTGATAGTCGACTTCAGAGCCAGACCACCCATGAAGTGCAGCTTTGTTGTATCTGTTTCGTTTTTTTTTTTAGTATATGTCTATTAATCAACTTCTCTACGTCGTTAACCACTTTTTTGTTCTTCATTAACTAACTTATTTCACGAGCATAGAAATCATGTGGTAAAATCTTATGTCATTAACCAACTTCTATATATAATTAATCACTTTTTTGTTCTTCATTAACTAACTTTTTTCACGAGCATAGAAACAAAGTTGGTTAATGAAGAACAAAAACATGGTTAATGACCTACAAAAGTTAGTTAATGACACAAGATTTTACCACATGGTTTCTATGCTCATGAAATAAGTTAGTTAACGAAGAACAAAAAAGTGGTTAACGACGTAGAGAAGTTGGTTAATGGACATATACTTTAAAAAAAAAAAGACCTTCAGACAAAACATGATTTGATATCGTTCATGGGTGGCCTCATGAACAATGATCCCGTGTTGAAATGGGTGTGCATTGTTTGTATGCATCAGACGAAAGTAGATGAAACTTTTCCTTTAATTAACCTATTATAACTAGTATCAATGTGAGCAAAGATATGCTCTTTTATCTTATGTGGGCAACATGGAGTCAGACTTCAGAGGCAGAAGCATCAAGATAGTACCTAGTTTTCAAGTGCAGCTTTGTTGTATTACAGTGTGGATTAGTGCTATTAATTGAAGATGTTGACTTCCTCGAAGTAATTGATCCCAACGTCTGATCTCTGTAGCTATGATTAACGCATGCTCGTTGTAATACCAACCTGAAATAAAAGTTGAATTAGTGAATTTCCCATAAGCATACAATGTTAGGTAGATGTGTGTCCCTATAATTGTTAACCATTTATCTTTATTCCCCTCAATTTTATAATTTCATTGTGAAATTGTTTATCTTAACTTCATTGTTGTAGCAATTTAAGCTTAAGCTTAAGTAGTATAGCGCCAAAAGAAAAATACATTAAAAAACATTTTCGTAGTTGTATTATTAACATGTTTCCCTACATAATTTTAGACATTTAATCTTTGGTTAAGCATTAACCAAAGTCTCCATCAATGGGCAAAGGTTGCCATTGAATTCCTTCTCCCTAACTACCTTGTAATATATTGCTCCATAAAAGGAAAAACCTTCATTATGTATTGTATTTTGGATTTATGGTGATTGAGTTCACCTCCGGTTTTATTATCTTGATAACCTGCAATTTATATTTTAAAGTTAATAATGACTCTAACCATGTCATTATGAAGTCATGAAAACATGTTTGGGTGTTTTATCTCTCTCAACAAACGCATTGTGTTGTTAGCTATGCTTTTCATAGTTAAATCATGTTTGTGCATCAATTTATATTTCATGATTTTGTTAATCACCTCTAATGTGACCAATGGGAAACATTTGATGAAATACTTTTAGAAAAATCCATTTCAATAAATTGATAAAGACCTAAAAGGATGCATAGTAGTCCCCAAAACATGACAGAAAATGTATCTAATTAGAATATTGCATATATACGATAATATCTTGCAGCAATATGTACCTAAAAGATAGAAAAACCTTTATACAATAAATATATTCTCCTTTTGATAGGTTTGAATAACTATCCTTGCTTTTGTTATTTTCCTTTTTATTGATAAAAATTACTTTACTTATTTTGAAAAATAAATATGAAATGCTAAGAGGAGTTTTTATTGTAAATGGTGAGAGAAGTAAATCTTGACCATATAACCATATATATATGCTCAAGATTAATTAAAAGTTATTTAAAAAAGTCACATAATATTAATTATTCATGTAAAATTTAATGGTCAAAACTCACCAATCTCACCTCTTACAATAAACACTTCTTTCACTAAATATGCTTCCTATATATAACTTTTAATCTTGACTATTTATGTATTATTGTATGGTTAAAATTTACTCATCTCTCACTCTCACAATAAAAATTCATCTCACTTAATATGTCTCATATATATATATATATATGGATCTTACTCTAGTGAGAGGAGTCTTTATTATGAGAGATGAGAGGAGTGAATGTTGATCATTGGATCTTACAAGAATGACCAAGATTAGAACATAAATGCATGTGACTTTTTTAAGTGGTCACATGACCTTTAAGTAACTTTTAATCTTGACCATCAATGTATGGTTGTATGGTTAAGATTTACTCCTCTCACCCTCTCACAATAAAAACTCCTCTACTAGATATGCCCCCATATATATATATATATATAGGAAGTGTATCAAGAGTATTGAGAGTTTTTATTGATGAGAGGAGATGATGAGTGAATATTGACCATTGGATCTTATATGAATGGTCAAGATTAGAACATAAATGCATGTGACTTTTTAAGTGGTCACATGAACTTTAAGTAACTTTTAATCTTGACCATTCATGTATGGTTGTATGGTCAAAATTCACTCCTCTCACCCTCTCACAATAACCACTCCTCTCACTAGATATGTCCCATATATATATATATATATATATATATATATATATATATATATAGGATCTTACTCTGGTGAGAGAAGTGCTTATTGTAAGAGGTGAGATGAGTAAATATTGACCATTGGATCTTACATGAATGGTCAAGATTAAAACATAAATGCATGTGACTTTTTTAAGTGGTCACATGACCTTCAAGCAACTATTAATCTTGATCATCTATGTATAGTTGTATGGTCAAGATTTACTCCTCTCACCTTCTCACAATAAACACTTCTCTCACTAGATATGTCATATATATATATATATATATATATATAGGGTGTTACTGATCTTTACTATTTTCCTTCTCATTTCTCAACTTATATTTGTAAATTAATAATTAAAAATATTATTATTAATTTTTGTCCAACTGAATGTTAACAACGCAGAGCATCGTTAGAATCAAGTAGGCTGTTGGGAAGTGTTCTACTTCTTTCCAAGAGATTTAAAGTTTAGGTTTGAATCATGGGTTAGAATAATAGACAACTTTCACCAAACATTTTCTTGTCATCATAGGATTTAAACGTAATTGATTTTGTTCCTACCGTAATCAAATTCAGCATCCCCACTAGCACACAATAATGTTCATAGTTTTCTCCATGTGAAACCACTTTGCCACTTGTTAAAGTTGCAATCCCCAGTATATAAACAATGCGGTTGAGGTTTTAGACCCAATTTAGTCTCATATCGCCATCTTGTTTTCTAACACACTTTTCATAGCTAGAGTCTAGGCATGACATTCTTGGCATTGTCAAAGACTAAATTAATATCTTTTTTAGGTTGCCAAGCGTTAAATTTTCGAACAGAATCCTATTTAAGTGTGGTGGATCGACTAAGACTTGGCAGGGACGTAGGCAACAATAACATAATAATGATATGTATTACTCTCACTGAATTAATAATTAGTTATAGGTTCACTAAATCATTTTTTTCTTAAATAGGAGCCCTCTTAATATGCCAGTTTAGTTTTGTGACGAATGGAGTTCGTTTAGGCATTTTGTTGCAATATAGAAGTTAAAAAGTAGCATAAAATGACTCAAATAATAGCATAAATTGTTAACTTGAAGGAAACAAGTATGAATAACTTGTTTCTAAGTCACAAATGAGTTAAATAAGGCACAGTTAAAATTTAAGAACAATCGGAATCAGTTTGATATTTTTAGGCATACTAGTTGTACTTTTAATGCCCGATTGACCCCCAGCAGATATGAAAAATTAGAATAAAGGTAAAACAATAATTTAGATGAATTCTAGTATTTATTCTAAAATTGTTAGAAGTTGAAAAACTTGAATTAGTGTGATTCAAGTATTCTTAGCAGATATAAGTTATAGCACAGGAACTAAAGTTCCTTTTCCCTTAACCCACCACCCCCTTAGCGGATAATAGAAAAGAAAAGAAAGAAGGGAGAAACGATGGGGGATAAGAGGGAAACGGGGAAAGAGGAAGAAGAAGAAGGAGAAGGAGAAGAGGAAGACAAGAGCAAGAGGATCAAGTTTCAAGATCTTCATTTTCTTCAAGAGGTAAGAGGATTTTCTATTCATCTCTTTCTTTGATTCTTTTGAATAAAGTTTAGGATTTTGAATAGAAAATGGGTTTGGGTAGCCTAATCCATGTCCTTGGCTTGGTTCTTGATTTTAAGGACTAAGTGAAGATGCTTTTAACTTAATAAGAACAAGAGAGTTGGATTTATCCACATATAGAGCTAGATGGTTCTTGGGTTGGAATCTAGGTTTTGAATAATCAAGTATGATATTTTTAGTGACTAATCCAAGTTAAGTAAATCCATAGTTGTAAAGGCTTTACAACATGATTAGAGACCTTGAATGATGTTAGAAATCATCTAGAAATTGTTTTAGAAGTGTTAGAATTGGTTGGAACACCAATTATGCAGAAAACAGCTTCTGCAGATCATTTTCTAGTTTTGGGCGATTAATCGCCCAAAAAGTGAGCACTTAATTGCTCAAAAACAACAGAACGCAGAACAGAGGAAACAATCTGTCAATCTATATTATTTGTTGCATAACTTGAGTCGTAGATATCAGAATCACTTGATTCCGGTGTCATTTGAAAGCTAAGGAACAAGGCTTTATGTGGTAAAAATTTTGAAATTATTGAGCAAGCCAATCAATATAAGTTTCTATTTGAATCTAAGATAGATTCTGTAGAAAAATGCATTCTGGCAGCCAGTAAACTAGATTACATAATTTCTTGCTTCGATGTCATATTGACATGAGACCAGTGTCATTTTAAAGCTAACATGTAAGGCTTCTTGTTTGTAAAATTTCAGAATTTTACCACTTGTGATTTGTTTCCAGTTTCAATTTAAAGTAAAGTCAGAATCGGGTAAATTAGAGAATGTCCTGTTTTGGCCTCTGTAAAATGTCGCATAACTTTAGCTACACTTAGCCAAATGAAGTAAGGTTTGTGGCATTAGAAAGATGTGAGAGAAAGCTATATGCTCATAAAATTTCAAACTTTCTAAAGTTATGATGCACATTTGGTGCAATCTTGAAAATCAGCCTTTTTAGGCAAGATTTCAGGTGTTTGGGTATGGTTTGAGCAATATGAATACTAGTAACTCTTTTAATAGTTAGAGTTGAGCACCATAATGCTAGTTGGCAATAGTTGAGTGTCATAAGACTTAATTGGCAAAAATTGAGTGCCATAGGGCGTAGTTAGCAATAGTTGAGTACCATAGGGCTTAGTTGGCAAGAGTTAAGCACCATAAAGCCTAGTTGGCAAGATTTGAGCGCTATAGGTGATGATCACATATTTTATATATTAATAAACTCTCATTTTTAGTCATTTATACTCTCCATGTACTTAATTGATTAAGCCTAGTTATGTTTTGTAAGTTTGGACTCAAATTGGACTTAATTGATTTTTTTGTCAAGACTATTTTCGTCTTACGTAATCTCACATGTTTCGTATTTTCTACCATATATATTGAGTTTTAAATGTCTGATAATTATGAATTTTACCTTGTAGGAAAGATAAGAGAGAACTCTACAACTTTAATGAGAGCTCAAAGTCATTTCTAGACATCTAATGGAGCTAATTGGGCATGGAAGTCAGAATACAGGTTTTGTGATTGGAATCCGAACAGTGTGTAGTAATCAGAGCATAATTCGAGTTTGGACTAATAAAATGGGCTGAAAATTTGGAATCTGAAAGTTAAGACCCATATCTACAACGTTCATGTTGAACACAAAACTTGATTCAGGCTCCTTCATGGTGATATTGGGTCTGAAAGTCAAAACAGAGGTGCTAAAACTGGGCCTAAATAGTCTGTAGTAATTGGGTCATATCTTGGGCTGTAGGACGAATTTTTGGGTGATTCCAGAGCTATTGGAAGGCTTAGATAATTTCCTAGAACTTTCATGAAGACCACTTGGCTCGAAAATGAAGGAATCAATGACTTAAGCAATGAATTATTTCAGAGACAAAGAATCTCAATAATCCAACTACTCATCCAATCATCCAACCACTCAACCACTCATCCAACCACTCCACCCACTCATCCACCTACTCTTCATCATTCTCCTTATCATTTTGTATCCATACTCCTCTATAAAAGGCACCATGAGCTGGATGTTGAGAGCTGAGTGTTGGGCACTTGGTGTTAGGCTTAGTTTTTACAAGTTACGGTTATGCTTGTTTATTGTTTTCCTTTATTGTAATTTTCTCTTATTCTAATTGAAGCTATGTTCATCTTTCTCTTCTTCTCTCTTTCTTTCTTCTTATCTATGAGTAACTAAATCTTCATCTTGCTTGGGTGAAAGAGTGAAGCTCTTGGTAATGAAATAAGGTTAGATTATCTATTTCTTGTGCTTAAATGATATATTATCAATTGGACATTATATGTGTTATATTTTGTTTCCAATCAATTTAGAAACCTTCTTTGTATAATAGAGATCTTGATTTATTGTAGACAATAGGATTGGCACAGTGAATGCTTGAACTCATTTACAAATGTTGGTAGATAATTAAAGGAATTATAATATGATTGCATATATAATTAAACTTTGAATGTTATATTTTCCGATTAGAACCTCCGTTGTGTGTGGATTTCAATTGAGTTATAAAGAGAAATAATCTTACTTTTAATTTATTACCAAGAGTGGATCTCCTAACCCAAGCAAGCCCTTAAATTTATTTGTGAATTTGTTTTATTACTTTTGGTGTTGTGACAAATTCTTTTCTTACCTCAATTAATTTTTCTTCATCAATTCCCTGTGGATCGACCTCAGACTCCCGAGAAATTTATTACTTGAGACAACCTACACTTGGGTTTGCATCCTTAAATCCCACAGTCAATAGGGCCTACCTGGCAAGAGTTAAGTGTCATAAGGTCTTGTTGGTAATAGTTGAGTGCCATTGGACCTGGTTGGCAAAAGTTGGTTCCTTTATTTAAAAAGGATTAGTTATCAAAGTAATGGACATTGCCGGGTAAGCCTAGTAAAGTGGTGACACCATCATGTTTCATGAAAGGATTAGTTATCCAAGGCTAGGCCAAGGATGTCATATCCAAAGTTAGGCTGCGGATTAGTTTGTCCTAAGCTAGGCAATGGACTAGTTTGTTTTAAGCTAGGCAGTGGATCAGTATATCCTATGTTAGGTAGTGGACTAGTTATATTCTATGCTAGGCTATGGATTAGTTTGTCCTAAGCTAGGCAGTTGATCAGTATATCTTATGCTAGGCGATGGACTAGTCATATCTTATGCTAGGCTATGGATAAGAAATCATATGCCAGACTGTGGATAAGTATATCCTAAGTTAGGCTGTGAATGAGAAATCCTATGCCAAGTTATAGATCAGTATATCCTACGCTAGACTGTAGATGAGAAATCCGTTGCCAGACTGTGGATCAGTATATCTTACGTTGGGTTATGGATGAGAAAGCATACGTCAGGCTAAGGATTAGTAGGCTTAATGCCAAATGAAGGAATACAATTCTTAAATATAATTAAGTTACATATATGAGTTTTAATTTTAAAATATATCTTTGTATATATTTAGTTTTGATACCATAAGATATATGTTTTTACTCAGAATTTTATATTCTCACCGCGTTATGTTTCATGGTTAACAGGTCGAGACCCTATAAGATGGTAAGAAGATGAAGATAACAGAAGAACTAGAATAGTTTAGTTTATGTTTTTAGTTCAAAGCTTATGTAATTATTTATATTTGCTTTGAGTATGTAAAAATTTGTTTGTATAAAGTTTATATGTATAACTTCAGTTATGATTCTCTATAATTATCTGTTTAAATATTATAAATTAATTGATATTTAGTTAGAAGTAACAGAACTGATATTATTTATCCAAATATATGTTATATACATACTAGGATACATATATTAGGCTATTACAGATGTGACTTTCAAACATAATCCTAACTTGGTTGAGGAAAATAATTTTATTATAATGTTGTTGTAGAAGAAAAGCCGAAAGCATAAACTTATACAGGGACCCATTTATAAAACTTTAAAATTCTTATAATTTTTAAAAATTCTAATTGGGTCCATAAATACGTCCATCTATTAGATCACGATATTATGCTTCAATGATAGGGACTTAATTAAAAAAAATTTAAGCTATAAGGATTTAATTACAAATTTTTAAAATCTAAGAACCTATTTGAACATCTCCAAAAAGTATAGAGACCTATAGATTGATTCAACATTTTCTTTTTATTCCTTAACTTTTATAAGAAAGTAATAAATTTTATTTTTATTATTATTAGTATTAATTTTTAAACTTTTTTGAAATAAAGCATTGTTGGAATTTAAGGAGTTGTTTGGAAGAATTCCAATATATTGCTGTGAGGGCAAAAGTTTAGGTTTGCACTTGGAATAGAATAATAAACTATTGTCACCAAACATCCTCCATTTAGCTTAGGAGGATTTGACTGTAAACGATAGTCTAGTATACCAGCATTCAAAACCAGCATCCCACTGGCACATGGTAATTAAGCCCATTGCTTTTTGTGTCAAAAACCACCTATACCCCATTATTAGAGGTACAGTCCCTTCTATATAATCCCTGTTGTTGAGGGTTTTGATAGTTTTGGCATAGCGTAGACTCATTTTCATTCAGTTGTCCAATTTAACCTTGTAGTTTAGTGATTAGACATGACATTCTCAAAGGTGTCTGAAGTTAATGACTCTGAGGATGAAGATAACGAGACCATTTGGAAGAAGATAATTGTTCTCAACAATAGAATCAATGAATCACCAAATCTATGTATTTTACTAGTAAGAACATTTTTATATCATTGATACTCACTTTACTTTGTCTTGGCACAAGTTTATCTATAGATGCATGTTCTCAACACACGTACGTTGAGGGGCTGATAGTCGTGTGTTGGTGGTATCGAAGTTGAAGGCCTACATGCATCTAATTAATTAATCTGCTATAACTAGCATTGTTATGAGCAAAAAAGTGCTCATTTCAAGTGCAGGCATGTTATATGACATTGCGGATATGTTTCATCAATTGGAGACTTGACTTCCTTGAAGTTGTTGATCCCAATGTCTGATCTCTGTCGCTGTGATCTATGCATCCTCGTTGTAATACCAACTTGAAAGCAAAACTAAATAAGTGAATTTCCCATAAGCATACAATGCTGGATAAACGTGTGTCCTTATAGTTGTTAACCCCTTATTCTTGTTTGGCTCAACTTTATACTTAAACGTTGTGTTGTTAGAATCGCTTTTCATATTATAATCAAGTTTGTCCATCATCTGTTCGTTTTTAATTTATGAGTGTTTTTAATAACCTCTAATGAGACTAATTGGAACCACTTTATCAAATATTTTTTTGAAAAACCCATTTCAATAAATTAAATAAAGATCTAAGAAGATATATAAAAGCTCCCCAAATATGACAAAAAGTGTATCTAGTTAGCATATAGCATATATACAATAATATCTTGAAGTAGTATGTGTCTATAAAAGGAAAGACTTTTTTGAAATAAATATATTCTCCTTTTAATAGTTTTGAATAATTATCCTTGCATTGTTATTTTTCCTTTTATTTGTATAAGTCACTTATGAAAAAAAAATGTAAAATGTTAAGAGAAAACTAAAATAAATAGAGCATTATAAATGTGGGGAGGGGTAGCTAATTAATGCAAATCTAATTAGTTTAAGGATTCACTTGGTACATTGTGTTAAGCCTATTTGTATAAACTTCTATATTATCAGTTGTTTAGGATGCCTAATACAAGATAATCAAACGCATAAATATTGAAACATCTAATAACTCTATTAGATATAGGGTGGGTGCTAATGTTGTATCAAAACATTGGATAATGAAACAAGATTTATTTAAAAGGTCATTTAATTTAGCAAACAACTATTAGATATAGAGGGAAAGTTGTCAAAGTCCATTCTTTTGCATTTGCGGTGGCAATCTGAGGCTACGGAAATAGTCATAAATATACAGGTGCAGGGCATGCGCTAGCGCATACACATATTATCGTACAATAATATCATTCAATATATTTGAAACCAAGGACGTCAGGTCTCTACTATTTTTCTTTTTACTCACCAACTTGTATTTGGAAAGATATTATTACTAATCTTTGCCCAAATGAATGTTAACAATATATTGGCCATCGTTGGAATATAGGATGTTATTTGAATGTATTATGTCTCTATTAATGAAGTTTAAAATTTAGGTTTATATCATGGTTAAAATAATACACAACTCTCACCAAACATTTTCTCATAATCATAGGATTTAAATATAATTGTTTTTGGTTTCTCTAATAGTCAAAGCCTGCATCCCCACTTGCATACAATAATGTTTATTGTTTTTTCAATGTAAAACCATTTTGCCTCTTGTTAAAGTTGTACTCCCCTGTCTATAAGCTATGTTCTTGAGGATTTGGATGCAATTTAGTCCCATACTATTATCTAGTTTTCCAACTCATTATCATAGCTAGACTGTAGGCATGACGTTTTTGAAGGTGTTAATGATATGTGACCAAGGGCAAAGACAAGAATTTCAACTTGGAGTTGTCAGAGACTAATTAAATATTTTTTTAGGGAACTAAATATTGAAGTTTCAAACAAAATCCTAATTTGGTGTGGTGGCTAGACCATGACTTGAAATGGACTTAGGCAGCAATAACATAACTAAGGTATCTCACTAAATTAATAATTTGGTTTTTGTCAAGTTCTTTACTAAATCATTCTTCATAAACAGGAACCAGTGAACCACTATTTTCTAAGTAGTTATGAATGTGTTTGATCCTAGCATAGGTGTAACTTTCAAACAGAATTTTGATTGTAACATCATTGTTGTAGGAGAATAGCCATATACAACAACTTATATGAAGATAGCAGTAGTAGAAGCTTTACCTTTTAGAACCTAGTGGGAAAATGATTAAAAATATTTGTGTCAACACCAAATGTGTTGTGGTAATAATGTCAAGGTGGCACCAACTAAGTACGGAGCCAAGGGGGGCTGACAAGGGCTGGAACTCCTCCAAGGGTCAAAACACCCTTTAACCATCCTTAAAACTTTTTGAAGTGTTTTACAAATTTAAGAGTTTTTATATAATTTTATATTTGGCCGCCTAAAAAAATAAAATCAATATTTAATCCCAAGGTAAAATTCCTGTCTTCACCCCTAGTGCAAACGAACTTGTAATCCAGATGATTGTACCTCCAATGTAACCAAAAATTAAAAAAGTCAAAGCATCCTAGTGTAATTGGGTCTTTATCTCAGCGTGCAAATGCCAATATTGTTCCTACTTGGTTGCCAAGCAAAGAAAATGAAGGAATTGTTGAGGTTCCTTTTATGACTTTTTTTTTTTAAAAAAAAAATCTTTCTAGGGAAGCTGCCATATATTTGGTTTTACAATACGATCCAGAGGTTTACAATAAAATTTTAGAAGGCAACTTCCTCCATTTAAATTATGCTATAGTGCGCCTTTCTCAAGTACAAAATAATAGAGATTTAGTTCTTCTTTGACTATTTTGCTAAATTGCTTTATACAGAACAAATGGAAAATTATAAAGTAGAGGGAAGGAGCAAAAGACAAGCTAACATGGGCCGAGATACAAAAAATGAAATACACATGGAGAGTTCATCAAGAGTTGAGAGGATGATCCCTCCTTTGTTTGGTTGCTTTTGGAAAGCACTTAAAGCTACTAGCTAGTAGCTATACTATAAAAAAAAATATGACACAGCAAAAGGGTTGTAAGTTACATTTACATCCCCAAAATTTTACAAACTCGTGAATCCTTAGTTTATGGCCAAACATTTAATATTTAATTGAGTTCTTGTTTAGGTATATTGAGCAACATTTAGAATCCATATGAGCAACGATATATTCTATAAGTCCCACAAGCCTGACCCATCTCATAAAAAATCCAACCAAGCCAATCCATATTATTATTATTATTATTATTATTATTATTATTATTATTATTATTATTATTATTATTATTATTATTATTATTATTATTATTATTATTATTATTATTATTATTATTATTATTATTATTATTATTATTATTATTATTATTATTATTATTATTATTGTTGTTATTGTTGTTGTTTTGAGGTACAAATGCAAGCACATATACTGTACAAGTAATAAAGGATAAGTATAGAGTATCGTCTCTACAAGAATTGAAATAGATCTTGCACTTGTTATCAACTGATTACTTCTAGACTCCTATTCAAGCAAGCAATTAACATAAGAAAGTAAAACACCCAAATTCCAAAAGATAGAAACCCATATTTAGAGCCTAAGGATCCTTCACCGACTATTTCATTTGAATACATGCAATTTCCACAAGCGACCATCAGTGACTTAGTTTTGCTAGCCGAAACATGAAGATAGTTAAAACTTTATGTTTAGATCAACTAATCATGCTTTCATTGTTTAATACATTATGTATCCATGTGAATTCATTCAAGTTCCACTCATTAAGAACGAGTTTCAAACCTTGGCTATGCAACGCCAATGGGTGTACTTCTACCCCACTGGTGAAACAATCGATCCATGCAATTAGATGTAATTTAACAAGCATTGCTCATAACCGTGGTCTAAAATCCTAATCGTTATTTCTAGTTCATTCGGAATTACCCACAACAACTTAATTGGAGGCCAAGCAATTAAGATCATTAAGTAAAGAAGTAAGTAAACAAACCTTATCATTGATAGGAACTCAAGAAATTACATTGTACCCAAACTACATAGTGGGATCCCAAGGATCCCCTAAATCAAAACTTAGCAATCCATGGAGATAAAAAACAATGAAACTATATCAAGATCCATTTCAATACAAGGAAGTCAAGGAAAGAAAGAGAAGAAGAACTAGTGTTTAGTTTTTTGATGCTTGGGTCTTCCTCAAAGCCTTTGATCTTCAAGCATGAGATGCTTCTCTCTCTAGCTCCAAAACCCCTAAAACTAGACTCTATCTAGAAAATGGTTAATACAAAAGATACAAAGAAATCCCCAAAATTAGAATAAAAAGAAGAATTTTGCGGGTTGGATCACTCCTCAAGCATTACGACCTCAATTAGTTGGGCGTCACGACGCCAGTGCCTCAAGTACATTTTTTACAATTATGTTGTGACGTTGCGACTTGAGTGGTGTCGCAATGCAAAGACCTCTAATCTAATTAGTTGTTGCCATTAGCGAGATTGGCATCACGACATGAGGTTGGGTGGTATTGAGGTGCCAATTGCAAAACTTGGTTTTCTTTTTCAACTCTTCAAGTTGAGTCCAAATTCTCTTCTCATAGGCCTTCTTCCTAGTCCCTTTCATCTTCAAACTTGTGCAAGTAAAGACCACAGGTATACATAAGAGACCTAGGCATCAAATTTTTCACTTCCAACTTAACAATTGCCTCAATAAATGACAATTCACACAAGAGAAGAGTTAGGACTTAACCCCATAATTTAAGCTCAAAACTCTTGGAAATTTTCAATAAACTAGAGACTTAGCATATAAAAAATAATGGACAGTTCATGCCCTAGATAACTCCATTTTATGGAGTTATCAAGTCTTAAACCTTGGGTTTTGCTAGTCCCAAGCAGAGCAATTCAAAGCAAGGAAAATCAATCACACAAGTTTAGCTAGCGATCACCCACATGGGGAAGTCCAACAAGCTTAAGTCAGGAAACACCAAAGATCAAGATTCATCCATATCCTCAAGGAATACTTCACCACTCCAATTAGAGGTAAACCACACATGCACCCTTACTCACATGCTTTCACACTAAAGCAACCATCATGTGTACATGTTTTCCCATGAACACATATGCAAAATCTATCCATAATCATGGTATACATATCTAGATAAGATTATAATCATGCGACTACAAATCAACTTATGTATCACAAGATTATTATCCTCTCTCTCTCTCTCTCTCTCTCTCCTCTCTCTCTCTCTCTCTCTCTCTCTCTCTCTCTCTCTCTCTCTCCTCTCAATCAAGGTAACACTTCTTCAAAGGATATTAGCAACCATTGAATTTTTCACAATTTTCTTTGCTTCCTTTATTAGTGATATAATTTTATAGAAGACTTAAATTTGTAACCGTGCACTTAATTCACACATCATAAATTATAGTTAGAGTGTGTAAAATTATGATCTTACACCTAATCCACACATCACAACTCTATATCCTTTACTAGATTATTCCTCATTTCTTTATTAACCATATATAAACTTTTTTTTTCTTCTACCACCTAATCCACACATCACAACTCTATACCCCCTACTAGATTATTCCTCATTTCTTTATTAACCATATATATAGACTTTTTTTTCTTCTACCACCGTTTATGACTTTATAACTTTTTTGATTGGTCAAGCATCATTTCAAATTTTTTTTTTGCTTTGAGCTAAATTATTTCTTCAATAACGAATGATATCATATCAAGAAAGATTCAAACAATCATAATGAGACATAAGAAATCATTGCAAAAGCATTTTATAATCTTTTTCCAAATATGTAATACCATTCTTATTCCAAGATTCGACATATATGCATATGAGAAAGCATCCATAGACAATGGAAAGCAAAGGAGATCATAATGCAAATTGGGTGGACTTCCCCATAATCAAGGTTGAGCAACGATCCATTCAATCATTGAATAACCCACTTAAACAAATGATATGCCAAACTTTAAACTTGCATTCAAAGCATTACAAGCGATGATTTATAAAAAAAATAAATCATAATTTAAAAGCCAGATCAAGACTAGGATCCATGCCCAACTCATTTCACCAAAACAAAAATGTGCAACTACCCAAAAATAACTAACAAGCTACATAAGCACAAAATAACACACAATCATGATATTAAAAAGTATGACAATAATAATCCAAACTAAAGTACTAAGTACTAACAACTATCAGCCACAGAGTCATATCCAGATGTCAATAGGGGTCTAGGGAATATAAAAAAAAAAGCAATCAACATCTACAATGCAAAATCAACACAAAATCACTCACTTCCCCCAACCCTAAAAGACATAGTGTCCTCACTGTGAAAAAAAATAAAAAAAAAAAAGAAAAGGTCAAAAAGAGGACAATTGTCCTCTTTGCATAGGTTAGGCCATAACAAATCCAATCATGAAGATCCTATATAGGACCCCTATAAAAGGAAGGTATCATCATCAATAGAAGGTTACATTCTCTCTTTTAGGGAAAAAAAAATCAAACATATTCGTTGAAGACAAGACCCAAAGGAGAAGAGGCCAAGAGAAGGGAACATTATCCCCACCTACATGTCTCAAATTGACATCAATTTGCGTACTTTTTTTGGGCTATACACCTGTAGGGGTCAGATTGAGCCCGAAAACATTAAGTTACAGTATACAGTTTTATATACAGTTCAACCTTGTGTATTTCTTTACTTTACAAATAAAACCACTTTAAAAGAGTTATTTTTAATAAAATAATCTGTGATAACCCGCATGGGATGGTATAGTGAAAGCATGTTACGTCTCTCAAGGATTGGACATGTGTTTGATTCTTGAGTAAATTCTGTGAGGGCAATGCTATACCATTTCACTCCTGGCTTGGAGTTAGGACAGCAGAGTGAGCAGTGCTCACCAATGACATGGGTTCGTAACCATCCCAACTCATTTTGTAAGAATCACACACACACACACACTTATATTTGTTAATCTTGGCACAATTATCATGTGATCTTAGATTTAAAGTTCTATTTTTGCTGGTTTGAATAATCGTTTTATACTAAAATTATTATAAGGAAAGCCTACATAAACATTTTGATTTAATATCTAGAATAAAAGATTCTTAATTTTTTTCTCTTGCCTAAAACGAAGAATACTCTTTATTTAGATAACTATTTTTTTAATGTTTTTTTAAATAACTAAGCTCATAATATAGAATTGTTTTTGTGCATAATGTATACAATTTTCATTAAAAAAAATTGAAAGACACCAAGAACTCATTCTTTTACCTATATATAATACCCCTAAAAATTGAATATCAAAAGTTTAATTTGACTTGTATTCTTGCTACCTTGTTATGATCTTCCCTTCAATGTAATTATGAATAAAAAGATTGAACACACTTTTGAGAGCAAGAAATGGAAACAAAGATAGAATATCCTTAAATTGAACATTATATAGTCGAGATTTATTTGTATTCGAGTAGTCTGTTGGGTTCGGTGAGGTAACATTATTTTTCCTAACAAACGAAACAAGGTTTGTGAAAAATGTCATTTCCAAGTGTTTATTAAAAATTTTGTCAATTGTTCGACAATTTGGTAAACCCTTTGTCTATGGACAAAGTTTCATTCTCGATCTCAATTCGGGAAAGGAAATCGCTTTCTCTATGAGTTCTTCAATAATTAGGTAACTCAGATCACAAATATAAAGAATGATGAGTATTCAAACAAGTGCAAATAAAGAAATCAAAGTAAATAAAAATGAAAGCAATAAATGAAATAAATGTAATTGAAATTGACAAGTAAATAAATGAAAGCATGTAAAGAACTGATAATTAAACTTGTAAAAAAATAAATTTGATTGAAAAGTAATGAAAGTAAGTAAAAGAAAGCATGTAAAGAAAGCAATAAAAATCTTGAAATGAAATAAAAGAGAATAAACTTGACTGAATTAAAGAGAATAAAAGAAAGTAAATGAAAGCAAACTTGATTGAAAATGTTGGTTGAAAACTTGTAGTGCACCCGTCGAATCCTCTTATGTGTGTGGAATATGTAGGGATTTTACAAGTTCCAACCTTTATTACATTGTACAAACTAATATTTATAGACAAAGATCCTAACTACTTGTAACTACCGATAACTACTTGTAACTATCAAAAACTATTTGTGACCACTAATAACTACTCTTGACAACTTCTTTTGTCTTCAAATCTTCAATAATCAAATTGCCAATAACTACTAAATAACTACTCACTTATCAAAATATATATTTTTTTTCGATACTAACACTAAGGGACACCAGTTAAGCATAGAGAGGAAAGACGCCAAAGTCTATTTACTTGAATTTGGTGGCAATCTCAATACATGAAATGGTTCGTGTATAACACACACATATAAATTAATGTAGAACAAGTTGAATGTCATTTTATCTTACAGTTCCTTCTCCATTGGTTCTTCGTTCTCATCCTTGATAATAATCCATTGAGTTTGTGCAGTGTGATAGTTATTTTCATTTGCTAACAACTGAAAACAGGGATTACATGCAGGTCTTTACTCTTTTTTCTTTTTATTCATAAACTTTTAATTTATTTGAAAATAATTAAATTTATTAATATTAAATCTTTGTCCTACTGAGTGATGACAATAAGGCATCACTGGAATTTAAGGAGTTGTTTCAAAGTGTTCCATTCTATTGGTATAAGGATAAATGATTTGGTTTGTATCCTGGAATAGAATAATAAACTACTATCACCAAACACCTATCTTGCTTAGGATAAGTATAACTGATAGTCTAACACTAGCAGTCAAAACCATCTCATCTGGCACATGGTTATTATGCCTATTGTTTTTCGTGTTGAAAACCATTTTGCCCCTGATTTTAGAGGTGTAGTCCCTTCTATATAAATCCTACTCTTGAGTGTTTAGACACAGTTAGTCTTTTACTTTCATCTAGCTGTCCAATTCAATCACATAGCTAGTGAGTAGGTATGACATTTTGGAAGGTCTTGAAAGTCGATGAGGATGAATAAGACAATGAAACTATTCGGGAGAAGATGATAGTTCTCAAGAAAGGAATCAATGAATCCCTAAGGTGTTTTACTGGGTACTTGCTTGATTAGGATTTTTTCTTCTTGTCAAGGATACCCACTGTACTTTGTCTTCTGTTCTTTATTCTGTTTTTACCACCTAATATGATCTATGGCACATGTTTACCTACAGATGCATGTTCCCAGCACACGTACTTTCAGGTGCAACCTCAATCAAATGACCACAGGTCATAGAAAATTGAGGTATTGTTCATCGTATAAAGTAGGCATTCGAAGATATACATGTATCTATATATTTAATTTCCTAGTATTGATGTGAGCAAAAATATGCTCTTTTATATTATTTGGGAGGCATGTAGTCAGATTTTAAGGATAGAAGGATCAATGTCTGATTTCCTTGAAGCTTGATCTCAATGTTTAATGATAAAAAATTTTATTTCCTCACATTCCTTTTACACCTTTCAAGTGGACCAATGGTGTAAAGAAAGCAAAAGGAGTGAAAGGAAAAAAAAGAAAAAAGAATGGTCTTAGTTGACTAGATGTAAGGAATGTGAGAAAAAATAGGTATGTGTATATAATATATTACCCATGTCTGATCATAGTGGTTGTGATCTTTGTGCTTGCTCTTTGTGATACCAACATGTAGTCAAAGCTGAATCAGTGAATTTCCCATAAGTATTCAATGCAACATAGAAGCGTGTACCTATAATTGTTAAGCTTGTATTCTTGTTCCCCTCAACTTTATATTTTTATTTTTATTGTGGAATTTTTCCTCTAAACTTCATTGTTATAGCAACTAGACATAAACCTACATGTCGTGCGGTTAAATAAATAAAATTATTTAAAATTTTATACAGTTAAAAAGCATGCTACAACTATTATATATTTTATATAATTAAGAGTTTGAAATAAATAGATATACGCTTATTCTTATTAAACTTTATATATGGTAATTGGGATTGACCACTTACACTAAAATTCAAGAGCCATTTTGGTGCGTGTGCAATTGAAAATCCCACTAACTATAAGAGAGCCAATACTGAGACTGTAGCCGTAATTGCATTTAACTAATTGCATAATGGCTCATGCTTATATATTCAAAATAAAAAATTTGCAAGAAAACTCTCCGTTTTTTTAATCCTTCATTCATTCTCTTTCGGTTGGGCAATCCTCAATTTTCCAAAACGTAGATACCATGGTGTAGATCTAAAAAATAGATATAAGATTGAAAATTATGCAAAAGAAAATATACATTTTAAATAATATATAGGTATAATACCATGGTGTAGATCTACAAAATAGAGCCATTAATGATTAACATAATATGAATGAGAATAACATTCTTTTGGGAAAGTTCCTCTGCTAGTTCTCGTAGAACAGACGAGGGAATATGTGCAAATTGTGCCTGGCCCAATTCTTCTTCTTCTCCAACAAATTCCTCGAATTTGAAATTTGGCTTTAAGCTTAATCACCTGTAGATTTGAGACATTGATATCTATGTGCCAGGAAAGATTCCCCATCCACGGAAAATCAAGCAAATAGGAAAGCACAAGATTACAAGAGATTGAACATGATTCAGTATTCACTGTTTATATCCACAAATTCACAAATCAACTTACTAAAAAAATAGTTACAGTCACCTGTCTTAAAAATACCTTTCACAATTCCAATATACTCAATCTCAGAAAACAATATTTTTCTCTCAAACAAAACACACACCATAAATGGTAGATTTCAATTTCTCCTAGAAGGAACAAAACTCTCATGCACACTGACCAGCTCCTCACCGCTCTTAGCCAGCGCTACTCCTCTCCAAAAGAACGGAAGATGACTATTTCAAAAAATCCTCACCTATTCTTACTTGCTATCATCACGTGCACACACCTCTCAATTAATCTTTTTTTGTTTTTAAATGTTAACTAGTGGGCTTAGTCCAAACCAATACAAAGCAATGCCCAACAAATCTCCACCTTATCTTATGATTGGAATAAACTACAACCAAAATTTTAAATTGCGATCACGATCAAGGTTACGGTCGCATTGTTGTTTTTACAATTATGAGTGTTGCGAGTACTGCAATACAGATTGCAGTAGTTGCGGCATGAATTTTTCACAACTTAACATAAATTGAATTAAATTATCTATTTTATTGTACAATATATCATAACTAATAATTTATAATTTTTTTTATTAATAAGAGATATTCAAAAATAATAAATTAATTGACCAATATTATAACATATATTTCAAGCTAATTCTTAAAATTTGTTAACTAACAAGTTAATTGAAAGTAAATTTTAATTTTGTACAAAAAAAAGTAAATTTTAATTTAATTCTTAAAAATTTCTAAGTTTCTCTAAAAATTTACAATATAAAATTTTTCTCTCACCTTCAATTTTCTATTTTAAATATCTAATTTTCTTCTCACAATTTCACTCTTTCACTTATATAATTCATTTTTTTCATTCAACCCACTTAATTTTTTTTTCCTTTTCACCCTCCCCCAAAATTCCCCTCTACCTAATCAATCTAAATTTCCCTCTCCCTCACATTTCCCCCATTCCCTCTAATTTTTCTTTCCTCTCTTATCTGTTCTTTACCTCACCAGAATCGCACTTTATTTTTTTTTCCTCCCTCACTTCTCCACGGCACTCACTCTTTTCACAGACACACAACTCTCTGTCTCTCTCTCCATGAAGCTGCACCCCTACACGCATCAGATTTGTGGCGAAGCTCCGACAATGGACTGCGACGGATCTGTGGCAAAATGACTTAGCAGAGCTCCAGGTGGTGGTCTTCGTTGCGAGTGGTGGCAAAGCAGAGGCTATGGTGGATTGTGGAAGATGCCGTGGGTTTGACCCACTCTTCTAAATTTACCCTTTTCGGATTGTGGTAGCAAAGCAGAGGCCATGGTGGTCGTCTTCACTTGAATCGCATTGGGTTGCGGCTGAAACGTTGTTACATCGCATCTGTCGAGGCCGCAACGCCGTTACATCATGGAAGATGCCGTGGGTTTGACCCACTCTTCTAAATTTACCCTTTTCGTTCCCATTTGTTAACTCCTCTCAAATAACTCCAACTGGCGGAGCTCCACCCAAAAAATTAAATTCGTGGACTACGTTATATCCGTGTCGAACATTAAACATCTTAATTTTCACATTGCGTTTCCAGCTCCAAGTGGTGGTCTTCGCTGCGAGTGGTAGCAAAGCAAAGGCCATAGTGGTCGTCTTCGCTTGAATCGCATTAGGTTGCGGCTGAAACGTTGTTACATCGTGTCCGTCAAGGCCGCAACGCCGTTACATCACGACCATTGTTCGTGATTTTCAATCTCCTCCATGTTGCGGGCTGAAGTGGAAACGGTGTCTGCCGCAACTGTTTTGTCGCGGCTGCTATTGACAAAATGGAACGAGATTTGAAACCTTGACTACAAGTATCAAATGTAAGTGCTAATATGCTTTACTAAAGTATTTGCAAATGTCACTTTTTTTCTTGGCATATACATACGTTGTACCTTTTTCACATTATTACATACTCCACCATTGCCTTTTCTTTTCATAGTCTATCCCACTATCTTATACAAATTACCAAAGGACTTCTACAAACATGCATAACTCCAACTCTGTAGAATATCCATAACCCAATCAAATCTACCCAAAAAATTAAATTCTTCCCAAGTATAGGCACATGCCTTATATCATCAAATGTCTTCACACAATCATTAAACATCTTAATTTTCACATTGCTCTTTCCAACAACATTCAAACAATCACCATTAACTAATTTCACTACCTCGATCACCACATGCATCATAAGTGTCAAATCATTCCTTCTTGCAACAAGCATGATTAGAACAAGTAGAATCTAAGAGTCAACAGTCTCTAAAGATACAGTTATCTTCTCGAACCATCATTAACTCATTTTCATAATCTCAAGGTTCTTGTACAATGGTTGCCAGTTCTCAAGCTATACGTCAAAATTTTGGAGCAAAGGTCCTCTCTCGGGTTGAAATTGAGAAAATGCTAAAACGTTGTTCATTTTCAAGGTTTTCAATGGTTGCCACATTTTCAAACTTTTCTCTTTCTTTTCCTTTACTCTTCTCAAATTTTTTCATGTCTGCTTTCAGCTTCCTACAATAAAAACTTGGTGTGACCTATCTCATGACAATAATAACACTCATTTACTTTATAATCCGGCCTAGGCATACTTAATCTTGAATTCTCCTTACCACAATTGTTGTCACGAGATACACTTCTACCACGATTAGATCTGGCAATGAAAATAGCTCACTCAGACTGAACACCTGACTTTTTAAGTTGTTCATTCTCCAATAATAAGACAATAATTGTTTTATCCTCATCCTCAACTTTCACACTAATGCTAGAAAGTTGTGTAATCAACTTTATAAAATAATTTAAGTGATCTCTAATGTCTATACCATCATCCATATTGAATTGATATAATTCTTTCTTTAGAAACAAGCGGTTTGTGAGAGACTTAGACATATATATATTCTCTAATTTCTTCCATATATCAACAGTAGATGTTTAATTCAAAACACAGTATTTTACTTCAGGTGCTAGACATAGTCAAATCTTACTAACCGCCTTCATCTCTACCTCTTCCCATTCACCATCTATCATATTGTCAGACTTATTTTCCTTTACATTTAGAGCTTTAACTGATCCATGTTGCACTAGAATATCTTTTACAATACTTTAACCACTAAATTTTTTTTCTTGCATCTTTGCCATAAAAAACACTGAAAGCAAGTTTCAATCCTGCTTTGATACCAGTTATTGGGAAAAGTACCCACCCATTGAAAATCAAGTAAACAGAAAAGAACAAGAGCATAAGAAATTTAACGCAGTTCGACTTTCACTACCTATGCCCATGACTTAACAAATCAACCCACTAACTTCAATCAACAGTTATAAAAATATCTCTCACAAACCCAAAATTCCAATACACTCAATCTTACAAAACAATATTTTTCTCTCAAACAAAGCACTTAAATAAAATATCACCACTCACAAAATTTTCTCTATCTCACACAGCACCATAAATGGTGACTTTCAATTTCTCCTCAAAGGGACAAAACTCTCATACACATTGACCAGCTCCTCACCACTCTCAGCCAGCGCTACTCCTCTCCAAAAGAATGGAAGATGGTTGTTTTAAAAACAAAGGGTGATTTTCAAGGTGTTGTAATTAGCACTATCAATTATCTATTAACAATTCTTATTAGTCACTCATAAATTTTTAAAAATAAAAAATAAAATTTTGATTAGTTAGTAAAAAGTGTAAATAGACAATTAAGAATGTCAATAGTCTACGTGATATTCAATGTTTCTGTTTCTTAAAATATAGATGGACCTCATGTTATTCTTTTTTATTGGAGACCCACTGATCTACATAGTGATACACTCAGTAAAAATTGCTCCTCATTTGGTTAAAAAGCTAAGATGGCATTGTCGTTTATTGGCTGGACCAATGGTCAGCATGCAGGCTTTCAATATTGAAGATTTACTCATTCTATCAACTTGATCTATACAATTTTAACAGGTTTTCCTTGTCGTTTAGAAAAACTAGAAGATAGAAGCTATCAAGAGACTAGACGAATATTTTGAAGCTAGTCTTTGGTAGTTCATATACCACCGGGTAGATATGCAAAAGAAGACACAGACAAGGACATATAAAGCTTTTAAATTAAGTTAAATCAAAAATTGAATCAAGCAACATAAAATAAAGTCAAACAAAATAAACTATGACAGAATGTTTCATGAGGCACTCTAGGATACATCAGTCGAACTTAAATTATTACTTTTTTAAAGAGGGAGGTTGTGGTGAGGAGAGAAAGGAGAAAAGGATGAGGACATGGCAAAAGAGGGGTCATTAGCATGAGGACTCCTTGGGGTGGTAGGGCTTCTTGATCTTGAGGTTGCCATCCCACTTCGACCATACCCTCCGCTCCTCGTTGGTCCTTTCTCTGCACACTTGAGCTCAGCTTGCTTCAATGTTCTTGGATACCTCCAACTACAGCACCCTACCTTCCCTGCTCTTGCTATGTACCTGTGTGTCGCCAATCAAATTAACCAATTAACCAAATCATGTACATGTGTTCTAAGATTAATTTGAAGATAACTATTCTGTTAAAGAAGACCACAGAATAAACATTCACATCGTCTCAGTTTGACTATATATATACACATGAAAGGGTTATTAGGAAAAAAATACTAATAACATTTGGTTTTAGACTAACAGTAAAACAAATATTAAAATGAGTGTTCAAAATAATATGTTGTTAGTATTTTTCTTTATTTCTCTTTTTATAAAATAATAATTCTACTCGCAAATTTTTTATCACACCACTGATGTAACTTTATCAAAGTTTGATTAAAAAAATATTTAAGTGGGATAATTAAACTACATAATCACATTTGTAGGCTTGTTAAGAGGAAAAGGAAAGTTGTGTAATTAGTATAACATTATATTCTTCTGGATATACCATTTTTGGTGTGGACTATGATTTCTTTGTTATCTACTATAGAGCTACTGTTTTCACGTGAGGACAAATTAAAGGGACGGCAAACAAAAGTGTAAATGCCGTCTCAGAACGCGGAAATTATATCTAGTAAGCAAATCTTTAATTAATTTATGGTTAATCAAATGATGGAGAAGTGAGAACGAGTCAAACAGCTCATGAACTGCTCGTCCTAGAGTTGAGTTAAAATTTATTTACAGTTTATTTATGTTAATGCAAAACTTGAAAGAACAGCTGTGCTAGAAATTAAAATTAATAAAATTACTTTAACTGAGAGAGAATTGAACAACATCACCACCTGGTAAGGAAAAGTGACTTCACTGATTAACCAAATCCAGATTTAATCTGTGATGGTCATAAATGCCTGGGAATTTTCCCTAAAAAGTTGACGAAGTAGTTGTTTTGCGAGTTAATTTAAATGAAAATGTATTGAATATATTTTTATTTATTCTGTTCAGATTAAATAATGAAAATGACCAGTTAATTCAATAAATATTATAGGCCAAACCATTAATTTAAATATTAAAATAACCAGCTAATTTCAATTAATCAGTGCACAAATCACATTATGCATTTTGCATACGTAGTTTTTTTTTTTTCAGAAACTGACACATCTTAATTATATTTCAAAACCATTTAATTATGAGTTAGCTCGAACAACTAAAGTCAATATTTTTTTGTCATTTGAAACCAAATATTAGATCAAGGGAAAGTAAAATTGGAATAACCTGATTACACACATCTGCTCCTTATTTTTTTTCATCTTTGTACTAGATTACAGTAAAACATTAGAGACTTTTTCCTTTTTTTTAAAAGTAAAAAACTAGATAAAATCGTTACCTCTGGCTGAATCTCAATCCAAGGCACTGAATACACTTTCTTCCTTCTATCATCTCTCCCATCCCTATTTCCACACATTGCCTGCAATAAACCCTGCCGCATACCTGCATGCACCAGAATCATTATTAGCTAAAGAACTGAATTGTGCAACTTAGCTAGCAAACTTTTTGCTGTTAGTATATATATAACTCACAAATCTACGAGTTTCTTGTGCAAGAAGTGCATGTATAGAAAACAACTTTATTATTTGTACACTCACTTTTGATATTCATAGAATGTGGTAATCAATGAAGTAATAAATAGTAATTCAAATTATTTATGTGATGACTTTCTTCTATTACACGTAATGAGTTAAAATTAGAATTCACCAAATCTTATACAAAAATTATTATTTATCTTAGATGTATTCACTACTTACTGAGACATATTTTTCAACACAAATTAAAGATGTGATGATCTTATTATATTTTTCTTAACTTGGCCTAATTATAATTCAACATATCTAACATAAGAATCATCATTTATTATAAAGACGTTCACTACATCTTATTAAAAGTGAGTGTCAAAGTGAGTGTACAAATAATATTTTTGTATAGAAAATGTGTAAGAATTGCATTTGCAGCGCTTTTACAACGTACAAAAAACATAACCATTCTCTATCTCCTTACTAGTGAATCTAATTATGTTAATATACAAAGATGTACGTACCAGGCATCTAGTCCGAAAAATATAAATATAGATACTGCAAATAGTGCAAATCTTAGAATGAGGAATCCCAGGTCGTCGTAGTCGACCACCCTTTTCGGAAGCCACACTCATATCATCGTAGCTCATGCTATGCCCCAAATGACCAACCCCACCGGCCCTGCTTCGAGGACTTTGTGCACCACCACTTACATGGCTAAAAGGAGCACGCCCTCGATCACTACCGGAACCTCCATGGCAAAAATCTTGACGGTGGTGGTAGTTGTTGCGGAGGTGGTGGTGTTGATTGGACGCTTGCAAGCCTTTGCTGAAATCAAGACTAGGTATTTTGGCTAGAGAGCGTAAACGTGAAGGTGATGTTGCCTTTGTGGGGTCACTAACTTCAGAATTAATGGGTTCAATAGTGGCTATTGTGGTTGTGGGCTTTCTCTTCTCTGAAGTGTTAACATCAGCTAAGTCTTGAAAGGTGAGGTTAACGGATTCATCTGGGATCCCTTGGTACAAAACTTCAAGATCTAGTAGTATTGGCTTTTCCTGCAGGGCCTTGTTCATGTGATCACCCATTAGATTTCTGAGGTAAGGATAAGAGGAGGTATGGCTATATAGCTATAAGCCTATATGACAGGAATATTTAAGGAAAGGGTTGAATAAAGGGACAAGGGTTAGGCTTGTTAATTTGGTCCCATATGTGGTGAAGTTTACATATTATTACAAGGCCGGTCAGAAATTAAGAAATTTAGTGAAGACGACATTATATTCAAATTTCCCTTGTAGCCTTTATTGTAAGAGATATATCAAATCCATCGTTTGAAACATTCAAAAGTAGTGCTACGTATTATAAAATATTTAAGATTTGGGGGGTGAAGTTGACAAGGGAGGTCGATTTTCCACCAAGCTACGTTTTTTATTTTTTATTTTCCCTTACCTTACTGAAATGTTTGCACTTTCAATATAATCATACAATAGGACAATGAACTATGACTTAATTAATTAATTAATTCAAGATATAAATGCAGTCTTGAGTTTGTGCTACACTAATTCAATTGAACAATCATCAAATGAAGTAAAATCTTGTCGTTAAAAGCATTCGTATAAGAAAAAAGAGCCGATTAATGGATCAATCGTTAATCCTCAATCTTAAAAAATTGGGTTAGGGTTTTGTGATCTTTAACCCAGAAAAACATACATGAGCATTTTAGTCAAATATTTAGAATAAAATAATTTTGATTCCCCCCCCCCTTTTTTTTACAATGAAAAATCATACTCTCTATTTACATAACTTTTTTTTCAAATTTTAAAAATAACTAATTACATCAAAGTTAATTGTGTTTGTATGTATATGCAATTTTAATATAAAAAATATAAGAGATTAAAAACTCATTTTCACCACTATTACATATAATGCACATAAAAATTGAGAAAACTCTTAATTAATTTAACAAAGTACTTTTTGCTAACTGAATTGGTTTGACTTATTTTTTAAATGATTTTCCATTCAGTTTAATTATCAATAAAAACATTGACCACATTTTCAACAGCAAAAAAAAAAGGTATATATAATATTTTGTAATATAAATTAAACATTATACTGTAAGTTTTATCTATATAGAAATAGTCTATTGGGCTTTACAATGTAATATTGCTTTCCCAAGCAAATGATACAAATATACTTTGTAAAAAAGAAAAAAAAACATTTTCAGAGAACTTAAGTTAAAATAGAGATAAGACACGAAAGTCTATTGGCTTAACTTTAGTGGCAATCTCGATCCATGACAAATGGTTCGTGGCACAAACAAACATACACACAAAATTAACATACAATTAGTTGAATGTCATTCTATCTTTGAGGTCAATTTCTTCATTCTCACCCTTCATAATGTTTTCTATTGAAAACAAGCCACTGAGTTCAGCAGTATGATATTTATTTGCATATTTAGCAATTGAAAACAATTATTTAGAGTATTTTTGGATGGAGGGATACAAAGGAAAAGAGAAAGAAGAGTTAATTTTTCATTTTTGAATTGAGAGAGTTATAAATTATTTATAAAAATGAATAAGGGGTGATAAAAAGATTACATGATAGTGTTTCATTTTATAAATTTTTCATTTAAAAAAAATTCTCAAATAAGAGAATATTTTTAAAATGAAAAGTCACAATCCCTCCCTTTTCCCTCCAAACTCCTCTCCATCCAAACATTCCCTTAGGTTCATACTCTTTTTGCAACATCCTTCACTTCAGTTTGCTTATATAGACTATATATAATAATAATTAAATTATTACTAAGCTTATTACTTGCTTATTTTTATGCATGCCCATGTTAATTTGTACATAATTACCATTACGCAAAGCATAATTTAAGCATAAAATGACCCGAATATGAATGTTACATAATAATCTGTCATTTAATTTATTTCATTTTAAAATAAAAAATTAAAAATAAGAGAATATTTACTTAAAATGAAAACATTATCCTCCCATTCCTTTTCTCCCAAACTCGTTTATCAGAACATACCCTCAGGATCCTAAGCTTTTATTAGGAAATAATTAAATTATTGTTGATAAGTTTTTCCTACTAATTGCTGACAGTAATGCATAATTAGAATTTAATAGGTTGTTTGGAAGTGTTCTAGTTTATTTTTTCGAGGCTAGAAGATTAGGTTTGTATCATGGGCCAAAATAATCAAGAACCATCACCAAACATCCTCTATTTAGCTTTAGAATTTGACTGTGGTTGGTTATATCTGACACCAACGGTCAAAACTAGCATCTTTTCTGGCATACAGTAAACTGTTTCTCAATTCTAAAACCATTTTGACCGCAATATTATAGGTGTACCCTTCTACATAAGTCCTGCTCTAGAGGGTTTAGACGCAGTGTAGTCTCATACTCTCATTAGTCAAATTCAATCTCATAACTAGTAATTAGCTAGGCATGATGTTCTTGAAAATCTCCAAAGTAGAAGAGAATGAAGATAAAGATAGCAAAACTATATATGGCAGAAGATTATGGTTCTAACAATGGAATCAAAGAATTACCAAAGGTATTTTAATTGGTGCTTAGTTAATTAGGACTTTTTTATGACATGGATTCTCACTTTAGTTTGCCTTGGGTTCTTTTTTCTGTTTCAAACACTTAATGTAATCTATGGCACAGGTTCCTACAGAAGCACATTCTCAGCACACATGTTTGCCTACAGATGCACAATCTCAACACACGTACATTTGAAATAATGTGTGGTGCAAAAATCTGAGGTAAAACCTCAATCAATTGAGCAATGGTAATAAAAAACTGAGATCTTGCTTGCGATATGTGCTCGATCCTCTAGTTTTTTGAGTGTAGCTTTGTAGTATCAAATTGTGGATTGAGATATTAATTGAAGATGATGATTTTCGAGGAGATGTTGATCTCAACGTTTGACCTCAGCATGCTCGTTATCAATACAACTTGAAATCAAAACTAACTCAGTGAATTTCCGATAAACATATAACAATAGATAGACGAACGAGTGTTGCTACTGTTGTTAGTTATTCTAGCTCTCCTCAACTTCATATTATTACTGGGGACATGTTTACCTTCATCTGTTTATAGGTAATCCTCTAGCTTTGTACCAATGAATTTATATAGATGTGGAGAACGGGTGGAAGAAGGGTCACAAACGCATAAATGTATAACTAGGCGTGTGTGTTGGGTAGGTTCAAAAGTGTTTTTGGACCCAACCCATTCACTGGATTGGATTAGGCTGAGTCAAAGAGATTTTTTCGCTCAACCCAACCAAACTTAACCCGCTAAGAGTGGGTTGGGTTAAGTCAAATCTGTGGATCTGACATGTTTATTTTTTAAAAAAAATTCTTGAAAAAAATATCAAAATACAAAATCTAATAAATTAACATCATAAGTCTCAATATCAAACATAATAGGTCTCAATCTACCAAATTAACATAATGTCTTAACCAATCTTACTCAAATATAATAGGTCTCAATCTCAAATAAACTAAATACCATAAGTCAATAAGTGCATAACAAATTAACAACTAACAAGTTTTACTAAGTCTGGAATAAATTAAACAAAGTTATTCATAACTCAAATACATATAAGAAAACTTCCTCTACCCTGCTTCTGTTCTCTAGCTTTTTTGAAATGTATTATAGGTTTATTACCATGTAAATTTTCTTAGTAAGTAAAGAACTTCTAAGATCTTTCATCCAATTATGAAATGTTAGTAAAACAAGCATATTATTTTGTTTGAGTTATTTATTCTCTTTAATTGGTTTATAAACATAAATTTATGCAATCTACAATTCTGATTCTATGTTTATTGTGTTCTTTTAATCATTTTAGAGAGTTTATTCTCAAGAACACGAGTCAATGTTATAAATAAACTTAATAAGTCTTACTAAGCTAACATAAATCTAAAATAAACTAAAGCAAGCTAACATGTCTTAAAAGTTATAAATAACAAATCACATTAGCTAATTGAAATCAATGTCATCACATATAAAATATGGATTGACATAATCATTTACTCTATTATCAATTTTCTCATGATAATCTTTGTCATCTAAATGATTAGTTAGATTTTTATCGGATTGGTCTGTCAGATGCTTTATGAGTTTCTAATAACTATTTTCTTGGTCACATTCTCAAAGTGACTATAATGCATACACCTAAACTTAATTGACTGTCTAGAAAAGTCATGAGAAAAATAATATAAATTGTCACTATAGCTAAATGACTTTTACAAAAAAAAAAACTACTTGGGTGGGGTTGATACTTTCCAAACCCGCCACCCGACCCGTACCTTGCGAGTTGGAGTATTTTTTAATCCGACCCAACCCAACTCACATTTTATGGGTTGGGTTGAGTCAAAACCCATGGGTTCATAATAATCACATATTTTATATATTAATAAACTATTATTTTTAATCATTTACACTCTTCATGTACTTAATTGATTGAGTTTGGTCATGTTTTGTAAGTTTGGGCTCAAATTAGGCTTAATTGATCTTTTTTAGCATTATTGAGGTTTTACACTGTTTCTGTATTTCAGCCATATCTTGAGTTCTAGATATCTACAAATTATGAATTACCTTGTAGGAAAGCTGAGAGAAAACTTTACAACTTTGATGAAGAGCTCGAAGTCTCAATCAGACATCTAATAGAGCTAATTGGGGCTGGAAGTCAGAAAACGGGTTCTGTCACTAGAACCCGAATAGTGTGCACTAATTAAGGCATAACTTGGGTTATAGGAGTTAGATTGGGCTGAAACCGATGTCATTGGAAAGCTAAGACAAAACCCTTCAACTCTCATGAAGACCATATTTTCAAAAAATGACATTTTAACAGAGTTATAATAGTGTGAAGATAGTTGAATTAGTTAGTACAAGTAGAGAGACAAGCATGATAATCATCAACTCACTCATTAAACAACTCCATTGTCATCTTCCACTCATCCACTCATCATCTATCCACTCATTAATCATCTATCCACTAAATAATCATCTACCCACTCATTAGTCATCTTCCACTCATTAATCATCTACTCACTCATTAATCATCTACTCACTCATTAAATAACTTCATTATCATTTTGTACTCCTCAAGCTCTATAAAAGGGAGCATTGACTGATTATCTTGGGCATCTTGGCCAAGAGATCAAGATCATTCTATTGTGTCATTTGTTTCTCTTGTTGTAGTTTTCTTTTATTCTAAATAGAAGTTATGTTCATCTTTTTCTTCTTCTCTTTTTTTTTTTTTTTTTGTTCATGAGTAACTAAATTTCATTTTGCTTGGGTGAAAGAGTGAAGCTTTTGGTAATAAATTAAGGTTACATTAATTTCTTTCTTGTGCTTGAATGATGTATTATCAAATGATCTTTATATGTGTTGTATTTTGTTTCCAATCAACTTAGAAACCCTCATTGTAAAGTGGAGATCTTGATTCATTGTAGACAAGAGGTAGAATTCTTGATCCATTTATAAGTGTTGGCGTTAGTAGATAATTAAAGGAACTATAATATAATTACATATATAATCTTAATTGAATGTTATATTTTTCGATTGGAACCTCCATTATGTATGGATTTCAATTGAGTTATAAAAAGAAATAATATTGTCTTTAATTTATTACCAAAAATGGATCTCCTAGCCCAAGCAAATCATTTTTCATTTGTGAATAACTTTTATCACCTTTATTGTTGTGACAAATCTTGTTTTTTACCTTAAAAAATTTTTCTTCATCAATTCCTTATGGATCGACCTTGAACTCTCAAGAATTTATTATTTGAAACAACTTGTACTTAGGTTTGCAACTTAAAATTCACATCAAGTTTTTAGCACTGTTGTTGGCGACTTGATTTGAAATTTTAATTTATTGAGGTTCTTTTTCTTTAAGTAAACTTCACTATCGGGTATAGTCTTTCTCTACTCTTTTAATTTTCTAATTTACTAACTTACTAACTTTCTAACTTATTAACTTGCTAACTTATTAACTTTTTAACTTATTAACTTACTAACTTATTAATTTATTAACTTATTAATTTATTAACTTATTAATTTACTATGAAATTTAATGGTTGGTATAAACTGCCTACTTGTACATTATTTTTTCTATTTTAAGTCACTTATTTATGTTTAATTGGTATCGTGATTCAAATTCTGGTGATTTGGTTAAAATTAATTATGGCACTTTATATATTAATTTGTTTGAATCATAATCACACATAATTGACACAATGATTGAAAATAAAAGTATACATGATGAACATGAAAATCAATCGTTGTGAACCATGCATGAATATATGCAATCACCTCGAAATTCTAGTCCATCTTGTTTTATCATTCTACTCAATGCTAATAATTTTAGATTTAAGCCAAGTATGATTTCATTACTTCCTAATTTTCATGGTTTTAAATCTGAAAGCTTATATTTATATCTAAAAGAATTTGAGGAAGTATGTATCACTTTCAATGATCAAAATTACACTGAAGATATTGTTAAGCTTAAATTGTTTTCTTTTTCTTTGAAAGATAAAGCAAAAACTTGGCTTAACGCTTTGAAACTAAGATCAATTGGCACATGACAAGAAATGCAAAGTGAATTCCTAAAAAAAAAAATTCAAACACATAAAACCAATGCTTTGAAAAGACAAATCCAAAATTTTTTCCAAAATTCAAATGAAGCATATTTTCAATATTGGGGACGTTTTAAAGATTTGTTAAATTCTTGTCCATATCATGGTTTTGAAAAATAGCGCACTATAAGCTTCTTTTATGAATGGTTAACACCTGAAACTAAACAATTTGTGGAAACAATATGCAATGGCGAGTTTCTTGATAAAGAACCTGAAGAAGCTTTAGTATATTCAGACTATTTGGATGAGAATTCTTAATCTTGACATGGTACTAATCCTTTTGAAAATTCAATTAGATCTAACTTTGCAAGTAAAGGAAAATACCACCTTAGTCAAGAAGAAGATCTAAATGCTAGGGTCGCTAGTTTGGCTAGAAAAGTTGAAGCCATGGAATTAGGGAAAGTGAAAGAAATCAAATATGTGTAAAATGAAGAAATTTGTGGCATTTGTGATGACTTAGGACACTCAACACATGAATGTCTTAAGATTCTTGTTTTTAAAGAAGTTGTACATGAGCAAGTAAATGTAATGAATAATTTTAAAAAATCATTTACTTCTTCTTTTTCAGATTCATACAATCCGGGATGGAGAAATTACCCGAACTTTAGTTAGAGGAATAATAATCAAGCACAATTTATGCAACCACCTCCTCCTCAGGAATAACAAGACTCTCAAAATTCTCAAGGATATGCACCTTATGTCCCACCATATAGGAAAAATCTTAAAGGAATACTGCATGCATTCATGGAAAAGCAAGATGCCATTAATAAACAAAACACTTAAACCATGATTGACATAAAATAAACTCTTGTTAAATTTGCTTTTGCACTCACCATTCATGAAAAAGGAAAATTTCCTTCTCAACCTCAACTCAAAGATCAAGTCAAGTTAGTGATAACTCTTAGGAGTGAAAAAGTTGTTGAAAAACAAATTCTTGAACTTTGTGAGAGATATGATGAATCAATCCCCCAAGATAAGGAAGAGGTTGATAAGTCATCTGGCCAAAATGAGACTAAACTCTCGCCTCCACCCTCATTTCCTCAAGTATTAAACAGTTTAAGGATATTGAACCACCACACTAAAATTTTTGAAATTTTTAAACAAGTGAAGGTCAATATTCCGTTGTTAGATATTATTAAACAGGCTCTTTCTTATGCCAAATTTTTGAAGGGCTTATATACTGTTAAAAGAAAATTAAATGTGAAAAAGAAGACATTTTTGGCTGAACAGGTAAGCTCCATTATTCAAAGCAATAATGTTTTGAAACATTAAGACCCTGGTTGTCCTACGATTTCATGCATTATTAGAAAACATAAAATTGAACAAGCTTTACTTGATCTTGGTACTAGTGTTAATTTGCTTCCATATTCAGTTTATCGACAACTCAACTTGGGTGAGTTAAAACTAACTTCTGTAACTCTTCTACTTGCCGATAGATTAATTAAAATTTCAAAAGGAATAGTGGAAGATGTGTTAGTACAAGTTGATAAATTCATATATCCCATAGATTTTATTATCTTGGAAACTGAACTTATGGTTAATAGTTGCAAGTCAATTCCTGTTATTTTAGGTCGCCCATTTTTAGCAACATCTAATACTTTGATAAATTGTAGAAATAGAGTGATGAAACTAATATTTAGAAATATGACACTGGAGCTTAATGTTTTCAACATATGCAAGCAACCATAGCAAGTCCATGACGAAAAAGAGGAAGCTGACGGGATTGAGGCCATTGTAGATGATCATCTTCAATCAAGGAGTTCTTCTGAACCATTAGAAATTTATTTAATTAATTCATTTGATTCAGGTACACAATTAGATGATGATATTTCTAAAATATGTTCTTTGCTTGATTGTACACAGGTAATGGAATACAAGGGATGGAAGCCGAGATTCGTAGAGCTAAAACCCATTAATGATAATACCTATGAAGAAATACCTACACTGGAACTAAAGTCATTACTTGCTGGGTTGAAGTACACATTTTTGGAAGAAGAACAAAGCCTTCCAGTGGTAATTTCCTCGACCCTTACTGGAGAACAAGAAAGTATGTTAATAGAAGTACTTAAAAGATATAAAAATGCAATTGGATAGACATTAAAAGACATAAAATGTATTAATCCATTAATTTGTACACATAGAATACATTTAGAGGATAATGTTAAACCATCTCAATTACCTCAAAGAAGATTAAATCCATATATGAAAAAGGTAGTTAGAGCTGAAGTTCGTAAATTACTTGATGTTGGAATTATCTACATTATCTTTGATAGCCAGTGGGTAAGCCCTACACAAGTTATGCCTAAGAAATCTGGAATAATAGTGGTTGAAAATGAAAAAGGTGAATTAATACCTACGCGAGTCTCATCCAGTTGGTGTATATATATTGACTTTAGAAAATTAAATGCAGCCACTAGGAAAGATCATTTTCCCTTACCATTTCTTGATCAAATTCTGGAAAGAGTAACAGGACATCCTTACAACTGTTTTCTTGATAGTTATTCGGGGTATAATCAAATACCAATTACATAGGATCAAGAAAAGACTACTTTTATATGCCCCTTTGACACTTTTGCATATAGAAGAATGTCTTTTGGCCTTTGTAATGCTCTTACAACTTTTCAAAGATCCATGCTAAGTATTTTTAGTGACATAATTGAGTATTATTTAGAGGTTTTCATGGATGACCTGACAGTTTTTGAATTTTTTTTTAAAAATTATCTTGATAATTTGGAAAAAGTTCTTAAAAGATGCGAAGAAAAAGAATGTGTTAAACTGGGAAAAATGTCATTACATGGTTACTTCAAGAGTCGTGTTAGGTCATATGATATCTTCTAAAGGAATTGAAGTTGATAAGGCTAAAGTTGAACTTATTGCTCATTTGCCTTCCCCAAAAACAGTCAGAGAAGTTCGTTCTTTTTTAAGACATGTAGGATTCTATAGAAGATTCATTAAGGACTTTAGTACTATATCTATACCATTATGTAATCTTCTGATGAAAGATGCACTATTTGATTGGACTCAAAAATGTCAAAAATCTTTTGAATAATTAATCGGTCTTCTGACATCTGCTTTTATCATGCAATCCCCTTGTTGGTCTTTGCCTTTTAAGTTGATGTGTGATACTAGTGATTTTCCTGTTGGCGCTGTTTTAAGTCAAAGAAAGGAAAGTAAGCATCATGTAATTTATTACGCAAGTCAAACTTTGAATAGTATACAAATGAATTATACCGCTATTGAGAAAGAACTACTCGCTATAATTTTTGCATTAGGCAAATTTTGAGCTTATTTAATTAGTTCATCTACTGTTATTTTCACTGATCATGCTGCTGTTAGAAATTTAATGTCTAAGTAGGATACCAAAACTAGGTTGATATGGTGGATCTTGTTGCTTCAAGAATTCAACATCACAATAAAAGATAAGAAAGGAGCTGAAAATATTATTGCAGATCATTTGTCCAGACTTACAACAGGCTCATCTTTTGATAACACACCTATCAATGATTCTTTTCCCGATAAATTTTTATTTTCTATCAATTTTATGTCGTGGTTTGCTAACATAGTCAACTTTCTTGTAACAGGAAAGATGCCACCTCAATGGATGCACCAAGACAAAATAAAATTTTTTACTGAGGTGAAAATTTTTTATTGGGATGACTAATATTTGTTCAAATAATATCTAGATTAGATTTTTTGGAGAAGTGTGCTTGACAGTAAGGTAGGTAGTGTCATTAAATTTTATCACTCAGAAGCAAGTTGAGGTCACTTTTCTTCAAAGAAAACAACTATGAAAATCTTGCAGTGTGGATTTTATTGGCCCACTCTATTTAAGGATAGCTATACCTTTTTGTAAAAGTTATGAAAACTGTGAGAAATTGGGATCCATTTCTAAAAGAAACATGATGCCTCTGAACCCTATCCTTGTTATTGAAATTTTCTATTGTTAGGGAATTGATTTCATGGGTCCATTTCCACCCTTATTTGGATTTGTGTTTATTTTGGTTGCAGTTGATTATGTCTCAATATAGATTGAGGCGATTCCATGTCGACACAATGATCATAAAACTATTCTTAAATTTTTAAAAGAAAATATCTTGAGTCGATTTGGAATCCCACGAGCTATTATCAGTGATGGAGGAACACATTTTTGCAATAAATCATTTGAATCCTTAATGAAGAAATATGGCATTACCCGTAAAATTGCTGCCCTTTATCACCCTCAGACAAGTGGACAAGTAGAATTAGCAAATAGAGAGATTAAACAAATTTTAGAAAAAATGATTAACCTAAATCATAAAGATTGATCTTTAAGACTAAACGATGCACTTTGGGCTTACCATACTGCTTTCAAAATATCTTTAGGTATGTCACCCTATCAGTTAGTCTATGAAAAACCTTGTCACTTGCCTATAGAACTTGAGCATAAAGCATTTTGGGCCATTAAAGCTTTCAACCTAAACATTGATGATGCTTGCAGGATACGCAAATTGTAATTAAATGAACTTGAGGAATTGAGAAATGATGCATATGAAAACTCAAAAATTTATAAAGCTAGAACAAAAGTTTTTCATGACAAATCAATTTTGAGAAAATCTTTTGAAATTGGTCAAAAAGTTCTGCTTTATAATTCTCGTCTTCACCTATTCCCTGGAAAATTAAGATCTAGGTGGACTGGTCTTGTTATTGTCAAATATGTGTATCCTTATAGGGCCATAGACATTAAGAACCCCAGAAATGGTAATGTGTTTAAAGTCAATGGACAAAGACTTAAACCATTTCTGAAAAATCAAGTTGCTGAGGTAGAATTCATTTCCCTTTCTCACCCTTGTTATGAGAAAAATTTACTCTAATTTTGTGGCTTTTTTTTTGTAGTTCTTTGTTACCCCGGTTAAGTGGCAGATAATGGTATTTCGTGGCTCTCAAGTCGGTTTATTTTCAATTTCCCATAATAACTGAATCCTTCTCCTTTTAAATGGATGTCATTATCTCAAATTTAAGAAAATATTTTCCTTATCTTCCTCAAAATGCTCTAACAAAAATCTACAAAGCTAGATGTGAAAGAGTAAGACTGTTAATGCACAAGGGTATCCCGGAAGATATATGCTGGATAATCAAAGCAAAGGTAAGTTTAGCATGTGAATCTTCAATTTCATTTGACTCATACATGCCAAGTCTCGGTAAAAGTTTGTATTTTAAAAGGAGAAAAGCAAAAAAGTTACAAGTCTGTCACAAATGTGCACGATGGAATTGTAATAAGCGATGTCATTCTTTAGGGATGGTTTTCACAAATCGAGAAGATAAAATATACTTCATTAAGAATAGACTGAGTAAGGAGTCATTAACTCTTGAGAAGCATTCTTGTGGATTGGTGCATCGTAAACTTCTTAATTTATGGAGTTTCATCAAGGACGAACAAAAACGTTAGAGTGTTGGGAATTTGACTCTAAAAGACTCTGTTTGCCAATTTATAAGAAAATTAGATGGGAAGCTTACCCTTGACTTATAGAAGGCGTTTAAGTCATTTCTGGACGTAAAACCAAAGGAAGATATGAGCCACAATCATAACAACATATATATATTATATTGTTCTTCTTTTTCTTTAAAAAAAATTGAATAAGGACGATTTGGAAGGAGTACCATGACTTTAATTAGTTGTGGAGCCCTAGCCTTTGGCTGACCCATCATTGACTTGGGTTTAGACCTTTGCACTCTGGTCTTTAAATAAGGATAATGTGTCATGCTCTGTAGAGAGCCGTTCTCAGTGTCCCAAAGTTTACCTTTTAGGCAAGTTAAGATGATGGGCAGATAAAAGCTCCCCGTGTTAGCATACTCGCATGACTTTGCAACTAAGCTGGATCCTGTGATTTCAGGCCATGGGCTCTCCAACGACCTCTCACTGGATGTGGTAGTTAGTGATAGTTATCACATTTACGCACTTTAATTAGTTGCGTCATAACTCAATCCAAAATATCCCACAAGCGGGAAGGAGAAGAATTCCAAGATTGGCTGAGTCATCTTGGAATTACTGCACTAGTGACATACAATATAAAGATATGCCACCTTGTATGTAGCTTTTGAGTGAACAATGTCTTTGGCGAGGTCTTTTTGGGGTTTCTAAGCTTCTTTACCCAAATGGTTTCTTTGAAGCTATAAAAAAAAATTTTTAAAAAAAGAAAAAAATTAAAATTAAAAAAAATTATGTTTCTTAAACTTTTCTAACAACAACTAGCCTACCCATATAGGTGCTATCATTACTTTTTCCATTCTTTTTCCTATTTAAACACTCAATTTTCTTCACTTTCCTCTAACTCATAATCATTCAAAGGGAGGGTGAGTATAGAAATGGAGGAAGCTTCTGTTCGTAGACTTATAAATATTTGTGTTTTTTGTGGGTCAAGTTATGGGAAGAGTTTAGAGTTTGCAAACACAACAAGCACTCTTGGTCGAACACTTACTACGAGAAACATTCGTGTAGTATATGGGGAAGGTAGCATTGGGTTAATGAGGGCTGTATCACTCTCTGAACATCTAACAGGCGGTCAAATTTTAGGTATCATTCCTAGACCTTTAACTCAAAAGAACATTACTGGAAAGACAATTGGGCTGAAACTTAAAGTATCATCTATGCATGGACGAATGAGAGTAATGCTTGAAAACTTTGATGCATTCATTACCTTACTGAGTGATTTTGGTACTTTGGAAGAAGTTTTTCAAATTGTTTCTTAGGCCCAACTGAACATCCACCATAAACCCATAGGTTTGTTGAATGTTAATAATTTCTTTAATAATTTGTTATCTTTTCTTGACCATGCTGTGGAACTGAACTTTATAACACCTTCGGCAAGACAACTCCTTATCTCTGCTTCCACTGTTGATGAGTTAATTAATAAATTACAAGCTTTTGTTTATGAACCTGATCCAACAATAGCTCAGATAGATTGGTCAGAAGGAAGCAATGAGAGAAGCACTTGAAATGCAAGTTTGATCTGACACTTCATCTATAACTTTCCTTTACTTTTGATTTTATTCATCGTACTTTGTTTATGTTTAAATATATGTCAGGTTTCTCTTTTTAATAATTGCTGCAATAGGTAATATCTTATATCCTTTACTCAACCATATTTTAACATTGTGGACAATGTTGTGATTTGGTTGGGGGGAAGGATAATTGACATTTCAAAAAAAAAATTAAGAAGTATGATATGATTGTCAGTAACTTACTAAACCAATTATGGATGGCAGAGTAAGGAGTAAATTTTACTCTTGAGACACATCTAAATTGGAAAAAGGTATGTTTATTGATATGATTGTCAGAAACTTACAAAATCAATTAAGGATGGCAGAGTAAGGAGTAAATTTTACTCTTGAGGTGATTTTACTCTTGAGACGCATCTTAATTGGGGAAGTAACTATTTTGTGTAGAAGTAGCAAATGGATTCATGGATAATAGCATAAATTGTCTTTTTTCTTAAAAATCACATGCTTGGATATGAATGTTGAATTGGTGGATTGAGAATGATAGAAATATGCCTTGTGAGATTTTGAGTCTATTGATGAATGAATTGAATATTTGAACTATTCTCTTCTTTCTTGTGTAATTTTCACTCATGAAATTGTTACTCTAGAACTTGCTTTGATTCTTTTTTAGGTTACATTTTCCAATGCATACATAAATATGATTACGACATTTTTCTTGGAATAGTTACTTTAACCAAATAGTCAACCTTGATGACTGCGGGATTTAAGGATGCAAACCCAAGTGCAGGTTGTCTCAAGTAATAAATTTCTCGGGAATCCGAGGTCGATCCACAGGGAATTGATGAAGAAAAATTGAGGTATGAAAAAGATTTGTCACAACACCAAAATTAATAAAAGATGTTCACAAATGAATTTAAGAACTTGCTTGGGTTAGGAGATCCACTCTTGGTAATAAATTAAAGGTAAGATTATTTCTCTTTTTAACTCAATTGAAATCCACACACAACGGAGGTTCCAATCGGAAAATATAACATTCAAAGTTCAATTATATATGTAATCATATTATGATTCCTTTAATTATCTACCAACATTTCTAAATGAGTTCAAGCATTCATCATGTGCCAAATCCTATTGTCTACAATAAATCAAGATCTCCATTAACAAAGAAGGTTTCTAAATTGATTGAAAACAAAATACAACACATATAATGTTCATTTAATAATATATCATTTAAGCACAAGAAATAAAATAATCTAACCTTATTTCCTTACCAAGAGCTTCACTCTTTCACCCAAGTAAGATGAAGATTTAGTTACTCATGGATAAGAAGAAAGAAAGAGAGAAGAAGAGAAAGATGAACATAGCTTCACTTTAGAACAAGAGAAAATTACAACAAAGTAAAACAAGAAACAAGCATAACCGCAACTTGTAACAAACTAAGCCTAACACCAAGTGCCCCAAATGGTCAGCCAATGGTGCCTTTTATAGAGGATTAGGGATACAAAATGACAAAGGGGCTGATTAGGGGTAGGTGGGATGAGTGGATGAATGAGTGGAGAATGCCAAATGGTGAGGATAAGAGTGAAAAATCATTGAGATTTCTTGTCTCCAAAATCATTCATTGCTTAAGTCATTGATTTCGTCATTTTCGAGCCAAGTAATCTTCATAAAAGTTCTAGGAAATTGTCTAAGCTTTCCAATGGCTCTGGAATCACCCAAAAATTCGTCCTACAGCCCAAGATATGACCCAATTACTACAAACTGTTCAGGCCCAGTTTCAACACCTCTGTTTTGAATTTTAGACCTAATATCACCATCAAGGAGCCCGAACCAAGTTTTGTGTTCAACATGAAAGTTTTAGATCTGGGTCTTAACTTTCAAATGTCCAAATTTCAACCCAAGGTAATTCTTGCAGCCCGCGTTATACTCTGATTACTGTACATTGTTCAGGTTTCAGACACAAAACTCGTGTTCTGTCTTCCAAGCCCAATTAGCTCTACTAGATGTCTGATTGAGACTTTGAGCTCTTCATCAAAGTTGTAGAGCTCTCTCTTATCTTTCCTACAAGATAAAATTCATAATTATCAGACATTTAGAACTCAAGATATGGCCGAAATACAGAAACAACATAAGACCAAAATAATGCTAAAAAAATCAATTAAGACCAATTTGAGTTCAAACTTACAAAACATAACTAGACTTAATCAATTAAGTACATAGAGAGTGTAAATGACTAAAAATGAGGGTTTATTAATGTATAAAATATGTGATCATCAAATTCCCCCACACTTAGCTTTTTGCACTCCTGGGCAAAACACATAAGACCAAAGTTAGGAGACAAAGAAAAATGACACAGACTCAAAAGCTAAAAACTCTAAAAGACTTGATGAAGCAAGAAGAGTAGCAAAAAATTCAAGGGATCAAAGCATTAATGAGGTAACATTTCTTCACATCTCAAACCAATAAGCAAGGAAACTTCAGTGGAAAAGAATGAATCAAGAATGATAGATCATCACAGAATTCACTCTCAATCTCTCAAGTGTTTAAAAGGTAAGTATTTCACTCTATTCAACCTATGAACAATTGCACTACCATAAGCTTGCTTATCTTCTACTTCTCCGCTACTCAAAACACATGTATACGAAAATCAAGAAGACTTTATTCAAGGTTGTAATGGGGTCATGGTAAAGGAAAGGAGATAATATGGATATGAAAAGATAAATACCAAAGAGAATAAAAGAGCATTATGGTATAGTTAGAGTGGAGAAAATGTTTGAGAACATTCATCATAACAGACAATCACCAACATTTGACTAATGTTTTGTTGAAGATCAATCTCAAATTGGTGAATTGAATTCATTGTTAGACTTGAACATTCTCCTTTTCTTCCTGTTGTTTCCAAGTCTCCATCTTTATTTTGATAATCCTTTGATTGCAATGGTGGTCAAATAATTTTTTTTTTATCATTTTGCACACACACCCCCACACTTGTTCAAGAACAAGGTTAATGCTCTCTTATTCCCTAAGGTTGGGTAAAAACATATTTTTTTTTTGAAGGATGAAATGAGCTTAAAACAAGGAATTGTCAAACAAGTTCAAAGGGGTTACACAATGGAAGATATATAAGGATGGCTATTTAGTCAAAGCTATTTCAAAATGCCTCAATCATATTAATGTATGCATGTGAACATATAGCCTCAAAAAGAATCAAAGCAAGTTCTAGAGTAACAATTCCATGAGTAAAAATCACACAAGAAAGAAGAGAATGGTACAAATATTCAATCCATTCATCAATAGGCTCAAAATCTCACAAGGCATATTTCTATCATTCTTTATCCACCAATTCAACATCCATAACCAAGCATGTGAAATTTAAGAAAGAAGATAATTTATTCAATCATGCTATGATTCCTGAATTTCAATTGCTTCCAAGGATGTGAGAGTGCATTCGCTTGAATCTTTCAAAGGAAATCAAAAGACAAAAACTTTGTTACTTCCACAAATCAATACTAATTAATTACTACCTAAAAAACTCTTTACTCTGCCACCAATTAAGATGCGTCTCAGAAGTAAAATTACTCCTTACTCTGCCATTACTAATTGGTTTAGTAAGTCCATGATAATCATATCATACTTCCCAAACAAAACAAAAAAAAATTTTTTTAGGTCAACTATCCTTCTCCCCCAACTAGATCACAACATTGTCCTCAATGTTAAAATATAGATGAGTAAAGGGTAGAAGATATTACCTGTTGGAGAAATCTGACACAAATTTAAACAAAAACAAAGTACGATAAATAAAATCAAAAGTAAAGAAAAGCTATAAACGAAGTGTCAAATCTGGCTCATTTTTCATCTTGTTTCCCTCTTTGCCTCCTGCTGACCAATCTATCTGAGCTATTGCTAGATCAGGATCAAAGATCAAAGGTAAATGATTTTTTTTTTTTGGTGACTTCAAGAAAACCATCAGGGTAAAGAAGTCTAGAAACCCCTGAAAGACCCTGCTCAAAGGATCGTCTGTCCAAAACTAAAATACAGCAAAATCATACAAAAATAAAAGAAATATAATAGCAAATGATGACATACCTGTATGTACAGCTTTCATGGCGTATCTTTATACTGCGCGTCATGAGTGCAGTAGTGGCATATCTTTATACTGCGTGTCACCAGTGCAGTAGATACTCACGAATTTTTTTAAGGACCAGCGTGCAAAGGTCCACCCAAGTCAATGACGGGTCAGCCAAAGGCTGGGACTCCACAACTAATTAAAACCATGGTACTCCTTCCGGATCGCCCTTGTTTAAACATTTTTTTTCCTTTTTTTTTTTGAATTTTTTTTCTTTTTGATTTTTTTTTTGAAAGATGACATGAAAAAGAAGAAGATGATATGTACAGATTGTTGTGGATATGGCTCACATCTGCCTCTGGTTTAACGTCCAGTAATGGCTTAAACGCCTTCTATGAGTCGAGGATAAGCTTCCCATCCAATTTTCTTATAAATTAGCAAACATGGTCTTTTAGAGTCAGATTCCCAAGACTGTAGCATTTTTCTTCATCCTTGAAGAGATTCCACAAATTAAGAAGTTCACGATGCACCAATCCACAAGAATGCGTTTCAAGAGTCAATAAGATATCATCTAATGACTCCTTACTCAGTCCATTCTTAATGAAAAAAATTTTATCTTCTCTGTTTGCGGAAACCATCCCCAAAGTACAACATCGCTTGTTACAATTCCATCGTCCACATTTGTAACAGACTTGTAACCTTTTTGCTCTTCTCCTTTTAGAATACGAACTTCTTCCAAAACCTGGCATGCATGAGTCAAATGAAATTGAAGACTCACCTGCTAGTCGGACCTTTGCTTCAATTATCCAGCGTACATCTTTTGGCATACCTTTGTGTATTAACAATCTCAATCTTTCACATCAAACTTTGTAGATTTTTTTCAGAGCACTTAGAGGGAGAGAAGAAAAATGTTTTCTCAGGTTTGAACGAATGACATCCATTTTAAGGGAGAAGAAGGATTCAGTTATTTTGGAAAACTGAAAAACAAACCGACTTGAGAGTCACGGAGTACCGTATCCGCCACTAACCGGCAACACAAAGAACTGCAAAAACAAGGCAACAAAATTAGAGTGAATTCTATTCATAACAAGGATCAAAAAGAGAGATGAATTATACCTTATTAACTTGATTCTCCAGAAATGGTTTGAGCCTTTGTCCATTGACTTTAAACACATTACCATTCCTAGGATTCTCAATATCTATAGCCCCATGAGGATACACATGTTTGACAACAAAAGGACCACTCCATCTAGATCTCAATTTTCCAGGAAATAGGTGCAGACGAGAATTATAAAGCAAAACTTTTTGACCAATTTCAAAAGATTTTCTCAAAATTGTCTTGTCATGAAAAGCTTTTGTTCTAGCTTTATAAATCTTTGAGTTGTCATATGCATCATTTCTCAATTCCTCAAGTTCATTTAATTGCAATTTGCGTATCTTGCAAGCATCATCAAGGTATAGATTGAAAGCTTTAATGGCCCAAAATGTTTTATGTTCCAATTCTACAGGCAAGTGACAAGGTTTTCCATAGACTAACCGATAGGGTGACATGCCCAAAGATGTTTTGAAAGCAGTACGGTAAGCCCAAAGTGCATCGTTTAGTCTTAAAAACTAATCTTTACGATTTGGGTTAACCGTTTTTTCCAAAATTTGTTTAATATCCCTATTTGCCAATTCAACTTGTCCACTTGTCTGAGGGTGATAAGGGGTGGCAATTTTGTGTGTAATACCATATTTCTTCATTAAAGATTCAAATGGTTTATTGCAAAAATGTGTTCCCCCATCACTTATGATAGCTCGAGGGATTCCAAATCGACACAAGATATTTTCTTTTAAAAATTTGAGAACAGTTTTATGACCATTGTGTCGGTATGGAATCGCCTCAATCCATTTTGAAACATAATCAACTGCAACCAAAATATACACAAATTCAAATGAAGATGGAAATTGACCCATGAAATCAATTCACCAACAATAAAAAATTTCAATGACAAGGATGGGGTTCAGAGGCATCATGTTTCTTTTTGAAATTGAGCCCAACTTTTAGCAATTTTTACAACTTTTGCAAAAAGTATAGCAGTCCTTAAATAAAGTAGGCCAATAAAATCCACACTGCAAGATTTTCGCAGCTGTTTTCTTTGAAGAGAAGTGACCTCCACATGCATTCGAGTGACAAAATTTAATGACACTACCTACCTCACTGTCGGGCACACATCTCCGAAAGATTTGATCAGCACAATATTTGAATAAGTATGGGTCATCCTAATAAAAAATTTTCACCTCTGTCAAAAATTTCCTTCTATCTTGATGCGTCCATTGAGGCGGCATCTTTTCTGTTACAAGAAAGTTAACTATGTTAGCAAACTAAGGCATGGAATTGACAGAAAATAAAAGTTCATCAGGAAAAGAATCATTGATAGGTGTGCTATCAAAAGGTGAGCCTATTGTAAGTCTGACAAATGATCACGACAACATTTTCGGCTCCTTTCTTATCTTTTATTATGATGTTGAATTCTTGAAGCAACAAGATCCACCGTATCAATCTTGGTTTGGTATCCCGCTTAGACATCAAATATCTAACAATGAGAATGATCGGTGAAAATCACAATAGAAGAGCCAATTAAGTAAGATCAAAATTTGTCCAAAGTGCAAAAATTACAAAGAAGTAGTTCTTTTTCAAGTAGTGGTGTAATTCATTTGTGCACTTTGTTTAAAGTTCTACTTGCGTAACAAATCACATGAGGCTTACCTTCCTTTCTTTGGCCTAAAACAGCGCCTACAGCAAAATCACTAGCATCACACATTAACTCAAAAGGCAAGGACCAGTCAGGAGATTGCATGATAGGAGCAGATGTCAGAAGACTAATTAATTTTTCAAAAGATTTTTGACATTATTGAGTCCAATCAAATGGTGCATCTTTCAATAGAAGATTACATAATGGTCTAGATATGGCACTAAAGTCCTTAATGAATCTTCTGTAAAATCTCACATGTCCTAAAAAAGAACGAACTTCTTTGACTATTTTTGGGGAAGGCAAATGAGCAATTAATTCAACTTTGGCCTTATCAACTTCAATTCCTTTAGAAGAAATCATATGACCTAACACTATTCCTGAGGTAACCATGTAATGACATTTTTCCCAATTTAGCACAAATCATTTTTCTTCGCATCTTTTAAGAACTTTTTCCAAATTATCAAGACAATTTTCAAAAAAATTTCCAAAAACTGTCAAATCATCCATGAAAACCTCTAAATAATGCTAAGTTATGTCACTAAAAATGCTTAACATGCATCTTTGAAATGTTGCCGGAGCATTACAAAGGCCAAAAGACATTCTTCTATATGCAAAAGTACCAAAAGAATATGTAAAAGTGATCTTTTCTTGATCTTCCAATGCAATTGGTATTTGATTATAACCTGAAAAAAAATCAAGAAAACAGTAGTATGGATGTACTGCTACCCTTTCTAGAATTTGATCAAGAAATGGCAAGGGAAAATGATCTTTCCTAGTAGCAGCATTTAATTTTCTAAAATCAATACACATACGCCAACTTGATGAGACTCGCGTAGGTATCAATTCACCTTTATCATTTTCAACCACTGTTATTCCATATTTCTTAGGCACAACTTGTGTAGGGCTTACCCATTGACTATCAGAGATAGGATAGATAATTACAACATCAAGCAATTTAAGGACTTCAGCTCTAACTACCTCTTTCATGTGTGAGTTTAATCTTCTTTAAGGTTGTTGAGAAGTTTTAGCATTATCCTCTAAATGTATTCTATGTGTACAAATTAATGGATTAATGCCTTTTATGTCCTTTAATGTCCATCCAATTGCACTTTTATGCCTTTTAAGTACTTCTGTTAACTTACCTTCTTGTTCTTCAGTAAAGGACGAGGAAATTACCACTGGAAAGTTTTGCTTTTCTCCCAAAAATATGTACTTCAACTCAGCAGGTAATGACTTTAGTTCAAGTGTGGGTACTTCTTCATGGGCATTATCATTCATGGGTTTTAGCTCTTCAAATCTTGGTTTCCATCCCTTGTACTCCATTGCCTGTGTACAATCAAGCAAAGAACATATTTTAGAGATATCATCTTCTAATTGCATGCCTGAATCCAATGAATTGACTAAACAAATTTCTAATGGGTCAGAAGAACTCTTTGTTTGAAGATAATCATCTATAATGGCTTCAATTCCTTCATTTTTCTCTTTTTCATCAAGGACTTCCTGTGGTTGCTTGCACATGTTAAAAACATTAAGCTCTAGTGTCATGTTTCCAAATGTTAGCTTCACCACTCCATTTCTGCAATTTATCAAAGCATTAGATGTTGCTAAAAATGGACGGCCTAAAATAACATGAATTGACTTGCAACTATCAACCATAGGTTCAGTATCCAAGACAATAAAATCCACAGGATATATGAATTTATCAACTTGAACTAACACATCTTCCACTATTCTTGGAATTTTGATTGATCTATCCGCAAGTAGAAGAGTTACAGAAGTTAGTTTTAACTCACCTAAGTTGAGTTGCTGATAAACTGAATATGGAAGCAAATTGACACTAGCACCAAGATCAAGTAAAGCTTTTTCAATTTTATGTTCTCCAATAATGCATGAAACTGTAGGACAACCAGGGTCTTTATATTTCAACGCATTATTATTCTGAAGAATGGAGCTTACCTGTTCAGCTAAAAATGCTTTCTTTTTCACATTTAGTTTCCTTTTAACAATTACAAGTCCTTCAAATTTTTGGCATAAGAAGGAATTTGTTTAATAGCATCTAATAGAGGAATATTGATCTTCACTTGTTTCAAAATTTCAAAAATTTCAGTGCGGTGGTCCAATTTCTTTGGGTTATTCAATGCTTGAGGAAATGGGGGTGAAGGAGAGAGTTTGGTTTCCTTTTGGTCAGCTTCTTCATTTTCTTGGGGAATTGGTTCATCTTCTTTCTCACATGGTTCAGGAATTTGTTTTTCAACAACCTTTCCACTCCTAAGAGTTATCACCGACTTGACTTAGTCCATTTGTTAGTTTTCTGAACTCCCTTCATTTAGACTATACTGATCTTTGGGATTTGGTTGAGGTTGAGAAGGAAATTTTCCTTTCTCATGAATGGTGAGAGCAGAAGTAAGTTTGACAAGAGTTTCTTTTATGTCAATCATGATTTGATTGTTTTGTTTATTAATGGCCTCTTACTTTTCTATGAATACATGCAGTGTTTCCTCAAGGTTTTTCCTATATGGTGGGACATAAGGTGCATATCCTTGAGAATTTTGAGAGTCCTGCTATGCTTGAGGAGGTGGTGGTTGCATGAATTGTGACTGAGTATTGTTCCTCTAGCTGAAGTTCGGGTGATTTCTCCATCCCGGATTGTATGTATCTGAAAAAGAAGAAGTAGATGACTTTTTAAAATTATTCATTGCATTTACTTGCTCATGTACAACTTCTTTAAAAACAGGAATGTTAGGACATTCATGTGTTGGGTGCCCTAAGTCATCACAAATGCCATAAATTTCTTCATTTTACACAAATTTAATTTCTTTTGTTTTTCTTAATTCCATGGCTTCCACCTTTCTGGCTAAACTGGCAAACCTAGCATTTAGATCTTCCTCTTGACTAAGATGATATTTTCCTTTATTAGCACTTGCAAGATTAGATCTAATTGAATTTTCAGAAGTGTTAGTACTATGCCAAGATTGGGAATTTTCAAACTAACCTGGTCAAATAGTCTAAAGCTTCATCAGGTTCTTTATCAAGAAACTCACCATTGCACATTGTTTCCACAAATTGTTTAGTTTCAGGAGTTAAACCTTCATAAAAGAAGCTTATAGTGCGCCATTTTTCAAAACCATGATATGGCCAAGAATTTAACAAATCTTTAAATCGTTCCCAACATTAAAAATATGCTTCATTTGAATTTTGGGAAAAAATTTGGATTTGTCTTTTCATAGCATTGGTTTTATGTGTTGGAAAAAATTTCTTTAAGAACTCACCTTGCATTTTTTGCCATGTGCCAATTGATCTTAGTTTCAAAGTGTTAAGCCAAGATTTTGCTTTATCTTTTAAAGAAAAAGGAAACAATTTAAGCTTAACAATCTCTTCAGTGCAATTTTGATCATTCAAGGCAATACATACTTCCTCAAATTCTTTCAGATGTAAATATGGACTTTCAGATTCTAAACCATGAAAATTAGGAAGTAAAGAAATCATACCTGACTTAAATCTAAAATTGTTGGCATTGAGTAGAAAGATAAAATATGATGGACTAGAATTTCGAGGTGGTTGCAAATATTCACGCATGGTTCGCAACGGTTGATTTTTAGGTTCATCATGTACACTTTTATTATCAGCCATTGTATCAATTGTGTGTGATTGTGATTCAAACAAATCAATATATAAAGTACCAGGGTTAATTTTAACTAAACGACCAGAATTTAAATCACGATACCAATTAAGCATAAATACATAAATAACTAAAAATAAATAAACAAAAAATTAATGTACAAATCAAGCGTGTAACCCACCATTAAATATATAACAAAGGTGGGGTAATAAACCAACCATCCAAAAATAAAAATAAAAATAAAAATAAAAATAAAGTGTGAAAAATTAAATAACGAGAAAAGTAAAAGGGAGAGTTTCCACAAAGTTAGTAAATAAAAAATAAAAGGGAGAGTTACCCCTACTTGACAAAAAAAAATGACAAAAATAAATAAATAAAATTAAAAAGCAAAACTAAATGACATAAATATAAAAGTTAGAAAGTTAGTATGTTAGCAAGTTAGTAAGTTAGAGTTAGATAGTTAGAAAGTTAGAGAGTTAGTAAAGAAATCAAGGATCGGCAAGCCGATCTTTTGCTCCTATGAGGAGAAGAGAGAATAGATTTTATTAAAGAAAACAAACCTCAATAAATCAAAACTTCAAATCAAGTCCCCAAGAACGGCGCCAAAAACATGACTCGGGATTTAAGGATGCAAACCCAAGTGCAGGTTGTCTCAAGTAATAAATTTCTCGGGAGTCCGAGGTCGATCCACAGGGAATTGATGAAGAAAAATTAATTGAGGTATGAAAAGGATTTGTCACAACACCAAAAGTAATACAAGATGTTCACAAATGAATTTAAGAACTTGCTTGGGTTAGGAGATCCACTCTTGGTAATAAATTAAAGGTAAGATTATTTCTCTTTTTAACTCAATTGAAATCCACACACAATGGAGGTTCCAATCGGAAAATATAACATTCAAAGTTCAATTATATATGTAATCATATTATGATTCCTTTAATTATCTACCAACATTTCTAAATGAGTTCAAGCATTCACTGTGCCAATCCTATTGTCTACAATAAATCAAGATCTCCATTAACAAAGAAGGTTTCTAAATTGATTGGAAACAAAATACAACACATATAATGTTCATTTAATAATATATCATTTAAGCACAAGAAATAAAATAATCTAACCTTATTTCATTACCAAGAGCTTCACTCTTTCACCCAAGCAAGATGAAGATTTAGTTACTCATAGATAAGAAGAAAGAAAGAGAGAAGAAGAGAAAGATGAACATAGCTTCACTTTAGAACAAGAGAAAATTACAACAAAGTAAAACAAGAAACAAGCATAACCACAACTTGTAACAAACTAAGCCTAACACTAAGTGCCCCAAATGGTCAGCCAATGATGCCTTTTATAGAGGATTAGGGATACAAAATGACAAAGGGGCTGATTAGGGGTAGGTGGGATGAGTGGATGAATGAGTGGAGAATGCCAAATGGTGAGGATAAGAGTGAAAAATCATTGAGATTTCTTGTCTCCGAAATCATTCATTGCTTAAGTCATTGATTTCGTCATTTTCGAGCCAAGTGATCTTCATGAAAGTTCTAGGAAATTGTCTAAGATTTCCAATGGCTCTGGAATCACCCAAAAATTCGTCCTACAGCCCAAGATATGACCCAATTACTACAAACTATTCAGGTCCAGTTTCAGCACCTCTGTTTTGACTTTCAGACCCAATATCACCATCAAGGAACTCGAATCAAGTTTTGTATTCAACATGAAAGTTTTAGATAGGGGTCTTAACTTTCAAATGTCCAAATTTCAGCTCAAGGTAATTCTTGCAGCCCGAGTTATGCTCTGATTACTGTACACTGTTCAGGTTTCAAACACAAAACTCATGTTTTGTCTTCTAAGCCCAATTAGCTCTACTAGATGTCTTATTGAGACTTTGAGCTCTTCATCAAAGTTGTAGAGCTCTCTCTTATCTTTCCTACAAGATAAAATTCATAATTATCAGACATTTAGAACTCAAGATATGGCTGAAATACAGAAACAGCGTAAGACCTAAATAATGCTGAAAAAATCAATTAAGTCCAATTTGAGTCCAAACTTACAAAACATAACTAGACTTAATCAATTAAGTACATAGAGAGTGTAAATGACTAAAAATGAGGGTTTATTAATGTATAAAATATATGATCATCACTTGCATATTTTTCTTTGCTTAACCCCTTTAAGCTTATTTGACCATTCATTATTTCTAGCTCATTACGTGCCTTAAATGAAAAACCATGTTCTTACTTAACCTTAGGGAATAAGAGAATATTAACTTGTCATTGGATGAGTTCTTGAACAAGTGTAGGGGTGTCTGTGCAAAATGGTTGGTGAAAAAAGAAAGAGTGGTTAATTGAAAAAAAGTGTACATTTGTATCTAAAATAAAAAAAAATAAAACAAATGTGTAAAGAAGGGCCAATAAGGGAAAAAGATAAGGGAAAAGAATATGTAAAGGGAATTTGTATTAGGTGGAGTTGGCATGAACTTTCATGCTTGTTAATTGAACTCAGCTCTTATGCTCTTTTATTCTCTTTGGTATTTAACTTGTCTTATCCATATTACCCTCCTCCTTTACTTTGACCCCATTATTACCTTGAATAAAGTCCTCTTGATTTGTGTGTGCATATGTTCTGAGTAGTAGAGAAGTAGAAGACAAGCAATTTTATGGTAGTATAATTTTTCATAGGTTGAATTGAGTGAAATACCTACCTTTTTAATGCATGAGGGATTGAGAGTGAATCCTGTAAGGATCTATCATTCTTGATTCATTCTTTTCAATTGAAGTTTCCTTACTTGTTGGTTTGAGATGTGAATAAACGTTACATCATTAATGTTTTGATCCCTTGAATCTTGGGTTGTTCTTCTTGAATATTATTGAAAATTGAGTCTTTTAGAGTTTTTAGCTTTTGAGTTTATGTCGTTTTTCTTTATTCCTTAGTTTTGGTCTTATGTGTTTTGCCTAGGAGTGCAAAAAGTTAAGTGTGGGAGAATTTAATAATCACATATTTTATACATTAATAAACCCTCATTTTTAATTATTTACACTCTCCATGTACTTAATTGATTGAGCTTGGTCATGTTTTGAAAATTTGGGCTCAAATTAAGCTTAATTGATCTTTTTCAGCATCATTGAGATTTTACATTGTTTCTGTATTTTGGTCATATCTTTAGTTCTAGATATCTAAAAATTATGACTTTTACTTTGTAGGAAAGTTGAAAGAAAACTCTACAACTTTGATGAAGAACTCAAAGTCTCAATAGACATCTAGTACATCTAACTGGGCCTGAAATTCAAAAAACGGGTTCTATCACTGGAACCCAAGCAGTGTGCACTAATTAGGATATAACTTGGCCTGTAGGAGTTGGATTGGGCTGAAACTAGTGTCATTGGAAAGCTAAGACAAAACTCTTCAACTCTCATGAAGACCACTTTTTTCAGAAAAATGACATTTTGATAGATTTATAATCGTGTGAAGATAGTTGAATTAGTTGGTACAAGTGGAGAGACAAGCATGATAATCATCCACCTAATCATTAATCATCCACCCACTCATTAAACAACTCCATTGTCATCTTCTACTCATCCACACATCGTTCACCCACTCATTAATCATCGACCCACTAAATAATCATCCACCCACTCATTAGTCATCTTCTATTTATTAATCATCTACCCACTCATTAAATAACTTCATTATCATTTTGTACTCCTCAAGCTTTATAAAAGGGACCATTAGCTGATCATCTTGGGCATCTTGGCCTAGAGATCAAGATCATGCTATTGTGTCATTTGTTTCTCTTGTTGTAGTTTTCTTTTATTCTAAATAGAAGTTATGTTCATCTTTTTCTTCTTCTCTTTTTCCTTTTTCTTGTTCATGAGTAACTAAATTTCATTTTGCTTAAGTGAAAAGGTGAAGCTTTTGGTAATAAACTAAGGTTAGATTAATTTCTTTCTTGTGCTTGAATGATGTATTATCAAGTGGTCATTATATGTGTTGTATTTTGTTTCCAATCAACTTAGAAACCCTCCTTGTAAAGTGGAGATCTTGATTCATTGTAGACAAGAGGTTGACACAATGAATTCTTGAGCTATTTATAAGTGTTGGCGTTAGTGGATAATTAAAGGAACCATAATATAATTACATATATAATGTTAATTGAATGTTATATTTTCCGATTGGAGCCTCCATTATATAAGGATTTCAATTGAGTTATAAAAAGAAATAATATTGTCTTTAATTTATTACCAAGAGTGGATCTCCTAGTCCAAGTAAATCCTTTTTCATTTGTGAACAACTTTTATCACCTTTATTATTGTGACAAATCTTTTCTTTACCTCAAAGAATTTTTCTTCATCAATTCCCTGTGGATCGACCTTGGATTCCCAAGAATTTATTACTTAAAACAACCTGCACTTGGGTTTGCAACTTAAAATTCACATCAAGTTTTTAGCGTTGTTGTTAGGGACTTGATTTGAAATTTTAATTTATTGAGGTTCTTTTTCTTTAAGTAAACTTCACTATCAGGTATAGTCTTTCTTTACTCTTTTAATTTTTTAATTTACTGACTTACTAACTTATTAACTTGCTAACTTATTAACTTACTAACTTATTAATTTATTAACTTACTAATTTACTATGATATTTAATGGTTGCTGTAAACTGCTTACTTATACATTATTTTTTCTATTTTAAGTCACTTATTTATGTTTAATTAGTATCGTGATTCAAATTCTGGTCATTTGGTTAAAATTAATTATAGTACTTTATATATTGATTTGTTTGAATCACAATCACACATAATTGACACAATGATTAAAAATAAAAATATACATGATAAACATGAAAATCAATCGTTGCGAACCATATGTGAATATATGCAACCACCTTGAAATTCTAGTCCATCGTGTTTTATCATTCTACTCAATGCTAATAATTTTAGATTTAAGCCAGGTATGATTTCATTACTTCCTAATTTTCATGGTTTAAAATCTGAAAGCTCATATTTATATCTAAAAGAATTTGAGGAAGTATGTGTCACTGTCAATGATCAAAATTGCACTGAAGATATTGTTAAGCTTAAATTGTTTTCTTTTTCTTTGAAAGATAAAGCAAAAACTTAGCTTAACACTTTAAAACCAAGATCAATTGGCACATGACAAGAAATGCAAAGTGAATTCTTAAAGAAATTTTTTCAAACAAATAAAATCAATGCTTTGAAAAGACAAATCCAATTTTTTTTCTAAAATTCAAATGAATCATATTTTCAATATTGGGGACGTTTTCAAGTTTTGTTAAATTCTTATCCACATCATGGTTTTGAAAAATAGCGTACTATAAGCTTCTTTTATGAAGGGTTAAGACTTGAAACCAAACAATTTTTAGAAATAATATGCAATGACGAGTTTCTTGATAAAGAACATGAAGAAGCTTTAGTATATTCAGACTATTTGGCTGAGAATTCTTAATCTTAACATGGTACTAATCCTTTTGAAAATTCAATTAAATCGAACTTTGCAAGTAAAGGAAAATGCCACTTTAGTCAAGAAGAAGATCTAAATGCTAGGGTCGCTAGTTTGACTAGAAAGGTTGATGCTATGGAATTAGGGAAAGTGAAAGAAATTAAATATGTGTAAAATAAAGAAATTTGTGGCATTTATGATGACTTAGGACACTTAACACATGAATGTCCTAAGATTCCTGTTTTTAAAGATGTTGTACATGAGCAAGTAAATGTAATGAATAATTTTAAAAAATCATTTACTTCTTCTTTTTCAGATTCATACAACCCGAAATGGAGAAATCAACTGAACTTCAGTTGAAGGAATAATAATCAAGCACAATTTATGCAACCACCTCCTCCTTAAGAACAACAAGACTCTCAAAATTCTCAAGGATATGCATCTTATGTCCCACTATATAGGAAAAACCTTAAAGGAATACTGCATGCATTCATGAAAAAGCAAGATGCCATTAATAAACAAAACACTTAAACTATGATTGACATAAAAGAAACTCTTGTTAAATTTGCTTCTGCACTCACCATTCACGAGAAAGGAAAATTTCCTTCTCAACCTCAACCGAATCCTAAGAGTCAGTACAGTCTAAATGATGGTACTTCAAAAAACAAACAAATTGATCAAGTCAAATTAGTAATAACTCTTAGGAGTGAAAAAGTTGTTAAAAAAACAAATTCCTAAACTTTGTGAGAGATATAATGAATCAATCCCCCAAGGTAAGGAAAAGGTTGATAAGTCATCTGTCCAAAATGAGACCAAACTCTCGCCTCCACCCACATTTCCTCAAGTATTAAACAGTTTAAGATATTGAACCACCACACTAAAATTTTTAAAATTTTTAAACAAGTGAATGTTAATATTTCGTTGTTAGATATTATCAAACAGGTTCCTTCTTATGTTAAATTTTTGAAGGACTTATACACTGTTAAAAGGAAATTAAATGTGAAAAAGAAGACATTTTTGACTGAACAGGTAAGCTCCATTATTCAAAGCAATAATGTTTTGAAACATTAAGACCCTGGTTGTCCTACAATTTCATGCATTATTAGAGAACATAAAATTGAACAAGCTTTACTTGATCTTGGTGCTAGTGTTAATTTGTTTCCATATTCAGTTTATCAGCAACTTAACTTGGGTGAGTTAAAACTAACTTCTATACCTCTTCTACTTGCCGATAGATCAATTAAAATTCTAAAAGGAATAGTGGAAGATGTGTTAGTACAAGTTGATAAATTCATTGAAAGCTAAGACAAAACCATCCAACTCTCATGAAGACCACTTTTTTTAGAAAATGATGTTTTAATAGAGTTATAATCGTTTGAAGATAGTTAAATTAGTTAGTACAAGTGGAGAGACAAGCATGATAATCATCCACCTACTCATTAATCATCCACCCACTCATTAAACAACTCCATTGTCATCTTCTACTCATCCACACATCGTTCACCCACTCATTAATCATCTACCCACTAAATAATCATCCACCCACTCTTTAGTCATCTTCCATTCATTAATCATCTACCCACTCATTAAATAACTTCATTCTTATTTTGCACTCCTCAAGCTCTATAAAAGGGAGCATTGGCTGATCATCTTGGGCATCTTGGCCTAGATATCAAGATCATGATATTATGTTATTTGTTTCTCTTCTTGTAGTTTTTTTTTATTCTAAATAGAAGTTATGTTCATCTTTTTCTTCTCTCTTTCTCTCTTCTTATTCATAAGTAACTAAATTTCATTTTGCTTGGGTGAAAGGGTGAAGCTTTTGGTAATAAATTAAGGTTAGATTAATTTCTTTCTTGAGCTTGAACGATGTATTATCAAGTGGTCATTATATGTGTTATATTTTATTTCCAATCAATTTAGAAACTCTCCTTGTAAAGTGGAGATCTTGATTCATTGTAGACAAGAGGTTGGTACGATGAATGCTTGAGCCTATTTACAAGTATTAGCATTAGTGGATAATTAAAGGAACATAGTATAATTATATATAATCTTAAATGAACTTTGAATGTTGTATTTTCTAATTGGAACTTCTGTTATGTGTGGATTTCAATTGAGTTATAAAAAGAAATAATCTTGTCTTTAATTTATTACCAAGAGTGGATCTCCTAACTCAAGTAAATCCTTTTTCATTTGTGAATAACTTTTATCTCATTTATTGTTGTGATAAATCTTTTCTTTACCTCAAAGAATTTTTTTTTTCATCAATTCCCTGTGGATCGACCTCGGACTCCTGAAAATTTATTACTTGAAACAACCTACACTTGGGTTTGCATCTTTTAATTCGCATCACGTTTTTTGCGCCGTTGCCGAGGAACTTATTTAAAGTTTTAATTTATTAAGGTTCTTTTTCTTTAAGTAAACTTCACTATCTGCTATATTCTTTTTCTACTCTTTTAATTTTCTAACTTATTGACTTACTAACTTTCTAACTTATTAACTTACCAACTTTCTAACTTATTAACTTACTAATTTACTAACTATGATGTTTAATGGTCAGTTTTACTGCCTACATGTTAATATTTTAATGGCTGGTTTATACCGCCTACTTGTATATTATTTTTACTATTTTAAGTTACTTATTTATGCTTAATTGGTATTGTGATTCAAATTCTAGTCGTTTGGTTAAAATTAATCCTGGTACTTTATATATTGATTTGTTTGAATCACAATCACACATAATTGACACAATGACTGAAAATGAAAGTATACATGATGAACATAAAAATTAACTATCGCGAACCATGCATGAATATTTGTAACCACGTCGAAATTCTAGTCCATCATGTTTTACCTTTCTATTCAATGCTAACAATTTTAGATTTAAGCCGAGTATAATTTCATTACTTCATAATTTCCATGGTTTAGAATCTAAAATCTCATATTTACATTTAAAAGAATTTGAGGAAGTATGTATCACTTTTAATGATCAAAATTGCACTGAAGAGATTGTTAAGCTTAAATTGTTTCCTTTTTCTTTGAAAGATAAAGCAAAAACATGGTTTAACGCTTTGAAACCGCGATCATTTGACACATGGCAAGAAATGCAAGGTGGGTTTTTAAAGAAATTTTTTCCAACACATAAAACCAATGCTCTGAAAAGACAAATCCAAAATTTTTCTCAAAATTTAAATGAAGCATATTTTCAATGTTGGGAGTATTTTAAAGATTTGCTAAATTCTTGCCCACATCATGGTTTTGAAAAAAGACGCACGATAAGCTTCTTTTATGGAGTGTTAACACCTGAAACCAAACAATTTATGGAAATAATGTGCAATGACTAGTTTCTTGATAAAGAACCTGAAGAAACTTTAGGATATTTAGACCATTTGGATGAGAATTCTCAATCTTGACATGGTACTAATCCTTCTGAAAATTCAATTAGATCTAACTTTGCAAGTAAAGGAAAATATCACCTTAGTCAAGATGAAGATCTAAATGCTAGGGTTTCTAGTTTGGCTAGAAAGGTTGAAGCCATGGAATTAGGGAAAATGAAAGAAATCAAATTTGTGTAAAATGAAGAAATTTGTGGCATTTGTAATGAATGAGGACACTCAACAAAATGAATGTCCAAAAATTTTTGTTTTTAAAGAAGTTGTGAATGAGCAAGTAAATGCAATGAACAATTTTAAAAAGTCATTCATCTCTTCTTTTTCAGATACATATAATCCGGGATGGAAAAATCACCCGAACTTTAGCTGGAGGAATAATAATCAGGCACAATTTATGCAACCACCGTCTCCTCAAGAACTATAGGACTTTCAAAATTCTAAAGGATATGCACCTTATGTCCCACCATATAGGAAAAACCTAAAAGGAACACTGCATGCATTCATGGAAAAGCAAGAGGCAATTAATAAACAAAACACTCAAGCTATGATTGACATAAGAGACACTCTTGTTAAATTTGCTTCTACACTCACCATTGACGAGAAAAGAAAATTTCCTTCTTAACCTCAATCGAATCCCAAGGGTCAGTACAGTCTAAATAAGGGTAGTTTAGAAAACTAACAAATACATCAAGTCATGTCAGTGATAACTCTTAGAAATGAAAAAGTTATTGAAAAACAAATTCTTGAACCTTGTGAGAAAGGTGATGAATCAATCCCCTAAGATAAGGAAGAGGTTGATAAGCCATGTAGTCAAAATGAGACCAAACTCTTGCCTCCACCCCCATTTCCTCAAGCATTAAACAATTCGAGGAAATTGAACCACCACACTAAAATTTTTGAAATTTTTAAACAGGCGAAGGTTAATATTTCGCTATTAGATGTTATCAAACAAGTTCCTTCTTATGCCAAATTTTTGAAGGACTTATGTACTATTAAAAGGTCCATTATTTAGAGTAATAATGTTTTCAAACATAAAGACCCTAGTTGTCCTACGGTTTCATGCGTTATTGGAGAACAAAAAATTGAACAAGCTTTACTTGATCTTTGTGTTAGTGTTAATTTACTTCCATATTCAATTATCAGCAACTCAACCTATGTGAGTTAAAACTAACTTCTGTAACTCTTCTACTTGCCGATAGATCAATTAAAATTTCAAAAAGAATAGTGGAAGATGTGTTGTTACAAGTTGATAAATTCATATATCTTGTAGATTTTATTGTCTTGGAAACTAAACCTATAGTTAATAGTTGCAAGTCAATTTATGTTATTTTAGGTCGCCCATTTTTAGCAACATCTAATGCTTTGATAAATTGTAGAAATGGAGTGATGAAGCTAACATTTGGAAATATAATACTAGAGCTTAATGTTTTTAACATGTGCAAGCAACTACAGGAAGTCCATGACGAAAAGGAGGAAGCTGACGAGATTGAAGCTATTGTAGATGATTATCTTCAAACAAGGAGTTCTTCTGACCCATTAGAAATTTGCTTAATTAATTCATTTGATTTAGGTATGCAAGTAGATATTGATATTTCTGAAATATACTCTTTACTTGATTGTACACAGGCAATGGAATACAAGCGATAGAAGCTGAGATTTGAAGAGTTAAAACCCTGGAATGATAATACCCATGAAGAAATACCCACACTAGAACTAAAGTCATTACCTGCTGGGTTGAAGTACATATTTTTTAGAGAAGAACAAAGCCTTCCGGTGATAATTTCCTCGACCCTTACTAGAGAACAAAAAGGTATGTTAATAGTAATACTTAAAAGGTATAAAAGTGCAATTGGATGGACATTAAAGGATATAAAATGCATTAATATATTAATTTGTACACATAGAAGACATTTAGAGGATAATGCTAAACCATCTCAACAACCTCAAAGAAAATTAAATCCACACATGAAAGAGGTAGTTAGGGTTGAAGATCTTAAATTACTTGATGTTAGAATTATCTACCATATCTCTAATAGCTAGTGGGTAAGCTTTACACAAGTTGTGCCTAAGAAATTTAGAATAACAGTGGTTGAAAATAAATAAAAAAAGGTAAATTAATACATACGCGAGTCTCATCTAGTTGGCGTATGTGTATTGATTTTAGAAAATTAAATGAAGCCACTAGGAAAAAACATTTCCCTATGTCATTTCTTGATCAAATTCTAGAAAGAGTAGCAGGACATCCCTACTACTATTTTCTTGATGGTTATTCGGGGTATAATCAAATATCAATTTCATAAGAGGATCAAGAAAAGACCACTTTTATGTGTCTCTTTGACACTTTTGTAAATAGAAGAATGTCTTTTGCCATTTGTAATGCTCCGACAACTTTCTAAAGAAGCATGCTAAGTATTTTTAGTGACATGATTGAGCATTATTTAAAGGTTTTCATGGATGACCTGACAATTTTCGGAAATTCTTTTAAAAATTGTCTTAATAATTTGAAAAAAGTTCTTAAAAGATGCAAAGAAAAAAGATGTGTTAAACCGAGAAAAATGTCATTACATGGTTACCTTAGGAATCGTGTTAGGTTATGTGATATCTTTTAAAGGAATTGAAGTTGATAAGGCTAAAGTTGAATTAATTGCTCATTTGCCTTCCCCAAAAACAGTCAAAGAAGTTCATTCATTTTTTGGACAAGCAGGATTCTACAAAAGATTCATTAAGGACTTTAGTATTATATCTAGACCATTACGTAATCTTCTGATAAAAGATACGCCATTTGATTGGACTCAAGAATGTCAGAAATCTTTTGAAAAACTAATCGGTCTTTTGACATTTGCTCCTATCATGCAATCGCCTGACTGGTCTTTGCCTTTTGAGTTGATGTGTGACGCTGGTGATTTTGTTGTTGGCGTTGTTTTAGGCCAAAGAAAGGAAGGTAAGCCTTATGTAATTTATTATGCATTCAAAGTTTGAATGATGCACAAATGAATTACATCACTACTGAGAAAGAATTACTTGCTGTAATGTTTGCATTGGACAAATTTCAAGATTTAATTGGTTCTTCTACTATTGTTTTCACCGACCATGTTGTTGTTAAATATTTAATGTCTAAGCAGGATGCCAAACTTAAGTTGATACGGTGGATCTTGTTGCTTCAAGAATTCAACATCACAATAAAAGATAAGAAAGGAACCGAAAATATTATTGCAGATCATATGTCCAGACTTATGACAGACTCACCTTTTGATGTCATACCTATCAACGATTCTTTTCTCGATGAATTTTTATTTTCCATCAATTCCATGCATTGGTTTATTAACATAGTCAACTTTCTTGTAACATGAAAGATGCCGCCTCAATGGATGCACCAAGATAAAAAGAAATTTTTAACTGAGGTAAAATTTTTTTATTGGAATGACCCATATTTGTTCAAGTATCGTCCTGATTAAATCATTCGGAGATGTGTGCTCGATAATGAGATAGGTAGTGTCATTAAATTTTGTCACTCAGAAGCATGTGGAGGTCACTTTTCTTCAAAGAAAACAGTTGCGAAAATCTTGTAATGTGAATTTTATTGGTCCACTCTATTTAAGGACAGTTATACCTTTTGTAAAAGTTGTGAAAACTGTCAGAAATTAGGTTCCATATCCAAAAGAAACATGATGCCTTTGAACCATATCCTTGTTGTTGAAATTTTTTATTGTTGGGGAATTGATTTCATGGGTCTATTTTTATCCTCATTTAGATTTGTGTATATTTTGGTTACAGTTGATTATGTCTCAAAATGGATTGAGAGGATTTCATATTGACACAATGATCATAAAACTGTTCTTAAATTTTTAAAAGAAAATGTCCTGAGTCGATTTGAAATCCTTCGAACTATCATCAGTGATGAGGAAACACATTTTTGCAGTAAACCATTTGAATCCTTAATGAAAAAATATGGCATTACCTACAAAATTGCTACCCATTATCACCCTCAGTCAAGTGGACAAGTAGAATTAGCAAATAAGGAGATTAAACAAATTTTGAAAAAAAACGGTTAACCCAAATCGTAAAAATTAGTCTTTAAGACTAAACAATGCACTTTGAGCTTACCGTACTGCTTTCAAAACATCTTTAGGCATGTCACCCTATCGGTTAGTCTATGAAAAATCTTGTTATTTGCCTGTAGAACTAGAGCATAAAACATTTTGGGTCATTAAAGCTTTCAACCTAAACCTTGATGATGCTTGCAAGTTACGCAAATTGCAATTAAATGAACTTGAGGAATTAAGAAATGATGCATATGAAAACTTAAAAATTTATAAAGTTAGAACAAAAGCTTTTCATGACAAATCAATTTTGAGAAAATCTTTTGAAGTTAGTCAAAAAGTTCTGCTTTATAATTCTCGTCTTCACCTATTCCCTAGAAAATTAAGATCTAGGTGGACTGACCCTTTTATTGTCAAACATATGTATCCTTATGGGGGCATAAGCATTGAGAACCCTAGGAATGGTAATGTGTTTAAGGTTAATGGACAAAGACTTAAACCATTTTTGAAAAATCATGGTTCTAAGTTCTTTGTGAGCCCTGTTAAGTGGCAGATAACGGTACTTCTTGGCTCTCAAGTCGATTTATTTTTCAGTTTCTCATAATAACTGATTCCTTCTCCTTTAAAATGGATGTCATTCTCTCAAACTTGAGAAAACATTTTCCTTCCCTCCCTCAAAATTCTTTAACAAAAATTTACAAAGCTAAATGTGAAAGATTGAGATTGTTAATGCATAAGGGTATGTCGGAAGATGTACGCTGGATAATAGAAGCAAAGGTCCGTTTAGCAGGTGAGTCTTCAATTTCATTTGACTCATACATGCCAGGTCTTGGTAGAAGTTCGTATTCTAAAAGGAGAAGAGTAAAAAGGTTACAAGTCTGTCACAAATGTGCACAATAGAATTGTAACAAGCGATGTCATTCTTTGGGGATGGTTTCCACAAACAAAGAAGATAAAATATTCTACATTAAAAATGGACTGAGTAAGGAGTCATTGCATGATATCTTATTGACTCTTGATACACGTTCTTATGGATATATGCATCGTGAACTTCTTAACTTGTGGAATCTCTTCAAGGATGAAAAAAAACATTACAGTCTTGGGAATCTGACTTTAAAAGACTTTGTTTAATTTATAAGAAAATTAGATGAGAAATTTATCCTCAACTCATAGAAGCCGTTTAAGTTATTACTGGACGTAAAACCAGAGGAAGATGTGAGCCATAATCACAACAACATATATATATTATCTTGTTCTTCTTTAAAAAAAAAAAGAAGGAGGGCGAAACTTTGGTTGTACCTGGTCATTAATTAGATTAGGAGTCCCGGACGGATGCCCGTCCTGTCATAGACTTAGGAGGAGACCTTCGCACGCCAGTCTGTAAATAAGGTTCGTGTGTCATGCTCTGTAGAGAGCCACGTGCTACATTCCCAGTTCTTGGAACCAAGGCTCTGTAGCACTATTGGACCGAAAGAGAAGTCCTGTCTTTGCTGTGAAACATAAATAGCTACTGAGCATTATCTGGTACTTAACTGTATGAGCTCCGATGCGCCAGATCACTTGGATGGTGTCGAGTATTCACCTATATTCAGATTGAATGCCTTTAAGTAGGTGTCCGGATAGGTAGTGTACAATTCTAGCCATAGGGTGAAGCCATGCCTTGTGAGGATGGACTGCACTCATGACGCGTAGTATAAAGATACGTCATAACGATTGTACTGGTAACACACAATATAAAGGTATGCTACCATTTGCTATTATATTTCTTTTATTTTTGTATGATTTTATTGCATTTTAGTTTTAGACAGAAGATCTTTTGAGCAATGTTCTTCAGGAGTTTCTAGACTTTTTTACCATGATGGTTTTCTTGACGTCTAAAAAAAAAGTTTCTTAATTTCAAACTTTTCTGACAATAGCCAGCCTACCCATATAGATGTTATCATTACTTTTTCTGTTATTTTTTCTATTTGAATACTCCATTTTCTTCACTTTCTTCTAACTCATAATCATTCAAAGGGAGGGTGAGTATAGAAATGGAGGGAGCTTTTGTTCATAGACTTACAAATATATGTGTTTTTTGTAGGTCAAGTTATGAGAATGATTTAGAGTTTGTAAACACAACAAGCACTCTTGGTCGAACACTTGTTGCAAGGAACATTCGTTTAGTACATGGGAGAGGTAGCATTGGGTTAATGAGAACTGTATCACTCTCTATACATTTAACAGGCGGTCAAGTTTTAGGTATTATTCATGAACCTTTAACTCAAAAGAATATCACTGAAAATACAATTGGGCTGGAACTTCAAGTATCATCTATACATGGACGAATGAGGACAATGCTTGAAAACTCTGATGCATTCATTGTCTTACTAGGTGGTTTTGGTACTTTGGAAGAACTTTTTCAAATTGTCTCTTGAGCCTAACTAAACATCCACCATAAAAACAATAGGTTGAATGTTAATAATTTTTTTGATAATTTGTTATCTTTTCTTGACCATGTTGTGAAACAAAACTTTATCACACCTTCGGCAAGACAACTCATTATCTCTGCTTTCACTATTGATGAGTTAATTAATAAATTACAAGCTTTTGTTTATGAACCTGATCCAGCAATAGCTCAGATAGATTGGTCAGAATGAAACAGTGAGGGAAGCAGTATGAAATGCAATTTTGATCTCACACTTCATCTATAACCTTCCTTTTACTTTTGTTTTTATTCTTCAAACTTTGTTTTTGTTTGAATTTTTGTCAGGTTTCTCTTTTCAATAATTTACACAATAGGTAATATCTTCTATCCTTTACTCATCTATATTTTTTAACATTGCGAATAATGTTATGATCTGGTTAGGGGGAAGGATAGTTAATAAAAAAAAAAGGCAGAATATTCTTTTGTGACAACACTTAACTTTTGTGAGATATTTTTCAATGATCCAATTAAGCTCAATATCATAAAACATGATAAAACTAACTTAATTAAGCCTAATTGAACCTTAAGAAGCCTAGTGAGAGGATTATAAAATGAATAAAATATATTACTATCAAATTTTCCCACACTTAACTTTTGAACTCCTGGGCAAAACACGTAAGACAAAAACTAGGGAACAAAGAAAAACGACATAGACTCAAAAGCTAAAAACTCTAAAAGATCAATGAATCAAGAAGAGCAATCGGAGATTCAAGGGATCAAAATATTAATGAGATAACATTTCTTCACATCTCAAACCAATAAGCAAGGAAACTTCAGTTGAAAAGAATGAATAAAAAATGATAGATCCTCACAGGATCCACTCTCAATCCTTCAAGCTTTAAAAAGGTAGGTATTTCACTCAATTCAACCCATAAAAAATTACACTATCATAAGTTTGCTTATCTTCTACTTCTCCACTACTCAGAACACATGCATACATAAATCAAGAGGACTTTATTCAAAGTTCTAATGGGGTCAAGGTAAAAGACGGGGGTAATATGGATATGGCAATTTTTTCCAATTTAAAACAAATTCTTTTTCTTCACATCTTTTAAGAACTTTATCTAAATTATCAAGATAATTTTTAAAAGAATTTCTAAAAACTGTCAAATCATCCATGAAAACCTCTAAATAATGCTCAATCTTATCACTAAAAATACTTAGCATGCATCTTTGAAAAGTTAGTAGAGCATTACAAAGACCGAAAGACATTCTTTTATATGCAAAAGTGCCAAAAAGGGCATGTAAAAGTAGTCTTTTCTTGATCCTCTAATACAATTGGTATTTGATTATACCTTGAATAACCATCAAGAAAATAATAGTAGGGATGTCCTGCTACTCTTTCTAGAATTTGATCAAGAAATGGTAAAGAGAAATGATCTTTCCTAGTGGTTGTATTCAATTTTCTAAAATCAATACACATACGCCAACTAGATGAAACTCGCGTAGGTATTAACTCACTTTTTTCATTTTCAACCACTGTTATTCCAGATTTCTTAGGCACAACTTGTGTAGGGCTTACCCATTGGCTATCGAAAATAGGGTAAATAATTCCAACATCAAGTAATTTAAGAACTTCAGCCCTAACTACCTCTTTCATGTGCGAATTTAATCTTCTTTGAGGTTGTTGTGATGTTTTAGCATTATCCTCTAAATGTATTCTATGTGTACAAATTAATGGATAAATGCCTTTTATATATGTTAATGTAACCCAGCAGGTAATGATTTTGTGGGTACTTCTTCATGAATATTATCCTTCATGGGTTGTAGCTCTTCAAATCTTGGCTTCCATCCCTTGTATTCCATTGCTTGTGTACAATCAAGCAAAGAGCATATTTCAAAATATCACCATCTACTTGCATACCTGAATCAAATGAATTAATTAAACAAACTTCTAATGGGTCAGAAGAACTCCCTTTTAGAAGATGATCATCTACAATGGCCTCAATCCCGTCAGCTTCTTCATTTTAATCACTGACTTCATGTGGTTGCTTGCATATGTTGAAAACATTAAGCTCAAGTGTCATGTTTCCAAATGTTAGCTTTATCACTTCATTTCTACAATTTATCATAAAAAGACCTTGCAATAAGGTCTTAATCTCAAATAAAATAAACATCATAAGTTAATAAGTGCATAATAAATTAACAACTTACAAGTCTTACTAATTCTACAATAAATTAAATAAAACTAGTCATAAATTAAACAACAAATTAGTCTAACCAATCGAAGTCAGTGTCATCACGCATGTCATATGTATTGACATAATCATTGACTTCACTTTCTATTTTTTCTATATACTCTTTATCATCTAAATGATCCATTGGTTTTTCAACACAACGGTCACTTAGATGCGTCGAGAGTCTTATGAACTTATTTTCTTTATTCACTTTGAGAGTGACACCACAATACCTACACTTAAACTTGATTGGAACAACACAAAAATGAGGAGAAATCATCCTAAAATGCCATCATGGGTATTTAGGATCCATGGACATCTCATAGAACTCTGCACGACAGTGTGTCCTCCTTTCCTCCTTGGTCTGCACAATCAACAAGAAAATTGTCAAATTACATATAAATTTAAACTCAACAATGAAATAATGAGTTTATAAGAATTAGAAAGCCAACCATTAAACCGTAAACAGCTAAAAGAATTAATGTTTAAGACCCATAATTTCTTCTCTAATAGCTGACATATCTAACATATTAAAAAATTAATAACAATTAGTAATAGACAATTAGTAATTTATTAAACAAATTGAATGAGTTCCATATAACACACTACCAGCTTCAAGCTTCTCAATCCCATCCATCTGAGCTCGTAAATCAATGGGTTTCTGAAGAGTCCTTAACCAATTTTGAGTACAAATCAATGCCTCAACAGTGGTGGGTTGTAAAGAGCTACGAAAAAGGTCAAGAACTCGCCCTCCAGTACTAAATGTTGACTCAGAAGAAACTATAGAAACAGGAATTGCTAAGATATCCTTAGCAATGAATGAAAGAAGACGATACTTCTTGGTCTTTCCTCTCCACCATGTCAGAATATCAAAACCATCAACATCATCTTCCACATCCTCCTCCTTGTACCTCTCAAACTCATTCTTTTTTACCGCATGTAGTTTTTTCTTCACTTTCAATCTAAACTCAGATTTATAACTATCATGAACATCATCAATGTCATCATCAAGTGTAGAGGAAGGAACATCGGATGACATGCAACTAGAATCACTAGCATCAAGAGGAATAAGATGTATTTGTTGATAACGTTCAAGCAATGTCTTTATAACATCGTCTAACCTCTTCATAATTTTCACAATTAATTCTAAGTCATACATCTTTTCTGAGCAAAACTCAACATAATCCATTTTATACCTTGGATCAAGGACAATAGCCACAAGTAATAAGTAATTTAGAGGACCATCAATGCCATCCCAATATTTATCTAACTTCATTTTCATGGAAATGACCATCTCCCTTAAAATTGGATCATTCCCTCTAATCCACTTCTTTTTAAGCTTATTGATATCACACAATTTATGGAAGAAAATATTTGAAGTAACATACAATGATCTAGAAAAAGAAAGAGTAGCATCATAAAAAACCTTCAAAAAATTAACAAATACACGAGCACGCAACCAATCATATGATGATGGAGTTCCTTCTTCAATGATCTCAAAAGAAAGCTCTTCATATTCATAGCGAGCAAATGCTTTCTCATACTTCTCAACAGCATCTAACATTAAATAAGTTGAGTTCCACCTAGTTGGCACATCAAGACACAACCCTTGCTTACACTCTAGTTTGACATCTACCACACACCTTAGGAAAGATGCCTTTCTTGAAGGAGAAGATTTCACAAATTTGCATGCATTTCTAATCTTAAGAATTGAAGAATCTATTTCCTTCAATCCATCATTGACAATCAAATTAAGAATATGAGCACAACACCTTAAATGCATGAACTCTCCCTTCAAGATAATTGTACCATTCGAATCACTTAACCTATTTTTCACATAGGCTATAGCCACATTATTAGGACTAGCATTATCAACTGTGACAGTGCAAACCTTTTCAATCCCTCACTCTCTAATGCATTTCTCTAAAGCCTTTCCTATGGTCTCACCTTTGTGATCACTTACAATAAAAAATCTCAATATCTTCTTATTCAAATGTCATCCATCATCAATATAATGAGCAGTCACACACATATAATTCAAGTTTTGGATTGATGTCCAAGTGTCGGTGGTGAGCGAAATCATTTAAGAATTAGATGATAAAATAGACTTCAACTTTGCTTTCTCAAACACATACAATTGCATAACATCTCTACCAACAGTTTGTCTAGAAGGAACTTGGAATTGAGGTTGCATAACTTAAGCAAAACTTTTAAAGCCTTCATTTTTAGCAAATTTAAATGGAAGCTCATCAATGATAATCATTTTACCAAGTGCAATCCTACACTCTTCTTGATTAAAAGACAACACCTTGAGTTTTGCATTACCATCATTTTCTTCTTCACATTTCTTTAGAAATACAAGAGTTTTTTGCCTCTTGTCAACATGTATATTGGGATTTTTCTTATACATTAACAAGTGCCTACATAAATTAGTTGTGCCATGATTTCTAGAACCACATGCATATATTTTTCCACAATAATTGCATTCAGCTTTTTCACCATTATTTTTTTTAGTAAAATGTTTCCATACATGTGAACTTGGTCTTGAAGGCTTTTTCAGAAGTATGGATACCTCTTTACCAGCCGATGATTCTCCTCTTGGTTTAGTAGATAAACACTCAACATGTTGGGAAGGTTGGGAAGGTTCCATACAACTTGGGGGTGTAGGAGTACTTCAAATTCGCTCTTCTCCAGTTAGTGAATGATCAAGATGTTATTGCCATTCATCAGCCATTTTCTGTCATCAATAAGTAAATAATGTTGGTGTCCAATATCAAAATAGAAATAGGAGTACCAAAAGTCTAATATAAAAACTGAAACATCTACAATTAATGCACTAGATAAAAAGAGTAACTCTAAGATAAAAACTGAAACGGATGGAAAATAATCACACATCTAAAGCAAATACCTCATAAATCATATTAGTCATATGAAAAGCAACCACCATTCAAAAACTTTGAGATCACAATATCCAATGACTAAGAATACAACACTTAGAAAAACACATATATATTTCCTAGAAAAACACATCTCTCAACTGAAAACAAATCAACAATGCAGCACCAGAGATAAAGTTTCAATCATGAGTAGAATTCTCAACCTAACTCATCCAATCTCCTTGTCAATAATTTGTTCATGAGTAGAATTCACAATCACTTAGTTGACTTCTTATTCATGACAATCTCATAATTTGAGTTTGAGTCCAATTATAAATTTAATGTAAATTATCATTTAAGGTAGTATTATCAATTACCAATTACTTTTCTAAAAGAATAAAATGAACAAAAGTAGATAAGATCATTACCAATTACATTCTATTTCTAACACTTTTCGTTTCTTTTCTTTTTTTTTAATTTCAAATATGTTCATGACTTCATGTTGAGAATTTCAAATATGTTCATGACTTTATGTTGAGAATTCAGCATTGAAGGACATAAAGAACATAACTAATCCCAAAAATTGACTATTTACAAAGCATACTATAAGAATTTCTTTAACTGAGAAGAACATCAATCAAGAGAAGAGAAAGAAACGAAAATGAGAAGAGGGAAAATTACAGCAGAACAAGGAGAGAATATGAGGGCAAAGTCACAATAATTCAATTAGTTATTAGAGAAAGAAACCTAATTAATTGTTGCCTGTTATGACCGTAAATCCGCAAGCGCACGGGTCGACAAGTAATATAAAGGAGAGTTAGAGTATCGTGTCCCAAGGGATTGAATAATTAGAAGAATGTTAAACTTAACTAATATTCACAAATTTTTATCCAAGTAAACGAAAGAGAGTGGGTTGCAATTAAAATAATCAGCTTAAAAGAAACAAAATAAGAAAACACCAAACACCAATTCCACAAGAGAAGACGAGAATGATTAAAGCCTAGGGGTCCCTATTCACTTGCTACTTCAATGATTAATTGCAATTAACAAGCACCTATCAATGAATTGATATATGTTGGCTGATAATCATCAATAGATAAAAGCCTATGTCTAGGACAATTACCCATGTGAAACCTAGCTATTCCACTATGTGTCCATGTGAAGCAACATAAGAATCACTCATTGAGGCCAATTATCAAACACTTGTCATGCATGACCAAAGGGTATGTGTCCATCCCCTTAGTTAAACATACATCAACCATACCATATCCATATTCACAACACCCTATTTCTAGTTCAATTGGAATATTAAAAATCATGCAATTGATGGCCAATCAACAACAAGCATTAAGCAAAGATATGGATGAACAAAATCAATTTCATTAAAAGGATACTCAACTAATTACAAATTAATCAAATTCATAGCAAGATTCTAGAGAGCCCCTAGATTAAAGTTTAGTTACACATTATCAAGGAGAAGAGAACAAATGTAATCAATTGATTCATCATGTTACAAATCAAGGAGAAAGGGGAAAGAATGAACAAAAATGGAGAGATTCCAAGCTTAATCTTCCTCCTTCTTCTTGATTCCTCCTTTAGTCACCTTCAATCCAAGTGTGATCTTTCTCCTCTCACTTGCTCTCTGGAATTCGTGGCTAGGTTCCAATTGAAGAAGCCCCCTCATCCTCCCAAAAATCAGAATATAAGGGTAAAATTCGTGTGCCAGGATTTTAACCACGCCTAGGCTTGAATTTACCACGCCTAGGCGTGGTTATGAGTCACGTGCCTTCCTCTGCTTGCCACGCCTAGGCTTGACTTTACCACGCCTAGGCGTGGTGGTCTCTGCCTGAATCACCCTGAAAACCTGAGTCTTACACGCCTAGGCGTGAATTAATCACGCCTAGGCGTGGGTGTCTCTGCTTCTAATCCCTGAGAAACTGCAAGGGCCACGCCTAGGCTTGGATTTGTCACGCCTAGGCGTGGGTTGGAAGCACCTTCCCTTGGTGATTTCTTCACACTTTGGGCCTCTCTTCACTTTCCTCATCCCTTCCAAGGCCTTTCTCATCTTGAATACCTATATCAAAACAATGATAAAGTCCATCAAATCACAATTCATCCAACTTCAATCAACAAGATCTTCAAAGATTCAATTATAAATCATTTGAATCAACAAGCTTAATTCACCAAAATCATGCAAATATTGAACTTATGACCTTGAAAACTTAGGGATAGCATGCTCAAATATAATCAAATTCGAGTGAATTAACTTCATTTTCTGAAGTTATCACTGCCTAGCATATAACTACCAAATGGGCAAATCCTAATCACAGAATAATACAAAAACAGAGAGTAAGAACCAATATACGAACAGAGGACAAGGAGGCACTGATGGGTGTAGCCGTATGGGTGGAGTACGAAATCAATGGTGACAGTACTTATCAACTGAAGAAAAACTCGTTTGCCCATAACTTGTGAAGACGATCAAGAAACGACACAGCAAACGGTGAGGAAGTTAGATACCGGCACCGGAAACCAGATATGGAGTCGTACGGTGAGCAAACGGTGAACAAACGATGAGGAACTTTGACACCGGCACCAGAAACCAGATCTGGAGTTGTACGGTGAGCAAACAGTGAGGCAAGGAAACAGTGAGGCACAGAAACGGTGAGGCACGAAAACGATGAGCAAACGGTCAGGCAAGAAAATGGTGAGCAATGGGTATGGCTGTGAGCCTATGACTCCGTGCGTATGGGTGGAAATTAGAATTAGGAATTGAAGTAAATGGGAATGGGTGTTGACCGTGTTGTTACAGATTAGAAATGCTAAAATGGGATAAAATGTTATGAGTTGGGCCGCCTGGCTATGTGTGGAAATTGAATTAAAAAATATATATAATGGGTCGTGGGTGGGTCGAGTTGTGCGGGTTGGAAGTGTTTCAACCCGTTACCCGACCCACACACTGCGGGTTGAACATTTTTCAACACGACCCAACCCGTGAACCCAACCCAACCCACACTTTATGGGTTGGGTTGGGTCGAAACTCGCGAGTTCGTAGGTCAACCCGACCTGCTAGACACCCCTACCAGGAGTGATCCAGTGCCAACAGAATGAGCTTTTCTTAGCCTTGCCAATTTCTTATTTTTCTTTCTTTCTTTTCTAGTTCCTTTGTCACTTGTTTTGTTTTGTCTGCACAGTGGGGGCATTGTTTGATTTAAGTCTGGGGGGAAGGGTAGCTTTGGAGGGATAACTTTGCTATCAATGACTATTATTTTTTTGTTGAGTCGTATTTTCTGAATCTGTGCATGCTAGTGTGCTAAATTGAATAAACCAATGATTGTTGAAATTGTGGATTGACCTATTTTCTTTGGATATCATATGAGAATCTGCAAGTTGCAATGTTCCTCTATTGTTTTGATTGTGTATGAATGCACTTCCCATTTTTATGATTGATAGACCTTGGAATGTGCATGTATATCAAACTTAGAGAAAGTTTATAGGATTGATTTTGTATGAATGACTTATATCTAGAAGTTGTTAGATTCTCTCTTAAGGAGAAATCTTAAGCAATGTATGATTAAGGAGATGATAAGGGCCTTCTTTAGACTGTTTGAGCCTTTCAAGCCAACTTGTATACACAGTTTATCCTTAGGTCCCTTTTACAGCCTTGAATGTTTGGCCTTGATTTCTTTTCATTACCCACATTTTTCTTTCTAATACCTAAAAATAAATAAATAAATAAATATTCCCTCTTACACACCTTGTGTTGAGAGCATGTCTTGTACTATTTCAGTATTCAAGCCTTATTCTTTTGGTGCAAGAGATTTTTGAGAATTCTTAAAGAAAAAGAAAAGAGAAAGGAAAGTCCCGCCAAAGTGTTAAAAAGGGAACAAGTTTGGGGGAGTGTGTTTTATTTTATAAAAAAAAAAAGTTTAAATCATGTCTTGGATGTGCAGCTGTTCAATATCTTGAGGCTTGGGTTGTGAATTGTGCCTGATGTTGCATCTCAACTTTTGTTTTTTTATTTATCTTACCCTTTCTTTCTTAACCATCACCCTTGGCCTTACATTACAAGCTTGGTAAAGTCCCTTTTGATCCTTGGTTATGTACTACTTACATTAGTAGAGAGAGTGATGAAAAACAAACCTATGGATGCGGGTCTGCCGTACATTTGCATTCTTGTAAACCTATCTGAGTTTGAGCTTCATTGTGATTTGGTCTTTCATTCATGTTCTTGGGAAGTCTTCTTTGCATGAGAGTTACATGTGAGAGCATTGTGATCACTGGATTATACATGTGTGACACTTTGAAAGTTGAGGTTGTGAAGCAATTGCTGATGATTTGAATGATTTTCAACCACTGGTATTGTCAAGTTTTGGTCCATATGTTTTGAGTCTTTAGTTTACACTTTTCTTTTCCATTTTTATTTTATTTTGTCTTTAATTTCTCTTTTTCTTTTTGCTTGAGGACAAGCAAAATCTTAAGTTTGGGGGAGTGATGAAACAGTAAAAACTCATGTTTTTCCATTTCATAATCTTGGTTTTCATCCTTGTGCAATGCTTTTTAACTTAGTTTTGTTCTCATTTTTATCATATTTTGATCTTTTTATTTTTTTTTTGTGTTCTTTACATGTTTTATTTGTTTTCATTAGGTAAGTGCATGTGGAAGAATGGATGCTTGATCAAGGGAGAAAAGTCTGAAGTGAAGTTGCTGACATTGGGCGCTTAATCGGCCATTTTTGACCGCTTAATCGGTCAAGAACAAAGGAATAACGCGCTGCGCAATTAATCGGTGAAAAACTGAGTGCTTAAGTGCTCAGTACGATAAGTTACCTGTTTTTGCTGCTTATAAAGAAAAAAAGTTAGGTTTTTCAAGGCAGAGCCGTCAGAATAGAGAAGAGGAGACTTGAAGAATCTGAGCATGCATCTTTGAAAAGTTACCATAAAAATCTCTAAATAATGCTCAATCATGTTACTAAAAATACTTAGCATGCATCTTTGAAAAGTTACCAGAGCATTACAAAGGTGCAAAGGCATTCTTCTATATGCAAAACTACCAAAAGGGCACGTAAAAGTAGTCTTTTCTTGATACTCTAATGCAATTGGTATTTGATTATACCCCAAATAACCATCAAGAAAACAGCAGTAGGGATGTCCTGCTACTCTTTGCAGAATTTGATCAAGAAATGGCAATGGAAAATGATCTTTCCTAGTGGTTGCATTTAATTTTCTAAAATTAATACATATATGCCAACTGGATGAGGCTCGTGTAGGTTTTAGTTCACCTTTTTTTTTATTTTCAACCACTGCTATTCCAAATTTCTTAAGCACAACTTGTGCAAAACTTTCCTATTGGCTATCGGAGATAGGGTAGATAATTTCAACATCAAGTAATTTAAGAACTTCAACTCTAACTACATACTTCATGTGTGGATTTAATCTTCTTTGAGGTTATTGTGATGTTTTAGCATTATCCTCTAAATGTATTCTATGTATACAAATTAATGGATTAATACCTTTTTATGTCATTTAATGTCTATCCAATTGCACTTTTATGCCTTTTAAGCACTTTTATCAACATGCATTCTTGTTCTCCAGTAAGGGTCAAGGAAATTACCATTGGAAAGGTTTGTTCTTCTCCCAAAAATGTATACTTCAAACTAGCAGGTAATGGCTTTAGTTCTAGTGTGGGTATTTCTTCATATGCATTATCATTCATAAGTTTTAGTTCTTCGAATCTCAGCTTTCATCCCTTATATTTCATTACTTGTGTACAATCAAGCAACGATCATATTTCAGAAATATCATTATATACTTGCATACCTAAATTAAATGAATTAATTAAACAAATTTCGAATGGATCAGAAGAACTCCTTTTTAGAAGATGATCATCTACAATGGCCTCAATCCCATCAGCTTCCTCCTTTTCATCATGGACTTCTTGTGGTTGCTTGCATATGTTAAAAACATTAAGCTCTAGTGTCATATTTCCAAAAGTTAGCTTCATCACTTCATTTCTGCAATTTATCAAAGAATTAGATATTGCTAAAAATGAGCGACCTAAAATAACAGGACTTGACTTACAACTATTAACTATAGGTTCAGTTTCTAAGATAATAAAATCCACAAGATATGAATTTATCAACTCTTACCAACACATCTTTTACTATTCTTTTTGGAATTTTAATTGATCTATCGGTAAGTAGAAGAGTTACAGAAGTTAGTTTTCACTCACCCAGGTTGAGTTGCTGATAAATTGAATATGGAAGCAAATTAACACTAGCACCAAGATCAAGTAAAGCTTGTTCAATTTTATGTTCTCCAATAATGCATGAAACCGTAGGACAACCAGGGTCTTTATGTTTCAAAACATTATTGCTATGAATAATGGAGCTTACCTGTTTAGCCAAAAATGCCTTCTTTTTCACATTTAATTTCCTTTTAACAATGCATAAGTCCTTTAAAAATTTAGCATAAGATGGAACCTCTTTGATAACATCTAACAACGGAATATTGACCCTCATTTGTTTAAAAATTTCAAAAATTTCAGTGTGCAGGTTCAATTTCCTTGAATTGTTTAATGCTTGAGGAAATGGGGGTGGAGGCAAGAGTTTAGTCTTATTTTGGCCAAATGGCTTATCAACCTTTTCCTTATCTTGGGGGATTGATTCATCATCTCTCTCACAAGGTTCAAGAATTTGTTTTTCAACAACTTTTTCACTCCTAAGAGTTATCACAGACTTGACTTAATTTATTTGTTAATTTTCTGAACTACCCTTATTTAGACTGCACTGACCCTTGAGATTCGGTTGAGGTTGAGAAGGAAATTTTCCTTTCTCATGAATGGTGAGTGCAGAAGCAAATTTAGTAAGAGTTTCTTTTATTTTTCCATGAATGGATGCAGTGTTCCTTTGAGATTTTTCCTATATGGTGGGACATAAGATGCATATCCTTGAAAATTTTGAAAGTCCTGTTGTTCCTGAGAAGGCGGTGGTTATATAAACTGTGCTTGATTATTATTCCTCCAACTAAAGTTCGAGTGATTTCTCTATCCCAAATTGTATGAATCTGAAAAAAAAAGAAGTAAATGACTTTTTAAAATTATTCATTGCATTTACTTGCTTATGCATAACTTCTTTAAAAACAGGTATTTTGGACATTTATTTGTTGAGTGTCTTAGGTCGTCATAAATGCCACAAATTTCTTCATTTTGCACTATTTGACTTCTTTCACCTTCCCTAATTTCATAGATTCAACCTTTCTAGCTAAACTGGCGTATCTAGCATTTAGATCTTCTTCTTGACTAAGATAATATTTTCCTTTACTAGCATTTATAAGGTTATATCTAATTGAATTTTCAAAAGATTAGTATTATGCTAAGATTGAGAATTTTCAGCCAAATGGTTTAAATAATCTAAAACTTCTTCAAGTTCTTTATCAAGAAACTTACCATTGTACATTGTTTCTACAAATTGTTTAGTTTCTGGTGTTAAACCTTCATAAAAGAAGCTTATAGTGCGCCATTTTTCAAAACCATGATGTGGGCAAGAATTTAACAAATCTTTAAAATGTTTCCAACATTGAAAATATGTTTCACTTAAATTTCAGGAAAAATTTTAGATTTGTTTTTTCAAAGCATTGGTTTTATGCGTTGAAATTTTTTTTAAAAAAAACTTACTTTCATTTCTTGCCATGTGCCAATTGATCTTGGTTTCAAAGCGTTAAGCTAAGTTTTTGCTTTATCTTTCAAAGAAAAATAAAACAATTTAAGCTTAACAATTTCTTCAGTGCAAGTTTGGTCATTAAAAGTAATACATATTTCTTCAAATTCTTTTAAGTGTAAATATAGGCTTTCAGATTCTAAACCATGGAAATTATGAAGTAAATAAATTATACTCAGCTTAAATCTAAAATTGTTAGTAGTGAGTGGAAAGATAAAACATGATGGACTAGAATTTTGAGGTGGTTGCAAATATACACGCATAGTTCGTAACGGTTAATTTTCATGTTCATCATGTATACTTTCATTTTCAGCTTGCAATGGTTGATTTTTATGTTCATCATGTATACCTTCATTTTCAGCTATTGTGTCAATTATATGTGATTGTGATTTAAACAAATCAATATATAAAGTTCCTGGATTAATTTTAACCAAACGACCAAAATTTGAATCACGATATTAATTAAACATAAATAAGTGACTTAAAATAAAAAAATAATGTACAAGTAGGCAGTATAAACTAGCCATTAAATATTAAGCATAAATAAATGACTTAAAATAAAAAATAATGTACAAGTTAGTAAGTCAGAAAGCAAAAATAAATGATATAAGTAAATAAGTTAGAAAGCAAAAATAAATGACATAAATAAATAAGTTAGTAAGTTAGTAAGTCGAAAAGCATAAATAAATAAGTTAGAAGGCATAAATAAATAAGTCGAGAAAGTAAAAATAAATGACATAAGTAAATAAGTTAGAAAGCATAAATAAATAACATAAATAAATAAGTTAGTTAGCAAGTCAATAAATTAGAAAGTTAGTAAGTTAAAAGAGTAGGGGAAGAATATACTTGATGGTGAAGTTTACTGAAAGAATGAGAACCTCAATAAATTAAAACTTCAAATTAAGTTCCTAGCAACGATGCCAAAAACTTAATGCGAATTATAAGTTACTAACTCAAGTGCAGGTTGTTTCAAGTAATAAATTCTCAGGAGTCCAAGGTCGATCTACAGGGATTTGATGAAAAAAATTCTTTGAGGTAAGGAAAAGAATTGTCACAATAATAAAAGTGATAAAAGTTGTTCACAAATAAAAAAATTATGTTTGGGTTAGGAGATCCACTTTTAGTAATAAATTAAAGACAAGATTATTTCTTTCTATAACTCAATTGAAATCCACACATAATGGAGGTTTCAATCGGAAAATACAACATTCAAAGTTCATTTAAGATTATATATATAATTATATTATGGTTCCTTTAATTATCCACTAACACCAACACTTATAAATGAGCTCAAGAATTTATTGTGCCAACCTCTTGTCTACAATGAATTAAGATCTTCACTTTACAAGGAGGGTTTCTAAATTGATTGGAAACAAAATATAACACATATAATAACCACTTGATAATACATCATTTAAGCATAAGAAAGAAATTAATCAAACCTTAATTTATTACCAAAAGCTTTACTATTTCACCCAAGTAAAATAGAAATTAGTTACTCATGAATAAGAAGAAAGAAATAGATAAGAAGAAAAAGATAAACATAACTTCAATTTAGAACAAAAGAAAACTACATCAAGAGAAATAAATTCAATAGCGTGATCTTAATCTCTAAGCCAAGATGCCTAAATGATTAGTTAATGCTCCCATTTATAGAGTTTGAGGAGTACAAAATGACAATGGAGTGGTTTGATAATGAGTGGAAAATGTCAAGGGAGTTGTTTGATAATTGTGAATGAGTGAAAAATCATAGTGATCATTGTCTCCAAAATGTTTCAGTGTTGACCTCATGGCTGCCGTCATTTTATAGAAAAATGGTCTTCATGAAAGTTGTAGGCTTTTGTCTTAGCTTTCCAATGCCACTGATTTTAACCCAAAGTGAATCCTACAACTCAAATTCTAGTCCAATAACTTCACACTACTCAGGCCTAACTACAGCTCATCTGTTCTGATTTTCAAGCCCAATATGACCTTCAAGCCATTCGAACTGGCTCTTGTGTTCTTCATGAAAGTTATAGATTTGGGTTTTAAATTTCAAATGACACTAGTTTCAGTCCAAAACCTCTCATATAGCTCAAGATATAGTCTGATAAGTGCACATAGGTCAAGCTATCAGGTTCAACACTCTGGATCTTGCTTCAACTTTAATTTAAATTATCCAAACGTGTGATTTGGCTCTTGAGGTCTCATGAAAGTTGTAGAGAATTGTCTTAGCTTTCCAACAAGACCAGAATCACTTCAATCAGATATTTGCAACTCAAATTATATCTAGTTTACTAAACGTTGCCAAATAGACAAATTAAGGTTAATTCAAGCAATAATTTCTTCAATGATCCAATTAAGCTCAATATCATAAAACGTGACAAAACTAACTCAATTAAGCCTAATTGAACCTTAAGAAGCCTAGTGAGAGGATTATAAAATGAATAAAATATATTGCTATCAAATTCCCTGTGGCGACCGAACAAGTAAAATATATCGTAATTGCAATTAATTATTTTACGAAGTGGATTGAGGCTGAACCCCTATCTAGTATTACCCATGAAAGAATTAAAAAATTTGTCTGGAAGAATATTATTTGTCATTTTGGTTTACCATACTCAATTGTATATGATAATGGGACTCAGTTCACGGATAAAAAATTCCAAGAATTTTGTTTGAAAAATGGGATTAAACAGGTTTACACATCAGTTGAACATCCTCAGACTAACGAACTAGCTGAAGTGGCGAACAAAGTTATTCTGACTGGGTTAAGGAAAAGATTAGATCGGGCCAAGGGTCGTTGGCCAAAAAAGTTGTTGAGCATTCTTTGGGCATATCACACCACACCTCAGTCCTCTACTTAAGAGACACCTTTCTGACTCACTTTTGGAGCAGATGCCATTATTCCAGTTGAGATCGGGGAACTGAGCTTTAGAAGATCAGCATTTAATGAAGAAATCAATGTAGAAATGCGGAAAACCAACCTAGACTTGCTGGAGGAAGAGAGAGAGATCACTTTTATTCATAACTAGGCTGCCAAAACTCGGGCAGCCATAAAGTATAATCAGAAAGTCAAGGTGAGGAAATTTAAAGAAGGAGATTTGGTTTTATAGAAAATCGAAGATTCTAGGAGGATATCTGGTGAAGGAAAACTATCAGCCAACTGGGAGGGACCTTTTCGAATTTTGAAAGATGTCGGTAAGGAAGATTATATGATCAGAGATCTCGATGGAAACTCATTTCTTAAAACTTGGAATTCAGCCTCTCTTTGGAAATATTTTAGTTAAGTGATATTTTTCCCTTTTAGTTGTTGATGTATGGAGGTTGAGGTTGTCTACTCTTTTTCCTTATCAGGATTTTTCCTATTGGGTTTTTCCTGAAAGGTTTTAATGAGATACACCTTTAAACCCTGACATGTTATTATCATCGTATCTTACAAATCAGAATTTGATGTTTTTTAAGCTTTCCGAAGATCGAAAACTGCTACTTGATAACCGAGTACAAATATTGGATGCCGACCCCACTGAGCCGATGTCGACCCCATTGAGCCGATGCTAGCCCCATTGAGTCGATGCCAGCCCCACTGAGCCGATGCTGCCCCACTAAGCCAATGTCGGCCCCACTGAGTCGATGTCGACCTCACTGAGTCGATGTTGGCCCCACTGAGTCGATGCCAGAGCCACTGAGCCAATGCCGACCCCAATAAGTCGATGTCGACCCCAATGAGCTAAGGCCAGCTAAAAGTTCGAAGGTTTGAATATTGCTCTAAGGAACTGATACCAAAGAAGTTAAGTCCACCCAAATTAAGGCTCGACAAAAATTATGACCGATCATGAAAAGCCAAAAATGCTTTCATAAGTTGGAAAACATCTAATCAAATTTCGGCGTAATTAGTCGTTAAAGATCCGATCAAATCTTTTGTCAAAAAATGGCTGATTTTCTAATATTTTCGTTGGTAAATTTGATCGTTCTTGAAAACGATTAAAAATAAGCTATGCTTTTTCAAGACTGAAAGCACCTGGCCAAACTTCGACATAAAATTATTGACGATATCTTGTGTCAAAAAAAGGTCAATTTTTTCGATATTCGGCTAAAGTTTAGAACTAAGTTATATTTGGAATCGGAAGTGTCCAATTGATTTTTTTTTTACAGAAGTCGTTGCATAAAATAAAGAAAAACTAAATTAAGACAATTCTTATTTAACCAAAATAGATAAAGACAATTCTCATTCAAACAAAATACATGACATGATTATCAGAGGCCAAGTTAGTTACAATCATCTTTTTACATTTGTTTATCTCCCACCTCAATTTCTGCATCGTCTTTATCTTGCTCTTCAACAATCTGACCATCAACAACTTTATTGAAGGGTCCTATCTCACCAAAATGATTGTCGAAGATTCCATTTAGGTTAAGAAGCATAGCCTGCTTAAGACAGGTCTCGAAACTGGCGACCCTTTGATTGGTAATTTCATCTTTCAAATCATCGAGCGCTTTGAACAACTTGTCTTTTTCATCCAGAGCTTCTCTCAGTGATCGATTGGATACAGCAAATTCTTTTCGATTTTCTTTTTCTCCTCTTCCAGTAACTCTATTGATGCTTTAAGTCCTTTAACTCAGATTGCTTTGGACTTTAGGGCTTCTATTTCTTTCTTCAAATCATAAATTTAAGCTTGGTGAGACCTTTGGGTTTTCTCCAACTCTGACTGATAAAGTTGATTGGAAGCTGAGAGTTTCTTTTTTGAGCTTCTAAATCCTGTTCAGCCAACCGAATAACACTAACTAGTCGAAGAAGTTGCACTTCAGACCATTGTAAAAGGTCGACCCCACCGACTTTCTTTTTGCGCTCATTATCCTCAAGGAGAATGATGTGAGTATCCATCAATTACCCAAATGGAAAGCTAGGTGACCAGAGTGAAGGCACGTTTGCTCCCACAAAAAAAACCGCTGAGACCGTCAAAGGCATATCGGAGGCTAGAGCTTTGAGAAAAAGAACCTTCACCGATCAGTTGGGTTTCCACAGGCAAAGTATCCGATTTTTTCTTCGGACTCTCTGATCAGCGCCTTTTTCTTACCATTGGGTCTGATTTTGTCTCAGATGGCTCAGGTTTAGGAATGACTTCAGTAGGACCCAAATGATTAGTTGCAGCAAGGTTAGAAGCTTCTTCATTCTTTAGCTTTTTCAAATGCCTTTGCATTTCTCGAACACTTATCTTCGGGGCTATTGTTCTTGCAGTAAGATGAAATAGTTAAGATTCATTAGTAACAATAAAGTTAACAAGGTAGTAAGGTGACAAGACTTACTCAGGATTTTGGTTAGTTCGGTCTGATTATGGCCAAACTTTATGAAAGAAACCACATCCAGAATGGACACTTCCTCCAAAAAGTTAATAAGAGCTCGGTCTTCCAAAGGAAGGATTCTATACTCCATACCCAATATAGTAGTCAGTATGCTCTGCCAGTAGAAAGAGAATTTCTCCACCTTGTACCGATCGAGAAAGAATGAAATAGCAGTCGGGGGAGAACTCACCTGAAAAAATTCAGTTTTGGAATTTTTATATGAAGAATCAAAAGGAGAAAATAGTCTCTTTCGGGGATGGCTGTTAAGTGATACCCAACCTCCCTTACTCACCCCTTTGCACTGAAAGAGAAAAAAGAATACCCCGATGCTGGGCTCCTGACCGAGGAAGCAAACCAATACTTCGAAAGCCCTAACAAACGCCTAACTATTCAGATGAAGTTGGGTCGGTGCAACGTTCAGCTTGGATAAAATGTTACACTAGAAATCTGAGAAGGGCAGTCTACGACCGATCCGGGTACAAAAAAATGTCATACACATAGATCTAGCCTAGTTCATTGTCCGTCCCAGGTGCCATGAAGATCCTTTCTTCGGCTCGGCAAGGTCGGCAAATGCTCTTTGTTTCATCTTCCTCGGCCACCAGCACGATGCACTTCCGAAGTATGCCAATACCTTCGACCAAGTTGTAATCCGAACTTTACTTCTTAACTGCGGGATGAACCCAATCATATGGGTCCTTCGATTGGGGGAGAGGCATCTGACATTTTGGGCCAGACGTCTCCTCATCGAAACTTTCGTGTTTTTTACCTCTATTAGATGAAGGCTCCGCGAATTAGGGGCGTTGAGACACTGATGGGACTTCACCCAGAATCTCCGTAGATTCGCTTTCACTACTCTCATCAACAGATACGGTATGCTCTATAATCTAAATCCTATGATAAATAGATATATAGTGTGTCAAGGAAAAAAGTTGAGGAAATACCTGATTTGGAGGCGAAATTTAAGCAAGTCCGTTGGAAAGATTGAAATACAGAGAGCTTGATGGAGAACTTTGAAGAAGGAAAGGAAAAGGCAATTGGAATGTGAGTGGATTTGAAGGAACGGATAAAGGATTTTAATAAAGTAGGAGTGGAAGTAGGGATGTTTTAAATAGAATAAAACCACCAAGGATCAACGATTTAATATTTTAGGAATTGAAAGGCATGTTCTGATCTCAGCCATGGGATTGATCCAGCGGTGGAGATGTTTCAAGGTGTGGATCAACAGTGGGAATTTAGCCTCCCAACTGCTACATTAATGATGAAATGATTGAATGTGACACTCAGACGGTGAATGTACAACACATGTCACATATTTTTAGTGTCTGAACGAAGGCGCACATAACACGAAGTAGCCTAGCATATAACATGAAACGTCTAAAAAATATGACACTTTGCAGAGGTCAGGATCTTCATAAGCTTAGTTTATTTTCACTAATGACTGAGTTGATAGGCTATGGACCGTTATCCCTTAATCAATATCCAATCATAAGCCCGGACTATCTTCACCAATCACTAAGCTGAGGGGCTGTGGACTGTCTGGGTCGAGTTATCATCGGCCCACTTACAAGCTCAGATGCAGTCTGTCTTGACTTGGTAACAGTATTACTATAACAAAGTTTGGGTCTTACTGGATTGATTAGAGAAACCTGACTATTATGATATTAAGGACCAACTTAAAGACTCGACCGGTTTTGACCCGATTGGTCGATATTTTTCATCATGTGCTCTGCCATCAACGGCCACAAGCTTTTGATGGCCAACGTTCGAAAATGGTTTCGCGTCATTTACTCTGACCATAATACGATCGTAACAATCAGGGCCTTAAATGGCTTAAACGATAAGAATCCAATACGTTCGTCTTGGGACTTCTATATAAACCGGTTTTCGTACCTTAGGCTGGACATGTTCTATCTTTATCCAAAACACTAATACTGACCATTCTGTGTGGTCATTCTGTTGACTTACCTAAGTATCCTTAACCTTACTATATTGCTCGTAGGTTTCTAGGAATTCTCTTTTTTAACTACCGAGCTACATCGACCTAGGTCTAGGTTAATATCTAGAACATGATCGATTAATGTGCTAGTCAGGGACGAATACAAGGGGCGAGCATGGGCCTTGGCCCTCCCTTTTCTTATTAATTTCTTTTGAATATTAATAATTAAATTAAATTTATTAAAAAATAAAAAGATAATTATATTTATCTTTTATAAAGTTAATACTTATTATATTGACATTCTTATTTAAAAATTATACATACATTCCTGATTTTATATATTATTATTACATTCTAATATCTTTTTTGTTTACAAAATTATATATACCTCTTTACTTTATGTACAAATATTATACAAAATCCTATTGAAAATACAAAACAAGAAAAGTATGAGTACTTTCTTAAACAAAAAGGTGTCAATATGATAAGACTAATCTCAAGAGATATCAAGATAATTATACAAAATATAAAAATGATAAAATTAAAAAAAAATTTATACTTGATATGTATTTAACATATGATTCATAATTATTTTATATAAATTGATATTACAATTTCAACTCATCTTTCTATTAATTTTTAATTTTATATATTTTTAATATATATATATATAACTTAATTTTACTTATAAATCACGATATAAATGACAAATACTATCATTGTAATGTATTTAATATCTAATATAAATATTTTTTTTACTTTTTTCACTTTATTCATAAATTTTTCTATATATTAAAAGAAAAATATTCATTTAAAGTGAATAAATAAAAATATATTTATCTTTAATTTAAAATAATATATTTTAATTTTAACTCTTAAATAATTTAAAGGTGAATATATCTTTATTTGTTAACTTTAAATTTTTTTTTATATTTAATAATATGATTTATCATTTTCGATCTCTTCACTAAATATTTTTTGGATCCGTCTCTGATGCTAGTAAAAAATATGTATCTCCAAAAATTAAATCAAACATGCTATTAAATAGTTAAACGCGCAAAACAACCAATAATTTAAATGAAACTGCGCAGGATATTAAGTTAAACACGGTTTGGACTCGAAACTAGTCCAGCCAAGAATAAGACTACTACCTAGCTGGACCATGTTAATAATCCAAGTCTTCTTTGCGAGTCTTCGGCCTTGTCTTTTTTAATAGTCTAAATATTTATGTTCCTTTTCTTCCTATTTGCTAAATTTAGTTTTCGTTTTCAAGTAGAAAACAGAAGAAAATATTAATTATAATAGATCAAGTTGGAATTTATTCAATACTGGTTCAACATTCAAGGAAAATATAGAGGGTGAAGCTATTTTTTTTATAAATTGCTTATCTATATTCTCTACTAACTAATCACAATTTTAATTTTTTTTATATAATAACAAATAGTTAATAAAGAGTATGAATAGGCAATTAAGAGTATTAATAGTCTCACCCCTAATATAGTTTTTTTATTCAATGATTTCTATTTTTCCAAATAAAAATGTGTGCATTTCCAAGTAACACCCTCCAAATTGTATCATTTGTATGTATCTACCAAATTAAATTAAGTCAATATGCAAGTCTTTAACGAACCTGTCAACAAATCCTTTTAACGCGTGTACAATTTATATTTGAGAAATGCTTAGTACATATAACTGAACAAAAATTTGCATTGCAGATATATGAATGAGCATGTTGTGGCAACCGCCTCAAAGGGCGCCATGAAATTATTAAAAAAATAAGGAAAGAATTTTAGAGTGGTAGGAGTCATCACAAATTATTTTATTTATTAAATAGAATGGTACTATTAAACATTTAAAAAATAGTCACTCTTACAGAGTTTGAGATTCAGGGGTTGATTACGAATAGAAAAGGTATTAACACCTTACGCTGTCTATTTTAAGAACAATTACCTATTTAATCTAATGTTATTTGTAAAATTAATTAAATTGATCTTTTATTAATAAAAAAATTATTTTTATTTTTATTTTGACATGTCTCATTTGTTAATATGTTATTGAAGATAATAAATGACTAAGACATAAAATAAGTGACTAAATAACCATTATTTTAGAACAAATTCTAAACTGGAACATATTATATAAAAATGGTAAAATAAAATTGTGTTAATTTTGCAAATAAAATTTTGTTCAAAATATTTATTTTTTATGGAATATTTTGAATAAAATGATTTAAAAGGAACTTTGCAAGGACAAAATTATTTTTGAAAGTGAACAAAAAAATTATTTTTGAATTCACCACGATCATAATGTTGAGACTATGTGAAATTCTTCGCTTTTATTTGAGGACGTTTTATTTTACGAAAATGATTTTATTTTGGTTTATGAAAATATTTTAGTTTTAATGTGAGGAATAGATCTCACCAGCGCTCCCGACAAGTTCCAATGTAAAGTTTCAAGAGTATTGAAAATAGTGTATTTGATCAATGTTTCAATTCTCTCCTAATTTTTTCGTCATCGGCCAATTTTAAATAATTTGATTAATATAAGAGTGCGTTAAATTAAAATACAAGTAGAAATGTATAATGACATTATTACAAAGAATAATAAAAAATAAGATTATTTTATTAAATCTTATCTCATATTTAGAATTTATTCTATGCAAACATGAATGACAACATAAGGAACATAATAAATATATCAAATCCAAATCATCAATGAAAAATAAACTACTATCCTTTTTTTTATGAAATTTCCCTAACCTACTTATTTGTTTCCATTTTTTTTTTTAACAAAAGTCAATCCTAAGTTATCAACAAGCCTCTCTCTTCTCAGCCAAACAAACAAGAAACACTAAAAATAATTGGCCCAAATCAACAAATATATGTCAATCCGAAGGAAAATAAATAAAAATAAACAAACAAAAAATAAAATAAAATAAAGGGTAAGTCTTCAAGAAGAAAAGAGACTTGTAGTCTCTGGTGGTGAAAAACGAAACAGAGAAAATTGGAGTTTTTAATCAAATTATCTTTTGTGGTCAAAATATTTATCAAAATATCATTGTTTTTAAATTATTTATCAAAATACTACCGTTTTGGTCACGGTGACATTTTTTATTCTTTGTTGGGCCACGTGAGATACGCCAGAACGATTGGCGTATCCCACGTTAACCCATATAACCCCTCCACCCTTCTCCCTCCCATGGTAACTTCCCTCATTTCTCAAATTTTCACCTTCTCTCTAGATTTCACTCTCTCTAAACTCTCTCTCGAACTCTCCTGTGGCTGTAAGTTGTGAGAGAATCATATTTGTAAGTATTTCTATCATTAGATTATTATTGTTATTGTTATATATATTGTTGAATATTTTAATTATTAGAATTATTGTTTATGTTTTTGAGTTATTATATTAATTATGTTTGTATATTTGTTTTATTTTTAGAATTATTATTTATGTTTTTGAGTTTTTATATTAATTGTGTATTATATATTTGTTTTATTGTTAGAATTATTGTTTATGTTTTTTAGTTTCAATAATATTTATGTATTGTGTATATTTGTTTTATTGTTAGAATAATTGATTATTATTATTTATTATTATTATTGATTACTATTATTATTGATTATTATTATTATTATTATTTGTTTTATTATTATTACGAATTGTGTATTTATTATATATGTTTTATTGTTATTTAGTAAGTTTTTGAAATTTATTTGTACAAATTTGAATTGTTTGTGTTGTTATTATTCAGAAGTGTAAGATGACCAAACACCTTGTTGTTCTCATTTACTATAATGGGAGAACGTATAAAGGTGAAGAGGGTCTAATGTACAAAGGTTCTCGTCCCAAATCTATTATGATTCAATGTGATACGACTATTGAGATTTTAAAAAGGAGAATTCATTTAAAATTAAGGCTCTAAGAAAATCAAGTTGTGTCTAGTGTTGTGTACAGATTTCCACAATGGAGTAATGTTCTAAGATGGATAGGTCTTCCATTAGAAGATGATGAAAATGTTGTTTGCATGATTGATTGCTTTGATTAGCATCCTAACTTAACTTCTATGGAGTTGTATGTCGAGATAGAAACAAGTGAGCATAATGAGCATGCTGAAGCTCCTTCTGAAACAGGGTTACAAGCTGGTCCTTCTAATCTTGCTGAATCATCATACCCTATCAATAGTCAATTCTCCATGACACATGCTCCTGTCCTAGTACAATCTCAAGATATGGTACGTCTGCAATACCTGAAGGGAGCTCATTTAGGTTGGACCTTGAAACCGATAACCCGCTTATGGCAGATGCATTATCTGACACAAGCGATGATGAAGAGGAGATGCTTGAGGGTGAAGATACAGACACTGACTTAGAAGCAGATCAATCTAGCCCTGAAATAAATATACAACAACTAGTCCCTCTATTGGTAGTTGCTTTTGAATCTACGTATGTGCCTCCATACCCTCAGTTTTCTGAAATCAATTGGGATGCACTGAGTACACCTGATAATTTACCTGAATTAGTTTCTCGTGGTATTTGGAGCCCAGATGAAGAATTATATGCCGGGTTACAATTTCTCTCTAAAGATGATGTCAATTTGGCCCTAAAACATTATTCCATTATTATACATCAAAATTACAAGGTTGAGGATTCTGATACATAGCGGCTAACTGTTAAGTGTCCTAGAGCTGCTGATGGTTGTAATTGGAGGGTCAGGGACATTTTAAGTAAGAAATCAAACATGTGAGAAATTAGAAAATATAATGGGTCTCATAACTGTGTCAACCTAGCCATTTCACAAGATCATCAGAAGTTAGACTCTCTTATGACATGTTCTTGCATTCTGGAGATGGTTAAGCAAAAACATGATGTACCTGTATGCTTAATTAGTGAAAGGGTTCGATGTCAATTCGGATATGACGTGTCCTATCAGAAAGCTTGGAAGGCAAAACAAATTGCCATTGTGAAGGTATTTGGAGACTGGGATAATTCTTATGCGGTATTGCCTAGATGGTTACTTGCCATGCAAAGAGACATGCCAGGCACAGTGGTGGAGTTGCAAACCGATGATTATGTCGAGGCCAATAGAGTTGATCATTCAAAACTTGTATTTCATCGCTTGTTTTGGACATTCAAACTATGTATTGTTAGATTCTAATACTGTAAGCTCATTATTCAGATTGACGGCACTCATTTGTACGGTAAATATCGTCATAAACTATTGATTGCAACAACACAGGATGGCGATAGAAAACCTCTGCCCATTGCATTTGCCATTATTGAAGGGGAAACAAAGGATGCTTGGAGTTAGTTCTTAGCATTGATTCGAACACATGTCACACAACAACAGGGTCTGTGCTTGATATCTGATCGACATCAAGGCATCATACAGTCAGTGGTGAATCCACATCTAAGATAGCAGCCACCGTATGCGCATCATGTTTTCTGCATCCGGCATATTGGTAGTAATTTTAACAACGCCTTTCGTAATCTGGCCCTGAATAAATATCTGATTAACACAGGTAGTTAAATATTTGACATTGTTTATAAGTTTACTATACTAGTTATCAAACTATAATTTAGTTGCTAACACCAACTCATTCAATATTTTAATATCAAGGTATGAACCAATGACATACAAATTTGAGGCTAGGTTGGAAAAGTTGACTGCTACTCCCGAAATGGCAAATTGGATTAATTCGATTTCAAAAGAACAATGGAGTTTAGCATATGATGGTGGCCACAGATTTAGTCATATGACGACGAACTTATCTGAGTGTATGAATGGGGTGTTGAAAGGTGGCAGAAACCTACTAATAATAGCACTTGTTCAGATGACATATTACAAATTAGTAGAGTACTTTGTTAATCGAAAGGATGACGTAAACAAGAAACTTGTTGATGGGGTAGCTTGGTCTGATGATTTTATGAAAAATTGGAATGTCAACATGCTCAAGACAAGTTCTCACCAAGTCCGTCGATTTGATATACAATCAACCAGATTTTTGGTCGAAGAGGCATTCAACCCTATAACACAGCAGGGTGGAGTTAAATATTTCCTAAACCTTCAAGAAGGCACGTGTGACTGTGGCCTATTTCAAGCGTTGCATTTCTTTTGCTCTCATGCAATAGCATCATGTTCTTCCAAGAGACTTGACGCTTTTCAATATGTGCATAATATTTACAAAATGCATACTTTGTACAAGGTGTATGAGGTTAATTAGAGTATCATTAAGGATGAACCATGGTGGCCACCAACTTGGGCGATTACATTGGTACCTGATCGTCAATTGCTTCAATCTAAAGGTTGACCCAAATCAACTCGACTTAGAAATGAGATGGATTGGCGCGAACCAGGACTGGGACAAAGATGTAGAAAATGTGGTGAATCTGGACATAACTCTCGTAGTTGTTGTCATGGTGGATCGACTTCTTTGAGGAATGACCAAGCAGGGCCATCTACTTGATTAGGACATAATTTAATACCCATTGTATTGTAATGGATGACTATCTATATGTAATTGAAGATTTTTAGTGTGTAATTTGATAATCTACATGATTATTTTTTATTAATATCATTTTTATATTGTACTTTTACTGGTGTCTATTAATTTATGCTTGATACACTTATGTTTAATATGTATATTCAATTCTATAGTATGTTTTATTATTTGAAGACTTACCCAATGTTCTTGTCTATTGCCTAATTACCGCATGAGGCATGACATTCCACTTGCGCCCAGACCCAGAGGACCCGTCAGTACTGGAGTTGTAGGACTTTCATGTTTCACAACATATATGGCAAGGAAGACCAGATCGTCATCTGCGTGTCAGACGTGCCCATAAATTCAGACATATGGACCTAGATGAGCAGATACTGCCATATCTAGAGCTGGCTGGTTTCGTGGGAGTTGCCTATATGGGATATTACATTATCGATCACTCCCTCATTACGGTATTAGTTGAGAGATGGCGCCTCGAGACACACACATTCCATATGCCTACTGGAGAGTGCACCATCACATTGGAGGACATAGGTATTATCTTGGGACTTCCCATTGACGACGATGTAGTTACTGGTCGTACATCCCGTCGAGATTGGATGCAGCTATGTGAGACCTTGTTAGGATCGCAACCACATGAGTCACATGTATCAGGTGGACGTATTGATATGTCGTGGCTTTGGAGTGCATTCCGTACACGACTTACCTAGGCTGATGGAGCTGATTACGTGATGCAGTGTGCACGGACGTACATACTTCAGTTGATCGGGGGATTGCTATTTCCTGACCATTCTGGTAGACACGTGCACATGATGTTCCTTCCTCTGTTTGAGGACTTTACCGCTACTAGGAGATATAGCTAGGATCTGCGGTCTTGGCCTATTTGTACAGCGAGCTGTGCAAGGCCACGGATTACAGCGTGCACGAGATTGGAGGTGCTTGCATACTGTTGCAGTATTGGGCATGACACAGATTTCCACCTCTTGTCCCTACACTTGTGGATGATACTGATCCTATCCTTGTGGCTGCCTATATTGCTGCCCGTGGTCCCCTACGTCCATTGGGATTTCGGTGAGTTTCTCAACATATATGTACATTAGTTTGTTATATATACTACTTGTGTTGATATGACCTTGACATATATATAAGTGGCATAAACATAAGGTGTGTTGACTGAAACCCCAATGGGGGTGCTTCCGTATTACCGTCGGTTCTTTGATCAGATGAAGAGTGATGAGATCAGTATCTATTTACAATGATTTAAATAAGTTAATTTGTCTTGATTTCTAATTCTTTATACAATTGTGATTGCAGATAATATGACGGCCATATAAGGATAAGATTGTGGTTTCACTACCAGCATTCTGTGTCGCTAGTAGAGACATTATTCTAGCAGTAGTTTCACTTATCTTTTTTCACATTGTTGAGTTGCACCATCCAGATAGGGTGATGCGTCAGTTTGGTCTTGACTAACTAATACCACGGAGACCATATCAACCTGACGAGTTGCACTCGATTACATTGGTCGGACGTCACGATGAGGATTGGTGAGCCACACACCTTGCACACATAGCCATCTGGGACAGTCGGTGGGAACGATGTGTTATTCGTTAGCCTTTAGAAGCTCCCCTTACTGCGCAGTCTGAGTACATGCGCTGGTACAGACGGATTACCAGGCGTTGGATTTCCCGAACTGGTGCATCCATTGGGTTTGTGGTAAGCTTATTACCAATATGTTTTACTATTTGTTTTGTACATTTTGTATTTAATATTGATAATGACGTGTTATATTTGTATCTTAGACTGACATTGCAGAGAACGTCCACGCGTTGACCAGGAACCCTAGTTCGGGATTTAGTATGGCTAGCCTTCAACAGTACATGGAGGACATCTTATCTTCAGTGAGAGAGCATGATCGCATCACATTAGATCACCTCCGTCCAGCTCCTCTTGCAGATGAGATTCCCGAACCATCCGAGCAGTCCGATGAGCAGAGGCCGCGCCGTAGACGGAGAGGGTTAGCCAGTACTCGATCACGACTACGTCTTCCAGATGACTCTGGTTCTTCTGTTGTGCCTAGTATTTAGCCACCGCCCACTTCTACTGCTACTTACCGACCATCTCAGCCACTACCTCCATCGTACCCGCCATATCCAGGTTATCCACCATCTACAGCATACCCACCACCTACTTACCCTTACCCACCATATCCTTATACCTTTACCCTTACATCGTCATTTTCATATCCACCGTATACGGGTTACCCACCATATCCTCACCCATCACAGTCAGGACTTTCTTCTGATCCCCCTTACAGACCACCACATTCTGACCCTGGCCCTTCTCATTGATGTATATGTACTACATTTTATTACATTTGCTTAATTTGGGATGACTGTATGTTTATGTACCAGATTTTTCTGTTATGCTTATGCATCTTATACGTGTTTTGTTGATATAGAATTCAATATATATAAATATGTTTCATTATACATGATGAAATATTTTTGGGAACGTCTAATTTTTAGGGAAAATTCTGTCAAATTTTTTATATCATCGGAATGTTTAAACTATTAAAGTTAATTGATTTTGTTATGCTCGCTTGGCTAGTATTCTAGCCCATCAATTTAAAGTGTAAAGCTTGATTACAATACGTTAAGGGTGTTCACTGCTAGATTTAGTTAAGTTTAACTTCATAATTTCATAAACTCAATTTTCTAAACCTATGCTCGCCTTAGATTTAATTGAGTCGAACATTTTAACTTAAGCATACTAAAAGTCAGAAGCTGTACTTGAGTAACTATGTCAAAATGGGCCGTCCCAGCCTATTCGAGCCGTCCCAGCCCATTCGAGCCATCCCAGCCCATTCGAGCCGTCCCAGCCTATTCGGAGTCGGGCCATTTTCAAGTCAGCCCATTTGGGTCATGTAAGTTTCGGGCTGGCATTTTCCTAACTCAGCCCAGCCATTTTGTCGGATTATTCGGGCCAACCCATCTGACTTGGCCCATTTTATCACAACAGGCTACGTGGTGGGATACGCCAGAACGGTTGGCGTATCCACGTAGGATACACCAAGCGTTCTAGCGTATCCCACGTGGATATGCCAACAGTTCTGGCGTATCCCACGTGATCCAACAAAGAATAAAAAATGCCACCGTGGCCAAAACGATGACATTCTGATAAATAGTTTAAAAACAGTGGCATTTTGATAATTATTTTGGCCACAAAGGACAGTTTGGTCAAAAACCCAAGAAAATGGGGGAGGGGGTTTGAGGGTGGCTCATAGTAGTGCATAGCTGGTGGTTTGCGCGAGGCAACATGGAGGGCAACGGGTTCGCGTGGTCTGGGTCGCGGTGGTGCTGGACTCTGGTCGGCACAGACTTGCGGATCTGGGCCAGATCAAGTGCACAGAACGATGCGTGGGAGGAGGCGTGGTGCAGGTGCGTGATTCCGGGCTTGCGGTGGCTCACGGATATGGTCCTAGAGGCACAGGTTTGAGGCAGTTCTGGGTGCGGTGGTTCGTCGCGGATCGGACGTTTCACGAAGATGGAGGCTGGTTTGCGGCATGACGTGGTGGTCTCGGATCTGGTTTGAGCGACAGTGTTGACGGCGCGATTGAGTCTAGTTCGATTGGCGGTATTGATGGTGCATGTGTGGAGGACGATGAAACTGCGGTGCGACTCAATTAGATGGGCAGCTCGCAGAGTGGCTAGTTGCAGGTTTGAGGCGGATCTGGGTGTGGTGGTGCCGGATCTATGACGCGGTGGAGTGGAAACGGGGTCGCGTTCCACCTGAGGTTGCGATCTAGATGGAGACTCTGGTTTTGGGGAGTTGACTGTTCACGAATGGGTGGCCAGTGAACGAGGTGGTGTTGCGTGGTGGTTCACAGTGGTTGTCGTCAGGTGGGTGTTTTGCTTGTCACGGTGGTGGCTGTTTGCGAGTTTCAAGGAGGTTAGGGTCTGATCTGATGGTTATGGTTGGCTTGGTTTCTGGTGAGTTCAAATGGTTTGGGTACCTTTTATCTGGGCAAGGTTGGGGTTGATGGTGGTTCGTGTGATGTGGGTTTAGTGTATGAGTGTTGATTGGGTGTGGTTCCAGGTGGTGGTTGAAAATGGTTTGGAAGAGAGGTTGGGTAAAGGTTGTTGGCCGTGGGTTGATGGTGTTTGGTTGGTAGTGATTGCTGGGTTGCTAAATTGGTAGTTGAAGGGTTTTGTAGGGGTGGTTTACGAGTTATAGGTAATGGACTGGTGGCTATAACGGAGGTGGTTTGTGGTTGGTGATGAGGTGAGGTGATTTCTTTGGTGATTTATGGGTATTGGTGGTGATTCTTTGGTGGTTTGTGGTGACTGTTAGGACGTGGTTGTTAGGAGGTGAAGATGGGGAAGTGGGTGATGGCTATGAGATTGAAGATGATGAGATGAGGATGATGACAGCGTGGGGATCGTTTATTGCAGGAGTAGCTCAGTTTCCTTTTTCTTCTGTTTGAATGGAAAATCAGAGAGCCCCCATTTCTTTGTTTTGTCCGTTTTTTATAGACCATGAGAAGCTCCAATTGCACAGAGCTAGTGGGAACAGGGGGAGAAAATTAACCTCTCCAGGGTGGCTGGTTGCATGTGTAACTCTCTGCATTAAGATTTTTGGGAGATTTTTTCAAATTCTCTACTCCATTTTTCATGGATTGCAGTTGATATTGCAGAGCATAAAAAGTCTTTCATACGAACATACTCTTCTTTCATGGGTGGAAAATTTTACAGCATCTGTCTCTTTTTTTTTTTTAAATTATTAATTATAAGAAAAAGTGTGTTTTAATTTTTTTTAATTTTTTTTTACAAATAATAAGAAAAATAGTAATCAAAATAAGATGAAGATAAATAAAAATCTAAAAAGAGAGAAAAGAAAAGAAAATTATGTATTTAAAATATTGTAATTAAATATTATTTAACACAAAATTATTAGTCATTAATTAAATAATAAAAATAAAAATTTTATTAACAAAATTAAGTAAACACATGTTTTTTGTAGATTTTTACCCAAGTCTTCTTCGCAAGTCTTCGGCCTCGTCTTTTTTGATAGTCCAAATATTTATGATTTGTATTGCAGATATATGATTCGGCCTTGTCTTTTTGGATAGTCCAAATGTTTATGATTTGCACTACAGTTATATGAATAAGCATGCTTTTGTAGATTTTTATCCAAGTCTTCTTCGCAAGTCTTCGGCCTTGTCTTTTTTAATAGTCCAAATATTTATGATTTGCATTACAGATATATGAATAAGCATGTTTTTGTAGATTTTTATCCAAGTCTTCCTTCGAAAAGTCTTCGGCCTAGTCTTTTTGAATAATCCAAATATTTATGTTCCTTTTCCTCTGTTTGTTAAATTGTTTTTTTCCTTTTCAAGTTGAAAACAAAATAAGAGGGAGAAAATATTAATTATAATAGATGAATTTGTTCAATACTAGTTCAACATACAAGGACCATATAGAGGGTGAAGCTATTTATATTATAAATTGCCTATTTACATTCTTTATTAACTAATCACAATTTAAATTTTATTTTTTATAAAATTATTAATGATTAATAAGGATTATGAATAGGCAATTAGAAGTGCCAATAATCTCATTCTTAATATATTTTTTTTACTCCACGATTACTATTTCTCCAAATAAATGTGTGTATTTCCAAGTAACACCCTCCAAATTATATCATTTGTATGTATCATCCAAATTAAGTCAAGTTAATAAGCGAGTCTTTAACCAACCTATCAACAAACCATTTTAATGTGTGTATAATTTATTTGAGAAATGCTTGTTGCACATCATTTGATGCACAAAACCTCTCATACGTGTGAGGTAGTAGAATCATAGCGTGAGTGTACAAGGTGATAAAAATAGTATAGATATAAAATGTTATGTGTATAAATATGTATAAATAACATGATTCTTTATATTTATTCCTTTAATACTCAGTCAATGAGCTTTTAAGCAAGTCTTGTAGTTTATTTAGATAAAGCTAGATATAGATCAATTAAAGTGATATGTATTTTTCATCTGTTTATGTGAAAGAATTAAAATAGAGGTGTATAAAAAATAACGCAAAATTAGATATAATTAAATAATAAAAATTTTGTAAATGTAAATAGAAGTGTAAAGTTAAAATTGTGTTTTATTTATCATTTAGACAAGGACACACGTGGCTTGTAGAAATTCTCTCTCTGTACTCCTCTTCACTGTATTGAGCCTATATAAACACATGATGGCATAGGGTATAATCCATGCAAAAACAAAAGTTGAATTATATCTACACTAAGCAATAACTATTTCCCGATCATGAAGACCCTTCTTAAAGCATTTTTACTTTTGGTTACGGTCATCTTCCTTCCCACTTCAACTCTTGCTCGAGTAATGAATGGTATGGATGGTTAACTCCTCCCTACTCCTTCCAATCTCATACGCATGTTCTATTTTCTGCAATAAACTTGTTTCCAAGGTTTGTTGCAGTCAAGCAACGATTACGTTGTGTCTGTTTTGTCAATAATAAATCACAATTTGAAACTATAAATTATCATGGAAGATGCCAGCACAATAGAGCCTTTTTGTGATTAGAAATTGCTCTAGCAATTTTGGATTAAGGATGGTGATTAGATAATATTTTTCGCAAAGTAATAATTTTAAGAATTGAATCTTGATATTACAGATAAAATTTATTTGAAATTATGGTCCAATTTTACTATGATCAATCACTGTTATGTAGATGTAGTTATTCACTTTATCATGATTTCTTTCTTTTAAATTTTTTAAAATTTGTCCTTTCATGCATCCTATTTTACTAACAGACTCATCAAATTCGTGCTATGAAATTTGAACATATCTAATGATATGTTATTATTATTATACAGGAGTGACCGGCAGAACTGGCAGGGTTGACTCCGTTACGTCATGTACCCTTAATCCTAATAAACCATGTCCATATCCCCCACCGGCACCGAAAGCGAAACCATGTACACCATACACGCGTGGTTGCCATATACCCTGACCATCAAATTGTAATTTAAGAAGACATGATTTTGGCATTTCATTCGAGGGGAGAACCTTTTCGTACGCAATAATATGAATAACTCTCTTAGTTTTTAATTGTTGGTTCCTATCTATGTAAAACTTTCTGTGATTGCTGGTATCATCTCTATATTTTGCTTTGAAAATCTAGGTATATTGAAAAAGACGCGTGCTTTACTAGTTTGGAGTTGTAAACTTGTAATATTGTGAAAGAAAGGATTGGCTTTTATATAGGTCAATCTAATAAATAAAAACTAGTTCAGTTATATTATTAATTTGATAACTTGCCATTTCATTTTATTTAAAATTGAAATTATTTGGGCGAATAAGAGAGATGTGTGTGTAGAAAGCATGACTAAATAATAATTTTAAAAAGTGAGTTTTTTTTTTTTAATAAAGTACTTGAGCTTAATTATTCAAGAAAGATAAAGATTGATTTTTAGTACAAAGAAGATAATATTTTTTTTTAAAAAAAAGTAAAAACCAGAAATGAAAACAAATAAGTAATTTTTTTTCGATCAACAAAGAACAAAATTAAAGACAAAAATGAAAAGAATTCTAGGTTCGAGGGCCTCATCAAAATGACAGATCTGGTACCTTTTCTATCTTCTGAATTTCTAAAGCTCTTTTGAATTTCGAAAGCTCTAAATAAAAATTAAGAACACAAGAACCCGAATTCTACCATTTTAGCAATTACCTAGTAGAGCAAAGCACAACGGGACGCAAGAAACAACCCACATGGCGTTGATGGGGGAGGGATGATGGAGCTTCTGCGAGAGGAAGGCCAAGCGGTGCATCCTGCATGGATTCTTGGTGGGTGATCTGCAGGTTTGGGTCTGGAACCATCCTTCGCAAGACCATAAATCTGGTGGTACCTGGTATGGTATGGTCTAGCGTAATTGATTCCAAAAAAAATTTGAATCCATTTTAATAAAATAATTTTCTTTTTTTCTTTTGAATTCCACTATTTTAGTCATTATATACAAATTACATTATAAATACCAAAAATTATGAGGACATATTTTTGCTTGTAAGGTCAACAAGAGTTTAATGGATTCAAAAACAAATTTGATTATGCATGTTTAATTCGGGTCTAATAATAATTATGACGAGAGATTTCAGCATGTTTAATTTGGATGTAATCATTTTGTTATTAAGGTTGATACAATATATTTGTAGTCTCAGTATTTGAATTTAATTTGCTATTAATAATTGATTGACACTGCTGGTCATCATGTCTTAATTCCTCCAACCTCAATTTCCCTAATTTTCTCCATTATATCCCTAATTTTTTTTTCCCCTACTCTGTTTATAAAACATTCCATTAGCATCCTACTTTATGCCATTTTGCTCCATATTCGTCCAAGCTTTCTTTCATTTCCCTTCTTACTTGTCTTATTTGCCTCCATTTTCTTTTTCAAATCTTGGGTAGAAGAAGATCTTGGAACTCAATTTTCTCCAACAATTCCTGGTTTGAATGTGCATTGCTTTTTACAGGTCAGGTTTCTGACAAAAATATATCACCCGAACATTGATAAGGTGCATTTTGCTTCCCCTACATTCTCATTTCTTCTACAATAGTTAATTTTTCTCTTACACATTGTTGTTTGATTCAGCTTGGCAAGATAAGTCTCGATATTCTGATAATTTCACAGGAGAACTACGTAAGTATATACTATGTGCTCTCCATTCTCAAAGTATTTAGAAACCTTGGCCCTTTGTAATGAAGGTGAGTTGTTGAATACATCTAACTATTGGGTTTGATTTCTTTTTTATTTATTCAGTTTTTTTAGGAAATGGTTGCAGACCTAAGGTTCTAGGCAGAACATGAGAATAATGGAATTGAGAATTGATCTCTATCAAGTAAAAGAAAAGGTCTACATGCAAGGAGGAGGAACATGCATAGGGTGAGGGCCTTGGACCTCAATAAGTTAAAGCTTCAAGAAAGTGTTGATGGCATGGAGATTTTGGAGCCAGAAAGTGAGATAAATTCACTTGGGAAGGAGCATAGAATTTGAGACTTCAGAAAAGAAATTTGATTGACTGAAATTTGAGGCTAGGAAGCACTATTTTCTTTTTAAAAAAATGGCAAAGGGAATATGTTTGTTAATGTATATGTTACCTGAAAATTTAACAGAGGTTTTGAAAAAATGAATTCACTCATTCACTAGGCTTCCTTTTTTTTCCTTGGCTATCATTGCATCAACTTTGGACTCACTCTTGGATTTATTGTGATAGAGACCCATTGTTGGGCCCAAGTCAGGGGAGGCCCAAGATCTGGAAAGTTTACAAGCGTAGGAATAAGGATTAGTAAGAAAGGAGAGAGATTAGGAGGTTGCTGAGTTGGCAGTTAGTTACAATGGATTGCACAGAATAAAGAGAGGGGTGAGACTTACGTGAGGGACATCTTGGTGTTAGTGAAGTTTGTTATTGTGGCAGAGAGGATATTCTTTGAGGAGCTTTAAGCTCTGGATCTTTCCCTTTGTAAGAGCTGAGGCTCATCTTCCCAGTATTTCAGTACAAATTATCTTTCCTATTTTGAGAACTCCATTATATTGTCAGGATTTATACTTTTGGTCCCTGCATATCTATGAGCAAGCTAAATCATTTTTGGTACCCCATTGACAAGAACTGGTTGCAATCTATGGTAATGTATTATTTCCCTTAGAGGATACCTATTTTAATCTGAGATTCCTTTATGAATAATGAATTGAGTGATTAATTGAATTTGTCTAACCTCTGTCTTTCTTAATTTCTTACTAAAAGGGCATGCTTTGGTTATTTGATATGCAAATACCATAATTAGTGTCAAGCTTCATGCTCACATGACATTTTACTGGTTTAGGTTGGAAGAATATAAAGTTGAAGAGGTGATGTAAAGATCAGCGACCTTGGAACATCAAAATCAAAATATACACTGATGAGAAAGGAAACAACAAGGATTATGATTGACTTGGCTATGAAGAACCCTCTACATCACATTCTACTGGCAGTTTTTACTATAGTACTTCATCTACCTACTCTCCTAATTTTATTATTAGTCGTGTTAGTATGTAAATGTTGTGTGATTGTTATTTCAGTGTTTTCTGATGATAATTTTTTTCTGTATGATGTAAAAGTAGTAGCACCACCACCACCATGTTTAATAATAATGATAACGATCAATTATTGATACCAATGATAAATGTCGGATGAATCCAATTGACTTTGCATAATAAGTGAGTAACCTTTTATTTACATTGAAGAGCATGTAATGAAATGAAAGGCCAAAAAAGAATCCTGAAAGACACATAATGTGGGGCTGCCTACTTGACTTTTCCTTAATCTTGGTGCATTAATTACATAGATACACAGGCTAAGCAACAAGTAAAAAATATCTAAGTTATTAAGAACGTTAATTTTTAAGATTTTTATACATGGTCCAAAATTACTCCATCCTAGTTGACTTTTACCTCTGCTACTAAGTCTGCTACAAATCCAGAACTTATTGCTTTAGGGGATGAAAAGGTCTCTTTCTCAGCAAAAGAGGTAAAAGACACTAAGCATGTTATGTGTTTACATTGGCTATTTAATCTTTGTTGTTATCTTTCTGGTCAAAAGAGTGATTTGGAAAAACTAATTTTGGATGTTGAATTTGCTTGAGATATGCCGTTTTTTATTAATAACAGATAGACAAAAGAACAGCAGAGCATAAGGCAATTGATGATTGGCTTCCTATCGCTTCTTCAAGGAATGCAAAATGGTGGTACTTAGCTTTTCACAATGTCGCTAGCATGGTTGGAGCTAGTGTCTTGAGCCTTCCATCTGCCATCTCAAATCTTGGATGGTATATTATATACTGACCATATACTAATTGCAGAGTACAATATTTTGTTTTCTCATTATACAAAACAGTTTTTCAGAAAGCAAGTAAAAGGAAAAAGAAGAGTGGATCTCTATGTTTTTGGTATGCGGTACAAAGGAACAAGAATGATTATGATTTCTGACAACAAAAAAATACAGTATAGTATACAACTATCTTGATCTAAGTTCTCTCTTCAGCAAAAATAAGTGAAGCCACCACCACTAGGGTTGCATACACCATAAAGCAAACAAAGCACATCTAAGTGAAACAACAAACATCACGATCCTCATCCTACAACTAACAAGGAAGACACAAAATCCCAAATTCTAGAATTACTTGTACCCATTAAGTGTAGGAGCCACGTAAGTGCTCGGTTCTGCATCTAAATAAGCATGATTGACCGGGTTGCCCCCAAATTGATTGCTGCTAAAGCAACACCCATTTGTGGAGAAACAAGACCCAAGCTGAAAGTGAAATTAAGGGCAGAAGTCTCTTAGAGAATATATGAACTAAAAACATAGAAAAGGAAAGTTCACTGATAGGCTGAATTGTTTTCTCTAAGGATGATATGAGAATGTCATATAATCTAACTAGACCACATCTCCCACCTCCCCAAAAAAAAAAGATCAAAGAAATATAGTTCTATTACTACAATATAAGAAAAGTTAGAAATGTCAAGTATTACCTCAAAGTAAATAGTGACCAAGGTAAAGGTCCACCTGTTCAGCACAAAAAAAAAAAGAATCAGCATATTTATAACCAAGAGAGCTGGTTAAGATAGTATTGTTTCATCGTAACAATCAATCAACCTATTTATTTTATATAAATGAATAAAATATTGTTTGAAGTTTTAATTTTGATCATATATTTATTTGATTGAAGATTGAAGATTTATTTATATGAGCAGATGTATCAAGAAGCTAGCAAGGACTGGATAGCTGGAGTGGTGCATAAGGAAAGCACTGCCAGCCCTTATTCAATGACCCTATTATTTTCTGGGACACTCTCCAGTAATATCACTTTCATTTATTCTACTGCTTCTGTTTCTGAATTGATTTCTCATGTTTTGTGATGTTTAGAGAGTTTTACACGAAGGTATGACTGGATATTCATTTCAAAACATTTAGAAGGAATGAATTTAATTCAATCTCAAGCTTGATATGCAGATATGTCAATCTAAGAGACCAATCTCTCTTTAAAAGCCTTTTTTGTACTTTGTTAGATACGTTTTGATCTTCTTACAAATTGCCATTTTTATGGGTTTACTTTTTGAAGCTACCCAGTATAGATTCAGTGTCATAAAAACCCTTTTTCCGTTTTTCTTTTTCTCTTCAAAAATTGATAATTTGTAGTCTTTGATGGGTGTTGATTACAGACGAAAATAATTGAAAGACTGACAAATTATGAAGCCGAATTGAATAGGAAGAAGCAAGAGAGAGAGAGATTGAATGAGTACTAGGAATCGTCCTAGCCTTGGCATCTTTTGACTATGTTAAAACGATAAACATAATCAGTCTTAAACAGTTATTGTGAAAATGTATGTTTAATAAAGTTATGATAAACAATTCAAACCCCACGATACCATTTTTAATGTTTTTTATTCTCCTTATGGTCACTTTCCCTACCATTGGTGTTCTGCCTTTTGAATGTAGACTAAGGTTATTGGTGCTTCAAGCAAAAAAATACCCATCACTTAAATTTAAGAGCTATATTTGGTTCTTATACTAAATGGGGGTTTAAGAGATATGATAAACAAAATGGATGTTTAATAAAGTTATGATAAACAATTCAGACCCCGTGATACCATTTTTAATGTTTTTTATTCTCCTTATGGTCACTTTCCCTACCATTGTTGTTCTGCCTTTTGAATATAGGCTAAGGTTGTTGGTGCCAACTTTAAGCAAAAAAGTACTCATCGCTTAAATTTAAGAGCTATATTTGGTTGTTATAGACTAATTGAGGGTTTAGGTTATGAAGAAGAAAATGTGGACTAGGATATGTATCTCAGTTTTTACATTCCACATTATATTATTCTATTAGAAGTGGATACATTCTAAAGTCAAAGAAAACATAGGGGTGCTTGCACTTTTATGTGACAGGTAGTGAGTAATTGTATTCACATGCTTTATTCTTTTTTTTTTTTTTGTAGTCTCGTGCTTTATATTGTTTACTGCTTTATACTGTAATAACAATCACGTGTAAACATTTATATCATGTATAAACATTTAACTGTGTAGTCATTGCATTACAAGGTTTATATCATTGCATTAGATTTAACTGTGAAGCAAAAGATTCCACTTTTTGACAATCAAATGAAAACTTGACCATAGATCCTCTATATTGAAATTCAATGATAGACCTTGAAAGTAAAGCATGGGGAAGACAGGAAGTGGTAAATATTGCCATAGGACCAATTCCATATAGGCTCACTTTAAGATAGACATGTCTGCAATGCTCATCAAGATTTAATCTTCTCTTATTTTCCTATCTACTTTTTTAACTTGTTCCCAAAATTAACAATATAAGAATTTTCTTTCATTAGTATGTAGTTTGAAAGGCCATTTACACTTTTAGGTTCAGAAGTGCTAGTGATGGTAGTAGCACTATATTGCCTTAAATTTTGAAAGCAGCTATTATCTTGCCAGCAACTGCTCTCTTTTCTCTTTCTACAGCTTCTACTCTTCTTGGTTCATCCTGATTGATGTCATCATATAAAACGGGGACCTAAACCATATAGGATGTACTTGAGCCTTCTTCTCTTTTGCTTTACACAATTTCTTGAAATATTTTGTTGTGGCTTTTCTCTTAGCATATTTTCCTCCTGCCTGTACAAGCACAAAAAGAAGTTGTAAGATTTGATCGTCAGAACTTTAAATCAAGAAGTAGATGAGAACATTGTTAAATTAGAGGAATCTAATAAAAAAATAGCTCCTCCATAGATAAAATATTAATAAACTTAACCACTAACTATTGAAGGTCAGATAGTAACAAAGTTATCAAAATGCATGGCCATGCCCTACTATTGATTAGTTAAAGAGTCAAAGAAGTGACATGAACAATGGGAACTGAAGCTTTTAGTTGAGAGACGTGAGCATGGGAAATGAAAATTTTAGTTATTTACCATATACATCATAATTCAAGACTTACCGCTATTGCTACAGATGTATCAGAATCACTTGCTTAGCAGCTTTTGATCCTTCCATTTCTTTGGTCAATGTACTAGACACTTTTGCAGCATGCCAATACCATAACCAGAAATAGAGACTTTGGGGTCTACTATAGGTGAAGCAATAAGGCACAACTGTTCAAATTTCATGCAACAATTGAATCTTTTTTTTTTGTGTGCAATAAATAGGATATGTATGCATGTATATTCCTATCAATACCTATATATATATATATATATATATATATATATATATATATATATATATATATATAAAGCTTTCAAATTGTGAAAAAGGCTGCAAAATTTAGAACAAATTTAACATGCTTCACAGACACCAAAACAGAAATCTTATTTGGCCAACATCTGTTAACAAAAATGCATTTTACTTCATTATGTGAAGCTGTTGGCATACATTCCTATATGAACTATTTATCATTAAATGCCTGGGTCTGATAAAATGTATCATATTTCTTACGTAGGTTGGAGGGATTCTATTTGTGATTGACAACACACTTGGATCTTTTTTATTGGTAAGGGATTGGTCTCTTAGCCTTAGAATGTGAAGTTACTGTTCATAATTTTAAATTTACTTTTTAAGCTCCAATCGTTGTTGTGGTTATGAAACATAATCCCTACTGAAAATTTCTTCTTTTTGTAGCTTCTGCATCTGACGCTCACTACTCCATTTCTATATGATTTCTATAATTATGGATCCGACAAGACAATATATTTTACTGTTGAATGATTTCACGCATGTTTGTTCAAACTTCTTTTATTTGCTTTGTTTCTAGACGATGGTTTCATCTCTGTGAGAACAAGATATATTGTGGTTACTTTTGATGGAGAGCATAGCACTTTTTGGTGCATTGCTATTCTTTATAGGGATGAACTCAATTTCCAAGAGACAGCTCAAGACTAAAAGGAAAGACAATTAAGAAAACATAACAAAAAATGTATCAGTGTGTTTCCAATGATCAGGTTGCCATATTGCTGACTTACAACATTTGATCTTACATGCTGAATTTGTAATAGTTACTTAAACTTGTTGTGATTTATGTTGTTTATTTGTCAGCTGTATTATTTAACCTTGATTCATTGGTTACTCTTCCTTTTTATATAAATATTATTTTATTGTTGTATAATTCTGTTCTTATTACAAAAAATAGTCGTTATATTAATGTTTACATTATTTATAAAAGTTTGTTAGTTGATAAATTGTTAATGATATATAATGTTCGAAGCTTAGAATGTATACAATCTTTTCAAAGTAAGGTAAAATATGTGAATGTAATTGAGCCTCTCTATATCATGTCAATCTATAATGTATGAAAAAATGTACCATATAGGAAAATGTTACCTGTGGAATGCCTCCACCCTTTAGAACATGATAGTACAATTATATTTGTAAAAATAATTTCAATCAAAATAAATAGAAAATGCAATTATAAGTCTTTCGAAAATTAACAATAACATATTGTTTTGTAATTTTAGATGACAATATCATAAATCCTATCACCATTAACAAGTAATTTGATAGCAGTAGCGCAAGCTTAATAACCAGAGTTTAACTAAAGAATTGTGTAATGGGTTTATTTTGTATTTATTTGCATGTCTTACTCTAATATTTCGTTATAGCAATAGTACATAAGTCATGGTTAAATATATTATTCTAATTGTAGTTGATATGAGGTATTATATCTATCGTTACAAATCTTCATTGTCAAATTGTAATTTTTATCCTTATATTTTTAAATGTTGGTGCAAAATAAAATTTTGTTAATTTTTCTTATCCGCAAGCGTTTCTTTCTAAATGAAGTTGCTTCAAATTCTTTTTGCATTATATTAAATTTTTTATTTTGTTCTTGCATCGCACGAATGAAAAAAACTAGTTTATTAAATCGATTAGCCCAGCCTATTTAGTGACAAGCTTAAAATTAATGAAAACATTTTCAACAACAAAAGATATAAACAAAGGTAGAACTTCTTTACATAGATTAAACAGTGTAAAGTAAAGTTTTTTTTTGTTTTTTTATAAACACAGTATATAGTATAAAGTTCATCTGTATTGAAATAGTCTATTGGGCTTTACAATGTAAGATTATTTTTCCAAACAAACAATACAAAGATATTAAAAACAAAAGATCACTTTTAGTATCCCTTTGGTTCTTAGAATTGAGCATAGAATTAGAATTTGAAATTAGAATTAGATTTCTTAATTCTAATTTTTATGTTTGGAATGTGATTTAGAATTAGAATTGTAATTCCATAAACCAATTCTATGAAATTAAAAAACAACTAAGTCTATTTCAATTCTTAACATATACTTAAGAATTACCAATTTATAACTTAAAAATTAAACTCTTTCTCTCTCTCTCCGCATTTATTTATAACAATCATATTTATTGAAATTTATATTTATATCAAAAATTATTTTTATATTTATATAAAAATTATTATAATAACTATTTATTTTTTTCTAAAAAAATCATGAAAAATTTCTTTATAAAAAAATATGACTATTATATTATAAAATTATTATTGTATAAATATTTTTATTAATTTTAATTTTGTAAATAATTTTTTAATGTTTTAGTCATATCTTTAAATAATAAAATTATAATTGAATTTATAATTACAATTTCTTATCATAATTTTTTGACAACTTCAAATATAAAATTTAAAATTCTTGATCAATTTTAATTCTGAAAGAATTGAGATTGAAATTAAAATTTTATATTTCAATTCTAATTCCGTCATTCAAACGGATCATCAAGGAACAATAGTTAAGCATAGAGAGAAAAGAAGCAAAAAGTCTATTCACTTAAATTTAGTGGCAATCTCAATAAATGGCAATGGTGTGTGCCCCACACATAACAATTAATGTATAATTAGTTGAATATCATTCCATCTCTTAGCTCAACTTCTTCATTTTCATCCTTCACAATCAGATCCATTGAAAACAAGTCACCGAATTCTCCAATATGATACTTATTTTCATTTACAACAATTGAAAACAAGGACTTGGTATGTTCATGGAGGGGTTTGGGTGAAAGAGAAAGAAGGTTAGTTTTCTATTAGGAAATAATTAATTCATTATTATTAAAAAAAATTCCTGCTGATTGCTGGCAATAAAGCAATATTGGAATGTAAGAAGTTGTTTGGACATATTCCAATCTATTTTAATGATGCTAAAATATTAGGTTTGTATCTTGGGGGTAGAATAATCAAGAATCCTTACCAAACATCCTCTATTTAGCTTAGGATTTGACTGTAGTCTAATACCAACGGTCAAAACCAGCATCCTTGTTAGCACACGGTAATACTCACTGTTTTCTCCATTCTAAAACCGCTTTGCCGATGGTATTAGAGGTGTTGTCCCTTCTATATAAGTCATGTTCTTGAGGGTTTAGACACAATGTAGTCTCATACTCTTGTTTGTCTAATTCAATCTCATAGCTAGTGACAAGCAAGGCATGACGTCCTCGAAGGTCTCCAAAGTCGATGAGGATAAAGATGAAGACAACAACACTAATTGGGAGAAGATGATGGTTCTCAATAATGGAATCAGTGAATTACCAAAGGTGTTTTACTCAGTGCTTGCTTAATTACATGAATATTCAATCCACTTTGTATTAGGTTCTTTATTCTGTTTCTAATACCTAATATGATCTATGGTGCAGGTTTGTCGAATGATGCTTGGTCTTGAAAACTTGGATCATGCTCAACATATGAGCTCCATTCTTTAGTTTTCTCAAGTGTGGATTTAATGCAACACACTGTGGATTGAGCTATTAATTGAAGATAATGATTTTTGAGGAGATGTTGATCCCAATGCTTGTCCTCAACATGCTCATTGTTAGACCAACTTGAAATCAAGGCTAAATTAGTGAATTTCCCATAAGCATACAATGCTAGATAGACATGGGTCATTATAATTGTGAATGCTTGTTCTTGTTCCAGTCAACTTCATATTTATCGTGGACTTGTTTCCCTTAACTTCATTTGTTTTTAGGCAATCTTATAGCTTTGTACTAATGAATGCTAACGTGGAGAATAAATGGAAGAAAGATGATGAACAGGTACAGGAACAGGAATTATGCAGATAGTGTTACAGACCCTTAACATCCCACCACGTATCTTCTCAAGTGATGTGAGAGATCATGATATTCACATAGTGAAAAGGATGAAGATAAACATTGAGATGATACACATATGGAATTGAGAACTGTTATGAAGTTATGCTATGATGTTATGAAGATAAGAACGGAGATGATACACATATGGACTAGAAAATTGCTATGAAGTTATATTATTTTGTTGTAGTTGAATATCAGAATGATATTCATATGAAAAAGGAAAACAGTAATAAACTGTTAATTGTGTGTATCTAGTTAGCATATAGCATATATACAAAAATATCTTGTAGCAGTATGTGCCTAGAAAAAAGAAAACTTTAATGAAATAAGTCTATTCTCTTTTTTATTTGAATATTTACTTTTATAGAAAAAAATATGAAATCTTGAAAGGAAACTAAAATAATATAGCATTATAAATGTGGGAGATAATACAAACCTAATTGGTTTGAGGATTTATTTGGTACATTGTATTAAGTCTATTTGCATAAGCTTACATCTTTTCAATTGTTCAAGGTGTCTAGTATAATTAATATAAGCTTTTCCAACACACCATGATTGTATCAAAACACGAAACAAGATTTATTAAAAAGTTCATTTTCAATATATTTACCAAAATGTAAATTCATTTTTTTTGAAAAAGACTAGAAAGTCTATTTACTTGTATTTGTTGGCAATCTTTGTCCATGGAATTAATCATTACTACACACAATTTAAACACAATATGTTAAATGCCATTCTATTTGAAGACAAGGATTGTGGATCTTTACTCTTTTTTTATTTCTTCCGAACATGTATTTGAAAAGAATTAAAGACATTATTATTCATTTTTGTCTGACTAAATGCTGATATTATAGAGCTTCATGGGAATGTAATAGGCTATTTGCATGTGTTTTATCTCCTTTTGAGGCTCAAGGTTTATGTTTATGTCTTGGCTTAGAAAAATACACAACTGCAACCAAATAGTCTCTCCCCAACTTAGGATTTTGAATGTAATTGATCATGTTTCATCAGCAACCAAACCCAACATCCCTACTAGCGCACAGCAATAATATCCATTATTTTTTCCATCCAAAACAACTTTTTTGTCTTATTGAAAATTCAATCCCTACTAGAATTCTCTTGAAGAATTAAACACAATTTAGTCTCATATTCATCTAATTCTCCAACTCACGTTTATAGCTAGAGCCTAGGCATGCCATATATAGAGGTCTTCAAGGTTGATGATAATAAAGATGAAGATAACAACAATTTTTGATAGAAGATGAAGATTCTCAATAATCGAATCAATGAATTATCGAAATTATTTTAGTAGGTGTTTGCTTGATTAGGATTTTTATATCATGGCAACTTATTCTACATACTTTGACTCCAGTACTTTAGTATGTTTTTAGGGAACAACAGTTAAGCATGGGGAGAAAAGAGGCAAAATCAATGTACAATTAATTGAATGTGATTCTATGTATGAGCCCAGTTTCTTCATTCTAATCCTTCATAATCATTTCGATCGAAAGCAATCCACCAAGTTTTGCACTATGATACTTATTTTCATTTTCAACAATTGAAAACAAGGAATTAGATATATTTGGATGGAAGAATTTGGAAGGAAAGAGAAAGGTTGATTTTTTATTTTTAAATTGAGAGAGTTATGAATTGTTTAAAAATACTGAATAAAGGGAAGATTGAAATATTATATCTTAATTTTTCATTTTATTCATTTTATTTTATTTTTAAAAAAATCAAATAAAATAATATTTACTTAAAATGAAAAATTTACCCTTCATTTCCTTTTCCTCCAAACTCCCCCATCCAAGAATATCTTTAGGCCCTTACATTTTTTCTTTTTATTCATAAGCTTTCATTAGGAAATAATTAAATTATTAAAAAAAAACCGTGTTGATTACTGACAATGAAGCATTATTGGAATCTAATAGGTTTTCTAGAAGTGTTTTGTCTGATTTTATGAGGCTAAAAGATTAGATTTGTATCTTGGGATAGAATACTCAAGAACCCTCACCAAACAGCCTCTGTTAGCTCAGGATTTGACTGTAGCTGGTCCTCTCTAACACCAATGGTCAAAACTAGCATCCTTGCTGGCACACGCTAATACTCATTGTTTTCTCCATTTTAAAATCGTTTCGCCCATGGTATTAGAGGTGTTGTCCCTTCTATATAAGCCTTGCTCTTGAGTGTTTAGACACAGTGTAGTCTCAAACTCTCATTTGTCTAATTCAATCTCATAGCTAGTGACGAGCAAGGCATGACGTTCTCGAAGGTCTCCAAAGTGGATGAGGATGAAGATGATGACAATGACACTATTTGGCAGAAGATGGTGGTTCTGAACAATGGAATGAATGAATTACCAAAGATGTTTTATTGGGTGCTTGGTTGATTACATGTATACTCAATCGACTTTGTCTTAGATTCTTTATTCTATTTCCACCACCTAATATGATCTTTGGTCTAGGTTTGTCAATTGATGCATGTTCTTAGAAAACTAAGATCTTGCTTAACATACGATCATGAGCTCCATCCTCTAGTTTTTTTCGAGTGTGGATTTGTTGCAACACACTGTGGATTGGGCTATTAATTGAAGATGATGATTTCTAAGGAGATGTTGATCTCAATGCTTGTCCTCTTCATGCATTGTCAAACCAACTTGAAATCAAAGCTAAATCAGTGGATTTCCCATAAGCATACAGTGTTAGAAAGACATGGGTCGTTATAGTTGTGAACCCTTTGTTCTTGTTCCTGTCAACCCTTTAGGCAATCCTCTAGCAGTCTAGCTTTGAACCAATGAATGCAGATGTGGAGAATGAATGGAAGAAAACTGATGAACATGTACAGGAGTTGGATCAGGAACTATGCAGATAGTGTTACAGACTCTTAACATACCACCACCTATCTTCTCAAGTGATGTGAGAGATGATAACATACAGTAGTACTCATGGTGAAAAGGATGAAGATAAGGATTAAGATGATACAGATATGGACCAGAAAACTGTAATGAAGTTAAATTATTTTGTTGTAGTTGAAAATGAGAATGGTACTCACATGGATTGAAGATTGCAATGAACTTTATTTTATATTTTGTTGTAATTGAAAATGAGAGTGATACTCATATTAAAAAGAAAAATTGTAACAAACTGCTATTGTATATCGAGTTAGCATATAGCATATAGTGTATATACAAAAATATCTTGTAGCAGTTTGTGCCTAGAAAAAGAAAAGTTTAATGAATTAAGTATATTCTCTTTTTGATAAATTTGAATATTTAAACTTGATTTTGTTATTTTTTCATTTTATTTACAAAATTTAATTTACTTTCATAGAAAAATAAATATGAAATCTCGAAAGGAAACGAAAATAATAGAGCATTATGAATGCGGGAGAGATAATATAAATCTAATTAGTTTGAGAATTCGTTTGATAGATTGTATTAAGCTTATTTGTATAAGCTTACATGTTTTCAAGAAATGAATGCAGCTTTTAAGTTTGCACAACACTAATTCAATTGACAATCAGTAAATGAAATAAATGGTTAAAAGCATTCATATAAGAAAAAAATAGCCGGTTATTAATCAACATTATTAAAATATTGGGTTATAATTTTATGATCTTTAACTCATTTATTAAACAGGCTACCCTGACCTAATTAGAGACAAGCTTGAAGCTAATGAACTTAGCAAATATTCTTTCTATTTCATAATATCTGTCATTTTAAATGATAAATTTTGTTTCATTTTATCTATCATTTTAAAAACAAAAAGAACACTATTTGTTTTTTCAATTTTATCCTTGTCTCTTGTTATTTTCATTAAGTGGAATAAGAAAGAACATTAATAGAGTGAGAACGTAATTTAGTCAAATAATATTATATTTCTCTAAAATTAATGATATTTAATAGTCTTTTTTATTTTTGTGCAAAAATCTTAAACGACCAATATTTTGAAACAAATGGGGTATGTTACTTAACACTAGTCTTAGATTAAAAGGCTAATTGGCGGATAATAGTAATCATTTTAAACTACAATTAATACATTATTAGAAAAACATACACATGAACATTTTAGTATAATATTTATAGTAAAAGAATTTTAATTTTTTTCTGCTTTTACAATGAAGAATCATGTACTCTTTATTTAGATAAATCTTTTTATTCAAATTTTTAAAATAACTATAAGTAAATAAAATTAATTCTTTTTGTGTGTATAATGTATGCCATTTTCATATAACAAATGTAAGAGATTGAAAACTCATTCTTCACCTCCATTACATATAATGTACTTAAAAATTGATAAAAGTCAAAATTTTGAATAAGTACCTTTTGCTTATTATATTGGTTTGACTTGTTTTTAAATGCTCTTCCATTCACTGTATAATTATCAATAAAAAGATTGAACACATTTTCAATAACCAAAATTAAAAACAAAGATGGACTTTTTTTTTGGTATAAATTAAACATTTTACAGTAAATTTGATCTATACTGAGATAGTCTTTTGAGCTTTAAAATGTAATATTATTTTTCCAAACAAACGATATAAAGATATAGGGAAAAAAAAAAGCATTTTCAAGGAAGAACAAATTAAGCATAGAGAGAAAAGAGGCAAAAGTCTGTTCACTTAAATTTAGTGGAATCTCATATCCATGGCAATGTTTGTAGCACAAGCACACACACAAAACTAATGTACAATTAGTTGAAAATCATTCTATCTTTGAGCCATTGAAAACAAGCCACCGAATTCTGCAATGTGATACTTACATATGTTCATTTACAATAATTGAAAACAAGGACTTAGGATAAGTTTGGATGGAGGCTTTTGGAGGAAAAGAAAAAGAATGGTTTATTTTTTATTTTTGAATTGAGAGAGTTATAAATTGTTTAAAAAAAAAAGAGAAGAAGATTGGAAGGTTATATAATAATCTTTTATTTTATTCATTTCATTTTAAAGAAATTGTCAAATAAGAGAATAATTACTTAAAAAGAAAAATTTGCTCTCCCTTCCTTTTTCTTCCAAATTCCTCCATCCAAAAATATCCTTTGGGCCTTATTCTTTTTCTTTTCATTTGTAAGCTTTTATTAAGAGATAATTAAAATATTATCTTTAATTATTTTCGGGCTGATTGTTGACAATAAAGCATTAATTATTAGAATCTAATGGACTTTTTTTTTTGGGAAGTGTTTTAATATATTTTTATGAGGCTAAAAAATTTTATTTGTATCTTGGGATAGAATAATCACCCTCACCAAACACCCTCTATTTAGCTTAGGATTTGACTGTAACTAACTCTCCCTAACACCAATGGTCAAAACCAGCATCTCTACTAGCATACAGTAATACCCTTTATTTTGTCCATTCTGAAACCACATTGCCTTATTAGAGGTATTGTCCCTTCTATATAAGCCTTGCTTCTGAGGGTTTAGACACAATGTAGTCTCATGCTCTCATTTGTCCAATTCAATCTGATAGCCCATGACTATCTAGGCATGGTGTTTTCGATGGTCTCCAATGAGGACAGGGATGAAGATAAAGACAAGGCTTAATTATTTTTTAGTCACTTTAAATATAGTTATTTTTAGTTTTGGTCTCTCTAATTTTTTTTTATCTCATTTTGATTTTTTTAAATTTTGAGATAGATGAAATTAGTCCCTAAAATAAGATTATGGTAAGGACTAACTTCACATGTCTTGAAATTTGAAAAGACTAAAATGATGTTAAAAATTTTAGAAAGACCAAAATAAAAATGATTATATTTAGAGAAACTAAAAAAATAATTAAACCTAAAGACAATAACTATTTGGGGGAAGATGGTGATTCTTAACAATGGAATCAATGAATTACTGAAGGTATTTTACTAGACACTTGATTGGTTAATACTTTTCTATGACATGGATACTCACTTTACTTTGTCTTAGGTTCTTTATTCTGTTTCTAACACCTAATATGACATGTGGTGTTGCTTTGCCTCCAAATGCACATTCTCAGCTCACCTTGTGTGTGGTGCAAAAATTGAGGTAAAATTTCAATCAATTGACTAGCAATCATAGAAAGCTAAGATCTTGCTCGTCATATGAGCTCTATACCCTAGTTTTTCAAGTGAAGCTTGGTCATATGACGGTGTGGATTGGGCTATTAATTGAAGATGAATTAATATTTCCAAGGAGATGTTGATCTCAATGTTTGACTTCAACATGCTCATAGTGAAGTCAACTTGAAATCGAAGCTAAATCAATGAATTTTCCATAAGCATATAATGCTAGATAGATGTGTGTCGCTATTGTTGTTAACCTTCTATTCTTTTCATGTCAACTTCATAGTTTGATTGTGGACTTGTTTCCCTTCATCTATTTGTAGGAAAATGTCTAGCTTCTACCAATGAAGGCAGATGTAGAGAGTGGAGAATGGATGGAAGAAGGGCAGAAACTCATAACGTAGAGCAATGCTAGATGATTAGGATGAAGATCACTTGTCTTTTTTTTCTATCTCTTTATCTATTCTTTCACTTAAATTGTGTCAGATAAAAAATAAATAAAAATAAAAATAAAATAAAAAGAGACATGTAATTAACTTTAGAACACTTGATAAAATTTGAGTGAGGAAATAAGAAAAAAGATAGAAAAAAAAGACAAATGATCCTCATTCAAATGATTGAGGTGAATAATAAAGAAAAAACTTGTTGAGACACACGCTACTATACAGCATGCTACAAACCCTTCATCCAACCACCGCGACTTCTCAAGTGATACGAGAGAACATTATATGAAAGAATGTAGTTCACATATTGAAAAGGATGAGGATAAGGATGGAGATGATACACATATGGATTAGAAAACTATTATAAAGTTATGTTATTTTGTTGTAGTTGAATATGAAAATGTTACTCATATAAAAAACGAAAACTATTGTAAATTGTTGTTGCCTATATCTAGTCAGCATATAGCACATATAAAAAATTATCTTGTAGCACATATAAAAAACTTGTTGAGACACACGCTATTATACAGCATGCTACAGACCCTTCGTCCAACCACCGCGACTTCTCAAGTGATACAAGAGAACATGATATGAAAGAATGTAGTTCACATATTGAAAAGGATGAAGATAAGGATGGAGATGATACACATATGGATTAGAAAACTATTATAAAGTTATGTTATTTTGTTGTAGTTGAATATGAAATGTTACTCATATAAAAAAGGAAAACTATTGTAAATTGTTGTTGCCTATATCTAGTCAGCATATAGCACATATAAAAAATTATCTTGTAGCAATATGTACCTAAAAAAAGAAAAACTTCATGAAATAATTATATTCTCTTTTTGATAAATTTGAATTTTTAACCTCGATTTTGTTTTTTTTTTCCTTTTATTTACAAAATTTACTTTACTTTTATGGAAAAATAAATATGAAGTCTCAAAAGGAAACTAAAATAATAGAGCATTATAAATGTGAGAGATGTTGCAAATCTAATTAGTTTGATAATTCGTTTGGTACATTGTATTAAGCCAATTTGTATAAGTTTACGTCTTATCAAACGTTCAGGGTGTCTAATATAATTAACATAAGCTTATTCAACACACCATGATTATATATTAAAACAGCTGATAACGAAACAAGATTATTGAAAAGTTCATTTTCAACATACAAAAAAGAAAATTCATTTTCATTGGAAAGACTCCATGGAATTGGTTAATACACACACAAATTAAATATAATAAGTTAAATGTCATTCTATTTGAAGACAATTTGAATATTTACTCTTTATTTTTAAATTCCATAAGATGTATTTGGAAAGAATTAAATATATTATTATGCATTTTTGTTCAACTTAATGCTGATAGTATATAGGGCATCATTGGAATCTGATAGTCTATTTGGAAGTATTTTATCTCTCTTTATGAGGCTCAAGATTCAGGTTTATATCTTGTCTTCTGTACCTTAGTTTGTTTTTAATTAGCACTTAATATGATATGCCTTGTATGTTTCCTTTCATGTGCAAGTTCTCAACACGATTACATTAGAAACACTGGTATGGTGTAAGGGTGTAAGTTGATTTGGGTAATCCAATCAACCCGACCAAACCGAACTGAACTAATTAGTTTAGTTCAGTTTGGTTCGAGTATACTTAATGGTTCGGGCAAAATCCAAACCAATTAAGCATCAATTGATTCGGCTCACAGGTTCAGGGTTTCAAACTCGTGAACCGAACCGAACCAAATCAATTTTTTTTAAACTCGTTAATTAGACATCAGATATCATCAATCCCTTCCCTTTCAATTTTTTCTTCCCAAATCCAACCATAACCCTGTTCCTCTCACTGCTCGCCGCTCGCCTTCGCTGTGTTGCTCGTCGCTCGCCCTCGCCACATCATTCGCCCTCACTCGCTCACTTCTACAGCGACAAAGGTGGTGTTCTGAGCGAGGAGGAACAAGCCAAAGAGAACGTCTACATCCAGGTACTACTTCCATTTTCCTTCATTTCTTCCTTCCTTCCTATTTGAGTGCCCACAATCCTAAGGAAAATTTGATTGGATGCTTGCTTTGAATCTTGAACTTTCTAGGGTTAATGTTCCTTTTGTTTGTGTACAGAAATGGGAGAGAGAAAAATTAGAGAAACAAAAACAAAAATTAAACCACCATAGGCTCCTCACCGTCATCGTAGCTCACCCTCACCGTAGGCTCCTCACCGTAGCTTGGGCCGCGCCAGATCTGCTCCTCCAGGATCGCCACAACTCACCATCCTTGCTCGGTGCTTTAATTCCGGTATCCCTATTCCCTGCCCTACTCTCTCTTTTTATGGTTTTGGCCAGATATGTTATTAGCCTCTACTTAATGTTACATCACTCACCTGTATCACTATGATAATGGTCATCCCATTTCTCCAACTTGTTGAATCTCTGCGTGGGAAGTAAGGTAGGGGAAATCAGTTTGCAGATGGATGGGGTGAAGGTATTGACTTGGATTGAAATCTTACTTGGTATGAATGATATGTATTGATTCCTGAATTATGAAATCTGTGTAAATATGTGATGCAATTAAGGTTGGAAGAGTCTAAATTAAATAGAGATTTGATAACAGATTATTATGTTTCTTTTGAATTAGGCTTTTGTGTAAATAGATGGTTTGGTATTACTACTAGTTGCTAAACTCTTCAAAAATTGTGTAGACAATTTAATTTGTATCTAGTACTGATATTATTCATAATAAAGGCATGAAGATCTAGAGATTTGGTCTTAAGGAGTAATGTGATAATGGTTGCCCTATATGTTTATATTTCAGTTCATTTTAAACTTGACCATGAAATTGATGTTAGATGACTCAATTGAGTTCTATGAGAAAGTGGTTAAGTGGTTAAGGGAGATTTTTTTTTTTTTACTTTTTTGGTCCCTTGATTTTATATTTGTTTATGTTTATATTAAATGATTCCTACAATTAATAAGGGCTCTGAAATTACTTCAAACTTAACATATTTTAATGATTATATAGGCATTTTTTACATGCTTGAGGGAATTTTATTGTTGTTTTTTTTTTTATGTTTTATGTTTGGATTGGGAATTCTTATACACCATTCTTTGGTTCATGTTGTATCTTGTTTGTTCAAGTTTGCTATCTCTTGAAAGATGAAGTTGTATCTTTCATGTCCATTGAATGTATCATAAGTTATTTGTCTAAGGGACTGGTTTGCTATTGACTAATGTTGATAAGAAATGTTAGAATGTGAAAAATTGATTGTAAGCTTTATTTTTTTGTGCAGAGTTTCTGCCTCCTTGTTATTTTGTCTATTTGGTTTTTATTTTTTTTCCTATGGTTCTTTCTGATTTTATTCACCCTGCCTGGAATATTCAAATTAATTTGCATCAACAAATCTCTAGATTATGGATTAGGTGACAGATTCAGAAATGGATCAACAAATGCAAGGTTATTTTCATTCTGAACCCTGTATCCTTTTGAGAGGCACCACTAGCATCTCAGCCTATTATCCGCATAGTGGTGACAGCTTCAGGGAACACAACTAATCTTGATTCCCACTATTTACCAGATGCTTATGACAATGCTATGGTGTATGGGGTAACACAATACAATGACATTCAGCCTCAACATAATCTTGATGTGGGTTTTGCAGCTGCAGCCAACTTATATTATTCTAGCATGAATCCTTCTTCTAGTACTAGTGTATTCTCGCCGCCTCTAAATCACAGAGCCTCTGAATACTTTCATTCTTTTTCACTGATTGAGATGGATGATTAAATGTTAGTCTATGTTCTAAAATTATTCAAAATTTTGGATACATTATGTGCACTTTTATGTATTGCATGTATAGTTATTTAACTAATTTTTGTTCTAAAAAAAATAATGACCAACCCGATCATCTGAACCAAATCAAACCACAGATGCTTGGTTCGGTTTGGTTCAGATTTGACTATAAAAAAAAAAACCCGAACCAAACTGAATCAATTGATTTTGATTGGTTCAGATTTATTTTTTTCTAAAACTCAAACTAAATCACCCACTTACACTCCTAGTATGGTGCATAAAATTTAGGTGCAACCTCAATCATGTAATGAAAAGACCACATAAAATCGAGAAGTTGTTTGTCATGTCCAAAGTTAAGTGATGGATAAGATGGGCCATCTAGGCATGGCACCCGCATAGGGCCCTGTACCTGCACCCCAACCCCGTCCCCGTTTTTGTGGCAAGAGAATTTTTTCCCCTATTCCTGCTCCCTCGAATTCCCACGATATTAAAAAATAAAAAAAATGAAATTAAATTATTAATATATATATTATATATATATATATATATATATATATATATATATATATATATATATATATATATTAAAGATATTTTGATAATTTTTTCGAGACTAAACCCCGAAGCATATATATATATCCTCGTATCTCCAAATGTATATTTATATTTTCTATCTATTCCCGCGAGTAAAAAAATCTTGTATTCATAACTCCATTCGAGACGGTCTCTACGAAGATGCCTGAATTGCGAGAAGAATTGTCATCTCTAGAACCATCTTGTCCCAAAATTGTCATTTCTAGAACCATCTTGTCCCAACCCTCCATTTGGTTAGTTAAAAATGGGGGGTGGGGTGTTCATTCGTTTTGGTGGGGTGGAAAGACTAATCACCTCCCCCATCCTAGGGATGGCAAAAGTCAGGTGAGGGGTATATTTTTCCTCGTCATAGTAACGTCCCGATCCCCCCTGAGAATATCACTGAACATCCTTCTATTTGTCGCCCTAAATATCTCAAAATTGATCGCTGATTATTATTATTATTATTCGATGCATATCATGATAGATGCTCGATGATATCCTGAGTATTAAATAAATTATAAATAAAATTAATAAATTAATAAATAAAATAAAATAAATGAAAAAAAGTATAATATAATAATATTTTAATTTATATAATAAGATTTTTAATAATTTAATATAAAAAATTTATTTTTTTTTTGCTTATCTTGTTCCAACCCTCCATTTGGTTAAACTTGTTAAACGTTTGATTTAAAAATGATTTGGGGTGTTAATTCGTTTTGGTGGGGTGGAAAGACTAATCACCTCCTCCCTCCCTCTCTGTCTCTCACATTCAATAATAACGCCTAAATCCAACACATCATCTCATTCAAGTCATCTCTTCCCTTTTTTTTGGGTACATAGTCTCCTCTTCCCTTTTAATATTCAATAAAAAGACCTCAATACAATTTAATTCATCTCATTCAACGCATAGCAATAGCATGTACAGTGGATATCCTAGAATCTAAGATACTAGTTTAAGATCCGATATTGCCCTGTAATCTAAGACACGGTATCCTTGTTTTCTTTTCCTTTCTTCTGATGAATGAAAATGGTTATTATTATTATTTTTTTGTGATAAAATGAAAAATGGGCTGTGGCCCAAATTCATCCATCACTCATTATTATTCCCACCCATGACCAAGACCCAACTTAATTGGCAATTGCATATCCTTATCTGTATCTCCTTCCTCTGAGCCCAAATCAATAAATCATTAAGCATGCCCCAAAAACAAATCCTCATTCCTCTATAGCCTTGTCTATGCAGCGCCCCCAAAGTCAGGTGAGAGAGATTTTGTAAATTTTCTGCCTCTGGAAACATAGAAACGTAATAGAAGCGATACTTGTTCTTGTTCCCCTGAGAACACTGAACATCCTTCTATTTGTCGCCAAGTAAACGAGTATTCGGTCATTATGCCTTTTCAAAATTGATCGCTGATTATTATTATTATTATTATTTTGGCTATTTGGCCTATGATTTGCTTTTTATGCCTTCATATCTATGCATAGCAGGTGCTCGACGAAATTCCTGACGTGAAACATGGGCAAGAAAGGAGGAGCCAAAAAATTACCAAATTCAAAAGCTGAGTCTCACACTCACACTCACACTCCAATATCATTGAGGGAAGAAGCCACGGGAAAGATACAAACAAAGCCAGCCTCTAACATCAAGTCAATATTAAGGTTTGAGCACTTGAAAAAGCTAGCAGTATGGGCCACTAATGAGGCTCTTGTACCGTCTTTGGGTGCTTTCTATGGCCAGCATTTGGCCACTGTTGGAGAGGCCATGGGAGTACCACCTGATCCTTCTTTAATTACTTGCCAAAGGTTTGCTTATACCTTTTGTTTTCCAACATGATTTTTGCTTACAGATTATGTTTACTATTTGCTTATTTATCAGTGTTTCAATGCCTTTATTGAGTTTGGGTTTAGAACTTGTTCGTTTGATTAAATTTCAAGACTTGAAATCAAGAAAAAAAAAATATAGAAATATGTTTGCAACGTTTTGAATAGTAACAAGAAGCTATGATGCACGGATACTCTGAAATTGGTGGCGTATCTGTATTATACTTGTATCCAATATTAATACTCGTATTATACTTTTGTGTCCGTATTTTTGGCATATCCCTATGTTTTCTTTTTGCAAATGCCCACTACCATCAAAATATGGCTATACGAAAAATCTGAGATATGGATTTAAGTCCTTTTCTCACTAATTACCTCCCTTAAAGCATATTTTTACTCTTGCAATCTTGCTCTTCTCAAAATTATCGCTTAGAATAGCATAATTTCTTGATCATCAAATGAGTTAGAGAACACATGGGACTTAGGGCAGGGTGATCATATGCGTATAAATTTAAATTTTATCTTTTTTTTTACATGTATAAATATATTTTATTTAATATATATTGTCATATCGTATCTTCATTTTTTAAGAAAACATCGTATTTACGTATCGTATCATACTGGATACACATACCCGTACTCATGTAATACTATTTGCTGTATACTTCAAGTTTCAAATTAACAATCCAATTTGTGAAACTACATGATGGTTGCAATAGTGTTTTTTCCGTCCTTGTGTGTAATATATGTTATTCTATACTTTAAGTAGTTTTAAGATGGTTTAGTTTGTAAGTTGTTCTCTTACTCACTATATGTTTCTTAACATTATTAAATGTTAATATTAGCATCCATGCAGTATATTGTTAAAGCATTATTTGGTGATCTTTTGTTAATAATGTAATTTGATAGAATCAAGTAACATGAGATAGCTTTAATAACTTAAAATGTTTGAAGTTACTTTTAAAAGGCTAACAGTAACTTGTTTTGGTTCTTATTTTTGGTACTAGTATTTCTGGCAGACATCTAGTTTGGGTTATCTATTTATTGGATTTGTTTGAGGAAAATGATATTTCGTACGAATGGAATTCGTGAAACGATAGATGAATTGTTAAATAGCAGTTCTGTTCAACTAATGCAAATGTCGTTTTTGCAGTTTACCTTTTGTAGTGGTTAGTTAAAAAGGAATGGTTAATGCTTATCCTATACCACAGCAACTCATTCGTGTATTCGTGGAAAAACAATTCGTAGGAAATAGCAGTCCTCTTTGTTTGAACATTTAATCAGATTCACTTTCTATGTTATCTTTAAACAGTTGGTACTTGAAATTTTCGTAAGATTCAATATGAAACATGTTTATTAACCCTGATCATCATTTGACTACTTTACAGATGTGAAACTGTTCTTCATCCTGGCTTTAATTCAAATGTACGAATTGAGAAGAATAGATCAAAGGTCAGGCATAGGCACAAGAAGTCTGGTAATATTACTCAAAACAACGTAGTGTACAAGTGTCATTTCTGTTTGCATCAGAATGTGAAGAGAGGGACCCCTAAAGGACATATAAAAGGATTATGCCCATCAAAAGATAAATCATCAATAGAATCAAAACCTCCAACAAAACCCATCACACACGAGTCTTCAAAATTAGATAAAGGCATTATAAGCAAAGATGAAGCCAATGAAATAGATGTGTTTGCTTCACGAGTTTTAGTTAAGGACGTCGCCCTTATTGACAGTCCGGCAACTCCATCACGTATAGGTACAACAACCTTATTAGAAGGAAAGAAGAGAATGAGAAATAGTTCAGCATCTAAGAAAGCAATTGAAACTGCAAGCATGTCTGCAAAAGTAGATGTAGCAAAAACTCTGAGCACATCAAGCAAAAGACGAAGAAAATCTTGGAATAGTTTAAAGGAAATTGCTCAGAGCAACGAGCATGAGAACAGTCGAGTTGCTAATTTGACAATCCCATTCTTTTTGTAAGTAGGGAGATTTCTATATAGGTCAAGTTGAATTATTGTTCTTTTCAGATTATGCCTGAAGGTTTTTAGTTTTCCCTGCTAATTACACTTTCAAGCAATTTGTTGTTTTCTGTGTGTTTGATGCTCTGTTGAAGGAATTTTTTTATGTTGTAATGATATCATTTTTTTTTAGATAGTTTTAGTTTGTCCGAATGCTCAACAATAGTTAGGTTGTCACGGTATTTTTTTGTATTTTTCATCTCTGAATTCACAATTAAGGCTTTGTTAGTGGTAAAGGATTGAAAATATGTGAATGGAATGAGATATAAAGATGCCATTGTTTATATGTTTAAAGTGGAAATGGAAAGTAAAAATTGGAAGTAAAGGATTCCATTTCACTTCATACCTTTATGCACCTTATTTTTTCTCCTCCAAATTGGGGGATAAAGGATGAAATAGTTTATGAAATTATATATTTTTTTCATTAATTGTAAGAATAATATGAAATTTGAGATAGTTTATGAATTTATGAAATAGTTTAGTGCATTTGATATAAGAATAATATAAAAATTATAATTCTTATAATTCTTTTCACTTTTACCAAAACTTCAAAACAAAGGAATAATTTTTTTTTCCATTTCATTAGTAAACATTCAAACGATGGTATGCAAACTTTATTTTATTTTATTTTATTCTATTCTATTTTTCCAAACAAAACTTTATTCGCTTGAGTCACAATGATGGATGCAACTAACATATTTCATTAGAATTTGACTGAGCCAAATTGTCCTAACTAAACTTGTTGAAATGGTTAAGAGTTTAATGGACTTAAAAATACTTTAACGTAGGAAGGTTTGAATGAATTTTTTAGAACAATGTAACTTGTAACTATTTGTAACCAACTGAATCAAAGAAAGTCCTGAACCTTTTTAAGAATAAAAGAAGTTTATCAAACTATCAATTAATGGATAATGGCTCTATTTTAAAAATATTATAAGCTTTGGAAAAAATATGTTTGATTTAAAAATAATTTGTTTGGAATTTTATTTTATTTTATTTTTAAAAGAGAGAACATCGTTGAAAGAGTATTTAATGTCTAATTTAAAAGTTTATAATTTATTTTTAAAAAAAATGGTAATGTTACTTACACAAGGTCTTTTTACATATAATTTTCACATACTTGCATTTAAGCCAAATCAGTTTAACCACCAAATATCACTTATAGTTAACCACTTATTGAAGTGGTAGGAGGTAAATGATTAACTATTTGTGAAACATATTTAACACATTATGTACAGATATATTATCAATAAATTTAAAAGGAATTGATAAAAAAAAATTAATGGTTTAAATTCGTTAAGATAAGTAGTTAAGTAATTAAATCTAATTGATATAAATATATGTACGTGAAGGTTATGTGTAAAAACTTTATGTGTAAATAACTTTTTTATTTTTAAAATATAAATAAATTAGCAAAAAATATTACTACAAAAAATTCAATGTATTTAGAATGTTAAAAAAATGATTTTATTTTATTTGTAAAGTAACTCTTATGCTTGAAATGTTAAGAAATAAAAAACTGTGGATACAAGTTTGTCCCAATGATTTAATATGATGTTTTGATGATGACAAATACAAAAAAAAAAAAAATGATGCTTATGCTATAGATGTACTTAATGAGATATTTTGTATCATATGATTTTTGGAAGATACTAGTTTAAGATCCGATATTGCCCTGTATATCCTTGTTTTCTTTTCCTTTCTTCTGATGAATGAAAATGGTTATTATTATTATTTTTTTGTGATAAAATGAAAAATGGGCACTTTATATAGTTATATTTCACTTAACAATCATGCAATGAGATATGTGTAGCATTCTTTATATAATATATTTCAATAATGCTTTATATGAGTTATAATGATTAATATCTATTTAATTTATTTAAATAAAAATTTTAACATTTCGAATCATATATAAAATATCTATTAAGAATTGATAAATGTCTAATTTAGATGTGTCTATGAAAGTCTTATATGCATGATTAACTAAAGTTAACATTTATAAATCATGAGCATAAAAGATATTGAAGTATGAATTTGGATTAATTATGTTTTATTTTAAGCATTGCAACATTCACAATCATGCCTCAACTCAAGAAGAACGAAAATGATAAGATGTTCCAAGCGCGTTTGCAAGATTTGAAGAGAAGAATTTTTAATTGGATTACATCAAGAATTGATGATGGCAAAAGATCAAGTCCCAAAGTTCTTCAAGAAAAATAGCTTATAGGACTTAGATCTTGTGTAAAGGTAAAAAGGAATCATACTAAAAAATATGTTTAACATCTTTAAAAGTGTTTCTTACATGTTTTAATGGCCAACAAACTTTTTGGAAAGTTAAATTTTATCTTTTTTTACATGGTAGTTAAACCTTTGAAAAATAAGTTTGTGTTTTGCAAACCGAATTTAGTTACTATTTTGATCATAACTTTCAAAATACTTTGAGTTTTGTTATGAAACTTATTTCATATGAAAATAGACTCAAATATTTTCCAATGAGTGGTCATTTACTTTAAACGGATAAAAATGAAGAAGTTATGACCATTTGCTTTAAATATGAAATATAGTCAAGTTTGAGTTTTGAAAACTGACCTTTGGTCAATCATAACTCTCAAAATACTTTAATTTTGTTGTGAAACTTATTTCATTTGAAAATAGACTTAAAGATATTTCCAATGACTGGTCATTTGCTTTAATCGGATAAGAAATGAAGGAGTTATGACCTTTTAAAGTCAGTCCTTTCAAATCTTTAATCAGTTGGTAATTTACACAAATCATCGTTTATTCCGCTGAATCGATATTACTAATGTTTCTTCATCCTGGCTTTAATAAAGTCAAAGGTCAGGCATGGCATGGTAAGTGTAATCGATTACAAGTATCATTAAAACGTTTCTAACGGCTATAAATGGCTAGTTTTCATAAAAAATCATTTCTAAATACTACCAACGGCTATTTTATCATTTGAATATTTGAAGTATTTACATCCTCAAAACACAAGAACACTATACTTGATCCTTGAATCATCAAAATCATATTTTGAGCTTTAAAGTGTGAATCCTTGCAGTACCCATAGTTCTTCAATTTGTATTATCCATCTTTGAGAGAGTTTCTTATTATCCATACTTTGTTCTTCAAGTTGTATATCTAAATTAATCTCAAATCATTGTAAAGAGTTTTAGTTTGTCCGAATGAGGTATCCCTCAAGAGAGAAAAGGAGTGGGGTATCCCTTGTATAAGTGAGGCTTAAACACAAAGGGTGAGGTATCCCAAATTGGGGGATAAAGGTGTTGTGAGTAATGTAAAGGTTTTTAAGACCTAATATAAAAATGAAGCTTTTACCAAAACTTTGAAGAAAGGCTTAAAGATTTCATTAAAAATAATATTTTTTATTTTGGTTTTCCTTTTCCAAACCCGTGAAGTCTAGGAGATAGTGAAGAAAATCTCAAGTTAAGCTTAAGAGTTTAATGGACTTAAAAATACTGACGTAGGAATTTGAATGATATATAAATCTTGTTTTTACATTTATGTCTTAATTATATAAAATAATTTGATTCTAGTTTATTTACTTGATTTATAACCAAGTAGTATTTGTGAAATCTATAATAAATTTATTCAATTTTATTAATTGAGTTATTCAAAATTGCTTAATTTCTACAAAGGTTAAAATTTTTTAGAATCAAAATTTACTACTTCAATGTCTTGGGATGATGATTGCTTTATTAACAAAAACAACTTAAATTTTAAGATCATACGTGAATCTCGATAGTTTATATTTAGATATCTTATTAAATATGATGAAATTTATTAAGATTCGATTTGATTAAATAAATAAATTATTTTATTTTTATTAAATTTTTTATTTTACCTATTATATATAATAACCTACCTTCATATGGAGAGAAAATATATTATAAGAGTAAAAATATAAAATAATAAAATAAAATCAATTCTATTTTATATAATTGTCAAACATAAAACTCTATTTTTAAATTAATTTAAATTCAGTTTTTAATAAATTAAATTATTTTTAAATCTTTTTTATTATTAGAATAATATCAGTGCAATGCACAAAATTATAAAATGAATATTTAAAAGTAATATATAATAATTATGTTATTATTATAAAAAAAATATTTATAAATTTTATAATTGATTATGAATAATGCAGAAATTTCATATTAATATTTATTATATATTTTTAAGACGTTAAATATTAAGTTTATATATAAATTTTTGATAATATTTTAAAAATTTTAAAAATCATGAAAAGAGTGTTTGAAAATATTTTTATTTTGTAAAAAAAAATCTCAAAAAAGTTATATATACATTATTATTATATGAATAAGATAATAACAATAAAATTTAAATTTAAATTTATAATGAATTATTAATAATATAATTTTAAAATAATACTTATAAAAAATAATTTTTTAAATATATAATAAATAATTTATATTTTTTTTTAATTTTTTTAAAATTAATATTAAAATTTAAATTCAAATTATGTCGATGACACAATCTAAAATTTGCACATGTGACAACCCTAGATTTTCCTTAAAAATGACACTTACAATATTTTCTTTACTTCACCCGAATGCCTTGTCTCGTCACTCGTGAGGAGATTGAGATCCTTGGCGGGCGAGTTCAGCTGGGAAGGTGGTAATCGTAGTGAGAGAGAGAGAGAGAGTAATTGAAAATTGAAAGCGTAGCATTGTTGTGTTGTGTTGTGTTTGTTGCATTGACATTGCAGAAGAAAATGGTGAAACGACGCTTCACTCGGGTGGCCACCAGCGACGAAGACGAAGCGCCGCCACCTCGTCCCCAATCGAAGCAGCAGCGCAAGAGGAAGAGGGTGAAGCTTCTAGAGGAAGAAGAAGATCATGATCATCAGCAAGAAGAAGAAGAAGAAGAAGAAGAAGAAGACAACAAAAAATCCAAAGACAAAAAAGAAGAGGAATCGCCACCGCCACCGCCACCGGAGGACGCTAAGCCCATTGGTGATCCCGTTAGGGTTTCTGGAAAAGGAAGAGGCAGGCGGAAGCATTTCCACTCCTTCGAGTTCGATGGCAACCAATATACACTTGTAAGTGTTTTTTATTTTTATTTTTTCTATTTGTTTCGAAATAAAAGACCACAACTTGTTTTGTTTTCATTCTCCAACTCTATTTATTGTTTCTGCAGGAGGACCCTGTTCTTCTCGTCCCCGAGGATAAAAACCAAAAGCCATATGTCGCTATTATTAAGGTAATTAATTTAATATTTCCCTTGTCAAATTTTAATTGTTGAAGATAGTTTTCGATTGGGGTTTGCATTTGCACGATTAAAGTTTTATGATATTTGACTTGATAGCTGAGTGAAAATACCTGATTGTGATGAAGAATTAATAAATTGGGTTGTTTTGTGCTGCATTGGTAATGGTCTTATAATGGGGTTTTGTTTTGTGCCCCTTTCTTTTTCTCCTCTTTCATGCAAGGGATTTGGTTTTTCCTTTCTTTCCCTTCTACTAAATAAATACCTACTTTCAATCTCCATCTTCTGATTTCTGGAGTTGTTTTGCTGTTAGGACATTACACAGTCCCAAAATGGCAGCGTGATGGTGACAGGGCAGTGGTTTTATCGTCCTGAAGAAGCAGAAAGAAAAGGTGGTGGAAGCTGGCAATCATATGATACAAGGGAGTTGTTTTATAGTATCCACCGTGATGAGGTTCCTGCTGAGTCTGTTATGCATAAGTGTGTGGTGCATTTTGTTCCCATACACAAACAGCTTCCGAATCGTAAGCAGCATCCCGGGTTTATTGTACAAAAGGTGTATGACACTGTTGAAAGAAAACTCTGGAGGCTAACTGATAAGGACTATGTGGATATTAAACAGCAAGAAATTGATGAGCTTGTTCAGAAAACACTACAACGTATGGGTGAACTACTTGACATTGATCCTGAACAAGCCCCTGCTGATCAGGAAGATCCGGTGAAAAATAAAAGAAGCTTAAGGAGAAAGAGCATTTCACCTCTTGATGTTTCAAGGGAGGAGGAAGGAACTCCTAAGGGTGACCAACATCTGAAGCCTGAAACACCAGGTAGTTGTGTAAATAATGCCTCAGAGCATTATCACATATTAGTGAATTTCAATGCACTAACTGGAGATACCCATCGCGACAAATGGTTGGAGAGGTTGCTTCAACACGTTCAGTACATGTGTAATTCTGATGATAGCATAGAAAGGGATGACAAAGGATTACGAAATATCAATTCTGATGAAATCAAGAATACAAGCAATAATAGAAGCTCAGAGTTAGCAAATGACTGTCAAGACAAGGCTCAGAAGGTATGAAAAATCTGTATTATTAGGTAGCTATCAATTGTTCATTTTCTCATGTAGGGGTATATGAATTTGGTATTTATTTATTTTTCATTCTACAGCGTTCCAAGTCTTCTATCTGGCCAGATGCTGCTGTTCCAGCCATAGTTGCTCTCGAAAAAGCTTCACATGATGCTCTTTCATCAGATTTTCTGAAGTATAACCAAAAGTTACGGCAATTAGATTTTAATCTCAAGGTCAGAAGCTGGCCTACACTTGAAATATTTATAATTATTGTATTTGAGTCTTTTAAAAAATTACATATTGCTCAGGAAAAAAAATTGCTGCTACACTTTAAGGTGGGACTTTTGTACTTGCATTGATTTTTGCTTATATTATCCATTAAAATTAATGTCTAGGAGGTTAGAAGTGTGATAGAAATGTTTTATCTTTCTATTCATAATGACGAAACAATAAATTGGAAGGTTGGATGATCATGCTGTTGCATACTAAGTAATTTCTATGCATACCAAACACACAATGTGTATGTTTATGTGCAGTATCTCTTGTGGTCATGGAAAAGAAAGGGAAAAACCAGCTAGCTGTAACAATAATGATATTTTCTCAATTTCTTATCTATATCTTCACCATCACCTCAACGAATGCTATTGTGATATTTTTGGCTTGAAAAATCATTGTGAATATTCTATTTTTTCTTTGGGTTCTTTGCAGACTAATGCATTGCTTGCACGCCGTCTATTAAATGGAGAGTTGGAACCTTCAAAAATGTTAAATATGACTCCCAATGAATTGAAGGTATGATATCTATCGGGATTTCTTTTTTTAACAAAAAATTCAATGGAACTTTTAAGCTGTCTGCTTATGATTAAATGATGAATTTGTTTTCCATAGATTTTCTAGTACTATTTTCTGATTTAGGCCAGCTGCATCTGGTTTTTAATTTTTATTAGTCAATAATACTATTGCTTCAACCTTCGATAGTAGTCTTCAGCATACTCTGACCATTTGACATATCTCTTTATCCTAATAAAAGAAAATAATATACTTCTGGCTTGGATTTTATCGTAGTTACTGTGGTACAATCTTTGTTTCTCATAACATACAAGAAGTTGGAACATTTGATTGTCTAAGGCTCTTTTCTTTAAGAAAAAATTGGGATTAAGTTGGAACAAGTGGATCAATTTCTGGGGGAAAAAAGTGGGGATGGAATGGTGAGATAATTGTTTAAACATAAATCAAATTCTGGTGGAAGATTTAAAAACTTTCTTTATGTCCTTGAGCAATGTTGATCACCCAGTATTCGACCTACTGATTTGTTTTCTTTGTATTTTCATGGAGGTATCCTTCTTGGGTTGATTGGCTGTAACATTGGCATGGTGTATAGTATTATAGTTCATTGTAGATGAACTTTTGGCCTTTGAGAAACTATTCGCATGGAAATTTTAGTCCTCATTAGTGCTTGTTTTTCTTGGAATTGCTTTTGTATGTGGTTTCTACTTATTAAAAGCATAAGGGTAGTAAATATACATACTTGGCACAAAAATTCAAGTGTTAGATAAATTTTTCAGAATTTACTTCTAGAAATGGCTCTGCTTTTCAAGGGTGCTTTAAAATAATGTTAGATGTTTTAAAAAGCTATTTGTGCTTTTTGTCTTTTATTGAAACAGCAAAAAATACATAGACACTTCATAAAGCAACTATGAATTGAAATACTAGTAACTTCTGTCATCAATTTTTGAAAGATGCTTTGAAAATATTACACTGCTTGTTGATTGTGTGGTTTCTTGTTGAACTTCAGGAGGGTTTGGCTGCTGAGGAAATAGCCCAGAAGGAGCCTGATGAGTCACAGCACATGCAGGTAATTTTTTCCCCACCATAATTTTATTCTGTTAAGTTGTGTGAAGATATCTGCTGACTTCAGCTTTCCCACCCCTGAAACAGATGACAGATGCCCGCTGTCCAAGATGCATGGATTGTAAGGTGGGCGTGAGGCATATTATCCATGCTGGACATGGTGACCGTTATCAGGTTTGCATCTTTTTTACTTTAGTCCAGAATTCCAAAAATTGTCTCCTTCACTTTTATGGCTTGGTTTGATTGCTGCTCTGCCTTTTCAGCTGGAATGTGTTGCCTGTGGTAATTCCTGGTATGCCTCCCGGGATGAGGTGTCTGTGCTGACCATAGATGGATCAAATTCAAAGAGAAGCATAGGAACAGAGCCATTGGCCACTGCAAAATTAGAAGATGGTGAGAAGAAGCTGGTGAGCCCCCGTGAATCTGATAAGTCAGCCAATAACATATTGAAGAAAACAAGTGAAGCGTGTATCCCTGTTTTGGATGCCCAGAAATCATTTGGCAAGTCCAGGAAAGATGACAATATTGAGGCTACAGGACATGCTGATTAGGAATATTCTATCCTGTGTAGTGTTTAGTCGTAGCAAAAGATTTTGTTTTTGTATAGTTTCTCTTCCTGTTTGATTATGTGCATACAACAGGCGGTTGGTTTTGTGTATAGCTTTGAATAAACTAACTAACGTTACCTCAATACCTAATACCTCATATAAGGTTAGCATCACACATCATAGCAGCAAATTTCTGTGTGTTTAACTTTGATTTTGTAAGTGTAAACTTTTTTAAACCATTAATAAACAAAATGAAAACATTTAATAAAAATAATGCCTTTTTTTGGTATACATCGGGGTGGAAAATCACCCAAAACAGAAAAAAGCAAAAAAGGTAAAGGGATTCCCCACTGGAACGCAATTCCAGTAGCATACTGGTTGAGAATATCATGCATACAAGGTAGCGGATGGTTGAAACGAGTCACCTCAAACTCCATCGAATGTCCAAGGCGTGCGTGCAAGAGCATCTGTAGCCCTGTTAGATATTCTCTAAAGATATGAGTCATGTGCACTGTCCATTCATGACCTAGAAGGTCTTCGATATGAGAAATTATTGTGAAAGCTGGATGAATTTGTTCACAATCAGTACGCACAAGAGTGAGCGCAATTTTAGAGTCTAACTGAACTTGTATTTTTTAGTATTCAAGGTCTCAAAGCTAGAGCCAAACTATGAAAACACCCCATAATTCAGCTAAGGTAACAAGAGCAGGCGAGCAGCACCCAAGATGACAGCGAATCCTCCAACAAAGGCACCGGAAGCATCCCTTTTTAAGCCACCTCAAGAGCGTGAAAATGGTTAACCAAAGGCACCACAAGCATCCCTTAATGCATTTTTAACTTGACCTTTTCTTTCAACTTCATCATCTATCTCCATCCCCAAAGGTTAAGAATTATAAGTCAAAATAGAAATTTAACAAAAGTGATTTAAAATAAATATATCTCACTAACTTTTTTAGTTATCCTGACGTCACAAAATTTGTCTGTTTAATTCTCTCTTTGTTATGCATGTTTTTTTCTTTCCAGTAATCAATTATAAAACCACAGCCGCTAAATAAAAAGGTGTAGATGGTGCGAGTTCAAGATTCCATGAGTTAGATGTGATTGACAGTCTTTTTTTTTTTTCTGATGTGACCGATAGTCATTGAATTTGGGTTCCCGCCACGCCAATTCAATCACGTGTAATTAGGGATGTAAATTGATTTGAATAATTTTACTAATCTGAACTGAATTAATTAAATTGATTCGATTTGGTTTCGATATATTGATTGATTCGGATAAAATTTAAATCAAATAAAATTTAATTGGTTCAGTTCTTAGATTTGAATCTTATTGATTCTTGATCTTCTTAATACTGCACTTATTGACTTCAGTAATTTAATATCATTAAATGTGAGTCGTGAACTTGATCCACATGTAGTAGATGGAGTTTTGAACTTCTTACTTCAAAACCTCCATCTGCAGAAGTTATAATTACTGAAGTTAATATATTAATGTTTAATCTTTGGTAGTGAGTCATATAATTAATTTATTTATAACTTTTTTCTCTGTTTTCTCTCTATAATTCTTTGTCTAATCATATTCATTCCTAATCGGCCGACCACAATCCACAATTGTCAATGCAATTCATCAATTCTTTTTTCTTTGTTATTGTGAAGGTGTTCTTTTAGAGCTTATTGAGTGGTTCTTTAGTATACATTCTAGCTCACAATAGGATTTCTTTTGTTGTTGGCACAGTCAAGAAGTTTGGGGTCTTGGTGCTGTGGCATCTTAGGCTTACGGTAGATGCATAATAGGACATGGTGAGTTATATTGTTCATTGACATTTGGTAGGATAAAACAATAGGAGGTGGCGTGATTGTTCATAGGATGGATAAACTAAGGTGATATTGAGAGTGATCTTGGAGGACCATAACTTTTTTATTGTTAAATCCTTAGACATTAGTTATTGAAATGAAGATGAATGATCATAACATTTTCATTTGTGCTTATTGTAGGATGTAGATGGAGTTCAAAGATAAATTGGATTTGATGAATGATATTTAATGAATCACGTTTTTTTTTTAATGTTTAGATTGAGTTTAGATTAAGTTTGGATTGACTTTGAGTGTTGTCTATTGTTATGTTGTGTACTTGTGTTTTTTTTTTAATTATGTTTGGACTAAGTTTGAGTGCTGCTGTGTACTTGTCTTTATACTGCTATCCATTATTACTTATATTTTAATTATGTTTATTTATTTAGACTTTGTCTATTTATTGTACTTTATAGTGTGTTTATTGAGATAAATAAGTTTGATTTTATTTCTAAAAAAAATTATAGGTTTATTATGTTTTTTTTATGAAAAACTAATTATTTAACTAATTTTTGTGTAAAAAAAATGACCAACCTGATCACCTAAACTAAACCAATATGTAAATGTTCGACTCGGATTTGACTATAAAAAAATACGAAAATCAAAACAAACCAAACCAATTAATTTTAATTAGTTCAGATTTATTTTTTTTCAAAACTCAAACTAAATTACTCACTTACATCCCTAAATGCAACCATCTTTCCTTTGTTAACCATATTGTCCTTTGTTGTCCGCCTTTCTACTTCAAGGCCATTTTGCACTTCTACCCGCTCCCATGCTTCCCAAAAAGACAAAAACACTTTGATCCCGTCAAAATATTTATTTGGAGTTGGACATCTCCGAAGCAAGGCTACAAATAAGGATGTTTAAGAGATGAGTTTAGTTTAACTTGAATCAAATTTGATAGGTTAATTGGGTCATTTTTTTGGATTTAGATTAGATTTGGTCATAATTTAATTAATGACCAGGTTAAAATTAAGTTGACTCAATATTTATATAAGATATATAATATTAAACGTTATGTATAAACTAAGTTATAAAATTTTATAAATATGAAATTAAATATAAGAGATATTTTATAATAAATATTATGAAATAAATTATATTAATAAAAAATATTATTATATTATGTAAAATATATTAATTTATATTTAAAAATCTTATAATTTATTATTAATTTTTAACTAAAAATATATAAATTTTAAAATATTATATTATATTATATCAGATAAATTAATATAAAATATAACTCAAATTTAACTTAAAAATACATCAAATCAAATTTTAAAAATTTAAATACAATTCAATTAACTTTGAATTAAGACGGTAACTCCAACCCTTTGTCCCATTGGAAAATAACGAAGGGGCATCACTGTCAAACAAAATTTACCATATGGCACTACTAGTATCACAAACCTTTTAAGTGGACTGATGAGTTTCAACTTTCAAGTAATTGGAGGGTGGAGCGGGAGCAGATCTGATTCTGAATTGGACAATGCTGATAATTATGTCTAATATCATATTATCATATGCACAGTCATTTTAATTATTAATTTCATGGGATTCCGGTCTTGATATGTCATATAACCTTAAGATAATGATTTGTTTCAGACAACCACTCTTATAACAACTTATTAAGATAAAAAAAGAGAACGCGCAGTTAAACAGAAAAATATCCTTATCTTCCACAATTACCCTTTATGCACAGAATGGCCCAGGTTGTCCTTTTATGGGGTTATTTGTCTTTTCAATCAGGGGTATTCTCTCTCTTGGCTCTATGCCTTTGCCTGGCCTGGGAGTTAGGGGTGTCAAAATGAGTCAAGTTTGATGGGGTGACTTGAATAGTCTGACAAAATGAACGGATTGGATTAACAAAATGTCAATTTGAAACTTACATAACCCGAATAAATTGAGCTCAAATGGGTTTGACCAACCTACTCTTTTAACATTACATAAAGTTAAATAGGTTAGACTAAATTAATAAAATATCAACACAAAACTTACATAACTCAAATAAATCAGCCTAAAAATAGTCCAATCCCAAATGAGTCAGCTCGTTTTGAAACTCGTAATGAGGGTTGCTATTGCTTGGATCACTGGTCCTACATGCTGAGTGAGATACAACACAAATAATAATAAATAATAAAGAAGGGAAAAGAGAAACGAACAGCATATGCAAATGATGGTGCTTGAAGGACATGGCCTTTTTTCAGTAGAGACATGTACAGAAGATTATCAGCTTGATGTCTCTTCTTTCTCCTCCTATTCCTACTCGTGTGAGTGAGAGAGTTCAATGCTTCTCTCTCTTGCATTTGCATTCTCTAGTTTCCGTTACTGTTTTCTAAGTTCACTTTTTGGCACCACTCATCATGCTTTAGTTTACTACTTCTTTTGTAATGCAAGCGGTGATTGAAGTGAACTTGCTTGTTTTCATGCTTTAGTTTACTACTTTTGTTTCTAATATCTAAACGGAACATAGTATCTTAGCGAAAGTAAAGAGGAGAAGCTTAAGAGATTTCATATTAATTATGATATTATGTAAGATTTTAATTTAAAATCAATTGGCAATTAGCATTAAATAGAATAGTTTAACAGATATGAAGAATTGTATCCTGTTATTTGCGTTTAGCAACCATTTGATATAGGATAGAATACATCCACAATTGGATAAAAAAAACAAGAAGATACTGTCTCTATGATTGGACAATGAACTAATACCATGAGATATGTGTCTACACAGGAATGTGAATAGCGTTGTGTTACTTACTAATTGGATGGAGCTTTCTCTGTTTTATTCAGTGGTGCAGTTTTAACATGCTTCATTTATGAGATTATGATTGTTTTTTTCTAGTACGTATCTGACCTTTTGGTGCACATGGAGCCAAAGAAGGTACTCCAACTTTCAGAATGATGATAGTTTGAAGAGGGGCAATGTGCAGTTGATTTCCATGCACAATTATCCCGATTACAAGATTTCTCCATTTGTGTTGCCATTTTGCATGGCACTTCCACCTTAAGCGATTCAGGGAAGGAGAAAAACCAACAGTTATCTCAATGCTTATTGAGGAGGAAGTAGAATTTTTGATCAAATCGGTCACAACAGAGCAGAAGAAAACCAGTGTCCAAGACTCAGAAAGAATTCCAAGATCCTATATACTTGGAGACGGGTCTGCAGTGGAAGATATATCTCGTCTCTCTTACCTTTCTGCCACCTCTGAGTCCATAATTTAAGCCATCCATCAAATATAAATTGGAGGTTACCACACGCTCTGCTTCTGCTTATTTGAACATATATAGCGGAGTCTATGGAAACAGATTGGAATAAACCCATTGAAAGGAAAAGAAAAAAATGCACAATCGCCGTTGCCGGGGATCGAACCCGGGTCACCCGCGTGACAGGCGGGAATACTCACCACTATACTACAACGACCTTGTTGTTGAGTTCATTCAAAAAATTTATATATTTTATAATTATAGACCAAGATTCTGCTAAGATATGAGAACCTCTCAAATGTTTGAATTTGGTAAGGTTCTAACTTCTCAACTACAAAAATACAAAATCGAAGAAAGGAGAGTAGTAAATACAACAGATTGAGTAAAGTTTGGCAGTAATATCACAGAGAACTATGATACTTACATTCATTCAAACTAAGAGTAACAAGGTAGAGTTAGCAATTGACTCATTCTAGCTGTTGAACCTTGAGTACAGTATAATTGAACAAGTATATCACAAGAATGAACACCTAACGTGAATAACAAGTTCCTATCGCTACGAGAGCATTCTACATGCATAGGGCATAATCTAAGCTTTAAAAACAAAGGCGCCCAATTCACATGTTGAGACATAAGGATGTATTTTTGTGCCAACTAAATTACTTTTAATCACAACTTCATTTTTCACTGTATTGGAGCTCACTTATTCCAGACCAACTTTGAGAACCAATCATGCATTCATACATGCTTCCACAACAAACAAGTCCAACAACCTGCCAAGGTTTTTAAATTAAAAGCTTATGCTCCAATAGGAGAGAGATGAGATTGTTTCAAACATAAATTTCAATAACTTCAGCGAATTTAATTCATATGCCTTCGAATAAACTTGGATAGAATAAAGCAAGCCAAAATCAGCATAGTGCAATTTAATATTATAGTAAGTAGTAACTGTCCAATCCACTTGGTGAGAGTTGCGTTTAGATTTGGAGATCGGAGAGGAAGACCTAACTTTCACTTATAATGATGTCAACTTTAATTAATCATTTCATTACGAGTCACTAAGGAATTGACTTATACTAATAGCTGCTTAACACATCAGTCCAATAAGATGTAATCGGCCTAAAATAAATGGATCACCCTTGATTTATTCTTTTTCTCATATGAATCAATCATTAACCCATTTTAATTAAAAAAAAACCAAAACATTAATTAGTAGTAGTCCATATTAAAAATATGTTAACATTTTCCTACTTGGACAACATTAATTGAAGGATAGCATTTTAAAAACATTTTGTTTTGAAAATGACTCTTGGGTTAACAACTAATTTTCACAACGTACATGGTCACAATTTTAAAAACAACGAGCTATGAGATAACACCTTCAAATTGATCCAACACATACTAATGACAATATTGAATCATGGTGACAATTACTACCTTTATTAATGTAAAACCTTCCTCCATGGTCACAAGCATTATATCAATAGCATAGACCAAGTCCTAATGTGATAGTATAGCATGAAAGTAACACCAAACTTGTGATCCAATAGTGCTATTTTCAATGTTGGTCATCTAATAATTTCTCTTCAATACCTCCACTCTTTCCCAAGCGCGAGAAATCACTACCATTCTTATCATGAGCAAGAAAATTGACATGTTCTAACAAACATGAATAATTAGCATGCTCATTAGAGCATGAACAACTGACTTGCTTTATCAAGTAAGAAAATTGACATGTTTCAACAAGCATGAATAATTGGCATGCTCAATAGAGCATCTACAACTGGCATGCTACTCCAAGAATGAAAAACATTGTCTGGTATAAAACCATATAACAATATATCTCATAAGGTACATAGTATAAAATATCAGTCACATGTGCATATAATAATAATAATAATAATAATAATAATCTCATCATCATCATCATCATCATCATCATCATCATCATCATCATCATCATCATCATATCATCATCATCATCATCATCATCAATAAGTGTATGAAACAGGACAAACTAATCACCAGTATATAGGCATGACATTCTTAGCATTGTCGAAGACTAAATTAATATTTTGTTTTTAGGTTGCCAAACATTAAACTTTCAAACAGAATCCTAATGAAGTGTGGTAGATCGACTAAGACTTGATAGGGACGTAGGCAACAATATCATAATAATGATATACATTACTCTCACAAAATTAATAATTACTTATACGCTCACTGAATCATTTTCTTTTAAATAGGAACCTCTATTTTCCAAGTAGTTATGAATACAGTTGATCCTAACACAGATGTGATTTTCAAACATAATCCTAATTTGGACATTGTTAAGCAAAATAGTTTTTATTATAACGTTGTTGTTGTAGAAGAAAAGCCTTAAGCAGAAACTTACGTAGGGAACCAATTACAAAACCTTAAAATTCTTATAATTTTAAAAAATTCTAATTCGGTCCGTAATCCATCTTTCTATTAGATTGTAATATTATGCTTCAAGGATATGGACTCAATTAGAAATTTTTGAACTATAGGAATTCAATTACAAACTTTTAAAATCTTTCTATTATTAGAATGTAATAATAATATTAGTATTAATTTTATAATAAAGTAATAACATTTATTGCTATTATTATTATTAGTATTAATTTTTAAACATTTTTGAAATAAAGCATTGTTGGAATTTAAGGAGTTGTTTGGAAGTATTCCAATATATTGTTATGAGGACAAAAGTTTAGGTTTGTATCCTGAAATAGAATAATAAAACTATTGTCACCAAACATCCTCTATTTAGCTTAGGATTTCACCATAAATGAATGTCTAGCACCAGTATTCAAAACCAGCATCTCCACTTGCACATGGTAATTAGGCCCATTGTTTTTTGTGTCAAAAACCACCTATACCCCATTATTAGAGGTGCAATCCCTTCTATATAATCCCTGTTGTTGAGGGTTTTGAAAATTTTGGCATAGTGCAGACTCATATTTTCATTCAGTTGTCCAATTCAATCTTGTAGCTAGTGACTAGACATGACATTCTCAAAGGTGTCCGAAGTTAATGACTCTGAAGATGAAGATAACAACACTCTTTGGAAGAAGAAGATTGTTCTCAACAATAGAATCAATGAATCACCAAATGTACATATTTTATTAGATGGTTGCTTTGTTAGAACATTTTTATATCATAGATACTCACTTTACTTTGTCTTGGCACAGGTTTATCTACAGATGCATGTTCTCAGCACACGTACGTTGAGGGGTTGATAGTCGTGTGCTGGTGGCAACGAAGTCGAAGGCCTACATGCATCTAATTAATTAACCTGTTTTAACTAGCATTGTTGTGAGCAAAAATCTACTTTTATCTTATGTGGCTCGACATGGAGTCAGATTTCATAGGTAGGAGCAGCTACCAATCATATGCTCATTTCAAGTGTAGGCTGGTTATATTACATTGCGGATTAGTTCCATCAATTGGAGACTTGACTTCCTTGAAGTTGTTGATCTCAATGTCTGAGCTCTGTCGCTGTGATCTATGCATCCTCGTTGAAATACCAACTTGAAAGTAAAACTAAATATATGAATTTCCCATAAACATACAATGCTAGATAGACGTGTGCCCTTATAGTTGTTAATCCCTTATTCTTGTTTACCTTAACTTTATATTTTTACATTGTGTTGTTAGCAACGCTTTTCATATTATAATCATTTTATTTAATTTAATAGTGTTTTTAATAACCTCTAATGTGACTAATTGGAACCACTTTATGAATTTTTTTTTGAAAAACTCGTTTTAATAAATTAAATAAAGATCTAAGAAGATATATAAAAGCTCCCCAAATATGACAAAAATTGTATCTAGTTAGCATATAGCACATATACAACAATATCTTGAAGTAATATGTGCATGTAAAAGGAAAGACTTTTTTGAAATATATATATTCTCCTTTTAATAGTTTTGAATAATTATCCTTGCATTGTTATTTTTCCTTTTATTTGTATAAGTCACTTAAGAAAAAAAAATGTGAAATGTTAAGAGGAAACTAAAATAAATAGAGCATTATAAATGTGGGGAGGGGTAGCTAATTAATGCAAATCTAATTAGTTTGAGGATTCATTTGGTACATTGTGTTAAACCTATTTGTATAAACTTCTATATTATCAGCCGTTTAGGATGCCTAATACAATATAATCGAACGCATAAATATCGAAACATCTAATAACTCTATTAGATATAGGGTGGCTAGATTAGGCTGCTAATGTTGTATCAAAACATTGGAGAATGAAACAAGATTTATTTAAGAGGTCATTTAATTTAGCAAACAATTATCAAACATAGCGGGAAAGATGCTAAAGTCCATTCTTTTGCATTTGTGGTGGCAATAATCTAAGACTATGATGTTAAGAGTCTCACATCTCCTATCTCAATCTTTCGGATATGATTTATATATTTGTTTGGTCACTACACTTAATGCTAATTAGTTTTAGGTTATAATCTCACATGGTATCAGAGTCAAGATTCTATATTCATCGCCTACTTCGTTAGACTTCTCCCGCCTATTTTGCTAGCCTTCTTCCGCCTACTTTGCTAGACTCGTCTGCTCCCTCCAAGTATCTGTAGAGGATGAGTATTAAAAGTCTTACATCACCTGCTTCAATCTTTCGAGTGCATTTTATATATCTTTTAAGTACTTCACTTAATGTCAATTAGTTTTATGTTAGAATTTCACACATAAAAATAGTCACAAATATACATGTGCAGGGCTTGCGCTCACACACACACATATTATAGTACAATAATGTCATTCTATATATTTGAAAGGAAGGACTTCAGGTCTTCACTTTTTTTTCTTTTTATTCCCCAACTTGTATTTGGAAAGAATTAAAGATACAATTACTAATCTTTGTCCAAATGAATGTTAACAATATATTGACCATCGTTAGAATCTAGTATGCTATTTGAAAGTATTCTGTCTCTATTCATGAGGTTTAAAACTTAGGTTTATATCATGGTTCGCATAATACACAACTCTCACCAAACATTTTCCCATAATCATAAGATTTAAATATAATTGATTTTTGTTTATCTAATAGTCAAACCCTATATCCCAACTTGCACACAATAATGTCTATTGTTTTTTTGAATGTGAAACCACTTTGCATCTTGTTAAAGTTGTAGTCCCTGTTTATAAGCTATGCTCTTGAGGATTTAGACGCCATTTAGCCCCATACTATTATCTAGTTTTCCAACTCATTCTCATAGCTAGACTCTTGGCATGGCGTTTTCGAAGGTCTTAATGATAGATGACCGAGGGCAAAGACAAGAATTTCAACTTGGAGTTGCCAAAGACTAATTAAATATTTTTTTAGGGCGCTAAATATTGCAGTTTCAAACAAACTCATAATTTGGTGTGGTGGCTAGACCATGACTTAATACGAATTTAGGCAGCAATAACATAATAAAAATATATATTACTTTCACTAAATTAATAATTTGGTTTTTGTCAAGTTCTTTACTAAAATATTCTTCATAAATAGGAACCGCCATTTTTCAAGTAGTTGTGAATGTGATTGATCCTAACACAGATGTAACTTTCAAACAGAATCCTAAATCGGGCTTTTTTTAGCAAAACAATGTTGATAATAAAATTATTAATGTAGGAGAATAGCCATATGTAAAAACTTATGTGAAGATAGTAGAAGCTTTACCTTTTAGAACTTGGTGGGAAAATGATAAAAAATATTTGTGCCAACACCAAATGTGTTGAGGTAATAATGTCAAGGTGGCACCAACTAAGTACGAAGCCAAGGGGACTGACAAGGGCCAAAACTCCTCCATGGCTCGAAACACCCTTAACAATCCTTGAAACATTAAAATATTTCACAAATTTGAGAATTTTTATATAATTTGACATTTGGCCACCTAAAAGAAAAGAAAATAAATATTTGGCCCCAAGGCAAAATTCCTGGCTACACCCCTAGTACAAACGAGCTTGTAATTCAAATGGTTGTACCTCCTATGTAACCAAAAAAAAAAAGTTTGAGTGCTTCAAAGTATCTTGTTGTAATTAAGTCATTATATCAGTTTAATTTTATTATATTTGTTGTCCTTTAACTAATTGATATTAAGTAAAGTGACGTATTAAGTAAATTGACTCATTCCACAGATGTCTAGCTGAAACAGGTTAACTTAGCAGAATAGGTAATGAAAATAAGATTTTGTCTCTGATATCATGTATAAATCACACATAAAAGATTGAGACAGACGATGTGAGACTTTAATAAAGCAATTTCATGTTAAGATTTAATTTGGTTTCACTTATTCTTTTTCTTTGTTTCTAGCAAATTATCTTTATCTTCTTTATTATTATTATTATTATTATTATTATTTTGCAAAGTTTGAGTACTTCAAATTGCTCCAAGGGACGATCTTTTAAGAGAGGGATGCAGATTCTTCCACTAGCCAAGCTCGATGCCTCACTAGACTCTTCGGGAAATTAAGGACGATGAAGAGTTTTGAATCTCTTGAAAGGTAGATAGGAGCATGATTGTATTCTACTTTGAATTTTGGTAATTGATATTATACTTTGAATGTATTTTGTTTGGATTCATGCCCTGATTCGTATTAGTATTATACCTTTTATCCATCTACTTTTCTTTTTTTTACATATATGTTATTTGGTTGCATATATGTTATTTTATCCTTTCAAATTTAAACTTGTATTTATTATAGTTTATAATATCTATTTTTGAGATTTTAGATATGTATAACATTAGATATTTAATAAACATCATTTTAATTGATGTGAAATTCATTGCAGTCATTATATATACAAGTTTGGGTTTCAAATTGACGTTTAGAAGATAATTGATTTTTCTAAATAATTCTACTAATAGTATGATTTTTGTATTTAATGTAAGCTTTGAGATTGTCCTTTTGTCCTTCTTGATGTTTCAACTGAGATTGGTGAAAAAATAAACAATTATGTTCTGAAGTGGATTCAGAAGGTACCTGTAGTCGGTACGTACGCGGTGGTTCCTTCCTTGCGCAGCTGCAGCCAGGCGCACGAAGTCTAGGGGGGTGGGTACCTGCAATGGGACTCCAACGCTCAAGTCAGACAGTGCACCAGAAGGTTAAAGCTAATGGAATAGTAGTAAGGTTCCGATCCCCTCTCAGGGTAACTTAGCCTGTATATATTGAGAGCGTGATTTGAATCCTCATGCACTCCACGCAGGACAGAGGTACCTTAGGATCGTGTCATGGCAGGGAATTCAGCCCATGATCGTTGAGGTCCGTTTCTGATATTGTCGGAACTAGCCCATGATCGTTGAGGTCCGTCTCTGACATTGTCGGGACTGTTCCACGATCGTTGAGGTCCGTTTCTGACTCTGTCGAGACTGTTCCATGATCGTGGAGGCTCATCTCTGTTCTGCTGGGGCTGTCTTTCCTTTAATGGCCAATCCTTGTACGCAGGCAGTCGTGGTCCCCATTACTGAGAATGGGGAGATGACCGCTACGGTCCAAGGTCGCAAGGCCGAAGTGGGGGCGTAGCTGGCAGAGTTTGGTGGTTCATGTGCCGGGTCGATCCTTCAAGATGGGATCCCGGACCACGGTCCAGAACAGTTGCCCCCAACTTGGCGCTTGGACGAAGCCCAAGTGTCAAGGTACCATTGTGCTCAAAATGGGCGGTATCCTGGCTTTGAGGCCGGGCTTCGTGATCTTTCACGTTGGCCGGGGCCCATGATCTCTGAACACGAGATGACTCGACGGTTGGGATGTGGTTCGGAGGCCGAGGTGGGTCCTTACCTATGTCGCCACCCCTTAGTCTCGTGGTTTTCCTTCAGTTGCCCCCTGGACGCAGTTCTCGGGGTCTTTTGACTTGCCGCAGCGTTCTTCATTGATCTTGAATCGTTGGATCCCTTGGGAAACGCCGCTTTGACCTCCTTGAGAATAAGCGAGTCTTTAATGGGGAGCGTCAGCTTCGTGCGGTTGCTGGCCGTCCGTTTTGCTCTTGCGACCAATGGGGAATGAGGGGCATTGAATGCGGATTTATGGTTTGACAGGTTCTTCAATGTAAAGGGCTAATCAAGGCGTTTCGTTTTCTCTATAAATAGAGGGTTTTTGCGTTTGATCATGGCATTCCTCTTTGCATCTTTGTTTTGAGATGGCTTATCTCAGAGAAATGGTTCTTTCTTCTCTTATGCATTATTGGAGAGTGTTGCCTCTTTCCAGAGTTTTCTTCTTGATCTTTCCCAAATTTTTGAAACTTGGTCGTTTTCGTGTGGAAAGCTTCTTGAGTAGATGTCTCACTTTCTCAGCGTATTAGCGACAGATGTCTCACTTTCCCAGTGTACTGTGATTGCTTCTTTGATATTTCTTGTCGCTGGGAAAGCTTGAGGTATTTGCCACTTTAGACAGAGGCAACCGAAGGGGTGGGCCCAAATTCGCTCTCCTTTCCAGCCGCTTTTACGAGCAGTTGGATATGCAGGAGGGACTATTGGGGCTGCTCTTCGGCTTTACAGCTGCTTGAGGTGATTAAGGTTCCCGGCGGAACGATCTCCTCACGAGAAAGTTGTGCCTCGTCTATCAAAGGAGAGTGCGCCCCGGTCTCTTCCTGCCTGGCGAAGAAGGGAGTGAAGAAAAGTGGTGGGTACCAAGGTTCGGAAGTGGTGTTCCGCTCCGAGTTTCGAAGCCTATCCACTTTTTCAAGATGCTGCTTCGGGAGGGGAAGGCCAGTGCTAGCTCTTGGAGGAAATGTGGATGCGACATGGTCCGGGATGCCAATGATGTTAATGGCGGTTCGCACCTCCGGGGTTTCTTTCACTATATGTTCCATGTCTCTATACTCTCTTTTCTTTCTTTTTGTTGTAAGATGATGTATGGAATGAGAAATTTAATAAAATGGCTCCTTTTCCTTTGAATTTTGTGCCTTCTGCTTTCCTTTACTTGAGCTGTGGTATTTATACTGCACCGGGGTGAGTCCAACGCTCATTCCGGCCACGCGATATGTTAAGTTGCCCCCAGCTTGGTACTTAGTCGGGGCCGGCGAAGTGCCAAGTTTGGATACTTGATGCCGGGGTCTCTGTATCTTGGGCTATTACCGGGGCAACATAGTCCCGGGGTGCGAGCGGGTTTCCCGAGCTCTTCGACCCTGCGGTTGTGTGTCCTTTAACTTGTTGGATAACCGTAACGTGAGCTGCCATTATGGCAACGTGGGCCACGTGGCGCGCTCGGGTTGAAAAGACGTGCGTCGTGCTCCGCGCGCTATAATGGGTGCCTTTTCAAATGCGAGGTATCTGGACGAAATTACCCTCTAACCGTGACCCCTATAAATAGGGTGTCAGCTTTTTGGCTTTGTTTCGTTCGACTTTCATCAGAAACGTTGAGACTTGTAGGTGGTTTCTGACGGTCGTTGCGGCGGTGCGAGACGATCTTGCTGGACTTCACAGGAGTGACCTCTTGCTTCTTTTCTTTTGTTACGGTAAAAACTGATTTCTTCCTTTGCTTCTTATTCCTTTGGTTTTTCTTGCTGTTTTGAGGAAAAGGTGGGGGGTTGGGGGAAGTGCGCTTTCCCCCTTCCATTAATGGCGTTTCCCCCTCTTGGAGCACCTCCTTCGTCACACCGTGTGCAGCGAAGGTGTCCTTCTGAGGCTTTTTGTCTTGGCGGGTGCAGAGGACAGAACGTTTGGATCTCTGAACTTGGACTGGTTCTGACCCTGAGCCTCTGTGTGTCTTCCAGGAATTCGAATGGCTAGGAGAAGGGTGTTGAGAATTGAGGAGCCCAACCCGGATCCCGAAGCTCGCGAGCCGGGGGGTCAGGAAGCCGTTGATGAGTTAGTGCGTGTTCGCCGGGGGCCGGGATTACCTTACGCCTGGGTTGCGGACGATGCTTTTGACAGGATCTCACGCTACGAGATCGGGTCCGAATTGGACAAATTGAAAGATTACTTGGAGCTTACCGCGGGAGGTCTCCGGGATGGTGAGTTCCTGATCCTGTCCCCGGGAAGAGAGCGCGTGTGTTCGACCCGTGAGGCGGGGGAGCACTTCATGTTCCTCTACGAGGACTTCTTCACACGGTTTGGGCTTCGGCTCCCTTTCAGTGATTTCCATGTTGCCGTACTCCGGACCCTTCACGCTGCACCCAGTCAGATTCATCCCAATGGCTGGGCGAACATTCTGGCTTTTGAAAAGATATGCCGGTTGCTGGGGTTGCGATGCTCCGATAGGGCATTTTTCTATTTCCACACCAGGTATTTCGTCCATGGTGTTCGCGTTCGTCAGCAGTCTTGGTTGTCCGTGCGTTCCCGGGAAGGTAGGACGGTGTTTCTTCCCTACCTAGAGAGCTATAAGGATTTCAAGGAGAAGTTCTTCAAGTTAATAGCGGCCGGCGGTACTCGTCTCTTCTGGTTAGGGAGTGGCGAGGAGCCAACATTCAGCCTATACTGGAATCCGGCGGCATGGAGCATCCCCACTCAGTCGTTTGAGAGGGAGGTTTGTCACTTGGATGACGAGGAGCTCGAATGTGTCAATTTCTTTGAGATGTAGGTTGCCGAGGTCGACAAGATCCGGCCCAAAGATATACTGCATGGCGTGGATGATGCGGAACTTTGGGCCGTGCTAGGTAGCAGAGGCCTTTGTTCATGCTTTACTTTCTTTGCTTTATTTTCTTTCCTTCTTGCTCTTTATGTGGACCTGATTGTTTGTGTTTGCTTTCCAGAGAGCATGGCCGAGATGTCCGGGGAGAGGAATGCTCTGGCGATTCTGGAAGCTCTGAGGGTCAGGAATGAATCGGGGCCTCCGGATCCTGCCGCGGAGGTAGTTTCAGTTCCATTGCCTCGTCGAGTCGAGGTGCCTGCCACGGAGGAGGAGCCGATCCATGTGGAGGATTCCCCCCTCCCACGGGGCAAAAGAGGAAGGCGGCTGACGAGGAAGGACTGAGTGACCGAGTAAGAGGTCCTGGGTTGAGGAAGGCGCCGACCCGAGTGGAGGGGGGGCAATCAACCTGTACTTCGAGAATCCGGATCCCCGCCGGTTTGTTGATGATTTCCTTCTAGACGAGGAAGTGGAGGCGAAGCTGAACCAGCGTAGTGCTCCAAATACTCTCTGTAGTTTCCAAGTTCTTGGGCTTCGCCTTGCCATGGAGGCTCGGCATTTGGAGTATACAATTGAGGACTTCGAGCGAAGAGTTGCTGCTGCGGAGCGGGGTAAAACCCAGGCTCTTTTGGAGAAGGAGGAGGCTGTACGGGCCAAGGAAGAGGCCGCAAAGTCCATGGAGGATGTTGTGGCCCTGAACCGGGAGCTGGGGAACGAAGTAGCCACCCTAAGGAATGCAGTGAAGGAGAGGGAGGCCAGTTTGGCGGACGCCAGAAGGGGCGTGGCCGAGCTAAGAGCTGAGAATGAGGGCCTTCGTGCTGAGAACGGGCGTCTCAGAGGGCGGGTTACCACACTGAAAGGCGATGTTGGGACTCTCCTTACTGTTTGTACTGATATCAAAGAGCAGCAATTCCGAAATGCCATCAAGTAAGTTCAGCTCTTCAATCCCGAGGTTGACCTGGTTCTTGATTCTCTGGATTCCGGGAAGGTAGTCCAGAACGGCCAACTCGTCGTTCCCCGCCTTGCTGCTGTGGATCCTGGTATGGTGGATTCTTCTACCGAGGTTAGTGGTTCCGGGCCTTCTGCAGAGTGATTCGCATTTTTTTTTCTTTTTTTTTTGCCCCCTGCGTGGGGTTCTTTAATATGGTTGGGCAAACATTGTTCCATTTTTCCCAAAATATTGTAATGACTTTGTTATTTTTCCGATCTTTGTTTTTGGGGTCCAATGCCCTTCTCGTGTATTGCGAAAATTTGACGAGACCTGTGGTCTGGGTCCAACGCCCTATTTTGCCAAGTGTTTTAGGATTTCTCTTAGGATTTTGCGCAATGAGAATGCTCAGAAGCCTTGGTATAGGATCCGATATCCGCAGTAGTTTGCCCATTAGGAATTCGTGCCCAAGGTAAGGAACCTTGACCTTGGCTTGGAATTCGAAGGCAATGGCTATCTGGGATTTGGAGTCCGTGCCTAAGGGAAGAAACCTTGTCCGGGGTCCATTACCGGTTGTTTTAGGTATTTTAGGAGGCCGCGCGACTTATGGTTTCGGACTGGTCCTTGCCGGGGTCTTTTTGTGCGGGTGGATTGGTGCGAGAGTTTTCCCCCTGTTGGGATTTCTCTACTGCACTCCCTACCTAGCACAAGACACTACGGTTGGTACCATGGTAACTGAGTTCTTGATAATTGAGATGCTTGCTTAAATTCAAAGATTGAAAAAGTGTACAATATAATTGGGGCAGATCAAACATGAAGTAGACTAGGAGACTAGGCCTTGAAAGGCGCTTAGCTGTAGTACTTTCTAAGTTTATCCGCATTCCAAAAATTTTTCACGGGCTTGCCTGTTAATGTTTCCAAAGTATAAGCCCCCTTCCCGGTACTGACTACGACGCGGTAGGGTCCTTCCCAGTTATGAGCTAATTTTTCTTGGGAGGCATTCCTTCCGCCGACGTTGGCCCTGCAAAGTACCAGGTCGCTTGGCTGGAACCTTCTGGGGATGACCTTCAGGTTGTACCGGGCTGCTGTTCTTTGCTTGGTTGTGACATCGCGTATGTGCGCGATGCACCTTTTTTCTTCCAACAGGTCCAAGTCTTCTCTTATTAGCCCAGGGTTGGTGTCTGGTGAGAAATGTTGGAGACGCCAGCTCGGTTCTTCTATCTCTACCGGGATCATTGCTTCCCACCCGTAGGTTAGTTTGAACGGGGTCTCACCGGTTGTAGAATGAGGGGTGGTTCGGTAGGCCCAAAAGACATGGTCTAACTGCTCGGTCCAGTTCCCTTTGGCCTCATCTAGCCTTTTCTTTAATCCCCGAACTATAACCCGGTTGGCCGCTTCAGCTTGCCCATTTGTTCGAGGGTTTTCCACGGCGCTACAGTGATGTTTAATTTTCAGTCCGCGAAGTAGTTCTTCAAAACCTTTGTCTTTAAATTGCGTCCCGTTTTCCGTAACGATGGATTCCGGGACTCCAAATCTGGTAATGAGGTGGCGCCAAGTGAATTTCTGAATTCGAGCCGAGGTGATGGTGGCCAGGGGTTCTGCTTCTATCCACTTGGTGAAATAATCTACAGCGACAACCAAAAACTTCAATTGCCCGGGCGCTTGAGGAAAAGGTCCCAAGATATCCATGCCCCACTGGTAGAAAGGACAAAGGATGGACGTCGTGGACAATTCCTCTGGCGGGGCGTGGTAGTGGTCAGAGTGTCGTTGGCACTTATCACATACTTGAACATGTGCGAGGGAGTCTACTTCCATTATGGGCCAGTAGTAGCCTGCTCGGAGTGCCTTCAATGCCAGGGCCTTGCCTCCTAAATGGTGCCCGTAACTCCCTTCGTGGACTTCGGCCAGGACATACCCGGCTTCTTCAGGCGTTAGGCACTTTAGGAGGGGTGAAGAGAACCCGCGCCGGTACAGCTGCCCACCGAAGATGGTGTATCTGATCGTAGCTTTCTTCAATTTGGCTGCCTCCTTAGGGTCCTCGGGGAGGCTACCGGACTGCAAGTATTCCATCAGTGGAGTGATCCAGGTACGTTCTTGTTCGTTAACCTGCAGGACAGTTATGTCGGAAACCGCGGGGTGGGAGAGGGTTGCCTGGATCACTGATTGGTTGTTACCTGGACTTTTGGTGCTTGCCAACTTGGATAAGAGATCGGCCTGGGAGTTTTGTTCCCGGGGGATGTGCTCCACTTTGACTAGCTGGAAGCTTGGGAGGAGTTCTTGCACTTTTGCCAGGTACTTCTGTAGGAGGGGCTCTTTAGCCTGGTATTCGCCTTGGATCTGGGAGGTCACGAGTTGGGAGTCGCTGCAAAGTTTAATCTTTGTGACCCCCAAGTCTCTAGCCATTGCCAGTCCTGCGATGCATGCCTCGTATTCTGCTTGATTGTTTGAGGTGGGAAACTCAAACCTCAGTGAGTTCTCGATAGTTACCCCTTCGGAGTTTTCCAAGATTACCCCGGCGCCGCATCCTTTTGGGTTAGAAGACCCGTCCACGAATATGGTCCAGGGTATTTCCTCTGTATAACCGGGGTCTGAGGTAAGTTCGGCCAAAAAGTCTGAGAGGGCTTGCGCCTTGATTGCTATTCTGGGCTCATAGGTTATCCCGAATTCAGAAAGTTCGACGGACCAGGCGATCATCCTTCCTGCTAAGTCTGGTTTGTGCAGTATTTGTCGGATTGGTTGATCCGTCCTTACCACAATGGGGTGGCATTGGAAATACTGCCTTAATCTTCTGGCCGTGATGATAAGTGCAAAGGCGACCTTCTCAATCTTTTGGTATCTGAGTTCGGGGCCTTGCAGTGCTTTGCTCACGAAATAAACTGGCTTTTGGCCTTCGGATGTTTCCCTGGTCAGTGCTGAACTGACTGCTTCTTCGTTGATGGAGAGATATACGTAAAGGGTCTCGCCTGGTTCGGGCCTTGTGAGGACTGGAGGGGATGCCAGGAGGTTCTTTAGGGACGTAAAAGCGTCTTCGCATTCCTTTGTCCACTCGAATCCGGTCCCCTTTTTCAATAACTTGAAGAGGGGGAGGGATTTGTGAGCGGCTTTGGCTAGGAATCTTGTGAGAGCTGTAATCCGGCCATTCAGCTGTTGCACTTCTTTGATGTTTCGGGGGCTATGCATATCGAGCACCGCCTTGCATTTGTCGGGGTTTGCCTCTATGCCGCGGTGGGTCAGCATGAACCCCAAGAATTTCCCTGCTTGGACCCCGAACGTACACTTTCCTGGATTAAGTCTCATGTCGTGCCTTCTCAGCTGCGCGAATACTTCTTCCAGGTTTGAGGTGTGTGAGCCGGTCGACGGGGTTTTAACTATCATATCATCGATGTAGACCTCTAGCATTTTCCTCATCTGTTTTTCGAAGACTCTATTCATTATCCTTTGGTATGTGGCCTCGGCGTTCTTCAGCCCGAACGGCATTACCTTGTAGCAGTAGCTTGCTCTTTCGGTAATGAAGGTCATTTTGTCCTGGTCTCCGGGGTACATTTGAATTTGATTGTACCCCGAGTAAGCGTCCATGAAGGATAGTGTCCGGAATCCGGAGGAGCTGTCGACCAGTTTGTCAACGTTCGGGAGGGGGTATGGATCTTTGGGACACGCCTTGTTCAGGTCGGTATAGTCCACGCACATCCTCCATTTCCCGTTTGCCTTTTTAACCAGGACTACATTCGAGAGCCAAGTGGTGTACGAGACTTCTCTTATGAATCCGGCGTTTAATAACTCCCTGACTTGCTCCTCGATGGCCTGTTGTCTCTCGGGGCCAACTTTCCTCTTCTTCTGGGCGACCGGCTTTGCATCCCGTTTAATAGATAAACGATAGCAGATGAAAGCGGGGTCGATTCCAGGCATGTCGGTGGAAGTCCAAGCAAAAAGATCCTTGTTTTTCTGTAGGAGCTGTGTCAACTGGGTCTTTTCCTGTTCTTCGAGGTTTGCTCCTATCATGGTGACTTGATCGGGCTTGTCGCCCAGCTGGAGTGGGATCAGTTCTCCTTCGGGCTGGGGTCTTGTACCTCGGATCTCTTCGCGGACGTCCAACTCCGTCATCAAGATGTTGACTTGGTCATGGGTGGTGGTGGATGTTCGTGTCTTTGTTTTTCTCGGAGGTCCTGCCGATCTTTAGGCTCTCGTTGTAGCATTTGCGGGCGCGATCTGGTCGCCCATGACCGTGACCACTTCATTGTTCTGTTGAGGAACTTCATGGCCTGGTGGGCGGTGGAAACCACAGCGGCAATGCCGTTTAGGGTTGTGCGGCCCAGGATGATGTTGTAGGCCGAGGGACAATCTACGACTAGAAACCTCACCTTCACCGTTTTATAGGTGTAGTCGTTGCCCAAGGTAAGGAAGGTCTCAAAATAACCCACTGGGGTTACCTTCTCTCCAGAGAATCCGGTTAACTCGCCCTCATATGGGGTAAGCACGGACAGGGGGAATTCTAACCTTTCGAATGCATCCATGAACATGATGTCTGCCGAGCTCCCCTGATCTACAAAGATACGACGGACTTCGGCATTGGAGATTATCCCGGAAATGACGATGGGGTCGTCGTGATCTCGAATAATATCGTCGTAGTCCTCTTCGGAGAAGGAGATGGGCGGCGCACCTTTGTTCTCTGCATGGGTCTTTCGGGAGGAGGAACCGGATACGCTCAGAACCGCAGTCCGGAGTGCTTTCTTCCTAGAGTTATTTGACAGACCGCCCCCTGCGAATCCCCCTGAGATTGTGCTTATTAGCAGGTTCTTCTTGTGGCCCCTGTCTTGAGTATCCCGTTCCCGGTCTTGCCTGTTCTCATCGTTGTGGCTCGGAGGGGTCCGGGATCTCCTGGCAAGGCTTTTGCTTCTCCTTGGGCGCTGGTTCGGACTTCGCCGGGGGCTGCGGCTTTGCCTCCGGTTTCTGCGCCTTCCATGGTTTCCGTTTTCCCGAAACCCGCTGATATATTTTTGCAAGCACCCTTCTTTGATCAGGGACTCGATAACGTCCCGGAGTTAGTTGCAATCCTCTGTTTCGTGGCCATAACTGTTGTGCCACCTGCAGTGTTTTGACTGATCCCTCTGGAACTGCTTCTTTATGGGCGGTGGTCTCTTGATATTCTGGAACTCGGTTTGAAGGACCTCCTTCAAGATTGTCTCTCGAGGGTGTTCAAAGGAGTATACTCAGAATATTTGGGCCGGTATCGCTCGCTTTTTGAGGGGTCACGGGGTTGATTGGAGCTTTGGTTTTTCTTTTGGTGTGCTTCACCTTTCTCTAGGCTCTCCTTAGCCCTGGTGACTTCCTCAAGCTCAACGTATTTGTCCGCCCGTCGGTGAAACTCTTCTAGGCTTTCTGGTTTCTTTTTTGCTAGAGACGCGAAGAAGCTTGAGTTGGTCTGGAGCCCGTTCCTGGCGTAGTGGAGGGCTATCCTGTCGTCTAGGTTTTCTATGCCTACACAGGCTTGGTTAAACCTTCTGACATATTCGCGCAAGGATTCTGAACTTCCCTGGCGAATCCCGGAGAGGGAATCAATCGACTTTGGGCGCTCCTTTGTCGTGGTGTATTGTTGCAAGAAACTTTATGTCAGGTCCTCCCATCCTGTGATCCTTGTTCGCAAGGTGACGAACCATCGGAGGGCGTCCTTCTTCAGGAATAGGGGGAAGGCCCGGCATAGAAGTTCTGGGGTGTATCCGTAGAGCTGCATGGACTGCGTATAGGCGTCCAAGTGCTCCTGGGGATCCGTTGTTCCGTCGTAGGCTTCCAGGTTGCTCGGAGGTTTGAAACTCCTCGGGACCCTGTATGACATTAGGGCGTCCGAGAATTGTTGTAGGCAGCCGGGGGCCGGATTACTGTTTCCAATAATCCCGGCGCCAGCGCCTTGATCTGCATGCCCGTTGCGAGCCTCGTCGTGTCCTCCGTTGTCATTTTCCGCCCGTGCTGATCTCTCGAGGTTCTCTAGACGGCGTCTCTGTTCCTCTAGCTGGTGCCGTTGATCCTCGATGAGAGCTGTTTGTTGACGCAACAACTCCCGGAGGCCATTTCTCGTAATCTCGGATTGGACATTGTCTTCGTAATAAGACGCGTGGTCCCCGTTGTCGTGGGAGGCTCCCAAACGAGCGTGGACAGGGATCCTAGCTACATTGTTTCCTCCGCGGGTTACTCCGTAGTTTATGTTGTTAGTCTCCCCGTGGGGGAAGGTGAGCCTGTTCCTGATTGAGACCCTTCGAGATGGGTCAGGGCTTTCAGCGGAAACTGAAGTCTCGTGCCCATCGTTAAGGGTTTCCACCATGGCAGGCCTGTTTCTGGCGGCGGAGGTTTCTGGTGGTGTGACTGAAAGGGGGTTGCGCTGTGCTGCTAGGTCCTGTATCTGGCCATGGACTGCGTACGCAGCGCTCCCTCTTTTTTGGTTGTGTCTCGTGCTCACCATGGTTGTTACGGGAATGGAAATTTATCAGCTTCCCACAGACGGCGCCAATGTTCTGAAGTGGATTCAGAAGGTACCTGGAGTCGGTACGTACGCGGTGGTTCCTTCCTTGCGCAGCTGCAGCCAGGAGCACGAAGTCCAGGGGGGTGGGTACCTGCAATGGGACTCCAATGCTCAAGTCAGGCAGTGCACCAGAAGGTTAAAGCTAATGGAATAGTAGTAAGGTTCCGATCCCCTCTCAGGGTAACTTAGCCTGGTATATATTGAGAGCGTGATTTGAATCCTCATGCACTCCACGCAGGACAGAGGTACCTTAGGATCGTGTCATGGCAGGGAATTCAGCCCATGATCGTTGAGGTCCGTCTCTGACATTGTCGGGACTAGCCCATGATCGTTGAGGTCCGTCTCTGACATTGTCGGGACTGTTCCACGATCGTTGAGGTCCGTTTCTGACTCTGTCGAGACTGTTCCATGATCGTGGAGGCTCATCTCTGTTCTGCTGGGGCTGTCTTTCCTTTAATGACCAATCCTTGTACGCAGGCAGTCGTGGTCCCCATTACTGAGAATGAGGAGATGACCGCTACGGTCCAAGGTCGCAAGGCCGAAGTGGGGGCGTAGCTGGCAGAGTTTGGTGGTTCATGTGCCGGGTCGATCCTTCAAGATGGGATCCCAGACCACGGTCTAGAACAAATTATATTTCTAGAAAGTCTATTTTGTTACGTATCTATTCTTATTGTTGTAAAGTGGTGTATTGGTTCTCAAGCAAATTTGTGCTATGTAATGATCTTACATATATTTTTCCTAGAAATTATTTAACGAAAAAATGAATCTTTGGTAATCAACGAATTATGTAGGCAGCGCTTTTAATTATGATTATTGTCTATGTGCCTTGGATGATGTTCACATAATCTTTTACGAACTTTAAGTAAAAATCAAGTATGTATAAAGCTAACAAAAGTGAATATGTTATTCAAATTTAAATCAAATATTGGTTTATAAATCATTCCTTGAAATTGTATCATTATATATTTAATTTTGTTATTATTTTGCTATGTTGTGTGTCCAAATATAACTTTTATTTTATGAAGTAGGAATATTTATATTACCTTTTTTTTGTTGATACAGGCATACGCCAAACCAAGTCAACTACCGTTGTTGGTAAGAACCATAGCTGCTTAACTGCTTCCTTGTGGACAATGAGGGATAGTAGAGAGAGAAATACATATTCAGAAGCTTACTAGAGAAGGGCAATCTTGAGACTTTTACCTCTACTTCTATTATTTGTAATAATTTTTAATTATTTATATTTATCTTACAGATTTGCGATTGAAAATCCCATATGAGTTTGTTGAAGGTAATTCTATTTTTGTTTTACAAATTTTGTGTTATTTTTATGGAATAATGTTCATCTTTTGACTATTTCCCATGTTAAAAATTGCATGAATAAGAGAAAACTCTCATATTTTCTGCATTTGATATTTTAATTATTAGTGAGTCATTTAGTATTAATGGTTTTGCTGCATTCTTGCTTCATATTATTATTTTCTAAGTACAATTTTGTTTTTTCAACAATAATGGACTAAAACAATACAGAATCCTATGCTTTGCATGGGAATCTTGCAGTAATATTTTTTGTTCAATTTAATTTATCTCTAAATATAATATTAGTTCCAAATATGATATTTCTAAGATTAATACCATCAACCTATTGTTTAATATAATCTCTAAATTAAGTGTAAAATGTCTCAATTCTGTGACTCTAAGATTTGTTTGGATTCTCAAGCTTATTGCTTTGCTTTGAAAATAACACTTGACAAGACCGCAAGAGAACTTCTGATAATGGAAATGGTTTTGGAAAGGCTGAAATGTCATGCACCAAGTTCAACCAAGTGAAGATTGAGAAGGACTGATTGGGATTTGATGTTGTTTCCTTTGATCTTTTTTGTTTCTTTGGATAATGTTGTTGGACATGGAGCTAAATCTGCATTGATGTATGGATGTTAAATTGTTTTTCGTTTGTTGTGTCTTGAGAGGATCGTTTGGACATTTAAAGGGTTGTTGCCTTCTAAACAATTGTGGTTTAAGGTTGCTTTTTTTGAATATTTGCTAACACTATGCTATCCATTTCTAAATGTGGGCCTTTATATTTGGTTTGGATATTTTCCTTAATAATTCATTGCATTGTGTTAATTTTATCTTCTAAATTTTCATTTTTCTACCATCTGTTATATCTTTTGTTTATCTGATTTGTTGTATTATAATAGTCTATACAAAGGACATTGATTATGTTTCAGGTAAGATTACTAACTTCTCTGTACTTTTTTTAATAGGTATTTTGTTAATGATTAAGTTCTCATATCTGTCTTTAAACACGTAAATGCAGGTTGTTCCATTGCTACTGATATTATTGTTGGGTTGGCAACTTGAGAAGCTATTAAAATATATCTATCAAATGCTGAATATGGTAGTGATTTTTTGGATCTGAAGATGCAGCAAACTTAATTGTATTATTTGAAGTGTAGTGTTGAAATCATTTAGTTTAGTATCTGGATTGATTATGTGTCACTATTTGTATTAGTTTTTATTTGTTCTTTGTATATATATTTTTTAAAGTCTCAGATGACTTTGAATGCAAAATACCAAGAATTTAAATGCAAATTCTACTTATCTAAATTTGATAGAAATTGATTTTACGTCTTATTATCTTCTATGTGAATTGGGTATATTGTTTTTTGCAACTATAATATTTTATCTTTTTCACTTGATTGATTTGGCCCCTTTTTCAATTAAAATATTTTAACTCTTAATTGTTTAATAGAAATAAATATATTTATACATAATCAAGTTAAACGACCATTTTAATAGAATTTTTTAGTAAAATCAATAATAGTAAAAATAATATGATATTAAGACATTTCCATTCATACTAATATACTTTTAATAGTTTATAGTCTTCTCAATTACTTTGATCAGTTTAGAACAATTACATATGTTGTGATGTATGGCCATAAAATCGATTGTCATGGAGCTTTGTATTCATCACCTATGATTCTAACAAAGTATTTGAGAAAAATATACAATACATGTTCAGTCCAATTAAGTAGATAAAGTTATGATCTAAGTAGAGTTAATAGCTTTTCTAATGGTTGGCCCATATGTTTTATGAATAATTGATATAGATACTTTGTGATTATAAAATCCATTGTAATTTAACATTGCATCATTTAAAAATTTTAGTGAAAAATCAATGTGAAGAAAACTTTAAAAAAAAATTTAAATTAAAACATATGGAGAATACTTGAAGAGTAAGCAACGTAGAACTAATTAAAAGAAAAGAACTTAATTAAATAAATATTAAATTTACATACATATTAATATGTTTAATTTTGTATATTATTTCAATTGTTATATTTGTGTTTAAAATTAAGAAGTAATATAGTCAAGTTTCAATTTCAATGATCAATCATTATTGTAATTATTTATATTTATGTTTTGTAATTCAAAAACTTATTAATTACTTTTACATTTTTTAAAAAATAATTTTTAAATTAAAATTTTACTTATTATTCCATACATTGTACAGATTCAAAATATTAGTAGTATAAAATATCAGTTATATATGCATATAATAATAATAATAATAATAATAATAATAATAATAATAATAATAATAATAATAATAATAATAATAATAATAATAATAATAATCAGTGTACCAAACATGACAAACTAATTACTAGGCATGACATTCTTAGCATTGTCGAAGAGTACATTAATATTTTTTTTTAGGTTGCCAAACATTAAATTTTCAAACAGAATCCTAATTAAGTTTGGTGGATCGACTAAGACTTGATAGGTACGTAGGCAACAATATCATAATAATGATATACATTACTTTCACTAAATTAATAATTACTTATAGGCCCACTGAATCATTTTCTCTTAAATAGGAGCCTCTATTTTCCAAGTAGTTATTATGAATACAGTTGATCCTAACACGTGATTTTCAAACATAATCCTAATTTGGACATTGTTGAGCAAAATAGTTTTTATTATAACGTTGTTGTTGTAGAAGAAGAAACTTATGCAGGGGCCCAATTACAAAACCTTAAAATTCTTATAATTTTTAAAAATTCTAATTCGGTCAGTAAATCCATCTTCCTATTAGATTGTAATATTATGCTTCAACAACATGTACTCAATTAGAAATTTTTGAACTATAAGAATTCAATTACGAACTTTTAAAATAAGAACTTATTTGAACATTCCCAAAAAGTATAGAGACCTATAGATTGATTGAACATTTTCTTTTTATTCATTAACTTTTATAAGAAAGTAATAACATTTATTGTTATTATTATTATTATTATTATTATTATTATTATTAATTTTTAAACTTTTTTGAAATAAAGCATTGTTGGAATTTAGGGAGTTGTTTGGAACTGTACCAATATATTGTTAGGAGGACGTCAAAAGTTTAGGTTTGTATCCTGAAATAGAATAATAAAACGATTGTCAACAAACATCGTCTATTTAGCTTAGGATTTGACCGTAAATGATTGCATAGCACCAGTATTCAAAACCAACATCTCTGGCACATGGTATTAGGCCCATTGTTTTTTGGGTCAAAAACCACCTATACCCCATTATTAGAGGTGCAGTCCCTTCTATATAATCCCTGTTGTTGAGGGTTTTGACAATTTTGGCATAGCGCAGACTCGTATTTTAATTCAGTTGTCCAATTCAATGTTGTAGCTAGTGACTAGACATGACATTCTCAAAGGTGTCCGAAGTTAATGACTCTGAAGATGAAGATAACAACACTCTTTTTTTTTTTTTTTTATAAACAACCGGGCAAAAAAGTTCAAGCAAATTAAAAAATTACATTAAGAGAAAAAAAGATAACGTTTGCATCAATAAGCAAAGTGACAGAAAAAAAAGCATGACCTCAAACTTGTGTAAGTCAAGATCAAGAGAGTGATCGTGTTTAGCAAGCAAGTTAGCGCAATTGTTTCCTTCTATTTACGTGTGCTCAAATCTGACTTGCCAATCCTGTCTGAGAAGTTGTTTTATTCTAGACACAACAAATATGTAAGGGTGCCACGGAGGGAGCTCAAAATTTATAAGACCCAAGGCACAACGAGAGTCAGATTTAATAATTAATCTCAGGATACCCTTTTAAAAAGCTAATAACAAGCCAGAAAGAATACCATTTAACTCAGCCCAAGTGATAGTAGCCTGACCGAGATTTTGAGCAAAGCCAAAAAGGAAGCCCCCAACCTTGTTCCTAGCAAGACCACCACAGGCAGCATTCTGCTGATTAGTCAAGTAGGATTCATCTACATTCACTTTAACCCCATCGATCTCAGGAGGGTTCCAACTCACTAAGATATGATGGGCAGGAATTTTGGAGACACAAGCCTTTTTCACAAAAAAAAGGCACTCTGCTACTCCGAGGAAAGAGCACAGATTATAGGAATCCAAGTTATAGTAGCATCCATGGGACCATTGAACATAGCTTTATTCCTTTGACCCTATAAAAAATGACATGTTGAAACAATAAAGCCCAATCTATATTAGAAGGTCTGCCAAAAGATTGAGAAAGATTGGAAATCAACCACTATTTAAGCCCCAAATTGAAAAATAACAAGCGCTTATGAGGGGCCACAAGTCGTAACCAAGTATACTTCACAGCACTGCAATCATGAATAGCATGCAAAGTGGATTCCTCTGCTAACCTACAAATGCCACACAACCCACTATCCGAGATATTCCTGAAGAATTTGAGCGAATTAGTATGCAGGGCATTATTTCCACACAGCTAAAGGAAAGAACAAATCCTCTGGGGAGCTCTAACCTTCCAAATTAGCTTAAAAAAAGAATCATCCTGACCATAATGAGAACCATCACAGACCTCGTAAGCAGTTTTCAAGGAAAACTTGCTATCCTGTGAAGGAAGCCAAGCAATAGAATCATCGGGAGCCTCAGGAGTGGGGGCGAGGCAAGAGGGGATAATACTGCAAAAATCCTCAAGAAGAACACTTCTAAGCTTGCCCAAATCCCAACCGTGATCATTCACAAAGTTCGCCACCATCACATTTCAATCCAAGTGGTCCTTGTTAAGCAAAGCAAAATCTGCTAACCTGTTTATACCAGGAAGCCATTGATCAAACCAGAAACTAGCTCCTCTGCCATTACCAATCCTCCAGACGAGGTTAGGAGAAAAGGTATCCCAGGAGGAGACAATCCCTTTCCAAGCCCGAGAGGATTTCAATCTACCTTTAATCTTGTGAATTAAATTAGTACCTGCACAATATCTGGCTCTGAAAACCTTGACCCAAAGAGCGTCCTGGCGAAGGATAAGGTCCCAATTCAACTTCATCATGTACGCTGAGTTCAGATTACGAGAGTGCTTAAACCCCAGACCCTCGTGCTTCTTGATCCTACACAATTTATCCCAGCTAACCAAGTGGATTTTCTTCTTATCCTCTGAAGCTCCCCATACAAAATTTCTTACCACCTTGTCCACCTGATTACAAATGCTAACCGGGAGAAGGGAAGTCTGCATAGTGTAAGCAGGTATCGTAGCCATAGCACTCTGAGCTAAAGTAACTCTCCCTGCCATAGAAAGGGTATTAGTACGCCAACCATTCAGCATAGAGTTCACCCTGTCAATAATATTATAATAGGTGTTCCTCGAGGCACGCTCATGTAACAGAGGAACTCCAAGGTACCGCCCAAGGTCATTAGTGAGTCGTAACCTAAAGGCCTGACTCAATTCCAACTTCCTAGACCCATGCACATTCTTGGAAAAGAAAATATAAGATTTCTCATAATTCACCTTTTGCCCATAATTCTTACAAAACAACTCCATCACACCTTGTAAGACTTCGACCTGACCCATGGAGGCTTTAGCAAAGAGGGCGATATCATTTGCGAAGAATAAGTGAGAAAGGCTAGGCCCACCTCTAGATAGAGAGATCGGCTCCTACAAACTATTATCCACAACCATGTTTATAAGATGAGAAAGTCTCTCCAAGCAAAGGACAAAAAGATAGGGGTGGAAAGCAGAAGTACACTCCCCATTCCATAAAAGTTGCATCGATGGAGAGGAAATACAAGCCCACACCATATTAACCATATTATGAGGAATCCTAATATCAATTAGAGTATCTCTGACAAAAGCCCACTTCATTATGTCATAAGCTTTTTCTAAGTCAATTTTAATAGCCATAAAACCCACATCACCTTTCTTGTTACGCATAGAGTGGATGACTTCCTAAGCAACCAGAATATTATCAGCGCTTTGCCTTCCGGGGACAAAACTACACTGGGTAGAAGCCACAATCTTACCCATTATAGATTTGAACCTAGAAGCAATAAGTTTAGTAACCAACTTATAATAAACATTGCACAGGCTGATGGGGCAAAACATTTTGATATGATCAGGATGTTCCACTTTCGGGATAAAGGAGATGAGAGTGAGATTAGCATCCTTGATCATCTCCGGATGTCTAAACACATCTTTAACCCATTGAAAGAGAGCAAATTTAACCACCTCCCATCGAGACTGGAAGAAAACAACATGAAGACCATCCGAACTCGGAGCCTTCAAACCAACAATACCAAACAGGGATTTCTTAATCTCTCCCATGGACACCTCACTATCAAGCATAGCAATATGAGAATCCGAGAGAGTTGGGAAACCACCAGTCATTGCAAAGACTTCATAGATACTGTTGTCAAAATAAAGATCACGATAATATGTCACCCCTAAGTTTTTCAATTCCTCAATATCCGAGACAAATTCAGCAACATCATTTTTCAAGCAAACAATACGGTTCCTGTGCTTACGGGCTTTAGCAAGGCCATGGAAGTACCTTGTGTTTTTATCCTCATGTTGAATCCATTTACAATAAGATCTTTGCTTCCAAAGCAACTCTTCTTGACAAAAGATGCCTTCATAATCTTTCCACAATTGACGTTGAAGCTTTTCAAGAAAAGGATTCCCTTGTAAAGAAAGCTTTCTAGAAATACCTTCCTAACGAAGCAAAAGCCTATTTTTCCTCTTATGAATATCACCAAAAACATCCTTATTCCAAGCTCGAACATCAGATACAAAATTATTAATATTAACCAGAAGAGACTGATTCTCACTCTAAGAATTTTTAACCACATTAGGAAAACTAGCATGTAAAAGCCCAAAGGCCATAAACCAAAAGGGTCGCTCATCAGATAGATGGAGAAGGAAAGGGACATGATCTGATTTCAAACGCGACAAGTGATGGACATACCCAAACTCAAATCTATTATTCCAAGCCATATTAGCCACAAACCTGTCTAACCTCTTACGCACCAAACCCCTCTGTCAAGTAAAATTATGACCAGAGAAACCCAAATCAAACAGCTCGCAAGACAGAATGCAAGACTGGAACCCAGAGGAATCAACACTGCCATTAATATTTACGTTAGAAGCATCAATCTCCAACGTAGAATTAAAGTCCCCACCAACAATCCAAACACCATTTATAGAATCCGCTAACTCCCTCAACTTCATCCAGAGGTTCCTGCGCGAACCTATTTGAGGACTGCCATAAACAGCGGTAAGAAACCAAGACTGCTCAATGTTCCTAGTTACTTTCAAATGAACCAATTGGCGGTGCGAAGATAGAACCTGAACAGACCACAAATCTTTATACCACAAGCACCAAATACTCCCAGAGTGCCAACAACATGCTCAAGATGAATACCATCAAAACCCAACTGATGAATCACATGATCTACTCGACTACCACTAATATGCGTTTCCAACAAAACCATAAAATGAGCTTGATGCCTGAAAACCATGTCCCTCAACAGACCAACAAAACCTCTACCTCCAGCCCCCTACAATTACAAATGATAAAATTCATAATGGAAACCAAAAAGGGAAGAGACTCTTTGGAAGAAGAAGATTGTTCTCAACAATAGAATCAATGAATCACCAAATGTACATATTTTATTAGATGGTTGCTTTATTAGAACATTTTTATATCATAGATACTCACTTTACTTTGGCTTGGCACAGGTTTATCTACAGATGCATGTTCTCAGACACGTATAATAGTGTGCTGGTGGCAACGAAGTCGAAGGCCTACATGCATCTAATTAATTAACCTATTTTAACTAGCATTGTTGTGAGCAAAAATCTACTTTTATCTTATGTGGCTCGACATGGAGTCAGATTTCATAGGTAGGAGCAGCTACCAATCATATGCTCATTTCAAGTGTAGGCTGGTTATATTACATTGCGGATTAGTTCCATCAATTGGAGACTTGACTTCCTTGAAGTTGTTGATCTCAATGTCTGAGCTCTGTCGCTGTGATCTATGCATCCTCGTTGAAATACCAACTTGAAAGTAAAACTAAATATATGAATTTCCCATAAACATACAATGCTAGATAGACGTGTGCCCTTATAGTTGTTAATCCCTTATTCTTGTTTACCTTAACTTTATATTTTTACATTGTGTTGTTAGCAACGCTTTTCATATTATAATCATTTTATTTAATTTAATAGTGTTTTTAATAACCTCTAATGTGACTAATTGGAACCACTTTATGAATTTTTTTGAAAAACTCGTTTTAATAAATTAAATAAAGATCTAAGAAGATATATAAAAGCTCCCCAAATATGACAAAAATTGTATCTAGTTAGCATATAGCACATATACAACAATATCTTGAAGGAGTATGTGCATGTAAAAGGAAAGACTTTTTTGAAATATATATATTCTCCTTTTAATAGTTTTGAATAATTATCCTTGCATTGTTATTTTTCCTTTTATTTGTATAAGTCACTTAAGAAAAAAAAAATGTGAAATGTTAAGAGGAAACTAAAATAAATAGAGCATTATAAATGTGGGGAGGGGTAGCTAATTAATGCAAATCTAATTAGTTTGAGGATTCATTTGGTACATTGTGTTAAACCTATTTGTATAAACTTCTATATTATCAGCCGTTTAGGATGCCTAATACAATATAATCGAACGCATAAATATCGAAACATCTAATAACTCTATTAGATATAGGGTGGCTAGATTAGGCTGCTAATGTTGTATCAAAACATTGGATAATGAAACAATATTTATTTAAAAGGCCATTTAATTTAGCAAACAATTATCAAACAGAGCGGGAAAGATGCTAAAGTCCATTATTTTGCATTTGCGGTGGCAATAATCTAAGACTATAGTGTTAAGAGTCTCATATTTTCTACCTCAATCTTTTGGATACAATTTATATATTTGTTGGGTCACTCCATTAATGCTAATTAGTTTTAAATTATAATCTCACATGATATCAGAGCCAAGATCTCATATCCGTCGCTTACTTTGCTAGGCTTCTCCCACCTATTTTGCTAGCCTTCTTTCACCTACTTTGTTAGGCTCGTCTGCTCCCTCTAAGCATCTGTGGAGGATGAGTGTTAAGAATCTCACATCACCTGCTTCAATCTTTCGAATGTAATTTATATATCTTTTAAGTACTCTACTTAATGTCAATTAGTTTTATATTAGAATTTCACACATATAAATAGTCATAAATATACATGTGCAGGGCTTGCGCTCACACACACATATTATAGTACAATAATGTCATTCTATATATTTGAAAGCAAGGACTTCAGGTCTTCACTATTTTTTCTTTTTATTCCCCAACTCGTATTTGGAAAGAATTAAAGATACTATTACTAATCTTTGTCCAAATGAATGTTAACAATATATTGACCATCGTTAGAATCTAGTATGCTATTTGAAAGTATTCTGTCTCTATTCATGAGGTTTAAAACTTAGGTTTATATCATGGTTCGAATAATACACAACTCTCACCAAACATTTTCCCATAATCATAAGATTTAAATATAATTGATTTTTGTTTCAATAGTCAAACCCTACATCCCCACTTGCACACAATAATGTCTGTTGTTTTTTCAATGTGAAACCACTTTGCATCTTGTTAAAGTTGTACTCCTCTGTTTATAAGCTATGCGCTTGAGGATTTAGATGCAATTTAGCCCCATACTATTATCTTGTTTTCCAACTCATTTTCATAGCTAGACTCTTGGCATGGCGTTTTCGAAGGTCTTAATGATAGATGATCGAGGGCAAAGACAAGAATTTCAACTTGGAGTTGCCAAAGACTAATTAAATATTTTTTTAGGGCGCTAAATATTGCAGTTTCAAATAATTTGTTGTGGTGGCTAGACCATGACTTAATACGAATTTAGGCAGCAATAACATAATAAAAATATATATTACTCTCACTAAATTAATAATTTGGTTTTTGTCAAGTTCTTTACTAAATCATTCTTCATAAATAGGAACCGCCATTTTTCAAGTAGTTATGAAGGTGATTGATCCTAACACAGATGTAACTTTCAAACAGAATCCTAAATCGGGCATTTTTTTAGCAAAACAATGTTGATTATAAAATTATTAATGTATGAGAATAGCCATATGTAAAAACTTATGTGAAGATAGTAGAAGCTTTACCTTTTAGAACTTGGTGGGAAAATGATTAAAAATATTTGTGCCAACACCAAATGTGTTGAGGTAATAATGTCAAGGTGGCACCAACTAAGTACGGAGCCAAGGGGACTGACAAGGGCCAAAACTCCTCCATGGCTCGAAACACCCCTTAACAATCTTTGAAACATTAAAATATTTCACAAATTTGAGAATTTTTATATAATTTGATATTTGGCCACCTAAAAGAAAAGAAAATAAATATTTGGCCCCAAGGCAAAATTCCTGGCTACACCCCAAGTACAAACGAGCTTGTAATTCAAATGGTTGTACCTCCTATGTAACCAAAAAAAAAATAGTTTGAGTGCTTCAAAGTATCTTGTTGTAATTAAGTCATTATATCAGTTTAATTTTATTATATTTGTTGTCCTTTAACTAATTGATATTAAGTAAAGTGACGTATTAAGTAAATTGACTCATTCCACAAATGTCTAGCTGAAACAGGTTAACTTAGCAGAATAGGTAATGAAAATAAGATTTTGTCTCTGATATCATGTATAAATCACACATAAAAGATTGAGACAGACGATGTGAAACTTTAATAAAGTAATTTCATGTTAAGATTTAATTTGGTTTCAGTTATTCTTTTTCTTTGTTTCTACCAAATTATCTTTATCTTCTTTATTATTATTATTATTATTATTATTATTATTATTTATTATTATTATTATTTTGCAAAGTTTGAGTACTTCAAATTGCTCCAAGGGACGATCTTTTAGGAGAGGGATGCAGATTCTTCCACTAGCCAAGCTCGATGCCTCGCTAGACTCTTCGGGAAATTAAGGACGATGAAGAGTTTTGATCTCTTGAAAGGTAGATAGGAGCATGATTGTATTCTACTTTGAATTTTGGTAATTGTTATTATACTTTGAATGTATTTTGTTTGGATTCATGCCCTGATTCGTGTTCTGATTCATATTAGTATTATACCTTTTATCCATCTACTTTTCTTTTACATATATGTTATTTTATCCTTTCAAATTTAAACTTGTATTTATTATAGTTTATAATATCTATTTTTGAGATTTTAGATATGTATAACATTAGATATTTAACAAACATCATTTTAATTGATGTGAAATTCATTGCAGTCATTATATATACAAGTTTGGGTTTCAAATTGACATTTAGAAGATAATTGATTTTTCTAAATAATTCTACTAATAGTATGATTTTTGTATTTAATGTAAGCTTTGAGATTGTCCTTTTGTCCTTCTTGATGTTTCAACTGAGATTGGTGGGAAAACAAACAATTATATTTTTAGAAAGTCTATTTTGTTACATATCTATTCTTATTGTTGTAAAGTGGTGTATTGGTTCTCAAGTAAATTTGTGCTATGTAATGATCTTACATATATTTTATCCTAGAAATTATTTAACGAAAAAATCAATCTTTGGTAATCAGAGAATTATGTAGGCAGTGCTTTTAATTATGATTATTGTCTATGTGCCTTGGATGATGTTCACATAATCTTTTACGAACTTTAAGTAAAAACCAAGTATGTATAAAGCTAACAAAAGTGAATATGTTATTCAAATTTAAATCAAATATTGGTTTATAAATCATTCTTTGAAATTGTATAATTATATATTTAATTTTGTTATTATTTTTCCGTGTTGTGTGTCCAAATATAACTTTTAGTTTATGAAGTAAGAATATTTATATTACTTTTTTTTTTGTTGATACAGGCATACGCCAAACCAAGTCAACTACCGTTGTTGGTAAGAACCATAGCTGCTTGACTGCTTCCTTGTGGACAATGAGGATAGGAGAGAGAGAAATAAATATCCAGAAGCTTGCTAGAGAAGGGCAATCTTGAGACTTTTACCTCTACTTCTATTATTTGTAATAATTTTTATTTATCTTACAGATTTGCGACTGAAAATTCCATATGAGTTTGTTGAAGGTAATTCTATTTTTGTTTTACAAATTTTGTGTTATTTTAATGGAATAATGTTCATCTTTTGACTATTTCCCATGTTAAAAATTGCATGAATAAGAGAAAACTCATATTTTCTGCATTTGATATTTTAATTATGAGGGGGGATCGGTTTACATCAGTATAAGTCTTTTTTGACTTACACTCATTTTCAACCGTTAGATCTACTTTCATCTAATGATTGAGATTATTTCGTTAAAAGTAACCATTAGATGAAAGTGAATCTAACAGCTAAAAATGAGTGTAAGTCAAAAAAGACTTACACTGGTATAAATTGATCCTGCCTCTTTAATTATTGGTGAGTCATTTAGTATTAATGGTTTTGCTACATTCTTGCTTCATATTATTATTTTCTAAGTACAAATTTTGTTTTTTCTACAATAATGGACTAAAACAATAGAGAATCCTATGCTTTGCATATTGCAGTAATATTTTTTGTTCAATTTAATTTATCTTTAAATATAATATTAGTTCTAAATATGATATTTCTAAGATTAATACCATCAACCTATTATTTAATATAATCTCTAAATTAAATGTAAAATGTCTCAATTCTGTGACTCTAAGATTTGTTTGGATTCTAAAACTTATTGCTCTGCTTTGAAAATTACACCTGGTAAGACCACAAGAGAACTTTTGATAATGGAAATGGTTCTGGAAAGGTTGAAATGTCATGCACCAAGTTCAACCAAGTGAAGATTGAGAAGAATTGATTGGGATTTGATGTTGTTTCTTTTGATCATTTTTGTTTCTTTGGATAATGTTGTTGGACATGGAGCTAAATCTGTATAGATGTATGGATGTTAAATTGTTTTTCGTTTGTTGTGTCTTGAGAGGGTCGTTTGGACATTTAAAGGGTTGTTGCCTTCTAAATAATTGTGGTTTAAGGTTGTTTTTTTGAATATTTGCTAACACTATGCTATCCATGTCTAAATGTGGGCCTTTATATTTGTTTTGGATATTTTTCTTAATAATTCATTGCATCGTGTTAATTTTAGCTTTTAAGTTTTCATTTTTTTGCCATCTGTTATATCTTTTGTTTATCTGATTTGTTGTATTATAATAGTCCATACAAAGGACATTGATTATGTTTCAAGTAAGATTACCAACTTCTCCTTATTTTTTTAATAGGTATTTTGTTAATGATTAAGTTCTCATACCTGTCTTTAAACACGTAAATGCAGGTTGTTCCATTGCTTTTGATGTTATTGTTGGGTTGGCAACTTGAGAAGCTTTTAAAATATATTTATCAAACGCTGAATATGGTACTGATATTTTGGATCTGAAGTTACAGTAAACTTAATTGTATTATTTGAAGTGTAGTGTTGAAATCATTTAGTTTAGTATTTGGATTGATTATGTGTCACTATTTGTATTAGTTTTTATTTGTTCTTTGTATATATATTTTTTAAAGTCTCAGATGACTTTGATTTCTCAGAATGCAAAATACCAAGAATTTAAATGCAAATTCTACTTATCTAAATTTGATAGAAATTGATTTTATGTCTTATTATCTTCTACGTGAATTGGGTATATTGTTTTTTACAACTATAATATTTTATCTTTTTCACTTGATTAATTTGGGCCCCTTTTTCAATTAAAATATTTTAACTCTTAATTGTTTAATAGAAATAAATATATTTATACATAATCAAGTTAAACGACCATTTTAATAGAATTTCTTAGTGAAATCAATAATAGTAAAAATACTATGATATTAAGACATTTCCATTCATACTAATATACTTTTAATAGTTTATAGTCTTCTCAATTACTTTGATCAGTTTAGAACAATTACATATGTTGTGATGTATGGCCATAAAATCGATTGTCATGGAGGCTTTGTATTCATCACCTATAATTCTAATAAAGTATTTGAGAAAAATATACAATACATGTTCAGTCCAATTAAGTGGATAAAGTTATGATCTAAGTAGAGTTAGTAACTTTTCTAATGGTTGGCCCATATGTTTTATGAATAATTGATATAGATACTTTGTGATTATAAAATCCATTGCGATTTAACATTGCATCATTTAAAAATTTTAGCGAAAAATCAATGTGAAGAAAACTTAAAAAAAAAATTAAATTAAAACATATGGAGAATACTTGAGGAGTAAGCAACGTAGAACTAATTAAAAGAAAAGAACTTAATTAAATAAATATTAAATTTACATACATATTAAAATATTTTTAATTTTTTATATTATTTCAATTGTTATATTTGTGTTTAAAATTAAGAAGTAATATAGTCAAGTTTTAAATTTCAATGATCAATCATTATTGTAATTATTCATATTTATGTTTTGCAATTCAAAAACTTATTAATTACTTTTACATTTTTTAAAAAATAATTTTTTAAATTAAAATTTTACTTATTATTCCATACATTGTACAGATTCAAAATATTAGTAGTATAAAATATCAGTTATATATGCATATAATAATAATAATAATAATAATAATAATAATAATAATAATAATAATAATAATAATAATAATAATAATAATCAGTGTACCAAACATGACAAACTAATTACTAGGCATGACATTCTTAGCATTGTCGAAGAGTACATTAATATTTTTTTAGGTTGCCAAACATTAAATTTTCAAACAGAATCCTAATTAAGTTTGGTGGATCGACTAAGACTTGTTAGGGACGTAGGCAACAATATCAAAATAATGATATACATTACTTTCACTAAATTAATAATTATTTATAGGCCCACTGAATCATTTTCTCTTAAATAGGAGCCTGTATTTTCCAAGTAGTTATGAATACAGTTGATCCTAACACATATGTGATTTTCAAACATAATCCTAATTTGGACATTGTTGAGCAAAATAGTTTTTATTATAACGTTGTTGTTGTAGAAGAAAAGCCTTCAGCACAAACTTATGCAGGGACCCAATTACAAAACCTTAAAATTCTTATAATTTTTAAAAATTCTAATTCGGTAAGTAAATCCATCTTTCTATTAGATTGTAATATTATGCTTCAACACATGGACTCAATTAGAAATTTTTAGGAATTCAATTACAAACTTCTAAAATAAGAACTTATTTCAACATTCCCAAAAAGTATAGAGACCTATAGATTGATTGAACATTTTCTTTCTATTCATTAACTTTTATAAGAAAGTAATAACATTTATTGTTATTATTATTATTATTATTATTATTATTATTATTATTAGTATTAATTTTTTAACTTTTTTGAAATAAAGCATTGTTGGAATTTAGGGAGTTGTTTGGAAGTGTACCAATATATTGTTAGGAGGACGTCAAAAGTTTAGGTTTGTATCCTGAAATAGAATAATAAAACGATTGTCAACAAACATCGTCTATTTAGCTTAGGATTTGACCGTAAATGATTGTATAGCACCAGTATTCAAAACCAGCATCCCTGGCACATGGTATTAGGCCCATTGTTTTTTGGGTCAAAAACCACCTATACCCCATTATTAGAGGTGCAGTCCCTTCTATATAATCCCTGCTGTTGAGGGTTTTGACAATTTTGGCATAGCGCAGACTCGTATTTTCATTCAGTTGTCCAATTCAATGTTGTAGCTAGTGACTAGACATGACATTCTCAAAGGTGTCCGAAGTTAACGACTCTGAAGATGAAGATAACAACAGTTCTTTTTTGTTTTTTTTATAAACAACCGGGCAAAAAAGTTCAAGCAAATTAAAAAATTACATTAAGAGAAAAAAAGATAACGTTTGCATCAATAAGCAAAACAACAGAAAAAAAAAAACATGACCTCAAACTTGTGTAAGTCAAGATCAAGAAAGTGACCGTGTTTAGCAAGCAAGTCAGCGCAACTGTTTCCTTCCATTTACATGTGCTCAAACCTGACCTGTCAATCCTGTCTGAGAAGTTGTTTTATTCTGGACACAACAAATATGTAAGGGTGTCACGGAGGGAGCTCAAAATTTATAAGACTCAAGGCACAACGAGAGTCAGATTCAATAATTAATCTCAGGATACCCTTTTGAAAAGCTAATAGCAAGCCAGAAAGAATACCATTTAACTCAACCCAAGTGATAGTAGCCTGACCGAGATTTTGAGCAAAGCCAAAAAGGAAGCCCCCAACCTTGTTCCTAGCAAGACCACCGCAAGCAGCATTCTGCTGATTAGTCAAGTAGGATCCATCTACATTCACTATAACCCAATCGATCTCAGGAGGGTTCTAACTCACTAAGATATGATGGGCAGGAATTTTGGAGACACAAGTCTTTTTCACCAAAAAGGCACTCTGATACTCCGAGGAAAAAGCACAGATTCTAGGAATCCAAGTTACAGTAGCATCCATGGGACCATTGAACATAGCTTTATTCCTTTGACCCTATAAAAAGTGACATGTCGTTGCAAACAATAAAGCCCAATCTATATTAGAAGGTCTGCCAAAAGATTGAGAAAGATTGGAAATCAACCACTATTTAAGCCCCAAATTGAAAAATAACAAGCGCCTATGAGGGGCCACAAGTCGTAACCAAGTATACTTCACAGCACTGCAATCACGAATAGCATGCAAAGTGGATTCCTCTGCCAACCCACAAATGCCACACAACCCACTATCCGAGATATTCCTGAAGAATCTGAGCGAATTGGTATGCAGGGCATTATTTCCACACAGCTAAAGGAAAGAACAAATCCTCTGGGGAGCTCTAACCTTCCAAATTAGCTTAAAAAAAAATCATCCTGACCATAATGAGAACCATCACAGACCTCGTAAGCAGTTTTCAAGAAAAACTTGCTATCCTGCGAAGGAAGCCAAGCAATAGAATCATCGTGAGCCTCAGGAGTGGGGGCGAGGCAAGAGGAGATAATACTGCAAAAATCCTCAAGAAGAACACTTCTAAGCTTGCCCAAATCCCAACCGTGATCATTCGCAAAGTTCGCCACCATCACATTTCAATCCAAGTGGTCCTTGTTAAGCAAAGCAAAATCTGCTAACCTGTTTATACCAGGAAGCCATTGATCAAACCAGAAACTAGCTCCTCTGCCATTACCAATCCTCCAGACGAGGTTAGGAGAAAAGGTATCCCAGGAGGAGGCAATCCCTTTCCAAGCCCGAGAGGATTTCAATCTACCTTTAATCTTGTGAATTAAATTAGTACCTGCACCATATTTGGCTCTGAAAACCTTGACCCAAAGAGCGTCTTGGCGATGGATAAGGTCCCAATTCAACTTCATCATGTACGTTGAGTTCAGATTACGAGAGTGCTTAAACCCCAGACCCTCGTGCTTCTTGATCCTACATAATTTATCCCAGCTAACCAAGTGGATTTTCTTCTCATCCTCTGAGGCTCCCTATACAAAATTTCTTACCACCTTGTCCACCTGATTACAAATGCTAACCGGGAGAAGGGAAGTCTGCATAGTGTAAGCAGGTATCGTAGCCATAGCACTCTGAGCTAAAGTAACTCTCCCTGCCAGAGAAAGGGTATTAGTACGCCAACCATTCAGCATAGAGTTCACCTTGTCAATAATATTATAATAGGTATTCCTCGAGGCACGCTCATGTAACAGAGGAACTCCAAGGTACCGCCCAAGGTCATTAGTGAGCCGTAACCTAAAGGCCTGACTCAATTCCAGCTTCCTAGACCCATGCACATTCTTGGAAAAGAAAATATAAGATTTCTCATAATTCACCTTTTGCCCAGAATTCTTACAAAACAACTCCATCACACCTTGTAAGACTTCGACCTGACCCATGGAGGCTTTAGCAAAGAGGACGATATCATTTGCAAAGAATAAGTGAGAAAGGCAAGGCCCACCTCTAGATAGAGAGATCGGCTCCTACAAACTATTATCCACAACCACGTTTATAAGATGAGAAAGTCTCTCTAAGCAAAGGACAAAAAGATAGGGGTGGAAAGCAGAAGTACACTCCCCATTCCATAAAAGTTGCATCGATGGAGAGGAAATACAAGCCCACACCATATTAACCATATTCTGAGGAATCCTAATATCAATTAGAGTATCTCTGACAAAAGCCCACTTCATTATGTCATAAGCTTTTTCTAAGTCAATTTTAATAGCCATAAAACCCACATCACCTTTCTTGTTACGCATAGAGTGGATGACTTCCTAAGCAACTAGAATATTATCAGCGCTTTGCCTTCCGGGGACAAAACTACACTGGGTAGGAGCCACAATCTTACCCATTATAGATTTGAACCTAGAAGCAATAAGTTTAGTAACCAACTTATAATAAACATTGCACAGGCTGATGGGGCAAAACATTTTGATATGATCAGGATGTTCCACTTTCGGGATTAAGGAGATGAGAGTGAGGTTAGCATCCTTGATCATCTCCGGATGTCTGAACACATCTTTAACCCATTGAAAGAGAGCAAATTTAACCACCTCCCATCGAGACTAGAAGAAAACAACATGAAGACCATCCGGACTCGGAGCCTTCAAACCAACAATACCAAACAGGGATTTCTTAATCTCTCCCATGGACACCTTACTATCAAGCATAGCAATATCAGAATCCGAGAGAGTTGGGAAACCACCAGTCATTGCAAAGACTTCATAGATACTGTTGTCAGAATAAAGATCACGATAGTATGTCACCCTTAAGTTTTTCAATTCCTCAATATCCGAGACAAATTCAGCAACATTGTTCAAGCAAACAATATAGTTCCTGTGCTTACAGGCTTTAGCAAGGCCATGGAAGTACCTTGTGTTTTTATCCCCATGTTGAATCCATTTATAGCGAGATCTTTGCTTCCAAAGCAGCTCTTCTTGACAAAGGATGCCTTCATAATCTTTCCACAATTGACGTTGAAGCTTTTCAAGAAAAGGATTCCCTTGTAAAGAAAGCTTTCTAGAAATACCTTCCTAACGAAGCAAAAGCCTATTTTTCCTGTTATGAATATCACCAAAAACATCCTTATTCCAAGCTCGAACATCAGATACAAAATTATTAATATTAACCAGAAGAGACTGATTCTCACTCTAAGAATTTTTAACCATATCAGGAAAACTAGCATGTAAAAGCCCAGAGGCCATAAACCGAAAAGGTCGCTCATCAGATAGATGGAGAAGGAGAGGGACATGATCTGATTTCAAACGCGACAAGTGATGGACATACCCAAACTCAAATCTATTATTCTAAGCCATATTAGCCACAAACCTGTCGAAGCTCTTACACACCAAACCCCTCTGTCAAGTAAAATTATGACCAGAGAAACCCAAATCAAATAGCTCGCAAGACAGAATGCAAGACTGGAACCTAGAGGAATCAGCACTGCCATTAATATTTACGTTAGAAGCATCAATCTCCAACGTAGAATTAAAGTCCCCACCAACAATCCAAACACCATTTATAGAATCTGCTAACTCCCTCAACTTCATCCAGAGATTCCTGTGAGAACCTATTTGAGGACTACCATAAACAGCGGTAAGAAACCAAGACTGCTCAATGTTCCTAGTTACTTTCAAATGAACCAATTGGCGGTGCGAAGATAGAACCTGAACAGACCACAAATCTTTATACCACAAGCACCAAATACTCCCAGAGTGCCAACAACATGCTCAAGATGAATACCGTCAAAACTCAACTGACGAATCACACGATCCGCTCAACTACTACTAATATGCATTTCCAACAAAACCATAAAATGAGCTTGATGCCTGAGAACCATGTCCCTCAACAGACCAACAAAACCTCTACCTCCAGCCCCCCTACAATTCTAGATGATAAAATTCATGATGGAAACCAAAATGGGAAGAGACTCTTTGGAAGAAGAAGATTGTTCTCAACAATAGAATCAATGAATCACCAAATGTACATATTTTATTAGATGGTTGCTTTATTAGAACATTTTTATGTCATAGATACTCACTTTACTTTGTCTTGGCACAGGTTTATCTACAGATGCATGTTCTCAGACACGTATAATAGTGTGCTGGTGGCAACGAAGTCGAAGGCCTACATGCATCTAATTAATTAACCTGTTATAACTAGCATTGTTGTGAGCAAAAATCTACTTTTATCTTATGTGGCTCGACATGGAGTCAGATTTCATAGGTAGGAGCAGCTACCAATCATATGCTCATTTCAAGTATAGGCTGGTTATATTACATTGCGGATTAGTTCCATCAATTGGAGACTTGACTTCCTTGAAGTTGTTGATCTCAATGTCTGAGCTCTGTCGCTGTGATCTATGCATCCTCGTTGTAATACCAACTTGAAAGCAAAACTAAATATATGAATTTCCCATAAGCATACAATGCTAGATAGTCGTGTGCCCTTATAGTTGTTAATCCCTTATTCTTGTTTACCTTAACTTTATATTTTTACATTGTGTTGTTAGCAACGTTTTTCATAGTATAATCATGTTATTTAATTTAACAGTGTTTTTAATAACCTCTAATGTGACTAATTGGAACCACTTTATGAAATATTTTTTGAAAAAACTCATTTTAATAAATTAAATAAAGATCTAAGAAGATATATAAAAGCTCCCCAAATATGACAAAAAGTGTATCTAGTTAGCATATAGCACATATACAACAATATCTTGAAGGAGTATGTGCATGTAAAAGGAAAGACTTTTTTGAAATATATATATTCTCCTTTTAATAGTTTTGAATAATTATCCTTGCATTGTTATTTTTCCTTTTATTTGTATAAGTCACTTAAGAAAAAAAAATATGTGAAATGTTAAGAGGGAACTAAAATAAATAGAGCATTATAACTGTGAGGAGGGGTAGCTAATTAATGCAAATCTAATTAGTTTGAGGATTCATTTGGTACATTGTGTTAAACCTATTTGTATAAACTTCTATATTACAGCCGTTTAGGATGCCTAATACAAGAAAATCAAACGCATAAATATCGAAACATCTAATAACTCTATTAGATATAGGGTGGCTAGATTAGGCTGCTAATGTTGTATCAAAACATTGGATAATGAAACAAGATTTATTTAAAAGGTCATTTAATTTAGCAAATAATTATCAAACATAGCGGGAAAGATGCTAAAGTCCATTCTTTTGCATTTGCGGTGGCAATCTAAGACCATGGAAATAGTCATAAATATACATGTGCAGGGCTTGCGCTCACACACACATATTATTGTACAATAATGTCATTCTATATATTTGAAAGCAAGGACTTCAGGTCTTCACTATTTTTCTTTTTATTCCCCAACCTGTATTTGGAAAAAATTAAAGATACTATTACTAATCTTTGTCCAAATGAATGTTAACAATATATTGACCATCGTTAGAATCTAGTATGCTATTTGAAAGTATTCTGTCTCTATTCATGAGGTTTAAAACTTAGGTTTATATCATGGTTAGAATAATACACAACTCTCACCAAACATTTTCCCATAATTATAAGATTTAAATATAATTGATTTTTGTTTCTCTAATAGTCAAACCGTACATCCCCACTTGAATACAATAATGTCTATTGTTTTTTCAATGTGAAACCACTTTGCATCTTGTTAAAGTTATAATCCCCTGTCTATAAGCTATGCTCTTGAGGATTTAGACGCAATTTAACCCCATACTATTATCTAGTTTTCCAACTCATTCTCATAGCTAGACTCTTGGCATGGCGTTTTTGAAGGTCTTAATGATAGATGACCAAAGGCAAAGACAAGAATTTCAACTTGGAGTTGCCAAAGACTAGTTAAATATTTTTTTAGGGTGCTAATTATTGAAGTTTCAAACAAACTCCTAATTTGGTGTGGTGGCTAGACCATGACTTAATACGGACTTAGGCAGCAATAACATATAATAGAACTTCAATCATTTAACACGATAAATGTGTTACCGGAAAAATTTGTCACAAAAATTTCATCGTAAGAATCAATTGCCACAATAGATCCGTCGCAAAATCTATCACAATTTGAAACAGATTTGAATCTACCACAAATTTTCCATCGTAAAAACACAATTTTCTTATAGTGTTAATTCTGTTTCTTAGCACCTAATATGATTGATAAATGTCTAATATGCATACCTTTATAGGTGTACATTGAGGTTGTTTATCTTTCTTTTAAGACTTGTGAGGTCGTTTTAGTCAATGTTTTATGTGTTTTATTGAGTCTTTAAGAATTTTTTCTTAATTGATGTTTTTGGATTAGTTAATGATGTTTTGATGTGTTTTATGTAGTTTGAGTGCAAGCTATTGAAGCCCATTGAAGCCCAAGTCCATATATGGAAGCCAGCGCTTAGCCCAAATGTTGTGGCGCTTAGCCTGAAGAAGCCAGAAGATTGACTGATGCGTGATGTATTTCAGTGCATGCCGCGCTTAGCGCCATTAACCTAGCGCTTAGCGCAACAACCTATGTTGCAACAGCAAAGTCAATTAATTCGCGCTCAGCGCGAATAATTCTGCGCTAAGCGCTAAGGTGTCTGGAAGCAATCCTAAAATTAGGATATTACGCAGAAGGAAGGGATTCTTCGGTTGGTTTTTGGGGAGAAAAAGGAAACAAGGAGAAAAAAGCTGGAAAAGAGGAAGAGCATCCATGGAGTTTTCATCATCTTTCACTCCCGTTTCATTTTATTTTGTTATCTTGATCATGTCTAGCTAATCATTCACTTGTTGGGGTTAGATGTATCTATTTCTGAATCTCTCATGTATTTGATTTGATCATTCAATATATTTCTCTACTTCTTTATGAGTGTTTAATTTCTATGCTTAATGCTTGTTGTGGCTTGATCATCCATGACTTGATGTTTGATTTGGTAAACAATTGGAAAGTTGATGCTAGGTCTAGATCTGAAATTAATCACTTAATAGATCTTGAATCTAGGAATGGATCTTGATTTATTAGTAATCCTTTAATCCTTAACCTTAATGCAAATTCACTTTTCAAGTCACCTAAGGAATTAGGACTTAATTAGGGGATTTAGGCTCTTTTCATCTAAGGAATTAGAATTTGAGTAAATAGTGGATTGATTTTCATAATTGAAGTTAGAGATTGTATTGTTTGTCATGTCATTGCATTTGGGAAAAGATTAGTGCGTTTAACCCCAGCATTTCATTTTAATCGAATTCAACCTAATTTGTGCTCACCAAGTGTTTGAGAAAATTACAAAAAGACTTTATTCTTTTAATTTCTGATTTCATCATTTATTGTTTGAGCTCCCTTCTTTCCAAACTCATCGTTTAGATAGTGATTGTTGTGTTAGGTGCTAGTATTTGTCACAATCCTCGTTGGGAACGACAACCCACTCATCTCTTTATTACTTGTATGACTTGGTATACTTGCCAAAGTATCTCTTAACAAGTTTTTGGCGCCGTTGCCGGGGATCGGTGTTTCAATATTAGCATAATCATTTCAGTTACTAATCTAGACACAAATTTAATTTTTTGTTTTATTATTTTTGCTTTTGATAATCTCATTGTTTGCTAATCAATTTTTCTAGCTTGTGTTGTTTATGCGAGGTAAAACTCCGGCTGATCAACTTCTTTATGATCCAGAAATAGAGAAAACAGTAAGGAGAAATAGTGGTTTGACAAGGAAAAAGAAGTTATTAGCCAAGATAACACAACAAGAAGAAGAAACTTCATCTCCCCCTGTGTTTCAACCAGTGGAGGAGGAGATGGCTGGAAATGGTGAAAGAGCTCAGAGGACACTTGGGGATTATGCCAACATTAATGTAAACCGGCATACCTCTAGCATAGTACCTCCTACGGTCACTGCCAACAATTTTGAGATCAAGCCTGCTCTCTTGAACATTATGCAGCAAAATCAGTTTTCAGGGATGGAAAAGGAAGATCCCAACACTCATATCTCCAATTTCATTGAATTATGTGATACGGTGAAGATCAATGGTGCCACTGAGGATGCAATCCGCTTAAGGTTATTCCCTTTCTCTCTTAGAGATAGAGCTAGAGTTTGGCTCCAATCTCAACCAAGAGGGAGCATTACTACATGGAATGACTTAGAAACCAAGTTTTTAGCAAGATTCTTTCCTGCATCCAGATTTGTGAAGACACGGGGTGATATCACAAGCTATGTTCAACAAGAGGGAGAGACTCTTCATGACACATGGGAGAGGTTTAAAGAATTACTCAGAAGATGCCCAAATCATGGGTTTGATGATCTTATCCAAATGCAAACATTTTGCAATGGATTGAGACCGTCAACAAAGCTTATGTTGGATGCCTCAACTGGAGGTTCTATGAACACCAAGACACCAGAGGAAGCATTGAGATTGATAGAAGCTATGGCATCTAATGATTACTTGATGCACTATGATCGAGGCACCAACTCAAAAAGGGGAGTGTTGGAGTTGGATTCGAAAGATGCTATTTTGGCTCAAAATAAATTATTGACTCAGCAACTGGAGGCCATTAACAAGCAACTTATGCAGCTTCCACAACAAATTCAAGCCATACAGGGCACCAACATGCCGCATCAACAAGTAATGAAGTGTGATTTTTGTGGAGGTGATCATGACAATGGCAATTGTGAGGCTACCCCCAATTCTTTTGAGGAAGCCAATTATATAGGGAACTATGGGAGGCAAGGAAACTATCCTTATTCCAACACCTACAATCAAGGGTGGAGGAATCACCCGAACTTTGGGTGGAAACAAGATGTTGGGTCACCAAGTAAACCTCCAACCACACAACCACCTCAAGACCGGACCTCTGCTTTGGAAAACACTCTCAATCAATTCATGCAATTGTCTAGGTCTAACCAGAAAAACACAGATGCTTCCATTAAGAACTTGGAGATTCAAGTTAGACAAATTACAAAGCAATTGGCAGAACAATCAGGAGGGAGTTTTTCAGGTAACACTCAAACCAATCCCAAAGAGCATTGTAAAGCTATTACATTGAGGAGTGGTAAAATTCTTGAGGATGTTTGTTGTGAGCCTTTGAATGAAAAAGAGAGAGATATTGAAAAAAATGAGTCAAGTGATAAAACAAAAAGCAAGACAAATGAGAAAAATGGCAAAGAGATTGAGAGGGAAGAAACTGAAAAAGAAAAAGAAAATGAAAAGAGAGAAAAGTTAGTGGATGAAGATTCTATATTGAGGAAGAGCAAAAGTCAACTTTTGAGAGATGGAGGTGCACCTCAAGAGATTCCATCATATGTTAAAGTGTCATACCCGCACCCAACCAAGAAAAAAGAGAAGGAAGAACAATTTGCTCGCTTTCTTGACATTTTCAAGCGGTTGCAAATCAACATTCCTTTTGCTGAGGCCCTTGAGCAAATGCCAATCTATGCCAAGTTCACGAAGGAACTTCTCACAAAGAAGAGAAGGTTTAAAGAGGATGAGACCGTTGCCTTGACGGAAGAATGTAGTGCAATCCTTCAAAGGAAGCTAGCCCCTAAACTTAAAGACCCTGGAAGCTTTACAATTCCTTGCACAATTGGAAGCGTTTCTATTGGTAAAGCTTTATGTGATTTGGGGGCGAGTATCAATTTGATGTCACTCTCCATCTTGAACAAGCTTGGTGGTGGTGAGGTGAAACCAACAAGGATGGCACTACAACTTGCGGATAGATAAATCAAGCGACCTTATGGCATCATGGAAGATGTTCTTGTGAAGGTTGATAAGTTCATCTTCCTGGCAGATTTTGTGATCTTAGACATGGAAGAAGATGTTGAAGTACCTCTTATCTTGGGGAGACCATTTTTAGCAACTGGCCGGGCATTAATTGATATGCAACAAGGGCAGCTTATGTTGAGAGTGCAAGATGAAAAAGTGACTTTTAATGTTTTTGAAGCAATGCAACACCCGAATGATAAGGAAACTTCTTATCGGGTAGATTTGATTGATACTACAGTTGCAGAATCTATTCAGCACAATACTCCAACTACACCTCTTGAAAGAGTGATTGTGAATGCTATTAAGAATCATGGTGAGGTAGATGATGAAATCATTGAGGAATGCTTGCAGTATCTAGAAGCAAATCAAGCAAAGAGTGCTATCAGTAAGATAAAAGAAGAGCTGAGGAATGACAAGGTGGAGGAAAAAGCAAAACTAGAGTTGAAACCCTTGCCATCGCACTTGAAATATGCCTTTCTTGAAAATCAAGATGCACATCCAGTGATAATCAGCAGTTCTTTATCAAAACTTGTAGAAGAGAAGCTTGTAAGGGTACTCCGAGAGCACCAAACTGCAATTAGATGGACTATTTCTGATTTAAAAGGAATAAGTCCAGCTTTTTGTATGCATAAGATCAAACTCGAGGAGGAATTCAAGCCAGTGGTGCAGCCGCAAAGAAGGTTAAATCCTACAATGAAAGAAGTAGTGAGAAAGGAGGTGCTGAAACTCCTTGAAGCCGGAATGATTTATCCCATTTCAGATAGTGCTTGGGTGAGTCCGGTTCAGGTTGTCCCTAAAAAGGGAGGTATGACTGTGGTGATGAATGACAAGAATGAATTAATTCCCACTAGAACAGTCACTGGTTGGCGTATGTGCATCGACTACTGGAAGCTCAACCAAGCTACCCGGAAGGATCATTTTCCTCTTCCATTCATGGACCAGATGCTTGAGAGATTATTCGAACAAGCTTATTACTGCTTCCTTGATGGCTATTCCGGTTATAATCAAATTACAGTCGATTCTGAAGACCAAGAGAAGACAACATTTACCTGTCCCTATGGAGTTTTTGCATACAGACGGATACCTTTCGGTCTTTGCAATGCTCCCGCTACTTTTCAAAGGTGTATGCTTTCTATCTTTGCTGATATGATTGAAAAATATATAGAGGTCTTTATGGATGATTTCTCTGTTTTTGGTACTTCATTTGATCATTGTTTGTCTAACCTCACTAATGTTCTTAGAAGATGCATGGAAACCAATTTAGTCTTAAATTGGGAGAAATGTCACTTCATGGTGCAGGAAGGCATTGTACTTGGCCACAAGATTTCAGCCAGCGGTGTGGAGGTAGATCAGGCTAAGATTGAAGTGATAGCAAAGCTACCTCCACCATTGAATGTGAAGGGCGTGAGAAGTTTTCTAGGCCATGCTGGCTTCTACAGAAGATTCATCAAGGATTTTTCAAAAATTGCAAAGCCATTGTGCAATCTTCTCATTAAGAGTTCTTCTTTTGATTTTGATAATGAGTGCTTGCATGCTTTTAATTGTTTGAAGGACAAATTGATTTCTGCTCCTGTTATTGTAGCCCCTGATTGGGAGTTACCGTTTGAACTCATGTGTGATGCTAGTGACTATGCAGTAGGAGCTGTATTAGGGCAAAGAAGGGATAAAATTTTTCATGCAATTTATTATGCAAGCAAGGTCCTTAATGAGAATCAAATTCATTATGCTACAACTGAAAAGGAATTGCTTGCCATAGTATTTGCCTTGGAGAAATTTCGTTCCTATTTGATTGGATCTAAGATTACTGTGTTCACTGATCATGCAGTAATTAAATATTTGCTAACTAAGGGAGAATCAAAACCTAGACTGATTAGGTGGATTTTATTGTTGCAGAAATTTGATCTTGAAATTAAAGACAAGAAAGGAAGTGAAAATGTGGTGGCAGACCATCTTTCAAGGCTAGTGAATGAGGAAATCACAACAAAGAACAAGAGCTTAGGAGGAATTTCTCGGATGAAGCACTACCGATGGTGCAAGAGAGGCCATGGTTTGTCGATATATGCCAACTTTAAAGCAAAGAACGTCGTTCCCAGAGCATTTTTCATGGCAACAAAAGAAGAAGTTCTTCAAAGATGCCAATCATTATCTCTGGGATGACCCGTTCCTCTTCAAGTTTAGACCAGATGGATTGTTGAGAAGATGTGTCACGCAGGAGGAGGCTAAGGACATCATGTGGCACTATCATAACTCTCCTTATGGTGACCATTATAATGGAGAGAGAACTGCTGCAAAAATTCTTCAATCTGGGTTCTTTTGACCCACAATCTTCAAGGATTCTCACAATCATGTGAAGAGTTGTGATAAATGCCAAAGGACTGGCAATATCACTAAGAGGGATGAAATGCCCCTTCAAAACATCTTGGAAGTTGAAGTGTTTGACTGCTGGGGTATTGATTTCATGGGTCCACTCCCACCATCCTTTTCGAATCAATTCATATTGTTGGCTATGGACTATGTGTCAAAATGGGTGGAGGCTATTGCAACTCCGAAGAATGACGCACAAACTGTGGTCAAGTTCATCAAGAAGAATATATTTGCTAGGTTTGGTGTGCCAAGGGTTCTCATAAGTGATGGAGGTTCCCATTTCTACAACTCACAGCTCCAAAATGTCTTGGCAAAGTATGATGTGAGATATAAGGTGGCATCTCCATATCACCCGCAAACTAATGGGCAAGCTGAGGTTTACAACAGAGAAATCAAGCGGATCTTAGAAAAAACTGTGGCCACTTCAAGAAAAGATTGGGCTAAGAAGCTTGATGATGCGTTGTGGGCCTACCGAACTGCTTATAAAACCTCATTAGGGTTATCTCCATTTAAAATGGTTTATGGCAAAGCTTGCCACTTACCAGTGGAGTTGGAGCATAGAGCCTTTTGGGCATTGAATTTTTTAAATTTCAATGCCTCTTTGGCAAGTGAAAAAAGAGTCCAACAGCTGCATGAATTGGAGGAAATGTGCCTCAATGCGTATGAAAATGCAGTGATCTACAAACAGAGAGTGAAAACCTACCATGATAAGCAAATTATCCAGAAAGCATTCCAGTCTGGACAACAAGTTCTTTTATTCAATTCAAGGCTGAGATTATTTCCGGGTAAATTGAAGTCTAAGTGGTCTGGACCATTTACTGTTAAAGAGGTTCTCTCTCATGGAGCTGTGGAAGTAGAGGATCCTTCCTCTCAGAGGAGTTTCAAAGTCAATGGTCAACGGCTCAAAGTCTATTTGGATGGTAACTTGGAGCGATCAACTGCAACTGTGCGTCTCCGTGACCCTTGAAGGCTATTCGTCAAGCTAGTGACGTTAAAGAAGCGCTTACTGGGAGGCAACCTAGAAATTATATCCCTTTTTGTGTTATTTTGGTTGTTTAGATAGGTTGTTTCATTTTAGTTTTGCATGTTTCTCTAAGTGCTTTCATGATTGAATTCCCTTGTTGAAGTGTTAATTTGGGGGTTTTGGGTGAGTTTGATGGAAATATATGGCTTTGGGGGCTTATTCTGATGTTTGGGGGCTTATTCTGATGTTTCTGATATACTGTTGTTTTTGCATGTGGCGCTCAGCGCCAAAAATAGTGGGCTTAGCGCCATTCACGAGTTGCAATTAGTTAGCTCTCTGATGCAATGGGGCTTAGCCCCATTTTCTTGCGCTTAGCCCCATTTTTCAGTGTTTTTTTCTGCTAAACTGGCGCTCAGCTCCAAAATTGTGGGCTTAGCGCTACTCACGAGCTGAAATCAGTCAGCTCTCTGATTCTCTGAGGCTTAGCCCCATTTTAAGGCGCTCAAAGACCATTTCTCGCATTCTCGTGCATGCATTTGCACTGCGCTCGGCGTCCTTAAATTGCGCTTAGCACCACTTGCGAACCAAAATTGAGCCATTCTCTGTTTCTCTGGGGCTTAGCCCCCATTTTAAGGAGCTTAGCGCTATTTCTCAGTAGCTTGGCTGAAACTTCGAGGCTTAGCCTCAAACATGCGCGCTTAGCGCCAAATAGTTGTCTTAAAAAAAAAAGAAAAAAAAATCATAATAACTGGAGCTAAGCGCAGTTTTCACTGAGCTAAGCGATAATCCCCTCGTACAGAGGGGCGTCAGTTTCCCCATTTCCCCATTCTCCTTTTTCCCATTTCTCCCACTTCCCTAGTTCCCTATTTCCCTTTTCCCCATTTCCTTCTCACCGCCCACCATTTCCTCTCCTCTTCCCAAAGGTCCATTTTCATTTTTTTTTTTATATATCTCCACATCTCCATCTCTTTCTTTTTCTCTACCCCCATCTCATCTTCTTCATTTCCGTCCCCACTGTCATTTCTCCTCTCGCACTCTCATTCACGTCCGCTTACTTGTTTTTATTTTTATTTATTTATTTATTTCATTCCCATTTCTTTTCTTTTATTTTCTTTGTTTTTGTTATTTCATTCCAACCGTGTTCTCTTGCCTCTTGCTTGGCACCCGTCACCGTCATTGCACTTGTTGGGGTTACGTTTTTTTTTTTTTTTCTATGGATTTGGGGTTTAGGGTTGTCATTTGTACTTGTCATTCTCGCTTCTATTGGGTTGATGTTTTTGGTCTCTCTGCGTATGGGTAGCACTGTTTATCACATTTGTTTTATCTTCTGTGCTTATTGGTGCGCATGTCTCTCTGTTGCTGTGGGATTTTGGGAATTTTGCCTATGGGAAACGAGGGTTTGCCTGTTTACATATGTGTAAATGAGCCAGAATTTTCCTTCTAGCATTTGTGATTGCACCATTTGTGACTTGTATTTTCCCCTATACATTTGTGGCATTTGCATCTGGGATTTTGTGGTGTTCTATGTTTCTAGATTTTCCAAGTGGTACAGCGCTGAGCATAGCTATTGGTTGTTTCAGTCATGGCTCCACCTTCTAAGCTCACTTCCAAGAAAAGAAAAGGATCTTCCTCTTATGATGCTGACAGGTTTCTATCTCTCGAGCACCAACAGAGGTATAAGGACATTGAGAATAGGAACCTTCTGACTGAGCGAAAGGTTGTACTTGCTGCTGGTGAATATGAGGAATTTCAAACTGAGTTGAGGAGGCGCGGTTGGCTCAAGCTGTCCACTTACCCTGAATCAGCTAATGTGGCCATTGTACGGGAGTTCTATGCCAATGCCATTACTGTGGAGGAAGGTTTCCCACAGCACAGGAGTTTTGTACGTGGCAAGGCCATTTCTTTTGATGCACAAGCAATTAATCAGTTTTTGGACACTCCCACTCCTTGGGCCCCATTGGATTGTGGATATACTGATTGGAAGAATCGGAACAAGGACTACCAACAGGTTTTAGCTACTGTTTGTAAGCCTGGGGCTGAATATGTCACCAGTAGATCAGGGCAAAGGCAGAAAATCCTCCGAGGTGATTTAACTCAGCTGGCCCAAATTTGGATGACATTCTTGCATTCCAATATTTCACCATGCTCCCATACTTCTGATATCATTGAACGAAGATCTCTCATGCTTTATGCCATCATGGCTGGTTTGACTATGGACTTGGGCGAGATAATTTCTTTTGAAATTCGAAAGTCTGCGTCTATGGGGAGTTGGCCGCCTGGTCATCCTTCTCTGATTACTGAACTTTATCGAGCTGCTGGGGTTGACGTCTCTCAAGGTGCTAAGATTAAACCGCGGCTTCCAATTTCTGCCAAGTTTATACAGAAAAATTATTTGGGCAGTGATGCATTTGCTTCTTCTCGACCGGTTCCTTCTGCACCACGCACACTCTCTACACGTGTGGATGCTTTAGAGTTATCTCATGGTCTACTTCACAGTAAGCTAGATGCTCTTCACCGTTCGGACATGATGATGTGGAATATGATGCGTGACCTCACTGCCTATTTATCGAATTTCCCTAAGCGGTTATTCCACTTTCCGTCTGCTAGTGATGTGGACTCTTATGTTGCTTGGCCAGAACATTCTGGGGACCAGAATGTTTCTGAAGAGGGGGATGAGCTAGCTGATGATGCTGAGGAAGAAGAATAGAGCATGGAGGATTTTGTTTTGATTTACTTTCGTTTTATTTTTCTCGTTTTCTTTGGTTAAACTTTGTTATTTTTTTATTTTCTTTTTATTATCTTTTGTTGCTTTGGATGTCTTTGTACTGTCAACCATGGGATCATCTGAATTTTGTGTGGTGGTAATTGAAATATAATGTTGCTACTGTTTAGTAGTTTTTAACCATGTTAATTAATTCAATGTGTTGGATCATGTGTTTGAAAACTGAGTGTGATTCTGATTGGTATTGTTATTTATGGATATTGATAGGATGCCACCTAAAAGGACCAACTCAAATCCAGTTTACTATATGAATGAGGAAATGGTGGAAGATTGTCTTAAAGTGGCAAGAAGTGACCCAAATCAAGAGTGGACTTTGGAGGGTCAAGAAATTGATGAAGATTACAAAGCATACTTGCAGCCACTAATGGACTTGTGCAAGAAGGAGAAGGAGCGAGTGTTTCCTCCTCAAGAAGCTGGTGGAGAAAAGAAAGAAGATCCAAAGAAGGGGAAGAAAGAGAAAGCGAGCAAGAAGAAGAGACGGAGAGGTTCCTCTAGGAACCCTTGAGCTAAAATCTCTCTTTACTTTGCTTGAATTTAAGTTTGAATGAATAAATGTTACCGTGTTCCTTTTGTTATTGTTGTCAAAGTGTCTTGTGTCTATGTGATGTTAAAAAAAAAAATAATTATATATATATATATATAAATAAATAAAAATATAAATTTTTTTTTGAGATTATCACTCTTAGCAATTTCATTGTAGTACATTTCTTCCATGTTGTTTCTCTTCCATTGAAGTGACATTTGTGGTTGCTGTGCTTCTGTGATGTTGTTCTCATAAGGATATCATAGCTTTGATGTTTGGTTTGAACTCTTGTGACTAATGACTATGGCAAGGAAATCGGAAAATTCAATGGAAATATTCAGCTTTACCTGTGTGAGTTCTTTGGGCCGTTGATGACAAATTCTTTGAGAGTGGCACCATTGGAACTTATACTCTTGATTTTGCTTGATTCTGATTTGAATTCAAAATTTACTTGCATGTCATAGAAATGATCAGGGCATTTTTTTTCTAGTAGCCAGTTAGACTAAAAAGCTTACCTAAAGTTTTATATCCTTTGTGATACCCCCTTGAGCTGAAAGACAATGATTAATTTTTGTGGATAACCCATATGCTAAAAAAAAATGAAAAATGAAAAACAATGTTCTACCTACACCTTTTTGGATAAGAGAACATTTTCTTGTGTTTGGGGTTAACAAAAGTTAAAAAAAAAGGGGCAAAAAAAAATGATGATGAATGATGTAGTTTTGAAAAGTAAAAAAAAATTGTTAAAAAAAATATTAAATAAATAGAATGTCAAAGAAAAAATTCTCTTATTCTCTTTGGTGATTAGCCTGCTTATCCTTCATCACTTTTCCTTTGACCTAACCAAGTTACATCCCAAGTAAAGACCTTATGACTATGCATGCATGTGAATTGTGTAAGGAGAATTAAGATGAAAAGCAAAATTGAAGTTGTAGGGTTTTAATGTGTGGTTTTGAGAGGAACACACACTCCATACACTAGAGTGATTGAGGGAAACAGCTACATCTTGTGAGGAGCTGAGTTTCCATTGTTTTGACTGTATTGTTGATGCCATGATTATTGCTCTTTCAAGAGTGAAAAATAACTGTACATTTTTGCTATGATTTCTTTTGTGTGAGCAAATTCTGGATGCAAGTTCGCTATAGATGGAATCTTCTTTGTGAGTTTCTCATCAGTGGAGTTTGTATTACTTTGGCTTGTTGAGTTGTGATGGATCTCATTTCTTTTTGAATTTTGTTCATTTGTTAGTTAACTTGTTTGTTGAGTTGTTTTTCTTTATTTTTTTTGGGTTTACTTTTGCTTGGGGACAAGCAAAGTCTTAAGTTTGGGGGAATTTGATAAATGTCTAATATGCATACCTTTATAGGTGTACATTGAGGTTGTTTATCTTTCTTTTAAGACTTAAGAGGTCGTTTTAGTCAATGTTTTATGTGTTTTATTGAGTCTTTAAGAATTTTTTTTCTTAATTGATGTTTTTAGATTAGTTAATGATGTTTTGATGTGTTTTATGTAGTTTGAGTGCAAGCTATTGAAGCCCATTGAAGCCCAAGTCCACATATGGAAGCCAACGCTTAGCCCAAATGTTGTGGCGCTTAGCCTGAAGAAGCCAGAAGATTGACTGATGCGTGATGTATTTCAGTGCATGTAGCGCTTAGCGCCATTAACCTAGCGCTTAGCGCAACAACCTATGTTGCAACAGCAAAGTCAATTAATTCGTGCTCAGCGTGAATAATTCTGCGCTAAGCGCTAAGGCGTCTGGAAGCAATCCTAAAATTAGGATATTACGCAGAAGGAAGGGATTCTTCGGTTGGTTTTTGGGGAGAAAAAGGAAACAAGGAGAAAAAAAGCGGAAAAGAGGAAGAGCATCCATGGAGTTTTCATCATCTTTCACTCCCGTTTCATTTTATTTTGTTATCTTGATCATGTCTAGCTAATCATTCACTTGTTGGGGTTAGATGTATCTATTTCTGAATCTCTCATGTATTTGATTTGATCATTCAATATATTTCTCTACTTCTTTATGAGTGTTTAATTTCTATGCTTAATGCTTGTTGTGGCTTGATCATCCATGACTTGATGTTTGATTTGGTAAACAATTGGAAAGTTGATGCTAGGTCTAGATCTGAAATTAATCACTTAATAGATCTTGAATCTAGGAATGGATCTTGATTTATTAGTAATCCTTTAATCCTTAACCTTAATGCAAATTCACTTTTCAAGTCACCTAAGGAATTAGGACTTAATTAGGGGATTTAGGCTCTTTTCATCTAAGGAATTAGAATTTGAGTAAATAGTGGATTGATTTTCATAATTAAAGTTAGAGATTGTATTGTTTGTCATGTCATTGCATTTGGGAAAAGATTAGTGCGTTTAACCCCAGCATTTCATTTTAATCGAATTCAACCTAATTTGTGCTCACCAAGTGTTTGAGAAAATTACAAAAAGACTTTATTCTTTTAATTTCTGATTTCATCATTTATTGTTTGAGCTCCCTTCTTTCCAAACTCATCGTTTAGATAGTGATTGTTGTGTTAGGTGCTAGTATTTGTCACAATCCTCGTTGGGAACGACAACCCGCTCATCTCTTTATTACTTGTATGACTTGGTATACTTGCCAAAGTATCTCTTAACAATGATCTGTGATGCAGGTTTGCCTACATATGGAGAGGTTCTTACCTAAACCATGGGCATCTAGTTGGGTGCACTAAGCCAATCAGGACTTAATATTTTCATGAATCCTTGTGTTTCACAATTAATTTCACGGTGCTCTATGAAAATATCAAGTTCTGATTGGCTTAGTGTACCCAACTATCATGCCCATGGTTTAGGTAAGATTTTCTCCTACATATGTATGCACATTCTCATCTCACGTTGTGTGTGGTGCAAAAATTGAGGTACAATTTCAATAAATTGACTAGCAATCATAAAAAGTTGAGATATTGCTCACCGTATGAGCTCCATAACCTAGTTTTTCAAGTGAAGCTTGGTCGTATCACAGTGTGGATTGGGCTATTATTTGAAGATGAATATTTCCAAGGAGATGTTGATCTCAATCTTTGACTTCAACATGCTCATATATAGTGAAACCAACTTGAAATTAAAGTTAAAGCAATGAATTTTCCATAAGCATATAATGCTAGATAGAAGTGTGTCGCTATTGTTGTTAACCTCTTATTATTGTGGACTTTGTTTCCCTTCATCTATTTGTAGGCAAATGTCTAGCTTGTACTAATAAAGGCAAATGTGGAGGAATAAAGATCATCTTACACCTTAAAAGGGATGTAGGTACTATTTACATCCTTTTTAAGAGATGTGCTTGAGTGAGAGAAAGTGATAAGAAAAAATATGTATAATGAATGATATTAGATAAGGTATAAAAAGAAGTGTATGCACTATTTGATGCAAGAATATAAGGGTTGAATATGGAAAGCGGAGAATGGGTGGAAGAAGGGTAGAAACCCATTTAATGTAGAACAATGCTAGATGATTGAGGCGACTAATAAAGAAGAAACTTGTTGAGACATGTGCTAGTATGCTTGCTACAGACCCTTTATCTAACTACCGTGACTTCTCAAGTGATACGATTGAACATGATATGACAGAATGTAGTTCACATACTGAAAATGATGAAGATAAGAATGGAGATGATTCACATATGCATTAGAAAACTATTAAAAAGTTATGTTATTTTGTTGTCGTTAAATATGAAAATGTTACTCATATTAAAGAGGAAACTATTGTAAATGGTTATTGCGTATATCTAGTTAGCATATAGCACATATACAAAATTATCTTGTAGCAGTATGTACCTAAATAAAAGAAAACTTTCATGAAATAATTATATTATCCTTTTGATAAATTTGAATTTTTAACCTTGATTTTGTTTTTGTTTTTTGGAAAATAAATATCAAATCTTAAAAGGAAACTAAAATAATAGAGCATTATAATTGTGAGAGATAATGCAAATCTAATTAATTTGATAATTTGTTTGGTATATTGTATTAAGCTAATTTGTACAAGTTTACATCTTATCAATCATTCAGGGTGTCTAATATAATTATCGTAATCTTATTCAACACACCATGATTATATATTAAAACAGCTGCTAATTAAACAAGATTATTAAAAGTTCATTTTCAACATACCAAAAAAAAAATTCATTTTCATTGGACAACACTCCATGGCATTGGTTGGTAATGCACACACAAATTAAATATAATAAGTTAAATGTCATTCTATTTTTTTTAAAAAAAAACTTTGGATATTTACTCTATTTTTTTATTCCTTAATATGTATTTGGAAAGAATAAAAGATATTATTATTCATTTTTGTTCAACTTAATGCTGATAGTATATAGGGCATCGTTGAAATCTGATAATCTATTTGGAAGTATTTTGTCTCTCTCTGAGGCTCACGATATGTTGTGTATGTTTCCTTTCATAGGCATGTTCTCAACACAATTACATTGGAAATATTGGCATGGTGCATAAAATTTAGGTGCAACCTCAATCATGTGACGAAAGACCAAATAAAATAAAAAAGTTGATTGCCATGTGTCATTTGCAAAGTTGAGCAATTGATAAAATAGGCCAACTTGTCCCAGCCCGCCATTTAGTTAACTAAAAATGGGGCAGATCGTGTTGATTAGTTTAGGTTGGCAAGATTAATCCATTCTATTTTATGGTGAGTAAAATTAGCAGGTTAATCCGTTCAAATTTTTTTTTAAAAAAAAATTATAGGCAAATGGTTTAAAAGTGTCAACTTGTCAAAAAATTAAAAAATTAATAATAAAAAATGATAGGTTAAGTGGGTTAAGCAGCCTAAAACTAAGGAAAAGGCATATTAAGCGGGTTAAGCCCCATTTTACCCAATAGGCAACCGACCCGGACTGCATGGTATACGAGACAGGTCTCAAGGAAAACGACTTGCATGCAACTCAACACGCCTTTTTTTTGCAAGTTAAATGTGTCGAACAGTCATGTCAAGCCCTATTTTACCATCGTTTAGAACTTCAGGAAACTTTTTCTAGGGCGACCATTAATTCGCCACCATTCTCAGAACCATGGGTAAAGCAATCAAAACAAACTGCATTAAGCACTTAAATCTGAAGATTTGCTCATAGTTTGTTTCAATCTTCCCAGTACACAGAGTCTCTCATGACGTTCTTTGTTTGATTATCAGGATTACACTTATGCTGAAACTACTACCTTGGGCGGGTTTTAGGGAAACAATTTTTCTAAAGTAAGGTCCTTGTTTTGCATATTCACCGAGTCTCAGATTTGTTATTCACTGTTACTTTTGGTTTTGTACATGCAGATACTGACTAATTACATAGGTTTACCAGTCACAGTGCTCGAGGTTGCAGGTACTATGCTTCATATCATACATCCTCTTGTCTTGTCAAGCTTAAGATAGACAGCTCTCAAGTTCAGTTCAATTCCTACCTTTCCTACAGCTCTCGGTTTTGCTTTGTCTTCTGAGTTTTGATAGTAGTGTCAATCCAAACATCACTATTCTCCAAGTAGTTGTACTTTTATTTCAATCATAACTCAGTGCATCGTTTCAGTAGTTTTGACCATTTTCCTTCTTTCTTCCTCTGAATTTTTGTTGTTAATTTTACTTGTATCCTTTAATAGTCTTCTCACTTTTATGGGTTCTAATATCTTCAACAAGTTTATTGATGGGTATCATTAAATCTTCTGGTGACGTTTATAATCCTCCTAATAGGGGATTGACCATTGATGCTCCAAAAGCTGAAACCATTGATATTGGTAAGAAATCGATCAACGACTGTTATTAAGTATAGATAACCTTCATAATTGGTTATTATTGTTACAATGAACAATTGCATGCTTAGCTCTTTAAAATTAGAAGAATTCTGTTAAAAAATAGATATACTAAAAAAGACCGAACTTATTAAATGGTCTCTTAAAATTGCTAAATGTTTAGGTAACCTTCATCTTAGATTCCAAGAGTTAATACTTGAAAAGTTAGGATTACGTTTCATACTCTTCATCATACCATCTAGATCTAGTTCACATTCTTTCATTTTTTTGGGCGATTTTTCTTCTCCAAGCTTCTAGTTCCTTGATCTCCCGATCTAGTTTGAGAACTGTAGATCTATGGTGGTCTTTGTCTTGCCGTAGTCCTCTCCGTCATCGATGTCGCTGACCTCTATTCCACTCGCTTCTGTTGATGGTGCGGTGGCCGACGATGTTGTTGCAAACTTTTCTTGTTTCCCTGGCAACGATTGTTTTCAAATGCTTCTTATGGCGGAGGGAGTACAAGTCCCCACCGGAAACAAAACTCCTCAATAATGCAACAAAAATGAGAGGCCTCAAACTCGAGGTAGAGCGTAGGGAGGAAGGGCTGGTCGAGCATCTTCATTATCTTTCTCTCCATTTCGGCTCTCTGCACCTTCTTCTTTAGTGGCAGAGTGGTGAGGTGGCAGAGTGGAGCAGATAATAGAGTAGGCAAGTCGGAGAAGTAGTGAGGCTTGACAGAGAGATTACTCTCTGGCAACGTAGGAAGAAAATGTCTAAGAAAATGATGAAGATAACGATGATGAGAAAGAGAAGGAAGAACTAGGACTAAAATGCCATAAAATTCACATTAGGATTCAAATAAATAAATAATGATTTTAAATGACAAAATAAATATAAAATATACAAAAACTGGAGAAACTTGTTGTTGGTAATTTTTTGGGAGCATCGATACTCCAACTCTTATTAGGAGTATTATAAACGTCGCCAAATCTTTTATCTTTCTTTTTGAATTGCTCACACCAAGAGCTTGGCATGCGACTGATAACTTATTATAGAACATTCAATTTATTGTTGTGGATCAATTTAGCAATCACCTTACATTTGTTTCATATTCTTCATTGTTCCTTGTTATATGCTTTATTTTTTAACATGGAATATCTAGTTGACCTAGTTGGGGAACTAGGAAATGTCCATAGGCCAGATTCCTCACTTAATGGAGCATATGTGTCTTCCACACCTTCCCCCTTTCAACTTTCTCATTTAAAAGAATCCCCTTCACCTTATATGGATGGTGCAACATGTTCTCAAACTACAAGTTCCAATCAAAGTTTTGTTGTTCCTGAAAGTCATCCATATTATTATTTAGGTATGGTGTGCTATACATACCTGGAAACTTGGTCTTCCAATTGTTTAAAGTTAGTTTCATTTCAAGTTCAGAATCTATGTAGCCATCAATAGTTTTACCAGGTTGGTTCTTTTGTATCAATATACTTTTCTAACAACTTGTCAATCAATTATTCGAATGATGCAAATGCACATAAACATCATGCACCTTACTTTACTTCATCAATCAAGCTAGAGTCAACTCCCGTTTCTAAGTAATTGTTGTTAAGAGCTTATTTGATGAAGGTAGTCTCTGTGTGGTATAATATACAATTGTTAAGAGCTTAATTCCTAAATGATAGCTGCAAGTTTTGATGAAGTTAGTTTCAGTTATTAAATAATGATTGCCATGTTTCTCAAATAAAGCAATGGATGGAAATCATATCATAGTTAAAGCAAGGCTATACTTATAATCTGATTATATATATATATAAAAAAAAGCCTAAACTTATAATTTCATATTTTAGTGTCATTTATTAGCAAAATTTGGCAAATTATAGTATTGTTCAGAATATTTTAGTTTGAAGCTCACAAATAAGAAAAAGAACCAATTTCCTTTTTAAAAAATGTCACAACCCGAACTTGGTGTCTATGACAGGCGTGTAACAAAGACAAAATATACATTAACCTAAGTCACACAAAGTTCTTATCCTGCAATTCTTATAGACATTTCAGAACAGTACAATAACCATCATAGGGCCACAAAACATAGTTCAATACCAAATAATATCATACTTTCAAAAGTAATAGTTAAACAAATCTAATAGTTATAATTTACCAAAATATCAATTAAAATTCTATTATCTATATGAAAACTTGCTTACAGAAATAATGGAGCAACTTTAAGATTAATAATTCATAATGTTTCCAACCAAAATTAATAACAAAATAAATAAATTTTTAAATTTGTCCACACGAACAATGTATTGGACACACTAATAGTGAATGTGTCAACTCTCTCGATCAATCGGAGGAGTATAATTGAAAGCTATCTGTTTTCTTTTATCTAAAAAACATAAAATTATGATTTGAGTGAGTTACAAACTTAGTGAGCAATTACTACCTATTACAACAAAAATAAGATAAGCGGGACATAAGTTTTCCTTATCAAGTAAAATATTAAATTAAACAAAATATTTTCTCTGTAGAACAATTCCAATCAAATTATTAAAAATCTATTTTGAAAATAAAAATATATAACGGTTAAGTGAGAATGAATTGCAATTGTACAACAAAGTGTATAACCCTTTAAAATCACAATTCACGTAGGTGAATTCACTAGGTAAAACTAAAATACAACGAACACACAACTCGCGGGTAATTAAACTAACCAACTAATAAGTGCAATGCTTGAACTGATGAGCATTAAGCTCGAAACCATTACCAACTAAGATGTGTTGGCTTACATATAGAGTCAGCATATACTCTACTAGCTAGAGCCTAATCCAAGCTTAGGTACACTAAGGCTAACATTTATTGTTGTTAGATATAATGTTCCATCAAGGTCTTCTCTCTCTCTCTCTCTCTCTCTCTCTCTCTCTATATATATATATATATATATATATATATATATATATATATAATTTAAAAAATATAACAATATGGCTTTCAAGAAAATAAATTTTTTCCTCAAGTGAACAAAAGTAAAAATCCAATTTAATCAAGTAAACTTATTTCAAGGAGAACAATTTTTGTCATTTAGAGAAACCCATTCAAATAAATTTAAATTTCTTTTCCATAAAGATAGTCATTGTCTGTATCAACTACTATCATTGACTCAAGTCAATACCCATAACAGTTACCATCATTGACATAAATAATTAAACATAAGATTTACTATTTTTGGTCCATAACCAATATCAAAACATTTTAAGATAATCAAAATTACTGGCTCAAAACATTTTCAAAATCAATAGTGGGTTACCTACAAATCTTGTTTGTCTCAAAAGTCCTAAGGCTCTACTATATTTAAAAATTTAATAACAAAATCAATTCAAATTTGATAATTTCAAACAAACATAGCAAGTAGGAATCACTCATCATACGCGTCGATTCTCAATTGGGCATTTCCTAAAAAATTTGCACTGTTGCACTAAAGGTTATCTATACTGTTCTACGACCACAAAAAGTATCAACAATGCATAAATCAATTAGATGCTATAAAATTTGCCTAATTTACTTTCCTAAATCCTATATAAATCCTAATTGGCATCGCCCTAAATTCACTCCGACCTACACACTATGAAATTATACCAATAAATTTGATTACTCAAGTTTTTGGGTTATAAGTTTACTTTAAATAGCCATAGAAACGAATTCCAACGAGTGGGTAATCACCACTCTTCTCAAAATGCAATCCCTAACCCAAGAAAATCACTCCAAGAATAGGTGTAAGAGAAAGAAAAAATAAAATAGCACTTGAAAGTTTTAACAAAATCTCAAAAAGGAGAAAAGAAAACTCACAATTGAAAGAGAATGCAGCAAGAATGATAGAAAGGAAGAAAAATATTTGGGGAGGGGGACAAACAACTTTGAAGGTTGGAAGGTGGGATTTTATAAAGGTGTAACTTTGACAAAATTTACAATATTGCCATTAGAGAAAAGTAACCCAATTCTAATTCTATTTTTTTTATTAAAATGGTGCGTAATATTCTTCTCCCCTTAAAATAAAATTTCTCCTCGAATTTTAAATTAACTACTAACCTTATATATCAAACAAGTGTGAGTACTTCTCATGCATAGTTGCTTCAAGTTCCCAAGTCATTTCTTCACCAAATGGTGCTCATCAAACAACTTTGACCAAAGCAATATCCTTTGAGCGTAAACACTTTACTTGTTGGTCTACCATGGCCACCAGTTGCTCCATATAACTAACGCATTCATCAAGCTAAAGTGCTTGATGTTGTATGATATGACAAAGGTCAGAGACATATTTTTGAAGTATGAAAACGTGAAAGACTGAATGAATTCTTGAAATATCATATTGGAAAGGTTAAGCGATGATCTACTTGCCTAACTTTCTCAAGAATTTCAAATAGCCTTATGAACCCCAAGCTTAATTTACCTTTCTTGTAGAACCTTAAGATACCCTTCATAGGAGAAACACGTAGAAACATATAATCTCCTACACCAAACTCCAAGGGACCATGTCTACTATCTGAATAAGATTTCTGTCGATTCTAAGCTATCATTAATTGATCTCGAATCAATCAAACCTTCTCATTGGCTTCTTGAATTAGATATAGACCCAATAGTTTAGACTCGCCCACCTCGAACCAACCAATCGGCGATCTATAACGTCTCCCATACAATGCTTCAAAAGGTGTCTTTCGGATGCTAGATTGGTAACTGTTGTTATATGCAAACTCCATCAAATGTAAATGCTGGTCCCAGCTCCTTCTAAGCTCTAGAACGCAAGCGTGAAGCATATCCTCTATGATTTGAATGATTAATCTTTTAGGTTGACCATCAATTTAAGGATGGAAAGTCGTACTCAAATATAAATGGGTTCTTAAGGCTATTTGGAAAGATTTCCAAAATTAAGAAGTGAACAGTAGACCTCGATCAGAGATGATAGATATCAGAACATCGTGCAATGATACTATCTCATCCAAGTATAGCTTTGCATACTGAGTTGTTGTATAAGTAGTCTTCATAGGTAAGAAATGTGCAGACTTAGTCAATCGATCAACAATTACCCAAACCAAACCATAACCTCTGAAGGTCTTAGGCAAACATGTCACAGAGTCAATAGTTATTCTCTCCCACTTCCATTTAGGTATTTCTATTTGTTGTAGTAACCCTGTTGGTTTTTTATGCTATGCCTTCACTTGTTGGCACACCAAACATTTAGATACCAACTCTGCTACATCTTTCTTCGTTCCTTCCCACTAGTAAAGTTTTTTCAAATCATGATACATCTTCGTGGATCCAATTGGTATAAGAGGAATTATGAGCTTTTTTTAATACTTTCTTTCTCATATTCTCAGCATTTGGAACACATAACCAAGAGCCAAACCACAACACACCTTCGAAATCAATATTAAAATCAGAAATCTTTCTTTCTTAACCTCTTTAACGATGCTTGCCAAATGTGGGTCTTGGCTCTGTATTGCCTTAATATTATCCACCAGTGTAGAATGGAGTTGTACGTAAGCTAGCAATTGTCCTGTATCTGTGGCTTCCAATTGTATCCCATTGTCCATTGTTTCTTGATACTTTTTTACTATTGGTCTTCTAACCTTAGTTATACGAGCTAGACTGCCCATGACTTTCTACTTAAAGCATATGCAACTATGTTTGCCTTTCCAGGGTAGTAGAGAATGGTTCAATCATAATCTTTAAGCAATTCCATCCACCTTCTCTGTTGGTCGTGAAGATCCTTCTGCTCAAACATGTATTTGAGACTCTAATGGTCTGTATGAATTTCACATGTCTCTCCATACAAGTAATGCCTCTAAATCTTAAGTGCAAAGACTATTGCTGCTATTTCTAAGTCATATGTGGAATAGTTTTGTTCATGTCTCTTCAATTGTCTAGAAGCGTAGGCAATGACTTTGCCATGTTACATCAAAACACAGTTCAAACCTACTCTTGATGCATAACAAAATAAAGTATATTCACCTGTCCTGGATGGTAAAACCAACACCAAAGCAGAGGTCAAAAGAGACTTAAGCTTTTGAAAGTTGTTCTCACATTCATCTAACCATTGAAACTTCACATGCTTTTATGTCAATCTTATCAAAGGAGCTGCTATATTGGAGAAATCTTCAATAAAACCATGGTAGTATCCGGCCAAACCCAAAAAGCTAAGAATTTCAGTAGCCAAGGTTGGCCTTGGCCAACGCTCCACTACTTCTACCTTCTTTGGATCTTCTTTTATACCATCCTTGGACATAACAAGTCCAAGAAAGGTTACATTATCCAACCAAAACTCACACACTTGGAGAATTTAGCATATAGCTTATGTTTTCTTAAGGTCTGTAAAATTATCCTCAAGTGTTGCTCATGTTCTTCCTTACTTTAAGAGTATATCAAAATATCATCTATGAACACTATGACAAATATATCAAGGAATTGAAAACCTTGTTCATCAAATCCATGAAAGCTATTGGAGTATTCATCAAACCAAAGGACATTACCAAAAATTCGTAGTGTCTATAGCGAGTCCTGAATGTTGTCTTAGGGTCATCTTCCTTTCTCATTTTCAATTGGTGATAACTCGATCAAAGGTCTATCTTAGAAAAGTATTTAACACCTTGCAATTGATCAAACAAATCATCAATGCAAGGAAGAGGGTACTTATTGCATACAGTCACCTTGTTAACTATCTATAGTCTACACATAGTTGTATAGATCCATATTTCTTTTTAACAAAAAGAACATAAGCACCCCAAAAAGAAATGCCTGGACGGATGAAACATTTATCTAATAAATCTTGCAACTGATTCTTCAATTCTTTTAATTCCACAAGTACCATACAATAAGGGGGGGTATAGAAATCAATTGAGTATCAAGAATCACATTAATACATAATTCAATCTCCATATCTAGAGGTAACTCTAGTAATTCTTTTGGAAATACATCAACTAATTTGGAAACTATTGAAACATCTTCTAGACTTTTTGGTTTCGATAAGGTGTCCTTAACCATTGCTAAATATCCCTCGCATCATTTCTTAGCAGCCGCCTAGCTCCCATGGTAGAAATTAAGTTATAAGGAGCCACGCTATGATCACCCTGTACATGAAATGTCTGTCTACTTAGAATAACAAATTATTCTACCTTAGTATTGTAGTCCACAGTAGCATGGCACGAAGTTAACCAATTTATGTCTAAGATTACATCAAAGCCCATCATGTCTAACATAATCAAATCTGCTAATGTCTCACTGCCATCAATAAAGATTTCACATGCTTTGCACACATATTTAACAAGAATAAATACCCCAACAACATAGCCACAAGGAATGAGTGATCAAACGATGCAGGTTCTTTACTAAATCGAGTAGCAAAATATGAGGACACATATAAATGGGTGGAGTCGGGGTCAAACAGAACATGTGTATCATATGAACATATAGAGAGTATACATGTAACCACTGTATTCGATGCCTGAGCATCTTGTGGAGTTAAAGCAAAAACACGACCTTAACCTTTTCCTGCTTGCCCTGTGCTTCCCCTACTCATTTGAGAAAGAACTTGTCTCAATGGTTGAGCTGTAGTAGGCTGATGTGGCAATGTTGGGGATAATTATTTTTCTTATGGCCAAGTTCTCCACACTGAAAATAAGCACCAGTCTTTTTACAACACTGGCCAACATGAAAATTCCCACAAGCCTTACATGGGACTCTAACACAACCAGATTATGCAATACCATGTTGGTTTCTCTATTCAACCTCAAGTTTTTGTGAAGCTTTTAGCTGGCCTTGAGGCTAAGACTCCTTCATAGACTTACCATTACATTGCTCACTATAAGAGCCCTCAGTCTTGAGCTTCTTGGATTTTTGTTGTGCCTCATGATCCCTCATTTCTCTTTTTGCAATCCTCTTACAACAATCCAATGTTGTTGCATATGTCAGAAAATATGTGATTTGTGCTGCCACTGTTTTGCACAAGGGTTTCACCAGATCATCTATGAATTTCTTGATCATATCCCTTTCAGTAAGGACTAGATGTGGTGCATGATGAGAGAGCTAAGTGAAGTGACAATCGTAATTACTCACTGTCATATCTGGTATATGTTTTAACTCTACAAATTCCCGAATCTGGTCATTCCTATCAGTCTCTGAGAAGAAGCACTCCATGAATAGAGTCTTGAAATCATCCTAAGTCAATGGTGGAGATGTTGTTGGTCTCCTCCTCAAAATGGTCCCGTACTAGGTTTGTGTTATATCTTCAAGTTTGAATCTAGCCAACTTTATAGCCCTCTAGCTAGAACAACCAAGGGCTCTACACACCCTGTATACTCCATTTAGAAAATGTTGCGGACCCTCTATACCTCCCTTAAAATAAAATGGGTTCAACATCATAAATTTATTAAGTGACCTCATCTGTATGAAGTTGTGAGCTTCTCGGAATTACCGAAGTTGTATTGCCATGAGGCTGATCAGCATGATCTCCTCGGTTACCCATCATTTGAGTCAATCTCTCTATGTTTTGAATTGCTCTTTCTAGCATTGTTTCTAACTAATCTATCCTTTTTATTTTATAGGACGCAATTTCAGTCCTAGTGGCATCATTCTTAGGTTGTCTAGATGGTCTATCGCCTCTACCGCGACCTTGAGTAGCCTAGGATGATCGCCTAACAGGCTCATCTACTGGGCCCTTATTTCTTGTTGTTCCTCTACTGATAGCTTGAGTTCTAGGTGGCATTCTCACCTAAAAAAGACAATCAAAACATTAAAATGCAAACAAAGTAACTTTTACTATCAAGGAAACATGTTGACTCAAGTTTTTTTGAAAAAAATGGTAGACACCCTAATAGGCCTCTAATAAGGTGTCAATTGTAAGTATGCCCAAGTACATAGCCACAATTGAAATTCTATCAAAGGACACTTGCTCTATTATCCACAAGGATAAAACTAAATCTCTGATACTAATTTTGTCACGACCCGAACTCGAGTTCCATAACCGACGTGTAACAAAGGTAAACCATAAGCTAATACAAGTTACACAAGCCTCCAATCTAGCAATTCTTGCAGACATTTCAAAACAATACAATAGCCACCACAGGGTCTCAAAACATAGTTCAATACCAAACAATGTCATACTTTCAAAAGTAAAAGTTAAACAAATCCAATAGTTGTAATTTACCAAAATATCAATTGGAACCCCATAATCTATCTGAAATCCTACTTACAGAAATAATGGGGCAACTCTAAGATCAATAATCCATAATGTTTCCAACCAAAATTAATAACAAAATAAAACAATTTTCAAATTTGCCCACACAAACAATGTGTTAGGCTCACCAATAGTAATTGTGTCAACTCCCTCGATCAACTAGAGGAATGAAACTAGAAGCTATTTTTTTTTCCTTTATCTGAAAACATATAATTACGATTTGAGTAAATTACAAATTTAGTGAGAAATTACTACCTACTACAACAGAAATTAGACAAGTGGGGCACGAGTTTTCCTTATTAAGTAAAATACTAAATTAAACAAAATATTTTCTCATATGAACAATTCTAATCAAATTTTTAATTAAAAAACCATTATGAAAACAAAAATATACAACGGTTAAATGAGAACAAATCCCAATTGTACAACAAAAGCGTATAACCCATTAAAATCACAATTCACATGGGATAATTCATTGGGTAGAATTAAAATAGAATGAGCACACAACTCGAGAATAAACTAACCTTCTGACAAGTCCAAGGCTTGAACTGACGAGCATCAAGCTCGAAACCATTACCAACTCACATGTGTTGGCTTACACACAGAGTCAACATATACCTTACTAGCTAGGGCTTAATCCAATTGTAGGTGCACTAAGGCTAACATTTATTGTTGTTAAATATAGTGTTCCATCTAGGTCTTCTCCCAAAAAAATTAAATTGAAAAAAAATGTAACAATATAGCTTTCAAGAAAATATTTTTTTTTTCCTTAAGTGAACAAAAATAAAAATCTAATTTAATCAAATAAACTTATTTCAAGGAGAACAATTTTTGTCATTTAAAGAAACTCACTCAAATAAATTTAAATTTCTTTTCCATAAGGATAACCATTGTCAATATCAACTACCATCATTGGCCCAAGCCAATACCCATAACAGTTACCATCATTGGCATAAATAATTAAACATAACATTTAATATCTTTGGTCCATAACTAATATCAAAACATTTCAAGATAACCAAATTACTGGCTCAGAACACTGTCAAAATCAATAGTGGGTTTCCTAAAAATCTTTCTTGTTCCAAGAGTCCCTAAGGCTTTACTATGTTTAAAAACTCAATAACAAAATCAATTTAAAATTGATAATTTCAAACAGACATAACAAGTAGGAGCCACTCACCGTATGTGTCGATTCTCAATTGGGTATTTTCTCAAAAATTTGCATTGTTGTACTAGAGGTTATTTATACCATTCTATAGCCATAAAAATACTAATAACGCATAAATCAATTAGATGCCATAAAATTTGTCTAATTTACTTTCCTAACTTCTAAATAAATCTTAATTAACATCGCCCTAAATTCACTATCCAACCTATCCACTATAAAATCATATCAATAAAATTGATTAGTTAAATTTTTGAGTTATGAGTTTGCCTTAAAGAGACAAAGAAATGAATTCTAACGAGTACGTAACTACCACTCTTTTTAAACTGCAATCCCTGACTCAAAAAAATCATCCTAAGAGTATGTGTAAGAGAAAAAGAAAATAAAATAGTACTTGAAAATTTTAACAGAATCTCGAAAAGGAGAAAAGAATACTCAATTAGAAAAAAAAAATGGAACAAGAATGAAAGAAAGGAAGAAAAATATATGGGGAAGGGGACGAACAATGACGTAGAGGTTGAATCCTCTGCTGCTTGGAAGGTGGGTTTTTATATAGGTTAACTTTGACAAAATTTACAGTATTGTCATTTGAGAAAAGTAACCCAATTCTATTTTTTTTTTATTAAAACAGTGCATAACAAAAAAAAAACTTCTTTGTTTAATTTACCTAAGGTTATAACTGTGGCTAACTTTTTTTTATAAAGAAAAAATCTTTCTTAAATTTAGCCACATTTAAACCGTAGCTAATGAGAGAAAAAAACGTGGCTAAATTGAATTATGACGACCAAAAAAATCGTCGCTAATTCATTTGCCATGTCCTTCTTCTAGTAAATGTTTAAGAAAGCGTCGTAACATAATTTAACCACAATTTGGCTTATTACTCATGGTTAAGACTGACTATTCGAAACTTTTCTTTTTAAGTTTAGATATAGAATATGTATCTATATAATTAAACTATCGTAAATAGCATTGTTGTTCTGACCAGATTGAATTGTTTGGTCTGACCACCAAAACTGGAAACCAACCTTCAATCCGGTTTCAGTTCAATGCTATAACCATTTTCATGGTTAGACCGGGTTGGACAAAGTTGAACTAATTTTTTTTATTCTGTAATATCAATTCAATGTATAAAAAGTTTAGATCTGACTATAAATAAATTATATACAAAAATCTTACATATTTAAAGGTTATCCTATTCTACCAAATAGTTTAACAAGTTAAATTGGTTGAACCTGAGCCGGAAGCTTTTCCAATTCACTGTCTTGTCTGGCTTTGACAATTGACAGCATTGGTAAATATTACTGATGCGGTAATAGAAAATATGTTCTTCTAAAAATTAAACCAAACATGCAAAACAACCAATGATTGAAAGGAAATTGCGTGGGATATATTGACTTAAACATGATTTGGACTCGGAACTAATCCGACAAGAATAAGGAAATGTTAATAGCAAGAATAGTTACTGGATGCAGGGACGAACCTACATGAATGGGAGTGGAATACATGTCTTCACTTAGTTTTGGAATTTTTTATTGCCTATGATAATCATTTTTCGTTCTTATCTCTTTATATTTTTTAACTTTGCCTTTATATAATAAGTAAATGAATAAATTTGTAATGAAAAAAGTTAAAATTTATTTAACATGATCATTTATACATAGATAGAATTAAAAATATGTAGTAGTATTGATTATAAAATCATTCAGCATTAAAGAAATAATTTTAAATTGATTTTTCATTATTTTGTATCAATATATTTTTTAATTAATTTTTTTTATATTTGTGTGCCGCTTTTTCCGCTACTTAAAATTTCTAGATTTGTCATTGATTATATGGGACACTTTTTTTATTGTGTTTATATATTTGATTGGTAGAAAGAATCACATAATTATACTACGTTCAGAGGGAAAGTAACCATTCAATTTGAATAGCTGCTAACTAACTCTAATAATAAATTAGATTATCTTATCCTTTCTTAAAATGGGAAATGAAGATTTTATTCCTCGTTGCAAGTCCAACCACCAGGCCAACAAAAAAAGATTTGCACACAACACTTTTTTACACCATTTTAATGCCGGTTAACAACAGATACATTTTTTGTTAACATCACGTATCATGTGGTTAATAGGTATATTAATCAATCATAAGAGTAATTAATTAATAAATTCGTTAACTATATAATACACATTTTTAACCAAAAAATTATATATTTTTAACCTGTGTAAAAATAGTATAAAAAAAGCAATTAATGTGTGCATATTAGTGTTGATTTCTATTTTTTCACAACCGCATGCACATCCTCATGTTTATTGCTGACTTGCTGCTAGACCCACTCGTTCTCGATGCCTTGAAGTTTTCATGGATCATACATACTTGAATGCATCCTTTTGTATTAGAGAACGTGTTTATAAGTTAAGTTTAACATGATTTGAACTCATCTGATATTTTTATTAGGCCAAACTTTTAAATTCAAATTCAATCAAATCATGGCCTAATTAATAATGGTCAAAATTGGATTAATTCAATATTTAAATAAAATGTATAAATTTAAATATCATATATAATTAAGTCATAAACTTTTAAAAGACTAAAACAAAAATTATAGTATGTTTTATAATATATATTTTGAAGCAAATTATATCAATACAAAAATTATTAATTTAAGTCAAAAAATCTTATAATTTATTATTAATTTTTATAAAGTTATAAGTTTCAATATATTTTATAACATCGAGTCACATTAGGTCAACCCAAAATATAACCCCATATTAACTCAAAAATATATTAGACTTAATTTCAAGAACGAATTAGCTTCAGGTTGAGCAATAAATACCACTTTAATTACCTACATTTTATTTGGGTTAAAAAAAAGATATATGGGCGTGACATGTACCCATTCCTATGCCCAAATCTGGCGAAACAGCAAGAGGGTTGCATGCTTAAATTGCTTTAGAATTAAAACAGAGTGTAACTCAAATTCTTTCAATTGAACCAAATTACAATGTAATATTTATATATACAATAGCAAACATATAATATATTAAATCTATTAAGTATGACATGATTGATTCTGATTAAAGTGACTGAGTTTTTTTTTTTTTTAAAGCTTGTATGATTAGAAGTGTATTTGTTTGTGTTTAATTTGCAAAAACACTGCTCTTTTATTAAAAATAGTCACTTTTCAGACATTCACTCCTATTTGAATAAGATTTTTTTTTTCAAAAAATAGAATTTAAAAAAGAAATCAATTTTATGCTTTTAATCAAAAGCATAAATAAATAGCATCTTAAAAAAATCAATTTTAAGAGAAATGTAATAGAAGAAAGAGAAAGAAAAAGTGTTTTTTATAATTGTATCTAAATACAAAATAACTTTTGCTTTTCATAAAATCTATTTTTTGTGTTATCTTAAAATTATTTTTTTTAAACTTATTTAAACGCATCTTAAAGTAACACAAATAAATAAATCAAAGATATATAAGACATGAAACCTCGGGAAATTCTTATATTCATGGCAGTTGGATTTATGTGAGTCCACTAATTGAGAGGGTCTCACATTGTGAGGCTCATGTGAGAAATGTTATTTCTGACAAAAACAAAATGAGAAATGTTATTACACATGTTGTTTACATCAAACTTTTACACCTTCCTATTTGAGAAAAGAAAGAGAATAAATGTTAGAAAATGTGTTTCCCACCTCTCTTTTTTTACTTGTAATATTTTGATGTTAAAAAAAAAAAAGAAAGAGATGTGCAAATAACACGATTTGGCTCACATAAAGACAAATTGTCATCATCTTTCGTAGATGGATGTAAGAAATTTCTCCACCTGATTAGGTGGTCGCTTCCTTAGATCGTCTCAGTTTCGAAACTCATCAGCATCCTCTTGTTTCGGTCCTAGTCCAAGGCATAGTTACCAGAAACCAGTACATGAGGATACATGGTATTGATACGGTTCATAATCTATCACTTCTCGTGTACTTTTTTTTATGACAAATCTGAAACGTGGTACAGCAAATCTGGTATGCGATTCACAAGGTAGTTGAGCAAATCCGGGAACTATGGTCCAAGGTCTTTCTTCTTTATACTTCATCACAAACCCAAATGCAGAAAGCTGAAAGCTGATCTTTTTTTATCTATAATTCCTTTGACGATAAGTAATGACAACATTATAAAGAGTGCACAACCTATCTTACATTCTCATAAACGAGAAATGAATACATTATCAAACTCATTTCCATGAAAAAAAAATTCAAAGATAAACCAGAACAAAATTACATTCTTTTGACTGTAAGAAAGAAAGAACTATCTTTCACCACCCCTTTGAAAAGGAAAGTAAACTATACTGTGTGCAGACAGATTGTTAAGAAAGATTGTTTTGACTTTGATTGGGATGACAGTATACCTCATCTCTTCTTTCCTGCTTCCAGATTGAAAAATAAGTAAAGAAGAATGTGGACTTAACTGCAGTTCAGAATTAAAGTTTTAGGCATTTTGATTCATATATTAAGCTGCCGGATATTCTGTTGTTTCAATATGACTAGTCATGCTCAGTCCTGTTATATCCACTTGCATGTCTTCACGATTGGGATGACAATTCAGATCTATTCGTCCCGCAATTGGTTCACCCACCTGCAGCTGACCTCTGTTTAGGCTTCCCTCTTTCTCTAAGTAACTTGTATTATCTCTTGATGCTCCATTGGTATCTGGCTCATCCCTGTGATGAAAATGATCTTTTTGGGCAGTATCTGCTTCACGTTCTGATTGGCGTTTCTTCTTACGCATCATAAGGGTTTTAAACCGGCGCTTCACAGTCATGCATGCAAGGCAAGTACAGGTTGGCTTATGTCTCCCTTTTCCACTCGGGGGTTGAATGCACACAATACAAGTGCATCCAGGACGGTGCCTTGGATGTTTGGTGGTGACTCCAGCTGATGACTCAGCAGGGTCAACAAGATTATCTCCCAAAACTGCTGCATTGGCAAGAGCATCTAAGCCAGAAGGCTCATGTTCTTCGATTGACTTACTTTTTCCTACAATTCTTCGCTTCTTAAAAACTGGGAAAGATCATGCGCCGCCAGAAAATTCAGAAATTAATTATCACACTAATCATCAAGGACAAATAGAATTCAAAAGTTGAGTTCAATCAACTAGAACAACGGGCAGGAACAAAGTAACAGCATTGAAGCACTCATTTTGGAAGTAAAATGCAGTCTAACTGACAATAGAGATTTCTACCACCAAAGAAGCCACTACGTAGTATGAAGAAAAAAGACTTCTTTCAGTACCCACACAAATGTACTAGAAGCCACACAACACTTGCATGTTAAACAACACATGGAAACAGCTTTTGGAATCTGTACATAGACAAGCAAGCATAGAACTTAACAAGCATTGTATCAATGTTGGACATCAATCCACACATCCAGATAATGTTTAGGAATGTAAAAACTTGCATAGATGCATCATAATCATGAGCATTCAGTCAATTATATTACAGCATTAACCTCAAACCCTGTTCCGAACATGACAGATGTAGAGCTTATATAAAAAATAGATAGTAGGATCACACCTTTGCTGGTTCTCAAAAGATTTTCTAATTCCTTTGGACTCAGCTCCTCTGATGCAGAACACAGAGACCTGAAAAACCGTTGTCCACAATAAGATTGTAGACCATGTACTCATTCTCATATCAAGAAAAGGTCTAAAAACACAAAATAATGTTCACCTGCTTGCATCCCAAACATTATCAGAACATGTCCACTTAGGAGGAAGAAGAACATTTCCTGGCAGCCTTCGCCATTTAGAACAATCATCACATTGAGCCCATTGTTCCTTCCCCCTGGATGAAATAGTTAAAACATATTCAAGCAAAAGTTGCACATTCGCTCACCACATCAATCTGACAAGTCTAAATGATCTAATGGATCATAAATAAGATCTAATGCCGAATTCTGATAGAAGTATCTTTCTTGTGAGAATTTTCCTACTGGAAAGCTAGTATATAAGCATAAATAGAACTAGAAAATAAGAGAAGTATTTGAAAAAAAAATGGATTGTTCTTTCGAATAAATTTCTTTGATGAATGAGAACTTCTATTAAAATACCATGCTGATTACAAGCAGCACAATACTTTCACATGCATATCAAATTTAGGAGGCAGTCAACTGCTTGCTACCACTCACTTCACATTCTTAGATGTCAGTCTGATGAAAAATTTCATCGTTTCTCAACCCAAACCAAAAGACCATTTCCTTCCAGAATAGCTTCAAAAGGAACCAAATACAGTTCTAAACAAGGAACTTCATCAACCCGTTATAGCCAATCCCCTCAGGGACCAATACTCCTTTTCCGTTATACTTAATCCCCTCAGGGACCAATACTCCTTTTTACCACAAAACCCAAAGAAGCACTCTACTACACTTTCTTTTACATGAAGCTGCAAGAAAACTAAATAAAAATGGTCTCAGGACATTTAGTTGTACAAGAAAAGACTATAATAGTAAGTCCAGTATCACCCCATTTCAAAATTGTAAAATTGTGAAATTTGTTTTAGAAAAATAAAAAACTACATTCTACATTTATATTTTGATCTCCACTATAGTGTTAAAATGAGCACGTAGCCATTCCCATTCTCCATTATGAATCATCCTTGCTGACCTTGGCATGCCAATACTTGCTAAGTCATATACGATTCTGTTAATATGGATGGAAATCAGAAATTTATTATCCACCAGTTATCATGCCATCAACTTATCATACTAGCAACTTAACCAGTTGCAGTATTTATCCTCTTATCTAACCTCGCCTAAGAACAAAGACGGAAAATTCCAATTGAGTTCCTTTCAATAAATAAAAAATAAAAAGAAAAAAGAAGAAGATCCATTTTGGTTCCTAATCACATTATCTAAAAGAGTAACCAAAATGCACTACAAATAAATGACCAAATTTTATCACAAAATTATCCACTTCAAGAAACGAACTGGAAAACTATATGTTTGAAGAAATTTTTTTTATAGAAAAAGAAATTCATTAAGAAAGAAGAGGATTACAAAGATAGGAGGATAAGATATCCTCCACCAGAAAACTACAAAAAAAAAAAAATTACAAAGAAAACAGCAGAAGAAAACTCGAGAAACAACTAGTATGGAAAGCATTCTCCCAAAACCTACTATGGAAAGTATAGTAGAACTGCACTTCAAGTTTCTAAATCCATTGGAGTTACAACTAGTATAAAATAGCAATTACCTATAAGTTCCAAGGAAAAATTATAAGCATGTAATTTAAGGATAATTTACATATCTCACACACACAGATGATGAGATCTTACTACAATTGCAGTCATAAAAGTTTCTCCAAGATTGCACTGTGGTTTTACAGCTAAAGTAGTGATTATGAGTTTGAAAAAAGCTGGAACAACAAATGCATAAAATACATGGATCCAGAAAATTAACAATCTGTTTTCATCTGTTTAAACAGATTTGAAGGCAAGATCAAGTGACAAACAACATCTAGAACTGATAGTACCCAGTCAAGACTTTCTACTGAAACAAATACAATGCTAAATATACAATATATTTAATCTTACCCAGATGGACAGACATTGGATATCGTTCTCTTTCCAAAAACCGGGGGTTCCTAAATGAAATGAAGCAGAGGTCACAAAGATTAGCCAGGTAACAGAAATTTGAACATGATGCTCCAAAGTCCAAACTATATCAGTCCATATTCACCTTCAAATAGCAAACCCACAAAATAAAAAAAAATGGACTGCTTTGACAGTGTCACACTTACATCATACTCTTCAAATACTTGGTCCTCAATTGTTACAATGGTTGGCTTGACACTAGGCGGCGGACGAAGCAAGTCCCGTGCTTCTTCCCATGTAAGTCTCAACTCCATTGCATCTTCACTATGAATGAGCAGCCTCTTACTTTTAGGCCCAATATTGCGAGTCCTCTTCTTCTCCGAAACTGAAATTGGTCGTTGCAACGAATCATTTTTTATCATCTCCTCACAATTTTCAGTTTGAAGCCACCCAGCAGCTCCAGTACCCAGATGCAGATGTTCTGAATGTCCATTTAAGTGAGGTTCCACTTCCACATTCCCTTTCCTTGACTGCAGAAGATCAGGATAACTACTTCCTGAGTGCAGATTCTCAGTTGCACCAGAAAAAGTTGTTTCCTTTGTTGAAATGCCATTAGAATGAGCAGATGCAGACGCATCCTGTTTCAATAATGACCATTTACCATATTCATCAAAAGAAGAGAAGAATAAAGATGTATTTTCTAAAGAAGAGGCTACAGATAGCAAAGTGGAAAATCATGTCACAACCTGTGTATCTACAGAATTTGATGCCCTTCTGAAACCCATAACAAATTTGCCCCCAGGATCTATCCGACTAAATGTTACTGCAACAAAAAGATCATATTAATGAATGGTAACTTCAAATTTGCAAGACATATTAGCCTCCCCATGTATATCTATAGTTCAACACTACACAGTAAACAAAATATACTGTACAAGGGATCAATTCTATAAGGGCATGAATTTTCTTATTTTTCTCCTGAAAACATTAGAATAATAATGACTATAACACACAATCAGCCTATCGAAGGGTAATATGTAGTGGTGGCTGCAAATAAAGAAACCATAAAAGGATTGATTGCCATCAAAATACATGTACTTTTGATAACATTTTGACATTAATCAGAATGCCAAATAAATTTCAATAATTGTGCAAATGGTAATGCAATAAGTATGTGCAACAATATATTGCCTAGATAGATGTATACCAGTATCACCAGCATTTAATTGCATGGACTGTATGCAAGGGGTCACACCCTCCAATACATACATCCTACTGTTGTTATTAGGCCAAAATCTGAACTGAAATGTCCACTCATTCCCCTTCACATCTTGGAACTGCAAAGGAAGACCTTCTGATTGCGAAATAGGAGGAAAATAAGCCTGAAATTCATATGCCAATTTGTAAGATGTGCTGCAATTACAGTTTACAGGGTGATAATATATTTCTTTAGTTTAAAAAAAAAATCAGAGAGAGTCCCATATACACAAACAAAAAGAGATAAACATCAAAGAAGTAAGATTCTAAACATACCTCAGCGCAGGCTTTTGGGAGAACAAGACGACCAATTCGACCTGCATCACTGGCACTCAACACCTTCTCAAACAATGGCACTACAGTGGATTTCAAACTATGATAATAACATTAAGGGAAACTGGTTATGAATCAACTTTATATTATCATAGTTTGATGTAGATGTGTAATAGACAAAAATAATATATATAAAGGATACTCCCCAGACAATTGCTCCAGCTCTTGATCAGTAATCCTGGGCCAGTATCGTGGAAGTAACTGATTCTTGCCTCTCCACTCAGCAGGTGGCCGGGCAACACGTGCCTGAGAAATCATGCCATTATTTGTTTCCAGATTCATGGTGAGCCCAGTCTTCGATGGTTTAGGCAATATAGGGCGAGATCTTTGCCCTTGATGAAGGGGAGAAGATGCTTTGCTCTCAAGTCTCCTTTCTACAATCTCTGTAGTAGAAGGCAGGACAGCATTTTTCGATGGGGTTCCCAGAGACATACTCAGTGCAAGTAAATCATGCATATTTTCATTCTCCCATGTTGGTCTATTATTTTCTAATGTAGTAAATGTTAATGAATGACAAGACGGTTTCATCACATTTGAAAATCTTGTATCCGCTTCCTTGAATGGACACTTAACTTCTTGGCTTTTTGGACCATTACATGAAACCATGCCATCTCTCTGAGCTTGAGGCCAACGGCTGGATTCACTACCTTCAACAATTCTACACAATTGCATAAGTTTCCCTTCATCAACACTATCCACCAATAGTCTACCATCAATATGAGCAGCATGTTGATCACTTGCATTATTTTTTATTGATGTAACAGACCCATTAGAATTTTCAATATCCTGTATCTGCAGAAAACATTGAATAATAGGAGTCTGAGAACTTTCTGTGTCTCAGTGGCAGAGAATCAAATAACATAAAATGTATAAGTGGAGCCTCCTCAAAATTATTGCTAACTACATCTCACACTATGTCAAGTAAATGGTGAAATAACTGAAGTAACAGGATACCAAGGCACAGAATCACTAACAAGAACTAACAAGCAAGCAGAAACAATTTGCCGACCAAAATTACAAAAATAACTCTATGGCAGAAGCATGAGGTCCTTCAAATGGATTATAAGCACCGACATGCATAACTCTCATACTGATGATAAGCAAGAGTTTGGTGTCAGACATGCATAACTGCCATATTGGGCTGAATTTGTACTACTGCAATTGTGCTTGACCAGTTGACCCGGAATATTATAATAAGGGAAAAGAGTATAAAGACTCCTTAAACTTTGACCCTTTTGCAAATCACCATCACGAACTTTAAAACTTTTCCAATTAGTCCCTAAACTTTAATTAATGTCTCAATAGATCATTATGTTTAATTTAGATACGTTAATTCACTAACGATAATACTACATGGTATCATTTTATTTGTATTAACATTAATTAAGGACTGTTTATTAATTTTTTTAATTAAAATTTAATTTTAAATATATTTTCTTCCTTACAAAATAAATAAGATGTTACACAATATCATCGTTAATGAATTAACAGATTCAAATTAAACAGAAAAATTTATTGGGACATTAATTAATGTTTAAGGACTAATTAGAAAGATTTTAAAGTTCGTAGTAGTGATTTGCAAAAGAGTTAAAGTTCAGGGGGTCTGCATACACTTTTCCCTTATAATAAATAGGAGTATGAGGTTAATGTTTTATAACATCACAATTATTCACAATCCTATTAGTGAAATATATTTTATCATTTCTCTTTTCCAACAAATCCCCGTAATTTCAACATGGCATCAATCTATCAAGAGTGATACCATCCTCCAAGACCTAATCTGCCAATTAGCTAGGAGGTGGAAGATCGTAGCCAGAAACCTACCCCATGTGCTACCAGCTCATTCTGAGTCTCATCTGAACCATTTTCAGTCCAAGCTGAGCCATTGACTGAGCCATTCTAAATTGTTGACCAAGCCGTTTTTTAGTCCAATTCAGTTTTTCAAATTCCAAACATGCTATCTTAGGTTTTTGGGTATCCAAAATTCAATTTTGAGGTTTTTTTTGCAGTCTAAGGCTTCCAAATCATGTTTTTGGTGAATTTGGAGATGCTGTTTGGTGGGCTGTTGGACTTTGCTATGTATTTGATTATGAAATTTCTCTTTCCCACTATGCATATATCTAGTGGTGACTTTGTATTCCCACTGTGCATCTTTCCAACGGCATCCCTCTTAACTTGGCTGTGCTCATTCTCTTCCAGCAGTCAAGTCCAGTCCCTTTACCACAGTGAATCTTTCTGTTAGAGAATATATAATTAGTCCCACATCATGTAATTGGTAGTACAACTATTAGTCCCACATCATGTAAATTGTGTAACTACTTATTACATGATGTGTATATATTCAACCTCTGTTGTGTAGTTGAAACACACGGTTTCTTCATATGTCTCTCTCTTTTGTCTCTTTCATCATGGTATCAGAGCAGTACCATCCTCCGTGACTTGTCCCATCACTTTCGCTGTCGAGTTCCCAAAGATCTGGAACTCCAACTAGCCGCCAACCGTGTTTCCACTCCGGTTTGCCGGCCATTCTCCTGATGTGTTTTCTTTCCAGCAGACCCACTGCTGCCCGTCGCTGTCCACCGCTGTCAACCGCCGTCCATTGCCGCCTGCCGCTGTCCGCTGCCTTCCACCGCTGTCTACTTTTCGGTGACTATTTTCCAACAACCTTTCTGGATGGCGCTGTCTATTTTCCGGTGACCTTTCTGGACGGCCGCTATCTACTTTCCGGCAACCTTTCCGACCGACCGTTGTCCACCGCTGTCTAACTTTACGACGACTTTTCCGGCCGACCGCTGTCCACTGCTGTCTAACTTTCCGGCGACCTTTCCGGCCGACCTCTGTATGCCGTCGTTTGCCACTGTCTGACTATTCCGGCCGACCTCTGTCCGCCGTTGTCTGACTATTCCGGCGACCTTTCCGGCCATCCGCCGCTGCCTGACTATTCCGGCGACCTTTCCAGCAGACCGCCGTCCACCTTTGTCATGACTTCTCTCCCACAATTGAATCATATTAGTGGTGACTTCTCTTCCCATCGACGATCATTCCGATGGTGACTTCATTTCCACAGATGAATCATATTAGTGGTGACTTCACTTCCCGTCGATGATCATTCCGATGGTGACTTACGTTAGTTATGACTCACTAGTCTTGGCTTTGTCCCAGATGCATTGGTACCCAGCTTTGTCCCAGATGCATTGTTACCCAACTTTGTCCCAGATGCACTGGCCTTGTCCATCTTAGTCCCAGATGTATTGGCCCTATCTCTATCCCAGATTCAGTTTCCTGCCATTGTCACTATTTGGCGCATTATGTTTTTAGTTTATTTTCATTAAGATGTAATTGTAACAAGCTTAAGTTTAATAAGCTTAAGCTTGAGGGGGAGTGTTAGAGAATATATAATTAGTCCCACATCATGTAATTGGTAGTACAACTATTAGTCCCACATCATGTAAATTGTGTAACTACTTATTACATGATGTGTATATATTCAACCTCCGTTGTGTAGTTGAAACACACGGTTTCTTCATATGTCTCTCTCTTTTGTCTCTTTCATCACTTTCACTAGTGTTATTTTCTTTGGCTGAGTGTTGTTCCAGCCACCTAGTCATTGTGTTGTCTCTTAAGAGCTCATTTTCTCCTACTATGTTTTGAATCATATTATAAGCTATATGGTTTATGGAGTCCATTATATTTTTTTGCTTCAGTTAAGTGTGTTTATTTGTAACAAGCAGGGAGCTTGGGGAGCTTCAACTGGAGGGTGAGTGTTAGAATATTAAGAATATTATTGTCTTAGGAGTTCTTATTATGTTAGGAGTGTAATTAGGCTGGACTTGTATTCTTTGTACTACACTTGTACTTGACTTAGAATATTAGTATAAATAGGCGTATTAGGTTTTGTGTTTTATTATACACCATCACAATTATTTAAAGTCCTATTAGTGATATACATTTTTCTCTTTTCTCTTTTCCATCTAATCCCTATAATTTCAACAATAATTTTCTAATACTTGTGTAACCACTCTTGCATTAAATATCTGTGATGAAAATTTAGAATCCATGTGCAAAAGTGCAATTCTAGAAGCACAATTTAGCAACAATATGTGACAAAATAAAATATTAATAGAAAGCAACCATTAATTACTAAGGAAACAAACTTTAGGCTGGGAAATCATTATACAGAAACTAATATCCAGATTAACCTTACCAGACGATGTTGGGAAGCCTTCACACAGGTAACACAGCCTATACCTCCAAAATCAAGGTACTCAAACAAAGACCTCGATACTATGCATCCACAGTGGATAGGCTGCCAAACCAAGTCAAATAGACTTCAATGTCTAAGGAGAGAAAGACAAGGCTTGAATAGAATTTAGCAAAAAACACAAAAGAATATATTATCATTTTACCTTGTTGCAATATCTGCACTCCCTCCAACCAGTTTCTTTATGGTGGAATTTATCACAGAAAACTGAATTCTCATAGGCAGATCTAAAGCACACAAAGTGACACAATAAGGATTTCCAAGCAGAAAATAGAACCAATAAATGAATTATTACTAGCAAAAATGCATGGAAAGATTTGAAGTATAAAAGAGGGTAGAGAAGAGCAAAGGAAGATTAATATTGCATGTTCTAGAGACAACTTGACAACAAAACTAAATCTAAGTTCCATTTGAAGTAGTGAAGAACTTTATAGGAAAAGGATCCTCTAAAGTGAAAGGTGCACTCTGGAGAGTAAAGTGTGCAGTAGATAAACCATTGATAGAAAAATCAGTGATTTTATATTTTTATACAATACAAGCACTTGGATAAAAATGTATACGTGAGAACTCTCAATGCCTTGATTTTCTCACCATCGGTTACCACTTTACTTGCACTTTAGAGGAGCTGAATCCGACTTTATAGAAAGACAAGACTCTTCAAAACAGAAGCAGGTAAAGTGGCATTAGACTTATAGCAGCTAGGTAGAATTTAATGAAACCAACTACCTTAAACAAATTGAGAATATCAAACTGTAAGAAACATTTACAAGAAATATCAACATGTGTTCAACTGGATAAATATACACTAAACACTTAAATAGAGTCAGTCCATCACATAAACTGATAGTTCTTTATCAAAGAGAAGGACCTGATATTTGTGACTGTAAACACCTATGACAACAATCACTGAAAATGCATCAACCAAGCCTTTATGACAATTAACATTAAAAAGTAATATCTTGCAACATTGGCATGTACAATTATCATATTGTTACACTTATATTGGGTCAAGGATGTCAAGCTTCCATTCCTCAATAAATCTAGTATCATAGCAACAAGCCAACGAATTGGTCAACAAAATATATGACACATTGAAAAAGATGTATACTTTTTCAATTTTTACTACTAACAGTCAAGAATACTTATTTCATAATCCCTATAACTAGAACACCCCTGCTTGTTCTATCTTTAGTTAATACCCATATCAGCAGCGTTGATCATCATCCTCAAAGAAAAATTATATCATTGTTTCCATTCCTACCCTGGCCTCTGAAATACATGATCAAGCATGTTTGAAAATGCTTTAGAAAGTAAGATATAAAGACGCGGCAAAGTGGTCTGATAAGACATTTGAACCTTTCATAGTGTCTCATGCTTTAATCAGTCCAGTGTAAATTTTAAAAAAAAAATTAAAAAAAGAAAAATAAGAAGAAGAAGTACAAAAAATGTTCTTGAATTATGCAGTTATTGTTATTAGAAGACAATGCAACCAGTTTCTTTATACTAGCCACACCCATATAAAATCAGAATATCCCGGAAAAGGGGGAAAAAAAGGTTGAACCTTACTAATCCAATTTGAACTCATATGAAGATTCAAGTCAAACCCAAAACTATCACCGCAAAAATAAAAATTAGAAAAAAAAAAGTCGCAGCCCCTGAAATCACTTAAAAAAACACTGAACAAGAGTCAAGTCAAAACCCAAAATTATCATATTCTCTGGCGAATTGATGGAATTTCAGCACAAGGAATGAAATTTACCCGCAATTGTTGCAGAGGTGGGCAAATCCACCAGATCGCAGAGGCCACCCTTTTTTCCATTCACGTGCAGACCCATCCCCGCACGAACCATTCATGCAAACTTCAGACCCCATTAAATGAATCCAAAAAAAAAAAAATCAATCGCTCCCTCGCACTGCAAAATCAAAACCCTAAAAACAAAAACACAAATTAGAAGAGAAGAGAAGAGTCCATGGTTACAGATTAAATTAGCGTTGACGCACAAGTTTCAAGATTTTAAGATGGGAACAAGAAAGGGATAACAAGAATAGAACAGAACCAAACCTAATAAAAAAAAAAAAGAAAAACCCAACTTTGTTGTGCTGAAAATGAAACCTATGCAACCATGCACACAGAGGGTCGTGACGTCAATTAATATTGGGTTTTTGGTACTAACATTGAGAAGAAGAAGAAGAAGAAGAACAGAGGCAAAGGAATTATAAAAGAGGAATAGAAAGCGGCATGGTAACGGCAATTGAGGTGAGCTGAGGAGGGTGTGTTTGTGTTGTGACTTGTGAGTTTATAGAGAGAGAAAGTGCATGCAATTGCAAAGCAACAGAAACAGAAACAGAAAGAGATGCAAAAAATGCATGCACTGCACGACACATGAACACACACCACCGCTTACCTTAATAACAGGTCCTTCTTAGTCCCTTGTTTTCTTTTACTTTCTTTTACTTTCAGTTCACAACATTCGTTACATTGCCAACTGGTTTTCCATGTTGACTCTCACTCTCACGCCTCTTGGTATTTTGGACTCTTCTCTCTCATCCATTCTTTATTTCCTTTTAATTAATACTTGAATAATTTAAAATATATTTAAATGATAATTTTTTATCTGATATTTATTTGATAATTAATTATTAGAAAAAAATAAGTAAATTTTCAGTATAAGAAGTTATAGCTCAAAAAAAAAAAACTAAATAATGTAAAGTAATACTACATAACCAAAAAAATTAATTAAAATTTTGACAAAATTTAAAAGTAGTTATTTTAGTTTTTGATTAAATATTTTTATAAATATTGTTATGAGACTATAACTCAAGTACTATCACAATTAAGAGACTATTTTAATAATTATTTTTATTTAGAGTTTAAACTTTTATCTTTTTCTAATAATACATTTCACCCTTATTAATAATTTAAAAATAATTATTAAGTGGAATAAAATAATAATTCATCCATCTGATAGTTAAAAAACATGTTAATAGTAAATATATTTATAAAAATAATTTTATTATTCGTTCAATTAAAATACATTTAATTTATTTAATATATTTATAAAATTATTTTATATGTTACAAAAATATTATAATTATATATGAAATGATTTAATATTTTAAACTAATTTGATATATAGTGTAAAAATAATAAATATATTTAGTTGGACGAAACATTTTCCTTACAAAAATTTGACTCATAAAAATAACTGCTTCACGAATATAGACAGACAGTTATATACATATTTAAAAAAAAAATAGCTAAAATACAAAGAGCACTGCTAAAGTGCCCAGATTTCAGAGTCCAAATTTGCACCACTTAGGGTAACTGCCATCAGTTTGTTTATATCGAGAAAAAACTATGTCCTGTAAAAAAAAATCCCAGATGTACCGGATTAGTTATAATGAGTGTGGGACCACTCTTGTATTTTCACGAGCCGTGTTCTTTCCCTGCTGCTCAGTCTGGGCTCCGTAGCATAGCTCTTTTATATTTTAAACAGAATAAAAATAAAAATAAAAAAAATAAAAAAAAAGTATTACAAGTAAAGAAGTTATCCGAACATCATCTCGGCAAGAGACTTTACGAGCGGTTTATCATTTTCCAAATAAAAATTATATTAAATAAAAAAACTTAACACATAATCTAACACACGAATATATATATATATATATATATATATATATATATATATATATATATATATATATATATATATAATTTTAAAAAAGTGGGGGCCAAGTTTTACTTTCCTCAGTCTCCATGATGCTTTGGCATTGAGTCTGACAACCTTAGCTGAGGATATTTTAAAGGTCATTATAAATTATTAATGTTTGGTTAATTTAAATGGTTTGATATTTTTTTCTTTTATGCAAAATTTTGAGTTTAAATATTATGAATAAAAAAAATAATATTATGAAAATTTTATACTTTTGTAGTTTAATCCAACTCAATTTCGAATTAATTAAAACTCAACATGACTTTCAAAAAATAAGAGATTTACAAAAATAAATCTTTATAGATTGCAACATCTGTCGTCAAACTTTGGTTTGTATCATAATTGGCTTTACATTTGGACTAATTGAATGTTAAATATTATGAAGCATATATTAATTTAATTCATTTATAATCACTTTTGTTATTAGACTCTTATAAACATTTTAATCCAAGTGGATAATATTACTTTTGATTCGTGGTCCTTGTAATGAGTTTTTTATGATGGACAAGTTAACCAACAAGGAGAGGTTCTTGTTCTCATCATATATTATATATTATGATTGCCCTCACTTAAATCTTAAACCTCTGTGTATATAAGAAATTATGATAGTTTCTCTCCTTTGCCTCACTCAAAGCGAGATAGGTTGACTTCTCTAACCCATTTTTCAAAATAGGTCAACCTGTATTGCCATTTTTAAAGGCTAACTTGTGACAAGTCGAGGGTGGGTCAACCCATATTGTCAACTCTACCAGTGCTACAAAAGAAGACTTATTAAATCCATTTGCTACTACAAAAGGCATAAGTTAGATACTTCATCTTAGTTAAGTTAGGTTGGCAGCATTCTTGTTCTTTGCTGGGCTTGGGATATTTTTCTTTAAGGTAAAAATTTGAATGTGCTTTTCTGCTTTATTCTTCTAATTAAACCAAGCTTCTCACTACTAATATTATTTTTGGTGTTGCAGTATAGCTGAAGGGATAATGTTCTTAAGCCCCACCTATTAGGATGAAGTGGAGATGATGTTATTGTTTAAAGGAACCTAAGAACTTGTTTGGTATTTAGTTAAGTTAATCATAATACATACTTAGGTTGTGGAAGTAAGTACATTCTTATTTCTTATATGACTTAAATATCAAAATATGTTTCTAATCCCTAAAAATATATCATTTTTTAGTTTTAGTCCCTCTTCAATTTTGATTTTGATTTGGATCCAACTTTATCAAAATTGGGTTATTTCAATCCCTATCGTTATTAGAACTTTGTGAAGTAATGCTGTGGCTAATAGGATTCCAAATCACACTTTCCACGTGTCCTATAATTCCACATGGCAATGCCACATCATCACCTTCCTTCATCTTCATCTTCATCCTCATCCTCTCCTCTCTCTATCTCTCTCTCCCTTGTTTCAACCACCGTTCACACCCACAGATTCACCGTACCACCTCACTGCATCAAGAAAGCCTCCCCATAACACAAATAGAGATGGCAGTAGACCTAGACATCATCAACCACATAAACTCCAAAACTCTTCTTCTCATTTCCTTCCCTCTCACTCTCTTTCTCTCATCTCCTTTCCTTACCACCTAAGCAACATTAATGGTTAAAACCAAATCTTTCTAACCAGCAAAAATACAACGAAATTTGAAGCAGAATCAAAAGTAGAATCGATCCTAAAAAATAGAAAAAGTCCATTCCCTTGCTAAACCATAAATCAAATTAAAAAAAAATCTCAAAACCCCTTGCCTTTGTAGAATCACCCCTATACCTGCTCCTTCTCAAATCAACCCTACTACACCCAACCAAATTAGGAGCTCAACCTCATCATACCCCAAGCACACCATAGCAAACAAAAATGATAAGACCAACTCCAAACCCATAACCTATAGCCATACAAACTTCCACCCATGTAGAAAAAGAGCAACCTAAGACCATGAACCCTGAACCTCAACTGAATCCATCCCCAAATCTGTTATCTAAACCACTGCACTAAAGTCGCTAGACCCACAACTATAGCCACTATGCCTCTACTTGCATCACGTATCACAACTAGGGACCTACGGCTATACAAACTTCCACCCTTAGAGAAAAAAAGCAGCCTAAGACCATGAACCTTGAACCTTGAACCTCAACTGAATCCATCCCCAAATCTATTATCTAAACCACCACACTAAAGTCGCTAGACCCACAATTGCAACCTCTGTGCCTCTATTTTGCATCGCGCATCACCACCAGGGACTACCATCTCCCTTAACCCATGCGTTCTGGACATTTTGATGGGTTCTAATTTTGGGACTTTATTTTGGATTTGTTGTAGGTGTCGATCTGGGTTCTGTTAGCTGAGGCAGAGGATTGATGGAGATTTTGGGATGTTGGTTCATGTTGGTTTAGGAGATCTTGGCAAAGGGTGGTTTTGATGCTTGTTCCAGGGGCTTAGATTAGGGGTTTGCACATGATTTTGTGTGGAGTTTGGAAGCTCTAATTTTTGGTGGATGGTGCATGGGTATTATAGAAGAGAGAGGGAGAGAGAGAAAGAGTAGAGGAAGAAGAAGAAGGGTAGTTGCTCTAGTTTTCGAGGAAGACTGATTCGATTTGAGTTTCTGCACAAGGTTGGTTCAAGAGGATATAAATGTGGATGGTGGTTCTGGAATGGGTTTTGGGGTGATTACAATGGTCTGGTGTGGGTATTGGCATAAGAGAAAGAGGGAGAGATGGGTCAGGAAGAAGAATGAGGCTTGCCAACGTGGCAACCTGCTTGGACTCATTGAATGCCACATTGGCTTAGTTGACACATGGCAACAATGAATTTGACTTTAAACATATCACTTATCAAGGCATCCTAACAAGAAGGATTGAAATAACCTATTTTTTAAAATAATTCTTATATTTTTATATTAAATAGTATATATATTTTTTTATATTATTTAATTTATTTATATATATATTTTTTATTATTTTCTTTCACTCAATCACATCTATTAAAAATAGTGTAAATAGTACTTACACCCTTAAAAAAAGTGTAAGATGATTATTTTCTTTTTTAAAAAGGCTGGACCCAAATCAAAATTAAAATTAAAGAGAAATCAAAACTAAAAATTGATATATTTTTAAAGACCAAAATTATATTTAAGCCTTCTTATATAAATTGTTTTGAGCACTGTTTAATAATTCTTAAATCCTTATGTAAATTAAAATTTCATTTTCATGGTGGTGCAAAGTAACAATAAATTAGAAGTTGCCCAAGCACGAGTATGGCAAGCAAAACACAAAATATAAGATTAAATTAAAATTTTGATCCTTATATTTTTTATTCATTTATAATTTAGTTTATGTAATTTTTTTCTTTCCAAATTAATCCTCATACTTACAAATATTTTTAAAATAATTATTGTCATCAATTTCTGTTATAACATCATTTTAACACCGTCAGTTAACTAATTTAATAAGTGTTTCTTTATCTAGCACATGCTTCTTTATATACTTTTTTTTAAAAAAAAAAACGTCCAATAGGTGTTTCCTTATTCTAGCACGTACTCCTATAGCTACTATTTTCTTCTACTAAGTGCTCCTTTCTTTTATGGATGCTCTTTTATATGTTCTTTTTTATGTAAAATGTTTAATAAGATTAAATTGACAGTATTATAATAGAAATTGATAATATAGACTATTTTAAAAATATTTATAAAGTGTGAAGACTGATTTTAAAAAAATAATTATAGGGCTAAACTGAAACTAAATAAAAAATATAAAGACTAAAATTATAATTAATCCAAAATATAAAAATCAAAAGTGATTTTTATATTTAAAATTATTTATTATAGTTATTAATAAAAAAATGTAGATAGGTGTAAAGGTACTAATAGACCACTAGTTTGAATCAACTATTTAGTAAAGGATAATTTAAAAAAAAAAATTGGAAAGGGAGTGAAAATAAATAAATAAGAGTGGTAATAGACATTATCACTTTGAATTAGAATTCTCTATAATCCTAAAAAAAACTGGATACTGTATAGTTTTGGATCTAATGATTGATATTAATTAAATTATATTTCTAATTTTTATATTGCCATAAGGAAAATAATTTATAAGATTGTGATAGCATGCAACTTTTTGAAAACTGCATACGATCTGATTCCCTCCCTTCTTTCGGACCTTGTTTAGTATATGGTATAAGATATAAGATACGATAGTATAAAATTTAATAATACAATATAAATTACACAATTTATAAATTTGTTATACTATACAATGTTTAGTGCATAATATAGTTTTATATTTGTTCTGGATCGTAATATGATCCTATTTGATAAGATCAATTTGACGCACGTATCATCGGATTCCGTCATAAATACCCCAGACAAGGTCGTGAGACCACAGAATATAACATTGGGCCATTATAGTGAAGATTATTAGATCTGTGCAGATTCTCATAATTATCAATCATGATTTTACGAGATTATATGATCCATAATTGTCTCTAACAGTGGATAATCGTCATATCTATGTTCCTACATTATAGGAGTGCTCTATAGTGATAAACAAAAAACGATCTTTAATAGGATACCAATCCTAAATTCTTGTATTCAATACTGATCTTATTACGATTCCAATAACGCTTTATAAATACCAGATTAAGTCAACCTAATCAGGTATCTACTATCTCATTGCATAAATCTTACTTGTGCACTGCCTGACTTGAGTGTTGGAGTCCCTTTACAGGTACTCACCCCCTGGTCTTATACGCTTAGCGGCAGTCGTGCAAGGAGGAAACCACCATATACATGCCTATCTCAGGTACCCTCTGAATCCACTTCAGAACATTGGCGTCATATGTGGGAACTATAAACTTCTATTCCAACGTCAATTATGGTAAGCACAAGACAAAATCAAAGGAGATGAAGTGCTGCGCACACTGCCCCTGACTAAGGTCAGGGCCTAGCGGCTCAGCACGACCCTCAGTCTATTGCACTACCAGAAACCTCTGCCGCTAGAAGTAAGCATGTTCTCGTGGAAACTCTTAACGAGGGGCACGAGACGTTAGTCTTTGCCTAAAGCCTCGTCCCATCACGAAAGATCTCTGCCCGAGATAAGCTTGTTTTTCCTTAGGGCGGAGTCAACGATACAAATCAAGGAGCGAAAATATTTATGCATGCTCGCTTGGGGACCTCTAACAACAATGCATCTCACGCATCCCACTATGAGGACAACGAATAGTCAGCAATGGCGAGGAACGACCTCCGAGAATTATTATGCCAACAAACCGCATTGATTGATAACCAACGACGCCAACTGGAGGAACAACGTCATCGGTTAGAGGATCTCGAAAGATCTATACGGATGGAGAACGACGATGGAGAGCGTAATGTGGTTCGTAGTGAGCAGGGGGCCTAGTGTGTCGATGTCGAGGTGGTTGGAAATAACAATCCGGCCGCCGGCCGCCAGCAACAATTCTCTGATGCGTTGATGACGTACAGGGTCCCAAGGAACTTCAAACCTTCGCGTAACTTAGAACCTTATGATGAGACAACAGATCATTAGGAGCACTTGGACGCCTACACTCACTCCATACAGCTTTACAGGCACACCCCGGAATTGCTATGTTGTCCTTTCCCTCTCTTTTTGAAGAAGGACGCTCTCCGCTAGTTCGTTACCTTGAGAACAAAGGTTACAGGATAGGAAGACCTCACGCAATGCCTCTTATTGCACTATACCACTGCCAAGGAGTGACTGAAGTCAATTGACTCTCTTTCTAGAATCCGCCAAAGGAGTAACGAATCCTTGCGCGAATACTTTAAGAGGTTCAATCACGCCTGCATTGGCATAGAGAATTTAGATGATAAGATAACCCTCAATTAAGTCAGGAACGGCCTCTAAACTGATTCAAGTTTTTTCTATTCACTAGCTAAAAGGAAGCCAACAAGCTTGAATGAGTTTCACTTGCGTGCTGACAAGCATGTTGAATTGGAAGAGATTACCATGGCTAAAGAGAGTCTGGAAAATGATAAACCCATTCACCATAAAAAGAACCAAAACTCTAACCAGCCTCGTGATTCCTCCAAAAGCGAACGATATCGGTCAAAATATTCTGAGTACACTCTTTTGAACACCCCTCGAGAGACGATCTTGAAGGAGGTCCTTCAAACCGAGTTTCAGGATATCAAAAGGCTGCCACCTCTGAAGAGACAATCCCAGGAGGACCATTACTGTAGATGGCATAAAAGCTATCGTCACGAAATCGAGGATTGTTATTAGCTATGCGATGTCATCGAGCCCCTAGTCAAAGAGGGGTGGCTGCAGAAGTATCTTAGCGGACTTCGAAGTAATGAGGACCGCAGAAGACGTAGGGATAAGAGGCAAAGCCGCAGTCCCAGGCAAAATCCGAGCCCACGTCAAATGAAAAGAACATAGAGCCCCACTAGAAGATCCAGGTCACCGCCACACCGTGATGTGGAAAATCGAGAGGATCAGAACTAGGGTACACAAGGTGGGGGTAATAGGAAGGACAGACTTGTCAGTACTATCTCTGGAGGTTTTGAAGATGGAGGCTTGTCCAATAACTCCAGGAAGAAAGCACTTCAGACAGCGGTCCTAAGCGTGTCCAGTTCCTCACGGAGACCTTATATTAAAGATAAGGACGCACCACCCATTTCCTTCTCGGACAAGGATTACAGTGACATTATCCGAGATCATGTTGACTCATTGGCCATATCTTGAGTAATATCTAATGCTAAAGTCTGTCATATCTTCATGGACCAAGGCAGCTAAGCTAATATTATGTTTATGGACGCCTTTGAAAGGTTGGAATTCCCTTTGTCCGTACTAACACCTTATGAGGGTGAACCCACTGGTTTCTCTGGAGAGAAGGTGACCCCAATAGGTTACTTTGAAACCTTCTTAACCTTGGGTGATGATAGCATCTACAAAACCGTTAAGATGAGATTCCTGGTCGTAGAATGCCCCTCAGCTTACAACATTATTCTAGGTCGCCCTACATTGAATGGCATTGCCGTTGTAGTGTCTACCACTCACCAAACCATGAATTCTTCAATAGAAATAATGAGGTAGTCACAGTCAAGAGCGATTAGATCGCAACCTGCAAATGCTATAATGAGAGCTTGAAGATCAATAGGACCTCAAGGAAAACAAGGGTGCGCATGTCTAGCCCGACCCATGATCAAGTCAATATCAACCGAGTTAGATGTGCACAAGTTTGTTGCCTTGTAACGGATTCGAGGATATATATATATATATAATATATATATATATATATATATATATATATATATATATTAGTAATTTCATCTTTTTATTAATTTTTATATTTATTTGAAACTAAAAATATTAAAATAATATAAATTATATAATTTTATTAAATTGCTCTTCTTTAATCACAACCCTAGCGCGCTCAACAGCCCTTTTCCTAAATCTCAATCTCTCATTTGACTTTTTCATTTTAGTAGAGCACTATCATCTGCCACTCACTCAGCCTAGATCTGTTCTGCTCATCCCAAATCTCTGGCATCGCCTTATCATCCTTTCTCTCTCTGCGACGTCGACGTTGAATCTCAACCCTAATAGTGCTGCAACAGTCCTTTTCCTAAATCTCAACCTCTCATTTGACTCTCTCATTTCAGTAGAGCACTACCATCTACCGCTCACTCAGCCTAGATCTATGTCGCATATCGCAGATCTTTGGCGTCGTCTCATCATCCTTTCTTTCTTAGCAACACTGTCGAATCATTCAACTCAAGCAACAACTTATCTCAAGCTCAGTCTCAACTGTCATTGTGGCATCTATCCATCGCCATATAGCCGCCGCTCACGAATAGGATTGCTTCAGCTCCACTCCATCGCCACTTGCATTACCACCAGCGTCGGCCACAGTAGCATCCATTACTACAGTGACCTAATCCCAAATGTGAGTTAGGATTTCTACTTTCTATTTTGGGAGTTTTGAGTTTCAAATTTTCTATTGATGATTATAGGGTTCTATTTAGGGATTTTGGATTTTAGATTTTCTATTGATGATCAAAATTTCTATTGATGATTAAACCCAAATGTGAAATCATGCTTTGTTGAATATGTGTCTTCCTCAACATAACAAGACACCCAATAACTTGTCGTTAGACCTTGAAGTCCTTTTGATCCTTTTGACATTATATATGTATATGCTATGCACTGCATTTGAACTTGCAACAAGCAAATGCGGTGGGTGCAGTAGTAGGGTGAAGACGGAGATTTAAAGAAAAGGTTTCAAGGTTTGATTGGGAATACTAATTCTAATTAGATCTGTCTACCTGTCTGGATATGGTAATTCTGATTAGCGTTTGTTTTGTTTATGAAATGGACTCTGTTGCTTAAGTTTGGGTTTCATTTTGCATTTCTCTTTGTTTACTTGGAATTTGTCTAATCTTACATGTTATTTGGTTTTAGCATGTATTTGAAATGCATTAATGTTCATCATTTTTATGTATAGGTAAAACAAATGGTGGCCAATCAAGTTGAATCTGTTTATTATTTATGCTTATAAATCTCAATAGATTGTTCCACTACAATAGTTATTAATAACTTTACTTTTATGACATGTTGTACATTCAATGAAGATAAAGATGTGATGATATTGAAGTAAAGTTGTAAAGGAATATGTTGTATTGTTATATTATATTAAAAATTATTTCAATATTTTTTTATTAAAAATTATAAGTTCAGTATTTTAATTTGAAGACAAGTGTAAGTGTGGCACGTAGGAGATGAAAAGAATGAAGACTTACTGATGAAAGACACAAGTAAGAGTTGAAGAATTTGTAAACTTATGTTTTTTGAACTTATATGATTTTAGGATGTAGCTTGAAGTTGCAAAGTAGCTTGGCAACAGATGTGTCAACATATGTTTAGGTTCTTATATTTAAGCTTTGTATTATGTATTTATGCTTTTTATTTTAGAATGTTCAACTCTTGAATTTGATATTGTAGATGTAATATTGTGCTTTAGTTTTCCTTTTCCTATTTTTTCAAATTTTTTTTTGACATTTCGAGAAGTTTCCGCAGATATCAATCTGTGAAGATTCGAGAAATAAAGATAGGAAAAGAAACTATCCAACGATAAATATTGGGGACAAAGACAGGGAGAGAATCGTTTGGCGGGCATGGAGAACCCCCCCGGGTGCCATCTCTATCTGTAGTATAGTTCTTTTATATTTTAAACAGAATAAAAAAAAATATTACAACTAAAGAAGTTATCCTATCCAGACCGGCAAGTGACTTCCCAGGCTATATCATTTTCCAAATACAAATTATATTAAATAAAAAAAACAATGTACCAAAAAAAAAGTAAATATTAGCCATCTATTATGATTAGATCTTATGGCTGTAATTAAATTCATATCTTTTTTTTTTGACGTGGAAATGAGGATTCTACATTCAAAAGGATTAGACAATAAGTCATGATAAGCTAAAATACAAATGTCATAAGGGGCATCCTCTCAATCCAAATAGAGGGAGCCAAAGTACAGGGTTTTTTAGCTAGTGCATGGGCTACTGAATTAACCATTCTTTTTGTATGGACAAAACTACAAGATAATAGATCCCGGATGATGACCCAGCAATCCTTGACATCCATACCAAAACCAGACAAGGAGTTCTTGACTACCTACAAAGAGTCCACCAGCTCAAGACAATCTGATTCAGCTACCAAGTTCATAAAACAGAGATCACAAGCCAAATTTAGTGTTGGGCTGTAGGGGGTGCCCAAGAGCAGGGAGATCTCCATCAATGAGTTAAGTGAAGAACCACATAAATGAACTTGACACCACATCTTGACCCAACAACTTAAGGTATTAGGTCTATGGGTCTTTTCCACTTATATAGCCTTTAACTTGTCTATTCTTTAACAATGTGGGACTTCAACACTCACACTTGAATTTCTAACATTCTCCCCCTCAAGTGCGAGTCCACACACAAGGACATTACACACAAAGGACACTCACCCTCGAGTGGAGTAACGGTCAACGGTCTTATCCCAAAGTTGGCTTTATTTCTCTAATGGGATGGGCTACCATGAGAACACCAATAACCGTGATAAAGATACTCTCACCCAAACTTAAACCAGCGTTGTCCACACCAATACTTGTCCAAGCCGAACCATCGGCTCTGATACCACTTGTTGGGCTGTAGGGGGTGCCCAAGAGCAGGGAGATCTCCATCAATGAGTTAAGTGAAGAACCACATAAATGAACTTGACACCACATCTTGACCTAAAACCTTAAGGCATTAGGTCTATGGGTCTTTTCCACTTATATAGCCTGTAACTTGTCCATTCTTTAATAATGTGAGACTTCAACACTCACACTTGAATTTCTAACATTGGTATGCTGTTGGGAAAGAAAGGAGTGTGTATACAGCGGAAGTAACAACACACAAATGGGCAATAAAATCTTTCCCACTTGAAAGAACTTGTGAGGAGCAAAATATACAGCCAACTAAAACTATCCACCAAAAAATATATCCAAGAATGCACAAAAATAAATAGGCAAAGAGAACACATACAATTTTAACGTGGAAAACCCCCTCAATTTGAGAAGCAAAACCACGGGACCTAGTCTAGAAAAATCTCCACTATAAAATCAATGAGTACAGCAAAGTGTCTCCCAATAAACAATGATATCACAACGGTCCCTACTCACTACCAACAAAGTAGAAATTAACAAAGCAACAAAGCTTAAGACCCACAAAGGGTACAAACATCCCAACAAGTAGAGATGGAGAAATAAGAATCTGACCGTACAAGTAGAAGCTCACAATGCAAGGAACAACATACTAAAAAATCATTCAGATCGGACCACAAATGACCACCCAATCTGAACACACAAGATTAGCACTAGAATTTTTCTCTTTTCTCTCACGGGCGGCGCCGTCACTCTAGAAGCAAAAACTAGATTCTAAAGTTTCTGCCTTTTGCCTTTTTAAAAGCCTATTTCTTTTTTTTAAAAAATTAAAGTATGGGCTCACTTGGGTTGGACCTATACAACAAACTCCCCCTCCAACTCAAGTGGAGGCAAATGTCAAACCGGCAACCAAATGACAATCTTCAAACTTCCCTCTTGGTAGAGTCTTTGTCAACATGTATGAACCATTATCATTAGTATGGATCTTCTCAAGTTCCAACAACTTAGAGTCCAGAACATCACGTATCCAATGATACCTTACATTAATATGCTTAGATCTACCATGAAACGTAGGATTCTTGCCGAGATGAATAGCACTCTGACTATCACAAAACAAAACATACCTCTCTTGAATAAAACTAAGTTCATGGACAAAATTCTTCATCCAAAGCAACTCCTTACAAGCCTCGGTAATAGCAATGAACTCAGCCTCAGTAGTAGACAATACAACACACTTTTGCAACCTAGATTGCCAAGCCAAAAAGTAGACTTTCTTGAGTCAACATCACCTGCTAAGTTTGAATCTGTATAACCACAAAGAACAAGTTTCCCAATTCCAAAACAAAACTTCAAACTAGAAGTGGCCCGAAGATATTTTAATATCCACTTCACAGCTTTCCAATGCTCTTTACCAAGATTGGAAAGAAAAAGACTAACCACACCAACTGCATGAGATATATCAGGCCTTGTGCAAACCATTGCATACATCAAACTTCCTACTACAGATGCATAAGGAACACGTTGCATGTCTTGTTTCTCTTTATCACTAGAAGGAGCTTGTCTAGTGCTAAGCCTAAAATGTAAAGCAAGAGGTGTGCTTACAACTTTAGCTTTATCCAAGTGAAAATGTTGAAGTACTTTCTCAATGTACTTCTCCTGAGATAACCACAACTTCTTGGCCACTCTATCACGAGTAATCTGCATGCCAAGAATCTGTCTTGCTGGTCCTAAGTCTTTCATTGCAAAAGACTTACTAAGCTCCTTTTTCAATCTATCAATTCTAGAAGAATTATGACCAACAATCAACATATCATCAACATAGAGCAATAAAATGATGAATTCATTATCAAAAAATTTCTGCACAAACACACAATGATCAGAAGTAGTCTTCTTGAATCCCTGCTGAATCATAACAGACTCAAACTTCTTGTACCATTGCCTCGGGGCTTGTTTCAAGCCATACAAACTTTTCTTCAACCTGCAGACATAATTTTCTTTACCCTTCATCACAAAACCCTCAGGTTGCTCCATGTAAATCTCCTCCTCCAAATCACCATGAAGGAAAGCAGTTTTCACATCCATCTGCTCAACCTCTAAATCAAGACTGACTGCCAAACCAAGAACAACTCGGATAGAAGACATTTTAACAACCGGTGAGAAGATCTCCTTAAAATTAATCCCTTTTTTTTCTGATGGTAGCCTTTGACAACTAATCTAGCTTTATATCTCGGAGTGGAAGTATTCTCATCATTTTTCAACCTGTAAACCCATCGATTTTGCAAAAATTTCTTGTCCTTAGGCAACTTGACCAGCTCAAAAGTATGGTTGTCAAGCAAAGATCTCATCTCATCATTCATTACTGTAACCCATTCTGCCTTCTGCTCACTCTCTATAGCCACTTCGTAGCACTCAGGTTCTCCCCCATCAGTAAGAAGCACATATTCATTAGATGAGTAATGGGTAGAGGGAATAAGATGTCTGGAAGACCTCCTAAGTGAAACAACAGGTTCATCAACAACCTCACGAGCAGGAGCATCTACCTCATCAACAACATTATCAACAACATCCTCAACCTGATCACCCTGAATATGATTATGCACATCATCATGATCGCCAAAGTCAGCTACATCTGGCATATGAGGCTCAGGAATTGGATCAATATCAATCAAACCATCAGTACTTGGAGACTCTGACTTCTTTACCTTATCAATATCTTCAATGGTCTGATCCTCCATGAAAATAACATCACGACTTCTAACAAGTTTCTTCTCAACTGGATCATACAACCTATAGCCAAACTCATCATGATCATAGCCAATGAAGAAGCATTGTCTAGTCTTGATATCTAACTTGGATCTCTCATCTTTGGGCACATGTACAAATGCTCTACACCCAAAGACACGTAAATGGTCATAGGAAACATATTTTCTATTCCACACTCAACTATATTAGCAGCATCAACAGAAACTGAAGCCTTGGTCCAATACAAACCTGAACACTTCTTTCCATGTGCCACAACTAAAGAACCCTTAGAGAGTTTCCACTGTCCACCACCAAAGGTACTAAAATAGCCATCATCATCAAGAACACTAATAGAAATCAGATGCAAATGGATGTCTGGTGCGTGTCTGACATTCTTCAAAAATAACTTTGTCCCATTACTGGTTTCCAAACAAACATTGCCAATGCCAATCACCTTTGACATACCATCATTACCTATTTTCAAAACCCCATAATCACCAGGAGTAAAAGATGTGAAGAAATCCTTCCTAGATGTCACATGAAGACTGGCACCACTGTCAATAACCCAGCTGGTCTTATCACAAGCAACATTAATCAAATTTTCATCACAGATAATCACAAGATCTCCTCCAGTAGTGGTGGCAACACGATCATTATTGTCATTATCTTTCTTTTGTTGCTTGTCCTTGTTACCCTTGTTCTCCCTTTTCCATCGGTAGCAGAACCTTTGGACATGCCCTTTTTTACCACAATAATCACACTCAAGGTTTTTGTATTTAGACCTTGATTTGCTTCTACTCTTGCTTTTTCCTCTATTGCCTTGTCCCCGATCCCTCTCAATGTTTCTCCCATGTTTTCAGTAACCAAAACCTTTGATTGTGAAGAGGATGTCTGCTGAGTTCGTCGTCTGACTTCTTCATTTAAAACAGCAGTCTTTACATAATTCATGGTCACAACACCTCCAGGAGCAGAACTAGTCAAAGTGACTCTGAGATTTTCCTAAGAATCAGGTAGAGTATTAAGCAACCAAAGTCCTAAAATTTCATCTTCAAATTTCACACCCATGCCAAACAACTGGTCAAAGCATCCCTGAAAATCGCTCAAGTGATCAGAAATAGAACTACCATCCTTGTAACTCAAGTTTGTGGCCTGCTTCAACAAAAACAATTTATTGTTCCCAGATTTAGAGGCATACAACGTCTCAAGCTTATCCCATAAAGTTCTGGCATGTGAATCATTAGCAATATGATTCAAAACATTATCATCTACCCATTGCCGAATAAAACCACAAACCATTTCATGCTCAAAAGCCCAATCTTCATCAGATTTAGTCTCAGGTTTTGTAGTAGTAAACACCGGTAAATGTAATTTTTTCACAAATAATAAATCTTTCATCTTTCCTTTCTACTTGTGGTAATTTGTGCCATTCAAACTAATCATTCTACTGTAATTTGGCTCCATCATTCAATCAAGCAAACAAACAAATAAATTTCTCTGATGCCAGCTGTTGGGAAAGAAAGGAGTGTGTACACAGCAGAAGTAACAACACACAAATGGGCAATAAAATCTTTCTCACTTGAAAGAACCTGTGAGGAGCAAAATATACAGTCAACCAAAAATATCCACCAAAAAATATATCTAAAAATGCACAAAAATAAATAGGCAAAGAGAGCACACACAATTTTAACGTGAAAAACTCCCTCAATGTGAGAAGTAAAAACCACGGGATCTAATCCAGAAAAATCTCCACTATAAAATCAATGAGTACAGCAAAGTGTCTCACAATAAACAAGGATATCACAACGGCCCCTACTCACTACCAACAAAGTAGAAATTAACAAAGCAACAAAGCTCAAGACCCACAAAGGGTACAAACATCCCAACAAGTAGAGATGGAGAAATAAGAATCTGACCGTACAAGTAGAAGCTCACAATGCAAGGAACAACATATTAAAAAATCATTCAGATCGGACCACAAATAACCACCCAATCTAAACACGCAAGATCAGTACTGAAATTTTTCCCTTTTATCTCACGCGCAACGCCGTCACTCTAGAAGCAAAAATTAGATTCTAAAATTTCTGCCTTTTGCCTTTTTAAAAGCCTATTCCTTTTTTAAAAAAAAATTAAGGTATGGGTCCACTTGGGTTGGACCTATGCAACATTTAGACCATATCTCATTGCCAAGGCTTCAGCAAGAGGGGCACCATGAGAGGACTCAAAGGACCAAGTTGCTGCAGCCAGTATATTAGCCTCAGAGTCCACTTGGCCGGGGGCGCTGAGAATGGCTCGCGCATGGATTGAGATTACCATATATGGCTTTTGAGAATGTGGAGACATATTAACTTCTTCTCTAAAAGATTGTAACACCGATATGGCTTTTGAGATTACCAGATCACTTGAAAATGATTTATTTTCAAAGCAAAGCGTATTCCTCGATATCCAAACACTATGAGCTAGTGTCAGCAGGAGTTCTGATGCCTCTAATAGATTGTGGGAAACGAAATCTTTGAGCCATTCTTGAAAGCTTTTTGGTTCGTGGGTTTGGAACCGTAGGCCAAGGAGAGAGCGAAACCAAAAATCTCTGGTCCAGATGCAATCCCTCAATGCATGTGATAAGTTTTGTTTTCCTCTTCCAAACCACATCGTGGGCACCAAATAGGACAATCTATACCTCTGTTGAAAAGCTTGCTTCTCACAGGAAGTGCATTATGCATAACTTGCCATGCAAAGTTTATGGTTCTAGGTGGAAGTTTAAGTTTCCAGCATCTCTTCCACCAGGCCTTCTCATCAGTCAAACTAGGTTCACTAGTCCTTGTTCCATCCTGTTTCTAATCCCTGATAAACCAATATGCCGAGTTGACTCGGTAACACCCATCTCGAGTTGCACCCCGAATAATAGAATTTGCAACTGAGACAGGCATATAGCGAGAATTTGAGTGGACTCAAATGGGTTAAAAATGGACTCCACCAAGTTGTGATTCCATGTATGGGTGTCAGCATCCATAAGCTCCGATAAGTTAGAGTCCTCAGGCAGAATAAAGCAAGGGCTCCAGACCCTATGGCCATTTTGGAATGGGATCCAAACATCTCCCCAAATTTTAATTGATTGCCTATTCCCCGAGGATGGGTTTTTATGAGGTGCCATCCCTACTTTGTAATAAGAGCTAGATTAAAAAAGTGAAAATTTCTAGAAGAATAAAACTTGACTCAACCCTTTTTTTTAAACTCTTCGCCTAATTCTTTTAATTACTTTTCATTTGTCCATTAAATCAATTAAATATGGTTAAAAGTAATAAATGAAAAGTGATTAAAAGGGTTAAAAAAATAGTTGGAGCCAAGTTTGTTCTTTCTAAAATCCATGCCTCCATTGCTCTTTAGCTCACAAAGTTTAGACCATGTGATTGAATGAATTGTTCTTTCGCCTTCTTTGCTTCTTTGCTACCCTATCAGAAATTGCTAATCATAGATTCTATATGATCACATAGCCCTTGTGATAGAAGGAAGCATACCACAATGTATATTACGTATTGCTTGAGCAACTGACTTTATAAGCACCTCCTTCCCTGGTTGAGACAAGAACCTCTTTCTCCACCCTTTCAACTTCTTCTAAACTCTGTCTTGGACAAAATCAAACACGTGCGCGATCTTCACATGACCACATTTGGTAGTGATATTCTCAATTAGGTTTTAAATTCAGTTATTCGGAAGTGAATGAATCGCGTCAATGATGGCACAACACCTACCCACAAAATCCTCAAAGCTTTACCACCGGTTGGAAAACTTTTCTTCTTGTACTCGAAAGTCTTCAAAAAGTGTCATTTCAGGGTTCTAGGGAAATTATTGGGGAAATTAATGTATTTAAAGTAAAGAGGTAAAATGGTGGTAGGGAGCATGTAAAAATCCCACACAATGAAATTATAAAACTGTTGCAATCTATGCTCCAAGAAACAATCCGTGGTTGGCTCTTCCACCACTTCAAAGGTCTTAGTTAATGGAGCTAAACCCATATGGGCAGCCATACATTTTTTATTTTTCTTTTTCAGTGATTTGATTCTTGCGGCAGAAACCCAAGAAGAATCTTGTGGATTATGGCTTATGTTTTGCGGCGGTTGCGCCATTATTGAGACACTATGTGCTAGCTTCTAGCTATGGTCTTGTGAGAATTTTTCCTTTTAATGTAAATTTATTCGTAACCATAAGATATCACAAAAATGAATGGCTAAAATTGGGAGTAACTCATTACACTTACTCTTGGAGTTATAAGTGGATCCCTCCCAATATATATTAAAAAAAATTGGGGGCCAAACACCGCTCTCCTCAATCTCCACGATGCTTTGCCACTGAATCTCACTGCCTTAACAATGGATCAACATATATTTTAAAGGTTCTTATAGATTGCAACAACAACTGTCAAACTTTGGTCAATATCATAATTGGTTTTACATTATTTCATAAACTAATTCGCAAAGTATATATCCAAGCGGGTTAACACTGCTAGATTTTTTTAATCTTATATGGACTGGTTTAGTTACTAATTAATTTCTTAAAAATTAGATTAATTGAATGTCAAAATATTATAAAGCATCTATTAGTCTAGTTCATTTATAATCTTGCTTTTCTTATAGGCTCTTATAAGCACTTCGACCTAAGTGGATAATATTGCTTTTAGTTTGTGAATTTTGTGATGAATTTTTTATGATGAGTAAGTTAACTCACACTGTTACCATAAGAAGAAATTCATATTCTTATTCTATATATAATATGATTTCCCCAGTTTAAATCATAAGCCTTCATGTATATAAGGAATAATGGTAGTTTCTCTCATTCACCTCACACAAAGCAAACTTTATGTTATTGTTTGGTGATTGCTTTTTAGGGTCAATATGGTTGCTTCACCCTCATCCTTTCCAAATAATCCTATAACCTAATTTCTAAATTTGTATTGTGCATGCCATATTTATTTAGGGTTAAATTGATTTGAGAATTTTACACTTTATGGATTGAACTTTAGATCCAAATTCCAACAATTAATGTTAGATTATTTTAAGCACAATTCGGCATTATATTTTATAGATTAATTGAATGTCAAATAATTAGAACATATTATTTTAGTCTAAATAATGATTAATATTGTTATTGGACCTATTATTATTATAAGCATTGCTCATAAATGAGTACGATATTTGACATTATATATGAGAACATATCTAGTGAGAGGAGTTTTTATTGTGAGAGGGTGAAATGAGTAAATCTTGACCATACAACCATACATGGATAGTCAAGATTAAAAGTTACTTAAAGGTCATGTGACCACTTAAAAAAGTCACATACATTTATGTTCTAATCTTGACCATTCATGTAAGATCCAATGGTATAAATTCTCTCATCTCACCTCTTATAATAGACATTCCTCTCACCAGATATGTTATTTATATATATATATATATATATATATATATATATATATATATATATATATATATATATATATATATATATATATATATATATATATATATATATATATTGTTATTGGACCTATTATTATTATAAGCATTGCTCATAAATGAGTACGATATTTGACATTGTGTATGGGTTTATCATGATAAATAAAATTAAGCCGTATGTAGTTGCCCATAAGACCAATGTAAGAACAAACTAGTAAGGATAAGAAAAGTTTCTTTCTTTCACCTGACTCTTTCCAATAACCTTTTGGCCTATGATCAGGATCCTCTCAAGTTTTTCTTCTCTCAGTGGTCAATTGTAAGAGAAAGAAAGATACACAAAAGATTATTGTTGGGATCTAGTTTTATTTGTAAATTTTTTTTATAACATTTGTGTCTTTCTCTTCTACAATTGACTACTTGAGAGGAAAATTTTTTTTGAGAGGATCCTAATCCCTGTAGCCTAATATCTATGTGTTTTATTTTGTACATATCGTATTTAGAGTTAAATTGATTTAGAAATTTTGAGTTATTGTGAATTGGGTTTAGATCAAAATTCCATCAATTACAGCTCTTCTCAATCTCTAGGATTGAGTCTCACTACCTTAACAGAGAATCAACTTATATTTTAAAGGTCCTTCTAGATTGTAACTACAGCCGTCAAACTTTGGTAAGTATCATAACGGGCTTTAATTATATGATTTTATAAACTCATTCGCAAAGCTTCTGAGCGGGTTAACACTCCATTATTCAATACTGTGCTAAAAAACTGACCTAGGTGTTAGCCACTTGGATAATTTTCAACTAGTGAGCTATGAGCACTACAAAAAAAACTCCTGAATAGTCACAGTTAAAACTGTGGCTAAATCAAAGAAAAACCGTGGCTAAACTAAGTTACCACGCTTTTAATTTTTAAACACCCTGGTTAGAAAGGGCGTGGATAATTTTTTCCCCACGGTTTGGAAAGTCGTTGTAGTTGTTCAATTGAAATTGAAATTGGAGCATCACAAGAAATTGAAAGGAGAAAAAAAAGTGTTAGGGACTCGGGATTGATTAAGATCTAACTAATAATTTCAGATTCACAATCGAAAAGCTAGAAATTTCGCCATCAAAATCACTAATGGACTTAGAAATTTTGAATAATAAGGACAAAATAAAAAATAATATATGCAATTTTTTTAAAAAATAAAAACTTATTTTTAGACATAAAATAATTAAAGATTAATTAATATTTGTTTTATATATATATATATATATATATATATATATATATATATATATATATAAATTGTCTTTTATCAAATGTTTAGGCAATTTTGAATCGAAAGTAATTATTAGTAAAATTCTCTCTAAAGTGATTATTTCAGGATTCAAACTCTTAACATTGTAAGTAAAATTTGTTTGAGTCACTATCTACTTCTACTGTAACTAACCACTCTTGAGTATATATTCTCATATTTTGAGAACAAAAAATAATTTTCTTATTATTAATATTGTCATATGTGTATCTCTACATATATATAATTAAACATAAATATCAAATCAATTATTTGTTCTAAGTGATGGTGAGGCAAACACATATATCTTCATCTCATAAAACTATAAACACACAAATGATAAATCCTATATAGTGATAAACTTTGTTTTATTCAATGGGGGCATGTGTCCCCATAGATTTGAACTCAAAATCAGAATTTCACAATCCATAAACCCTAGAAATGTCTTCTTACGGAAATGAAAGAAAATGAAATCGGTGCTAAGAGAAAATCTGTGATGAGAGCACGAAAATGAGGAAAATGAAATGTGTGATAAGAGCTTCTAAAAAACCTGTTATTATACTCAGGCGATGGAGTCTGAGAATGGCAGTGAGAGAGGAAATCGGTGAATGAGACTATTTGCACACCGTCGCAAATGGAACCGGTCAATGACAATTTACTCATACTTTATGCTCACTTCAAAAGTGACGTACGCGTGTACCACTACCACCTCCAGCATTAAAGCACGATAAGAAACATCTATAACAAATGGTTATGGATCAAATAAAGCTGTGGCATTTCATCTCAGTTAACTATATTGTTCATGAATGCACTTAAACAATCTTGAAATCAAGAATATCATGTTCGGGAGCGTGCTTCAGGCCTAATGTCAGCTTAAACCTAAAATATCCAAGAATATATCAAACTATCATATGCACAACCTCCCAAATATATTTATCGCACATTCAGTACGTTTTGAGAATCTTTTTCAAAAGTTTTGCATTATTTCTTCTTTCTTAAGATTTTCTTTTAACTGAATCAATCTCAGCGTAAAGTAATGCTGGTTTTATTATTTTTGATTTATAAGTTATAACTGACTGCATGCATCTATAAGTTCATGGAAAACTTTAAAAAACTAATTGCGTCATAGTTTTAAGTCAGGTATTGTAGAAGTAACATTACAACCACTTTCTCACATGTATTCAACCATATTTTTTTTTATTATATTCTAATTGCGTTGTCTTTGTCAATATTAGATGGCTCTTTACTCAGCCAATAATCTTTTCCAGTTTAATAAATTCTTATTGGCTATGCTATTAAAGTTATGATTGGTTCAACTTATTTTAGACCGTGAAAGCAAGATCTAGATCACCCTCTGAAGAGGAACTAATACATAGTAAAATGGTCATTTTCCATATACCAAGAAAATATGGTCATTATGTACCCAAAAAAATAAGGGTCATTTTCTTTTACCAACCTCATTTAATACAAAATCTAAGCCTAGCAAGAAATGCTTAGCATGGAAGGGAAGAGGATACAGACCAGAAAAATAAAAATGTGTAGCAGTAAACAGGAAAAGGCAAAACTACCAAATGTGAAGGAAAAGCATTGCTAACAGATAAAATCTTTGGGGAAAAACCAAAAAAGGCCGGGATGTAATCCTGATATACATAGACATTCATTTACAGTTTGACATGCTATGCTGTATAAAAAGATTTGACCATAATCAGTAAGCACAGTTGCAACGGTAGAACACCAAAAACCCTACCGAGCAAATTATCTGCTTTGACAACGAACCATTACGGGAAAAAAATTGTTTAATAGTTAATTCTGTTCTCTAAGTTTGATGAGAAATCGTATTGCTATCAGCTGCAAGGAAGGCGTTATGCCTTCTTGATATTGTGCATATATAGATGCCTCCTTCAGTACCTTTCTGAACACAGAAGCTGAAGGAAGTAATAACTTGATTTGACAAGCTAATTCGTACATTATTTCCATGAGTTTATTATTTCAAAAACCAGTAACAAGAAAGATACAAGGGGAATTAGATTGATAAAGCCACTGAATTGCATACCTTCATTTGCAAATTTACATTTGAGTGGAATTCCAGCATCAAAATTGTTTTTGGTGAAAATGTCAGGGTCATATATATATATTGGCTCCAGTCACCTAGCCAAGAGAAAAAATTATAGAAATTAAAAACAAACAAAATAGACTAATTAAAATATGTTCTAAATGGGTCTCAGGTGATCCTCTAAGAGTGGTTGGTCGTAATGGTTTCTTCCATAGCACAGAGGCAACGACAATAGTGTAAGAGGCGGTGTACTTGCAAAAGACACTTTGATACTCGAGTTAGACTGTGCACAATATGAATAATGTTTAGAGGTTTTTTTTCTATACCTTGGTCACTTTATCTAGTATTTATAGGAATGTCATGATGAAGGGAAATCATATTTGAAATAAGCATTAAAGGATAATGAATGCCTTTGATAGTAATTCCTATAAATGAGGGATTGATTGGAGTAATTATCTCCTTAACCATGATTCCTAGAAATAGGGATTTGAGAGAGATTTCCTTCTCAATTGTTGAGAGTTGCTATGGTACAAGGTAGCACGAGTCGTGGGCTAGGATCCATCTTGGACTTGTTGGGTTGTTGTTTGTTACGACACCCCAAAATCCGGTTTAGAACAATTGCTCCTAACTTGGTGCTCAGATATGGTAGCTGAGTGTCAAGATATCCGATATGAACAAAAGTAACGATGCGTCTGGGACAAATGGATCCGTTTTATGACATGTAAGCCAGATCTCACGATGTCACATCAATAAGGCCAAGGTTCGTAATGTGACGTATCAAATTTATTGTAGAATTGCCCATTCACCCCATATCATGTTTAGGATGGGGTCCGTGGAAGCTGTGTCTTTTTACGTATGTGACCTTTCAAGTCTGTCCGACGTCCATTCAACTGCTGTGACAATTTTGAAGAGACACGCGACATTCATTGGGAGGCAACTGCCTTAGGTTTTCACGCTGCTATGTTTACCTTTATTTGAATTAATGGCAGTTGGGGTAATACCCCGTGCCTATAAATAGAAGTAGGGTGACTCATTCCCACTTTTGCTCCAACTCTTTCTTTTTTCTCTACTTCTCCAGCGACCTGAGGTGGTTTTTGGTGGCAGTTCATAATAGTTTGCGATATCTTCATCATCTTTAAACCTTTCTTCTCTTTTAATTACCAAGTACTACCTCTTGCCACCCTTTTTTTTCCTTCAAATAACTGTCATGGTGAGACTGAGAGAAGTTAATAGTGATGAAAGGGAAAGAAGTTCTCTGGAGATCTTAACAGCACCATCATCTCTGTTGCGCCAAGCACGGTTAGGACATTCCCTTCGGCATGAAAACGATGTTAGGGGGCAGAGGTCGTTGTCTGAAAAACCCTGTCCAGGAGATGATTCGAAGAGCAGAGAATGCTAGAGAAACAACATGGTTAAGGCCGGCTCGTTCACTCTCCGTACTCATTAGAGAGTTGGAACATTGTGGAGAGACTTATTCTTCTTATTCTGACTTTAGCACAGCCTTTTTAGGTGAACCATGACACCAGACACGGGAAGATAAAGAACGACAACTTTTGAACCAAATGAGTATATCCTTCCCTGGGATATCAAGTTATATTAATGGGTGGACCGAGAGATGTTGGAGACACCTTCTAATGTTCAAACTGTGAAGCACATAACCCAAAAACAAGAATACATCCAATTGATGGAGGACGGGCTCCAGGATCATAACTATGTGATCCAAGCTCCCAATGATCAAGAGAGGGTGTGTTCAACTCGGATGGAGGGTGAACATTTTATGTACATATATGAAGTGATTTTCCGCATTAGGCTCTGGACTATGTTCACCGCAGATGGGAGTGCTCAACCACCTACAAGTGGTTCCTACATAACTCCATCCAAACGCCTGGGCATTTATCCAAGCTTATGAGCTGATTTTTCGGGCTTTTGGCTGGTCATGCTCTATCAACTCGGCATTCTTCTTCTTATTCACCCGGTTCACTTCCTCAAGTAATAGTTATCAAAGAGGTTGGATCATGTTACGGGTGAAAAGGGGTCGTACGGTTTTCTTACCTTATCAAGAGTCCTTCAAAAATTTCAAGAAGGACTTCTTTAGGTTGGAGGGCGCAACTCGGACCATGCCTTTCTTCTTATCTTTGGGCATAGCTCCAAAATTATTTCTTTAATGAACCCAAGCTGCTTGGGAGAAAACCCTAGAGCTTATAGAGACTCTGAAATCCGCATTCACCGAAGATTAGGCTGAGATCCTAGACTTCCTGGTTTATTGGATTGTTGAAATAGGGAGTATTTATTGAAAGTATGTGATAGATGAGCCCAAAAGCTCGCTTAGGGCTTTACTTGGTATGCCTCGATTAATGTTTTGTCTGTTGTGCACATATTTCTTTGTCATTCAAGATTTGCATAAAATTTTCTAAGTGTTATAACACTTGTCTTCTTTTTGTGTTTTTGTGGAGAGTCTAGCGCCTCCCGGAGGTATTAAGGAACTTGAACGTCAATTGGCGGCCAAGAAGATTGGAGCTTCTAGCTTTGCACCCCAGAATCTGACGCCCGTTCCAATGCCCTAACCTTCTATTCAAGAGTTGATGCCCAATTCACTGGCCCAACCCCTTAAGCAATGCAAAAGGAAGGCTGACGACTAGAAGAGGCAGAAAGGGAAGAGGTCACTATCCGCTGAAGGGCATATTGACCTAATCGTGGACCGAGATTTGGAGATTCCGGAGGGCGCTCATCTTCGATTTGCAGATTCATCTATTTGGGCTCTGGGTTTGGAGCTTGGAAGAGTTGATAACGTCTTACTGACGACCTCAGATTATGACGTCCTAATAGAGAGGAACTTAATTAAAGTGATCCAAGAGATGGAGTTTTGTCCCTCCGGAACGCATAAGTAGTGCGGTTGCTAGTGAATGCTTTTGAATCTATGTGTCAAGCTAGGGAGGTCAAGAAGAATGAGATGAATTCCTTTTGAGACCACAAAGTCAGGCTAGAGACAGAAGTGAGGCAAAAGAACGACTTGCTAAAGTAGGAGGGGGAGGAGGCTGATCTCCGGAAGGCAGAGATAACCCGATTCCAGAATAAGCCAAAGACTATCGAGACCCAAGTGGCGAGCTTAAAGGAACATGCTGCACGATATGAGACTGACATGACTGCTTTGAGGGTCTAAGTCGAGTTCTTGGAGTAGTTTGAAGCCAAGCTCAAGGTCGAGATCATGGAGCTTAAGAATGAATGGGCGGCCTCGATGGATGACTCGTTTGCAAACACTTTGGCCCAACTATAGGTTCTCAACCCGACCTCACCACTGAAGGAATCAGGTCTCAGACGGTTGTTAGGGATGGTTGTATTGTTGATGTTACCATCAACACTGCCCCCATGACCTAAGTCATAACGGCGAACCCTAACGTGAATAAGGAGGAGAATGGCGAGGATGAAGAGTCTGACCAAGAAGAGAAAGCTAAGGTTAGAGAGCCTAACCCGGAGCCCTAATCACTTCCTACTTTTGTTCTTTTTTCTTGCACCTTGCTTGGGGTTTTTAATATTTGTATGGACAAATCCTATTTTTGGGCATTAATCTTGTGGACAAGTCCCAGTTGTCAAGCACCCTTTTAATTTTCACAACTTAGTGTTTTTTGCATCTTCTTATGTTATGTAGATGTTATTTTCCTTTTGCTTTTATCCGTTATAGGTCCAACGCCCAAAATTTGTATGCAGTCCTCAAAATGGACTTAGGGAAATTTCTTGCATTCATTTTGCCTCTTTGGGTCCAATGTCTAAAATCACATATGAATTCTGAAAAGGACTTAGGAAAATTTACGTGCACATTCACTACAAGAAAACAACGAATTTGTAGCAGATTTTGCAACGGATGGAAATCCGTTTCAATTTGCGGTGGATTTTGCGGCGAATAAAATTGCAACAGATTTTTCACCGCTAAATTTTTTCGATGACATTTCCATCGTAAATTTTTTTTTTAGATTAAGAATAGTTTGCGGCGGAAATATCCGCCGCAAAATTAATAAAAATAAAAAAAAATTGCAAAAAAATAACAAATTCACAAAAAAATAAAAAAAAAATTATAGCGAAAAAATCCGTCACAAATTTGAGCAATAGAATAAAAAATTCAGAAAAAATATTTAAAAATTTGCAACAAAAAAATCCATTGCAAATTCCGTCGCAATTCAAAAAATAAATTTGCAGCGGATGTAGAATAAAAAAATTCATAATTTTTTTTAAAAAATCCGCAGCAAAATATGCCGCAAATTTAAATTTAAATTTGCGGTGAAAAAATCCACTACAACATTTAATCAATTGAATAAAAAATTCATAAAAAATATTAAAACAATTTGCGACCGATTTTTCTGCCGCAAAACATTATTTAACTTTCATATTTAGTTTCTTAGACCTCTTATGTGCTTAATTGATTGGTCTTGGGCATAATTTATAAGTTTGGGTTCAAATTGAGCTTAATTGTATTTTCAGCATTATTGAGAATTTTACATTGTTTCTATATTTCAAGCATAACTTGAGTTCTAAACATCTAAAAATTATGAATTTTATCTTATAGGACAAATGATAGAAATCTCTACAACTTTGATGAAGAGATTGAAGGATGAATCAAATGTATAGTGGGTCAGATTAGGTTTAGAAGTAAGAACAGAGATGTTTTCCCTAGAACCTAGACAATAAGCAAGGATTGTTAATTTGAGATGTATGAGTTATATGGAGCTGAAACTAGTGTCATTGGAAAGCTGAGACACATATCTTCAACTTTTATGAAGACCACTTATAAAAAAATGTGACGTTTTGATGGCGTTCTCACCCTCTGAAGTCAGCTGATGAGTCTAGAGACTTGTAAAAAATATTTTGGGCATAACTCTCTCATCTTAAGCCCAAATTTGGCAAACTAGGTGTCCAATTAAAGTTAAGATGAGGAGGATTAACTAGGGGAAAACTTGAATTTTGAAGTAAGAGGTAGTTATTTATGCATCGACAACAACTCTGAAACTAAACCCTGTTAATTTTCTCTTAAATGCTCTCACTTGCACTTTCTCTCGTCATCTCTCTTCCTCTCTCTTCTCTCTAGGTTTCTTTCTTTTCTATTTCTCTTCTCTCTCATCCATGGAGGACTAGAGCCTTTTAATCAATCCTAAGGATTAACAACCTTGATGTTTAATTCTAAGATCTTATTTTGATTATTTAACATTTAATTGTTAATCAAGTTTCTCTTTTACTTGTTAATCAAGTTTCTCTTTTACCTTTTTTTATTTTGTTAAATATGGATAGAATTGCTTAATTTGATTTGGATGTTAATGTAATAATTGCATAAATATTATATGTTTAATGAGGATTACAGAGACTAAATAATGCATCAAAGGTGTTTGATAGATTGTTAAACTTGGTTGAATTCTGGGTTTTAAGTTAATTTAAGATTAGATGGGTACTTAATTCATTTAACTTTGATTAATTAAATTCTGGATGCTTATCTAGTAGAAAATTCATGGATCATCTTAAGACTTCTTGATGTGATCTAAGACCAAGAATCTAATTAACAATTGAAAGGATTCCTAGTGATCAATGATAGATTAAATTCAAGATTAGTTGATTTCCTTAGATTGGTTGTTTACTTAATTCATTGTTTACTTAATTCTGTTTGTATTTTTTAATTGCTTTTATTTAATTAATTATGCAACTTTTTCCCCTTTTGTTAACTTCTTAATCTAATTGCTTAATTAGAGTGATACAAGAGCTTGACCCGATTGCACCTTATACTATAAATAATTTGGTTAATCGATTTATAAATTGATATACTTTCGTAGTATCTGCAGTTATCACTGGGCCTTGCTTGGAATGGCATCATGGATTGACCATAACCTCAGACTTTCTCGAGTTGGGCCTTTCTTAGAGAGGCATTATGGATTGACCAAAACCTCGAACTTTCCTGAGTTGGGCCTTTTATCATCCTGAGTTTTCGAGACCTTCGTCTAGACTTTCCTAGCGTTTATATCATCCTGATTTTTTGGGGCCTTCATATAGAATTTTCCAAGAATTTGTTGGGGATTTAATCTAACTTATCTTGATCCTGCCATGTGAGTAATTCTGATAATAATATGCAATTGAAATAAATATAACTAAATTTTCAAGCAATTGAAATAATCATAACTAGATCTGCATTCCTCGGTAAGGTTGGTTATATTAAGGTGTGATGAGAATGTCCTAAATTAAGTTATGTTTGATGCTATTTAACAACGTTATTTAATGAACGGTTATTCCTTCTATGGCTAGTGAATGCAAATTAAATAGATTATGGTAAAAGAAAATAATGGTAATTGAACACATTTAAGAATGTCAATTAAATGGTAGACGTTGTCTGTAATTAATATAGTGAAATATAATTAAATTGAAGCAGTTGTTGTGTGTTTGAAGTAATCCACTACATCAGTAGTAATATTTGTAGCCATCTCTCCAAATTGAGTGAACGGGATAAATTGTAACTAATTTAGTACTATGCTAATAAGTTAGCATCAATACATAAACACAATTAAATTAAACCCATGCAAATAAAATGCATACACTTATAGCTTAAAAAGTTCAAATTAAAATAATGAATATATAAAATTGTATAATTTAATGTTATGCAAATAAACAACAAGTTAAGATGAATACAAGTATTCATTGCAAAAAGTATCACACTGATGATCACATATTTTATACGTTAATAAACCCTCATTTTAGTCATTTACACTCTCCATGTACTTAATTGATTAAGCCTAGTTATGTTTTGTAAGTTTGGACTCAAATTGGACTTAATTGATTTTTTCAGTACTATTTTGATCTTACGTTATTTCTGTATTTCGGCCATATCTTGAGTTCTAAATGTCTGATAATTATGAATTTTACCTTGTAGTAAAGATAAGAGAGAGCTCTACAACTTTGATGAGAGCTCAAAGTCTTAATCAGACATCTAGTGGAGCTAATTGGGCTTGGAAGACAGAACACGAGTTTTGTGTCTGAAACCTGAATAGTGTACAGTAATCAGAGCATAACTCAGGCTATAAGAATTATTTTGGGCTGAAATTTGGACATTTGAAAGTTAAGACCCAAATCTAAAACTTTCATGTTGAACACAAAACTTGATTCAGGCTCCTTGATGGTGATATTGGGTCTGAAAGTCAAAACAGAGGTGCTGAAACTGGGCCTGAATAGTCTGTAGTAATTGGGTCATATCTTGGGCTGTAGGACGAATTTTTGGGTGATTCTAGAGCCATTGGAAAGCTTAGACAATTTCCTAGAACTTTCATGAAGACCACTTAGCTAAAAAATGACGGAATCAATGACTTAAGCAATGAATGATTTCAGAGACAAGAAATCTCAATGATTTTTCACTCTTATCCTCACCATTTGGCATTTTCCACTCATTCATCCACTCATCCACCTACCCCTAATCAGCCCCCTTGTCATTTTGTATCCCTAATCCTTTATAAAAGGCACCATTGGCTGACCATTTGGGGCACTTGGTGTTAGGCTTAGTTTGTATAAGTTAAGGTTGTGCTTGTTTATTGTTTTCCTTTGTTGTAATTTTCTCTTGTTCTAAATTGAATCATGTTCATCTTTCTCTTCTTCTCTCTTTCTTTCTTCTTATCCATGAGTAACTAAATCTTCATCTTGCTTGGGTGAAAAAGTGAAGCTCTTGGTAATGAAATAAGGTTAGATTATTTTATTTCTTGTGCTTAAATGATATATTATTAAATGAACATTATATGTGTTGTATTTTGTTTCCAATCAATTTAGAAACCTTCTTTGTTAATGGAGATCTTGATTTATTGTAGACAATAGGATTGGCACAGTGAATGCTTGAACTTATTTACAAATATTGGTAGATAATTAAAGGAATCATAATATGATTACATATATAATTGAACTTTGAAAGTTATATTTTCCGATTGGAACCTCCGTTGTGTGTGGATTTCAATTGAGTAAAAAAAAGAAATAATCTTACTTTTAATTTATTACCAAGAGTAGATCTCCTAACCCAAGCAAGCCCTTAAATTCATTTGTGAACTTGTTTTATTACTTTTGGTGTTGTGACAAATCATCTTCTTACCTCAATTAATTTTTCTTCATCAATTCCCTGTGGATCGACCTCGGAGTCCCGAGAAATTTACTACTTGAGACAACCTACACTTGAGTTTGCATCCTTAAATCCCGCAGTCAAGTTTTTGACGCCGTTGCCGGGGACTTGATTTGAAGTTTTGATTTATTGAGGTTTGTTTTCTTTAATAAAATCTATTCTTTCTTCTCCCTCACCGGAGCAAAAGATCGGCTTGCCGATCCTTCGGTTTCTTTAGTAACTCTCTAACTTTCTAACTATTTAACTCTAACTTACTAACTTGCTAACATACTAACTTTCTAACTCGAGTTTATAACCTTTTTTCTCTTTATTTTTTTATTTTGTTAAATTTATATTTATGTCATTTATTTTTTTTTTTAAATTTTTTTATTTATTTTCGCCATTTTTTTTGTCGAGTGGGGTAACTCTCCCTTTTATTTTACGCACTAACTTAGTGGGGAACTCTCCCTTTTACTTTTCTATTATTTATTTTTTCGCAATCTAACTTAATAAAATAATATTTCTTCTCTTCTCTTTCGCCGGCTCTGTGGGGCTCTGTCACTCTCCAGTTTTCATATTTAAATTTACTTTCTGTACTTTATTTTTATTTTTATTTTTAGGTGGTTGGTTTATTATCCCATCCTTGTTAATATTTAATGGTGGGTGACACCGCCAGCTAATTGGGCTTAGAAGACAGAACACGAGTTTTGTGTCTGAAACCTGAATAGTGTACAGTAATTAGAGCATAACTCGGGCTACAAGAATTATTTTGGGCTGAAATTTGGACATTTGAAAGTTAAGACCCAGATCTAAAACTTTCATGTTGAACACAAAACTTGATTCAGGCTTCTTGATGGTGATATTAGGTCTGAAATTCAAAACAGAGGTGCTGAAACTGGGCCTGAATAGTCTGTAGTAATTGGGTCATATCTTGGGCTGTATGACGAATTTTTGGGTGATTCTAGAGCCATTGGAAAGCTTAGACAATTTCCTAGAACTTTCATGAAGACCACTTGACTCAAAAATGACAGAATCAATGACTTAAGCAATGAATGATTTCGGAGACAAGAAATCTCAATGAATTTTCACTCTTATCCTCACCATTTGGCATTTTCCACTCATTCATCCACTCATCCACCTACCCCTAATCAGCCCCCTTGTCATTTTGTATCCCTAATCCTCTATAAAAGGCACCATTAGCTGACCATTTGGGGCACTTGGTGTTAGGCTTAGTTTGTACAAGTTAAGGTTATGCTTGTTTATTGTTTTCCTTTGTTGTAATTTTCTCTTGTTCTAAATTGAAGTCATGTTCATCTTTCTCTTCTTCTCTCTTTCTTTCTTCTTATAAAAAAGTGAAGCTCTTAGTAGTAATGAAACTAAGGTTAGATTATTTTATTTCATGAGTAACTAAATCTTCATCTTGCTTGGGGTGAAAAAGTGAAGCTCTTGGTAATGAAATAAGGTTAGATTATGTTATTTCTTGTGCTTAAATGATATATTATTAAATGAACATTATATGTATTGTATTTTGTTTCCAATCAATTTAAAAACCTTCTTTGTTAATGGAGATCTTGATTTATTGTAGACAATAGGATTGGCACAGTGAATGCTTGAGCTCATTTACAAATGTTGGTAGATAATTAAAGGAATCATAATATGATTACATATATAATTAAACTTTGAATGTTATATTTTTCGATTGGAACCTCCATTGTATGTGAATTTTAATTGAGTTAAAAAGAGAAATAATCTTACATTTAATTTATTACCAAGAGTACATCTCCTAACCCAAGCAAGCCTTTAAATTCATTTGTGAACTTATTTTATTACTTTTGGTGTTGTGACAAATCCTCTTCTTACCTCAATTAATTTTTCTTCATCAATTCCCTGTGGATCGACCTCGAACTCCCGAGAAATTTACTACTTGAGACAACCTACACTTGGGTTTGCATCCTTAAATCCCGCAGTCACACACATAGATGTAAATGCTAGTAAGCAATTAGCCATAAATGTCGTTCCTAATGATGACAATGTAATATCCTCGCACAAAGTCAATATGATATTATGACCACTTTATGTAATTATTAATTAATAAATTAATGATAATAAATATGAATTAAAGCAATGAAAAATGACAACTAAAGTAATATGATATTATAATCAATTTAATGTTATGTAATTATTAATTAATAAATTAATGACAATAAATAAGAATTAAAGCAATGGGAAATGACAATTAAAGCAATATGATATTATAATCAATTTAATGTTATGTAAATATTAATTAATAAATTAATGATAATAAATAAGAATTAAAACAATGAGAAATGACAACAATTAAAGCAATAAAATTAATGACAATAAATATGAATTAAAGTAATGAGAAATGGCAATTAAAGCAATACGATATTATAATCAATTTAATGTTATGTAATTATTAATTAATAAATTAATGAAAATAAATAGGAATTAAAGTAATGAGAAATGACAATTAAAGTAATACGATATTATAATCAATTTAATGTTATGTAATTATTAATTAATAAATTAATGATAATAAATAGGAATTAAAGCAATGAGAAATGACAATCAAAGTAATATGATATTATAATTAATTTAATGTTATGTAATTATTAATTAATAAGTTAATGACAATAAATATGAATTAAATTAATGAGAAATGACAATTAAAGCAGTATGATATTATAATTAATTTAATGTTATGTAATTATTAATTAATAAATTAATGACAATAAATAGAAATTAAAACAATGAGAAATTACAATTAAAGCAATATGATATTATAATCAATTTGATGTTATGTAATTATTAATTAATAAATTAATGACAATAAATAGGAATAAAATCAATGAGAAATGACAATCAAATCAATTAATAGTGATGAATGCAAATTCTCTCAATTAAAGGAAGTAAATACTTATAAATGTATTGTTATATAATGACTATTATTGGTGTTGTAAAGGAGGAAAGTCAATAAAATCTTAATTAATAACAATAATATAATAAAAACAAATAAATTGGATATACACAATGTAGTATAGTGAGAACACATAAAAAAAATAACAACTGATATTTCCTTGAATAATGGTTATTTACCCTCCATATGATTGCTAACTAATTTAGATCCATGAGCCATTATTGTAGATAAATAATTTGAATAGAGTACTTTATTATCAACTTTACCTTTCAATATATTAATTATTACCCTTATTGGCAAAGTCTATCATATCAAATGTGGGCGAAAAGTAGAATTTGTGTCGAATGAGAGAAAAACATTGCATGAAAATGTCAAAAATACATATACAACATATGAATCCAAGATAGATCCCAGGATTTCTAGCTCCTTTTGCAACTCTAAGTATATTTAGATTTTGTAGGATGCAACTATTCAAGGTGAGTTGTGGTTAGTTGATAACAATTAATTAAGACATCAACCAAAAAAATAACTAAGTTCTATGTCACTAGTTGGGGTTTGTCTATGGCTTACTTTTTTAACAAACTTTACAAAGCTGGTCCAAGCCCAAATAAAAGAGAAGGTTAGTATAGTAAGTTAGTGACTAACATAAAATTTTGTCAAATCTTTTATAATATAGATCAACTTAAAAAATTAACATATCACTTTATAGAAATACTAAGTGAAAATTGAAAACTACGCATATTGCACAGAATTAGGGTTTTATAAGTCTCACCTAAGCTTTTAAATCTCAATAGCGGTCGCGTTGTGGTCACGGCTGATGCGGCCAAATGCGGCCGCAATCACGGTCTGTCGAGGTCGCAGCGGTCGTCGCGACCGTTTTGCCTCGACCGCATCATGTGATGCGAACTGAGATTTAAAACCTTGGTCTCACCTGATCATTATTCATTAGATCATCCCACTTCTTTTGAGCCACCAACTTTCGAAACTCCACATATAACATGTTGATATGATAATTCAAATCCCCAACCAGAAAATCTGATCATGAGATGGGATTATTTGTGGTTGATTTGAATCAAAGACAGATGAGAAGCAAGTGCATCATAGAATTTCATTTCACCTATGTTCAGCCCCATCCTTCTGACCAGAAGTTAGATGGGAATAAACAAAGCACATACGTGACTAAAAAAGAGACATACTAACTAAAACAAATCCCTTGTTTCCCATGTAACCCATAAGACTAACTCCAACAGGGGAAACTTTCAAATTATTAATGTGTCTTCTCAACCTCCTCTACAAAAGTATCATTATGCTTAGCGGATAACATGTCAAAGATATCAGCTAAGGAGTCAATAACTTCAGGCATCACTTGCTGCTCTTTCCATAACAAACCCAAATTTCCATAACTGTGGTGTGAATGTTACATTCTGCCACCATATATTAAAGCATTCTCTATCCAGTTAAAGCCCATTTTGACTGAGCTGCTTAGTACTCTCCATAACTTTGAATCAAAATCGTAAAGGAGAACAAGACAGTTGGGACATTTGTAATAGCAATGGGAACATGACTCATGTGATGTTCTTATAGGGTGGGAGAGTTTTACCTCGCCCCACGGTGGGCATCAGATGTTTCAAACTCTGACCGAGACCTAATTCAATAAGCAGAAGGGACTCACTGGAGACTTATAGGGAGGGCAACAACGAGGTCAAATGAACTTAGGCAGGTCAAGGAATTGGTAGGATCGTAAAAGTAGGTAGGCTAGAGTGTCTGAATAAAAGATGGAACATGTCTGACCTAGATTGTCAGGCTAGTTTATATAGGGCTCTAGAGGATTAACTCTCTGAATACTTTTCGTTCAAGTCATTTATGATTCTGAACGTTATGTCTAGTCATTATGGCACGATGTCGTTAACGACCATTGGTCATGATGGTGTCAAACGGCCGATGACCACTGGTGGTTTGTATAAAGCTCCAATTTTTCGAGTCATTACTCATTCAAGTATAGGTCGGTCAGATCTTGTAGACAGGACTTCAGTTGGGTTGACTCGGACTTTCATGGGTTTGACGTTCCGAAAATGGCCTACCTAGCACAATGTTGGCCTTGTATGGTCGGTCTATCAAGGTCAACTTTAGCCATGACAAACATATTATGTCTTAGATCCAGAACGGTCTACAACCTCGCAGCCTAGTCATCTGTGAAGAGGGGTTGAGTTTATAGGTGACCAGATGTTAATTAAGTCAGGACAATCTACAATCTCCTAATTTGATCATCTAAGATGAGTCGAGCTTAAGACAAGCCAAACATTAATTGAGTCAGGACGGTCTAAAACCCATATCCAAATTTTGTTTTGTTAGCATCCCCTTTTTATAAACCAATAATTTATTGGGTAGACAATAACCAAGACGGGCACTTCAAATTTCAAGCCTTGCTAGAGGATGGGCGAGTAAAGAAATAATGCTTGTAGGTATGGCACTATGAGACCAGTTATCAGAAATTCATTGTCCATTATTTCTCCAACAGTAGAGATGGCAATTTTACCCGCGGGTAATACCCGTGATGGGGGCGGGTAATACCCGTTTAATTTCTCGCGCGGGTATAAATACCCGTGTAAGTTATCCCCGTTTAATAAACGGGGGCGGAGGTATTTTCCTCCGTATTTTCTCCAGTAAAAAAAAAAATATAAAAATATTTTATATAAAATTATTAAAAATCTCATTATATAAATTAAAATATTATTATATTATACTTTTTTTAAAATTTTTATTTTATTTTTTAATTTTATTAATTTTTTTATAATTTATTGGAGTGCTTTTTACCTAAGCGGAGAATAATAAACGAATACCCACACGAATATAAAGACGAAGACGAAGGCAGATATTATCTACAGAGATGAGAAACAGAAGTCTACTACCCGTCCCAGCCCCACCCCGTTGCCATCCCTATCCAATAGTGATATGATGAATAACATGGCATGTTATTAAGTGTGCCATTTTGTGAATGGCAAACAGGTCACTTGTTCACGAGAATGAAAAAGGTAAGGGAACCTAACCTCACATGCTATTCTCGCTTGCGAACATTAGTCTCCCTGATCCTTGGCACTGGCCCCTTTGAGCTTTATTGTTTATTTGACTTGGCATTGCACGGTTTCAAACCTTTAAAAAAGGATACATTATTATAAATTGCCATTGCAATTTATTTGAATTATTTCTTTTGTCTGTGCCCGTGATAGATATAAGTGCATTACAATATGAGTTATTATTATTTTTTTTGGAACTGAATATGAGTTATTTTTTTTTTTTTTTGGAACTGAATATGAGTTATTTTTTTTTTTTTGGAACTGAATATGAGTTATTAATTTATTTGTAGATTTATAAGGGAGGGGGGGGGGAATTATGTTAGATCCCTCTGTAATGCATTATTCTTTATACATCCGTACAGAAACTAATCGGGCTCAAATGAGATGAATGTATAAAGACCTAGTCAAACGTTAGAGGAAAATACCTATTGTACATCTCCTTTCTTTGACATCTACATAAATGGAAGAATTAGATATGCAGAAATGGAGTTGAAATTAAATAATAAAACTGTACAAATGTATAATAATATGTATGTAATATGTAGCATTCTTCGTAACAAAATATGAAACACGATTTTAGGGACTGAGAAGATTTTAGGGACTGAGAAGTGTATACTTATTCCAAATCCAAAATCATCTCAAAACCATCACTTCAAGTTCAGAGATTTATAATGGGACAAGGACACAATAATATTACCTACCCATTTGCAGGCCAATATGACATTTAAAGAACACGCCCATTTTCAAGCAGTCTAACATTGATAAAATACACAAAGGGAAAAAAAAATTAAAAATAAAAATAAAGGAGATTGAATTGCAGACTAAAATGATCTTGGCTTTGCGACAATGGTGGAATGTTTCAGTATGTGCAAACTAAACTGCCCTCCTTTCTCAGCGGTGTCAATCTTGGACTGTCCAGGAGGAGGCAAGAGCTCGAAATTTTGGACTAAACGTCCCAAAGTAATACCAAGGATAGGAATTGCAAGAATAATTCCAGGGCAGCTCCTTCTCCCAACACCAAAGGGAAGGTACCTAAAGTCATTCCCACTGGCCTCTACTTTGGATTCCTCCTCCAAGAACCTCTCAGGCCTGAACTCCTCTGGTTTTTTCCAGTTAGCAGGGTTGTTGGCGAGCCACCATGCATTAACCAATATCTTGCTCTCTGCAGGGATGTCAAAGCCACCAAGTTTTGCATCGTGAAGGTTCATATGTGGGACAAGGAGTGGAATTGCCATTCGAAGGCGAAGTGTTTCTTTGATCACTGCCTGCAGGTAAGGGAGCTTCTGGATATCTGGCTCGGTCACCTGGTTTCCAGGTCCAAGAACTCTGTCAATCTCATCTCTGACCTTCTTCTGGATATGTGGGTGGTTCACAAGCTCAGCAATGCCCCATTCAATTGACCACAGAGTTGTTTCAATTGCTGTTCCAAAAACAAATATGTTGTACATTAGAAAAAAAAATTAGATAATCATAATATACCACATCAAAGAAAATAAACTACAGTCTAAATTTCCACCTTAACCCTGCTGTGCCTTTTTTTTCCGCTATAGGCACCTACCCCTATAAAGAAAAATTCAAGACCCTCTTTATTTATTTTTCTTCTGATCTTCGCTTACCTTATAATCTAAAGCAAAATAATCAAGTAAATCACCAGCCTGCAATTATGGTGGAGGTAGGTCCGCCAACCAGATTTGGTCACTATCACTACCATGTAAGAGACTAGAACAACCAAGCTATTGAATTTGGTACACCAAAACCGAATAGAACTGCTTAAAATTGACAAATTATGCACTAAAAAAAAAGAACGAGTCACCAATCAAGTACTTTCTAAAAGTCACAAATGAGAATCACTTACGATTACGATTTTTTTAAAAATTATTTTTATATCATATTTTACATTATTTTTTATATCATTAATCATATATTTTTTATATTATTTTATTTCACTTAATTATAATTATTAAAAATTAATATTAAAAATATAATAATATAAAAACATCATTTTTCAATCAGAATATACAAATTGCCAAAAAGATAAGAATGAGCCACCAAATAAAACAAAATAGTTTAATTAACATGGCGTTGAATGAGTACATTATAATTGAAGCTTACACCTAACCCCTTACTTAGTCAATGATTACATCGAAATACGTGTTCCTTTCCCTCCTATAGTAAAAAAAGTGACAATGACAGAGAGAAAACGAAAATGATTTTTACATATTAAAATTCTTTCATTAGTTTTACTCCAGTTAACCCTTAATAAATTATTTATTAATATCATATTAAAAAATATTTAAAACACACTTTTTATTATATTTTTTTAACATATATTTTTTTAAATCATATCACACACTAAAATATATATTTAATTTTAATTAATATATAATTAATTTAATTAATATAAAATTAATTTAATTAATATATTATCAAATTTAAATTTATATTTTAATATGTCACGTGATCTAATAAAAATAATATGTTAAAAAAATATGATAAAAATATAATCATAATACTCCTCGTATCATATATTATGTGATTAACAGAGATGATAATTAATTATCAAGTACTGACAATTGATTATTATTCCTATTAATAAAAAATTTTGTTGGTAATTAGTATAAAAATAATGTAAAAAAATGATATGCATATAATAGGATTGTATTCATTGATTCACCGTAATGCTTGGTATTTCCCATAAATAAAAAATTATTTGCAAATAATATTAGTAACGCAATTGTTATGTATATTTTGTAATTATATAAAATCATAAATCTGACTTTGGACAGAAAATCATATTATATACCTGAGGGCTTTATATTCAATCCGTATTTGATCCCATTTTCTTTTTTTTTATTGTATAAATAACATAAATTTCGAAAAAAGAATCAAGCCAATTCCTTATTTGAGCCAACATTCTTTCCATAAAAAGATTAATCAAAGGTGTTACTGATCTATATATTTGATTGCAAGGTCTAACTTTTTTCTGTGCATAGGGAAAAAAAAAGGTGTGACACTATAATAAGTTAATGAATTTTGCTATCACGTGTACTTATCTTAAAAAGGCAGTTGTTAAAAAATTAAAAAAAATAAATATTACTTTTTATTTAATACTTTCTATATTGTTAATAACTTTTTAGATCAACAAATAACTTCCTCATTAATGACATTGAAATCATAACTAAAAAACACTAACATATATGAGCATTGCTACAATATATATCTGCAACTCTATTTTACCTGCACTATACCTATCCTTCTTCTTAAATATATTAAGATCATTATTTATATTTATATTTCAAAAATATCTCAAATATGGAGTAAATTGTAAATATGGTGAAAAAATAATAGGCGAGTAAACTTAAATAGCAAATTCTAATTGCCTCTTTAAAAGCATTAATCTAAAAATTTATTAGCAAAGAAAAAATTAAACGAATGCGCAAATTAGGGAGGCTATTAAAACATTTCTTCTTATCCCTACCCAAAAAAAAAAACATTTCTTCTTAAACATTATTAAAAATGAAAAAAAAAAAATCTTACCAGCAACGTTAATGTTCTCAACAATGTAAAGGACGTTGTCTTCGTTGATCTCGCCCTTCTTCTGAGCATCCAAAATGTGATCGATGGCGCATTTAAGTCCTTCGTTGTCCGTGCTTTTAGTGCTTCCAAGATTCCTGTTTTAATTCCAGTTTCATTTAATTAATTAACTATGAATACGACATTTAAATAAGATTCTTACAAAAAAATATATATATATTGCTACATATTTAAGGATTTGTCATTGAGGCAAAAAAATAATAATTATTAATAAATCTTTTACATAATATCTCTTTAAAGGTAATTAAAATCATTAATTTCCTATATAGAATGTAAATAAAGAGGGAGAAAAACTATTTGAGCAAAAAGGATAAAGCCTTTTCTACATTTTAGGAGTCTGACTTATCTTAACATGAAATCAGACATGTAGAGGAAAACCAGAAGTCCAAAACTCATAGAAACGCAATGGAAAACGGAAAACACAAGGAGCACCAAAAAAAAAACAAAACTATACAGAAAAAAATGGGTTTCAGAAAATAATGAAAAGAAAGAAGAGTAGAAAACAAACACTTACTTCCTATCCTCAACGAAATAATCCTTGAAGAGCTGCAATCTTCTATCTTTAACCTCCTTACAAATCTTCAAGTACCCTCTCAAGAAGGGTCTCAAGATGGGAATAAAATCTCCATAGTTATACTCAAAGCTCTGAGCCAAACGGCTCCTCTCACCGTTCAAAGCCTTGAGCTTCACGAACAAGGGATCCTCCTCGCTCTCGAACCTTCTATCAAACATAATCCTGTACATGTTGTTGTACATCATCAGCTGCAACCGCCTCCGCAAGACGATCCCGTCCACCGCTGCTTCAGGGTTGCGCTTCACGTCGTCGACCACAAGCGCCGCCTCGTCCTCCCACCCGTACCGGTACTGCTGCACCACCTTGTTGGTGAAAAACGGCACCGTCATGATCCTCCTCATCTTCCTCCAGTGCTCGCCGTACACGGTGAACACCATGTCCTGTCCCTCCCCGGTGAAGATGTCGAACACCACGTTACGCGTGCGAGAACCGAACTCCACACCTTGCGTGTGGAGAACCTCCTTGGCGAGTTCCGGTGACGAAATGACAACGAGGTTGCGCTGCCCCATGCGGAGGAGGAAGATGTCGCCGAATTTCTTGGCCAGGTCGGTGAGGTTGCGGTGGTTGAGGTCGTCGCCGACTTGGAGCCAGTTGCCGAAGACAGGGACCGGGAGTGGGCCCGGGGGAAGCTTGAAACGCTTCCCTCGGAGCATTGAGACGGCAATGGCGACGACGGCGGCGATGAAAAGGCCGATTAGGGTTTTCTCCAAGAGGAGGAGATCCATGTTGGTGGTGGTGTGTGGTGAATGGGATGTCTTGTTTTAGAAATGGTTTTGGTTTTGGTGTTATGGGTTATTGGAAAATGTTGGTGTGGGATGGAGGGGATTTATAGAAGAGTTTTGGTGTAGTGAAATAGTAGTTGGCGTTGGGGTTAGGTAGAGCTTGTGGCTATGTGTTGTGATTTGTAAATTGTACTATCTTTGATCTGATTTAAGGAAGTGTTAGAACTTAGAATGCAGTGATCACGGCGTTAAATGACGATGACTTTCAGGGCATATGGGTAGGAGAGTGATCGTGCGCGCCTCCCAGGATGTGATTTCGATTGTAGTAGGTGAGGAGGGGTTGGTGGCTGGCGGAGAATTTTATATAAAAAAAATAATAATGATTATTTTATATCATATTTTAATTAATATTATTTTTATATTATTTTTTATGATTATAATTGAGAGAGAAAGTGATAAAAAATAAATATGATAAATAATATTAAATGAGATGTAAAATCAAGATATGTCTTGTTTGTGATAAGAATATCGAATTGTAAATAAAAATATTGAATGTTTAAAAAATGAAAAAAAGATGATTCTATCGCTCTTTTAGATGTGTAGGTATTGTACATATTCTTTTTAAGGGTATGTAATTGAGAGAGAAAAAGTGATAAGAAAAAGTAAGTATAATGAATTATATTATATGAGATGTGAAAATAAGTGTATACACTATTTGTGGTAAGAATATCGAGTTGTTAAAAATTAGAAAGATAATACTTTTTTTTTTATATATATCTTACAAGTTGTTTTGGTCTGAATTTTAAATTAGTGATATAAGAGTAACATGACATGTTAGAATTGAATTTTAAAAATTTATAAATATTTTTATGTAAGTAAATATATTTATTTATAAAAAATAAATTTTTTATAAAATTCATTTTAAATAGAAGAATTAATTATAAAAATAATGATATAATAGATTATTGTATTTAATAACAATATTTAATATAATTTAATAGGAAGAAATCAACTCCCGTCTACACACAAGAAAGGATAAACTCAACAAAAAAGGGAGAAGATTTCAAAAATTAGAGAAGAAAGCAATGGAAGTGAAGGGGTTAGGGTGGAGAAATTTTCAACCCTCCCTCCATACCTACAATTCCAGATACTGATCAGGACCTATGTCGACAGAAAGAACTAGCTTACTGAAGGCCAATGAGCAAGGCAACAACGAGATTAAAGGTACCTAGGCAGGTCAGAAGAATGGACAAATAGTACGCAACGTTGGCTGGTCACAGTGTCTGGTCAAAAGATGAAATATGTTTGCTCTTGGCAACCAAGCCGATTTTTATAGAAGTCTGAGGACTAACTCATCATATTCTAATTGTTCAAACCATTTAGGGCTCTAATCAATAGGACTATGTTATGTTCGATTTTAATGGTGCGAAGTCGTTTCCAATGGTTGATCATGATGACGTTGAACGGCTAATGGTCATTGGCAGCGCATATTAAGCATGTGATAGGCAGATCGCTACCCGTTCGGGTTAAGTCCAGACTGATCTTAGAGCAATATGTCAGTTGGGTTAATGCGGACTTTCCTAGGCTCGTATTTCAGAAATTGGTCTACCTAGCATAACTGTTGGACTTGTATGGTCGGTCCATTAAGGTTTGCTTTGGTCATGTCATGGTAGGCCTATTATAAGGTCCAGGACGGTCCATAGCCCCCAGCTTAGTCATTTGCAAAGATGGGCCGAGCTTATGAATGACCGGATAATAATTGGGTCTAGATAGTCCACATCCCCCAGCTTGGTCATCTGTGAAGATGAGCCGAACTTATGAATGACCAGATGACAATGGGCCTCGACAGTCCACAGCTTCCCAGATCAGTCGTTTATGAAGATAAGCCTAGCCTTTCTAAGATGACCAAGCGTAATGCGCTCCTTCTTGATTAGATGCTTCGTACCTCGCTCAGACGCTATTACATAGGAGTGCGTGCATAGTACACCACGCGTCACACATTCATTGGATAAGTGTCATGTCAGTTGCTTCACAATTAATGCGTCTGTCTATTGATTGCATCGTGGCCAATGACTTTTGGCCTTTAAACTCTTGCATTAGATTGATCTGATGGTTAAGATTATACCTTTCTTCATTTTGTAAGATTAAACCTTTTCATTTTCCTTGATTCTCATCCGTTAGATTACTGGCGGTTTCCATTATTTAAAACACTTCTATTAAATGAAACTTCACTTCCATTTACACTTATTCAATTTTGCCTGCTACCTTGCTGTAGGTGTTCTTCGTCTTTTTTATATGTTGTGTTTCCTCGTGCATGCTTTATCAACGCACTAATTTCAAGCAATCAATGTCTTTTCCTTTTGTGAAATATTCCAGGTAATGTTTAGTACTCTTTATTTCATTATCCATTTCTGTTTTAGTTTTGAGTATAAAGAGTAGACTGTGGGATTTCTACAATTAAATGTGGATGCTCTGGTAGTTCTTAGATTGTTTTGGTTTTGAATATAAAGGGTAGATCATGGGAATTCTACCCTTAAATGTGGACGCTATGGTGGTTCTTAGAATAGTGCCACCGTCGATGTTGCACCCTTAAATGTGGATGCTATAGTGGTTCTTAGAATAGTGTCACCGTAGATGTTGAATCTTGGTAGAATTAGTATTTTAGATATACATTTAGGAATCCCAGGAAATAGACTTGATGTCTAAGGGTACGATGTAGGGTTCGGGATATTGGACCAATCTATGGGTGGAAACTATTCTAGAGATCGGCCTACTAGCCCAAAGTCGATAGGAATCTATGATTAGGTTCATCCTAATGTGAAGAAGTATACATCCGCTTTTGACACATATGAGAGCATCGACATGTTGTGAAGATGTGTATCATTGAGTAGGAATAGAGATGAAACTTGGTTTGTTTGCCATTTGTACCGAACTGAAGAATGGATATACATGTCACCTAGTACCGACGATCAACTCGAGTAGGTGTATATGTATGACACCTTCTTTCTTCGTCTACATTTGAGGTTGCCTTTTACTAATTTTTAGTGTTCGGTCCTCGCCCTACTAAATGTTGCATCAACTCAACTACATCCCAAAAGTTGGGCTCTTGTGAGAGCATTCTAAGTTTTGATGAACTATCTCGGTAGGGATCTAAGCATAGGAGTCTTCTTCTTTTTCTTCCAGTACAAAGGGCTCGTAAATGGTGGCTGGGTTTCGGTCAACAATCATCCTGGGAAGAAGTTTTTTTTTTTTTTCTATTTTTGACACTTCATACAAAAACTTTAAGAATAAATTTTTTTGAGTTAGTAGTCGGCTGGGAGATGTGTCTTTTTATTTCGATCAATTTAGAGTAGAAAGATTTCCACTTTATTGGAGAAACGAGCCGACTTCAATACTAAGTGTAGAATATCGAAGTCTTCACCCGGCTGCCCGAGATATGATCAATTTTCTGGAGGACAATCCTCTATTAGATTGCAGCTCATTCATCAAGTTTGGGGACTATCCGGACGAAATGGCAAAACTTATACGTAAGTTATTAATTTTGTTTCACTTAGTTTTTTTCTTCTAGTAAACTGTCTCTTTAACAAATTTCATTATTTTTTAGGGTCGATGGATCCTCAGATTTCAATTCGTGAACTTCAAATTTTTTGAAAAAGAAGGGATCAGCTTAGCTGATCAAGAATCCTAAGGCCGAGGTGCATGAAGCTAACGCCGCCAAGGCTGGGCCTCCTATATACGGTATTGTAGAGTTCTCTGAGACCTAGTCGTAGCCCTTAGTTGGAAAAAGAAGTAGGGAAGAAATCGGCGAGCCAACTAAGGTTGCTGGGGGAACGAGTTCTCCAACCTCAAAACGTCGAGCATTAGGTGAGGATTCTTCTTCCACAAATAAGAGAATCTGAAGCGTTTTCGAGGCACTGAACTACTTTGATGCTAGTGTAGATGGTGCTTCGCTCTGGGTGACCACATTTCCATTCGAGACTTTGCTGGACACACACGTTGCACTTCCAAATGACAAAGAAATGAAAGATAAGGTTGGCAGAATAGAACTGTGCCAATAGGCAGAGGTCCAACTTCTTCGGACAACTAGTGTTATTCAATCGATTGAGCATTGATAACAATGTATTTTATTTATTTTATAATCCTCTCACTAGGCTTCTTAAGGTTCAATTTGGCTTAATTAAGTTGATTTTGTCACATTTTATGAAATTAAGCTTAATTAGATCATTGAAGAAATTATTGCTTAAATTATCATTAATTTGGGTGATTGCATTCTTAAGTAAAGTGACCACAATTTGAGTTGTAATTATCTGATTAACGTGATTTTGATCTAGTTGGAAAGTTAAGATAATTCTCTAATAACTATTCACTTGATAGCAAGAACCACATTGATAGCAATATATTTCATTCATTGTATAATCTTCTCACTTGGATTTTTCAATAAACTTGTTATAATTTGAGTTTCAAATATCCGATGGATGTAATTTTGGTCTTGTTTTAAAGCTAAGACAAATTTCTACAACTTTCATGAAGGCCTCAAGATCGGATACACACATTTGGATAACTCAAATTGGAGTTGAAGCAAAATCTAGAGTTTTGAACCTGACAGCTTGACCTCTATGCACTCATTAGGCTATATCTCGGGTTATAGGAATTCGACAATTTTGAAATTTTGATAGTAGAATTAAGATCCATATCTATAACTTTCATGAAAAACACAAAATTCAGTTCGGATTCCTTGAAGGTGATATTGGGCTTGGAAGTCAGAACAGAGGAGCTGAAGTTGGGCCTAACCCATGAGCAGAAATTGGGCCATATCTCGGGCTGTATGTGGTGGATTTGGATGAAATTAGTAGCTATAGAAAGTTAAGACAATTTCTTAAAACTTTCATGAAGACCACTTGACTAAAAAATGACGCATGCCATAAGTTCAGAAGGGAAACATTTTGGAGACAAGAATCCACCCATTCATCAACATCAAACAACTATTTTGGCATTTTATTCTCATCATCCATCATCTCTTTTGGCATTTCGTACTCTTCTAACTCTATAAAAGAAGGCAAGAGCTGATCATTTAAGGGTGTTAGCTTAGAGTTTACTTTCATGCTTGTATGTTAATTGTTTCCTTTGTGTAGTTTTCTATTGTTCTTAATTGAAGTTATGTTCATCATCTTCTTCTTTCTTTCTTTCTTTCTTCTTTCTTCTTGATTCATGAGTAACGAATTTTCATTTTGCTTGGGGTAAAAGGGTGAAACTCTTGGTAATAAGTTGATGTTAGATTAATTTCCTTCTTGTGCTTGAATAATATATTTTTATGTGATCTTTATATGTGTTATATGTTGTTTCCGATCAATTTATAAACTCTTCTTGTATAATGAATATCTTGATTCATTGTACACAAGACGTTGACACAGTGGATGCTTGAGACCATTTACAAGTATTGGTAGATAATTATTAGAACCATATTATGATTATATGTATAATCTAAATTGAACTTTGAATGTTAAATCTTCTGATTGGAACCTTCGTTATGTATGATTTCAATTGAGTTATAAAAAAAAATATTGTCTTTAATTTATTACTAAAAGTGGATCTCCTAACCCAAACAAATCATTTTCATCTATGATCAACTTTTATCACCTTTAATATTGTGACAAATCTGCTCCTTACCTCAAATAATTTTTCTTCATCAATTCCTGTGAATCGATCTCGGACTCCTGAGAATTTACTATTTGAAACAGTCTGCACTTAGGTTTGAAACTTTTAATTATCCCATCAAGCATAAGCTAGAAGATTCAAGGAAGAAAATGTCATCTTTCAACTAAACTTATAGATCAGAACCGGAAAGAAGTCAAAAAATACATTTGGTCGAGGTGTCTAATCTGAAGAAGGAGATTGAAGCCTTAAGGGAGAAAGCCTTCCGGGTTGACAGATTTGAAGCTTCATTGGAATTGTTGGAAGGCGAAAAGAAGAAAGTTGAAGAGAACTTAGCAGCGGTTGAAAAAACAAAGAAAGAAAATGCAAAAAAGCAGAGGTCAGAAACCGATCTTGCTCTTAAAGAAGCGTTGAAGTGTAATGCTAGTTTAGAGGCTGAGCTAGTAAGTCTAAAGGAAGAGGCGACCGAGCAAAGAATTGCAAGATTTGAGGCCGGTATTCAACAAGATAAGCTACTAAATCCTGATGGAGTGTTTGATGATTGGCTAGGAGAACTCAGACCTTTTAAAGTAGTAGTTGGCGACCATATTGTCGATGTTCTCAAGGAATAAGAAGTAGGTACGACGGTCGAGGACCGAGATAAAGCATGAAGACTCTGTATTTTGGAATTTTTGCAAGTGTAACTACGTCTTTTGTACGTTGTAATCGATCAAATGATTTGAACTCGGATATGTAATGTGTTTTAAAATGATTTGAAATAAAAGTTTAAACCTTTAAGCCAATTTTTGCTTGCTCCTCGTTTTGTATTCTTCTGATAAAGTAATGTTTTAAAATACTTTTATACTTATGATGTTTTTAGAGGTCCTTAATTTTTGATTTGATAGGATAAATTTCACGATGCTTTCAAGAATTTTTTCGACCAGTTCTGATCTAAAGTTTCCTAAGTTGGGCCATTATTCAATGGCATCATGGTGTAACCATGACCTTGGACTTTCCCGAAGTAAGCCGATCTTCAGTGCCATCATAGTGTAACCATGACCTCAGACTTTCCTAAGTTAGGTTGTTCTTCAATGGCATCATAGTGTAACCACGACCTTGGACTTTCTCGAGCTGGGTCAGTCTTTAGTGGCATCATGGTGTAACCATAACCTTGGACCCACCATCTCGTAAATATCTGTTGATCGGGCTCATCCAGGAGTTCAGGTAGTCCATAATGGCAAACGAATCTTCCACCTCTGTGTTAGGTCATTCAATTACCTCTTGGATCACGAATCGGTTATTCCTAGGCCCCTTTGTGCTAGCAAGTTTGGAGAGCAAGTCGGCTCGAGCATTTTGATCCCTTGGAATTTGCTGAGTCTCAAACTACTCAAACTTATTGACTGCATTCTGGACCTCCATCAAGTACTTAGTCAACTGGGTGTCTTTCATCTGGAATTCCCCTTTTAACTTTCCCTATGACCAATTGAGAAAATGACTTAGCGATGAGTTGAGTTGCTCCCATTTCTATAGCCAGAGTGAGTCTACCAATGAGTGTTTCATACTCCGCTTAGTTGTTGCTTGCTTTAAAATTGAACTGTAGAGATTGTTCAATCAGGACTTCGTTCGGCCCTCCAAGATTATACATGCCCCACTTCCTTTTACAATGGAAGCTCTATCCGCAAATAAAATCCAAGTGTTACTATTCGAATCAAATGGATGGGGGGATAATTCGACTAAGAAATCAGATTACGATTTAATCAGACCTCAGGGCTGATATTGGATGTCAAACTCAGATAACTGAACTAACCATGATATCATCCGACAGGCAAGTTCTGGCTTCCTGAGCACTTGTCTAGTCAGCTGGTCGGTTCTCACAATAATTAGATAACTCTAAAAGTTTTACTAAAGCCTCCGAGCTATCACTACCAAGCAAGCGCCATTTTCTTGATCTTCTAGTATCTGAACTCTGGCCCCTACAAGACCCTGTTGATGAAGTAAATCGACTTCTGGTCTATTCCATCCTCTTTCACTAAAACCAAACTCAATGCTTGATTAGATATGGAAATGTAAAGAAAGAACTTATCACCTGGCTCGAGTTTGGTCAGAATTGGCGGTGTGGCCAGGAAATGTTTTAGTTCGTTAAAAGCTCTTTCACATTCCTCCGTCCATTAGAAATTCTCTGATTTTTTGAGACATCGGAATAAGGGTAGAGCTCGGTCAGCGAACTTTGAGAAGAATCTCAACAACGCGGCAATTCTCCCTGTCAATCTCTGTACTTCTTTAATCGTTGTTGGGCTTCTCATTTCCATGATGATCTTGTACTTGTCTAGATTAGCTTCAATCCCCCTACTGGTGAGAAGAAAACCTAGGAACTTCTCGGCCTGAACCCCAAAGACATACTTCTCAGGACTCAGCCTCATGTTGTGCTTTCTCAACTAAGCAAAAATCTCTGCAAGGTCGGAGCAATGGTTTCTGTTTATTGGAGTCTTGGCCACCATATCATCAACGTATACTTCAATGCTCTGGCCAATCTGATTTTCAATTACTTTGTTCATTAGCCTTTGGAATATCGTGCCAACATTTTCAAACAAAAGGCCATGATTCTGTAACAGAAGTTCCGAACTCCGTGATGAAAGTAGTCTTCTCTTCGTCATCAGGATGCATCCTGATCTAGTTATACCCGGAATATGCATCCATAAAGCCAAGGAACTGATAACTAGAAGCCCCTTCTACTAATCTATTGATGCTGAGGAGTGGATAGGAATCCTTAGGACATGCTTTGTTTAGGTCAGTGAAATTCATACACATTCTCCACTTTGCAGATGACTTCCTTACCATAATTATATTGGATAACCAAGTAGTATACTCCACTTCCCTAATAAACCCTGCTTCAAGGAGCTTCTTGGTTTCTTCGGTAACAACTTTCTAACTCTCGGCGCCCAACTTTCTTTTTTTTTTTTCATGTGATAGGCTTTGCTTTAGGATCAAGAGAAAGTTTGTGGGAAATTGACTTTGGATCAATTCCAGCCATATTAGCAGTTATCCAAACAAAAAAAGTCTGCGCTCTTCTTAAGTAGCTCATCCAAATCTTGTTTAACACTAGTTGGCAGGTGGGCCCTGATGTGGGTTACCTGGTCCGGTTTGGGGCCTAAAGAGAAAGGCTATAACTCCTCGATTGGCTGAGGTCAATCCAGCTCGTCACCTCTCGGATCTAGCTCGATCATATTTACATTATGAATCGGTCATTTATTGCTCAGCTTAGAATGGTCAGTCAGAACTCTGGGCTTTGACTTCAGGCTCTCATTATAATATATCCTAGCCTATTTCTGGTCTGCATGCACCACTCCAACCTCGGTCTTTGAGAACGAGAACTTCATTGTTAAACGCGGAGTTGAGACCACCGCTCCAAGGACGTTAAGCGATGGTCTCCCAAGAATAATGTTATACGGGGTATGATAATCAATTACAAGATATTTAACTAGAACAATCTTAAGTAGAGTATTTGTCCCAAAGGTCGTCCAGAGCTCGCTATACCCTTTAACATTTACCTGTTCGCCAAAAAAATTGACCAAACTTCTATTGAACGAGGTCAAGGCGTCTTTTGGAATTTGCAACCTCTGTAGCGTGGACATGTAAAGAATGTCGGTTGAACTCCCTTAATCGACCATCACCCTTCTAATTTGATAATTTCAGGCGATGATGGAGATCACTATCAGATCGTCCAAATTTTCGTCAAGGCCAACAAAATACTTATTAGAAAAGAAATGACTGGACCCTCCTCATATTGTTTGGCTTGAAGAGGAGGCGAGTGACTTATCTGAACGAATTCGAGCTTCCTCCTCCCGTGAATCCTCCGGCAATTGAGTCGATGACTCCCCTAATCAGCTGGTCTCGGTAATCCAAGATAGTTACTATAGCTTTGCCCTTTTTCCCCCGAATTCCCCAGACATGGGCTCCTCCGTCTTGACTAGTCGATAGACATATTTTTCGAGATAACCCTCTCGGATGAGTTACTCGATTTTATCCTTCAAGGTAATGCACTCTTTGGTTGTATGCCCGTACATTTTGTGGTAATTACATCTTTTACTTTTATCGACATTGGGATGAACGTTTTGAAATCCTGCATTCTTTAGAGGCCAGATAATGCCACTGTTATCGACCTCCTGAAATAGTTGTTCATGCTAGGTGGTCAATGGTGTGTACACATTGTATTGAGGTTACAAATGACCCAAAATTCAAGAAGTGCGATCAAATTGGTCTGACCGCTCCTCCATCCTCATCGGTCTGCCTATCTAATTTGCTTCTCGTCCTCTATACTATTGGTCTTGCAAGATCGGTCAAATGAAAATTTGATGGTTATTCCTGTTTCATTTGGCCTCTGGCTCTCAAGGACTATTGCTCTATTTGTCTTCTTGTTGTCACCATCTCTACCATGTTAATGTACCTCATAGACTTAGTTCTCAAATCATCTAGATCCATAAGTGGTTTTTTAGATAGAGAGTCTATAAAGAGTCCTGGTCGCAAACCAGCGATAATGGCATGTCAGGACACAACCGGGTTGAGATCCCTGATTTGAACCACTTCTTCACCAAATCTCCTCATGAATTCCTTGAGTGACTCGTCCCGACCTTACTTCAGATTAATGAGGCTAGCTGAAAAAATGGTTAAGAGATTTAGCTGGCAATTTTGAAAAATCATAAATCTTTAAGGAATCGGCATAATGGAACTAGAGAATGGGTGGTCAGCAATAGGTGGAGCATAAATAGTTTGTCGTCGACCGTTTGCATTTAGAATGTTCTCAATCTCCCTGTTCGGTTCAATATGTTGATGCTCCCTATAAGTAATATGATCAATTCAGTTGTGAATGTCTATGATGGCCAGCATCAACATTTTGATGGGGTTGGGTTGGGTATTCAATTAGTTGGTTTCATTGTTGATGTTATTATCGTTGGTGGCCATGGTTAGTAGGCAGGATGATTTTGGAAACATGTTGGTAAGTCAAAGTTGATAAGTTGGTTATGGGGTAGGAAAGTTTTCCTTGTAGCCCAATGGTGGGCGCTAGATGTTCTGGATACTGACTGGGACCTAGGTCAACAGAAAGAACTGGCTTACTAAAGGCCTATGAGCAAGGCAACAACGAGATCAAAAGTACATAGGCAGGTCAGAAGAATGGTCGAATAGTACGCAAAGTTGGCTGATCACAGTGTCTTGGTAAAAGATGGAACATGTCTAGCCTTTGCTGCCAAGCCAAATTTTATAGAAGTCTTAGGATTTCAACCATTCAAGCCATTTAGGGCTCTGATCAATAGGACTGCGTTATGTTCAATTTTAATGGCGTGAAGCCGTTTCTAAATGTTGATCATGATGATGCCGAACGGCCAATGGCCGTTGGCAGCGCATATTAAGCACGTGATGGGCAAATCGTAACTCGTTTGGGTTAAGTCTAGTTGGATCTTGGAGCAATATGTTAGAGTTGTGATTAAGGTTAGCATAACTGTTGGACTTGTATGGTCGGTCCATTAAGGTCTGCTTTGGTCATGTCATGGCAGGCCTATTATGAGATCCAAGACGGTCCAGCTACCATCTCCAGGTAACAATAGAGGCCATGACCCTAAGAAGCTACCAATCATGATCGCTTAGTTAGATGAGGATCACAGCAAGTTGGGCCACAGTTGGGCCAACCAAATTAGGTCGCTCATGTTGGGCCATAATCAAGGATACCAGGCCAGAACATATACAAATTTTGATTTCTTCATATTTAACACAATTCCTTCTCTCCACTACAGCATGGCTGGATTTGAGTTTTACATTTCACTAATAAAAGGTTGAAGACATAAGCTTGACAAGCTAAGCTTAATTACTATGACAGAGTAACAAACTTTCAAGTTGATTGATGATATTTTCGTTTATTACACATCCATTTCTGTTACAAGCTAACTTGAGTCATAGTGATATCTAATTGCCAAAAAATTGTGTGCTAAAGGTGAAGCACTAATAAATTGTGCCGAACGACATTTATCAAACACCATTGGATTCTTCACATTGCTTGTCTACTATATGCTCTTTTCTCGTAATTTATCATTCGTTACATTGCTTGTCTACTATATGCTCTTTTCTCATAATTTATCATTCGTGATAAAGATTTGAACATGCTTGCTAGTACCGAAAATTTTTTCATTGACTGACTTTAGTTCAAGTAATTATCAGTGGCTAAGTTGTGATATTTTTTTTTTTTTTTGGTTTCTCATAATGTCTTCTCACTCGAAGGTGAGAGACTAATCTCTCGAACTGGACAGGATCTCGTAAGGCGACAAAACTCTCCCAACTGAATTTTAACGTAACTGTATACTCAAAGCTCAAACTCGAGACCCTTAGTTAAGTTAGAACAGCCCCGCCTAAGTTGTGATATAATATAGTTGAGTTGATGCAAATTATGTTTTATAATAATGTTGTTTATTTTTTGGTTACTCAATAACGTACATTAATTAGTTTAGTTTTTCTTTAATAATATTGTTCTAAGAAATTAGCGTTACTATAACTCAAACATGTGACCATATATCCTCTTATACGTAATATATTTGACTACCACTAAACCAACTCTTTGATGTGTTTAATTTATCTGAGGATGGTCAATGAATATTTGTTACTAAGTAATATATAATTTAAACATGTACACTACCAATTAATTAACAATATTTTAATTTTTAGATAAAATTTAAAGAATAATATGGTTGAAAAATTAATAACAAAAACATGGGTTAATATCAATTTTATATTTAAAAATATCAAGTTTTATACTGATATAAATTATCTTTTCTAAATATATATATATACATATATATATATATATATATATATAAGAGACATCAATTGATTGTTGTACTCTTACACCAATTATTAGCCATTAATCTACTTACATGTAATGTTTGTGTTTTATTTGATACTAGTATTTTGTACTCATGCAATGTATATAATAAATTAAAAAATATTAAAACAAATAAAGAAAAATATACTTAACTTAGATATATGATATCCAAAAAAGTTTAGATGAATTTAATTAAGTTATAATTAATAAAATATATAGTAGGACACTCAAAATCATTTTTTTTTGTTTTTATTAACTAACTCTTCTTGTATTATGATAATTGGTTATGTATCTCTTCTTAATAATTTTTTTATATGACCTCCAAGTAAATAATTAGTTTATATAGTTTCAAATAATTTTAATTTTTGATTCTATAGTTTTTCTTTTAATATTATCTTTTATGTGTTTATTCAATTAAATGTTTTATCAACTTATTATTAAGAGTATACCAAGTTGGCCTGTAATGTCAAATTATACTAACAAAATAATCTTAGATGAATAAATATTACAATGACAAATGAAAAATAAAATCGATAAAATTAAAATGTTCAATAACAATATAATAAAATGATATTCAATGCATTCAAATACCTTAGTATTTTATAACATATACATTTTTAAATATGTTGTTCCATACAATGATGACACATATCAGAATATGAAGATATGTACATTCTCTTTATATATTACTAGTGTTTTGTACCCGTGTAATATATGAGATAAATTAAAAAATGTTAAAATAAATAGCAAAAAATATACTTAGCCTAGAGATTTGACATATCGGATGATTTAGATAAATTTGATTAAGTTATAATTAGTGGAGTCTATAGAACTATTTTTTTCATTAACCGGCTCTTCCTGTTATGTGGTAACTGGGTTATGTAATTTTTCTTAATAAATATTTTTTTTATATGACATCCTAATAAGTAATTAGTTTATATAGTTTTAGATAATTTCAATTTTTGATTCTATAGTTTTTTTTCTTTTAACATTAATTTTTTTTATGTATTTATTCATTTGGATTTATTAACTTATTATTAAGAGTATACTAAGTTGGTCCCTAATATCAAATTATACTAACAAAATAATTTTAAATACATAGATATTACAATGACAAATAAAAAGAAAACCTACTAAAAATTGAAATGGCCAATAACAATATAATCAAATGATATACAACGAATTCAAATATCTTAATATTTTATAATCTATACATTTAGTTTATTCAATTTAAGCATACTAAATAAAAAAATATGTTAATTAAAACAATCAATTAATATATGACTTCATTTCAATATGACACGAAGTTATAGATTCCCTATTACATATACTCTCATCAATGCTCCCATTGAGGTTAATTAATTTCTTCAATTATTTGTTCACAATAAGTATCTCAACTCTTGTAACTAATTTTACTCAAAATATCAATAAAAAATTAATATTATATGGTACAAGTTTTCAATTGCATTTAAACAATTTTACTAAATAAACTTTATCATAAATATGAATTTTTTAATTGATTTTATCATTTGTTCTTGTATAGTTTTTATTTCGTATATGTAAATATTAATATATTTTCTTTTAAAGTTTTCAATGCTGAGAAGTATAAATATAAAATATTAAAATATCATATATTATATATATGAACAATTTTTTTTAAAAAAATACTTAATTTCCTCATAATAAATTATATTTAATTAATTTACTATATTTTTATGCAAAATTTTCATTCTCATATAATGTATATATTGAATTTTTTAAATGATATAGAATAAATATAATAATTTAAAAATATAATTAATTAATATAGGGTGACGGTACATATATTATAGAGATGGAATTAGACAATTACAAAAATTTTGAGATTTTAAGATCAATCACAAATGAAAATAATTAATAACGTGATAAACTAAAGACATGTGAGAATTTTTTGAATTTTTTGAATATGAATATAAATTAATATGCAAAGTTATATATGTCAAAGTAATTAGATATGATTATAAATTTTTATATTTGTATATGTAGATAATAAATTTAATTTAGACCTTACGACACATGTACACATTCCTTCTAAATTATAACATAGGATGTCACATGACAATTATTAGAATAATGTATTTGTCACATGACCGATTTTTAAACATGTTCCTCCATATCAAAAAGACACATGCGCAAAAATATGAGGCGTATACATTCTCTTTATATATTATTATTATTATTATTATTATTATTATTATTATTATTATTATTATTATATTGGTATTTGTACCAATGTGATGCACAAAATAATAAAAGTAGTAAAAATTTTATAAATAATTAAAATTATCTAGTCAATTTTAAATAATTATTTAAATATGTTTTCTAAAATAAAAATAGAGATTTGAGATTTATTTTCTTGAAACGAACAAATAGAAATCTAGTTGCATTTTGGAAATGATTAAGTTATTTTAAAATATAATCTCAAATTATTTGCTACGATACAAATTGCTTGTCGTTATAAAGATTGTAATTTGTCGTTATTAACTGTTGAATATATGTTTATTGTAATTTGTTGTTAAACAATTTTGAATGATTATTTGGTTGTCGTTATAAAGAAATTTTTTTGGTGACCTTGTGGTTATAAAGATATTGAATTAATCAATGGATACAATTTGATATTGGCAATCTTATATTATTTATGGATACACATTAATGAACGTAAATTAAAGGGTATGATAAGTTGAGAAAATGTAACCCAAAAATTAAGAACATATAAATGAGTTTTATGTAGTGGGAATGAGGATATAAAGGGCGTGAACGTTAATGATTGTTAATTGGAGAAAAATACTGGACACTATCAATGCCTAGGTCAACGAATAAAATAAAACAATAATAGTAAAAATAATAACCATTCTTAATATGCAAATGAGAATCAGAACCTGCTTTTTGTCAAATTAAATTTGCTTTCTCTTTTAAAATCCAAATTACACGATATAATAAAATTTTTTGATAGGCAATCTTTTAATAAATGATGAATAAATGTTGATTGTAATTTGTTTTTGAACGATTGTGACAGTTTCTATTAAATATTAAATAAATTTTTATTTTCAAATTAAATAATAATTGTTGATGGTAACTTTTTTATTCTCCACTGAATGGACATAAAACTATTGATTGGTTTATTTCGATTAACAATCAAATTGAATTATCGTGAGTTTTGAATTGTAATTAAATTAATGCATAAAATATATTTTTAATTAACTTATTTGAATAAGTAGTGTTTTTAAAATTTGAAGCAACAAAACTAATGTCTTGACTCTTCAATTGCATCCAATCTTAATCTGGCCAGAGGTCTTTGTCACCAATCGCCACTTATATGAATTGGTGCTTTTCTACTTGTGTAGCAGTAGAGCGTCTTCAAACAGGGAAGTTTAGTATTTGTAAAAATATTTTAATATTCAAGTTAGACTATGTATAATTAGAGTTTAAATTAAAGAGCAATAGATACTTGTTAGAGGTAATTGACCCTGATATTTATAAAGGTTGAATAGGGAGATCATTCCCTTAATAGTTGCAGAGGATCCCTATAAAATTAGAATGTTGATACTGCAATTATGAGCAGTCAAACGCAATCATGACTGTTATTAATACGCAAGATCATGATTGGCAGTTACAGATACTCATGAGATTTATCCACTGCGTAAATCTCATGGTAACATTACTGCTGTCCAATGTTGTGGTCTGACATCCGTTGTGTTGGGATCTCATTAGCATACCATGAATTCCCACTGGGGTGTCAACAACACATTCCGGCTGGATGCCTGCCGGGTTGACCCATGGGACAAAATTCTGGATCGTGATCTAGAACAGTTGCCCTCAGCTTAACGCTTAGATGGAACAACTAAGTATCAAGGTATTCAAGTTTGATAGGAGCACACGACACGTGGTAGACAAAGGGATTCGAGTCAGTGTTAATGCCGGATCTCGCGATATTTTTTCCAAATGGTCGAGGTATGTGATACATCATAGAATGCCCCTAGGGTTAATGAGTAAGGTCGGGATCCGAGTTAGATTGCTCTGCTCATATCATCACTTTGTTCATGTCATCACTCTGTTATTTGTGGTATGTCATAGGTTGTCTTCATTTGTAGTTCATGGTGTCTTTGATGTCCTTTCTTGTAACCTTTATTATGCAATTTGTAACAGTTTGAGCTTGCTTGGAAACCGTCGCTTGGACTTTATTGGGAATTAAAAACCCTTTTAAAGATGATAGCAATTTCATGATGTTTCTCAACTGCCAACTATTCTCGTGGCTAATCATAAAGAATGAGCATTAAAACACGGTCTCAAACGTGTAATCAATTTGCCTTTTCAGCAGCCAATCAAAATGCTTTATTCCCTTTATAATTAAGCGATGGTTGCAGTGAGGTTGTCATTTGTGGAGAGCCATGTTTCTCTATGAAATCTACTTTTATTTCTTTCTCAAATTCTTAAAGGTGTTTCTGTTTTTGCTGCATATTCATCTTATGGAGGCCTTTCTTATTAGGCATAATGAATCAGTGATGACTAAGTAACTGCCTTACGTGGGTTGGTCAATATGCATCTGGGCAACATAAGTTTTTCTTTCTAGGAGTACACAGGAGGGTACAACCTTTTTAGGCTTGCCAGGAGGATTCGCCACTTCTGTTGTAGTCTTGTGATGCATGAAGGCTTACCGCTCTCACTTATACACCCTCCTGACTGCAACCGAAGGTACTAGCCAAGTGCCTTGGTTTCACCCCGGTGTGTAGTTGGATATGCAGGATTATAAAGCATTCTGCTATTGGAGTGGAGCAATCTTTTGGAGTGAAGCATTCTGCTCATGCTGGCTAACAACGAAGAGATGAAAGCTGGTTTTTGGAAGAACCGTGGAGGTGGTTGTGGTCAGTGGTCATCATCATCATCACTGTCTCATCTGGATTCCTTTCTAACTTTCTCCAGTGGGCATTCTTGTATTAGGGTAGTTTATAGGCCCTTTTGTTAGAGCTAACGATGTATGGAATGTAAATAAAAAGTTTCATTTTGCTTCCTAGAATGTTCTATTTTCCATTTCCATTGCCTGTTTCTTTCACTGGGATGAGTCCAACGCTCATCATTTAATAATACGTTAAGCCTCGCCATGTTGCCCCCTGCTTGATGCTTGGCTAATACAGCTGAGTATCAAGGTAAGTCTCAGTGCCCTCGAGTGTCAGGATTCGTGCTTTAATTGAAGTTGTGGTTCGTGTTGCCCCAAAGGGTTAACGACTAAGTCATTTGACACTCGTGGATACACCGTAGTCCGATCGAGGTCCACGCATTAGGTGGAAATTCTAGGGTGCAACTAGTGTCCATAGAAAAGATCTGTGCTCAAAACAATAGTGTTTGCGTAATGCTTAGTTTTCTAAGCAACCATTGCTTCAACTGCTGTGACAGTTGTGAAGTTCACGTGCCATGCTTTAAATGGATAGTCATGGTTAGGGTTTCGCGCATCATGATGAGAAGTTTTGAAGTTCAAAGTATTTGGACAGAATTTCCTCCCAACTGCCTTGTCTTTATAAATAGGGGCTAAAGGTGCCTCCATCACACTTTACTATTCCTCTCAAATTTGCAGTGGCCTGAAGCGATTCCCGGTGACTGAGCGCGGCTAAGAAGTATTGTTCACTTGGTAGTTTACAACGGTTCTAAGCAGCTTTCAACGGTTTCTTTTTAGTTAAACACCCTTTAGTCATCTAATTTCTTTTACTTTTTCAAGGTACGTCTCCTTCTACCCTATGTTTTTGCTATTTTTAGTGTCATCAAGGGTTTATGCCCTCTTCGTTTGTGGAGTATTCCCCCTCTTTTAGTGGCCAACGAGTAAGGATACCAGTGATTAGAGTCTTGCTCCATGGCGTTGCTTTTTGGAGCACCTTCTTCTTCGTGCCGTGAGCGAAGGGGGTATCCATCTCAAGCTAATAAGTCTTTGAGGGCGCGGAGGCTGATCTCCATAAATGATGTAGACAACTGGATATGGAGGATGGAGACAGATGTAGAAAGTCTTTTAATAGGACTTCTATCCGTTGTCGGCCCTCCTCCATGTCTAGATAAATAGGTGGCTAGAATTTCTTGATTCTAACAACACTTTACCAGCCTTTATGGGTGTTTCCAGCAGTCTATGGCTAGGAGAAGAGTAGGACAAAATAGACTGACCATAGAGAGGTCCATGGTACTTGTCCCAAGAATGAGCATTTACCCTTAGGTTGGAGACGAAGTTTAGAACAACAAGTCCGAATTTCGGACTGCAAAGGACTTTAAAGTGCTCGTGAGCTACTTGAAACTGACAAAAGGTGGCACAGAGGGATCACGAGTATCAGGTCCTGGCTCCAATGGAGAACGAGAGAGTGTGTTCGGCCCGAGAAGTGGGCGCACACTACATGTTATGTATGAAGATCTCTTCGTTCGACTGGGACTCTAGATCCCATTCATTGGGTTTCAAATTGCAATCCTTCGCGCTCTTAACGTTGCTCCGTCCTTGATTCACCCCAACAAGTGGGAAAACATTCTCACCTTCAAAAGATTTAGCTAGGTAGCCAGACTACGATACTTGGAGAAGGCGTTTTTCTACCTCTTCACTCGGTGGTGCCCCCAAGGGGAGAGGGTAATGCAGAAGAACTGGCTCACACTCCGGTCAAGGCCCGGTCAGAAGGTTTTGTTAAGCTCTATAAATAAGGGATGCTTGCAGTGGAGTTGTCATTTGTGGAGAGTAATGTTTCTCTCTAAAATATTCTTTCATTTATTCATCAAATTCTTAAAGATGTTTCCATTTCCCCTGTATATTCTGCTAATAGAGGCATTTCTTATAAGGCATAATGGTTCGGTGAGGACTAAGTAACTACCCTACGCAGGTAGGTCAACATGTATATGGGCAGCAGAAGCCTTTCTTTCCAGGCGTACGTAGGAAGGTGTAACCTTTCAGCGGTTGCCGGGAGGATTCGGCATTTCTGCTGTAGTCATGTGATGTGCAAAGCTTTACCTCTCTCACTCCTCCGCCCTCTTGACTCTAACCGAAGGTACTAGTCAAGTGCCTTAATTTCACCCTGGTGTGCAGCTGGATATGTAGGATTATAAAGCATTCTGCTATTGGGGTGGAACAATCTTTTGGAGTGAAGCATTATGCTCATGTTGGCTAACAACGAAGAGATGGATGTTGGTTTCTAGAAGAATTGTGGAAGTGATCGTGGTCAGTGGTCATCATCATCATCACTGTCTTATCTGGCTTCCTTTCCGATTTTCTCCAGTGGACATTCTTGTACTAGGGTAGTTTATAGGCTCATTTGTTAGAGCTGACGATGTATGGAATATGAATAAAAACTTTCCTTTTGCTTTCTTTTGCTTCTTTGAGTGTCCTACTTTCCATTATGTTCCCTTCTTCGAGATGAGTCCAACGCTCATCACTGTAAATATTTGGTCATGTAGCCCCCAACGTGGTGCTTAGCTAATATAGCTAAGTATCAAGGTAAGTTCTAATACCTCCCGGTGACGGAATCTGTGCTTTACATGAAGTCGTAGTTTATGCTGCTCCCAACGGGTTAAGAGCTTTAATTTGGAGGCAAACAACCAAGTCATTTGACATTTGTGTACATGTCGTAATCCAACCAAGGTCCACACGTCAAGTGACCATAGGTGGACATTCCGAGGTGCAGTTGGGGTCCGTAGAAAAGATATATGCTCAAAACAACAATGCTTGCATGACATTTGATTTTCTAAGCAACCATCGCTTCAACTATTGTGATAGTTGTGAAGTCCATGGGTGTGCTATGACTGGATAGTCGTGGTTAGGATTTCGCATGTCATGATGAGAAGTTTTGAAATTCGAAGTGTTTGGACAGAATTGCCCCCAACTTCCTTGCCTCTATAAATAGGGGAAGGGTGTCTCCGTCACACTTTACTGTTCCTCTCAAATTTCCAGCGGCTTGAAGTGATTCCCCGTGACCGAGTGCAACTAAGAAGGATTGTTCACTCAGCAGTTCCAAGCAATTTTTTATGGTTTCTTTTTGGTTAAACACCCTTTAGTCATATAATTTCTTTTACTTTTTCAAGGTACGTCTCCTTTTACTCTTTGGTTTTGCTATTTTTAGTGTCATAGAGAGTTTCTTCCTACTTCGTTTGTGGAGTATTCCCCTCCTTTAGTGACCAACAAGTAAGGATATTAGTGATTAGAGTCTCGCTCAATGGTGTTGCTCTCTGGAGCACTTGCTCCATCGTGCCGTGAATGGCAGGGGTACCCATCTCAGGTTGATAAGACTTCGAGGGCGTGGAGGTCATGTCCGTAATGTTGTAGATGATTGGAGATGGAGGATGGAGGTAGATGGAGAAAGTTTTTTAATAGGACTTCTATTTGTTGTCAGCCCTCCTCCATGTCTGGATTTATAGGTTGCTAGAATTTTTTGATTCTGATAACACTTTGCCAGCCTCTGTGAGTGTTTCCAGGAGTCCAAGGCCAGGAGACGAGGTAGTTCTTCTGGTACGCATGCCTATTCAAGTAAACACCAATTTTTGCCTATTCAGGTACGCATTAGTATCCACTACTGAATAGAACTCTTACCCATTCACAAGGAGGACAATTACACATAATAACACGCAAGAAGGAGAGAATAGTTTGAGATGTAGAGAGCTTTCGGTGAGATACTTGACCAAGAATGTGAGAGATAAAGTGTTGAAACAAAGGTCTTTTTGGGGCCAAAGATTTTTGCTTCTCGTCGTTCTCTTCTGATTTAAAGTATGTTCCTTGTCTCCTTTGTTGTGCGACTGCAAACTTGAATATGATTCCCAGTTATCATGTTTATAAATTTACTTGGGTATGGCATTAGGGTGCGTCAATAATGGTTTTAGTATTGAGTATATGATGAGGCTTTAATTAATTCTAATATGTTTCTGTCAGTTTTCTTAGCTGGTCATTCATATTTGATTATGAGTGAATGGGTTTGGCTTTATTATGACATGCTTTGTTGAATTGATTGCTTATTTATTCATATAATTACTAATGGTGGAATTTTTTTTTCAAATGTATATGGACTGAATTGCTCACTATCAATTTAATGAAATGGTTCAAATGGAAAAGTTGGGTTTGTAAAGCGTATTTTAAATGGGGTGAAATTAATAAATATATCTCATGGCATTGAAGGCCATTTATTTTTCCTTTTTACTCACCAATCCTTTTTTCTCTTAAATTTATGTATCTTTTCTGCCAATTTAATTTTGTTGGTATGAGTCAAATGCTTTTTCCTCTTATTCCTTCTTATTCATGTTTTCTTTCATTTTATTGTTTTTCGGCAATGAAAATTTTCAAAAAAAATAAATAAATAGATCTTCTTCTTTTTTTTTTTTAAACTTGACATTTAACTATTAGAGTTTTCTTCAAATTTACTCTCTGCAGCATTCTTGTAACAATTTTTAAATTCCACTCCTTTTCAAAATCAAAGCATCATAAGTTGAGATTTTGGGTGACATCTTTAACGTTACGTTGAGCTTCAACTTTTAATATTAAAAGAGTCAGTTGAGTCGTGACAGCTTGTTAATTCAATTTTTTCAAACCAAATTAATATTTTTCAAATAAAATAAATCCATTTTCTAAAATAATTAAAATTAACCAACCCACAACAATTTTTTTAAAAGAATTATGTGACTTTGAATTTTTCATTACATCAGGGGATACATAAGAGCGCAAATCAAGCCAAAATTAATTTTCTTAATTTAGTTTCTTCTTTTTTATTTTATTTTTTAAAAAAGGATAAAATAAATATATAAGGATTATTAATAAATTGCATAATTAACATTGGATAACCATTTTAGGATGGATGTATAAGAAGTGTTGAAGGGTTAACAGCATGTTTGGAAACCAGTTCAGTTGGCCAAACTGAGGTTTACCGTTCTCGAACGGCGTGAAAGCATGTTTGTTTACTTCAAACATACTTTTGTTTCAACAGAAAAAATAGCTAAACGTACGTTCAACTAAAGGCAAAAAAATCTTGTTTTTGCTTTAAAGTTGTTATCCTAACTCACTTTTGGAACAAATATTTCCAAACATAAATTACGTTATTGCAAACTCACTTTCAACTAAACTTAAGTTTGCAAACACACTTTCAACTAAACTTAAGTTTACCAACTGCAATCCAAACACACACTAAATCTCTACCTTTCCTTGTGTATAAATAGCTTCTCGGATCCAATTTTTGAACGTAGACCAATTTTTTTTAGGTTTTCCAATGTTTTCTTAATTAAAATAAAATTAGTAGTGATTCCCAAATTTTTACATTTTTCCTAATTCTCAATTTTTAGGAATATAAGTTGACTTCTTTAAGATTTGACTATAAATGAATGTATGGAATAGCGTACATAAGAATGTTAATAAATGATAAGTCTATATTTTGTACTCTCAAACCAGATGAATTGTAGTAATTTACTTGTGTTTATTGATGAATTTTAGATGGATCATTATCATTGTCTTTATTTTTTGCAGATTAAAGAGGTTTATTACATTTGGAGTGAAAGTAGGTGAAGACACCATGGTTTCAGAGCAAAAGAATATCATTTTGGCTTAGACAGGGCCCTGCGTAAACTCAGAAATGATTGAGGAGTTAGACACGGCCCTATCTAACTTGAGGAGTGTCTTTGACTAAGAGAGATAATCGTGTCATTGGGTCATACGGCCGTGTCTCTGGGTCATACGGTCGTGTCTCCCTTGCGGTGATTTTACATGATTTTAAGCTCACACGACTGTGTCGAGCTTAGACACGGCTGTGTGAGGTTTCATATACATAAAAACAGTAGTTTTTGTCGTTCACTATTATAAATAGAAGCAAATCCCTAAACCCAAAAACACTTTTGCGACAGCAGACTTTGAGGAGATAATTCACAAGGGAAGACGATCATGAATCTCTGGAAGACGACTACGAAGAAAGGGCACAATTCTTGAAGGCTTAAAGATCACAATCTCTATTAAAGGGGTTTTGATTTCTCTTCCCTCTAGTTTTTTCCCTTTCTTTTGGTTTTCTTTCCATAAATTTGTATTATGATTTAGGATTATTTGTATTGAACATGAGTAACTAATCTCATAGTTAGGGCAATGGGAAATGTTATTTTCCTAATTAAGTGATTTTCAATTTGGATTTGATAAAGATAATTTCAATTGGGTTTATTGTATTGCTTGAATTCTTGTCAAGACTTGATCAATTTTGGCATGCTTTAATTCAATGTTTGATCGGTGGCCATCCATAACTAATGAATTGACTTATATAATAAACCTAAGATTAGATTGGTGAATGACTAAATATCAATTTATTCTACTAATTGAATTGCAAATATGTTAGTTCATATTTTGAATTGAGACTTAATGCATTCCTAGTTAATTTAACTAAATGACCAAATAGGTGATTAATTAGGAATAGAAAATTGTTTATCCATGACCATTGGGACTCAATAACAATTAAGAGAATTTGGAAAGAAAATTATCTTACATCATATATGAATGAAAATCTGGTTAATTGGATTCAAGTGAATATTGCGCCCTAGTTTTTCTCTAAGTGATTTATCTCTATATTGTTTAATTGCCCATCATTCTTCTTTATTTGTGGTTTGATTTTATTTTGAGTTTCTTCTTACAACTACGATTGTTTAAATAACCAAGAGTTTAGCAAATCTAGTAATTACCTCTTATTCATCATGAGAAACAACTAAGACTCAAGTCCTATATTACTATACGATATAGTGCACTTGCTCTTAGTGTATTTGACGCATATCAAGTTTTGGTGTCGTTGTCGGGGAATAAGTTTGGCAACATTAGAGTCGAAAAACTCTGGTTAATTTAGATCAATTTTTATTTTATTTTATTTATTAATTCATTTGTCATTTCATCTCCTTGCTTTTATTTCTTGTTTATGCATACTCGTTCTCAATCGCCTAATTTGAAATTAGATCTAGAAATTGAGAAAACAACTCGCAGGTTAAGGAAACAATCTCGTACTAAAGTTGTGGCTGAAGAAACTATAAGGATGATGGAGAGACAAATAGCTGATGGGATTGGTGAAGAACAAGCTACCCCAGCGAAGTGAACAATGCTCGAATATTCTATGACCATGACTGGAGGATATGAATGGAGTATTACAAAACTAGTCATGGTGGCCAATAAATTTGAGATCAAACCGGCATTGATCTCCATGATTCAAACTTCTGTTCAGTTTGGTGGATTGTCATCGGATGATCCAAATCAACATTTGGCCAAGTTCTTATAGTTATGTGACACCATTAAGTATAATGGGGTGATAGATGATGTAATCTAATTGTGACTCTTTCTTTTTTCTCTTAGGGACAGAGCGAGTTAATGGTTAATGTTAGTACCAAAGGGTTCTATCACCACATGGGATTAGTTGACACAACAATTTTTAGCTAGGTATTTTTCTCTTTTTAAATTTGCTAAGTTAAGAATGATATTTCTACTTTTGTGCAGTATGATATGGATATTATCTATGAAGCTTGGGAACATTTTCAAGAATTGGTGGGGAGATGTACACATCACGGATTACCCGTATAGCAGTAGGTACAGACTTTTAACAATGGTCTGTCGCCTGTCAACCGTTCACTTATTGATGTCATCACAAGAGGTACAATTTAGACGAAAACACTAACTAAAATCTTTGGCCTAATTGAAGAAATAACACTTAACAGTTATCAATGGCAAAATGAGTGTCAGGTGACTAGGAAAGAAGTCAGTGTGCATGTTGTTGATTCTTCTTCTACCATTTTGAGTCAATTAGAAGTATTGGCGAAAAAGGTTGAGACTCTAATGGTAGCAAATAGTGCAGCCCCACTAATCATATATGAAGTATATGGTGAATAGGGACATAAAAGGTTAAACAGTCAAGTTGGTAGCCCCTTTACCCCTGAGCCCGAAGGAGCAAATTTTGTTGGCAAATTCAACTGGCCACAGTCCATATTCCAATACGTACAATCTTGGTTGAAGGGACCACCTCAATTTCAAATGGGCAAATCGATAGAGCAATCAACAAAGCCATCAGCGAGCTCTGCAATCACCCTTAGGTTTCCAAGCACCTGAAGAAAAGCCAAGCTTTGAAAATGTTGTAATGAAATACATTCAGAATTCAGAGGCCCGAATGAAGAGCATAGAAACTCATATTAGCCAGTTGGCTACCTTGATATCAAAAAGGGCGCTGGGGACATTGCCTAGTACTATTGGGCCTAATCCGAAGGAACATACCAAAGCAATTACCCTAAGAAATGACAAGGATTTTGGGGAGCTCTCTAGGAAAAAGGAGGAACAAATGCAAAAACATGCAGATACTCTTGATGTGTTAGTCAATGTGAAAAATGAAAGGGCAAGTGAAGCACCCTTCGCAGTACATGTAAGTGAGCCACAGAAGCCTTCTATTTCATTCCCTCGGAGACTCAAGAACACTAAGCAAGACAAACAATTTGCTAAATTTTTGGAGATGTTCAAGAAATTGTAAATTAACATTCCATTTGTTAAAATCATCTCTCAAATGCCCAAGTATGCAACGTTCTTGAAGGAAGTACTTACAAAAAAATACAAGCTTGAGGAATTTGAGATGATAAGACTAAATGAGGAGTGCTCAACTATTCTTTTGAAGAAGCTACGACCAAAATTAAAAGATCCAGGGAGTTTCACTATTCCTTACTATATTGGTAATTTTTATTTTGAGAAAGCATTATGTGATATAGGTGTTAGCATAAATTTGATGCCTTTCTCTATTTTTAAGAAATTAGGAATACAGGAACCCAATCCTACTAACATTTCACTGCAGTTGGTCAATAGATCCATCACTTACCCTTATGGTGTATTGGAGGGTGTTTTGGTAAAAGTGGATAAATTTATTTTTCCAACATACTTCATTGTGTTGCACATGGAGGAGGACACTGAGGTTCCAATCATACTTGGGCGTCTATTTCTCGCCACTGGAAGGATCATGATTGATGTCCATCAAGGGAAGTTGACCTTGAGATTAATTGATAAGGAAGTGGTTTTTAATGTTTTTAATTCTATAAAAAAATCCTAGTTCCTTTGATTCATGTAATTGCATAGATACTATTGATGTTGCGGATAGCGTTGAGTTTTCATAACTGTAGGAATTTGTGATTGATGATGACATAGGTATCAAGCAGCATAAGTTTAAGATTGGGGATAACACTTTTGTTTGTAACTCATGTCTATGTCTCTCTCTTGGTAAGTTGTGTTAGTCATGGCAACCATCACCCAAGAGGGGGGTGAATTGGGTGATTATAAATTTTAATGCAACTTTGAGAAATTAATCATTTTGAATCACTCAAGTAATAAATGCAGCGGAACATGCATAACAAAGGTATAACTATTATAGATTACTCAAATGCAACTTGGGATATATGATGAATTAAGCAAATGAGCTAGATATCAAGTTCATAGAATCAAATCACCAAGATGACAAGATATGCAATAGATAAACTTACTACACTAAATACTGAAATTAAAGAGTGTAAGGAAGAAAGAATCAAACTCAAGAATTTATCCTGGTTCAGCCACCAACCACTTGTGGCCTACATCCAGTCCCCAAGCTTAACTTGAGATTTTCTTCACTATCTCCTAGACTTCACGGGTACTAGGAAAATCTTTGTACAAACAAGAGCACTCCTCACACTTTGGGATACCTCACCCTTGTGCTAGAGCCTCCAATTCTTCAAGCTTCACAGGTGCTTGATGACCTTTACAAACTTGAGCACTCAACTCCTTGGGATATCTCACCCTTGAGCTTGAGTCTCTTCAAACAAAGGGATGCCTCACCCTTTACAATTTGGAAGGATACCTCACCCTCTCTTACAAAGCAATCAAGGTTGATAGAATGAAACCCTCACAAGAGTAGATGTACAACTTGAAGAACAAAGTATAGATGATAGAAAACTCTATCAAGAGTGAATAATACAAATTGAAGAACAAAGGAATAGAATGATTTTGCAATAAAGAGCTCAAAATATGATTTTGGTGATTTAAGGATCAAATCAAGTGTTCAAGAGGTGTATAAGCTTTATACAACACTTATATACAGAACCCAAGTGATAAAATAGCCGTTGGTAGTGTTTAAAAATGATTTTTTATAAAAACTAGCCATTTATAACCATTAGAAATGTTTTTGGGCACTTGGTAATCGATTATACACTTCTGGTAATCGATTACACGGCTTCTGTCAACATTGTAATCGATTACAGGACTTGTGTAATCGATTACAGAATTTCTGGTTTTGAAAACTGACTTTAAAAGGTCATAACTTCTTTATTTCTTATCCGATTAAAGCAAATGACCAGTCATTGGAAAGATCTTTGAGTCTATTTTCAAATGAAATAAGTTTCACAACAAAAATCAAAGTATTTTGAAAGTTATGATCAAAAGAGGGACTAAAGGTCAGCTTTTCAAAACTCAAACTTGAATGTTTTTGAAAACTGACTTTCAATGGTCATAACTTCTTCATTTCTTATCCGTTTAAAGCAAATGACCACTCATTTGAAAGATATTTTAGTCTATTTTCATATGCAATAAGTTTCACAATAAATCTCAAAGTAGTTTAAAAGTTATGATCAAAATAATAACCAAATGTCAGTTTTGCAAAACACAAACTTGGCTATTTTTCAAATGTGTGAACTACCACCAAGATTAACTTTTCAAAAATAGTTTGTTGGGCATTTAAATATGTAAGAACCATTTTTAAAGATTTAAAAATATATTTGAGCTCTTTTCTTGTAAAACCTCTATCTTTACATAGGAGAAAACCTAAAAGGAAAATATACCAATTCTAGTCCTTAGGCTTCTTGATGTAATCCAAGTTTCCACAAATTTCTTCTCTTCAAATCTTGTAAATTGCTTGGAAAATCTTTGTCCTTGTCATTCTTCTTGAGTTGAGTATGATTGTGATCTTTTGCTTTCTTGTTTCAATGCTCACTCTTGATACTTGGACTATCCTACAAAGTATTACTCACTTAACACAAGCATAGTTAGTCCAAATTTATAACTCAATATATTCATATGCATGATACAATATATCTCATTAAGCACATCTATGTAACATGATTAATATTCTTTTTGTAATGCATTTGTCATCTATAAAGCACATTTATCAAGCATAAGTATCATTCTTTTTGTCTTGTATTTGTCATCATCAAAACTTAACATATTAAACCATTGGGGCAAACCTATTTCCACAATCTCCCCCTTTTTGATGATGACAAATCACCAAAGAAAAATATGCAATACAGAAGAATAGGTATTCATATAAGCATTTCAACAATAAGTACAAGAACATATATATTTTTCTTTCCAGTTTCACTCCCCTTATTTGACATCAACAAAAAGGCTTAGGAAGGAAAGATAATATTTTCATTCCCTTTATAAATAAAACTTGTGTTGTCAAAAAGAGTAAGAACATTAAAACCAAAAACTACTTCAAGTTATTCAAAACATAATTGTCTCCCTTTATTTGATTCTACACATGATTCAAGAATAGAGAGATGAAACAAGCATGCTTTCAAGATATAAAAGATTATTCATGCGAAGCTTGTCATATTTTGGTACATCAACATTTAGCATATGATAGCAATAAGCTTAATGAATTATGTCTAGCATATAATATCTTGCATACCACATGATAAATAAGTACCACTTGATATCACTTATTAAGAGTGACAAAATATTCGTGTAAGATCATGGAATTGAGGTTTTCAAAAGAAAGATCATACAACTTGTCACATATCAAGCATGTCTCAATGAAAGAATAAAAAGATATGAAGTTTAAGAATGTTTACCTTCTTTCATTGATGGAGGGAAAGAGAATGAGAGATGGTTTTCGTTGACATTTTGATAGTATTAACAATAAAACACTTCATGTCATATAAGGATGTAAGCCAAAAGATATAAACAATAATTTAAGAACTAGGCTCTCCCTCAAAATATGCATATTATCAAAATATCAAACATGATAGTTTAACATAGTTATGCATATGTTCTTAGTCAACAAGGATATGGAAGAAGGATATGTAAGATAAGCTCCCCCTTATTGAAGCACAAGATATATAAAATGAAATATGTATACCAAGATCATGTAAGTATATTACCATAAAGTAAAGCAAGGCAAAAAGATACTTATTCTTAATCCATCAATTAAAAACCATTTTAAAACTTCTCCCCCATTCAAAAAGAATTTTGTAAGACCACATTATATTTTCAAAAGCATTTTAGAAGAGTAGAAGGGTTTTATATTGAAATCACATATTCTTTTCAAGACAAGAGCGTGATTCTCGTAGGTGTTATACTACAAAGAAACCATAAATCAAGAGAATCATTGATATCAAACATTCATATTAAGGAAATATGCTATAAGGATCAAAGTATGTATAGTACTAATATCATCCACCCTATATGCAATGACAAAAATTAGCAAGTTAATATCCAATTAGGCACTTTGTCAATGCGAAACATACTTCTCATGTAAGGAAAGCATCAAATCATTTAAGATCAATTTATCAACAAGTATCATACAATCCATAACATATAGAATACCACAATAGTTTAGGGATAGAGATACTTATTGAAAGAGTGATGCTTCTTTAGAATGTTCTTCATTTATTTGTCCTTTGAGTTTGTACTTTCTTTCATTAAGTATTTCATTCCATTTCACTTGAAAAAAGTCTCCTCATGTTCCTCTTCCTTCAACATTTCTCATTTATCCACATATGCTTGACATTTCAATATTTGATGATTATATTTCAAAAGTTCTTTAAAACAAGAGTTAACATCAAATATCATTTAAACTTATTTACAAGCATAATTTAGGTTGATATACAATGTAAAACATGTACCACATTATCAACCATGCAATTTTAGCTTTAACAAGAACAAAAGAATGATATATGCACTTGAATCCAAAAGCATAGTTTAAGCATTTTCAAAGCAAGATTCAAGTTTGTCAAGAAAGACATGATCATCATCAAAACATATATAAGCATTTTGGGGCAAACAATGATCATGTAAGGCATGTAAAAACAACTCTCTATTTCTCCAAATATCATATGATATTCAATTTAAAGCATAGAAGAGGATAAGAGATTGATGTCACCAAAAGTGTACTCTTTGAGTTTTTGTAGGTGATTCCAACTTATATGCATCAAGGCTCTCTGAGAATGTTGTGGTTCTCCATGCCATCCTTTTATGTTTTCATTACTCTTAGAGAACTTGGACCATTTCAAATTTTTCCAACCTCAAGTGGCATAGTTGTATTTCACTTCAATGCATGCTTGAGTAAATAGTCACCCTTGGCCTTGGTAGTCAAGGAAACTCTTTTCCCTACCTATTGCTTCTCTTTTGGTGTTTTGAACTTTGCAAGTTCCACATTTTGTATTTGAAAAGCTTTGGTTGAATCCATCTTCCTTCTTTGACCAAAACTTCTACCAATGGACTTTGGAAGTATTCTTCTTGATGATTCCTCTTTCTTTTGACTAATTGGTCCATCCTTTTGAGAAACTTTCTACATAATTAAGACACTAGGAAGACATTTTGGTACCCACTTCATCTTGGGTCCTTGAATGTTAGTAATAGGGTCTTTAAGGTCTTTAGAAACCCATACCATACTATTTCTCATATAAGTATTTCTTCTATAATTGCATAAATAAGAAATATGTCCTAGAAGACCACAAAAATTACAAACAATTGAATTCAATGATGACTTGGTCCTTTGAAGATCATTTTTGAAAAACTTGAGCCTTTGGTTATTATTACATTCTATGTTATTTTTGCCACAAGCCTTACTTGAAATTCTAAGTGGAGTAACATCAATTTCATTCTTATTAACAAACATGGAATATGAGCAATTAGAATCATTAGCTTTAGCAAATTCAAAATATAAGTCCTCAACTTGATTTTATAAATCAATGCACTTTTCACAAGAAGTTAAGGTTTCACATTTCAAAGATATTTCCTCATCAAGAAAAATATATTAATTTTTCAAAGTCTTACTTTCATTTTCAATAGAGGAAATGTTTTCTAGGCAAGATAAGTTTTCTTTTCTAAATTCAACAAGTCATCATACAATTCATCATATGCATATTTTAGCTTATAATAAGAAGGACTATAATCTAGTTTAACATTATTTACCTTAAAGTCCTTTTTAGCCATATAAGAAGTAGTCTCACTTTCTAGCATGCTTGGCTCTTCCTCATTGTTGTCCATTAAGGATTCAAGAACATCTACCATTTGGTTTTGCTTTGCTACCTCTTCAAATTGAGCATCATCATCATCAAGAGGTATTGGTTTTCCTTCAATAGTTTGAACATCATTTTGAGGACATTTTTCATGACAAGCTTCCTTTAATGGCTTTTGCTCTTTTTGCTTTCTATATACAACTTTATACACAAAATCATTGTTAGCAATATAAAGAGCATCAAGGGTGTCCCAAACTTCTTTAGCACTAGAGCAATTCTTAATTTTAGCATAAGCTTCATCATTTAAACTACTTCTCAATATTTGCATTGCTCTAATGTTCAAGGAAAAACATTTCTTGTCATAAGCATTCAAATCTTGTTTTGGTTTAGGAGAAAATCCATCAAGCACAACATCCCACAAATCAAGATCAATAGATTGCATATAAATTTCCATTCTAACTTTCCAATAAACAAAATGCACACCATCAAAGAATGGTGGTTTATCAATTTCAAAACCTTCCATTTTGAAAAGCTTTTTAATGGTTGCCAACAAACAAGGATCTTTAACTCTAAGCGATTAAGCTTTCACCAGAGCACGAAGCTCTGATACCACTTGTTAGTCATGGCAACCATCACCCAAGAGGGGGTGAATTGGGTGATTACAAATTTTAATGCAACTTTGAGAAATTAATCATGTTGAATCACTCAAGTAATAAATGTAGCGGAACATACATAACAAAGGTATAACTATTATAGATTACTCAAATGCAACTTGGGATATCTGATGAATTAAGCAAATGAGCTAAATTTCAAGTTCATAGAATCAAATCACCAAGATGACAAGATATGCAATAGATAAACTTACTACACTAAATACTGAAATTAAAGAGTTTAAGAGAGAATCAAACTCAAGAATTTATCCTCGTTCAGCCAGTAACCACTTGTGGCCTACATCTAGTCCCCAAGCTTAATTTGAGATTTTTTTCACTATCTCCTAGACTTCACGGGTACTAGGAAAACCTTTGTACAAACAAGAGCACTCCTCACACTTTGGGATACCTCACCCTTGTGCTAGAGCCTCCAATTCTTCAAGCTTCACAGGTGCTTGATGACCTTTACAAACTTGAGCACTCAACTCCTTGGGATGCCTCACCCTTGAGCTTGAGTCTCTTTAAACAAAGGGATGCCTCACCCTTTACAATTTGGAAGGATACCTCACCCTCTCTTACAAAGCAATCAAGGTTGATAGAATGAAACCCTCACAAGAGTAGATGTACAACTTGAAGAACAAAGTATAGATGATAGAAAACTCTCTCAAGAGTGAATAATACAAATTGAAGAACAAAGGAATAGAATGATTTTGCAATAAAGAGCTCAAAATATGATTTTGGTGATTCAAGGATCAAATCAAGTGTTCAAGAGGTGTATAAGCTTCATACAACACTTATATATAGAACCCAAGTGATAAAATAGCCGTTGGTAGTGTTTAGAAATGATTTTTTATGAAAACTAACCGTTTATAGCCGTTTGAAACGTTTCTGGGCACTTGGTAATCGATTACACACTTCTGGTAATCGATTACACGGCTTCTGTCAACGTTGTAATCGATTACAGGACTTGTGTAATCGATTCATGCATTCGATTTTGAAAACCGACTTTAAAAGGTCATAACTTCTTCATTTCTTATCCGATTAAAGCAAATGACCAGTCATTGGAAAGATCTTTGAGTCTATTTCCAAATGAAACTTCACAAAAAAAATCAAAGTATTTTGAAAGTTATGATCAAAAGCGGGACTAAAGGTCAACTTTTCAAAACTCAAACTTGAATGTTTTTGAAAACTGACTTTAAATGGTCATAACTTCTTCATTTCTTATCCGTTTAAAGCAAATGACCACTCATTTGAAATATATTTAAGTCTATTTTCATATGCAATAAGTTTCACAATAAATCTCAAAGTAGTTTGAAAGTTATGATCAAAATAATAACCAATTGTCAGTTTTGCAAAACACAAAGTTGACTATTTTTCAAATATGTGAACTACCACCAAGATTAACTTTCCAAAAATAGTTTGTTGGGTATTTAAATATGTAAGAACCATTTTTAAAGATTCAAAAATATATTTGAGCTCTTTTCTTGTAAAACCTCTATCTTTACATAGGAGAAAACCTAAAAGGAAAATATACCAATTCTAGTCCTTAGTCTTCTTGATGTAATCCAAGCTTTCACAAATTTCTTCTCTTCAAATCTTGTAAAGTGCTTGGAACATCTTTGTCATTGTCATTCTTCTTGAGTTGAGTATGATTGTGATCTTTTGCTTTCTTGTTTCAATGCTCACTCTTGATACTTGGACTATCCTACAAAGTATTACTCACTTAACACAAGCATAGTTAGTCCAAATTCATAACTCAATATATTCATATGCATGATACAATATATCTCATTAAGCACATCTATGTAACATGATTAATATTCTTTTTCTAATGCATTTGTCATCTATAAAGCATATCTATCAAGCATAAGCATCATTCTTTTTGTCTTGTATTTGTCATCATCAAAACTTAACATATTAAACCATTGGGGCAAACCTATTTCCACAAGTTGTGGTCAAAATAGTATAGATCATATGAGGTTGTTCGAGTCTTACAGCACAATGTGCTTGAGTTAAAGAAGGAAGACTAACATCCATTCAAGATAAATGGCCAATGAGTGAAGCACTATAAAGAATGAGTGGGGACTGAGCACAACTCCATCCGCCTCACCTAAGCATGGCATCAGCCTATAGTCAAGCTAATGACTATAACTTAGCGCTTTACATGAGGCAACTTGTGTTTCTATCCTTGCACTTGGTTTTTCTATTTTTGCTTTGTTTTTCCCATAAAAAAAATGCATTAACACCTTGTATTTTTCTTGTGCAGTTTTCGACAACATGTTGCAGCTCAGTTAGACCAAATGTTTAAGCTCGTGGCTACACACCTCGCCTAGGCTCCACCTCTTTCATGATTTTGTGTTTACTTTTCAGGAGAGTTTCATTATCCTTTGTTCTATTTTTTTTATTTTTCCACATTGAGGACAATGTTTATCTTAAGTGTGAGGGTTCTCTTAAAATTTTTGTACAATCGATGAATACTTGAGTATTGCTAGTAATTAAGCAGGAATTATGTATTAATATCTTGAATTAATATTGAGCTGATAGAGATATGTATAAAAGGGGAACCCACTGCTCATGCACTAAAATTGTGTGAAACAATCTTGTTCAATTAAGTAAAGAGAAAGTTATCATCTTAGTTGAAAATTAGTCATGTGTGCTTGCATTTTATCTCTTTATTAACTTAGCCAGAAAGTGAGTTTTGAGCTTTAATGATTGAATTTTTCATAAACAAAATCATATTTTTCTTCTAAAGTGAGATTTCTCTTGATTAATGTGCGCTAGAACTTACTTTGATATCTTGTTGAGACTTTAATGGTTCACACATATACTAGAACATGATTAAGGCAATTAGGTTTAATTATTTCTTGACTTCCAGAGTTGTATTAAGAAAATAATCCCTTAATTGCCCTATTTGATCTTGAAATTGATTCCTTTAGTTACTTAATTGAATAATCAGGTTGGATTCATTAATTCTTTTTAGAATAACAGAGCAACTGATATGTTAATTGAAAGGTCATCAAGGGTTGATTAAAAAAATAGGAAAGAAAGAAGAAAGAAAAGGATTGCTGGTGAAGAATAAAAAGAATATTAGGTTGAAAATGAGAATATTGGGTGGAGACGAGATTGATAACCAAACCTATGGTAATGCATTTATCAAGAGAAACTAGGGTGATTTCCTTGTCCTTAAACACTTGAGCAAAGGAAAGATGAGTGACCTCAATTGGTTGGTAAAGAGAAAAGATGCAAGCTAGACCCAAGCCTCTAATTGTATTAAGTGCTAAACGATCTTGCTGGAATGGATTTGATTGCCGAACTTCATTGAATTATTTAATTATAGAATTTCCCTTGATTCATGTTTCTGGATGCTTAGTTTAATCTTGTTTTTAATTCCTATTCTTTGCTTAAAGACAAGCAAAACTCAAGTGAGGGGGGGTTGATAAGTTCATATTTTGTACTCTTAAACCGGATGAATTGTAGTGATTTGTTTGTATTTATTGATGAATTTTAGATGGATCCTTATCATTGTCTTTGTTTTTTGCATATTAAAGAGGTGTATTACATTTGGAGTGAAAGTAGGCAAAGACACAATATTTTCAGAGTAAAAAAAGACCATTTTGGCTTAGACAAGGCCCTGTGTTAACTCAGAAGCGATAAAGGAGTTAGACACAACCCTGTCTAACTTGAGGAGCATCTCTGACTATGAGACATGGTCGTGTCTCTAGGTCACATAGTCGTGTCCCCCTTATGGTGATTTTACATGATTTTAAGCTCACACGGCTGTGTCGAGCTTAGACACGGCTGTGTGAGGTCTACTGTGCACAAAAACGGTAGTTTTTGCCCTTCATTATTATAAATATAAGCAAATCCCTAAACCTAAAATACATTTTTATAGCAACAGACTATGAGGATATAATTCACAAGGGAAGACGGTCACGAATCTCTGGAAGACGACTACGAAGAGAGGACACAATTCTTGAAGGCTTCAAGATCACAATCTCTATTAAAAGGATTTTGATTTCTCTACCTTCAAGTTATTTTGCCTTTCTTTAGGTTTTCTTTCCATGGATTTATATTATAATTTGAGATTATTTGTATTGAACATGAGTAACTAATCTTATAGTTAGGGCTATGGGGAATCTTGTTTTCTTAATTAATTGATTTTTAATTCAAATTTGATTAAAGTAATTTCAATTGGGTTTATTGTATTGCTTGAATTCTTGTCAAGACTTGATCAATTTTGGCATGTTGTAATTTATTGTTTGACCGGTGATCATCTGCAACCAATGAATGGACTTATATAATAAACTTAGGATTAGATTGGTGAATGACTGAACATCAATTTATTCTACTAATTAGATTAACGATTATGTTAGTTCATCTTTTGAATTGAGACTTAATGTATTCCTAGTTAATTCAACTAAATGTCCAAATAAGTTATTAAATAGGAATAGAATATTGTTTATCCATGACCATTGGGACTCAATAACAATTAAGAGAATTTGGCAAGAGAATTACTTTACACCATAAATGAATAAAAATCCAATTAATTGGATTCAAGTGAACATTGCACCCTAGTTTCCCTCTAAGTGATTCATCTCTATATTGTTTAATTGTCTATCATTCTTCTTTATTTGTGGTTTAATTTTATTTTGAGTTTCTTCTTACAACTATGATTGTTTAAATAACCAAGAGTTTAACGAATCTTGTAATTACCTTTTACTCCCCATGGAATCGACAATTGAGACTCAAGTCATATATTACTATACGATATAATGCACTTGCTCTTAGTGTATTTTACGTGTATCAATAAAATCCATACATTTAACAATTGAAGATAATTATGATGATTGATATATTTCACAACGAACATTGCTTTTGAAAAAATTATGGTTCTCAAATTGTAGCGAGCAATATTAGTATCTCAGTTCATCAGGAGAGAAACTAATATAACACTTTTTTAAACACGATTGTGATCGTTTCAAGAGCTTAAAAGAAAAATAACTTTTTTTATACTGATGCTCCTAATTTTTAGATTAATTCATTAAATTTGGACATTATTTCCTTAAGTTTCATATTGTATTACATTGTATAAGAGAGGTATATGTGTGTGTATGTGTGTGTGTGTGTGTGTGCTTTCGCTTGTCATTATCATCACTCTTGAAATCTTAATTTCACTCTCGTCCAAATTTCTTTGAGATTAATTTTTTTTATGCTCTTTAAATTTTGTTATACGACTGCAAGCAAACACATGCTTTCTGTGTCACCAACAAGGGTAATGGTCTTGGGACTACCCTCTCAATCATCCTCCTTCTAATAACATTGAACACACAATATTTTATGGATAATTCCTTCCATGATACTTTGATATAATGTCATTTTCAATGGTGTCATCATTCTTAATAAAAAAAATCTCATTTGTTTTTTATTTCTTTCTTATTCCTGAGGATCTCCACCAAGGGAATTATGTTCGCCAGAAAAATTACTTCATAAAATCATGTAAATCCGTTATTATAATCCATAATATTTTTCTCATTCCTTTTATTATATCTTGTTACTTAGTCTTATCTTCATCATCATAAGAGGTGGAACTATTTTAATATGCAAACTTTTGATCATATCATCCACCTAAACATGTTATTATTGGAGTCATCATCCTCACTATCAGTAGAAGATGAAAAATGAGTAGAGCAGTCAAATCTTGGACTGCTCAAAGTCACTTATATAGTGATTCCGATCGATATTATGCTAAGAAAAAGTGGCAAACTGACAAGCCGCCATATTTTTTTGGGCTACCATATCCGTCAATAATATCCTATGGATTCCTATTTCTTGCAAACATTTTCTAGGGAACAAAAATCTGCTAGAAATTTTAATTTTCGGCTAATTTTAGGGAACTACTAACAAATTTGGCTACTGGTAATGTGTGAATTTCTTACAATGATTTTTCCTAATATTATTTTTGAGTCTCAAAGTGCTTTTGTGCAAAAGCATCAAATCTTGGATAACGTCCTTACTGCTTACAAGTTATTCCATGCTCTAAAAGGTAGGAGATTAGGTATGGGGGGTTATTTTGCCATGAAGTTAGACATGAGTAAGGCGCATGATAGGATGGAATGACCTCTTTTTCTCTAGAAGCTATGTTGAGGAAGTTGGGTTTTATGGAGAATTATATTTCTGTAATCACAAACTGTGTCATCTCGATCTCTTATTTCATCCTCCTAAATGGCATTCTGTGCAATCATTTTCATCGCCAAAAAGGTCATAGGCAAGGTGATATATTATTACTTTACCTATTTGTCAAATGTATTGCAGAAGGCCTCTCATCCCTTCCATACCAGGTTGAATCAAAAGGCTTATTCTCGAGCCTTCGAGTTTGTAGAATGGCTCATATGATTTCACATCTATTTTTTTGTGAATGACAACTTTTTTTTCTAGAGCCTCTATGGAAGACTATGATGTAGTGTTGGGTATTTGGAGCTAACAAATAATGCAAGCTCGTGGAATCCAATTTATGGTATTTTCAGAAAAGTATCTTGGCTTCCCGGCAATGGTTGAAAGATAAAAAATTCGACCTTTCATTATTTAAAGGACAAAGTTTGGAGAAGACTTGAAGAATGGAAAGAACACCTATTATACAAAGGAGGTTAGGAAGTTTTAATCAAGGCAGTTTGATGACTAAAATTTAGTGGAGGATCAAACGGATTTAAAAAACAAATTTCACTAGATTAACTGAAAAACACTTTGTTGGCCAAAATAGGCTAGTGATATCGACTTTTGAGACCTGGATACTTTCAATTTGGTAATGTTTTCAAAACAAGGGTGGCAGCTTTTATCATATCCAAATTCCCTAGTGGCTCAGATTCTTCAAGCTTGTTACTACCCTGTCAGCTCATTTATGAATGAAGGATGGGCGTTAATACCTTTTACACTTGGAATAGTTAGTTTGAAAGGAGAAAGGCGCTAAAGAAAAGGGCAATTTGGAGGATATGGATTGGCTTTTCCATTGATTTATGAAGGATTTTTGGACCAGGTACAAGCCCATGAAAATGGAGTAACCTGACCCGCCAGACTGGTCTTTAGACGCACAATGCGTAGGGAGCAACTCATTTATTGGGCATATCCCCCTCTGACAAAAAAAAAAAGAAGACCCCACTCCACTCTGATAGAGGGGATACATCATACGGAATAATAATTTCTTGCACTACAAAGGGACAACGTACGATACACACTGATTTGCTCAAAACCCCAACATTTTTTACACACTCATACATCTCTATATAAAGGATAAATAAGAGGACAAAGGTATGCACCACTCTCATTACACATTATCCTCTTTGTGCGACTACTGACTTGAGCGTCAGAGTGTCTTTTGCAGGTACCCACCCCTCGCTCCACTATTGTAGTGTTGTGCCATGGAGGAACTCAGTGCATCTTACATTCTCATGTAATCTTTAGAACCCAATTCTGAACATTGACATTGTCTATGAGAAATGATAAATTTTTACTCCCAGTACCACTTCCAAGACTCCCCCTACCACCACCTCAATAGTGAATACAATGAGGAGATAAACTCCAACAAACCAGAACCGAGCTTCTGCAGTGAACAACCTCCTGCAGCGAACTGCCATCCAGTGTCAGTCCTTGCTGCTCATGGACCAACCATACCCCAACCGAAACTCGGGCAAGACAGGCACGAGACATCTTTCACTAGAGAGAATCTCCCCATTCCTCCCTAGAGAGTGTCACGCCTTGGTCTGTAAAAGGCACCCTCCGAAGATGCTTGACAGCGAGTATCCATGTTGCATTATCTTGGTGACCGCATAGACAATGAAGCTCAATCCCACCCCGCTGGAATCAACCACCAAGAGATCCAAGGTAGAACTACTCTCCCTGGTCTGACTCTAGGATGAGCGGATCCAGTGCTAAAATGAAAGACTCTACAACTTGGTGCAAGCAACCAACCAGGACTACGGTGGCAAAAATTGATCTCCCAAAAGGGATTGTGGAGATGACAAAAGAGTCCATGTAGATGACTGCCTCCCTGAGAATCTGAGGGTCAAGAATCTCGGTCATAACATTGGGTGAACCCAGGTTAGAGAGCAAGAACTCAAAGCCAGGAGCTCGGTTTCCCAAAACTAGCCATTTTTCGATGAACTGATGGTGTATGAGATCCCCAAGTAGTTCAAGTATCCTACCAACATTGAACCCTATTATGGGACCTCGGACCCTTAGGAACATCTAGAGCCAACATTTTCGCACTGTTGTTCATTGCAGGTGATGATTCTCTGATGTTTAGAGCTTTCCCTCTATCACTAAGGAAAGCTGCCTTAAGATGGTTTACCGCTTTAGCCCCAAGGTCTATAGCTAACTGGGAAGACCTGTACTCGAGATTTTTGCTACACTTCACCACCAGCAAAGTGTAGCCTAAGTCCATATCCTACCTCATTTATATTAAGCAAGGAAAGGAAGAGTTTCTGTGAAACTTTATATTCTAGTTTAACAAGGAGAACGTAAATATACGAGATTGTGATGAAAGGCTCGAATTGTTTTATATCATAGAAGGTCTTTGTCAATGATATTTCTCCTTTTCACTGGCAAAAAAAGAGCCTAAAACCATGGATGAGTTATGCGCTCGTGCCGACAAGTACATGAATGCCGGAGAATAATCTAATCAACAAGGCCGGAGTTCGAGACCACATCTCAAGGGGAAGTTCGAGAGTTACACCCCCTCGACACGCCTCGTGCTTAGATATACCAGGAGATCATGAACACCGAGCTCTAAGATGCGCAAAGGCCTCCCCCTTTAAAGAGGCTTAACGACAAAGCCAAGTTTTGCACTTAGCATAATAACTATAGTCATAGCACAGAGGATTGTACTAACTTCTATGATGCCATCGAGGTCTGGGTTGATATGTGCGCCAAAACCACAACAACGATCGGAGGGAGAGCCACTATAGGAAATAGAGCTATAGCCCTCAGAGTCCCTCTCCCCCTTACCAAAGATGACATCCCCAGCAAGGAATGAGAATCCTAGCTCGCAATCACCTCGGGTTAATGTCTTAAATCAAGATAGGGCACAACCTCGACGTGACAATTAGGAAGATATTCGCCACTACACCGAAGTAATTCGAATGATCACAAAATATCTTGTAATTACCGCTTCAACGGTATAAACATCTTTAGATGTCAATAAATTAACTTTTTCTAACTACTATCTCATATGAAGTCGGTACTTCAGTTGCGACCTTGAGTCCACGAGCACCCCGGTGCATCACATCCCCCAAGGTCACCACGCCTTAGCGAGCTTCGAGGAATACAAGGTCTAAAATGATATGCTATTCTAGTATCTACGTAAGATGGCCAAACTGGGGACGCCCCTTGAACACTCTCCAGGGTCAAGCAGCACAACCAAGGGTCTTAACTCGTACCTATTTGAGTCGCACCTTAACCATTAACCGGTGAGGTTTATAGTAGTTAGGGATAATCGACCGTAACTTGGGACAATGGACCCCACAATACAGGGTTAACATGTCTAAATCGAATGAACCTAACCCCCGAGGTCGAGTTTTGCACTCATCTCAGTGGGGCAAACGACTGTTCGTTTAATCAAATGAACCCTACCACCAAGGTCGAGTTTCGCACTCATCTCGATTTGGTGAAACGAATATTCATCCAATCAAATGAACCCTAACACTAAGGTTGAGTTTCGCTCTCATCCTGATTTACTGATGTGAATGTTCGTCCAAATCAAACGAACTCAACCCTCAAGGTCGAGTTTCACGCTCATTCGGCAGGGCAAACAAGTGTTCATCTTGTCAAACGAACCTAACCCACGAGATCGAGTTTCATACTCATCTAGGTAGGAGAAACAAGTGCTCGTCCAAATCAAGCGAGCCTGACCACTGAGATCGAGCTTTAGACTCATCCCTATAAGCAAAACGAGTATTCGTTAAGCAAATAAAGTGCTGAGATCCGACATTGGACCCATCTTAGAGTCATAGAAATAACTACATAGTACAATGGAAAGAAAAAGAATAAGAAAAGAAAGTCTTTGTTCTCATTCTAAACATCACCCACGTTACAAGAAAACCTTACAGGGAGGTCTTAGAAGTTATTCTTTTTCAAGAAGAGCCCCCGAGCCTCCCTCGTGCAAAGGTGCCAACTTGAAGGAAACCAAGAAGGTAGCCTGGCAAAATAATAACGACGATCAAGTACCGTTCCACCCAAGCCACCTCAACATATCCTCAAGATCGAGGCAACCACATCTTCCTTGATTAGAGTGAAGATAGGTCTTGTAACCCTACACTTCTTAACCACCCAGGCACGCCCACAACAAGGCAGCAATCGGGGGAGGGGAATAAAGAAAGGTAGTGAAACCCCCCTCACACCTTACAGGAACTGCAGACATAAGCCCCAAGTCTTCCCAGCAAAAGCAAAACCACACCCCCGTCCTTACACACGCCTAAAAGAAAATGACTTTTACTGTTGAGAAGTGGCTGGGCCAAGTTGTGCAAGACAGTTACTTGGTCTTCACCAAGCCATTACGCTTGGAAAGAAAAGCCTCTGCCAGAGGAACATGCAGCTATAAAAGGAAACACTTTCGAGAATTTGAGGAAGAACCGAAAAATGACCTTAGAGGACGACATGACCCTCCACATGCTCACAAGAAGCAAGAAATGAACCATTCTCTGGGCAAGACCCATGTTCGATTACAACCAGAAAACAAAGGGACAATTCGACTGCAAATATTTCCTATTTATAGAGGAAGTAACGCATCCTAATTGACCCATAAAGGAGGTGAAATGGCTACATGATCGAAGCTAGGATTAATTGCTTACTCCCTATGAAGGGTCATAAGGGAAGCGAGCAGTTAGGAAATAAAGTAAAAAATTACTGTGGCCATTAAGGCAGTCTTAAATCCCCAATAAATCCAAAGCAGCGGTTCCTGAGCAAGTACAAACTGCCACAAAATGCACAACAAAAGTTTCCAAAAAGATGTTAAACCTAAAGTCTTGCTACCCAGGTCAAGCGTTGGACCCACCTCGATGGGTTACGCAAGCAAAATTGCTAAAGTATAAAGCCAACACCAAGACCGAGTGTCTAACCCATCTCGGCCTAGCAAAGGAAAAATGTCAAGAAGTATGAAGGAAGCACCAAGATGGAGCATTGGACTCACCTCAACAAAATAAAGAAATCAACATGCAGAAATTACTAACTATTCTATCAAGAAAGGCCCGAGATCGGGAGTCGTCCAAATACAGGAATAAAACCTCACGCAGGGGGCAACAAAATGAAAAAAATGAGGTATCAAAAGGTGGCGCTTTGATCTTCTAGGGTCTCCACTGCTGCCTTAGACCGCTCAACCTCCAGTATCGTTTCTGCCCCTTTATCGCCTTCTACCCCGAGATCTGTTTGGTTACTAGGGATAACCTCTAGAGTGACCATGTCCACAATGTGGCCATCCCGAACTTCCTTCAACGCGCCAATCCCCTCCTCGTCGAGTCTAGGGTTAAAGGTACGAAGTTGGATAAGGGCATTTTCAAAAGACTCCTCCATAGACGTCGACCAATCATCCACAGTTCAATCAAACTCCCTCTTCAGAAGCTTAAATCGAGTCAGAGCAGACTTGGACAAGGCTAGGTTCTTCTTCAGTTCATCCTCCCGAGTTGTTGTCTCACCAAGTTGGGCTCCGAGCTTGTCAGCCTCGGCAGCTTTGACTTGGAGCAACTCCATCTCTGAAACTCAAGCACGAAGAGATGAGGTCTCAGAAACATCTGCGGTTAGATGGGCAACCTCAGTCCTGAGTCTATCAACCTCGACTCTGAGTAACTTGAGCTGCCCATCCTTCTAGGTCACCTTCGTGATAGCCAAGTTGAGCAGCTTGCCTTTTCGCCAAGGTCTAATTTGAGTTTCTACTTGTCACCTCAAAGGGTGTTGAGTTCCCTCTCTAAATTGGAAACATCCTAGAAATAACCCTAGTTTTCTCCAAGAGTTGGAGAAAAGAGGCGAGCCAGCAAATCCCCCAATTGTTCCTTACAGAAGAACTCTGGCATGTCAAGCTAAACTAACACCTCAGCCTTGGTCTGATTATATGAGGCGTCGTCAATAAAGCCGGAAGGATCAGCCTCATGATGCCAGACCAACACCGGTGGAGGTCTAAGTGGAGCACCCTAAAACTCTGAGCCAAGAAGGGCCTCGAACACTTCAAGAAACTCCGAAATAATCTTAACGGATGAGATTTTCCCTTTATCATCCCTACTGCCCTCAGTTTTCCTTTTCTGAGGTCGCAATGGCAATACAGTAGAGTTCGTTTCATCATTTCGTGCCCCAGTGAACGGGGGAGGTGGGGAGACCATCGCAGCCTCAGGAGGTGGAACTGCACTACTTAGAGAAGTGGAGACAGTGACAGTCATCCCCTGAGCAACTACAGGGGCCCGAGATCCTGATGCCTTACCGTTTTTTGCCACCAACATCTCAACCAGGCACCGAAGTTTGGAAGGTAGGGCTATGCTTTCTATAAACAAAAAGAAGAGTGTACCACACTTAGACAAGTTCATACAAGAAGGCAAGTACAAAAGAAAAATATGCAGGACGAGATACCTAACACAACTTTTACAGAAACGACAGACTCATCCAAGATATCCTTACAAGAGATGGTGAGTTTCCAATCCTTTATTGCTCCACCCCCAACCGACGTCAGTCTAGTATAAATGGAGGCGTGGCTCACCTTTCGAGATGACTAAAAAATATGTCATACCTGAAACTCTTTCTGCTATAAAGAAATCATTTTAAAATTTTTTTTAAGGACTCTTGATAGGGCTTGAAGACCGTGCATCCACTCTATGCGCGTAGCGTAACCTACCCTTTGGTTTGGTTACTCCCAAAGGTGGTCAATTGGGAGAAAAGAAAAAAGAAAGGTTTGACAGAGTATGGCCACCCAAAGACTTGGTAGACTAGGCTGAATGCCCGGACAAACCCCCAAGCATTTGGATGAAGTTGAGTGGGCGCCACCTACAGGTGATTAAGAATACCCATCTCGAAATTAGTAAACAACAGCCTCACATCGATCTGGGTAAAGAGGGCGTTATACATGTATATGAAGTGCCCACCCTCCGTATGGGTCGAGCACACCCTATCTTCCTTCGACAAGTGCTGGATCGTGAACTCTTGATCTCTAAGCCCCTCCACAGTTAACTGCAGGTATTGTTGCTTTTCCTGGGCATCTTCAGCAGTCCTCACATCGAAGAGAGTATCCAAAACCTCATGGTCCACCCACCAGTATATATCGACGTCTTGAGAAAAGACGAGGGTCTTCTTTTCTGCAAGAACATCCCTCCCCTGCTTTGCAAGCGCAACCTTCTATTTTCGTACCATACCCTTTAAGGACGTATTAGAGTTAGACTCCGAAAAATCACTCAAATCTCCTAATGCCATCATATACTCAAAACCCCACTAACAGGCTACTATTATGCACTGACTTCTCAACTTTTCTCCCAACTAAGTGCTTCCCAGTAAGGGTTCAAAGAAAAAGACAAATAAAAAAGGGAGAAGATGAGGAGTACCTTGAGTTCTAGAAAAAGGCTCTAAGCAGTGAAAAAATGTTGAAGAAGCCTTGAAACACCAACAATCGCCGCAAAAGACACTAGGAAGTCATCAAAGAAAGAAAGTTTGAGTACAGAAATCTAGAAAGCAGATTTAAGCACAGGGTAGGGAAGACCCCACTTCACCCCTATTTATAGGTGTGGAGAATCATCACCCAACCACTACCATAATGGGAAGGGTATGCCACTTCAATGCAAATAGGGCATTTCGTTCGAAACGACTCATCATGATGCCCACTTTTAGAAGTTCAAAAGCGACTCATCGTGGCGATACGAATCCCAAATGACGGCATCCACTACTCTTCGACCATGTGTCGCATTATTTCTGAACAAAGGAGACCGAAAGGACAATGCTCAAAATGTTCGAAACTGAAGTGACGTACGGCACCACGAAGGGATGCATAAGCTGAGCACTGGACCTTTAGCAAAACCCTGCGGTGAAACAACACCTCAGACCTCGGGCTAAGATTGAAGTGCAGCAAACCCCGCACAGCATGAAGACAATCGACTATACACCCTGGACCACAGAATGATGACATAGGCAAAGTGATCCAACCTAGGTCCCGAACTTACTCACATACTCCGAATTTTCACTATGATACATTACGGACCTCGGCCTTTTTAAGAAAACATCGTGTGATCTAGCATAGAATAAAATGACTTGGATCTCTTTGTCAATTGCATGTTGTGTGCTCTAGTTGAACATGTATCTTGACACTTAGCTATCTCATCTAAGTGCCAAGTTAGAAGCAACTGTTCTAGACTGGGTACGGGCCCATGAAACTATAGCAACCCAACCTGCTAAGCTGGTCCTCAAATGTGCAATCTGCAGGGAACAACTGGTCCACTGAGCATGTCTCCCCCGACAGAAAAGAGGAGACACTACTCCACTTGGATAGAGGGGACAAATCATATGGAATAATGATTTTTTCGCATTACAAGGGGACAACGTACGATACGCACTAAATTGCTCATGCCCCTAACACTTTTTACATACTCATACGTCTCTATATAAAGGTTAAATAAGATGACAAATGTATGTACCACTCTCATTACATACTATCCTATTTGTGCAGTTACTGATTTGAGTGTCGGAGTGCCTTTTATAAGTACTCACTTTCTCGCTCCACTACTGCAATGTTGCGTCTTAGAAGAACTCAGTGCATCCTACCTTCTCAAGTAATCTTCAGTATCCAAATTTGAACTGTAGGGAACCACAAATTTCTTTTATTCCCTCATTTCGAGTGCAGAACCCACGATTTATGGACACATATTTTCAACGAGTTTATCAACTTTGCTTGGAGAATCCTAGGCAGTGGAAGAGCACGTATAAGGTGCTATGGCCGAACTTGATCCAACACAGAATTGATTCTAATGTGCTTGGTTACTCTAAATACGATCCTTTGCATCAATTTGCTAGTTGGTGGAAAAGACTTTGGAAGCTTAACTTACCCCCACGAATCCGAGTTTGCAGACTTTGGTTTAACGGTTTTACATGGAGCCAGAATCAAAAAGATTTTTGGGGTGGCTGATGCGCATCAGGTTGAACTTCTACCTGTGAGAGATGGCTCGGAATTTGCTTGGGAAATGGGATGTCAGAAGGTTCACTTAGAGGGCGATACTTTTAAAGTTATGCATGCATATATGAGGGGCTGGAGGATTTTACGTATAATGGATCTATAGTTAGAACCATTAACCTTATGCTTCTTGGTTTTCTTATTTCAAATGTGGATATGTTTCAAGGATATGTAATAGGGTGGTGGATTACGTAGCAAACATTGCCAAGGATTGTTCCCTTAAGACATGGTTTGAGGTGCCGCCTAAGTCTTAATATATATTACTTAATATGAATAAATATTAACTTCATTATTAATTAAATCAAACATGTTACTATTTAAATTAGGAGCATGTTTGGGAGAGAATTAATCTCTACCAAAACAATTTTTGCTTATAAAAAAAGTTTTTTCATTGATTCAACCATGTTTTGTCAATTTTATTTTAATTTTTGTACAAAATTTAATGAATTATAACAATATTTTTTTATAATGTTGAAACTTAAAGTTTTTTATGATAAATTATAGATTATTTTAAAAATTTTAAGATATAAATATTATTTTATTTTTAATTAAATAATTTTTTTAATCGTTATATATTTTTACTTTGTAATTTAATATATAAAAATAATTTTTTTATCATTTAAATAAAATATATTATCTTAAAATTATTTTTTAATTAACATAAAATTAATTATATTATAATCGATTATAAAATAATAATTATATAATAATTAATTATTAAGATAATTAAATTTTCATAATTAATCTAAACGTACTAACAGTGCTCGACTATGAAAGACAAATTGACCTATATAGCCGTCTCATTCCAAAAACAGTCTTTCACCCAGTTCTGTCTCTCTCCACTTCCATCTTTCCCTGCTGCTGGGCGGATTGAGTACCACAACTGAGGGTGAGATTGCCAAAGATTGATCTATTGATTCTATTCAATCAAGTATGGGTGTTTGTGAGATAGGTTGGAGTAGGTTTGACTTGACCAAATTTGATATAATATTTTGATAAAATTGGACCCGAATTTAGTTTGATTATGATTTAATTAATAGTCAAATTAGAAATAAGTCAATTTTATATTTTAAAAAAATAGATAAATTTTTTAAACATTATATATAATTAAATTATAAAATTAAAAAAAATTAAAACTAAAGTATGTTTTATAACATATATATCTTAAAACAAATAATATCATAATAAATACATTAACATATTATGTAAAAATTATTAATTCATATTGAGAAGTTTTATTATTTATAATTAATTATAAAAAATAATATAAGTTCTAAAATAATGTATGAGATCATTTTAAGTTAAGATAGCACGAAATATAACTCAAATATGATAAAAATACATTATTTAATTTTTAAAAGTCAAGCTTTTCACAATGAGTTTTAGATCGGAACAGCCAGTAAGATAGGTTGGGCCTCGAGTATTCCAGTAATAAAAAATATGCCAAAATAATAATAATAATAATAATAAAAGAATCAAACTGAACTGCCGCATCGAACTAAAAAATTGAACCCTTTTTGTCTGTCTTGCTATCATACGCCGCCAACGTTTACTATATTTGGGAAGTGTCAACCGAAGTGGAATCTGGAGCCTGGACTACTGGAGGGTGGGTTGTTGATTATTCTTACATACTTTGTTGGGGTTGGCACCAGCCGAAGAGTCATTTCATCTTGGACTTTCTTTACGAAAACCAATTCCAAATATTCAATGCCTATCTTTGACTACTCCCAAGTATGATTTTGTCAAACAAAATTTTATAGTGATGATACATTGATGATTATTTTATGTGTGATAAAAAAAAAATTGTTTCAATCAAAATCTTGTTTAATTCTTAAAATAAAAAACCATAAATGCAGTTATTATACTATAAATTATTAATTTATTGTTTGATGCCAAAACAAATTAATCTAATGCAATCAAAATTAATGACTTTTAAGTTATACACTTTACTTTTAATATTTTAAAATATATTACACTTTTTACTGATATTTGATTTTTTATATTTATTTAATTTAAAAATACTATATAGAGTGTACTATAATAATTACCTAAAATTAAAATAGATTAAGTTGATATGTAATCGTGAATTCATCAATACTCAGTGAGTAAAATATTGTTAGGACAGATACTTTTACATACACATTACTTCTAATTATAACTAAATAACAATATTATTTAATCACAGATAAAAAAAATATTTAATCAATAATTCACTTATCATTAATCAAGTAGTTTGTGGCAAGAATTATGATTAAGTATAGTCTAAATGGTTAATGATGGGTAATATGTATGGAAGTGTGTAGACTTATTCGATAATTAAACAAGGTCAGAATCTTAGTATTAATCATATGAATTAATAGCAATAGTAGTTATTATTACAAGGTTTTTAGTGTTAAATGATCAACATAAACTTGTATATTAATTCACATACCCCTGCCGGTTGTAGCTAAGTTCCCATTCATCTATTGTTGTTATTAGGAATGACCAAGCATAAATTGCTGCTGATATAATGGCAGGAATTTGATTTTTTTTTTTGCAGACACCTGAAAAGAAAACATGTTACTCTCAATTAGCTTCATAAGGACTTTTATTTTTTTTATTGTATTCATAAAACATTCTAAAAACTTTTTTTAATTTTAACTTTATTTTTTAAGTGTACAACCCGAGATACCCAACCACACGGCACCTCGCAACAAATCCAAAAGCCACATATCGTGGACCACCAAGGCACTACACCTAAAACAAAATTGTCAAACAAAATTGCAACAAAGAGGGAGACAGAGCAGCTAAAGGTTCCAACTTGAGATTGGAGAATGTGGCGGTCCGTTGCGGAAGGGGAGAAATGGATATGGTTGGAGTGGGTTAAGACTTAAGAGGCAGGGCAAACTGTAAAGTCGGGAGATTTCAAACTTTCGATACAGTTTCAAATGCTAGATAAGTGTAATATGGAGAAATTTACAGCTTCATCCTATTTTATATTTGATTTTAACCTGAGTTTAATTGAATAGTAATGGCATTTTTTGATAAACTGAAAGTTGGATATCAAATCTAGATACCCCTTTATCAGTAGTAATAGATTATTAATAAACAAATGAATAATTAACTGTGATGGTTTGAGTAAAAGAAATTTTAATTTTTTAAATATATAATTTTAAATTTAATTATAAAATTAATGTGTATAAAAATAATATTATTGTGAGAGATTTTTATTTAAACAATTGGTTGTATCTCTAATTTAATAAGTGGTGATATTTAAAAAATAAACAAATGGATGGAAATAAAAAAAATTCCGTTAAATGTAACGGCGTTTAATTTTCTTAATGGTGAACTGCTCCAAGTACAATGAATTAAACCTTCTAAGGTCGAAAGTGAGACCCAAACGCAAAATTATATTGTTAGAAACAAGCAGCACAGGAGGTAGTTCGCACATGCGTGAGACCCAAACGAAAAATCATATTGTTAGACATAAGCAGCACAGAAGGTAGTTCGCACGTGCTAATTAGCCATGTATCTAACAGCTAATTGATTGTTGTATAATTTTTTATTGACGGGTTGATTGTTATAATTATTAATGTAAGAAAATTATGTATAGTTTATTTTTTTAATAAAAAAGTTAAGCAAGATATATAGATGCATTTGGTGAGTCAAAAAGATTATATATAAAATAAAATAGAGTTTGTGTTCATGAACGAGATTTAACTCACTCAGACGAATTTTTGCTCGTAACAACTGCATTATTTGTGTCCTGAATTCAGGAATTTTTTTTTAGTAGGCGATTTAAGAAAAGTCTCCCTTACCTTAAACTTTCTTTTTTAGAAAAAAATTATGTTTAACTATCGTCATTTATATTCTATTTTAGTAATTTTGTAGGAATTTTTATATAAATATAAAATAATAGTTTAAGAATTATAAGACATTTTTAAAACTCTTTATTGTAATTGTTCTGAACGGTTTTGAAAGATTCACCTGAACGAATTTTTAGTGGGTTGATGGTGGTGTTTTCCTCCTTAGTGCGATGGCTAAAGCGGTGGTGCAGGAATGATATACTTGCAAAAGATATTCTGATACTCAAGTCAAACTATACACTAGGAGAGAGAGAGAGTTTAGGATTCAGAGAGATACCTGACTGGTTTAGCCTAATATTTATAGGGGAACGTTGCTTAGTAGTTAAGTAGGATAGGAGAGAATTCCAATTTAAATCGTTATTGATGGATAGTTATGGTTATTAAAGAGATCGGTAATCACTTTTATTTGCATGAGATTTGTTGAGAGTGATTGCCTCTTGATTGCATAATTGCCATTAGTGAGGTGGCGCTAACTTAGGTCGTGCTCGGTGGTGCGTAAGGTCGAGATGTTCACGTTGACTGGATTGCCCCCCCAAGGATGTTGGAGCTGGATCCCGGTCCAGAACAATTACCTCCTGCTTGGTGTTACACTGCAATTGGAGTGTTAAGGTATTTCGGACAAAGGTCAATGAGAACGTTAGTTTCTCCAAAGTGATGGTGTTGTCCAACAAGTGTTGAAGCCAAGTTCTTTGAGAATAAGACAGTAATTGTAATATGATGTTCGGTGTGCGGGTTTTCCCAATTGCTTTCCCCTGGTATCCATTGTGGTGTTTGCTAGACTTTAGCAGAAGCAGTATTCAACTAGCACCGAAATTTGGGGATCCAGATTGGTTCGTCAAACTAGGATTCAAGCTAGTACTATTTTAGGTGGAAGGGATCTGGGAAGTTGTTCTGATATACTTCGCCTGGGACCATCTTTGGCTGGGATCTGTCATTGTGTTTGAGAGGTTGGTGATGCTTAGCTTGTCTGCAACGTTTCAACTATGATCAGAGTCTTTTTATCTGCTGTTTGTAGGCTTCTGGGGACACATGGCGAATGGTGAGTGGATGCCATTGTCTGGGCTTCACACTGCCATCATTTCAAACTTTCTAAAATGTCAAGTGTGTCCCTGTCATGATGGTGGCAGTTGAGGCATCAAGGGCCTATAAATATGAATGTGCGAGAAAACTTCCTACTTTTCTACTTCTCCAACCCCTTTCCAGAAAGTTTCCAATGACGTAGGTGATTTTCGGCAAATCCTCATGTAGTGGTTCACATCGGCGTTTCTGGAGATGCGACTCTAAACTTTTTGTTTTCTACTTCCTGTGCATTTTCCAGTTTCCCCATCTAGTTTTTTTTCACTTATTTCCTCTTAAGGTACTGGCCAAACATTTTTCTCTTCTATTTTGTCCCTTTTGTTTGGATCATGGTGATGGTATGAGAGTTTGAGAATAACAGTAAGGATAATAGCAACTCTGTGGAGACATTGTCTGTTACGCCAGGTGGAGCATTTCTCGTAAGGGCACTGCTAGAGTGTAGAGGCCATTTTCGAGCTCTGAGATCTGAGGTGCAATTCAAAAGGCAGAGGCAGCGAAGGAAATGCTGAAGTTTAGACCCTCGTGTCCACTTTCTGAGATCATGAAAGAATTAAAACATAAGAAATTTATTTTTTTTAGTTCTAATGAAAGCTTGCCTTTTATAGGTTATCTTTGTGGTATCAGACATATAGGGAAGAAGAGGAAAGCCACGACCCCAGCGCACTTGTCAAACGCGGCTTTAAGTCTGTATTTATATAGATAGGTGAGTCCCAAAGTGAAAAACATTGTCTCCCAGTATACTACCAAGAGGAGGTATCCGACTTATGGTTATATCTTCAGTTAACAGAAGGCGATATATGGGATGAGGAGTTCAAGGTACACCTCGTAATCCAAGAAGAGTGGGTTTGTACCCCACTGACCTCGGGCGATAAACATTACATGTACTTATACGAAACCATGTTTGTGAAGCTCAAGATCCATCTTCTGTTTTCACACTTTGAGATGGGCGTTCTGAAACATCTCAGATTGGCACCAATGCAACTGCATCCGAATGCATAGGCCCACATCCAGGCATACCAATTACTACATCGGCATCTAGGCCTCCCATTCATTGTCCCATCCTTTTTCAACTTTTTCCAAGTAGTCTGGCCTGATGAGGGAGGGCCAACCAAGGCTTAGGTCACGTTGCATGCACGTAGCGACCAAAAAATCTTAGAGACATTGTTGAGTCCTACAAGAATTTTAAGGATAAATACTTCTAGTTAAAGTCAAGCCCTAGAACGCGGCCATTTTCCCTTACTGCAGAGGGGCAGTCAGCAATGTATCTTTATTGGACATCCCGACATTTCGATTTCCGCCCAGAGGAGTATGAGGTCTGCAATCAGGACATGACGAAGGATGAAGTGGATGTCATAACTTTCCTTATTGGATGAGTAACCAATGCGAACATTATCCATTTGAGGGATTTAATTGAGACACCAGAAAATGAACTCCGTTCTCTTCTAGGTGTAATGATATGAACTTGTCTATTTATGTTTTCCTTTGATCGTGTTATGGAACATATGCTTCTTCTTTTTTTATGTAGAAAGTATGGCCCCAACTAATAACCTTAATGACTTCTATAGGTGGATCACATAGAGAGCTGCCCATAAGATGGCCAAAGGCAAAGGTGTAGCCCCATACTCCCCCCAACGAATCGATGTTGGAGATTCAGGACCAAAACATCGAAGCCACTGATCAAGGCTCCTAGCTTTAATCTAGAAAGTGGAGGGTAAGGGTCAAGGTGGTCAACCCTAGAGGCCTCAGGCCGAGGGTCCAGTTTTGGACTTGACAACCCCGTAGGGTGATGAGTTGTCACCTAATGCCCTCGTCCGCTTCGCGACCTTTTTTATCTAGGGCAAAGATTTCCCAGTTTCCAATTTCATTGAGAAGTCACTGACGGTGGATTTATCGGGGCAAAATGATGATATGGAGAAAATGGCTAAAGCTAACATCTCCCATCATATTCATCTGGGTGAGATCTAGTGTTTACGGAATACAACTCTCTTCCATTTTCTAAGGAGGTCATTGTCTAAGGTTAACAAGGCGGCTGAGTTGGAGGCCAACATGGAGGAGTTGTGCAGAGAGAAGGAAGCCTTGGAGAAGGACCTCAGACAATAGTGGGTGCAGGTGGAGAAGGCTAAAAGAAACTCAGGGCCTCTCATGATGAGAACAAGACTCTGAAGCAGCAAATTCCTAATTTAGAGAAAAAGCTAGTAGATTCTGAGATGACGATGACCAGTCTCTAGACCAAGGCATGGGAGTTAGAGGCGGAGAACGAGGCCCTAGATGCTGAGATCGAAGAAATCTAGGTGAAATGGGTGAGGTCCGTGGATGAGTCCTTTGCTAATGCATTGGAGTAGCTTCAGACATTGAACTCATCTAGCTTAATAACCGAGGGTTCCAGATCCCATCGCCGTGTGAAGGATGGAATCGTAGTGGACATAGCCCCATGGACCTTAGAGTCGGGTTCTTCTACTATGGCTAACTTTACCACAACTACTGTAACTATTGATGAAAAGGCTGTTGTCGTTGACCCTACCCCACCTTAACTCCTTTTATCTTTTCTTTTCTATACCCCCTGCGTGGAGCCTTTTATGTTTTGATGACAAGTCTCGATGTTGGGCATTTTGGTTATTACATGATAAATCTCAAATAGCAATTATTTTTTAATTACTTGTTATCCTTCTTTGTAGTTTTATTCTGCTTTTGCCTTGTATGATTGGCCTTGGGTCCAACGCCCTTGATTTTCTATTATTGCAGACACCGAAGATTATGCATTCTGGACCTTATCAATTTGAGTTAATCATTTTTAACTTAGCAGAAATTTCAATTGCTTATGTTATTCATAACCAGATTTTTGTAGTTTCAAAGCGGCCAACAAACCATGGTTAATTAAGGTTGTTGTTTGAAACATAGGTTAAAATCCGATTTAAATACTGGAGGTTGGTAAACGACTTAATATAAATCATTTTGACCTTTTAGAACATAGTTGACATGGCAGACCTTGGAGAGGGCGCGCATCCCTCGGACCCTTCAAGATGGCAAGGTCGTCCTGCAGGTTACATAGTGCATATTATCGAGATAGTTGAACCAGAGGGAATGTGTATCTCTTGGGCCTTGTCAAGGCAGTATACATCCTTGTAGGTTGTGCAAAATTGTAAACTAAATAACACATGAATAATTGAACTTCTTTATATGATAGAATTGTGGTCTGACTTACATTTATAATCTTTTTTCATAAGACCAGAATCTAGAAGGACGAATACAACTCTAAATGTAATATTTCCTAAGTTTATTTGCATTCCAGTAATTTTTAAATGGCTTTTCAGTGAGAGTTTCAAGAATGTAAGCCCTGGTTCTCGTCTTGTTGGTTGATCCTAATATCTGATAAACATGAATTTTACCTTGTAGGAAAGCTGGTTTTTGATGAGAGCTCAATTCCCAAACAGATGTCTAAAGGACCTAAGCCATGGAAGTCAGAATATGGGTCGTGGGCACTCATAAAATCATATCTCAAGATGTAATAATGGAGATGGGATGAAATTTGGATAGTTGATAGTCAAGATCCAAATAAACAACTTTCATGAAGAACACTTTTTGAAAAAATGAAGTCTAGTAGGTCAGTTTGAGCTTGCAAGTCGGAACAGAGGTGCTGAAGTTAGGTTTGAGCAACCTGCGGTTATTGGGACATGGCTAGCACGAAGGTCACCTGCACATAGCCAAGACAAACCTCTATGGAATTATTTTGGTGTTGTACTACTCATAAAATCATATCTCAAGAGGAAGCCAAATTGGACGAACCAGATATGAAGAACATTTTATAGCCAAGACAAAGATCTACAACTTTCATGAAGAGTACTTTTCATGGATCTATCATTCTTTGTTTTAACCGGTCCCCTTTGTCTTTTGTTACCCTAGACTTCTATATGGTTATCGATGAATAAGTTGTTCTTCCAAAATAGTCTAGGTTTTTTGATACTCCCCTTCATGGTATGAGGGCTCTACTTTCGGTTAATTTAGAACTCTGGAGTTTTTCTTGAATCTTGGTTATGTATTGTGTTTGTAATTGAATTCCTCTTTTCTTCTTCTTGATCTTGAATCATGAATGGTGGTTGATCGTTCTCTAATTTGATCTAAATTAATCACAAAATTGAAAAGGATCATTGTCTTATATTTATATATCAACTTGAAAAGGGTTTCTCCCATTGTTGAATGAGGCATGGTTCGATTTGATGTAGAGATCTCGAGTAAATTAACAATTCAATTGGCTTCAAGTGTTCTATTTGATTGCCCATTTCCCTTTAGCTTCCTTTAATTTTGTTAAAGTCTCTTAAACTATCAAACCCTCTAACTTTCATGATGATTCAATTCACATCTTTGGAGATGATCCATTGTCTATTTATCTATAATTTTGAGTATTATAGCACTAGGTCACCATACACAAACCTCCAGGGAATTATTTTGGCGTTGTGGTGTTTAATGCGATGCGACGTTGTTCTTCCAAAAAGTCTAGGTTTTGGCGGATGAGTTCCAAGTCTTCAAAAGTATTATAAGTAAATTTCTATCGGGTTGTCTCATATTGTTCGTGATAATGGACTCCGAGATCTCAAAACGACTAATAATATTGGCCCATTCGCCGGTCAAGCTATATTGGCCCATTTCCCTTTAGCTTCGTATATTCTTTTGCTATATAAACTATTATACTATAGAGAAGTGGTGTTTAATGCGGAGCCCAGAGAGTAAGTCTTCAAAACTATTATAAGTAAATTGGGTTCCGTTGTTCGTGACAATGGACTCCGAGATCTCAAAACGATTAATAATATTCTTGTATATAAACTTCTGAATTCAGTTTGAGGTAATCGTAGGCAACGGTTCGGCTTTAATCCACTTAGTGCAGTAGTCCACGGCTACCACCAAGCACTTGATTTTTCCATTAGCTTATGGGAATGATCCTAGAATGTCCATCTCCCATTGGTAAAAAGGATAAGGGACCAAGATGGTTGCGAGCTCTTCTAGTGGGGTGAAGTATAGGTCCAAGAACCATTGACATTTATCACAATTTCATATGTGCTCCATGGAATCTGCCTCCATACTAGGCCAAAATATTTGGCATGCAGTGCCTTATAGGCAAAGGACTTTCCACTGAGGTGATGTTCGCAACTCCTTTCATAGATTTCGGCCAAGACATATTCAACTTCCTTGGGGCCGAGGCACTTGAGGAAAAGGGATGAGAACCCACGACAATATTGTCGTAACTTCCTTGGGGTACCTCTTAGAATCTTCGGCATCCCATCACGTAAGTAGGTGACAATTGGGGTAGTTGATAATCCATGATGGTACAATTGGTTGTCGTTTTGTAGAGCGATTGATTTTTCACCAAGCCACACTATTTCTGTATTTTAGTCATATCTTGAGTAAATGTCTGAATGAATTTTACCTTGTAGGAAAGATAAAAGAGAGCCTCTTTGATGAAGAGAATCTTCTAATTGGGCATGGAAATCAGAATACGGGATCCCATAATTCAGTTTGGGTTTATAGAATGGGCTGAAAATTGGTGATCTGAAAGTTAGACCCATATGTGATTCGGGCTCCTTGATGGAGATATTGGGTCTGAAAGTCAAAACAATTTTCTACTTCTTAGTTCAATCTTGCAATTTTTGAGAACCATCGGAAAGCTTAGACAAATTCCTAGAACTTTCATGAAGACCACTTGGCTCAAAAATGACAGAAATCAATAAGTTCGCACGGAGACAAGGAAGCTCACCTACCAAGTTATCCAAGCTCACCTACCAAGTTCAATGGCTCCTCATATCTACTTTCTGCTCCTCTATAAAAGGAATGTGATTCCAACAATGCAAGCTTAAAGATAGTTTTTCCTAATTATTTGAATGGAGTTAGGAAGTCAAACCTCTCTTGAAGAGATGTTCAATGATTCTTGAGACCTTGGTTATGTAATGTATTTGATTTATATGACCTTCCTCTTCTCTTCTTCTTCTCGTTCTCTTAATCTTGGATTCAATGATCCATCAACATAAATAGTCCAAAAATTTCTAAACTAATCACGTAATTGAAGAGGTTAGGTTATAATGGCCGGGTTAATTGAATTCGATTGACATATATTTACATGAATGTCGATTCAACTATCAAACTAGACAATGCCTAGAGCTTTTATGGATCTCTTAGATCCCATTCAAATGTATTTCAGTATGATTGAATCATCTCGGATAGATTCCAAACTCTTTTAATTGTTATTTCTCTTTAAATCGCACAGTGCATCCTTGAACCATTTTTCCCCCACAAGGTTATGTTTGATCAAATTGCACTCTACGATCGGATAAGTTGATTTGTCCTCTACAAGTTTAGGTAATAACTTCGGGCATTGAGTTCGGCGCTCGTCAGTAGTCCAATTTTCTACTTCTTCTTCAAGCAAGAGAACCTTGCCTTATCTCAATGGCTCCCAAATGTGCAAAGCCAACTTTTGCCTAATCTATTTGATAAGTCATATTTCAATGGTCGGTCCTTGTAGGACTTCACACTTTGCTACCGGGATTCAAGGATCCATCAACATAAATAGTCCAAAAATTTCCTCAATAATGGCCAGGATCCTGTGTCAATTCAACTATGGGGACTGCTCTGATTATGGCTTGCCATGCGGTGATTCAAACTAACTAGTTGCTTCTTCATTAATGGAGAGGTAGGTATATAAAGTCTCACCATGCTCGTCAAAGTGCAAAGCCAACTTCTCAATCTCATGATATCATATTTTGGGTCCTTGTAGGACTTTACTGACACAAGCCAATGTGTAACTAATTACTTGAGCTATAAAGTCTCACTATGCTCACTATGCTTGAGCTCGGGTAGGCATATAAAGAAGGTGGCCTCACACTTTGAAAATCCACTCAAAATCTTTCATCTTTTTGAGTAGTTTGAAGAGGGAGAGAGATTTATGAGCAGCCTTTGCAAGGAAATGAGTCAAGGCTGCTATCCATCCCATCAATTATTGTACTTCTTTGACAGATTCCAAACATCGCATGTTCTTCACCACTTGGCATTTGTCTGAGTTGGCCTCAATGTCGTGGTTTGTCAACAAAAAGCCTAAGAACTTCCTGACTTGTACCTCGAAGGCACATTTCTTCATATTCAGCTTCATGTTGTGTTTACGGAGTTATGCGAAGACTTCACCGAGGTCTTGGATATGGTCACTGACCTCTATTATTTTTACTATTATATCATTAATGTAGACTTCCAGCATTCTTTTAATTTGTTCGTCAAAGATCTTGTTCATCATATTTTGGTAGGTAGCACTAGCATTCTTTAGGTCAAAGGGTATAACATGATAGCAATAACTAGCCCTTTTTGTGATAAATGCAGCCTTATCTTCACCATCAAGGTGCATAGGAATCTAGTTATAGCAGGAATAAGTGTCCATGAATAACAAAAGGCAGAAGCCAGACGAGTAATCCACCAGCTTGTTAATTTTGGGAAATGGGTAGAGGTCTTTTGGATATGCCTTATTCAAATATATATAGTCAACACACATGTGCCACTTCCCGTTCGTCTTTTTAACCAGGACCACGTTAGACAGCCAAGTGGTGAAGCCAATATCTAGAAATTCCTTATCTTGCTTTTCCATTATCTTATGCCTCTCTGGCTTAACCTTTTTTTTTCTTTGGGAAACAAGTTTGGCATCTGGCTTGATGCATAACCGATGAGAGATAAAGTTTGTATCCAATCTCGATATGTTGACAGAGGTCCAAGCGATAAGGTCCTTGTTTTCTTCAAGGAATGTGATTAGTTTGGAATTTTCCTCTGGTTCAATTGTCCTCTAATCTTAATGACATAGTCTAGTTTAGGATCAAGTTAGAAAGGTACAAGTTTTCCTTCCAATTGAGGGTGTATATCTCGGATTTCCTCCCTCACATCTAGTTTGGTCAAGAGGACATTAGGGAGGTTTGTAGTAGTTGAAATAGATGCACACTGTTATCCTTTCTTGGGGCCTTTGCTACCTTGAGACTTTCATTGTAGCATCTCTTCACTGTCACCTAACCCCCTTTGACCGTGACAATTTCGTTATCTTTATTTAGAAATTTCATAGCCAAGTGAGTGGTTAAAATAACTGCACTAAGGGCGTTGAGCAAAAGGCGACCCAAGATTATGTTGTATACAAAGGAACAATCAACTACTAAGAATTTAACCTTAATTGTTCTAAAAAGAGACTTCTTTCCCAAAGTTAGATAAGTTTCAACATATCCCATCAGAGCAATTTTGTCACCAGTGAAGCCAATTAACTCTATGGGATAAAGTCTTTTTTTGATAGGTCCAACTTATTGTAGAGGCCTATGAACATAATGTATGTTGAACTTCCTTGATCAACACAAATACAAAGGAACTCAGCATTGGTAATTCTCCTAGAATTAACCAGCAAATCATCGTGCTCCAACACAAGATTTCCATAGTCCTCATCAGAGAATAAAATTGGACAGGCCTTCCGCGTTCCTGATCCTATCTTACAGATTGAATAGGAGGCCACACTCAAGATAGTGTTGAGGGCTTTCTTCCTGACATTATTTGATTCCATGCTGCCTGCGAATCCACCCGATTTTGTATTTATGGTCTGGGTGACTTTGACACGATGGTAGACATCATTTAGAGGAGAGGGATCCTAAACATCTCGCGTTCCCAGTTTTGTATGTTGTCCTAGGGTGAATCTTCCATCTAACATTTGTTTCTTACTGGGGATCCTCTTCTCTGGTAGGGGAAGGAATCCTACTTGGATTGTAGCTTCTTTTCTTGTGGTTCCGGGATCCGCACTGATTCTCATTCCGAGATTGGTAGATAGAACGCCCAAAACAACCATCTTGGATAAGAGATTTAATTGCATTTCAGAGACAAATGCAACCTTCTGTGTTGTGTCCATAGCTGTTGTGGAATTCACAATGCTTAGACTTGTCTTTCTGCGCATGTGATGGCCTTTTTTTTTGCAAAGGAGTGAAAGATTGCGCCTTGGCGAAGCCCCTTTAGGATGTAGTGTACAACCAACCTTTGGTCCCAATCCTTGATGTTCAGAGACTTCTTGTTAAACCTGGCAATATAATCCCAAAGGGATTTATCTTTCCCTTATTTGACGTGGGCCAGGCATGACATGTGTTTTGACTACACTTTGCTGGTGGTGAAGTGCAGTAGAAATCTTAAGGACAAGTCATTCCAGTCTACAATGGATCTCAAAGGAAGGGTAGTGAACCATCTTAGAGTGGCGTTTTTAAGGAAGGGGGAGAAGGCCTATCACATGAGAAAGTTGTTACCTTCTACAAACAGGATGGATGAAACATAAGCATCCAGGTGCTATTGGGGGTTGTCGTATGCCTCAATGTTTGTTGGGCACTTGAACCTCATGGGGATCCCGAATGCCATCAGTTAATCCGAGAGAGGTTGCTCTTGCTAAGTGAGGGTCCCTTGCCTGCCAGGTTTTGTTGCCCTTGAGTTTTCGGCATCACGGTTCCCGGCATACGTTAGTTCTCTATATTGATCATGCTCCTTTCTTAAACCCTGATTTTCATCCTCTCGATCTACATGGATTGATCTATCCAACTCCACTAAACCCTTACCTTGTTCTCGCAATCTTTCATCTTGATGGAAAATTAGATTCGCCATCTCACAACGGGATAATTCCCAGGGCATTGACTTTTCCTGTTGTGAGGCGAGATCTTTCTCATGCGTTCCTAAGCGTTGCAGGACTGGGGTCCATTCTCTAGCAACTCTTGAAGGTACTGCGCGAGAGCCTATCCGTTGTCAGGTAGGAATCTATCACGAGGGGAGGAGAGGGGCTTTCATTTGAAAAGGAAGCCTCCTTTCAATCTCACACGGATTCTAGATGGGCCGCCGCTAGTTGGTTGGGAACGGTGGTGAACGTGCAACGTTGACTGACAGTGGGTTGATCGTGAACAACAAAGGCATGGGGTTGGCTGGTGGTAGGTGGGTTTTGTGTTGCAAAAGCATGTTGTTATCTAGTTTTTAACATGGTGGTGGTGGTGGTGGTGGGAGTAAGAGTTTGTGATTCTTACAAATGGCGTCAATGTTTTGAACGGGTTTGAAATATTCTCTTGAAGGGATTTCTGGTGGGTTGATGGTGGTGTTCTTCTTTTAGTATGGCAACCAAAGCGGTGGAGCAAGGAGTGGTGTACCTGTAAAAAGTATTCTGATACTCAAGTCAGGTTATGCACTAGGAGAGAGTGTTTAGGATTCAAAGAGATATCTGAGTGGTTTAACTTGATATTTATAGGGGAGCATTGCTTAATTATTAAACAGGATATGAGAGAATTCCAATTTGAATCGTTATTGATGGGTAGTTATGGCTATTAAAGAAATCTTCAATCATTCATATTTGCATGGGATTCATTGAGGTGACACTGATTCATGCCATGTTCTGCAATGCGCAAGGTTGCAATGCTCACATTGACCAGATTATCCCTAAAGATGTGGGAACCGATATATATATATATATATATATATATATATATATATATATATATATATATATATATATATATATATATATATATATATATATATCTTATATATATATATATGGTAAATTTATATGTGACCACTTAAAAGTTCAATGTATTTATGTTAATTTGGTATATATATATATATATATATATATATATATATATATATATATATAGGGATATGTATATGTATATATATGACATATCTAGTGAGAATAGTGATTATTGTGAGATTAAGAGAGTTACTTGACCATACAACCATACATGGATGATCAAGATTAAAATTTACTCAAAGGTCATGTGATCACTTAAAAAAGTCACATGTATTTATGTTCTAATCTTGATCATTTATGTAAGATCTAATGGTCAAGATTCACTAATCTCACTCTCTCATAATAAACACTCATCTCACCTGATACACTCCATATATATATATATATATATATAGGGACATATCTAGTGAGAAGAGTGATTATTGTGAGAGGGTGAGATGGGTGAATCTTGACCATATAACCATACATAGATGGTCAAGATTAAAATTTACTCAAAAATCATGTGATCACTTAAAAAAATACATACATTTATATTCTAATCTTTATCATTTATATAAGATTCAATAGTTAAGATTCACTCATCTTACTCTCTCATAATAAGCATTCTTCTATCATATATTTTATATATATATATAACAAAAACAAAAACAAAAACAAAAAGATAACAACAGTAAATGATACGTAATGGAGTAGTTATGAATTATGTATACAAGACCTTCACAAAACTGTTAGTCCCATCCGTATGTGCTCCAAAACAATTGTGAGGCTCGTCGGATGAGACTCACAACTTTGTAAGGGTTCAATATATCTGACTCTCATTTTTTTTTCTGACTGAGTTATGTAAACGGTGCTAAAATAAATTGAGTAGGGGGATGTGAGAATAAAGATGGAAGCAATTTTTACTTTAAAAATATGGAGGCAATTGAAGGCAATAAAACTAAAATAAAATAATAACGATGGTGAACTACAAATATGGAGTGTCAATTATGAGTAAAAAAAAATGAATGGGAAGTTTAAAGTATTAAGGAGAAAGATTTATATTTTTTAAGAGTATAGGTATTATATATATATTTTTTAAAATATATAATTAAATTAAAAAAATAAAATATATATATATATATAGGAAGCATAAATGAAAAAAAAATTTTATAGTGAGAGGATATTATATATATATATTTTAAAAGTTACGTAGAGTAAAAAAAAAATTACATACGTTTATGTTAATTAATATAAAATCTAATAATTAATATTTATTTATCTCACCTCTTATAACAAATATTTCTCTCATAATAAAATATATATATATAAGATCATAGTGTAAGTATATCCACTTTCATCTATATATATATAAAAATGAATATATATATATATATATATATATGTCCTATACATCAATTAAAAAAAAAAAAAAATAAAACTTACCTATAATATATATATATATATATATATATATATATATATATATATACTGAGATGAACGTATTAAAGACCAGTTCCAAATTGAAGTTTGTACCAGTGAATTGTAAGGCTGGCGCTGGTTCACCAACAACCACAGAAAAAGATAAAGCAGACATGGCACATCTAACTAAGACCAAAAGCCACCCTTCCTAGATCCACGCCACCTCCAACTCCAATTGAGCCACGTACACACGATCAGCCACTTTCTTAGTATTTAAAATACTATTTTAAGATTACATTCCTTCACGTCATGGTTTATGTCAGCAATTTTATTATATGAATATTTAAAATTTAACACTTAATTTATATATCTCATATTAATATATAATATATTTATTTTATTTTAATTATATATCTTAATATTTATTCTCACTCACATTAATATATAATATCTATATGAAATATTAAATTTAATAATTAAAAAAACATTTTTCATATGTCAGTGCTAAATCAACAATTCAATATTGTGTTACAAACTAACAAACTACTATCCTTCTCGATAGTACGTAATAATGACAAGGGGTAAAAGGGGAGGCGTTTAACATCTATGTACAATACCGTTGATAGCCAGATTTAGATTTGTAATATATATTTTCATTGAAATTTGAAGTTATTTGATTAAGAGAATTGTTTCACATACCTAACATTTTTTGTGGAGTATTCCTTCATGAACGATTGATTTATTGTAAAAAAAAAAAAGAATTACCATTACCATTAACGCATTGAAATTTTGTTTTCATCAATTATAATCAAATTAATAGTTGTCAAAATTCTGGGAACAGGAATCTCTATAGACATTACTTCATTGAACAAAGAGTACTCGGTATCCATGATTCTCTTTTAACTACTATTCAACAAATGAAGAATGTAGAGGTTGGAGACATGTATTTGGTCTCTGTTTTGTGCATTCTGCTCCGGCGGTGGTTTGATTGATAAAAAGGGTTGCAAGTCGGCGAGTCGCAAGTCTTGCGGTGGTTTACAGGGGATCATTTTGTTAATTTTAAACAAAATTTTTTATGTTTGCATAACCAAACTTCTAATTACTCATTATATTATTGGTTACTTAATATCTAAGTTATAAGTAAAAAATATGAATAATTGATCAATTTTAATGCAAAATCAACCGTGTAAAGCTAATAAAGTGTCGATGCTCCAAAACCAATTTGGAGCATTGAAAACGTTACGGTAAAGGGGTGTGAGCTTTTTTCATTCTCAAAGTATTTAGGAGAAAATGAAGGATGAAATTACATATTAAAATTTGAACTTTTAATGCTATCAATCACTATTGTTTTAGCATCAAGTTAAAATTAATTTATTTACCTTCAATCTAGGAGTGAAAATAAGTTACGTGATTCGTCAAGGTCTTATGATCTAACTTGTTTAAGATCCGACCTGATCTAATCTATTTAATAAAAATGTCAAATTAATACTTTTTAAAAAGTCTATTTAATTAAACAAAAAACGCTTCAGGCCTTTAGAAAAATCTTTTAAGACTAGTGGATCAATCTATTTAATTATATATATTATTACTTTATATATATTATAACATTTTAGTATTTATATAATATAATTAATTTTATATATAATATAATATCTTTTTAAAACTTAAGTTTGTTAGTTTATATAAAGGTTTAAGTCTGTTAATTTATTTGTAACACCTTAGAAAAACATGTTAGACTTGTATATAGATATGAAGGTAGCCTAATATGAATCATTGAAATGAAGTTCTCAATGAGTGTAGTTTCTTCTTTTATACTTATTAATGAGTATTAAGGCTCTAATAGGAATATTTAATGAAGTGTGAATCTGATGAATCAAATTGATTTGCAATGCTAATTATGTGAGGTAATTAGGCATGTATATAAATATATATACATATATTGTGTATTGTGATATTGACAAAAATGAGTTTCCCTAGATGTTGAAATCACTCATGTTTATTCTTTTAAGAGTGTTGAAGTACTTTTAGAAGTATTTGGATGAAGTAAATGTTGAGAAGCATATAAATCAATTGTGATGTTAATTATTGTAGGTAATTAGAGATTGTGTTGCATGAGTTTTTGTGAAACATTTTGAGGTAAGTAATATCCTCTTTATGTTGATTGAACCATATTGAGGTGAGTAATATCCTCTCTATGTTGTTGAGTAAGGAGGTGAGTAATATCCTCTTTATATTGATTGAACAGTGAGGTAAGTAATTCCTCTTTATGTTGAGGTAAGTAATTCCTCATCATGATTGTTGACTAGTGGAGGTGAGTAATATCCTCACTATGTTTGTTGAGTAGTGACGGTGAGTAATATCCTTACTACTTGTGTGATGTTAATTAAGGAGAATAATTAGACGAGATTATATACATGATTGTATGTTTTACCTTTATTGAAAGGTGTGAGCCCCATAGATGAGGGTAATCTATATTAGGCAAGGTGGATGGTATCCTTCCTATTATAGTGATTTGAGGATGGACTTCCTCTTCGATGTTGAGACTACATAATTGATGGATTTCACTATTCAGAGTGTTGATTTCTGGATGGATTTTCAGGGACTTCCTTCGTTTTATTCAGAACTCATGCATTCATAATATTACCATGGATTTGGTTTCATAACATTTCTTATTTCATAATTAGGATTTGCATAAACATAAACACTAGATATAATGTGGCATAACATGACAATTGCATGAGCGGTTGCTAACATGACATAAACGCATAACATTGCAATTGTATGAGCGGTTGCATGTCTCTGAGATGGAGATGTTATTGTGTACTTCTGTGATTGAAGTGTTAGTTTGGTAATTATAAATTCTTTATGAATGTATAAATTGCTAGTTTTGGAATACTTCTGCTGAGAATTGTGATTTTTCACCCCAATTGTGTTACCATATAAATCTAGGTACGAGTTCTCCAAAAAGAGAAACAGGAGCTTGGAGTGCTTAGCTTAGTGTAGTTAGGTATTTTCTTTTAAAATGATGTACGTATTGTATTTATGAGAAATATAGATGTGGTGTAATTTTTATATATTCATTCGAGACTCATATTTTCTATATATACATAGTTTGTTATATTGGAAATTGCATAGCTGTGAAGTAGCAAGTTTGAATCTAATGACCAAGGTGATATACTATGGTTATTAAATTTGGGATGTTATATTATGGTATTAGAACAGTTCATCCTGTTAAGCTGAGGTATAAACTGACTATGCCTAGGCATGTTAGAAATTTCTTTGTATGTAGTGCATTTCTTTATCTCTTGTTTGAGATGTTGGAAAGGAATTGCATGACTTGCTTTAGGTTGGATGTTAGTAACTACTGTTACTTGATTACATGATATTGAGGACTGATCTACTCAATATGTAATGTTCTATGTGGACAGAAAACTATGACTTCATCTAGGCGAATTAGGAGAATAGGAGTTCTTCTAGTGAGGGTCCAATTGGCATGACTGAACTCGTTTGGAACTGTTTGCATCTACATCCTTTGAAGTGGTACCTCTAGTGTGAGTAGAGCCCATGGGTTAGTTAAAGGGTTGTTAGGTAAGGTTTGCAAGGATTATGGACAAGGAAGTCTAAGTGTTTTGTGACAAATAGATTTTCTTAGATAAAGAATATTTGGCATAGGTTTGGCTTGAGAGTTGGAGATCGGTATGAGACAGGATTATCTTGAGTTTATAATGGTGTGTTGGATATCACTATGGAAGGTGGGATTCTTTCGAGTGTGATGTCTGATGGAGATCTTGGAATCTTAGTTGTGAGAGACTAAGTGCTTATGGCGAGCGAATTTTGGGAACAAAATTCTAAAAATGAGGAGAGAATGTAACACGCTGGAAAAACATGTTATGTTTGTATATGGATACGAAGGTAGCCTAATACTTGCTTAACATGTCTGTTAAGTTTTGTGACGTTCTGAGCTCATTTAAGTACTTTGCTGCAATGTTATGTGTGAAAAATAGTTGTTTTTAGCTTTGAAAATAGCTTAAATTGTTTAGTTAGTGGAAATAAATGTAGAGAGTTTATTTCTAGGTCACAAATGTGTGAATTGTGCTATAGTTAAAATTTGAGGTTAATCGAAGCTAGTCTGGTATTTTTAAGCATACTGGTTGTGTGTTTTAATGTCGGATTGACTGCCAACAGATATGAAAAAATATGGAGATCGTGAAAACAGATTTTTAATGAATCTTAGAATTTTTTTAAGTCTGTTGGAAGTTAGAGAACTAGATTTGGTGAAATCTGAGTGTTCTTAACAGATCGAGGTTTTAGTGTTTATCTAAGAGAAGCCAAATTTGACTTCCCTTTTATAAGATCCCACGGCAGAGAAAGAGAGAAAGCAGAAAACAGAAGAAAGAAAAGAGAAAAAAGAAAGGAAAGAGGAAAGAAAGAAGAACCAAAGGAGAAAGAGGAAGGAGCAAGTGGAGCAAATGAGAATCAAAGAGATTGGATCCATTATTGACTTCATCTTCATCTTCAAGACCTTGAGGTAGGGGGAAACTTATTTTTACTTCTTGACTTCATCTTCTTCATTTGATTCATGAGGGACTTGATAAAAGGGATGGGGTTTTGAAGTGTGATGTTTGTGTTTATAATGGTAAATGCTTGAATCTTGTTTGAGAACTTAAAAATGGCATGATTATAAGTTGTTGGATGCATGGAAATAGATTTCCAGCCCTTGTATACCTTGATTTCCATTGGAGATGAGAATTTGGGGTTTAGGCTAAATATGAATTTTGATGCACAAAGTGGTATGATGGAGTGGAATTGAAGTGGTTTAATAGTTATATTGTGTTTATGGATCTTACTTGAGGTGAGAAACTTAGTTTTAATGTTTGAAGATATGAAACACCATTGTTCGTCAATGGAACAGTAACTTTCTGCAAAATTCTGCACAAAGCTTCCAGTCGCAGGATTACGCCTAGGGGTGATTGGACCACGTCTAGGCGTGAGGAAGTCTGTTTTCAGTTTTTGTGAGGCAGAGAGCATCACACCTAGGCGTGAATTGTAACACCCTTGTGGGGATGTCACATATATAAAGAAAATAAAAGAAAGATAAATAAAATCTACCCAAGTTGTGAAACATTTGTTACGTACTAATACGGGTTGTAAAAATAATTCCTGTTAAACAGAATATTATTAAATAAAATAATGCGGAAACATAAAATAAACAGAACAACATCACTCATAATATACATATGGTCTAAGTTATAAGTTATACAAATAATTTACAACTATATTTACAAATATTTAAACAGAAACAGTAAACAAAAACAGTAAAGAGTCAATATATACATACGCAGACGCGCCCAAAATACACATCATACATATTTAACCCTCTGAAGGATCACTCTCAAGAAGATCTTTAAGAGGTAAATATCCAGGATGCCTCGACACTCGGCGGATACGAGACCGCGCAGTCGATACGATACTCATCTCACTAGGCTCAGTGGACACACCACCCCAATAACGCCTTAGAGATAAAGGTAACTCTAAGTGCAAAAACACAGTAGTCGTCATAACTGGCTCTCCATCAAACGCATGTCGTAGGGACACAGTCAACCGTCCCACGTAAGTCACTGAGTCTCTATCTCCCCGCAGATGCCAAGCTAACGATCCACCGTGAAACTCAAGACGTACAAAACCTAAAAATCCTGGCACCGCCATACCCAAACAAATCAGTCCAATGGATATGGATGATCAGATGGTTCTTGATCTTCGGCTTGCTGCTCTTCTTCCTCCTCAGGATACAAAATCTCAAGAGGCTGTTCCTCTTCCTCAAACTCTTTACCACGTAAAATAAATATATACAGAAAACACATACAATAAAGAGGTAAGACAATCTAAAATCATCACAAACATGACAAATGAGAAAACGACAAACAACAGATATACAGTTCATGCAATATGAAAAGCTATAACAATAATTAGTAACAGAATAGTGTAAAGATTTAAATGTCACAACAACACATAATATCACGGATAAAATAATATCACGAGATAAAATAATATCACGAGATAAAATAATATCACGAGATAAAATAAAATAAGAAATAGACAATTTATCATAATAATAACCAGATAAAAATAAACAGATAAATAAAATAATGTCCAAGATATAACCATATGCAATATGACACAATCCTACTCCATGGAGCTAAACACATACAAATATCAGAGAGAATGACTCATAAAATCTATTAGTACCACGGCTGCCCAACCAAACTATTCTGCGGTCTCACGTTGCGTCTATAGCCCAACATCACATGGTGTGGTGTAGCACACTGTCAAACGTCGTGTCACTACAGGCAATGTACTATTAGACTTTACAAAATCTCGATTAAATATAGTGCGTGTCGAGTCCATTAGTGTGCTATCAGTTACCACGGCCCAGCAGAGCGACCGACTGTCCATATATGGGATCCCGTACACTAACGTCTCCAAGTTCATAAAGACAATGAACCACACTACGTTTATCGCATCGACAATACGATGTGATTCACCTCGTCAACCAATCCACCAAAAATTGGCATAAACTCAATATATGATCCAAAAATAAGAAATTATCAAAATACCCTTAATAAAAATATATCATCGAGCTATCATCAGTGATGGGAGAACACATTTTTGCAATAAACCATTTGAATCTTTAATGACGAAATATGGTATTAGACAAAAAATTGCCACCTTTTATCACCCTTAGACAAGTGGACAAGTTGAATTGGCAAATAGGGAGATTAAACAAATTTTGGAAAAAATGGTTAACCCAAATCGTAAAGATTGGTCTTTAAGACTAAACGATGCACTTTGGGCTTACCGTACTGCTTTTAAAACATCTTTGGGCATGTCACCCTATCGGTTAGTATATGGAAAACCTTGTCACTTGCCTGTAGAATTGGAACATAAAGTATTTTGGGCCATTAAAGCTTATATCTAAATCTTGATGATGCTTGCAAGATACGTAAATTACAATAAAATGAACTGGAGAAATTGAGAAATGATGCATATAAAAATTCAAAGATTTATAAAGCTAGAACAAAAGCTTTTCATGACAAGACAATTTTGAGAAAATCTTTTGAAATTGGTCAAAAAGTTCTGCTTTATAATTCTTGTATGCACTTATTCCCTGGAAAATTGAGATCTAGGTGGAGTGGTCCTTTTGTTATCAAACATGTGTATCCTCATGAGGCTGTACATATTGAGAATCCTAAGAATGGTAATGTGTTTAAAGTCAATGGACAAAGGCTTAAACTATTTCTAGAAAACCTAGTTGATGAGGTAGAATTCATCTCTCTTTCTGATCCTTGTTATGAATAGAATTTATTCTAATTTTGTTATCTTGTTTTTGCAATTCTTTGTAGTGCTGGTTAAGTGGCGGATAACGGTACTCCGTGGCTCTTAAGTCAGTTTATTTTTCAGTTTTTCAAAATAACTGAATCCTTATTTTCCTTTAAAATGGATGTCATTCTTTCAAACTTGAGAAAACATTTTCCTTCCCTCCCTCAAAATGTTCTGACAAAAATCTACAAAGCTAGATGTGAAATATTAAGACGGTTAATGCACAAGGGTATGCTAGAAGATGTACGTTGGATAATTGAAGCAAAGGTCCGACTAGCAGGTGAGTCTTCAATTTCATTTGACTCATACATGCCAGGAGAAGAGCAAAAAGGTTACAAGTCTGTCACAAATTTGCACAATGGAATTGTAACAAGCGATGTCGTTCTTTGGGGATGGTTTCCGCAAATAAAGAAGATAAAATTTTCTTCATTAAGAATGGACTAAGAAAGGAGTCATTAGATGATATCTTATTGACTCTTGAGACGCATTCTTGTGGATTTGTGCATCGTGAACTTCTTAATTTATGGAATCTCTTCAAGGATGATTAAAAATGCTACAGTCTTGAGAATCTGACTCTAAAAGACCTTATTTGCCAATTTATAAGAAAATTGGATGGGAAGCTTATCCTCGACTCATAGAAGGCGTTTAAGCCGTTACTTGACATGAAACCAGAGGTAGATGTAAGCCATATCCACAACAATCTATACATATTATCTTCTTCTTCTTCATGTTTTCTTAAAAAAAAAAAGAAAAAATGTCTAAATAAGGGCGATTCGGAAGGAGTACCATGACTTTAATTAGTTGTGGAGCCCTAGCCTTTGGCTGACCCATGATTGACTCTCGTGGACCTTTGCACGCTGGTCCTTAAAAAAGGTTTGTGTACCATGCTCTGTAGAGAGCACACTTCATAACCCAATGTTTACCATCTAGGCACTATGGAGTTGATGGACAGACAGAAGCGTCCCTCTCTGGTTATTAGTTAGAAGTAACTTGTGGCTGCCAAAGCGTATGAGGCATTTGAACTTGATCCTCTCTTTTATTAGAAGGGGTTCTCAGTGCCCTGGGATGGGATGTTCTGGATCTTGGACATTACGAGTTTCAGATTTTAGCATCTTTGTTGATGTTACGAGCCTAAATGTGAGCTCTCCAGGTTCCAGACCTAGGATGGAAACCCACGATGGTTTCTTCTTTCTCTTTTCTTTGAATAAATGCATGTGAGTGTCTACTACACTGGTGACACGCAGTATAAAGATATTACACTACTGCACTCATGATGCGGAGTATAAAGATACGCCATGAAAACTATACATAAAGTTATGTCATCATTTGCTATTATATTTCCTTTATCTTCGTATGATTTTGCTGTATTTATTTTTGGACAGACGATTCTTTGAGCATGGTCCTTCAAGGGCTTCTAGACTTCTTTACCTTGATGATTTTCTTGAAGTCAATAAAAAAAATTCCTTTACCTTTGATCTCTGATCCTGATCCAGCAATAGCTCAGATAGATTGGTCAGCAGGAAGCAGTGAGGGAAGCAGGATGAAAAGAAAGCCAGATTTGACACTTTGTTTATAACTTTCCTTTACCTTTGATTTTATTTATTGTACTTTGTTTCTGTTTAAATTTGTGTCAGATTTCTCTAACAGGTAATATCTTCTATCATTTACTCATCTATATTTTAACATTGAGGACAATGTTGTGATCTAGTTGGGGGGAATGATAATTGACCAATTTTTTTTTTCTTTTTTGGGAAGTATGATATGATTGTCATGGACTTACTAAACCAATGAATGATAGCAGAGTAAGAAGTAATTTTACTCCTGAGACGCATCTAAATTGGGAAGTATGTTTAGTAATATGACTGTTAGAAACCTATTCGTAGTAAAATTAATTAAGGATGGCAGAGTAAGGAGTAAATTTTGCCTTGGAGGTAAGTTTACTCTTGAGACGCATCTTAGTTGAGGAGATAATTATTTTATGCAGAAGTAGCAAATGGATTCTTGGATCTTAGCATAAATTGTCTTCTTTCTTAAAAATCACAAGCTTGGATATGAATGTTGATATAGTGGATTGAGAATGATAGAAATATGTCTTATGTGATTTTGAGCCTATTGATGAATGGATTGAATATCTGTATCATTCTCTTCTTTCTTGTGTGATTTTCACTCATGAATTTGTTACTCTAGAACTTGCTTTGATTCTTTTTGAAGCTACATTTTCATATGCATACATAAATATGATTGAGGCATTTTGCAATAACTGTTTTGACCAAATAGCCATCCTTGTATATTTTTCTTTGTGTAACCTCTTTGAGCTTATTTGACCATTTCTTGTTTTTAGCTCATTACGTGCCTTCAAAAAAAAAAGGAAAAAAAAACATGTTTTTACCCAACCTTAGGGAATAAGAGAGCATTGGCCTTGTTCTTGAACAAGTGTGGGGGTGTGTGTGCAAAATGATGAAAAAAAATTTGACCACCATTGCAATCAAAGGATTATCAGAGTCTAGAATAAAGGTGGATGCTTGGAAACAATAGGAAGAAAATGAGAAGATTCAAGTTTAACAATGAATTCAATTCACCAATTCGGGATTGATCTTCAACAAAACATTAGTCAAATATTGGTGATTGTCCTTTATGATGAATATTCTCAAACATTTTCTCCACTCTAACTGTGCCATAATGCTCTTTTATTCTCTTTGGTATTTATCTTCTCATATCCATATTATTCCCTCTCCTTTACTATGACCCCATTACAACCTTGAATAAAGTCCTCTTGATTTTTGTATGCATGTGGCTTGAGTAGCAGAGAAGTAGAAGATAAGCAAGCTTATGGTAGTGCAATTGTTCATGGGTTGAATAGAGTGAAATACTTACCTTTTAAATACTTGAGAGATTGAGAGTGAATTCAGTGAGGATCTATCATTCTTGATTCATTCTTTTCAACTGAAGTTTCCTTACTTGTTGGTTTGAGATGTGGAGAAATGTTACCTTATTAATGCTTTGATCCCTTGAATTTCTGGTTGCTCTTCTTGCTTCATCGAGTCTTTTAGAGTTTTTACCTATTGAGTCTATATCGTTTTTCTTTATTTCCTAGCTTTGGTCTTATGTGTTTTGCCCAGGAGTACAAAAAGCTAAGTGTGAGAGAATTTAATGATCACATATTTTATACATTAATAAACCCTTATTTTTAGTCATTTACACTCTCTATGTACCTAATTAATTGAGTTTGGTTACATTTTGTAAGTTTGCACTCAAATTGGACTTAATTGATTTTTCTAGCATTATTTGGGTCTTACACTGTTTCTATATTTCTGTCATATCTTGAGTTCTAGATGTGTAAAAATTATGTATTTTATCTTGTAGAAAAGATAAGAGAGAGCTCTACAACTTTCGTGAAGAGCTTTAGGTAAAATATAGATATCTAGAGGAGCTAATTGGGCTTGGAAGTCAGAATACGAGTTTTGTCATTGGAACCTGAATAGTGTGCAGTAATCAGAGCATAACTCAGGTTGTAGGAACTTTATTAGGCTGAAATTTGGATACTTGAAAGTTAAGAGCCATATCTACAACTTTTATGAAGAACATAAGAGTTCATTCGGACAGCTTGGAAGTGATATTGGGTCTGGAAATTAAAATAGAGGTACTGAAATTGGGCCTGAATAGACTACAGCAATGGGGTCATATCTTGGGCTACATGACGAATTTTTTGATGATCTTGGTGGCATTGGAAAGCAGAGACAAAATGCTACAACTTTCATGAAGACCACATTACATCATTCTAATGGCATCCATGAGATCAGTACTGAATGATTTCAGAGATAAAGAATCTCAATAATTCTCTACTTACCAACTTACCATTTGGCATTTTCCACTCATTTACCCACTCATCCACCTACTCTTAATCAGCCCTCTTGTCATTTTGTCTCCTTAATCCTCTATAAAAGGCACCATTAGCTGACTATTTGGTGCTGTTGGTGTTAGACTTAGTTTTTAGAAGTTATAGTTATGCTTGTTTATTGTTTTCTTTTGTTGCAATTTTCTCTTGCTCTAAATTGAAGCTATGTTCATCTTTCTCTTCTTCTCTCTTTCTTTCTTCTTATCTATGAGTAACTAAATCTTCATATTGCTTAGGTGAAAGAGTGAAACTCTTGGTAATAAAATAAGGTTAGATTATTCTATTTCGTGTGCTTAAATGATATATTATCAAATGGACATTATATGTGTTGTATTTTGTTTCCAATCAATTTAGAAACCTTCTTTGTATAATAGAGATCTTGATTTATTGTAGACAATAGGATTGGCACAGTGAATGTTTGAACTCATTTACAAATGTTGGTAGATAATTAAAGGAATCATAATGTGATTGCATATATAATTGAACTTTGAATGTTATATTTTTCAATTGGAACCTCCGTTGTGTGTGGATTTCAATTAAGTTATAAAGAGAAATAATATTGCATTTAATTTATTATGAAGAGTAGATTTCCTAACCCAAGCAAGTTCTTAAATTCATTTGTGAACATCTTTTATTACTTTTGGTGTTGTAAAAATCCTTTTCTTACCTCAATTAATTTTTCTTCATCAATTCCTTGTGGATCGACCTCAAACTCCCGAGAAATTTATTACTTGAGACAACCTGTACTTGGGTTTGCATCATTAAATCCCGCATTATGCACCCAGACGTCTCCAAGTTCAACAAGTGAACCACACTACTCAATTCACACCCGTACAAAGGTGTAATTCATCTCCTAGGCTTACAACCTTAACAAAACAAAGTCTAACGAACTTTCGCAATGTATGATGAATGACTCAATGCATACACATTCAACAATGTTATGATTTCTCCATAACCATATGCCACGAGTTGGCCATGACAATCATCAATAAGTCCAGGTCCCCCCTTGTGGACATGACAACAAAATTGCCATTAATTTTCAGTTACGCAACATCGTCATTGCAAATTTAAAGCTCCGTTTTGAAACTTTTAAAACTCAATATAGAAATCAACCTCAATTTCCAATGTCCATCATGATAAAACTTTTCAAGGAAAGATTATTTTCTAACATTACTCACTAAAGTTCATATTACTTTAATTTATAAAACCCTTTTTCTATTACCTTTAGAAAACTCTGTTGATTAGAATACCTTAATTTTATAAATCACTAATCATTTAATTTATTAAGTTCTTAGACATCATTCAAATCCATTTTTATCCATTTTGACCGAAAGTCATTCTTGATGTAAAGATAAAATTTTGTGCTCCTTTTTTCCATTTTATGAGTCCCTAATTATGTCTCTAATTACCTAATTATATAAGTTCCAACTTGATACAAAATTTCCTTAGCCTTAGATTCCCTACATGGCTATGAACCTTAAGGGTCTAGGAACCTAAAATTTCCTTCGTTTTATAAATCATTAATCACTTAATTTATTAAATTCCCAATTGATACAAAATTTTGTCTTGGACATCCTATTTTTACCTACTTGGCCGTTAGCCTCAAGATCCATGGGACCAAAAATCTTTTTTTTCCTTTCCAAGTGATTCACATCATACAACATATAAAAATCATCATATTTCTATTCTAGCAAGTTCATGCATAATATTCAAAGCAATAAAATCAAATAAAGCAAATAATCACAAAGCATTGAACTTATACAAACAAGTGAATGAATTCACACATGGATTATTCACACACACATGAAATTCATTCCTCACCACCATGGATGGTTGAAGAGGATAATCTCCCTCTTATCTAAAGAGACTGCAGGAAAAGAAAGCTTATTGATGGCTCTTGAAATTTTCATCCAACACCTCCAACCAAACCCTAAAAGTTTCAAACTTACAAGATCAACATCTAAAGCTTGAAAAGAGAAGACCAATGGTCAAGATGATGATCTTGAACACGAAAAAGAGGAGAGAGAAAATGAAGATCAAGAATTTTACCTTAAGAGCTTCAAGTTAGGGCTTGAAAGAAAATGATAAAGATGAGAGAACTAGATGGCGATTGCAACAAGGAAAAGCTCCCAAATTATGAGTAGATTCAAGAACAAGGATTGATTTGAGCAAACAAACATGGAGGGTGGAAAATAGGTGCTTGGCCATGGAGCATGGAGAGAACAAAAGAAGAGAAAAAGTGAGAGAGAAAAGTGAAACTTTTTGAAATAAAAATGTGAATGAAAGTTTAAGTGAAAAGATGACAACTTTGTCATCTTTTCCTTCTCCCAAAACCGTAGGGCCTTCCCAAAGAAGAGAGAAGAGGCTTCTCTAACAAGTTTCATGCAAAGCTTGTTAAGGAAGCTTAGTTTCACTTTTGGGAAAGTCAACAAGTGATGTCATCTAAGTGATGTCACATAGATGATGTCAAAAAAAGAAAGCTTTTAGAAAAAGATGACTAAGATCACATCTAGAACTATCCACAACAAGCTATTACTCAATAGACAAAAGTTACAGTTAACAAAATTAGTATTTATTGTCCGTGGGATAATAGGACGTACCCTGATTTTATTTGTCAGATAAAATCTCAGATGATGAAAACTTCATAAATTGTGTCCGGCTTCAGGTTTAGTAAGATCCTCAGGTCCCGTTTCATAGTCCAAAATTTTTTGGCCTTGGAAAAAAAATTTATCTTTCCAGCCTTGGAAAATTGAGAAATACAATAAAATAATCAAAATCACTCAAATAATTCATAAAAATCACAAATATTATAAAAAAGCATATATAACAGAAAACAAGCAAATATAAAAGGAAAATTAGATGGGCCTAGTTCTGAAAAAAAGATTCTTTGTTAGGCTTTTCTAGCTTGCCAAAAAAATCAAAAATAACAAAAATTAATAAAAATAAAATGAAGAAAAACATTTTGAGTTCCTTTAGAATTAGTTTACTTTTTATTTCATTATGTATGTTTGCTCAATGACATGACTTGGTGTTAATTTTAAATTGCGGTTGCCAGTTTATCGTAGTACATGTTTTCTTACATTTTTTGTTTTAAAAAATATATTAATTTTATAATTGTGAAACAAAGATATTTTACAGAAAGAAAATCTTTTAACCAATGCAATGACTAATGATAATGATTGAATAGTGAATGTTATCTTCAATGTCATTTGGATCATAGAGGTTTATTAAGTAGTCTAATGCTAACTTAAACCCTGTGCAAGGTTGGATTTGTTTTTTGAATGAAGTTCCTTTTCAGTTTTCTTTTTAGAATTAAAATCAACCAACTAACAATTGTTTTTCTAAAGAACGACGTGACTTTGAGTTCCCCATTGCACCAGGGAATACGTAAGAACAAAGTCTTTATTCTATCAAGCCAAAATTAATTTTCATAATTTATTTTTTTATTTTTTTAATTTTATAAATAGCTATAATGTTATTTAAAAGGGGTAAATAAATATATCTAATATTATTAAAATTTGCACAACTAACATAAGGTACCGTTTCCAGAACAGGCAATATAGGTGCTAACACCTTCCTTACCTGTAATCGACTCCCAAATCTAAACTTATTTTCCAAAAGACCAATTTTCCTAATTAAAAGGTTTTTTTAATGTTTTTCCAATTTAAATAAACATTGGTGGCGACTCTATTATTTTTTTAAGAATCCTTTTTTTTTTGTAGTCTTGTTGCGATCCCGGTTGTGATAGTTGGCAACTCCACTAGGGACACTTAGAGAATCAGGTCTGTTGTTGTTAGTGGTGTAAATTATTAATAACATCTATTTATTTATTTTACTCCTTGTTGTCTTTTTTGGTTGTAAATGGATCTTTTATCTATTACTTTTATGTAAATTTTTTATCGTATTATCCTGTGTTAACTTTGACGGTTATGATCTACTTATATATATATATATATATATATATATATATATATATATATATATATATATATATATATATATTATTGCTTTAATATTTTGTGTTTGATTGTTGAAACCCTAGGATAGACAATTATTAGTTGATTGTTGTATATATGTTTTGTTTGACTGTTATTTTTGTAGGATGGGGGGTAATTTTATCTTTTTTTAAATTTTATACAAGTTTGTATGCTTCTTACACCCACTGCACATACATATTTATCACACATATTCGAGTGTAACCCTATACCCTGGTCTGAGTGAAGCCTAAGTTATGTAGATGTTGCATAGTGGTAGCTATTTTGGATGTACATCGTGTTTCGTTATCGCGAAAGTCTCATCTAAAGTGTGCCTTTTTCACGAATGTCCCATGCCTAGTAATTTACCCGTTGTTTGCGGTCAACATTCTGAAATGAGATTTAGCGTTAAAGGCCTTTAGCATAGTAGAGCCACCCAATGAAAGTTCTTATAAATTAGAAAGAATCGTAGATCCTTATGATAGAATTCCTCAAATTTAAAGCATTCCCTTAGGACACAAAGGGAACATACTTTTCCTTTATCTATCTATTTATCTATCTCTCATGTCATTCATTCTTGCATTTTTTTTAATCAGCTCAAAAAAGAAGAAAAAAATACATCATCTTGCATCTTCATGACATTCTTAGCATTCTTTTTAAAAAAAAAAAATTGCATCTGCATAAGTAGTCAATACTTTGCATAAATGCATATTGCCAATTTTGTTCAGTTAATACTGATAATTGCATATTCACATCATGTTTCCTCAAGAAGAAAAGTAGACACTATAGCAGGAAAGCTGTTTTTGTGACACCCTTATAGGACTTGTTCCTAGGCAAGGATCATGGATGATGTCGGTCACCATTTACCTAAACACCACCACTCAACCCTTAGTCACCAGTTCTCAGGAAACTTAGGTGCCACAATTCCCACCATATGGCCTCCCTCCTGGCTATGTACCACAATTAGCCACCAATCCCCCTAATAATAGCATGCCAGCAATGACACCAACTTCAGACATGTTAAACATTATCCAAACCCAAGTAACTCGGCCAAATGGTAGTGAAACCCTGCCAACACAAAACTCATTTTCCTTTTTTTTTATCCCACTATATGGTCTCTCTTCCGACTATGTATCAATTTTCCCATGACCTTTGAAATTGATAAAGTAATTCTATAATGCTAATCTTGTAGCTCTGCCCAAGGCTTTAGGAATATATATTGTAAAAACAAGCTGATGATCACATATTTTATACATTAATAAACCCTCATTTTAGTCATTTACACTCTCCATGTACTTAATTGATTAAGCCTAGTTATGTTTTGTAAGTTTGGACTCAAATTGGACTTAATTGATTTTTTCAAAGACTATTTTTTGTCTTACGCTGTTTCTGTATTTCGGCCATATCTTGAGTTTTAAATGTCTGATAATTATGAATTTTACCTTGTAGGAAAGATAAGAGAGATCTCTACAACTTTGATGAAAAGCTCAAAGTCTCAATCAGACATCTAGTGGAGCTAATTGGGCTTGGAAGACAGAACACGAGTTTTGTATCTGAAACCTGAATAGTGTACAGTAATCAGAGCATAACTCAGGCTGCAAGAATTATTTTGGGCTGAAATTTGGATATTTGAAAGTTAAGACCCAGATCTAAAACTTTCATGTTGAACACAAAACTTGATTCGGGCTCCTTGATGGTGATATTGGGTCTGAAAGTCAAAACAGAGGTATTGAAACTGGGCCCGAACAGTCTGTAGTAAATAGGTCATATCTTGGACTGTAGGATGAATTTTGGGTGATTCCAGAGCCATTGGAAAGCTTAGACAATTTCCTAGAACTTTCATAAAGACCACTTGGCTCAAAAATGACAGAATCAATGACTTAAGTAATGAATGATTTCGGAGACAAGAAATCTCAATGATTTTTCACTCTTATCCTCACCATTTGGCATTTTCCACTTATTCATCCACTCATCCACCTACCCCTAATCAGCCCCTTTGTCATTTTGTATCCCTAATCCTCTATAAAAGGCACCATTGGCTGACCATTTGAGGGCACTTGGTGTTAGGCTTAGTTTGTACAAGTTAAGGTTATGCTTATTTATTGTTTTCTTTTGTTGTAATTTTCTCTTGTTCTAAATTGAAGCTATGTTCATCTTTCTCTTCTTCTCTCTTTCTCTATTCTTATCTATGAGTAACTAAATCTTCATCTTGCTTGGGTGAAAGAGTGAAGCTCTTGGTAATGAAATAAGGTTAGATTATTCTGTTTCTTGTGCTTAAATGATATATTATCAATTGGACATTATATGTATTATATTTTATTTCCAATCAATTTAGAAACCTTCTTTGTATAATGGAGATCTTGAATTATTGTAGACAATAGGATTGTCACAGTGAATGCTTGAACTCATTTTCAAATGTTGGTAGATAATTAAAGGAATCATAATATGATTGCATATATAATTGAACTTTGAATGTTATATTTTCCGATTGGAACCTCCGTTGTGTGTGGATTTCAATTGAGTTATAAAGAGAAATAATCTTACCTTTAATTTATTACCAAGAGTGGATCTCCTAACCCAAGCAAGCTCATAAATTCATTTGTGAACTTGTTTTATTACTTTTGGTATTGTGACAAATCCTCTTCTTACCTCAATTAATTTTTCTTCATCAATTCCCTGTGGATCGACCTCAGACTCCCGAGAAATTTACTACTTGAGGCAACCTACACTTGGGTTTGCATCCTTAAATCCCGCAGTCAAGTTTTTGGCGCCGTTGCTGGGGACTTGAATTGAAGTTTTGATTTATTGAGGTTCGTTTTATTTAATAAAATCTATTCTTTCTTCTCCCTCACCAGAGCAAAAGATCGGCTTGCCGATCCTTCGGTTTCTTTACTAACTCTCTAACTTTCTAACTATCTAACTCTAACTTACTAACTTACTAACTTTCTAACTTTTATATTTATGTCATTTATTTTTGCTTTTTATTTTTTTTTATTTTCGTCATTTTTTTTTCGTAGTGGGGGTAACTCTCCCTTTTATTCTACTCACTAACTTAGTGGAGGAAACTCTCCCTTTTACTTTTTTGTTATTTATTTTTTCACAATCTAACTTAATAAAATAATATTTCTTCTTCTCTTCTCTTTCGTAGGCTCTATGGGGCTCTGTCACTCTCCGGTTTTCATATTTAAATTTACTTTCTGCACTTTTTTTTTATTTTTGAGTGGTTGGTCTATTACCCCATCCCTGTTAATATTTAATGGTGGGTGACACCGCAAGCTTGTATATTATTTTTTTTATTTATTTATTTATTTTTAGTTATTTATGTATTTATGCTTAATTGGTATCGTGATTTAAATTTTGGTCGTTTAGTTAAAATTAATTCTGGTACTTTATTTATTGACTTGTTTGAATCACAATCACACACAATTGACACAATGGCTGACAATGAAAATGTACATGATGAACCTTAAAATCAACCGTTGCGAACCATGCGTGAATATTTGCAACCATCTCGAAATTTTAGTCCATCATGTTTTATCTTTCCACTCAATGCCAACAATTTTAGATTTAAGCAAGGTATGATTTCTTTACTTCCTAATTTTCATGGTTTAGAATCTGAAAGTCCATATTTACATCTGAAAGAATTTGAGGAAATATGTATTGCCTTCAATGATCAAAATTGCACTAAAGAGATTGTTAAGCTTAAATTGTTTCCTTTTTCTTTAAAAGATAAAGCAAAATCTTGGCTTAACACTTTGAAACCAAGATCAATTGGCACATGGCAAGAAATGCAAGGTGAGTTCTTGAAGAAATTTTTTCCAACACATAAAACCAATGCTATGAAAAGACAAATCTAAAATTTTTTCCAAAATTCAAATGAAGCATATTTTCAATGTTGGGAACGGTTTAAAGATTTGTTAAATTCTTGCCCACATCATGGTTTTGAAAAATGGCGCACTATAAGCTTCTTTTATGAAGGTTTAACACCTGAAACTAAATAATTTGTGGAAATAATGTGCAATGGTGAGTTTCATGATAAAGAACCTGATGAAGCTTTAGACTATTTGAACCAGTTGGCTGAAAATTCTCAATCTTGGCATAGTATTAATATTTTTGAAAATTCAATTAGATCTAATCTTGCAAGTGCTAATAAAGGAAAATATCACCTTAGTCAAGAGGAAGATCTAAATGCTAGATTTGCCGGTTTGGCTAGAAAGGTTGAAGACATGGAATTAAGAAAAGCAAAAGAAATCAAATCTGTACAAAATGAAGAAATTTGGGGCATTTGTGATGACTTAGGGCACCCAACACATGAATGTCCTAACATTCCTGTTTTTAAAGAAGATGTACATGAGCAAGTAAATGCAATGAATAATTTTAAAAAGTCATTTACTTCTTCTTTTCAGGTACATATAATCCGGGATGGAGAAATCACCCAAACATCAGCTGGAGGATTAATAATCAGTCACAATTCATGCAACCACCACCTCCTCAGGCACAACAGGACTCTCAAAATTCTCAAGGATATGCACCTTATGTCCCACCATATAGGAAAAACCTTGAAGAAACACTGCATGCATTCATAGAAAAGCAAGAGGCCATCAATAAACAAAACAATCAAACCATGAATGACATAAAAGACATTCTTGCTAAACTTTCTTCTGCACTCACCATTCATGAGAAAGGAAAATTTCCTTCTCAACCTCAACCAAATCCCAAGGGTCAGTACAGTCTAAATGAGGGGAGTTCAGAAAACCAACAAATGGACTAAGTCAAGTCAGTGATAACTCTTAGGAGTGGAAAGGTTGTTGAGAAACAAATTCCTGAACCATGTGAGAAAGAAGATGAACCAATTCCCCACGAAAATGAAGAAGCTGACCAAAAGGAAACCAAACTCTCTCCTTCACTCCCATTTCCTCAAGCATTGAATAATCCAAAGAAATTGGACCATAACACTAGAATTTTTGAAATTTTGAAACAAGTGAAGATCAATATTCCTCTGTTAAATGTTATCAAACAAATTCCTTCTTATGCCAAATATTTGAAGGACTTGTGCACTGTTAAAAGGAAACTAAATGTGAAAAAAAAGCATTTTTGGCTGAATAGGTAAGCTCCATTCTTCAAAATAATAATGCGTTGAAATATAAAGACCCTGGTTGTCCTACAGTGTCATGCATTATTGGAGAACATAAAATTGACAAAGCTTTACTTGATCTTGGTGCTAGTGTCAATTTGCTTCCATATTCAGTTTATCAGTAACTCAACTTAGGTGAGTTAAAACCAACTTCTGTAACTCTTCTACTTGCAGATAGATCAATTAAAATTCCAAGAGGAATAGTGGAAGATGTGTTGGTTCAAGTTAATAAATTCATATATCCTGTGGATTTTATTATCTTGGATACTGAACCTATGGTTGATAGTTGCAAGTCAATTCCTGTTATTTTAGGTCGTCTATTTTTAGTAACATCTAATACTTTGATAAATTGCAGAAATGGAGTGGTGAAGCTAACATTTGGAAACATGACACTGGAGCTCAATGTTTTTAATATGTGCAAGCAACCACAGGAAGTCCTTAATGAAAAGGAGAAAGTTGAAGGAATTGAAGCCATTATAGATGATCATCTTCAAACAAAGAGTTCTTCTGACCTATTAGAAATTTGTTTAGTCAATTCATTGGATTCAGGCATGCAATTAGAAGATGATATCTCTGAAATATGTTCTTTGCTTGATTGTACACAGGCAATGGAGTACAAGGGATGGAAACCAAGATTTGAATAGCTAAAACCCATGAATGATAATGCCCAAGAAGAAGTATCCACACTGGAACTAAAGCCATTACCTGCTGGGTTAAAGTACATATTTTTGAGAGAAAAGCAAAACTTTCCAGTGATAATTTCCTCGTCTCTTACTGAAGAACAAGAAGGTATGTTAACAGAAGTACTTAAAAGGCATAAAAATGCAATTGAATGGACATTAAAGGATATAAAAGGCATTAATCCATTGATTTGTACACATAGAATATATTTAGAGGATAATGCTAAAACTTCTCAATAACCTCAAAGAAGATTCAATCCACACATAAAAAAAGGTAGTTAGAGCTGAAGTCCTTAAATTGCTTGATGTTGGAATTATCTATCCTATCTCTGATAGTCAATGGGTAAGTCCTACACTAGTTGTGCCTAAGAAATCTGGAATAACAGTGGTTGAAAATGATAAGAGAGAATTAATACCTACGCGAGTCTCATCTAGTTGGCGTATGTGTATTGATTTTAGAAAATTAAATACTGCTACTAGGAAAGATCATTTTCCCTTGCCATTTTTTGATCAAATTCTGGAAAATGTAGCAGGACATCCATACTACTATTTTCTTGATGGTTTTTCAGGTTATAATCAAATACCAATTGCATTGGAAGATCAAGAAAAGACCACTTTTACATCTCCCTTTGGTACTTTTGCATATAGAAGAATGCCTTTTGGCCTTTATAATGCTCCGGCAACATTTCAAAGATGCATGTTAAGCATTTTTAGTGACATGATTGAGTATTATTTAGAGGTTTTCATGGATGATTTGACAGTTTTTGAAAATTCTTTTGAAAATTGTCTTGATAATTTGGAAAAAGTTCTTAAAAGATGCGAAGAAAAAGGATTTGTGCTAAACTGGGAAAAATGTCATTACATGGTTACCTCAGAAATAGTGTTAGGTCATGTGATTTCTTCTAAAGGAATTGAAGTTGATAAGGCCAAAGTTGAATTAATTGCTCATTTGCCTTCCCCAAAAACAGTCAGAGAAGTTCGTTCTTTTTTAGGACATGTAAGATTTTACAGAAAATTCATTAAGGACTTTAGTGCCATATCTAGACCATTATGTAATCTTCTGTTGAAAGATGCACCATTTGATTGGACTCAAGAATGTCAAAAATCTTTTGAAAAATTAATTGGTCTTCTGACATCTGCTCCTATCATGCAATCTCCTAACTGGTCTTTACCTTTTGAGTTAATGTGTGATGCTAGTGATTTTGTTGTGGGTGCTGTTTTAGGCCAAAGAAAGGAAGGTAAACCTCATGTGATTTGTTACACAAGTAGAACTTTAAACAGTGCACAAATGAATTACACCACTACTGAAAAAGAACTACTTGTTGTAATTTTTGCACTAGAAAAATTTCGATCTTACTTAATTGGCTCTTCTATTATGATTTTCACTAATCATTCTGCTGTTAGATATTTGATATCTAAGCAGGATGCCAAACCAAGATTGATACGGTGGATCTTGTTGCTTCAAGAATTCAATATCACAATAAAAGATAAGAAAGGAGCTGAAAATGTTGTCGCTGATCATTTGTCTAGACTTCCAATAGGCTCATCTTTTGATAGCACACCTATCAATGATTCTTTTCTTGATGAATTTTTATTTTCTGTCAATTCCATGCCTTGGTTTGCTAACATAGTCAACTTTCTTGTAACAGGAAAGATGCCGCCTCAATGGGAGCACCAAGATAGAAGGAAATTTTTGACAGTTGTAAAAAAATTTTATTGGGATGACCCATACTTGTTCAAATATTGTGCTGATCAAATTTTTCGGAGATGTGTGCCCTACAGTGAGGTAGGTAGTGTCATTAAATTTTGTCACTCGGAAGCATGTGGAGGTCACTTCTCTTCAAAGAAAACAGCTGCGAAAATCTTGCAGTGTGGATTCTATTGGCCCACTTTATTTAAGGACTGCTATACTTTTTGCAAAAGTTGTGAAAATTGTCAAAAGTTGGGCTCAATTTCAAAAAGAAACATGATGCCTCTGAACCCCATCCTTGTCATTGAAATTTTTGATTGTTGGGGAATTGATTTCATGGGTCCATTTCCATCTTTATTTGGATTTGTGTATATTTTGGTTGCAGTTGATTATGTTTCAAAATGGATTGAGGCGATTCCATGCCGACACAATGATCATACAACTGTTCTCAAATTTTTAAAAGAAAATATCTTGTGTCGATTTAGAATCCCTCAAGCTATCATAAGTGATGGGGGAACACATTTTTGCAATAAACCATTTGAATCTTTAATGACGAAATATAGTATTACACACAAAATTGTCACCCCTTATCACCCTCAGACAAGTGGACAAGTTGAATTGGCAAATAGGGAGATTAAACAAATTTTGGAAAAAACAGTTAACCCAAATCATAAAGATTGGTCTTTAAGACTAAACGATACACTTTGGGCTTATCGTACTGCTTTCAAAACATCTTTGGGCATGTCACCCTATCGGTTAGTCTATGGAAAACCTTGTCACTTGCTTGTAGAATTGGAATATAAAGCATTTTGGGCCATTAAAGCTTTCAATCTAAATCTTGATGATGCTTGCAAGATACGCAAATTGCAATTAAATGAACTTAAGGAATTGAGAAATGATGCATATGAGAACTCAAAGATTTATAAAGCCAGAACAAAAACTTTTCATGACAAGACAATTTTGAGAAAATCGTTTGAAATTAGTCAAAAAGTTCTGCTTTATAATTCTCGCCTGCACCTATTCCTTAGAAAATTGAGATCTAGGTGGAGTGGTCCTTTTGTTGTCAAACATATGTATCCTCATAGGACTATAGATATTGAGAATCCTAGGAATGGTAATGTGTTTAAAGTCAATGGACAAAGACTCAAACCATTTCTGGAAAATCAAGTTAATAAGGTAGAATTCATCTCTCTTTTTTATCCTTATTATGAATAGAATTCACTCTAATTTTGTTGCCTTGTTTTTGCAATTACTTGTGTTGCCAATTAAGTGGCGGATACGGTACTCCGTGACTCTCAAGTCGGTTTGTTTTTCAGTTTCTCAAAATAATTGAATCCTTCTTCTCCCTTAAAATGGATGTCATTCTTTCAAACCTGAGAAAACATTTTCCTTCTCTCCCTCAAAATGCTCTGAAAAAAATCTACAAAGCTCGATGTGAAAGATTGAGATTGTTAATGCACAAAGGTATGCCAGAAGATGTACGCTGGAGAATTGAAGCAAAGGTCCAACTAGCAGGTGAGTTTTCAATTTCATTTGACTTATACATGTCAGGTCTTAGAAGAAGTTCGTATTCTAAAAGGAGAAAAGCAAAAAGGTTACAAGTCTGTCACAAATGTGGACGATGGAATTATAACAAGCAATGTCATTCTTTGGGGATGGTTTCCGTAAATAGATTCTTCATTAAGAATGGACTGAGTAAGGAGTCATTAGATAATATCTTATTGACTCTTGAGACGCGTTCTTATGGATTGATGCAGCGTGAAATTCTTAATTTGTGGAATCTCTTCAAGGATGAAGAAAAACGCTACAGTCTTGGGAATCTGATTCTAAAAGACCCTGTTTGCCAATTTATAAGAAAATTGGATGGGAAGCTTATCCTCGACTCATAGAAGGCGTTTAAGCCGTTACTGGACGTTAAACTAGAGGCAGATGTGAGTCATATCCACAACAATCTGTACATATCATCTTCTTCTTCTTTATGTCATCTTTCAAAAAAAAAGGAAAAAAAAAAGAAAAAAAAAGAAGAAAAAAAATGTTTGAACAAGGGCAATCCGGAAAGAGTACCATGGCTTTAATTAGTTGTGGAGCCCCAGCCTTTGGCTGACCCGTCATTGACTCGAGTGGACCTTTGCACACTGGTCCTTAAAAAAATTCGTAAGTGTCTACTGCACTGATGACACGCAGTATAAAGATATGTCACTACTGCACTCATGATGCGTAGTATAAAGATATGCCATGAAAGCTGTACATACAAGTATGTCATCATTTGCTATTATATTTCTTTTATCTTTGTATGATTTTGCTGTATTTTAGTTTTGGACAGACGATCCTTTGAGCAGGGTCCTTCAGGGGTTTCTAGACTTCTTTACCCTAATGGTTTTCTTGAAGTCAAAAAAAAAAAAATTCCTTTACCTTTGATCTTTGATCCTGATCCAGCAATAGCTCAGATAGATTGGTCAGTAGGAGGCAGTGAGGGAAACAAGATGAAAAAAGAGCTAGATTTGACACTTCGTTTATAGCTTTTCTTTTGATTTTATTTATCGTACTTTGTTTTTGTTTAAATTTGTGTCAGATTTCTCCAACATGTAAGATCTTCTATCCTTTACTCATCTATATTTTAACATTGAGGACAATGTTGTGATCTAGTTAGGGGGAAGGATAGTTGACTACTAATTTTTTTCTTTTCTTTTTTGGGAAGTATGATATGATTGTCATGGACTTATTAAACTAATGAATGATGGCAGAGTAAGGAGTAATTTTACTTCTAAGACGTATCTAAATTGGGAAGTATGTTTAGTGATATGACTGTTAGAAACCTATTCATAGTAAAACCAATTAGTGATGGCAGAGCAAGGAGTGAATTTTAGAAACAATTTATTACTCTTGAGACGCATCTTAGTTGGGGTAGTAATTAATTAGTATTGATTTGTGGAAGTAACAAAGTTTTTGTCTTTTGATTTCCTTTAAAAGATTCAAGTGAATGCACTCTCATATCCTTTGAAGCAATTGAGATTCTTGGATCTTAACATAAATTGTCTTCTTTCTTAAAAATCATAAGCTTGGAAATGAATGTTGATATGAAGGATTGAGAATGATAGAAATATGCCTGGTGAGATTTTGAGCCTATTGATGAATGGATTGAATATCTGTACCATTCTCTTCCTTCTTGTGTGATTTTCACTCATGAAATTGTCACTCTAGAACTTGCTTTGATTTTTTTTGACACTACATTTTTACATGCATACATTAATATGATTGAGGTATTTTGAAATAGCTACTTTGACCAAATAGCCATCCTTGTATAGTTTCCATTGTGTAACCCCTTTGAACTTATTTGACCATTCCTTATTTTTAGCTTATTTCTTACCTTAAAAAAAAGACAAAAAAAATGTTTTTACCCGACCTGAGAAATAAGAGAGCATTGACCTTGTTCTTGAACAAGTGTGGGGGTGTGTATGCAAAATGATCAAAAAAAATTGACCACCTTTGCAATCAAAGGATTATCAGAGTCTAGAATAAAGGTGGTTGCTTGGAAACAACAGGAAGAAAAGGAGAATGTTCAAGTCTAACAATAAATTCAATTCACCAATTTGGGATTAATCTTCAACAAAACATTAGTCAAATGTTGGTGATTGTCCTTTATGATGAATGTTCTCAAACATTTTCTCCACTTTAACTATACCATAATGCTCTTTTATTCTCTTTGGTATTTATCTTTTCACATCCATATTATCCCCTCTCCTTTACCATGACCCCATTACAACCTTGAATAAAGTCCTCTTGATTTTTGTATGCATGTGTTGTGAGTAGCGAAGTAGAAGATAAGCAAGCTTATGGTAGTGCAATTGTTCATGGGTTGAATAGAGTGAAATACTTACCTTTTAAACACTTGAGAGATTGAGAGTGAAATTCTGTGAGAATCTATCATTCTTGATTCATTCTTTTCAACTGAAGTTTCCTTGCTTGTTGGTTTGAGATGTGAAGAAATGTTACCTCGTTAAAGCTTTGATCCCTTGAATTTCTTGTTACTCTTCTTGTTTCATCGTGTCTTTTAGAGTTTTTAGCTTTTGAGTCTATGTCATTTTTTTTTTGTCTCCTAACTTTGGTCTTATGTGTTTTGCCCAGGAGTGCAAAAAATTAAGTGTGGGAGAATTTGATGATCACATATTTTATACATTAATAAACCCTCATTTTTAGTCATTTACACTCTCCATGTACTTAATTGATTAAGCCTAGTTATGTTTTGTAAGTTTGGACCCAAATTGGACTTAATTGATTTTTTCAGCACTATTTTGGTCTTACGTTATTTCTATATTTCAGTCATATCTTAAGTTCTAAATGTCTGATAATTATGAATTTTACCTTGTAAGAAAGATAAGAGAGAGCTCTACAACTTTGATGAAGAACTCAAAGTCTCAATCAGACATCTAGTAGAGCTAATTAGGCTTGGAAGACAGAACACGAGTTTTGTGTCTAAAACCTGAATAGTGTACAGTAATCAGAGCATAACTCGGGCTGCAAGAATTATTTTGGGCTGAAATTTGGACATTTGAAAGTTAAGACCCAGATCTAAAACTTTGATGTTGAACACAAAACTTGATTCGGGCTCCTTGATGGTGATATTGCGTCTGAAAGTCAAAACAGAGGTGCTAAAATTGGGCCTGAACAGTCTATAGCAATTGGGTCATATCTTGGACTGTAGGACAAATTTTTGGGTGATTCTAGAGCCATTGGAAAGTTTAGACAATTTCCTAGAACTTTTATGAAGACCACTTGGCTTGAAAATGACGAAATCAATGACTTAAGCAATGAATGATTTCAGAGACAAGAAATCTTAATGATTTTTCACTCTTATCCTCACCATTTGGCATTTTCCACTCATTCATCCACTCATCCACCTACCCCTAATTAGCCCCCTTGTCATTTTGTATCCCTAATCCTCTATAAAAGGCACCATTGGCTGACCATTTGGGAGCACTTGGTGTTAGGCTTAGTTTGTACAAGTTAAGGTTATGCTTGTTTATTATTTTCCTTTGTTGTAATTTTCTCTTGTTCTAAATTGAAGCTATGTTCATCTTTCTCTTCTTCTCTCTTTCTCTCTTCTTATCTATGAGTAACTAAATTTTCATCTTGCTTGGGTGAAAGAGTGAAGCTCTTGGTAATGAAATAAGGTTAGATTATTCTATTTCTTATGCTTAAATAATATATTATCAATTAGACATTATATGTGTTATATTTTGTTTCCAATCAATTTAGAAACCTTCTTTGTATAATGGAGATCTTGATTTATTGTAAACAATAGGATTGGCACAGTGAATGCTTGAACTCATTTACAAATGTTGGTAGATAATTAAAGGAATCATAATATGATTGCATATATAATTGAACTTTGAATGTTATATTTTCTTATTGGAACCTCCGTTGTGTGTGGATTTCAATTGAGTTATAAAGAGAAATAATCTTACCTTTAATTTATTACCAAGAGTGGATCTCCTTACCCAAGCAAGCCCTTAAATTCATTTGTGAACTTGTTTTATTACTTTTGGTGTTGTGACAAATCCTCTTCTTACCTCAATTAATTTTTCTTTATCAATTCCCTATGGATCGACCTCGGACTCCCGAGAAATTTACTACTTGAGACAACCTGCACTTGTGTTTGCATCCTTAAATCCCGCAGTCACAAGCTCATATATTTTCATTTCAATATTTACTATCAATAAATGCATTTTTAAATTATCTTGCCATTTTTTTTAGTTTTTACTCAATCATTACATTAACATTTCTTCATTACCTCTTTTTTACTTGTGTTAACATTAATAAATGCATATATGAAAGTGACTCTATTGAAAATGACAGTATTATGACCCTATTATATGATTTTGACCATTTCATTAATCATGTTGATGAGGATAATGATGATAATTGGGAACCCTCTTCTGAGCTAATGAGATTAATAGAACAATGGGCCAAAGAAATTCAACTCCATGAAGAGTTAACTGAAGTGATTAATTTTGGGTCAGAGGATGACACAAAAGAAGTTAAAATTGGCATTTCCATGAAAGAAGATAAGCGAAACAAGTTGGTTAAGCTCTTATTTGATTATTGCGATATTTTCGCATGGTCGTACCAAGAGATGCCTGGGCTAGATGCTAGAATAGTTGAGCATAAATTGCCATTAAAATTGAAATATCCTCCAGTCAAGTAAAAGTTGAGACGAAAGAAGCTAGAGATGTCACTAAAAATTAGAGAAGATATTAAAAGTTAGTTTGATGAGGTTTCCTCGTTGTTGCAAAGTATCCTCAATGGATCGCCAACATCATCCTTGTCCTAAAGAAAGAAGGAAAAGTACAAATGTGCATTGACTATAGAGATTGGAATAGGGCCAGCCCTAAAGATAATTTTTCTTTACCTTATATTGATGTTTTGGTGGACAACACTGCTCAATATTCATTTTTCTCCTTCATGGATGGTTTCTTGGGATACAATCAGATCAAGATGGCACCTAAAGATATGGAGAAGACCACATTCATCACTCTGCGGAGAGCTTTTTACAATAAAGTAATGTCGCTTGGATTGAGAAATACAGGAGCAGCTTATCAAAGGGCAATAATGACTTTGTTCCATGAAATGATACACAAAGAAATAGAAGTTTATGTGGACAGCATGATTGCAAAGTCTAGAACAGAAGAAGACCATGTTGTTAATTTGAAAAAGCTCTTTAAGCAGTTGAGAAAGTTTAGACTTAGACTGAATTCTGCTAAATGCACTTTTGGTGTAAAATCATACAAGCTTTTGGGGTTTGTGGTTAGTCAAAAAGGGATAGAAGTTGATCCAAACAAAGTTCGAGTAATCCTAGATATACTAGCTCCTTGCACTGAAAAAGAAGATCATGGATTTTTAGGGAGGCTAAGTTATATTGCTAGATTTATATCTCAGTTAACTGCGACGTGGCGAACCAATTTTCAAGTTATTGCGTAAAAACCAGACAATAGAATGGAAAGAAGATTGTCAGACAACATTTGAGAAGATCAAATAATATTTGCAAGAACCCCCAGTTTTGGTACCTCCAGTGCCAAGAAGACCTCTCAACATATACTTGACTATGTTGGATGAATCCATGGGCTGTGTACTGGGACAACACGATGAAACTGGTAGAAAGGAACATATCATCTATTACTTAAGTAAGAAGTTTACTAACTATGAGGCAAAATACTCATCGTTGGAGCGCACGTGTTATGCCTTGGCATGGGCGGCCCATCATTTGAAGCAATATATGTTATGTTACACAACTTGGTTAGTATCTAAAATGGACCAAATCAAGTACATCTTTGACAAGCCTGCTCTCTCTGGGAGGATTGCACATTGGCAAGTTTTGCTATCAAAATATGACATTGTTTATGTCACTTAAAAAGTAGTAAAAGGCAACACTCTTGCAAAATTGTTAGTCAGTTAACCTGCAAAGGATTATAGGTCTATGCAGTGAAAATTCCCTGATGAAGATATAATGGCTTTATTTGCCTCAGAAAAAGGAAAATGGACTTTGTTGTTCAACGGAACTTCTAATTCATTGGGGCATGGAATTGGAACCATACTAATTTCCCCTAAAAACAATTTCATTCCAATCACTGCTAGATTGTGCTTTGACTTTATAAATAATATAGTTGAGTAAGAAGCATGTGCCAAAGGAATCCAAGCAGCAATAGAATCAAAGGCAAAAGTTCTTGAGGTGTATGGAGACTTTGAGGTATACGGGGACTCTGCCTTGGTTATTCATCAGGTAAATGGAGAATGGGAAACTCGAGATGTCAAGTTAATCCCTTATCATGCTTACATCAAGGAGTTAATTAAACAACTTGATAAAGTCACATTCCATCATGTCCCTCGGGAAGATAATTAGTTAGCTTATGCTTTAGCCACATTATCGTCAATATTCAAAGTAAGCCATGATAGGGACTTGCCACTTATAAAAATGGAAAGTCATGACCAATTGGCATATTGTCAAATGGTAGAAGTGGAGCCATATAGGAAACCGTGGTATCATGACATCAAATGCTTTATCAAGAGCAGAGAATACCCTCTAGATACTTTAGAAAATGACAAAAAGACCCTCAGAAGACTCGCAATGAGTTTCTTTTTAAATAAGGAAGTGCTCTATAAGAGAAACCACGACATGGTGCTGTTAAGATGTGTTGATGCAATGGAGGCAGAGAAGATCATTAAAGATGTTCATGAAGGTTCTTTTGGAACTCATGCAAATGGGCATGCAATGGTAAGAAAAATCCCAAGAGCTAGGTACTATTGGTTGACAATGGAAACCAATTGTTTCAATTATGTGAAGAAGTGCTATAAATGCCAAACATATGTTGACAAGGTTCATACACCACCAGTACCTTTAAATGTTTTAATAGCACCTTAGTCATTCTCGATGTGGGGAATGGATGTCATAGGGCCCATTGAACCGAAGGCCTCAAATGGACATCATTTTATTCTTGTTGCAATTGATTACTTCATAAAATGGGTCGAAGCAGCTTCTTATGCCAATGTGACCAGGAGTGTATTGATCAGGTTCATAAAAAAGGAGTTGATTTGTTGTTACAGTTTGCTAAGCAAAATTATCACTAACAATGTCACTAATCTGAACAATAAGATGATGAAGGAGATATGTGAGAGTTTCAAAATTGAGCACCACAATTCTTCACCCTATCACCCTAGGATGAATTGGGCAGTTGAGGTAGCAAATAAGAACATCAAGAAAATTATACAGAAGATAGTTGTAACATACAAAGATTGGCACGAAATGTTACTAATGTAATGCATGGCTATCGCACATCAGTTTGTACTTCAACTGGGGCAACTCATTTCTCTTTGATTTATGGAAAGGAAACAGTACTCCCTATTGAAGTAAAAATCCCATCATTAACAGTACCGATGGAGGTAGGATTAAAAGAAGCTGAATGAGTTCAAACTCAACTTGATCAGTTGAACCTCATTGAAGGAAAGAGATTAGTTGCACTATGTCATGACCAGCTTTACCATAAGAGAATGATGAAATTCTATGCAAAAAAAATGCCTTCTTGACAATTTCAAAAAAGAGACCTAGTACTCAAGAAGATTCTTCTCATTCAAAAGGATCATTGAGGAAAATAGGCTTCAAACTATGAGGGACCTTATGTCATGAAAAAGGCCTTCTCGGGAGGGGTCTTGATTCTCACAAACATGGATGACAAAGATTTACCACTTCCTGTAAATTCAGATGCAGTCAAAATGCATTATGCTTTAAAAAAAAAAGAAGAAAAGTGGCTTGCTAGGCTAAAAACAAGAAAATGAGACCTAGGTAAAAGTTAGAGCAACCTGCTAGGTTAAAAACTCAAAAAGAGTGACCTAGGCAAAAGTTAGGGTAAAAAATGATAGTTGATGCTGCGAACACTCAATTTTGACCGGGCTAAAATAATAAAAAAAAATGAAAAAATAATAATAATAATTTAAAAAAAAGACAAAAAAAAAAAAAAAAAAAAATATAATAATAAAATAATAAAAATAAAAATAAAAAAAATTTGCAATCAATGTGAAGTTGATTTGATCTGCTTTTGGAAGGATACCATACCACGCACTATCATCCATTCTTATTATTGCACTGCATTCATCATCACTCACTTCTAATTATGAACTAATCACATGGACAACTCACACTCACTCACTCCATTCTCACTTGTTGCACACACAGACAATATTCACTTGACTTTTTCATAAGACCATATCAAGCAGCACACATGAGGGAGATTGGTGGGTCAGAATTTATTTTCTTTCCATAAGCTGGCAGCACCTTGATAAAAGGAGGAAATTTTTCAATCTAAAGGGGGAATGGAAGCATCGTATAAAAAATTTTGGAACAGAGAGGAGAAATTTCAATTTGACACAGAGAGTTGAAGATTCGTATGAAAAAAAATTCAGAACAAAGAATGAATCTGAAACAGAGGGTTGAGGCATCACACTAAAAAAAAAGCAGAGACAGACTTGAAGCATCAGATATTTTGTGCAGCCTCCATCTTCATTTTTTTTATCTCACTTTCACCACTCAAGCCAGGAAACCATACCACTCCATCTTCTACCAAGCTTCCACTTGATCTCCTTCAAAAATCCAATTCCATAACCACTTTACCTTCATCTTTTTCACCCTCCAAACTCCAGCATCATTCCTTACACATGCCACTATAACCATAACGCAGAACCACCACCATCTTCATCTTTATCTTCAACCAAGTACCCTTACCACCACTTTCAACTTCCATCAAAACAAACCCCATCTACAGCCACCCCAAATAAACACCATAGCCACCCAACCCCGACCAAAAACGAAGCTGCACGCAGACTAGGATTACACCGCTCCAGAACCAAAGCCGCACCGCTCTGTTGCCTGGACCGCGCCGACCTAGTCCGTCGAACTGGACGCTTCAGATTCGCGCAAGCCGCTGCCCGATTCGCTGCACACGCCGCCGAGCACGGACCCAGATCCGTCGGAACCCAGAAGCTGACCCGCACGAACCGACCAGCACCACACCTCCTCCGCCGATCGCGAATCCATTACTGCACAACCAACAGCCCGCTAGCCCATGACCCCGAAGCCAAACCGTCGACCAGCTCCAGCCGCGCCAGTCTAGATCTGAACCATCCGAACGTCGCCGCCATCGCCGCCGTCGCTGGTTTCACCACTGAGTCCGAACAAACCCAACCACACTGCACCGCCGAACTAGTCTCCATCTCCCCTGTTTCTGCAACTATCAAGAAAAGGACCCATTTTTGTTTGCATTTCGTAAGGCCTCTGTTATTATTTTTGTTTTTGTTCTATTTTTTTTTTTGGAGGGCTAATGGACTCATTGGGCCCAAAAGTGTAAGTAAAGAATTAAAAAAAACAAAAAAACAATGATAAAATTAAAAGATAAAAATATGAATAATTAATTATTATTAAAAAAAAAGATTAACCGAGTTGTGACAACTTGTTAATCTTATAACTATTTTGAATCATTTGAGTTGTGACAACCTAATGATTCGAATTATTTTTTAAAAAAAATTACTATTTAATAAAGATTCAAAATTTATTTTTATTATTATTATTATTATTATTATTATTATTATTATTATTATTATTATCATTATCATTATCATTATTATTATTATTATTTTTTCCTCTTTTTAGGTAATAAAAAATCTCATTTAATAGCAATAAATTCAATAATCGGTGGTGACGTCTCTAGCGTGACGCGAGTTTCACCTATTCAAACCTTGAATTGATTAATAGAGTCGCGACGACCTGTTAATTCAAATTCCTATAAAATAATAATAAAAACTTTTTTTTTTAAAATAAAATCAACCAACACACACTTATTTTTTTTAAGAACTACGTGACTTTGAGTTCCTCATTCCACCTGAGGATACGTAGGAATGTAATCTTTATTCATCAAGCCAAAATTAAATTTTCACAATTTGGTTCTTCTTTTCTTTAAAAAATAAAAAATAAAAATAAATAATAAAAATAAAAATAGTTACAATATTTTTAAAAGGAGCAAAATGAATAAATTTTAGATTATCAAAGTTTTTGCACAACTGACTTAAGGTACTGTCTCAGGACGGGAGTGATAGGAGTGCAGTGGAATTAAGTTTTCACCCTTCTCTATTCATAACCGACTCCCGAATTCTATCTGACTTTCAATGACTATCTTTCTATAAAGGTTTTCTAATTTTTCCTAATTTAAATCAAATTGGTGGCGACTCCATATTTCATTTTTAAAATCTTGTGAGCTGTTGTTTCGCCGTATCCCGTCGCGATATCGGTCGCGACAGATGGCGACTTCACTGGGGATCTGTTGAGAGTCAAGCCCATATAAGTTTGTTGTGTAAAATTTTGTAATCTTTGTATATTTGTTTTACCTTTTTTTTTTTTTTTTAATTAGTTTAATTATTTTTGTTATTAAAACCTTAAGGTAGAGAATTTCTTTTAGAATTTTTGTTTGTTTTTGTTTTTGTTTTGCAGGATGTGGGTAGTCTTTAAGATAATGAAGGTTTGTATGCTCCCTACACCCACTACACCTACACATTTATCACACACGTTCGAGTGGGGCCCTATACCCGGGTCTGAATGAAGCCTAAGTTAAGAAGAGGTTGTGTAGTGATAGTCATTTTGGATGTACATCCTGTTTGGTTATTGTGAAAACCTCATCTAGAGTGCATCTTTTTCACAAATGTCCCACACCTAGTGATTTACCCACTATTTTGTGGTTAACATTTTGAAATTGGACTTGGCTCTGGAGACCTTTAGAAAATTAGAGCTACCCAATGAAAGTTTTCACGACTCAGTAAAGACCAATAGACCCTCAGGATAGAAATCATTAAGTTTAAGGAAATTTCATTAAGACACAAAGGGAGCGTACCTTTCATTATCTTTTGACTTATCTGTATTCCTTGTGAGTTGTTTAGTCCCTTAATATGATGAACCATACTTGTCTCCTTTGTGAAAAAAAAGGGGTTATTCCTAAAAAAGAGGTGAATCACAACTAAAGGACTAACAATTCACTCATTGTAAAATCATTTTTTTAAAAAAAAACATGCATTGATAATTCTTCATCCCCAGGTTTGTTGGAGAACCATTTGAAAATTCAGTGCCTAAGGACTAGCAAAGAGTTAAGTTTTCACCCTTCTCTATTCATAACCGACTCCCGAATTCTATCTGACTTTCAATGACTATCTTTCTATAAAGGTTTTCCAATTTTTCCTAATTTAAATAAAATTGGTGGCGACTCCATATTTCATTTTTAAAATCTTGTTTCGCCGCATCCCGTCGCGATATCGGTCGCGACAGATGGCGACTCCACTGGGGATTGTTGAGGGTCAAGCCCATATAAGTTTGTTGTGCAAAATTTTGTAATCTTTGTATATTTGTTTTACCTTTTTTTTTTTTTTTTTTTTAATTAGTTTAATTATTTTTGTTATTAAAACCTTAAGGTAGAGAATTTCTTTTAGAATTTTTGTTTGTTTTTGTTTTTGTTTTGCAGGATGTGGGTAGTCTTTAGGATAATGAAGGTTTGTATGCTCCCTACACCCACTACACCTACACATTTATCACACATGTTCGAGTGGGGCCCTATACCCGGGTCTGAGTGAAGCCTAAGTTAAGAAGAGGTTGTGTAGTGATAGTCATTTTGGATGTACATCCTGTTTAGTTATTGTGAAAACCTCATCTAGAGTGCATCTTTTTCACGAATGTCCCACACCTAGTGATTTACCCACTATTTTGTGGTTAACATTTTGAAATTGGACTTGGCTCTGGAGACCTTTAGAAAATTAGAGCTACCCAATGAAAGTTTTCACGACTCAGTAAAGACCAATAGACCCTTAGGATAGAAATCATTAAGTTTAAGGAAATTCCATTAAGACACAAAGGGAGCGTACCTTTCATTATCTTTTGACTTATCTGTATTCCTTGTGAGTTGTTTAGTCCCTTAATATGATGAACCATATTTGTCTCCTTTGTGAAAAAAAAGGGGTTATTCCTAAAAAAGAGGTGAATCACAACTAAAGGACTAACAATTCACTTATTGTAAAATCATTTTTTCAAAAAAAAACATGCATTGATAATTCTTCATCCCCAGGTTTGTTGGAGAACCATTTGAAAATTCAGTGCCTAAGGACTAGCAGAGAGTATCTTTGATTAAAAATGGAAAGTGTCATAGGATCAGATCACAATAAGGCGATTTTGAAAAAGACCCTACAACTTAAGGCCAAGAAAGTGGATACAGAGAGCCAAGTGGGTTTGGGTCGAATGTTAAAAAAGACACAGCATTTGACCTTCACCGCAAGATATGGGAAAGTTTTGAATCTATTAGAAGTGGATGTACAAACAGAAGCTATCACTGCGCTAGCCCAATATTATGATCCACCATTACGTTGTTTCACGTTTCAAGATTTTCAATTAGCCCCCACATTAGAGGAGTTTGAGCAGATCTTGGGCTTACCTTTGGAAAAGGAAAAACCATACCTATATATAGGTCACTATGCATCTATGTCAGCCATAACAGATGTCTTAAAGGTTCATGTGAAAGATTTGGAGAAGGCAAAACAAAAGAGGAAAGGATCAGAGAGGTTACCAAGGAAATATTTAGAAGAACACATGCATTACCTGGCAAAGGTTGAAGACTGGAATACTTTTTCAGATGTGTTAGCCCTCACCATTTATGGCATCATCCTCTTCCCGAGAAATGAAGACTTGGTAGATCTTGCAGTAATTGATGTCTTCCTGGCTCAAAGAAACGATGCCGCAAATCCTGTACCAACTATTCTGGCTGATGTTTACTATACTTTGAATTTTTGCCATGAAAAGAAGGGCAAGAGGATCTTATGTTGTCTATCGATGCTATTCGTATGGCTCGCGACTCACATGTTCAAAGGAGGATACGAAAAAACTTGTCCTGTTATAGATTTCAAGATGCTCAAGTTGAAGACTATGGACGGTCGAAAATGGGCTGAGGAATTGGCCAAGCTTGAGGAGAGAAAGATTGTATAGTACCCACAGTGGAAAGAAGGACAAATAGTGGTCTATCAGTGTGAAGGCTTTCCTAATGTTCCTCTTATGGGTACGCGGGGGTGTATTAACTACAACCCTGCCTTGGCATTACGACAACTCGGCTATCCCATGATGAGACCACCCTCGGAATTGGAGACTACTCCTTTTATTTATGATATGCAGATGGAGTTTACTAAGACACTTAGGAGAGTGCGAGACGCTTGGAAGAAAGTTGTCAGAAAAGGCAGAGAGTTGGGAGTCAGAAGCTGTGGGGCCAAAGAAAGTTATCGGCAGTGGGTCAAGAATCGGGCTCAGAAAGTCAAGTTACCCTTCAAAATCTCAGCAACCTCTACAGTCAGTAAATCTTTGCCTCTAGTCCCAATAGAAGATGAAGAAATAAGGGAAAAGTTAGCAGAAGCCAATGAAGAAAAAAGAAAATTAGAAGCAGAGTTAGAAAAGACTCGCCGAACATGTGCAGTCTTAAAACGTGAAAATTCTAAAAAGGATCATGCTCTTGAAATAGCTAACAAGAGGCAAAAGATAGAACGAGATAATATGTCAAGGATCAAGAGGTGTTTAGAGGCTGCGAACAAGGAATTGGGACTCCGGGGAAAAGAAAGAGATAAGGCTTTCACTGAAAATCAACAACTTAAAGAGTTGCTCGCAACACAGAATGATGCCCTTCATCAAATGGATAATATGAGGTAGCAAATGAAAATGATGTCAGCAAGATATGAAGACATGATTGCAGGGTATGAAGCAGCTTTGTGACAAAGACAAGAGGACTTGCAAAAAATGACAAATCAAATAAGGCAACAAGACCAGGACATCGATGAATGGAAAGAAGAAACCCACTTTTGGAGGGATCGCTTCGTGAAACTAGCACACCTAGCCGACATGGCGATCGCAGACATTCCATATTACTTAAAGGTGGCAGATAAGATGGTTGATCCATTTAAGACTCCAGCAGAAATTAATGATTTCATTGAATATTGTAAGAATTTTGTTGAACAAATGAAGCAAATGATCAAGAAGCATTCGACTGAGAATGATTAAGCAATGATGTAATAGGGTGAAATAATGTTGATTGAATAAAGTATGCCTTTTTGTTCCTCTGATCCCATGATTACGTGAGACCGATACTTTTGAACATGACGTTCTAAGAATTGGTTGTGACAAGGAAGATCAAAGATACTCACCCAAGTCCATCCGGCACAAACTAATAATGGTTTTCTAACAAATCAAAAAAAAATCATGTTTGTTTATAATAAATTTGTACCTTAACTGTTCACAGAAAATTTAAAACCATTGCGCGACCAAGGAAAGAAGACGCCAATCAAACTCGTGTTCATAACACAAGGGCTCGAACAAAACTACTTGCAGCAATGGCAGCTGAAAATGAGGGCAGGAATCTAAGTATGGAAGTAGATGAAGTGAAAGGAAGGATGGATGAGATGACAGAGTCTCAGAGAAGAATAGAGGAAATGTTGCTAGCCATGAGGGAGACCATAACCTTGATGGGGGCAACTGGAAGTGCAACTGGGGCACATTTGCACATACCAAATATCACTTCCGTGAGGTCAAACCCCAGGGTCACTACTGAGATACATGTTGTAGGAGGAATCTCAAACACTGCATCAGTAGTAGTTCCTATTGGTGAAGGATATCATTCATTGGAAGGTGCTCGAAATGAGATTCATGGTAACACCGAGTTCACATGGGAGCCACCACATATGTCTATTCCGATGCCTACAGGATTTCCTGCTGGAACTGGACATGCAAACGTGCAAAATGATAAGATGAAAGAAGAGTGGGTGGAAAGGATGGAGGAACAGATCAAGGCAATCAAGGGCCCCGGTGTTTATGGACCTCTCAGGATAGAGGAACTGTGTCCTACCACGGACGTTATAATCCCAAAAGACTTCAAGATTCCTGACTTTGCAAAGTATGATGGGAGTGGCAACCCCCGGTTTCATTTGGTTAGTTATGGGACCAAGATGGCTGTTTGGTCCAAGGATGATAAATTCCTCATTAGCTTTTTCCATGAAAGTCTCACAGGTCCCGCTTTAGAATGGTATCTTCAACTAGACCGCTCTAAGGTTTCGCGTTGAACAGAGTTGGCTGATCTATTCATGAACCAATATAAATTCAACCTGGATGCAGCACCAACCCGAGAACAATTGAGTTCGATGCAGAAAGGAATTGAGGAACCTTTCAAACAATATGCACAGAGGTGGAGAGCCTTAGCAGCTCAAGTCCAACCACCATTGACACTGTCTGAGATGTGCTCATACTTCTTGGGAACTTTGGGAAATCCTTTCGTTGGGGCAATGGTCGGATCAGCCTATAAGGATTTTGCTGACCTGCTCACAGCGGGAAAAAGAATTGAGACCTTGGTCAAAGCTGGGAAGTTACCAATGAGCAACACAGAGAATACTGCTTTTAAGAAGGGGTTCCAGCCGAAAAAAAAAAAGAACCTGAGGTGAATCATGTCCAACGCCAACAGACTTTTAGACCTCGATATTCCCCTCAAAATCCAAGTCATCAACAACCATATAACCATAATCCCCACTTCTTATACCAAACACCCACATCTCCTTATCATCCACCCCACCAAATTGTGTTAACCACAAACATCATTCCGACCACACAATTCCAAATTAACAATGTTCCCACACCACAACCATATGTGCCAACTTGTCCAAATTTATACCGGATATCCATCTGCATCTCCACGCAAATTACCCTAACCACCCACAATCTCGGCCAAATTTCCAAAATCAAGGTCGTTTCCGTCCCCAAAACCTACCCCCTTTCCCAAGATTGTCCATTTCAAATGCAGACCTATTTCAAAAGTTGTTTGATTCTCACCTCCTGTCGGGTATTCCTGTACGTCCCTTAGAGCCACTATTTCCAACGTGTTATAACTCGAATTTAACATGCAAGTACCACATGGATATCCCAGGACATTCAATTGAAGATTGTGAGGCTTTCAAAACTGCAGTAAGGAGGCTTATTGCTTATGGGAAGCTTGACATTCAGGAAGAGGTTGGACCCAGTATCGTCAACAACCCAATCCCTAATCATAGTGGAAGGAATGTGGTAAATGCTCTGGAAATTAGAGAACCATTGGTAGGGGTGGGAACAGGCCAGGCCAGACCAAGCTTTGCCTTAAACAGGCCTGACCTGTATCACAAAGATAAGGCCTGAGCCTGGCCTGTTAGCCTGTAATAGGCCAATTTTCAAGGCCTGGCCTGGCCTTTTTAAAAGCCTGGCCTGGCCTGTAAGCCTATTTAAAGGCCTACTTTGCAAAAAGGCCTTTAAATAGGCTAACAGGCCTACCTTTAAACAGGCTAACAGGCTTTTATATAGCTAACAGGCTTAAGCCTTGAAATAGGCCAACAGGCCTAAGCCTTTATTTTTATTAAAATTTAATTAAAAAATATTAATATATTATAATAAATTAATAATTATAATTATCATAATAATATATAATTAAACAGAGCCGGCCTTGTCAGCCTAACAGCTTATTAGATGGCACGAAGCTGGCCTATTTAACTAAATAGGCTTTTAAAAAAGCCTTGACCTGACTTATTTAATAAACAGGCCAGGCCAGGCCAGGCCAGGCTTCAGACAGGCCAGGCCACAGGCCCCTGACGGGCGGCCTGGCCTATTTCCACCCCTAACCATTGGTAAGGAAGGTTATGGACATGCGCACTCCAATGGCTAAAGTGTTTAAGGGGTTAAAACTGGCTGGTTATAATGTTAATGCACCATCCTCTTCAATAAAAGAGGAGGAAATGTATGATGAAGAGTCAAGTTGTGCATATCACCATGGGAGAAGAGGACACGATATTGAAAATTGTTGGGTCTTCAAAGTTCGACTACAAGGATTACTTACTCTGGGAGTAATACAAGCAAGACGAGAGTTAGCTTCCTTCGAAGAGGTCAATGTGGTTGAACGCTTTGTGCTCAAGGTGCCACCCCTCAATCAAGCCTCGACACCAGGAAAAGTAGTAGTGACCGTGAAGAAGCCAATGACATTTGCTTACAGTGACACTCACACAGTGCCATGGAATTATGAGTCGAAGGAGAGACTTTGAAGGCTCGAATTGCCGAGATACACCAAAAAGAGGAATTAGTCAGAGTATGTGGAATTACAAGGAGTGGGCGATGCTATAGCCCAGAAGAAGTGGAAAAAGAAAAAATTGTTAAAGAGGGAAGTAGAGAAGAAACCCCAATAGAAGAGAAGAATGGAAAAGAAGAAGAGGAGTTCTTGAAAATCGTGAAACAAAGCGAATATGATGTAATAGAACAACTAAACAAGACTCCGGTAAGGATATCTCTATTGTCACTTGTCTTGACGTCTGAGTTACATCAGAAAGCATTACTAAGAGTTTTGAATGAAGCTTATGTTAAGCCCGATGTTACCCCTGAAGGTGTTGTCAACATGGTGGACCCGGTGAAACGAGTCAACATGATCATATTCACTGATGATGAGATCATTTCTCGGTTAAAGAAAAATCCACGGGCCTTGCATATAACCCTCAAATGCAAAGAGTATATAGTTGCAAAAGTTTTGATTGATGGAGGGTCGGCACTAAATATCCTACCCAAGTCAACTTTGACCTCATTATCAATAAGCGAGGATGAACTGTCACCTCGAGAAATGGTGGTGCGAGCCTTCGATGGAAATAAGAGAGGCATTATGGGAGAGATGATATTGCCATTAGAGATTGGTCCAAGTAATTTTCAAGTATTATTCCAAGTTATGGATATTGAGCCTGGTTACACTATGCTGCTAGGGAGATCATGGATCCACGCCGCTGGTGCCGTTCCTTCCACCCTGCATCAGAACGTTAAATACATTGAGAATGGGTTGGTCGTCACAATACATGGAGAAGAAGAAATTATGCTGTCAAAACCAGTTTCAGTACCGTATGTGGAGAGTATAGAGAAAGAAGAAGAGAATTTGTGGCACAGCTTTGAGGTAATTAAGACTGGATTTGGAAAGGATGAATCTCCAATGCAAAGTGTGAATCAGGTGGTGGCCCGAATTATGGCTAATAGTGGATACCAGGAAGGAAAAGGCTTGGGCCCAAAACTGCAGGGTATTCAGATACCAGTTTCATTTCCAGAAAAGTTAGACAGATTTGGGTTGGGGTACGAAGTATCTCTGGAAGAAAGAATGGGGAATATAACTTTGAAAAAGACTGATAAGGGCAAAATGAAGTATATTCCCCACCTGAGGGAAACATTTCCGGCACCAGCCAAGATAATCATGTTTGGAGAAGTCATTCAACCTCAATGTCATATCACTATCAATGCATTGCATGAAGAAGACCCAGAAGAATACATAGCAATTCGCCCTTTTGCTAAAGAAGAGCTGCTGAAGAATTGGCAATCTGAATCAATGATTGATGTTATTGCTTCCAAGTAATTGTTTGAGTCTAACTATGTTTTGATCTTATATTTATGTTATTTGAGACATTTAACTAAATAAAGTTGTATGTTCATTCAGCATTCCTTTGTGTCACCCTCTTTGCTTGTTTGCATTTTATAGTTTTCCTTTTTCCTATGATTCTGATTAAAAAAAAAAACACACAAACAAATCTTGTTTTCTCATTTTTTTACTCTATTTTTTATATTTCCAACTCCCACATAAATTACTTTCTAGGGATTTGAGTCATGTAGAAAGTTCGCCTCATGAAAGGGACCTTGAAAACTTGTCAATTGATTCTCCTGCGATATTTGATAAGGAAGACTCTGGATCTGGTGAAGAGGAGGAAATTGTTGAAAATTTTGAAAAAATGCTGGAATACTCCGAGAGAAAGTTTGATGTGGATAATGAAGTGATAGAAGTGATTAACATGGGAACTGAAGAAGACAAGAAGGAATTGAAAATAGTAAATAATCCTGAGCGTACAGAAATGATGACGCTACTGAAAGAATTTCTTGATGTGTTCGCATGGTCCTACAGAGATATGCCTGGATTAAACCCTGAAATAGCGTCGCATAAAATTCCATTATACCCAGATGCAAAGGCAAAGAGGCAAAAATTGAGAAGAATGCATCCTAATATGTCACTAAAGATCAAGGAAGAAGTGACTAAGCAATTAGAAGCTGGATTTATAGAAGTGTCAAGACACCCGGAATGGGTAGCAAACATTGTGCCAGTACCAAAGAAGGATGGGAAGGTCAGGATGTGCGTGGATTATAGGGATTTAAATAAGGCCAGTCCAAAAGATGATTTTTTGCTTCCTCATATTGATGTTCTGGTCGACAATACAGCTGGAAATCACAGGTTCTCGTTTATGGACGGGTATTCTGGGTACAATCAGATCCCCATGGATGTCAATGACAAAGAAAAGACGACTTTTATTACACCTTGGGGAACCTTTTGTTACACAGTAATGTCCTTTGGATTGAAGAATGCAGGAGCTACATATCAGCGTGCTATGGTTGCATTATTTCATGATATGATGCATAAAGAAATTGAGGTTTATGTAGATGATATGGTAGCCAAATCCAAGGAAGAGGAAAGCCATGTAGCATTTTTACGGAAGTTATTTGAGAGACTCAGGAAGTACAAGTTGAGACTCAATCCTAATAAATGTGTTTTGGAGCATCCGCAGGAAAGTTACTCGGATTCATCGTTAGCAAAGAAGGAATAAACGTGGATCCAAATAAGGCGAAGGCAATACAAGAGATGCCTCCTCCCAAGACAGAGCGTGAAGTGAGAAGTTTTCTCGGGAGACTCAATTACATCGCTAGATTCATTGCCAACTTAACCAGCACCTGTGAGCCTATATTCAAGTTGTTGAAGAAGCATCAGCCGGGTGAATGGAATGAAGAATGTCAAGAAGCTTTTGATAAGATAAAGGCTTATCTGATGAATGATAATCACATATTTTATTCATCAAGAAACCCTTATGTTTAGTCATTTACACTCTCCATATTCTTAATTGATTGAGTTTGGTATGATTTTGTGAGTTTGAGCTCAAATTGGTCCTAATTGAATATTTTCAGCATTATTGAGATTTGATATTGTTTCTGTATTTTGGCCATAACTTGAGTTTCTAATATCTGATGAACATGAATTTTACCTTGTAGGAAAGCTAAGAGGAAGCTCTACAACTTTGATGAAGAGCTCGAAGTCCGATTCAGATGTCTAAGGGACCTAAGTTTACATGGAAGTCAGAATACGAGTTCTGTCAATAGAATCCAAACAGTGTGCACTCATAAAATCATATCTCAATATGTAATAATGGAGATGGGCTGAAATTTGGACAGTGGATATTCAAGATCCAAATAAACAACTTTCATGAAGAACACATTTTGAGAAAAAGAAGTCTAGTAGGTCATTTTGAGCTTGCAAGTCGGAACAGAGGTGCTGAAGTTGGGTTTGAGCAACCTACGGTATTTGGGACATATCTTGGGCTTAAGGAAGCCAAATTGGACGAACCAACTATCCATTTTATAGCCAAGACAAGGATCTACAACTTTCATGAAGAACACTTTTCGTGGTTCTGAAGTATAGTGGGTCGTTTTTGGCTTCCAAGTCAGATACAAAATTTTCGTCCTCAACCACCCACTCATCCATCCACTAATCCACTCATTCATCCACTAATCCACTCATCCACTCATCCACTCATCCACTAACTCACCCACTCATCCACTCATACACTAATCCAACCACTTAACCACTCCACCCACTCATCTACTAATCCATCCACTCACCCATTCATGTCCATAATTTCCCACTCACCAAAAGTCCTTTGGCATTTTTCACTAATTCAACCACTCAACCATTCCACTCACTCATCCACTAAACCAATCCACTAAACCAATCCACTAAACCAACCCACTAATCCATCCACTCAAACACTCCACTCACTCATCCACTCATCCACCCACTTCCCTTTGTCATTTTGTTACCTTAGACTTCTATAAAAGGCACCATTTATCATGAACAACATGTAATTCTCCTTCATTTCTCTCTAAGTTTCTTCTTGCTTCTTCATAGTTTCTCATAGTTTTGTATATTTTGATGCTCCCTTCATGGTAATGGAGGGCTAAGCTACTTTGGGTCAATTTAGAACTCTTGAAGAGATTGTGGTTTGGATTCTTGAGACCTTGGTTATGCATTGTATTTGATTTGTAATTGAATTCCTCTTTTCTTCTTCTTTCTTCTTCTTCTTGATCTTGAATGCATGAATGGTGATTCTATTTATGTTGATCTGATTTGATCTTGGTTTAAGATTGAGATTTGTGATGAAACTTAGAACTAATTGATCTAAACTAATCACATAAATGAAGATTAAGATTTGTGATGAAACTTAGAACTGATTGATCTAAATTAATCACAGAATTGAAGAGGTTAGGTTACTGATTTGTGCCTAAGTTAATTGAATTCGGTACTTGAAATTAACATAGATTTTCATGAATGGTGCGATTGCGGATTTGTGTTTATCACTTGTTAATTGAATTCTAGGCGATCATCTAGTATGAATTCTGGATTTGATGCAGAGATCTCGGTTAGATCCAAATTAATAATTCAATTGCGCTTCAAGTGTTCTATGAAGGGTCTATGATTGAATCCACCCAATCTTGGATAGGTTTCTAAATTGACTGCTCTTTAATTGTTATTTCTTCCTTTAATTTTGTTAAGTGCGATCTTAAACTGTCAAACCCCCTTTTTGCTAACTTTCACTTGATTTGATCAAATTGCATTTACGATGCTTGAGGAGACGATCCGGTCTTGTCACTGTGCTACAAGTTTAGGTAATAACTTCGGTTATAATTTTGACTGAGTTCGGCTCTCGTCAAAATTTTGGTGCCGTTGCCGGGGATTAGTAAGTGTAATCTTTTCATTTGAAGTGTTTTTACTAACTTTTGCTTTTTATTAATTTTTCTAACATTTTTAACCATTGTCTAGTGTATTTTGCTTATTTATTTGTTTTTGTGTGATGCATGACTAGGTCTCGAGCCTCGATAACTTGGTTGACTTTGATCCTGAGATTGATAGAACCTTGCATAGGTTGATTAGAGCTCGTAGGCTAAGTGCAAGAATTGCTTCTGAATTTGATCTTAATATTGAGAGTGAACTTGAGATCTTGAATAATTCTCGAAACTATGGCCGATAACATGCAAAATAGAACTCTTAAGGAACTTGTCGCTCCCGATATAACTAATCGCTTTGTGTATTCAATACCCGATCTTGATGCTTTGATTTTGAGTTAAAATCTGGATTGATACATTTGTTGCCCAAGTTTCGCGGTTTTGTAGGTGAGGATCCCCATAAGCATCTAAAGGAGTTCCATGTGGTTTGTTCAACCATGAAACCACATGGGATCTCGAAGAAGAGCACATCAAGCCGAGGGCATTTCCTTTCTCACTTGCGATACTGCCCAAGGATTGGTTATTTTATCTTTCACCAGGTTCAAGAACAAGTTGGACCGACATGAAGCGGTTGTTCTTAGAAAAATTTTTCCCTCGCCTCTAGAAATTTCCGCCATTAGAAAAGATATATGTGGCATAAGACAAATGACAGAGAGACCTTGCATGAATATTGGGAAAGATTCAAGAAGTTGTGCTCGAGCCGTCCCCACCACCAAATCACCGATCAACTCTTAATTCAATATTTCTATGAAGGCTTGTCGCCAAATGACAAGCATGGTGGATGCTGCCTCTGGAGGAGCCTTAGTAGACAAGACCCCTGCAGCAGCGAGAGATTTGATAGCAAACATGGCAGCCAACACCTAACAATTTGGCACACGAATTATTACCTCAACCAGAGAAGTCAATGAAATTCAATCATCTCATGTAGACCAACAGAGAATGGAACACAGACTTGATGAATTGACTTCTTTGGTGAGGCAGCTAGCGAAGGGGACAACAAGCACCAATGCGATGGCTGCAACCGTGTGTGGCATTTGCTCTTGTTCATCTCATCCTACCGATGCATGCCCTACACTTCGAATGGTGGTTCTATTTTTCCGAACAATCTGTTGCAAAGCAATGGTATTTTTTCCGGTAGACCCCAATATCGCAATCACAAGAAGAGCCCGTATATGATCCATTTTCTAATACCTATAACCCCGGGCCGGAGGGACCATCCCAACCCGAGATATGGAAATTCTGGTCAACAACAACAACATCCCTACCAACAGCAGCAACCACAGTTTAGATACCAAGATACAGGCCCTAGCAACAAGTACCAACCACCTGCATTTAGGCAAGCACAACCTCGCTCCGCCCACCCATGCAAAGCAGCCCTCCACTCCACCTACTGTTCCAGCCAGCCCACTCTCTAGCCGAGCCACCTTTCGAAGACTTGATGAAACAGTTTCAGCAGAATGTCAATGCCACCATCCAGAATTTACAAACTCAAATCGGGCGCGATGGCAACCACTGCGAGTGAGCTAAAAAGTCAAGGGTCGAACCAATTGCCTTCACAAATAGTCAACAACCCAAGAGGCAATGTAAGTGCCATTAGCTTGAGAAGTGGCGAGAGAAGTTGACGGTCCCTACTCCACCACAACCCGAACTACAAGTGCAAAGAACCGAAGGTGACCGAAACAAAAGAAAGTGGATAGCTCACCCAAAAATCTATGACACGAAGAAATGTGCGAGAGAATTCAAATCTGGCCATTCCACTACCCTTTCCAAACAGAGTCACACAAATTCAAGCATACACGCAAACAAAATAGAAAGAGAAGTCATGGACATATTCGGAAGGTGGAAATCAATATTCCCCTCCTTGATGCAATCAAGCGCATTCCCAAGTATGCCAAATTCCTCAAAGAGTTGTGTACTCACAAGAGAAGACTTAAGGGTACCGAGAAAATAAGCATGGGCGTAAATGTTTCGCAATGATTCTACCAAGCATGCCACAAAAATGCAAAGATCCCGGAACTTTCACAATTCCTTGCACGATAGGTAACTCCAAATTTGAACATGCAATGCTAGATTTGGGTGCTTCGATTAATGTCATACCTATGTCAATTTATAAATCCTTGAACATTGGCACTTTGCAACCTACTGGTATAGTGATTCAATTGGCAAATAGAACCACTGCTCATCCTGCAGAGTGCTAGAAGATGTATTAGTTCGGGTGAATGAGCTAATTTTTCCAAATGGACTTCTATGTCTTGGACATGGAAGATGAGTCTTCAGCAAACCATGCTCCATTAATTCTAGGCAGACCGTTCCTCAAGACCGCCAAGACCAAGATAGAAGTGCATGTTGGCACCCTTTCTATGGAGTTTGGCGATGATTTGGTACAGTTTAACATTTTTTATGCCATGAGACATCCCCTAGAGGAGCATTCTGTTTTTCATATTGATGTGATTGAGATGCTGGTTGACGATGTTTATGCTGATTTATATGCTGAATTCCCTGATATTGCTGACTTTCTGGATTCTGTTTCTTGTGATACATGTGTTTCTTGTGATGTTGAGCCATGTGCTACATGTGCTGAGATTTATGCTGGTATGAGTGATGATGCAACTGTTGACTTAAATGATACCACATGTGAAAATAGAAGTCAGAACTGTGCTGAATTTAATGTTGCTGAATTAGTTGTTTCAAATAGCTTGCTGCCTTCCATTGTACAAATTTCCATCCTTAGAGTTGAAGACTTTGCCAGACCATCTTAAATATGCATATTTAGGAGATGGTGAGAAGCTCGCGATGATTGTTGCTAAGAATCTACAACCCGAACAAGAAGAAAAATTGTCGCAGTTTTGAGGCGTAATAAGCAAGCCATCGGATGGACACTTGCAGATATTCCCGGTATTAGTCCCTCCACATGCATGCATAGGATTTTATTGGAAGAGGATACGAAACCAAGAAGGCAACCCCAAAGGAGACCGAACCCCTTGATTCTAGATGTGGTGAAGAAGGAAGTGACCAAGCTACTTCAAGTCGGCATTATTTATCCCATATCGACAAGAAATGGGTGAGCCCCGTGCGGGTTGTTCCCAAGAAATCTGGGGTCACAAAGTAGTTGAGAATGAGAATAATGAACTTCTACCCACAAGAGTTCGTAACGGTTGGCGGGTTTGCATTGATTATAGGCGGCTTAACCAGGCTACCGTAAAAGATCATTTTCCGCTACCTTTCATTGATCGATGTTGGAGAGGCTAGGCGGCAAGTCACATTATTGTTTTCTCGGATGGATATTCGTGTTATTTTCGATTCATATAGCCCCGTAAGACCAAGAGAAGACTACTTTCACTTGTCCATTTGGCACATTTGCATATAGGAGGATGTCGTTTGGTCCGTGCAATGCTCCGGCACCTTTCAAAGGTGTATGGTAAGTATCTTTTCGACTTTTTAGAGAATTGCATGGATGTGTTTATAGATGATTTTACTGTCTATGGTTCTTCCTTTGATGCATGCCTGGATAGTCTGGCTCAGGTTTTACATAGATGCATTGAAACTAACCTTGTTCTGAATTTTGAGAAATGTCATTTCATGGTAGAACAAGGTATAGTTTTAGGACATGTAATATCTAGCAAGGGTATCGAGGTAGATCCTGCAAAAATAAATGTTATTTCATGCTTATCTTACCCCACATACGTGCGGGAGATTCGTTCTTTCCTTGGTCATGCAGGCTTCTATAGGCGGTTCATAAAGGATTTAAGCAAAATTACTCTTCCACTATCCAACTTGCTACAAAAAGAAGTGGAGTTCCATTTTGACCAGAAATGCAAGGATGCCTTCAATCACTTGAAGCAAGCATTGACCAAGACACCTATCATCCAGCCACCGATTGGACACTCCCATTTGAGCTCATGTGTGATGCCTCTAATTATGCTTTGGGAGCTCGTTCTTGCACAAAGGGTCGGCAAAATATCTCATGTCATCTCCTATGCTTCAAGAACTTTAGATCCTGCACAAGTCAACTACACCACCACTGAAAAGGAACTTTTAGCAATTGTTTTTGCTTTAGACAAATTTCGATCATATTTGCTTAGTTCTAGAGTGGTTGTGTTTTCAGATCATACAGCTCTGAAGTTTCTCCTGAAGAAGCTTGATGCAAAGCCTAGGTTGATTAGGTGGATTTTGCTCCTCCAAGAGTTCGATATTGAAATCCGTGATAAAAGTGGAGCAGAGAATTTAGTGGCTGATCACCTAAGCCGAATTGAAAGGGAGGTACATACTTTTCCTATCCATGATGTCTTCCCTGATGAGCAGCTTTTCAAGCTGTAAGGTAACACTCCTTGGTTTGCTGATTTGATAAATTTCTTAGTTGCTGGTGTTTTTCCTGCACATTTTATTAGGGCTCAGAGTGATAAATTGAAGAGTGAGTCAAAATATTATGTGTGGGATGACCCTTATCTGTGGAAATTTTGTAGTGACCAAGTCATTAGGAGATGTGTGCCTGATAATGAATTTCATTCTATTCTTAGCTTTTGTCATACACTTGCATGTGGCGGTCATTTTGGTCCCCAAAGGACTGCTAGGAAAGTTTTGGAATCTGGATCATATTGGCCCACTCTATTTCATGATGCATATGTGTTTTGTAAATCTTGTGATCAATGGCAAAAAACAGGAAACATTTCTCGAAGGAATGAGATGCCCTAGAAATCCTTATTGTTCTGTGAGATTTTTGATGTATGGGGTATTGATTTTATGGGACCCTTTCCTGTTTCTTTTGGTTTTGTTTACATTTTGCTAGCTGTTGATTATGTATCCAAGTGGGTGGAGGTGAAAGCTACTCTGACTGATGATTCCAAAGTTGTTGTGGATTTTGTTAGATCACGCATTTTCTCGGTGTTTGGAGTTCCGAAGGCCATCATCAGTGATCAGGGTTCACATTTTTGTAATCGAAGCATGGAAGCTTTGATGAAAAAGTATGGGGTCTTGCACAAAGTTTCTACACCTTACCATCCCCAAACTAATGGGCAAGCCGAGATTTCCAACAGGGAGATCAAACAGATACTCCAGAAGACAGTTCAACCTAACAGAAAGGACTGGAGCAAGAGGCTTGAGGATGCTTTATGGGCTTACCGGACTGCTTATAAGACACCAATCGGGATGTCTCCGTATCGTATTGTTTTTGAAAAGCCTCCACCACGCCGGTGGAAATTGAGCATCATGCATTCTGGGCAGTGAAAAGGTGCAACTTGGACCTAGATCAAGCAGTATGGAGAGGAAGTCATACCGCAGAATTGGAGGAGATCCGCTTGGAGGCTTATGAAAATTCCAAACTCTATAAGGAGAAGACCAAAGCCTTCCATGATAAGTTGATTCTCGAGGAAAACATTTGAGATTGGTCAAAAAGTTCTCCTCTATAACTCCCGCTCCGACTAATGCCCGGCAAATTAAGGTCTAGATGGGATGGACCATTTATTGTTACTAAAGTTTTTCCTTCCGTGTGTCGTTCGGATTAAAAGTGAGGTCACCGCCAAAGCTTTCATCGTAAATGGACACCGCCTCAAACAAGATCATGAACTTCCCGAGAATGCAGAAGTGGAGGTGATGAACCTTCTCCATCCGCATTATGAATGAAAAAAAAAAAAAAAAAAAAAAAGAAAAGAAAAGAAAAAAAAACAGTTGTGTGTCCGACAATGAGGTAGGTAGTGCCATTAAATTTTGTCACTCGGAAGCAAGTGGAGGTCACTTTTTCTTCAACGACAACAACTGCGAAAATCTTGCAGTATGGATTTTATTGGCCCACTTTATTCAAGGTCTGTTACACCTTTTGCAAAAGTTGCAGAAATTGGTCAAAAAAATGTTCTGCTTTGAGATTATCATCTGCACCTACTCCTTGAAAAATTGAGATCCAGGTGGCGCGGTTCTTTTCACAAAACACGTGTATCCTCTCGGGGCCGTAGATATTGAGGATCCTAGGAATGGTAATACGCTTAAAGTTAATGGACAAAGACTCAACCATTCCCGGAAAACCAAGTTCTTGAGTTCTTTGTGTTGCTTAAGGTTAAGTGGCGGATACAAGATTCGTGACTCTCAAGTCGGTTTATTTTTCAGTTTCTCAAAATAACTGAACCCTTCTTCTCCTTCAAAATGGATGTCATTCTTTCAAACCTAAGAAAACATTTTCCTTCTCTTCCTCAAAATGCTCTGAGAAAAATCTACAAAGTTCGATGTGAAAGATTGAGACTCTTAATGCACAAAGGTATACCAGAAGATGTACGCTGGATAATTGAAGCGAAGGTCCGATTAGCAGGTGAGTCCTCAATTTCATTTGACTCATATATGCCCTGGTCTTGGAAGAAGTTCATATTCTAAAAGGAGAAGAGCAAAAAGGTTACAAGTCTCACAAATGTGGACGATGGAACTGTAAAGCGATGTCATACTTTGGGGATGGTTTCCACAAATAGAGAAGATAAAATTTTCTTCATTAAGAATGGATCGAGTAAGGAGTCATTAGATGATATCTTATTGACTCTTGAGACGCATTCTTGTGGATTGGTGCATCGTGAAATTCTTAAATTGTGGAATCTCTTCAAGGATGAAGAAAAACGCTACAGCTTAGGAATCGACTCTAAAAGACCACGTTTGCCAATTTATAAGAAAATTGGATGGGAAGCTTATCCTCGACTCATAGAAGACGTTTAATCACATCGGACGTTAAACCGAGGCGCGATGTGAGCCATATCCACAAACAATCTGTATATATCATCATCTTCTTCTTCTTCTTCATGTCATCTCTAAAAAAAAAAAAAAAAAAAAAAAAACAAAAAAAAAAAAAAATAAAAAAAACAAAAATTATGTATACGTCTTAGGGTAGGCTTTGGTAACACACACCGTGAATGGGGAAATGCATGCATCCTGATCCAGCCTTCTTAATTGAAAAACAAAGAAGGTAGATTGTATCCCACATGTGAGGCAACCAGTCGTATTATGGCCACTTGTCCCTTTTGGGAGCCCTATGTTGCGCTGGTCTTGAATGGGTCGAATATCGGTCAACAATGCTTTGGCACAAAGCCGAAAGAGCGACTACCTCCATCCCAATCTTAAGTAAGTATGCACTCATCTTTCATCAAGTTTTTCTAACAACTTCAAAAAAAAAAAAAAGGACGTGATGTCTACTGCACTCATGACGCGCAGTATAAAGATACGCCATGGAAACTGTACATACAGGTATGTCATCATTTTCTATTTCTTTTATCTTTGTATCATTTTGTTGTATTTTGATTTTTGTACAGACGATCCTTTGAGCAGGGTCCTTCAGGGGTTTCTAGACTTCTTTACCTTGATGGTTTTCTTGAAGTAAAAAAAAAAAAAACAAAACAAAAACAAAAAAACAAAAAAAAACAAAAAAAAAAAGGAAAAAAAAAAAAGATTTTGTGTTTCTTAATTTCAACCTTTTCTGACAACAGCCAACCTACCCTTATAGGTGCAATTATTTCCCTTTCCATTCTTTTTCTTATTTAAACACTCCATTTTCTCCATTTTCCTTCAACTCAGAAACACTCAAAGGGAGGAAGAGTATAGAATGGGGGCTTCTATTCGTAACCTCAAAAATATCTGTGTTTTTTGTGGGTCAAGTTATGGGAAGGGATTAGAGTTTGTAAACGCAGCTAGCACTCTTGGTCGATCACTTGCTGCGAGGAATATTCATCTTGTATATGGGGGAGGTTGCCGTGGGTTAATGGGGGCTATATCACTTGCTGCATATGTAAGAGACAGTCAGGTTTTAGGTGTCATTCCTGAACCTTTAGCTCAAAAGAACATCAATGGAAAGACAATTGGAGAGGAACTTAAAGTATCATCAATGCATGAACGAATGAAGATCATGCTTGAAAACTCTGATGCATTCAATGCCTTCCCAGGTGGTTTTGGTACTTTGGAAGAGATTTTTCAAATTGTCTCTTGGGCTGAACTGAACATCCACCATAAACCCATTAGTTTGTTGAATGTTAATAATTTCTTTGATCTTTTGTTATTTTTTCTTGACAAAGCTGTGGAACAGAAATTTATCACTCCTTCGGCAAGACAACTTCTTATCTCTGCCTCCACTATTGATGAGCTCATTGATAAATTAGAAGCTTTTGAGTATGTACCTGATAAGGTATTAGCTCAGATAGATTGGTCAACAGGAAGCAGCGAAGGAAGTAACAAGAAAAAAAAGCCAGATCTGACACTTTCTCTTTAATGGGTTTGATTTTATTAAAAAAAAATTTGTTGTTTTGTTTGGAAAGTATGATATGATTGTCATGGACTTATTAAACTAATTAGTGATGGCAGAGTAAGGAGAATTTTACTCTTGAGACGCATCTTAATTGGTGGCAGAGGTCTGATGCGTAATCGACAAAGGTGTCCGATGCGAATCGACAAGGCTTCTTTCTCGCTTGCGTTGATTCACTTCTTTTCGTGGTTGTGTTGCTCTTTTCTATATCTCTCTTTCACATTGAGGGCAATGTTATATTAAGTGTGGGGGAGAGATTTTAGCATGTTTCTTTTGGTTGTTAAAAAAAAGAAAAAAAAAACACAAAAAAGGGATCATTGCATGATTGAATAACTTTTCTCCCTTCTTGAACTGATATGCTTGGAGATGGATGATTGAATTGATGAATTGAGTTTGATGGATGCATACCTTGTGAGATTTTGAGCCTAATGGATGGATTCAACATTTATGTCATTCTCTTCTTTCTTGTGTGATTTTCACTCATGTTAATGACCACTCTAGAACTTGCTTTGATTCTTTTTGAAGCTACATTTCACTTGCATGTATGAACATGATTGAGGCCCTCTTTCTTAAGTAGCTAGTTTAACCAAATAGCCAACCTTGTTTTCAATATGATATCAAGCACTCTTTTGACTTCTGGAAAATTCTCTGATTCCTGCCAACCTTGTATATTTTCCTTTGCTTAACCCCTTTGAGCTTATTTGACCATTCCTTGTTTCTAGCTCATTATGTGCCTTAAATGAGAAATCGTGTTCTTACTTTACCTTAGGGAATAAAAGAACATTAGCTTGGTTAATGGATGAGTTTTTGAACAAGTGTGGGGGTGTGTGTACAAAATGGTTGTTGAAAAAGAAAAGAGTACCCAAAAAGATGAGTTCCTAATATGTATATAGTTATGTTCATATATATAAAAAAAAGAAAAAAAAAGAGAAAAAAAAAAAAAAAAAAAACCAAGTGTTTAAAAAAAAAGAAAAGGATTGGGAAATGAATATGTAAAGGGATATACACTAGAGTTGGGATGAACCTTTATGCTTGTTATTTGAACTCAGCTCTCATTTACTTTTATTCTCTTTGGTATTTATCTTCTATCCATTTTCTCCTCTCCTGTTACCTTGACCTCACTACAACCTTGAATAAAGTTCTCATGATTTGTGTGTGCATGTGTTTTGAGTAGTGGAGAAGTAGAAGATAAGCAAGCTTATGGTAGTGCAATTTTCATGGGTTGAATTGAGTGAAATACCTACCTTTTAAACACTTAAGAGATTGAGAGGGAATCTTGTGAAGAACTATCATTCTCGATTCATGTTGAAGATACCTTGCTTGTTGGTTTGAGATGTGGAGAATTGTTAACTCATGAATGTTTTGATCCCTTGAACCTTTGGTTGTTCTTCTTGATTGTAAAATTTTGGGTTCTTGAATGTCGTTGGAATTTAAATTTTTGTTAATCTCTTATGTCCTTGTTTTGGTCTTGAGTCTTGCTCAGGAGTGCAAAAAGCTAAGTGTGGGAGAATTTGATAATCACATATTTTATTCATTAAGAAACCCTTATGTTTAGTCATTTTCACTCTCCATATTCTTAATTGATTGAGTTTGGTATGATTTTGTGAGTTTGAGCTCAAATTGGTCCTAATTGAATATTTTCAGCATTATTGAGATTTGATATTGTTTCTGTATTTTGGCCATAACTTGAGTTCCTAATATCTGATGAACATGAATTTTACCTTGTAGGAAAGCTAAGAGGAAGCTCTACAACTTTGATGAAGAGCTTGAAGTCCGATTCAGATGTCTAAGAGACCTAAGTTTACATGGAAGTCAGAATACGAGTTCTGTCAGTAGAATCCAAACAGTGTGCACTCATAAAATCATATCTCAATATGTAATAATGGAGATGGGCTGAAATTTGGATAGTGGATAGTCAAGATCCAAATAAACAACTTTTATGAAGAACACATTTTGAGAAAAAGAAGTCTAGTAGGTCATTTTGAGCTTGCAAGTCGGAACATAGGTGCTGAAGTTGGGTTTGAGCAACCTACGGTATTTGGGACATATCTTGGGCTTAAGAAAGCCAAATTGGACGAACCAGCTATCCATTTTATAACCAAGACAAGGATCTACAACTTTCATGAAGAACACTTTTCGTGGTTCTGAAGTATAGTGGGTCGTTTTTGGCTTCCAAGTCAGACACGAAATTTTCGTCCTCAACCACCCACTCATCCATCCACTAATCCACTCATCCATCCACTAATCCACTCATCCACTCATCCACTCATCCACTAACTCACCCACTCATCCACTCATACACTAATCCAACCACTTAACCACTCCACCCACTCATCTACTAATCCATCCACTCACCCATTCATGTCCATAATTTCTCACTCACCAAAAGTCCTTTGGCATTTTTCACTAATTCAACCACTCAACCATTCCACTCACTCATCCACTAAACCAATCCACTAAACCAACCCACTAATCCATCCACTCAAACACTCCACTCACTCATCCACTCATCCACCCACTTCTCTTTGTCATTTTGTTACCTTAGACTTCTATAAAAGGCACCATTTATCATGAACAACATGTAATTCTCCTTTATTTCTCTCTCTAGTTTCTTCTTGCTTCTTCATAGTTTCTCATAGTTTTGTATATTTTGATGCTCCCTTTCATGGTAATGGAGGGCTAAGCTACTTTGGGTCAATTTAGAACTCTTGAAGAGATTGTGGTTTGGATTCTTGAGACCTTGGTTATGCATTGTATTTGATTTGTAATTGAATTCCTCTTTTCTTCTTCTTTCTTCTTCTTCTTGATCTTGAATGCATGAATGGTGATTCTATTTATGTTGAATCTGATTTGATCTTGGTTTAAGATTGAGATTTGTGATGAAACTTAGAACTAATTGATCTAAACTAATTACATAAATGAAGATTGAGATTTGTGATGAAACTTAGAACTGATTGATCTAAATTAATCACGTAATTGAAGAGGTTAGGTTACTTGATTTGTGCCTAAGTTAATTGAATTCGGTACTTGAAATTAACATAGATTTTCATGAATGGTGCGATTGCGGATTTGTGTTTATCACTTGTTAATTGAATTCTAGGTGATCGTCTAGTATGAATTCGGATTTGATGCGTAGAGATCTCGGTTAGATCCAAATTAACAATTCAATTGCGCTTCAAGTGTTCTATGAAGGGTCTATGATTGAATCCACCCAATCTTGGATAGGTTTCTAAATTGACTGCTCTTTAATTGTTATTTCTTCCTTTAATTTTGTTAAGTGCGATCTTAAACTGTCAAACCCCCCTTTTTGCTAACTTTCACTTGATTTGATCAAATTGCATTTACGATCCTTGAGGAGACGATCCGGTGTTGTCACTGTGCTACAAGTTTAGGTAATAACTTCGGTTATAATTTTGACTGAGTTCGGCGCTCGTCAATGAATCCTCCTGTGTTGGTACCCCCTACACTGGGTCATCCTCTGATATTGTACCTAACTGTACTACCAACTTCAATGGGAGCAATGTTGGGACAGCATGATGAATCAGGAAAGAAAGAGCAGGCAATTTATTATCTGAGTAAAAAGTTTAATGACTGTGAAGCCCGTTACATGGCTATTGAGAAAACTTGTTGTGCTCTAGTATGGACCTCAAAAAGGCTAAAACAGTACATGCTCTATCACACCACTTGGCTGATCTCCCGAATGGATCCTTTGAAATACATATTTGAAAGCCCTCATGTCTCATTAAGGGTTTCAAAATGGCAAGTGATACTATCAGAGTTTGATATCAAGTACATGACTCGAAAATCCATCAAGGGAAGTGCAATCGCGGATCATTTAGCTGAAAACCCTCTTGAGGGTGGACAACTAATAACATTCGAGTTCCCTGATGGAGAAATATTGATGGCAGAAGGAGAAGAAGAAAGAGAGGAGCCTGAGTCTGTTTGGAAAATGTATTTTGATGGAGCAGTCAACATGCATGGTAGTGGCATAGGAGCCGTGGTTGTTTCACCAACTGGAAAGCAATACCCAGTCGCTATCAAACTAAATTTCAAATGCACTAATAATGTTGCGGAGTATGAGGCCTGTGCCAGTGGTTTACAAGTGGCAATTGACTTGGGGATCAAGCAATTAAAAGTATTTGGAGATTCGGCACTCATCATTTATCAGGTGAATGACGAATGGCAAACCAAAGATCCAAAGTTGGTGCCTTATCAAAAGTATCTGACCCAGTTGATTGAGAAGTTCGAGGAGGTGACCTTCGCCCATTTGACTCGAGACAAGAATCAGTTTGCTGATGCTTTGGCCACTCTGGCCGTAATGACCAAGTTGGATATCCACAATAATGTCCAACCCATCCAAGTAAAGATATATAGTGAGCCCGCGTATTGTGCTAATGTGGAAGGTGAGCCAGATGGTAAACCTTGGTATCATGATATCAAGCAGTATATCCAGCACAGAGAATATCCAACTGGGGCAAATGAGGTGAATAAGAAGACTATCCGCCGGTTGGCAATGGCCTTTTTCCTGAACGGGGAGGTTTTATACAAGAGAAGCCATGACGGCACCCTGCTTAGATGTGTGGATGCTCGTGAAGCTCGTTTAATCATGACAGAAGTCCATGAGGGAATCTGTGGGACTCATGCTAATGGTCATATGATGGCGCGAAAAATTCTAAGGAGCGGTTATTATTGGTCCACCATGGAAACAGACTGCATAGAATATGTTCGAAAGTGTCACAAATGTCAGATATATGCAGATAGAGTCAATGCACCTCCATTCCCTTTGCATAATATGATATCTCCATGGCCTTTCTCAATGTGGGGAATAGATGTCATCGGGCCCATCAATCCCAAGGCTTCCAACGGTCATCGCTTCATTTTGGTGGCAATTGACTATTTCACCAAGTGGGTAGAAGCATCCTCATATGCCAATATCACTCAAAAAGTATTTGTGAAATTCCTCAAGAGGGATATTGTTTGTCGATATGGAATCCTAAAGAGGATAATCACAGATAATGCTGCTAATCTCAATGGTGCTGAGATTAAGAAGTTTTATGAAAATTTCAAAATCAAGCATCATAATTTAGCTCCCTACAGGCCTCAGATCAATGGTGCAGTAGAAGCAGCAAATAAGAATGTCAAAAAGATTGTTGCTAAGATGGTTGTGAATTACAAGGACTGGCATGAAGTGTTACCCTATGCTTTGCACGCATATAGTACCAATATACGATCAAGCACTGGGGTAACGCCCTTCTCTTTGGTGTATGGGATGGAAGCTATCTCTCCTATAGAAATTGAGATTCCCTCTCTAAGGGTTTTGATGGAAGCAGAGTTAGAGGAATCTGAATAGATGAAGGCTCGGTATGAGCAGTTGAATATGATAGAAGAGAAAAGACTTACAGCTATTTGTCATGGGAAATTGTATCAAAGCAGAATGGCCAAAACATTTAACCAAAAAGTTCATCCTAGAGAGCTCTGTTCAGGAGATTTGGTTTTGAAGAAGATCTTTCCTAATCAAGAGGACGCTAGAGGAAAATGGGCTCCAAGTTATGAGGGTCCTTACATAGTCAAGCAGGCATTTTCAGGAGGGGCCTTAATTTTGCAGAATATGGATGGAGAGGAACTGCCAAGGCCAGTAAATACTGATGCTATTAAGAGATTTTATGCCCAAAAAAAAATTTTGTTAGGTCGAAAACCAAAAAAGGCGGCCTAAGCAAAAGTTGGGGGAAATAAACAGGTAAAATCTCAAAGAAATAAGCTCTGAAACTCCAAACTGGGGCAATTTTTATTTTGCATTCAATTGGCCATACTAAATAAATGCCTGAAACGTTAAAGGAAGGATGTGTTGAAGGAAGTAGCAACAAAGACAGTGGTTGAGTTATCAAACAGTTGCAGGGAATCAATCGAATGAGAAATAAGGAACCAATACTGGGGCAAAATTTTCCTTGCAATTTTCTTTTATTTTTCAAGCATGTGTCTTACCAGATATTCATGTACAATCTTATTACCAAAGTAATAAAAGGAAGTTTGTTCATTCAACGAATTTCTATCTATTCATGAATGCATGTTTCACTCATTAAATTATGTCTCAAATAAGATAAATTTAAGGTCAATAGCTTGATTCTGATAATGCTACAACAATCCTTCAATGCTTGTTCTCAGTAGCTCAAAATACAGATTGCAATGCGATATTTGCTTTCGTTGCCAAGAAGATGTGGGGAGAAAGAAGGAAAAAGAAAGAAGAGAAGAAGGAAGTCTAAAGGATTCCAATTCAACCAAAAGGTCGGATGAATAAAAAGCACGTGGATAAGGGTTTGATTGGTCAAAACTTTCTAAAGTCATCTTTGGTTCGAATAATAAAAAAAAGGGGGGAAAAGAAAGGAAGGAAAAGAGAAGCAAACACAGATCAAGCAAAAACAAAAAAACAAAGAAAATTGCCATTTAAATTTCGGGACGCAGTTGCCCGTTGCTTTTAAATTCTGGGACGCAGTTGCCCATTGCCATTTAAATTTCGGGACGCAGTTGCCCGTTGCTTTTAAATTCTGGGACGCAGTTGCCCATTGCCATTTAAATTCTGGGACGCAGTTGCCCATTGCATTTAAATTTCGGACGCAGTTGCCCATTGCATTTAAATTTCGGGACGCAGTTGCCCATTGCCATTTAAATTTCGAGACGCAGTTGCCCATTGCCATTCAAATTCTGGGACGCAGTTGTCCATTGCATTTAAATTTTGAGACGTAGTTGCCCATTGCCATTTAAATTTCGGGAGGATTTAAATTTCGCGCTTGCCCATTGTCATTGCTTTTAAATTCTAGGACGCAGTTGCCCATTGCCATTTAAATTCCGGGACGCAGTTGCCCATTGCCATTTAATTTTCGGGCTGCAATCATGAAATAAAAAAAGAAAAGGAAAAAGAAAAGGAAAAGGAAAAGGAAAAGGAAGAAAGAAAAAAATAATAAACGCAGATCAGACTAAAAAAAACAATGTTTCAAAGAAAAAGAATGTGTTTTACTTTTGAGTGCATCAGCTACATGCATTTTAAATTTCTGTCAATTCTTTAAGTGCATCAGCTCTGTGTATTTTAGTTTTCTGTCAATTCTTTTGAGCGTATCGATTCTTTGCATTTTATTGTTTTTGCATTATTTTGCAGTTGTCATCTTATGCATCACCGGACAAAATTGAAGTTCATGTCTTTACTAGTTTCTTATAATGATAAAATGAGAAACCACAATTTTTCTTTTATCTAATAAAAAACAAGTAAAGGGGAGAATCAGAACACTCAATTTTAACCGGGCTAAAATAATAATAAAAAATGAAAAAATAAAAAAATAATAATAATAATTTTAAAAAAAGACAAAAAAAACAAAAAAATTAAAAAATATAATAATAGAATAATAAAAAAATAAAAAAATTTTGCAATCAATGTGAAGTTGATTTGATCTGCTTTTGGAAGGATACCAGACCACGCACTATCATCCATTCTTATTATTGCACTGCATTCATCATCACTCACTTCTAATTATGAACTAATCACATGGACAACTCACACTCACTCACTCCATTCTCACTTGTTGCACACATAGACAATATTCACTTGACTTTTTCATAAGACCATATCAAGCAGCACACATGAGGGAGATTGGTGGGTCGGAATTTGTTTTCTTTCCATAAGCTGGCAGCACCTTGATAAAAGGAGGAAATTTTTCAATCTAAAGGGGGAATGGAAGCATCGTATAAAAAATTTTGGAACAGAGAGGAGAAATTTCAATTTGACACAGAGAGTTGAAGATTCGTATGAAAAAAATTTCAGAACAAAGAATGAATCTGAAATAGAGGGTTGAGGCATCACACTAAAAAAAAAGCAGAGACAGACTTGAAGTATCAGATATTTTGTGCAGCCTCTATCTTCATTTTTTTTATCTCACCACTCAAGCCAGGAAACCATACCACTCCATCTTCTACCAAGCTTCCACTTGATCTCCTTCAAAAATCCAATTTCATAACCACTTTACCTTCATCTTCTTCACCCTCCAAACTCCACCATCATTCCTTACACATGCCACTATAACCATAACGCAGAACCACCACCATCTTTATCTTTATCTTCAACCAAGTACCCTCACCACCACTTTCAACTTCCATCAAAACAAACCCCATCTACAGCCACCCCAAATAAACACCATAGCCACCCAACCCCGACCAAAAACGAAGCTGCACGCAGACTAGGATTACACCGCTCCGGAACCAAAGCCGCATAGCTCTGTTGCCTGGACCGTGCCGACCTAGGCCGTCCAATTGGACGCTTCAGATCCGCACAAGTCGTTGCCCGATTCGCTGCACACGCCACCGAGCACGGACCCAGATCCGCCGGAACCCAGAAGCTGACCCGCACGAACCGACCAGCACCACACCTCCTCCGGCGATCGTGAATCCATTATCGCACGACCAACAGCCCACGAGCCCAGGACCCCAACGCCAGACCGTCGACCAGCTCCAGCCGTGCCAGTCTAGATCTGAACCATCCGAACGCCGCCGCCATCGCCGCCGTCGCTGGTTTCACCACTGAGTCCGAACAAACCCAACCACACTGCACCGCCGAACTAGTCTCCATCTCCCCTGTTTCTGCAACTATCAAGAAAAGGACCCATTTTTGTTTGCATTTCGTAAGGCCTCTGTTATTATTTTTGTTTTTGTTCTAATTTTTTTTTGGAGGGCTAATGGGCTCATTGGGCTCAAAAGTGTAAGTAAAGAATAAAAAAAACGAAAAAAACAATGATAAAACTAAAAGATAAAAATATGAATAATTAATTATTATTAAAAAAAAAGATTAACCGAGTTGTGATAGCTTGTTAATTTTATAACTATTTTGAATCATTTGAGTTGTGACAACCTAATGATTCGAATTATTTTTAAAAAAAAATTACTATTTAATAAAGATTCAAAATTTATTTTTATTATTATTATATTTATTATTATTATTATTATTTTCCTCTTTTTAGGTAATAAAAAAAATCTCATTTAATAGCAATAAATTCAATAATTAGTGGTTGATATCTCTAGCGTGATGCGAGTTTCACCTATTCAAACCTTGAATTGATTAATAGAGTCGCGACGACCTGTTAATTCAAATTCCTATAAAATAATAATAAAAACTTTTTTTTTCTTTTAAAATAAAATCAACCAACCCACACTTATTTTTTTTAAGAACTACGTGACTTTGAGTTCCTCATCGTACCTGAAGATACGTAGGAGCAGAATCTTTATTCTGTCAAGCCAAAATTAAATTTTCACAATTTGGTTCTTCTTTGCTTTAAAAAATAAAAAATAAAAAAATAATAAAAATAAAAATAGTTACAATATTTTTAAAAGGAGCAAAATGAATAAATTTTAGATTATCAAAGTTTTTGCACAACTGACTTAAGGTACCGTCTCAGGACGGGTGTGATAGGGGTGCAGTGGAATTAAGTTTTCACCCTTCTCTATTCATAACTGACTCCCGAATTCTATCTGGCTTTCAACGATTATCTTTCTATAAAAGTTTTCTAATTTTTCCTAATTTAAATAAAATTGGTGGCGACTCCATATTTCATTTTTAAAATCTTGTGAGCTGTTGTTTTGCCGCATCTCGTTGCGATATCGGTCGCGACAGATGCATCCGAAGAAGTGGAGTTTCTTCAAGACATAAATTGGGGTACTTTGAGTTTACTATGGCAAAATTAGGGCAGTTTGAATTTATAATGAAAAATCATTAAATGCTTCGATACACAGAGATTTGAACTGAACTGGAGTAGTTTGAATATATGAAGTCTTGTCATGAACGCTCCCAATGTGTGAAAATTGGGTCAAATCATATCCTTAAAAATAGATAAAGGGGTGTTTAAGGTTGCATACATAGGAAATTAGTACTGATCATCCTACAGAGTATCATTGGAAGAGCTAGAAAACTCCACTCCAACATTTCTTTTGTAAACTTGCCAATTATAATCCTTTTTGTACTGCCTTTCTTGTACTTTTCCTTTCTATAATGATAATCCCTTTTCGTTGCAACCCTTTGTTGATTTAATATGCATTTCTCATGATAGATTTATATTGAGATGTGAAACATGTGACAATATTACAAAAGCATTTGGATTTGCTTTAACAATCTCAAAGGGTCGTGGAAAATACAATGAATTCTCGATAAGAGTATTGGTGAGAAAAGAAAGAATAACTAAACAAATAATAAAACAAATTAACAAATTTCGTTACTGTTCAACCTCTATCCCGGTGTGGGAAAAAGTCCTTAAAGGTTGTGGAACCAAGAGCAACTCAATTAAAGCTCTGATGTGAAAAAATTATTTACCCAATTTATTCATGAGAATCTCTACAGTAGGACATCCATTGCATGATGCATCATCTTAAGCATCACATGCATTTACAAAATCAACACCATTTCCTTTTAGTTCCCAGGTCCTCGCACCCATCACTTTAAGTTTTCTGTTAAGCTTTAGCGGATACCCAACTTTACACACATTTTACCTTTTATACTTTAAGTTTTCTATTCAGCTTTATATACCCGAATCCGCAAGTTTTTTTACCTTTTCTACTTTAAGTTTTTTGTCAAGCTTCGGTGGATACCCGACTGCACAAGCTTTTGACCTTTTTACTTTAAGTTTTCTATCAAGCTTCAGCGGATACCCAACTCTGCAAGCTTTTTACCTTTTTGCTTTAAGTTTTCTGTCAAGCTTTAGAGGATACCTAACTCCACAAGCTTTTTACCTTTTCTACCTTTAAGTTTTCTATTAAGTTTCGGCATATACTCGACTCCGCAAGCTTTTTACCTTTTTGCTTTAAGTTTTCTATCAAACTTTGGCGGATACCCTACTCCACAAGCTTTTTGCCTTTTCTGTTTTAAGTTCTTTAAGTTTTCTGCCAAGATTCAATGGATACCTGACTCCACAAGCTTTTTACCTTTTTGCTTTAAGTTTTTTGTCAAGCTTCGATGGATACCCGACTCTGTAAGCTTTTTCCTTTTCTGCCTTTAAGTTTTCTATCAAGCTTCGATGGATACCTGACTCCACAGGCTTTTGACATTTTTGCTTTAAGTTTTCTGTTAAGCTTCGCCGAATACCCGACTCCACAAGTCTTTTACCTTTTTCTTTAAATTTTCTGTCAAGTTTCAGTGGATACTTGACTCCGAAAGATTTTTATCTTTCTGCCTTAAGTTTTCTGTCAAGTTTCGAAGCATACCCAATTCCGCAAGCTTATTTACCTTTCTTACTTTAAGTTTTTTGCCAAGTTTCGGCAGATATCTAACTTCGTAAGCTTTTTACCTTTTTTGCTTTAAGTTTTTTGTCAAGCTTCGACGGATACCTGACTTTGCAAGCTTTTTACTTTCCTGCTTTAAGTTTTCTATCAAGCTTAGGTGGATACTTGACTCTGCAAGCTTTTTTTACTTTTTTTACTTTAAGTTTTTTGTCAAGCTTCAGCAGATACCCGACTCTACAAGCTTTTTTACCCTTTTGTTAAGCTTTGACGAGTACCCGATTCTATAAGCTTTTTACTTTTCTATCAAACTTCAACAAGTCTCCGTACCCATTGCCTTTAGTTTTCCAGGTCCCTGCCCCCACAACCTCTAGTTTTTAGGTCATCGTGCCCATTGTCTTTAAGTTTCTAGGTCCTCATACCCAAATCCTTCAAGTCTCTGGGTCCATATACCCATGACCTTACCTTTTGAGTTCCTCATACCCGATATTTTTACCTTGTTTTAAAGCTTGTTGTGTTTTACATTGATTTGCACAATCTATATAGTAAAAAAAAAGGAAAGAAAAATTTTCATGAAAAAAATTGAATCAATTCTTTTGCTTTCCATTTAGTTTAAATGTAAAGCAAAGGAGGGCAACTGTTGATACCCAATTTTGTATATAAAATTTTTATTTTGTTTGCTTAATCAAGGCCTAATAATTATGTTAAATGATGCTTAATTGCAATATTTTGAACACATTTTTTTCTAAATTTTATTTACTTCTATCTTATTTAGATCACTACTTTTCTTTTATTTGTACAAAAAAAATGAAAATGAAAAATATTTTTTTATATAATTAAAACAAAAGGAAAACAAGATAGAAAAGAGAAAATAAAATAAAAAAATTAATTACAAAACGTAGCTACAGTAGTTGTTCACCTTCAAGTCTTGTCTGCCCTTTCAATCTTCACAGGAGCCCTAGCTGTGCAGCAACCAAGGAGTAATCATGTCAAAGTCTCAATCGCACCTAGCTCCTACACACAAAGCTAGAACTCCACCAGCCACCACTGCAGTTCCTCTGAAGTTTGCAGGGAGTAGAAGATCAAATTGAGGGTAGAGAAATGGACATAAAGGAGCTGACTTAAGAAGACTTTAGCTCTGCAACATGGTCACCCCAAGCAACCATCATTTTTGCTCAAGCAATATTCTTCCTTAAATACCCAGACGAGTAAGAGAAAAAAGAGAAAAAAAAATTACCCCTACAAACACCACATCTCAAGTAATCCCCTACGACCACCAAACCCCTAGACCAAAATCATCTCCACCCATCCTCTACAACCAAACCTCACCCCTTAAACACCAAACCACAGCCCCAATCTTACCATTGAAATCAAACCACCACGCTCCTCCCCTGCATCACCCACTCATTGCGTAACCACTATCCTTCACCCAAGCCACCATTGAACCCATCCTAGCCACCATCGTTCAAGCCACCTAAACCACACAACTCTCACCCAAAACAAAGAACCAAGTCAAAACCCATAAGACCCACAAGGTATAGAACCCATAAGCTCAGAACCACCCTATCACAAATCCGCCACCCACATACCCAGAATCTGTCTCTGAACCATCTTATGTGAACCATCACCATGTACCAACCACCGCCAGCTAGAGACCCAACTTAGAACCCAAATCAACCAACACGCACTACCTCAGCCACCCAGAGCCACTGCGACCCAGTACCCATGCTACCAGTTGCCCTTGCAACCTATGCACTAATGACCATGAATTGGTCTTTATTTTGATCTTCCCCTGTAGGCCTAACATTGTTGTTGTCTTTTATTTCCATGTTTTATTATTTTAGGTTTTCTTTACTTTTGGGTTTGTGTGGTTGGGCCCAGGTTTGTTATAAATAGAAAATGAAGACTAGTGTTTGCTTGGGTTTTGGCTATGTAAGATTCAACTAGGTTCAAATATGTTCATGTAGTGAATTTATGGATAAAAAAATAAAAATATAAAATAAAAATTGGATGGGCCTAGTTCTGAAAGAAGGATTCTTTGTTAGGCTTTTCTAGCTTGCTAAAAAAATCAAAATTAAAAAAAATAAAAAATAACAAAAAATTAATAAAAATAAAATGAGGAAAAACATTTTGAGTTCCTTTAGAATTAGTTCACTTTTTATTTCATTATATATGTTTGCTCAATGGCCTGACTTGGTGTTAATTTTAAATTATGGTTGCCAGTTTATCGTATACATGTTTTCTTACTTTTTATTGTTTTACAAAAAAAATATGTTAATTTTATACCTATGAAACAAAGTTATTTTACAAAAAGAAATTCTTTTAACCAATGCAATGACCAATGATAATGATTGAGTAGAGAATGTTACCTTCAATGTCATTTGGATCATAAAGGTTTATTGAGTAGCCTAATGCTAACTTAAACCTTGTGTAGGATTGGATATGTTTTTTAATAAAGTTCCTTCTTAGTTTTCTTTTTAAAATTAAAATCAATCAACTCACAATCATTTTCTAAAGAACAACGTGACTTTTAGTTTCTCATTGTACTAGAGGATAAGTAGGAGCAAGAATTTATTTCTGTCAAGTCAAAATTAATTTTAATAATTAGGTTATTTATTTTTCTTTTATAAATAGTTACAATGTTTTTTTTAAAAGATGTAAAATAAATAAATTTGAGATTATTAAAATTTGTACAACTAACTTAAGGTACCGTTTCTTGAATGGGCAATGTATGGTGCTAACACCTTTCCTACTTGTAATTGACTTCCAAATCCAAGTTCATTTTTCAAAAGACCAGTTTTTCTAATTAAAGGGTTTTTTAATGTTTTCCCAATTTAAATAAACATATGTGGCAACTCCACTTATTTTCAAAATCCTATATTTTTTGTTGTCCCGTCGCAATCCTGGTTGTGACACTTTTATATACTGAATAATACATTAAACAACAGCATAATGAGTAGTGTGCGAAGCTAACATAAATTTATTAACTAGATGAACAACATATAAAATGTCTGAATGAGTAACAGTAAGATAAATCAAGCTGTCAACAACTTGCCGATAGAGAGTGTGATGATCAAGTATAGTACTATCCAGAGGTGTAAAGTTGACATTAGGTTCTAGAAGAGTGGGATCAATGCAACTATTTGAGAGACTGGCTCGAGAAATAAGATCTGAAACATATTTAGCTAAGGACAAATAAATACCATCAACAGAGGAAAGAACCTCAAGACCCAGAAAATAACTGAGGGCCAAGATACTTCATCTCAAAATTGCGGGTCAAAAATGTTTTAAGATCAGTAATACTAAAAGTATCATCACCTGTAATAATCATGTCATCAACATAGAGAAGTAGTAACACAGTGTAACTATCAGTCTTACAATTGAAGAGTGCTGAATCATGAGAACTAGAGGAGAATCCAAGTTGACTAATGGTGGAATTGAACTTAGCAAACTAGGCTCGTAGAACATGTTTAAGACCATATAAAGCATTTCGAAGGTGGAAAATCTTATTTGGTAGACAAGTGTAACCAAGAGGTGGATGCTTCCAAATCACCATTAAGAAAGGCATTCTTCACATCCATCTGATTTAGAGCCCATTTTTGAGTGGCTGTAATAGTAAGGAGAGTATGAACTAAAGTAATACGAGCAACAGGTGCAAATGTCTCCTCATAATCAATGTCATATTCTTAAGTGAAACCTTTGGCAACCAAACGAGCCTTATAGCACTTAATAGAGCCATTAGAATGAGTCTTGATCTTGAATACTCATTTACATCCCACAAGTGCCTTACTAGAAGGAGAACCAATAAAGTCCCAAGTATTATTATTTTCCAAAGCCTATAACTCTTCTTGTATAGCATGCTGTCAATGAGGATCCATGAAAGCTTCTTGACAGGATTGAGGTTCATGTAAGTAAAGCATGGTAGAAAAATAATGATAATCACGAAGATAGGTAGGCTGAGTTCCTACCCTAGTTAGATGCTCAGAAGGAAGATAGGGTGTAATGACAGGTGCAGGATCTACTTCTGGAGCAACGTCATCGAGAATGGCTGGAACATCAGAAGTAACTAGAAGCTCACTAGAAGAACCTGCATCAGAATCACTAGGAAAGATATCAATAAAGAGGTTAGTGAAAAGAGGAGTTGAAGTGCAAATGAAGGACTTGAACTACGAGAGTGGGGAGAACATGGTGTCTTCCTAGAGGATGACATGACTGGAGATACAGATGCGTTGAGAGATTGGATCCTAACAATGATAGCCCTTATGTTCAAAGTCATAACCAAAAAAGTAACAGAGAGATGCTCGAGGCTCAAGTTTAGTGTACTCATCGGGTTGAAGGAGAACAAAACAAATGTAACATCCTGAGAAACATGTTAGGCTTGTGTATGGTCTCAGAGGTACTATTATACTTGTATGACATGTCAGTTAAATTTTGTGACAAACTGAGACCATTTAGGCACTTTGTTGCAATCCATAATGCGAAAAATAGCTTAAAATGACTCAAAAAAATGACATAAATTGCCTAGTTAAGTAAAATAAAGAAAGAGAATTTATTTATAGGTCACAAATAGGTGGATTAAGGTGTAATTAAAATTTGAGAACAATCAGAGTTTGTTTGGCATTTTTAAGCATATTGGTTGTATGTTTTAATGCCGGATTGACCTCCAGCAGATATGAAAATTTGAGAAAATTGTGAAATAATAATTTTGATGAATCTTAATATTTATTTCAAAGTTATGGAAGTTAGAAAACTTAAATTAGCAAAATATAAGTGTTCATAACAGATAAAAAAGTTACAATGTATAACTTAATTGACCAAAGCCTTATCTTTTAATTTGTTTTTTCTTCTCCCCACATGTTTCCTACTGGAAACAAAAGAAAGAAAACAGAATTAAAAAAACAAAGAAGAGGAAATGAAGGAGAAGGGAAGAAGAGGAGAAAATGGGGGAAGTCCAAAGAAGAAGTAATCATTCATCATCATCCAAGCATCAAGAGGTAGGGGTCCGTGATTTCTCACTCTATTTACCTTAATCTTCTTCTTGTTCTTGAGTGACTTGATAAGGGATAATGATTTTGGGTAAGAAAAGAAAAATCTTAGAATTTATAGCTTTCTAATTATGAAATCCATAGTTTTCATATTGTTAGTTCATGGAGGAAAAGCTTTGAAACTCATTTATGCTTTGTTTTGTTTGATAATGTTTGAATGTTTTAGTCTCAAATATTTGATGTTTTGTAAATGATTGTTGGTGTTTTTGATGATTGAATGGTGAAAGAAATGGATTTATGGAAGATGGAATGAAGTTCATTGAGCAAATCTGGAAAACCAAAATTTGCACTATTCATGATATTGTTCACACGTGGTATTGTTCACACAGCACCAAGGAAATTTTGTGCCTTCGCACAATTCTTCCATTTTCATGTTTTTATGTCTTTCCAAGCTATTTTATGTCTTATTGGAGTATTTAGAACCATAATTAATATGGAATTGTATAAATTAATGATAAGAAAGTATTAGAAATGATAAAATAGATTTGAATATAAGTTGAGTTTCCAAGTTTATTAAGATTGGTTCCCTTGATGAGGTTAAACTCTCACAACCATTGGTTCCATTAGGGTTGAACCATAGTATATATGTGAGGATGACATTTTACATTGATGAAGTTAATTGTTTAGTATCATTAGTAAGTTCATGAGTTAGTATATGAATGTACCATTGTGTATATATTTTACTAGTGTCATAAAGTGTATGTATTACTAAGAATTTATATGTTCTCACCCCGTTTGTATGTTTTATGGTAGCATAACAGGGTTCTTCTGAAGAAGTAAAGAAGAAGAAAAAGAAAATCAAGAAAAAAATCCACGAATAAATAGTTTAGTTTTATTTTTTGTAGTTTACAACTCCTGTATATTTTGTTGCCTTGAGTTGTATTTTGCTGTATAATTTTTTGTTTATGTAGCTCTCCATATTTATTTATTTGTATAAATGATATGGGACTAGTTACTAAATAAGTAGTAGTAGCGTATCTAATATTGATTATCTTTATATTCTGATGAATTATCGAGATACTTTATATTAGTGTGTTACAACAAACACAACCAAAAACTTTAAGAGAATTGGAATCTGGAGAAGTATGGTGGAGACGTTCAAAAGAAGATACATTACTCTGAACAGCGGAATGAAGACAGTTGATGACATAGACAACGTTAAGAGCGGCTTCACCCCAAACACATTCAAGATAAGAGGAGGAAATGAGCATAGCTCAGATAGAGTCAAGACTATGACGGTATTTTCTTTCAGCACCACCATTTTGCTAAGAGATACCAGGATAATAAAACTCAGAAAGTGTACCATGTTCAGCAAGAAATGTGAGAAGTTTTGAATCACGATATTCAGAAACATTATCACAATGAAAAACTTTAATTAATTTTGAGAATTAAGTTTTGATCATATTAGAAAAATTAATGTAAATCTGAGGAAGTTGTAAATGATTTTTCATTAAATATATCCAAGTAAAATGAGAAAAATTATCAATAAATATTACATAATATCGATTACGTCTCATAGTTGGTGTGGGGGCAGACCCCCAGACATCATAATGCACAAGGTCAAAAGGAGATTTAGAAATAGAGGTACTTTTACTGAAAGAAAATGTAAGTTGTTTAGCAGTTTGACAAGAAGTATAGTGAAAAGACTCATTATTAACTGAACCTAGAGTCCCTTGAGATAATAGGGGACGCAGTTTCCCTAGAGAACTATGAGCAAGACGTTGGTGCCACAGTTGAATGGATGATGAGGTGGATGTTGTACAAAGATTTGAGGCTGGAGAAACATGAAGGTTAGTGAGCTCAAACAACCTTCCGACTTTACATCCAGTCCCTATGACTTGTCCTGTCCGTAGATCCTGCACACGACAACCAGAAGAAGAAAATATGACTTCATAACCAAGGTCACATAGTTGACCAACAAAAATAAGATTGAAGTTTAATTTGAGAATGAGATATGCATCAGGTAAGCTAAGAATGGGCAGGGAGACAAAACCTTTATGACTAACATTCATAAGAGATCCATCAGCTATATGTATAGAATGTGCAATGTCATTAACAGATAGGGATGAAAAAGACTGAGATATGGATGTCATATGGTTACAACAAGTAGAGTCAAAGTACTATTTAGTATTACCTCGTGTGGTTGATAAAGAAGAAGAGGTATTACAAGAATTGGATAGTAGACGCTTAAGGAGGGACACAAGATCATTAGTAGAAAATGCAGTATGGGGTGTAGCTAAAGAATTTGGAGATCTATTAGTAGTAGTAGCAATAAGTATAGACATAGAAAAACTGGGACGAGGTTGAAACTTGTTCTGATTAGACCTTAGAAGACATGTGGGACAAATCTCAATCAAGTGTCTTAGGTTTTTACAATATCTCAATATCTGGGAGGTAGTGAGCACAACTGAAGGAGTCTGACCAATGTTTGGTTTCTCCATTATACTAAAGAAGAATGCAAAAAACTGAACTTCTGGAACTAAATTGACAAAAAATAACCTCCAAAAAAAATGGAACGATCTCACCAGAAAACCTTAGGAAGGGTTTGTAACGGTGTCTAAATAGAAGTCAGGAACAATGTTTGAAACATAGTCTAGAATCTAGGATAGAGTCTACAGTCTAAAGTTTAGAGTTTGGAATCTAGAATATAGGATTGGACTGAGAGCCTAGACTCTTTGATACTAAGTTAGAAATAGAAATAGGGAGAAAAATATTGGTAAATTATGTATATTTCTGAATGAAAGAATACAAGAGGGCTAGCCTCTATTTATACAAGAAGGTTGTTGTACAGAAAAGAAAAATAATAAAATATAATTATGTACTAAATCAATCTAACTCTATACTAAATCAATTACAATCATTCTTAAAATCAATTATGATCAATCATAATCTTAATTATAATTAATCACACTAACAATTTAATAACAACTTTTTTTCTTTTAATATAACATAGTAGAAATCACAATGTGCTATACTTGGATGCATATGACATAAAACTTTTTTTTTTTGGTATAGAACAAATATTATTTTAATAAAAGCTTAAAGATATAATTGGTAATATATATATATATATATATATATATATATATATATATATATATATATATATATATATATATATATATATCGATGTGTGTGCTTGCATGCGCGCATGTGTGTGTGTGTGAATGCGTGTGTGTGTGTGCGTGAGAGAGAGTTTGTGCATGTTTGTGTCTATGCAAGTTTGTGTCTGTGCATGCATGCGTGTGTGTGTGCGTGTGCCAAGGGGTGTGGGTATGGGTGCGTGTGTGCGTCGTGCACCCATGCATCGTACGTGTGCCGTGTGCGCGTGCATCATGTGCACGTGCATCATGCGTGAGTCGTGTGCACTTGCGTGCATGCGTGCGTGTGCATGTTTAAATTTAATGATTGTGTTTAAATTTGCTCCACCTCTCTCTGTGTGCGTGCATTCGTGCGCGCGCATATGTATGTGTGCGTATATGCGTGCATGTTTAAATTTAATGATTGTGTTTAAATTTGCTCTATCTCTCTCTGTGTGCGTGCGTGCGTGCATGTGTGCACGTGTGCGTGTGGCCGTGGGTGTCGGTGTGTGTGCATCGTGCGCACGTGCATTATGCATCGTGTGTGTTTAAATTTAATGATTGTGTTTAAATTTGCTCCATCTCTCTTTGTATGTGTGTGCGTGTGCCTGTGCGTGTGTGTGTGTGTGTAAATTTATTGATTGTTTACATTTGCTCCATCTCGCTCTCTCTCTCTCTTTCTCTCTCTCTCTCTTTGTGTGAGTGTGCACGTGTGTGTGAGTGCGTGTGTGTGTGCATGTGCTTGTGCTTGTGCGTGTGCGTGTGTGTTTAAATTTAATGATTTTGTTTAAATTTGCTCCATTTAATAACAACCTAATTAAAACCATACACTTATGCATGCAAAGACATAAAAAGGAAAGAAATAATCATTCTCAATCATGTTCTTCTCAATATAAGAATTCGCAACAATTTCATAATTTAAAACCAAACATAATCTATATTAAAAAATGTAAACACGCTAGAATCGAATAGAATCTATAATAAAAAGATGGTAACCACGTCATTTCTTGAACAAAAGAAGAAAAACTAGGGTTTACACTATAAATAAGAGGCTGGCAGATGGTTTGAACCAATATCCCATTTTCTATCTGAATCTTCTCGATCGATTTCTTGTTTGATAGACAACGACATGGCTTTTACAAAGCGCACAACATTGGCAAAGGCTCCCAGCAAGGTGGGATACTCTAAAACATGCAATGATCTGATATTTAATTTTAATGATAATTTCTACTTGTAGATATGGTTTTATTCTAAAACATGCACATTTATTATTTTGTTTCAGAGTAACACTGAATTTTATCCAACGAAGCAAAGAGATGCGCCAGCAATGTTGGGTATTCCCAAGGAACTATGGCTTTTTGTCTTTATTTTCTTTATGTTTTTGTTTTTGGGTATCTATGTGTTTCCTGTAATACTCAGTATTCTTGTCTTAGTTGGTGCTTTTATAGCATTCAAGAAGCCACGTACCCCGGTGGGTGTGGGGGCATATGCCTCCAATGGTGTGACGACACATATTGCCCCCAATAAAAAAAAGTTTCATTAATATATGTATATATATATATATATATGTGACTTACCTTTACTTTACAAAATTTAAGATTTGTAAGGTTGATTGGGTAAATCTCAATTTAATAAATCATATTAAAGGAATTTTTTTTTAATTGATAGTAGGGGAAATTGATTTTACTATATTCGAAAGATGAGAATAGAACTCTAAAACCTCCATTTTTAGTGATGATGAAAAATACAATTTGAGTTATAATTCATTAGTTTGTTTTTAAGGAAAATTATACTTAAGAGCTTCAACAAATTTCATTAGTGGTCAATTAATGATTATTATGATATGTGATTGAACATTGAAGGTTAAATGAGTTTCTACTTTATATTTTTTTTTCGCTTATTTTATGGTGTTTACTTTCATGTGTGAGTATTGTAGGAGTATTTTTATCTTTCGTACTCTCTTGCATCATGTTTAAATTATAAGTAATGAGGGAAAATGAAAGAGAATGAGGAGAAGGAAAATAATCTTTGTTTGAGAATTTTAAAATATATGGGAAGTGGAAGGAACTACATTTCATTCATTTCCTTCCATTTTCAGTCCATCTCTACATATTCCGTTCTATTCCATTAATGAAAAAACATTCAAACATAGTGTAAATGTAAATACACTTTTACTCTCTTTTTTTTAGTTTCCCAGAGTATCTCCTCACTCATTAGGTGAGAAATTAATCTCTTAGAATACGGTTAGGTGCCTAAGCGAAGACTCTTCCTAATGGTGTTATTTCCATACACATAAATATAAAGATCAAACTCAAAATCACATGTTTAAAAGACTCGAGTCTCTTCCACTCGAACTAACACACATTAGTGTAAATATATTCTTACTTACTCACTTTAAAAATAAACTAACTTTAAAAAAATATTTTCTCATAAGAATGTTCCTTGCCTTTAACCTAATTGAATTAATATCAATGTCTTAAAAATTAAATAGAACGATTGAACTAACTGAATCATAAATTAATTATATTTTTAATTTAAACATTATTTTATTAAACTTTGATTCAATTATAATTTAATTATAAATTTAATTCATAAAACTAATTAAACTATAATTAAAAAAAATTTACTAGTTCAATTTTCGTTTTAATTTTCAAAACATTAATTAAATGGGGCTCCATACTCCCGGAGCCCAAGCCATGCGTATGTGCGGAGGACAAGCGGGTCTAAAAGACATTTAAACCTTGTTACATAATTAATTTTTAAAAAAATAAATGACAAATTGCATTTATTTTTTAATTCCAACACTTCGTTTATATTTTTTTCTCTCTGCGAAAATCTTGACAATCAATTTCGAGATTTCACAATTAATAAAAGTTTTTCTGTTTTTACTACACCCTCCATTCATAAATAATAATCACTTTTTAAAATATATTTTATTCCAAATTATTTATTATTTTTAGAGAATCAATAAAATATTTACAAAGTGTCTATTGTCACTCTTATTCCATTAATTTTTATTAAATTAGTTAATTTGAACAATTGGATCAAAATAAATCAAAGGTTATTTAATATAAAAAATCATAAAATAAGAGTGACAATAGTCACTCATAAATATTTATGACCTGTTTTCAATTTTTTCCTTATTTATTATCTCCACTAACAACCTTTTTTTGGCTCATATTATTTGCTTCTTATCTTCTCAAGGATAAAGTTGTTAAATATCAATTTTTCTTCCAAATTTATTAATTAGTGTGCTTAAACTTTAAACGACTATTATTTATGAGCAAAGAGAGTATCTAATAACATACATGCTCCTATAGTCCTATGGGTAATATAATCCAAAGATATATGCTCCAATAAAATTTTGAAAAATAGGATCCAAACACCCTAATCTTTTAAATTTTTCAATTTAATTCTTAAATTACACTAATTCCTACAATTAATTTTTTGTAATTCGTTCAATCTAAATTAGCTGACTAATGAAGTACTACGCCACAAGAAGAGTATATATTATAGACATATTTGTAACCATTAATATTTAATATAATAATGCTTTATTTTGTAATCCAATGGTATATATGGTATAAGTATTACGTGTTATAATTTAAGAAAAATAGTGTAGTTAATACTTGTAGTGTTTCACATGCAAATACGTGAGTCATTAATAATTTATTTATCACGTGAATTAATGATGCACATGCTTATACGTAACGCAGTATTTTTTTAGTTAGTTGATTAAGATTGGACGAATGCCTAATTACAATAACTAGAGTAATTTAAGGGTTAAATTGAAAGATTTAAAAGTTTAAAGTAACTATTTACAACAAAGTGAAAGTTTAAGATAAGTTGAGTGCTATTTTTCCTTAAATTTTAATCACCTGTTTAAAGATTTGAGAATCATAACGTAAAATAGTTTTAAATCCAATAATTAATTACAGCAGATTCAGACATCACAAATCACAATTTCACCGAGAATGAATTCACTCTATGCACAATGAAGTCCTACAATACAAATGTAATTTTGAGCTGAAAAAACAATCATGGCATTAGTTTAACGGAAATGTTTAAAATGCTCTTCAAAATTTAGTGAGCAGAGATGCTTCAAGCTTGGCAACCATTGATTATGTATTGAAAAAAATCAAGGGCAAAGATTTATAACCTATTACTTATTTGTCTGGTAATGTTATTAATTTTTTAATTTACATAATTGGTTTCCTAAGTCTTATTATTTACATTTTAGTTCATGTTCAGTTTTCTCTTCTTTCTGCCTCTCTCCCTCCATCCAAATACATGAGTTTACACAACTTGACATTAATTCTCCAATGAATCCATTGTGAATCAACTTTTTCAGTGAACTTTGGCCCAAAACATCAAATGCAAGAAGTAAAAACTTAAACTTCAATTGTGTTGTTTCCGCAGACTCCACTTCCATAGTGCGTGACGCCGCCACCACCGCAGACCATGGGGTCGTCGTACCTCTAATTTATGACATCATTCTTCCGCCAAGAGAGCCACGTGTGACGAGATTTGCAAAGACAAAATCTTTGTCTCCTTCCACTAAAAATAAAGCTCCCTATGCTATAGGAATTTCGATTTGATATACAAAAAAACAAAAGGATGACATGGAGGAGAGAGAAGGGGTTGAGTAGATCCTTGAACATGAAGAACTTCTGAACATGAAGCATAGCAGCAGCAGCCGATATTCCTTCCCTTTCGCCAATGGTGACACAGAGAATGGAGAGATGGAGAAGTGTTTTTGTTTAAAAGACAAAAATGAAAAATAGAAGAGATAAGGTGTAAAAAATAAATAACAAAGGACTTCTAATATAAATATTTAAAATTGGTTTAAAAGTCAAATAACTGGTGATAAAAAGTAGATTCAACGGAGCATTCATGCTCCAAAATATTTCAGGTGCATCTTAAACGCCTCCACTTAGTTTAACAGTTCTTATAATCTTTCACCTTAATTTCAAATTTATTGACTAGATACAAACAAAAAAATGCTGGTAAAACTCAAATCCAACAGCATCTTAAAGGAAACTTTAGCTTCCACCAGCAAACAAGGAGGCGCGCATGTAGCTCAGTCTCTTTTCAAGAGAGCTAGCACAATCCATGGTAACAGAAACTACATTCACCAAGATAAAACCAACTTGCAACTCAACATCAAGAACGTTGCACAACCCATTCATATGAGACCAGAGGGGTGGGTGTACAAATATCAGACCAACAAAAGCAAATTTCCAATCTCTTCTATGAGCCCTCAAGAAAGGGTTCTGCACAGCTTCCTACCAGAACCGGATAACACTCAGCATCAGCACATGTATAGCTAACAAGGCAAAGTGTAAATTAAACCATGAAGCCATGGTTTATCACTTCTCAGTACTCATGACCTTAACTTGATATGCATTAGAACCAAAAGCATAAGAAAGGCATGACAGATACAGAGAAATGAAGACAGCAAAAATACAAGGCTGAGGAAGAGTACTAGTAAATTTACAAGATCAGATTCAGATATATTAATTAGGCAGCCAAAACTGGAACCCGCTTGTGCCCTATAAAATGCTGCCGAAGCATATTGTAGTTATTTCTATAGTGCTCAAGTGAGAAGCATAGCTGTCGTATGGCCTCGCGTTTCTCTTCCGCTCCTTCTAAGATCTCAGTTTTTTGCCTCACAACCTCTTCCTCAAGTTGCTTAGCTTTTGATTTTAGTTCTTCCACCTGTCTTTGTGCCTCTTCCATTCCAGTAATCAGTTGTACATGTTCCATGTGCAGCTGGTTCAAATGGCTGTCCAGGTGTTCAATCCTACCATCTCTAGAGTTTACCTCTTCCTTGAGTGAAGCAACTTCTATATTGAGATTATCTCTCTCTAATTTTAAAGCATCAAGGCTTACATTGAGATCTTTTATCCTGTTCTCTCTCACTTCAATGTCTGCCTTTAACAGCTCTATTTCACCCTTGACTGTCTCCTCCGTCTCTATTTTTTCAGACTGGATCTTTCTGATCTCCTCTTCAAAAGAACGGCCACGACATTCCCATTCTCTGATTTGCTCTTCTAAATGATTCCGTTCTTCCAACAATTTGGACATTTCGGACTTCAACTGAGCTTTCTCCGGGAAGATTTTCTGCTCTGCATCAGATACAGCTGTTTTCAAATCCCTGATCTCATGATCTCGGTCTGATAGACTAGTCTTTAACCGCGCAAGTCTTTCTTGGAGTTTGGTGCTCTCTCTTTTCTCACTATTGAATTTGGTTTTCCAAGCAGCAATGTCCTTCCGAGCCAAGTCAAGCTTATCCTGCAATTGCTGAATTCTTTCAGAAGATTTATTGGCCTCAAATTTCAATGAAACAATTTGCTTTTCTGAAGCCTCAAGTTTTTCTTTGGTGATTTTTAGTTCTTTCCCAAGTGACTCAATCTCACTATTTGGCTCAAACAATTCCTCATCCAGACTATCACCACTTCCTTGAACCTCTAAAGCCTTGAGTTCCAGGGCTTCCCCTCCTGTCTTGATGTATTCTTCAGTTGATGATAATTCAACATCGGCCTCCAAATTTTCTGAATCCAAGGGTCTGTATTTTTCAAGCTCAATCTTCAGTTTAGTGATTTCTTCTTCTGAAAGTCTTAACCTTTCATTCACAATCATCACTTCTTGTTCATATGCAGCAATTTTGGTATAAAGATCTTCAGTACTCTCATTTCTTGCCCCCCTAGATGAACCCTCTGCATGTTCCTCCTGCATCCATAGCTTTTCTTTTACCTCACGGAGCTCATTTTCCAACCCCATTATTCTTCTGTTCATCCCCGGATCGCTACCATTTCCTAAGAAACCTGAATAATTGTTAACTGACGAATCATCAGATTCCTCCTCAGAATCTGTCAATGTAGAGGACTCATCTCCATCTTTTTGGTATACATCAGAACCATTTCCGCCAGAGCCAAGAAAGAAATCAAACCCAGCAGCTCGGTTTCCAGATTTACGGCGCCCCCCCTTCATTGGAGAAGGCCAAGTAGAGGATGGCTCAGACCCAACGTCAGAAACACCTGAACCCTGGGATTGGAGATCAGAGGGTATATTTTTCCTCAGTTCTACTGTCACATGATCATAACGTTCAGCCAGAGCCCGGTAACCACGGTAGAACTCCTCGACCAGAGCAACCAATTCTGGCCTCTTCTGATAATACATCTCAGCTTTTTTGGCAAAGGAATCTGCATCTTCTTCAATCAGCTTCAACATTCGCTTTACGCTCCGGTCCATCTCTGAGGTTAAAAAACATTTTTTCATGTTCTTGAATGACAGTTTGATGAAATATGATTATGACATAATTACTGTGAGATTTAAACTTTTAAAGAGCAAAATAGGAAAAATTCAACCCCCCTCCCCGGCAGGAATCCTTATCCAGTATGTTAAGGGAAAGGAGGAGAGAAGATGCTAATATCACATCAACATTAATTTCTTTACTGTTTTGACTTTCCCTTGTTTAGACTGAGGAACAAATATCATAACCTTGATGTTCTCTAAAAGGTCATAACCTTGATAACAAAAGCAACAGATTTTCCTTGTTTAGACTGTGAGACAAAGATTGTCACATTGGTGGTCTAAAAGTGAACCTTGTAACAAGAATAACAGGTGTCATTAGAAGAACAGAAGACAGAACATTGTTAACAAGTACCTTTCAGCTTGTTATATAGGTACGTGCATGAAGGGAACAAAGGGGAGGAAATTGATACTTATGAAAAGGAGGAGTTCATATTGGTTGCACAGTTGACGAAAAAAAATTGTGAGTAAAATGGTCTGCTAATGATAAGTAACATTCTTGGCTATCTTAAAGGCTATAATCATTTCAAACTCAACAGTTAACAAACTCTGCTTTAAAGAGTTACACACATATCAGTTGAGAAGTTATGATTTGTCACACAAAATATATGTAGACCTAGAACTTTGCAATATTTAATAAATCAAGGTTGTAACAGCCCACCATCAACAAACACCAGAATGCCCTGTTGGGCAGTAATTTTTTATATTCAAATTGAATCTAGATGCGGAATGGTGGAAAACCTTGCCAACTAGGCAGGTAGTGGTACTTTATGGGTAGAGGACAAAGTAATTAAGTATAACAGTGTTATAATAGGTCGAACCACAGTGTACATAATATAAAGAAATCCCCACACTACCAGTTCACCTAGTCCTAGATATATTTTAACACATAGTTAGGGGGAGGGGGGTCCAAAGACCTGATCATAAAGCCTACACTACCAGTTGAATGTTCACCTAGTTCTAAGCATATCTGTGCTAAAAGACACTCCTATTTGTCTATTTACACTCCTGTTTAATTTTAGAAGTTTCAAATGGACTTAAATACCCATAATCATAAATATCCTTTGTCAAATGTCTCAAGTTGCTGCAATTGCAAGAGAACAAAGCATCAACTTAAAAAGTGAAAGGAAGTGAGTATCCAAAGCCATTAACATCATGAATACCAAAAAAGTGGGTTGACATGGTATCACCGTGAAAGATAGAGATTGGTGAGGTAAAAATAGTCATAGTTCTGAAATTTCACTACATACAATGAAGATATTTTGTTAGATGCAGTGAGCCTCCAATGAACAAAAAAAAAATGGCAAGACAGGAAAGTAAGAAAATGGACCATCTTTTCTTTCAAATTTTTAATGGTGTATAATGATCAAGAATGAAATTAGAGAGGAGAATTAGGAGCCTATATATTTGACTTGCTTCATATGTCATGCTATAAAGGGTGTTCAATTTCTGCAAGAATCATCAAAATTTGTGAGGGGAATCTTGACAGTGTATTCATTTAGCTTAGTTCTTGGGCATTAAGTCTCGCTGCCTAAAAGAATAGAGCATTCTCGAAAGAAAGACAAAAGAAGAAAAGGTCATTTAAAAAAATAAAAGAAGAAAAAAAAAACAGAGAAAGTAAACAAGGAAGCTATTGCAGCAAAAAAAAAAGCTTCACATTAGGAGTTGTTTTATTTAAAGAGTACAAGTATCAAAGAATGATAGTTGAGACTTGAGTGTATGTATATTAATTTAAATTTTTTTAGCATTGAGTGGGACTGTGAATAGATAAAAAGGAGTATTAATAGCCTCACCCAATATTTTGACATATTTATCCTAAGAGGCTTTCCCTCTCAGTTTCCTTAAGCATGACCAGAAAAGTGAAAGTTACATCCTTGATTGGCACTCTATTTTGTTTGATTTTCTTCAATTTGATATTGCATTACAGATTTACAGAGGAATTAAGGAAAGAAGAAAATAAACATATAAGACCATTGCAATTATAGTTGCCTACCTTCAAGATTTTCTGAAAGCCACTTAGAATTTTTGGGACTGATATGACTATCCCACCACCAGGAATGTGACTTCCTTGATTCCAACCTCTTCATTTGCTTGTTAGAATGATTCTGAAGTAAGAAAAGAACCCACGATTATTATGTGTAAACAAACGGACCCTGGATTTTCTGAAATATGCATATACATAAACATTGAGTAAATAAGTTCCATGACTCTTACCCCAGAAGCTGCCATTTCCCAGAGCAAGTGCTAGCTGGTGAAACTCTGATATTAATAATAAACCTCAAAAACAAAAAAGAAAAATCTGCATTCAAAAGTTAAAAAATTAGTTAGCGTTGAAACGCCATAAGTTGACATCAAATGATGGTTAATATAACAATAAAATGTTATTATGATTATGATACTACGACAGCAATGCTACAATTTCCCCTCATCAACAACACCAATGTGGGCCCATCTATCTGGGCCTACACTTCACAATGTAGGCCCATGCCCGGCCCAAAGTTAAAAGAATGAGACAAGCAGTGAAATCGAGCCGCCGAAGGAAGAAACTAGAAACAAAAAAAATGGAGAAGAAATGAAAAAGAAGAGAGAGGAAGGAGACCAAGACGCGCATGAGAAGCGCGCGTACAAATTTAAAAAATAAAAAATAAAAATGAAGAGAAATAAATAGCCATAGATTTTGACCATTTTTTATTTTTATGTTTATCTTCATTCCTGAATATCATGGACAACTGGCAGTACCTCAGGTCCAGCTATCTCCACGAGTCGTGCTGTGCAATCACCTCACACAAGTGGTAGTTGCACGCCACACCCAAAAAATCTCTCTTTAAAAAATAAAAATATAAGGAAGAAAATAATTTTATTTATTTAATTATTTATGATTATGTTTGTTTGTGGTGTGGTATGTCAGTACTTTTGTTTTTCGGTTTGGCGAAGAGTCCAAAACTGGTGTCCTAGGATGATAACAACGAAAGAAACCAAGTTGAGGTCTATGACGATGGATGCAGACAAATATAAGAACCCTCCACAACTGGGATTTCATTTCATATATATCATCAATCCCTTCCCCGTTCCCATCCAAATAGATATTGACACAATTGAGTTTTTCACAAAATAATAAATTTATTACTGGAAACGATAAATACAAGTTGAAATTAGAAAATGGAGAAAATACAAGCTAACTGTAGCAGTAACAGTAGAGAGAGAGCTTACTTGAGAGAATGGCTTGTTTGGACGCAGAAGCGGAACCTCTGAGATAAAGCAACGGATCTGAGAAGGAAGAGATAGAGAGAGGGAAAGGGATTGGAATATTGGGAGATATTTGAGGTGTTAATAATAAAGTGTTGGAGTTGGTAGTGGGGACTGAAAGGAAAAAAAAGTGCCCGAGAAGGAAGCCCTTGTTCTATTTAATGTCCACTCACATGCTCTTCGTTCTTCACTTCTTCTTATGTTCTGTGCCCTTTGTCAAACGCTTCTTACTTCTTTTTATTTTTATTTTTTATACAACGAAAATTTTTTACCTAAATTCATAACAGTAAATTGGATATCTAAGTCACTACTTAATATTCTTATAAATTTTTATATTTTTAATTATATAATATAAAAAATTTAAAAATATTAAATATTAAATAATTTAATATATTTAATTAAATATTTTAAATTTATACAAAAATCTTTTATGATATAACACTTCTATTTTGTATGTGTACTTTTTCTTTTTTAAATATTATTCAATCTCTTTTTATTATATTAATTATATTATTTATCTAATCAAAATACCTATAATTTTATTTAATTTATTTATAAAATTATTTTATATATTATAAAAATATTACAATTATATATAACTATAATATATATATATATATAATTTTCTTCTTAATTATTAAATTCATCTTTCACAATTGTCAGTCAAAAAAAAACATCTTTCACATTTTACAATTTCAATCTCTATATTGATTATGTTCTGAAATGGATTTAAAGGGTATCTGAAATAGACACGTATATAGTAGTTTCCTCCTTATCGCATGCAGTCAATGTGAATGAAGCCAGGGGGACTGCACGCGACTCAACGCCAAAGCTCGGATAATCGCCAAGTAGATGTTAAGTAAAGGAGAATATATCGATAGTCATAGATCTCCTCTTCCTTTTAAGTTTACTTACCGATATATATAGAGAGCGTGGGCTGGAATCCTCACGCAATCCACGTGGACGAAGGACATCGTGGATCGTCTTGGCAGAGTTTCGATCCACGATCGTTGAGGTCCATCTCTGACCTTGTCGGGACTGTCCTACGATCGTTGAGGTCCGTCTCTGACTTTGTCGGGACTGTCCTACGATCGTGGAGGTCTGTCTCTAATTTGTTAGGACTATTACCTTGATGACCAATCCTTGTTTAGGGGGAATTTGCATAGGTCTGGCTATCGTACGTGTCCGATCGCTCTAACCGGATCAGATCGTCAGAGAAACTTTAGTCGGATTAGTACTGAGAGAGAGTCCGTGATTGATTTATGTGACGGTCGATCCTTCAGGATGGGATCCCGAACCACGGTCCAGGACAGACTATTATTTATTTCTTTTTCATAAATATCCCTATAATCATCCTCATTATTATTATTATTATTATTATTATTATTATTATTATTATTATTATTATTATTTCTCCCATCTAACCGCGTTGAAAGTTTAAATATAATTTAGAAAATAAATGTAAGGACATAAATATCAGCAAACAAACGTGATATTGCCGTCCATTTCGGCTTTTCATTTCATTATTATGAGGCTCCTTAGCTCACTCTCAGTTGCGGAAAAATAGACTTTCCAATTATTTTTCCTTTTTGATTTTGGTAATCAATCTTTTTCTTTCTTCAGGATTCAAAGAAAACCTGTATCAAGCCTTTAAAAAAAAAAAAAGAAAATAAGTGTAAGGACATAAATATCAGCAAACGTGATATTGCCGTCCATTTCGGCTTTTCATTTCATTATTATAAGGCTCCTAGCTCACTCTCAGTTGGGGCAAAATAGACTTTCTAATTATTTTTCCTTTTCGATTTTGGTAATCAATCTTTTTCTTTCTTCAGGATTCATAGAAAACCTGTATCAAGCCTTAAAAAAAAATAAGTTTTCTTAATATGTATCATAAAGACACATATTAAAAAATTAAAAAATATTAAATAAAAAATATAAATATTTATTATTTTAAAAATTTTAATAATATATAATTTTATTTTAAGTAATTGATAAAGAATAATAATGTATCTTTAGAGCACATGTTTGAAAAAAGTAAAAAGAAAATTGGTATCATTAATGACCGGAATAAATTTTCTAGCTGCCACACTTACTGTTATACTTCATTATAAGAGAGGTTATGTACTTAATAATTTTAATATTTAAAGTGAGTTGTAAAATATTTATTAAATATTGAACTTATAGTAAATATTTAAAAATAATTAATAATTAATGAAATGTTTAATAATTCATTCTGGTACCAAACTTAAAAAAAAATACTATAGAAATCTCCAAGAGCTTAATCCTCTTTGAGCTACTATTACTAAATTTTCCATTCTTTTAATTGCATCCCTTCGCCTTCAAATTGTATAATATTACTATATACTATATTAGGCGTCAGTAATTGTTTTACATTAATTTCAAACCACCTCTCAAATCTTGAAATATGTTGACAATCTATATTTAGATAATTGATAAAGAAAAAGTCTAATAATAAAATGATTTAATAACATATGGTTACCTGACACGTTGAAAGGATAATATGTATAAGATGTCATTAAAAATAAGAATTTAAATTTAAAATAATAATAAATTGTAAAATAAATTTGAATTTGCACGAGTTATATTTTTTAGACCCAAATTCTATTTACATGTTAGATAATTTTTCAGATAAAAAACAATGTTAGATAATTTTTTTAATTTTTTCTTTGATTTTTTAACTATTATTTACTTTATTTAGTATATAATATTTCATATTATCTTTTGCATCACGTGTGACTTGCTGCACGCACGGGTCTAATTAATCCAATCTTAGAAAATTAATTGGCTTAAAAAGTGCATTTGACCGTCATATTTTTTAATTTTGACACAAAAAGTGATATGAGTTATAAAATTAGTAAAAAAAAATTTTTACTTAAAATACATCGAAAATAACACAAATTCAATATCGTTAAAAATTGAAAAAGATGAGCGCATTTGACAAACTCACAATTTTTGAATTTTAGACAAATAATTGAAAATGAAATATACAAAATTGAAGTGACGTAATACTCACGTCTTCTGGATCAACGCTAAAAGTTGATTAAATCTGTAATAGATCGAACCTGATCTACCAATCTGAACCAAATGAATACCGTAACAAGACGAGAAACCACCGCACAGACGAAAAATCAAACGACGTCGCATTAAGACGACGAACAAAACAAGTAAAGTTAAAAGTCGAAAATTTAATTATCGTATATAGTAGGGTTATTGTAGAAGAAATTCTGACAAATTGATAATCGTTATCTCATAAGAAAAAAAAAATTGGGCTAAGCAAGTTATATCCTTGTGTATTATTTCAATTTAAGCTATCTCTGTCGGAATTAAAAACTTGAATAAATCTATATGTTTCTTTATTTAATTTAAATTTTTGTTCTATTATGTAACTGTGTTATTATATTTTTTTGGCAATGCATGTTATTATATTATTATTAAATAATTTGACTAATGAAATATTTATTATTAATATTTTAATATTTCAATAATGTAATAATATATATTTATAATTATAAATTTTAAATTAAATTTTTATTTGGGGGGTCATTCATTGCGTCTTCTGTTTCTCAGTTGTGGTGGCAACTTGATTGGGTGTCCTCATTTCTTTCTAGCGATGTCTCTGTGCAATCCTCATGCACCTTAGAGTTAGAGGCTCTAACTTATAAGCCGCATCGTTTTATCGTGACAAATTAGAGTCCATGGATGAACATCAATACACCGATATGCTCATTGTCACGTTGTGCTTGCCTACTCGGACATCAAAGTTTTGATTGCTCTTTGAACCAATGAGTTTTGATATGGGCTTTTCTGGATTCTTTAGATTTTTTTTTCAATATTATATAAAAAAAATATTATACTTGAATAATAACAAATAAAAATTGTTTATGAGAGGATAAAAAATTCATAATTTTTATTTCTTCCTAATTATATGTTTCAAAAAAAGCTTGAAGAGAACAGGAGGAAGAGTAGCTTATATTTGGCTAAAATGAATATTTGTTTTATTTTGGTTGAAATTATTTTAAGTTGAGAAGTCACCGTCTAGGCCATTTTAGAACCCATATCTTGCTATGCATTTGAGGCGTGTTTAGAACAATTGTACAAAATTATTAATTTGTCTTAAAATATGAAACTCCAGTTAATTTTGTAAAATTAGTGAAAATAGTGAATGAATTTCATTTACTGTAAAAAAATGCGTAAATATATATACAAAACCTATAGATAAGTTTGACAGAAGCTAAAAACAACTAGCTAACTCATGTACATCTTACCAGATGAACAATATAAACAAAGCCTCTAGAAATTACTTAAAATTATTCTACTATAGGTTAAAAAGAAATTTCTCATAAGATTGTTGGAGGAGCGTAATCGGTGGGAGATGTTATGGGAGAGGTGGTAGTTGAGGTGTGTTACAGATGATGATGAACAGAGACCCCTATGTGTAAATATATATATTGTAATGATTTTTATGTAAAATTTAAAAAACTTATTAACAAAGGTAAAGTCAAAGGTTCAGTTATGAACCTTTGACTGAAGGGATCAGCATAAACGCACCCTTATAAGACAAGCACGAACATCAAACACCCATATGCTCATTGTCGCGTTGTGCTTGCCTACTCGGACATCAAAGTTTTGATTGCTCTTAACCAATGAGTTTTTCTTTTTTGGAATTCAAGATTTTTTTTTAATATTAATACTTGAATAAGTTATGCAATAATCACTGCTTATAAATTATATGTTTCAAATAAAGCTGTTAAAATGAGGTTCGATCATATAATTTATGCGAATCAGATTACAAAATTATTGACTTAAATAAAACTCCAATTAATTTTGTAAAATTGGTTAAAAGTGAATGAATTTCATTTACTATAGACGTGTACATGTATATACAAAGATAAGAATAGAAGCTAAAATAGCTAACTCATGTACATCTTACCAGTAACAACTCTATCTAGAATCCTTACATTTAGGCTACGTTTGGTGCGTCGTATAAAAAGAATATGATAATATAAGTTAATACTATCAGGTTTTATCAAATGTTTGGTATACTTATTTAATAATATAATGAAATCAGGTCAATCATTTTTATCCTATTCTGACCTGATAATAATATCATCTCCCCTACCCCATGATAAGACCTGATAGGATATTTTTTCTTATCATGCCCCTCAACTTTTATCCCTCTCACTCTAAGCCACTCTTTATCTACCACAACACAGATTAAACATAGTCTCACCGCCACCACCACAAACCGAATTGCACCACCACCTTCATCACCACCACCTTCTTCCGCCACCCTATGCCATAACTAAGACGCACCACCACACCCATCACCACCGCCTTCCTCCGCCACCCTCTGCCACAAATCACCACCACAGCTCATCACCACCGCCTTCCTCCACACCTATGTAAGCCGTCGCGTTGCTATGAGAACCACCAGTCGTAACCCGCGTCCCACCATCCATGAACCCAAACCACCAAACCCCACAGTCGACCGTTGTGCCTCCGCCATCCGTGCCACACTGCCACTCTAAAGCTAGATATTTTTTCTTTCCTTGATCTTTTTCTTCATGGAAGCTTAGATCTGGGCTTGGTTCCCCTCATGAAAGCTTAGATCTATGCTTTCCATGGCTGCATTCTTGAGGAAGAACATGAGCGCTGCTAGATGTGCACCGCGTGCAGCAAATCACGAAAAGAAGAAGGTTTGTTTCAACCTTGTCACATGAACATTGTTGATCTTCCATGGCTGTTAGCGGACAAGGTGCAGTAGGACAGAGGAAGGTGAAGGTCTTCCCTGCGAGAAAGCCTCTGTCATTTTTTAGAGGCCAATTAAAAAAAAAGGATAATATTGTATGATAAATAATTTTGTATACAATTAGTGTTTTTATACGATAGTGATCAAACAATTGATAGTAAAAGAGTTTATCAGGTCCTTTATACTATCAGTCTTTATCTTACTATCTTATACTATCAGATCTTATATTATCATGTGTGTCAAACGCAGCCTTAGATAATAACTAAATACAAGAGATAAAGATAATATGAGAAGATAAAATACACAAGAGAAAATATATTACTACTGCTAGAAGAGAATATAATTGTTAACACTCCCTCTCAAGGTGGTATATGCATATTAGAAACACTCATCTTGGTCTTCAAATGGACAAACTAGTCCTAACCAAGTGATTTAGTAAATAAATTTGCAATTTGATCAACTGAACCAACTTTCATTGTTTTAATGAGATCGGAAGCATTTTTTTTTCTCAAGCAACATGACAATCAATTTTTATGTAATTAGTATGTTCGTGATAGACTGGGTTGGATGCAATGTACAAAGCATATTGGCTATCATAGAACAATGGGGTAGGCGTAAACAGAGGAACACCAATATCACATTAGTGATATGAGAGTCGAGTCACTTCACAAGTGGCATTGGTCATTGCTCTATACCTCACTTCAGCAGAGGAGTGAGATACAATAGCTTGCTGCTTGATTTTCCATGAAACTAGACTCAAACCTAAGAAGATGTAGTAGCTGGGGGTAGAGCACCAAGTGGTAGGACAACTAGTCCAATTTGAATCAAAGTAGGATTGGAAGCATAGGGGAAGAATAAGCCATGTCTTGGAGTACCCTTGAGGTAATAAATGAGTAGCATCCATGTGAGGTTTCCATGGAACATGCATAAACTGGCTTAATATATGCACAAAATGAACAATATCGAAACAGGTCAATGTGAGATAGAAGAGGCGCCCAACAAGATGGCGATATGGGAAAGGATCATTTAATTCAACACCATTCATAGGAGATAATTTCATATTCTGATCCATTTGGAAATCTATTGGTTTTGAAGTTGTATAACCACTATCAGAAATGATGTCAAGGGCATATTGTTGTTGTGGTAAGAATAAACCCTTTTTGATTGAGTAATTTCAATACCCAAAAAATACTTCAATCTCCGTAAGTCCTAGAGTTGATATTTGTTATGCAAAAGCTATTTGATTGAATTAATGAGTTGTTGGTCCGAAATAGTAAGAGCAATGTTGTCCACATATAAAAGAATAAAAACAAAATTGGAATTCTGATATAGATACAAAATTGTCATCAGCATGTGAGTGAATTCAAAATCAATATGAACCTTTGAAAATTTAGAATACCAATTTATTGATGCTTGCTTTAGGCTATATAAAAATCAATGCTATAAACCAAAGGATGCTTCAAATAGAAAAATGGTCGAAGAATTGCCTATAGTATATCACCTGTTGCAATAGTCTTCTTCGTCCTTTAGTCTTGTAAGAAATAAAAAGTAGGAGTAAAAGTGATCTAAGAATTTGTTTTATGTCAAAGTTTGCTAATAGATATGAAATTAAATTTAAAAGAAATGACGTGCAAAACATTTGGAAGTAAGAGACTTGATTTCAAATAAATGGACCTAATGTGATGGATAGGAACACGCTTATTATCAAGTAATGTGACAAAAGTAGATATTGTAAGGTATCAATGAAAAAGTTATAAATTTAAGACCATATAATTTGTAGAACCATAGTCTAAAATCCACAAAGAGGGACAAGATTGAAATGTAACAAAACAACAAAAAGAGTGGTCATCGACATTGCAAATGGTACAATGATATTGATGTTCCGCACCATAGGAATAAGATGGATGTTGAATAGCTAACGCTGATTGTTCCAAAGTAAGTGGACGCAAGTCAAATAAGGAACATTGGCATTCTTCTTGTTAAAAGAGAGAATAAGCCTTGGCCACTAATGGAAAAGGTTCCATAAGGAGGATTTGACTACGAACTGAAGCATAAGAATCATTTAATCCTTAGAGAAATCCATGAGATGACCAATAGCATAAATCTCTTTGAAGTAGGGTATAATATCACAAGCACAAGTTGGAAGAGTGCAATAAAAGTCAAGTTCATCTTGATATACCTTCAAGGTTGTGTAATGAATAAAGTTGGAGTTGGTGCCCTGGAATAGATTTGAAATTGCATGACGAATTTCAAAAATGCAAGGTGAATTTTTCTTATTGAAGCAAGAAGATCAAGCCAAATATCTCATGCACTTTTGATCCAAAGATTGGAATTAGCAATGTTTGGAGTTATGGAATGAACAAGCCAAGATTGGACCATACTATTATAAGGTACCAATAAGAAAAATCAAGGGAATTGGGTTCTGGCTTTAGGATGCTACCATCAATAAAATCAAGCTTATGTTTGGCCTCTAAAGTCATTTCTATGGCTCGGCTCCAAGTAGGATAATTGTCACCATTGAAGGGCTGAGTGGCTAAAGATTGACCAGGTTAATCAAAGGAATGAAGAAAATAAGGCAAGGAAGGGTCAAGTTGATTGAGGGTAACCATGAGGAAAGAAAAGCTTGAGGAACATGTTTAGGTTAATAACATGCAAAATTGGTGAAAATTGGATGAATTTCATTTATTGTGAGTGAGTACATATATACAAAGATAAGGATAGAAGCTATACTAACTAACTCATGTACATCTTATTAATAACACAACTTAATTAGAATCCTAAATGCACAATAAGATAAAAACTAAATACCAAAGATAAAGATAATATCATAAGATAAAATGCATAAGAGAAAACAAAAGGCTACAGCTAACAAATTTGGAGTGTCACATTTAGCCCACGAGTTAAACGAACCAGTCTATTTAATCAGTCGGCTGCCTGCATTTTTTTCTAAATTTCTTTTAATAAATGTATGAATTTATATTTGCCTATATATGGCTATGTTTAATTTTTACAATTGTGAGTCTTGCAATTGAGATTGAATTTGAAAGTTTACCTCCTAAAAATTGGACACTTATTTTTAATACAAGTTCAAAAAAAAAAAAGGTTTCGTGGACCACCCATTTTGGCCTACGAGTTATGCAAGGCAATTTTGGAAGCAAGTTAAAAAAAAGTTTCACTAGCTACTCGTTTAGATCCATAAGTTTATGCAAAGCGAGTTAAGTTACTTTTTTTTTTTGAAAAAAACATAATTAAATGTGATCCATTTGGCCTGGCCTATTTAACCCACGACTAATTGCAAATGGGTTTAAATGGCCAGGTCGTGTCGTATAACAATCTAATTTTAAATTTTTATTGTAAAATTTAATAATTAATAAATATTTAATAATTTATAAAAAAATATTAATATTAATAAAAATATGAGTTTTGTTAACTTGTACCCTACTGGCCACTGGATAAGTAGCATTTTTTTATATAAATAAGATAAGGAGTATTTAATACCTTTTATCCAATGCTTCTTTTTGCTCAAAGGAGAAAGCAGTAAATGTTATTTAAGGTTAACGATAATTACACTCGATACTCCCTTGATTACAGCATTACACTGACCTCCCTTATGTGAATCGATGTTGGTTGGCATTATTAGTGTTGGCATTAGTGTAATGAGCAAGATTTTATTTTTACCCTCACTATTACATAACATTGAAACAAGAAAAATAAATAAATTAAATACTTCAAAATCATCGAAAAATCAAAAAATTATTGCTACTCCTTAGATATCAAACTTGTTGAGATTCAATTGAACACTATCAAATCCAATCGTAGAACCAAAAAATTTTCCAAGAAACAACAACAAAACAGAATTTCAATAGAAGAACCAATGAAGTAAAATGAAAGCAATATTAATTGATCTAAAGTTCACAAGGATTGGAATTGAAAAACCAGACCATTCAATAGAGTTGTTTCATCTGCATCATGATAATAACAAACATAACCCGCTGCAATATAGAAACTCATATTGTACTCCTTGTAAACTCTGAAATCACTGGAAAGTCCATGCTTTGCTCTGACAACCAGCACTTCAAACCACCAACAAACTCGAAATCACCACCTCACACTTGTCCAAACTACCTCAACCCCTGTTCTAACCAAACCCCAAACCAAAGACGAGACCGCCAACATAGAAGCCACCAAATCCTAACACCACTACAACCCATTAGAAATAGATTTAACCCCCCCCCCTCCCAACTAAAGAGCTACCCAAAAACCCAAATAGCCACCCAGCTAAACCACATAAAACAGGGAAGCCTCCATTGTAGCCAAAATCTTAAGCCCCCTACAATCCAAAAATTGAAGCCACTCGTTAAGAAAATTAAAGGTTTTGCAACATTTGTTAAGAAAATTAAAATAAAAAATTTTAAATAAAAACAAAGCATATAATATATTGAAAAATGAAAAAATTGTATTTTTTCATTTAAAATTTTTAATTTGATTTTCTTAACAAGTGTCCTAACAAAACTCTTAAATTAAAAGTATAATTTTTGAGTTCCCAAATATTTTAAATATTGCACTTTTCATTCAATATTTTTATTTTTAATTCTTTAATAAGTGTCTTTAAGACACTCGTTAAAAAAAAAATACTATAATAAATACTTTGCTTTATATTTAATACCTTATAATTTTGTTTCTTTAACTAATACTCTAATATTGTGTTTGAATGATAGGTAATGAGAGAAAGAAAAATAGAATAAGAAAAAAAATAATTTCTTTTGTTTAGGAGTTTTAAAATACATGAGAATCATTTCTCTTCTCTTCCCCTCAAATGCTCAACTTTTATTCCTCTTAAAATTGAGATGAAATAAAAGAAACACATAAGTTATAAAGTTTTATTTTATTCCGTTAATGAAACTTTCAAACAAATAGAATAATAATTATGTTCTATTCTTTTTCTTTCTTTTTTGATTTATCTTTACCTATTCCATTCTATTACATTAATTAAAAAAATTCAAATATTGGGTAAGGTATTCATTAGCAATTGCCTAAAAATATTAATATCCCAACAATTAGCGTCAATTATTCATTTATGCATGAGTCGAAGCCAACATCTTTTAACCTTCCACTACTGCCTCATCACTCAAATCAAAGCTTTTGTCACTTCCGTGTACATTTGGATCATCCCTTGGCAAAAGAATAGTCCTTTTCACTTTTCTCCTTTTGGTTGATGGGCAAAAGAAAAGAAAACTCCTGAATATGAAAGGCACTTTTAATGGAGTGAGTCCAACTTCAGAAGTCAATTCCATTAGACAATGCCCCTCGTCCTACCAATTCATCTATATACATGCTCTACTTTCTTGCATCTTATGCCCATCTTATTATGATGACTTGTCTTCCTTCTCGAGTGTTGGAAAGTTTGCATTTTTTCTGTGAATAAGTTTATCTCATGAAATAAAAATAAATGTTATATTTCATTATCTTGTAAGTTATTCGAAGTATATTGTAGTGCCTTTTTATTTGTTTCCTTGTTTTGGTTAGTTTTGTAAATCTGTTGTTGTTTTGTTTTTTTTCATTAGATCACAGTTACAGAGATTAACTAAATTTCGGGAATAGATAGATCTTTTCATTTGATTTTTAACATGAGAAAATCATATAAAAAAATATATACAAAAGAAATAATAAGTGGAATTTTGTCAAAATTTGTAAAGTTATGTTTAAAATTTGTGTTTATTTCTTTTTTTCATATAACCTTATTATATGAAAAGTTCATAGGGGAGAATTCACAGCCTTGAATTTCTCAACTTCAAATTTAATGAGGAGTTTGATTTTTATACTACAAGTCTTGAATTTCTCAACTTCAAATTTAATGAGGAGTTTGATTTTTATACTACAAGTCTACAAGTTATGCATGTTATTAATATCTTTACGTTACTATATATGTTGTTTGTCCATTACATAATAAACATGGATTAGATTATACAAATTAAAAAATGATTATTTTTCAAAACCCTACCCTCTCTTTCTTTTTATCTCTCGTTGTAAACTTCCCTTCCGTGAGAGTATTGGACTGAGGGGATATCATCCTCTTTCTCTAATAACAATCACATCGTCTCTTTTTCTTTTGTTTTGTTGTATTTTTTCAATAATTTGCTGATATATGATAGATCTTGAGCTTAGTTGTTTAGATCTACTTCTCTTAATGACAGATTTTGTGATTTTGTTATCTCTTTTATGAGTATTTTTGTTGTCCTTTTTATTTGTGTTTTGGTTCTCAATTCTTAATATGTCTTTTGTCAGTCCTCTTGTGATTGGTCGATCCTAAAGGTTTTGCAGGTAAGGGATAATTTCAAATCTACTTTGAGAAGAGGTGTGTAATACACTTTTTAAACTACATTATTTTTTATGTTAGTTTCCGTTGTGAAAGATGTTTAGACATCGATAATCTTTGAACAAGGAGGCAGATATACAGATTGTTGGTTAGTTCAAATGATAAACTATATTTGTTTCTTTCTTTTTCTAAATTTGATATATATTTTTTCTAATTTATAAGCATTGTTAAGTTTTGATCGCAATGAATTTTCTTTCTTATAAATAAAATAAAAAATATTAGATGATAGTATTTGAAAAGATACATTACCCGTGGATAAAAATTAAATTAAAAAAATCATGTAAAATACAAAGTGAACTTTTATAAATAAAAAAAAACTTAAAATAAGAACAAATACATTTGTGAGAACCAGCTGATTATGATATTAGCTAAGGTTCTAAATTGCAGTCCACATCACCTGATGCGGCCGCAATATTACCGTTGCGGCCGCAATATTACAATTGCGGCCACAATATTACCGTTGCGGCCGCAACGTAACGGTGTTGCGGCTACAACGGGCCGCAACAGGCCACAACAGTCATCTGTTCCGTTTTTTCATTCAAAACAAAGATGTTATAATGACTCAAAAGGAAAAAGAAAAGGAAGGGACGCGGAAGCAGAGAGGAAGAGGGGGGCGCACCCGGAAGAGATGAGTTGCGGCCATAGGTGGGGGCATAAGCGGAAGAGTGGGTTGCGGCCATTGTGAGATGGAGATGGAGATGGAGATGAAGATGGAGAAAGTGAGAAACGAAGAGATGGAGAGTGGAGACAGAGAGACCATGTTCTAAGAGAGAAATGAAGGAGGATTTAAGGAAATGTAGTTTGGGGAAAGGGGGGAAAATTGGGGGGGAACGTGGGTATACGAGAGGGAAATTAAGCTTTTTGAGAGGGATTTTGGAGCAAAAATTGGGGAAAGAAAAAAAAAAATGTTATAATTGACTGAAAAAAAAAATTGTGAGAAAATTGAAAATTTTGAGAATAGGTGTTAAAATTGAGTTAAGAATAGTTATAATTAATTAGTAACCTATATTAAGGGTTTAAAATTAAAATTAATTATTGATGGAGTATTAAAAATATGACATATTTTCGTAAAATTTATTCGAAACTTATTTAAGTTTATATATTATTTAGTTTCTTACTTTCTTATATTTATATATGTTCAAATAAAACTTTAAAAGACCTATTAATAATTATTATAACAATAATTATATTATTTTAGTTATGAATTCAATTTCAATTATTTTTTAAGATGATAAAAAATCTTATCAAATAAGTAAAAACTTATAAAACATTATAAATAAAGATACATGAAGAGTTATAATAATTATAAAAAAATTTTACATCTTGTCCAATCTTAAAAAAAATCACGTCAACGATCGTAATTCGTATCGCAGCAATTACATTACAACCGTAATTTAAAACTATGATTATTGGCTAATGAAGTGACAGAAAAGGAGTTCAAGTTTACAATGGTACCAAGCAAGGCCCAACGCCTTCGTGTATCACAGTTATAATATTGTACATACAAACTTGCGGACCCAATTAGCCAAGGACGATGCAATCATTGTACTCCACCTCTGAATTTCCGACAGAATGCTCCAAAACTCATTGTTTCATTTTGTCTTGACGCAAAGCCTCCATTTAGCTATGTTACTGAAACTTCAAATGTGCCCTTGTTTGTATAAAATGTTTGACTCCATATTCTCAGCATATGCGGAAAATAGCAGTTCTAATGTGACCTAGTTTTATTGTTTCTAAAACATATATATAAACCTTTCCGAGAGCTAGCACAGGTCCTGCAATGCCAGAATTCCCTCACAAACAAGTAGTTAACTTAATTTGATCATTAAGGAATAATGAAGAATGCAAGCAACAGCTTCCTTGTTTGCTTTTCTTTGGGGATATTTTTCCTCCTACTACTCAACCACGCCAATGCTGAAAGTTAGTACTCTGATCATTCCCACCTTTTTCTTTTCCTTTCTCTAAATTTCCCTCCTCTTCATTTCACATCGTTTTGGTGTCATCATCTTAGATGGACACATTTCACAGGCTGCATCTTGTCCTAGATGTAACCATGACCCAGAGGACATTCTTCATTGCCTCAGAGATTGCCCCAAGGCTCGTCAAGTCTTGCCTTGCCTTAGTTTCAAGTTTCAACCATTATCCTGCCTTTTATGGGCTAGAACTTCATGATTGGATCCATCGTTTTTCCTGCTCTGTGAACCATGCCCTCTTCCTTGCCTTGCCTCTGTTTGGTGGATTTGGAGGGAAAGAAATCATGAGGTCTTCCAAGGTGTTGGTTTGGGAACTGTTCAGATCTCACATAATGATACGAGTTGTTATATGTAATCGAGTACTAGTTAGTTGTTAGTATAGGAGTTAGTTAGTTAAGTCATTGTATAAAAAAGACTTGAAGTTCATTATAAAATCATTGTTGAAAGCAAATGAAAATTGGAGAGTCTTTCTCTCATTCAAAGAGCGATACTAAGAGTTTTAGTTCTTGACTAGAATAAATAACTATCAAATAATAAAGGCAACTAGCTGAATTAATATTGTTTTGGTGTCATCATCTTAGATATTTAGAAACTCCTACAACAAAATTGGCATGTAGCTATTTCCTATACCTTTAGACAAGGAAATTCGTGCGCTGAATACATGGCGAAGTTGGTTGCTCAAGGTGCTTCTCGGCTAACTATTTGGACGAACCCCCCAATGGCATCATGCCTCTTCTAATTTGTAGGATAGTTCAAATCTCGACCCGTCTTAATGACTTCGTCCCTACTCACAGTTAATTTTGACGAGTTCCAATTTTATGAATTAAACTTGCTGTATTTTTTGGTCAGATTAAGGTCATGTTTCAGAAGTTGTCCTAATCTGATTTGGTGCCACAAAATATTATAAAAATTATGTATATTTTTTTACGATTAGTGATAAATAATAAAATTTTCTAATTTAAATTAATACTTTTTACATAACATTATAATATATTTGTTTAGTAGTGAATACTGAGACGTACTTGAATAGACACGATATGATGTTTTTCTCTTTGCGCAGCAACAACAAAACGTGTTGGAACGGAGGGGAGTTGGTACTTGTAAAGGTATTCCAACATTCAAGTCAAATTGAACACAATTAAGGTTTATGGTAAGAGTAATAAGTTACTTGTAAAATGTGAGTAAGTCTAGTATTTATAGATGTTGGATTGGGAGATACGCTCCTATAATAGTTGCAGAAGATCCCTATAATATCGAAATGTTGATATTGTAGTTATGAACAGTCAAAGACAGTTATGGACGCTATTATTACGCAAGATCATGATTGACATTATGGATACTTGTAGAATTTATCCATTGCGCGAATCTCGCGGTAATGTTACTGCTATCCAATGTCGTGGTCCGATGTTCATTGTGGTGGAATCTCAACAGTGCACCATAAATGCTTGTTGGGGCGTCAACGACAGACTCGGGCTAGATGCGTGCCAGGTTGACCTATGGGATAGGATCCTAGATCATGATCCAGAACAATATTTATGTTGATATGGACTATTTTGAAATATATATTGTAAAACACCATGTACTTTTAGTTTTTTATTTCTAAAATCTTATGACTTAGTTATACAAATATCGATATTTATACAATTTATTTCATTATCAGGTCAACCTGGTCTTGACTCGGTCATTTATCGAGTCATGATCGGACTGGGTCAAGGTCAAAAGAATTGACTCGATCAAAATATCGAGTCAGATTCAGGTTTTGGCAAACCCATCCCAACCCACAAGTTCCCCTTTGCATCAAATATTCTGATGCAAAAATGAAGGTCAAAAAGAGCAACCCACTTGACCATACTCTACAATCTTGAAGCGAGATTAAGAGTTTTAACCCATGCCTTAACAAGTCTGACTGTAACCCATAAACTTAAAGCAAGTTTTAGTAGTTAAGAGTATCTCACCAATGTCTAGGTTACGACAATAACACTTGACGGTATCCAAAAAAGGGATACTACCCTAAAGGGCTTTTGTGTCAACTTTACACTTAGAAATTTAGCTAAGTGTTACAAGATTTTAGTAACAATCTAAGTGTCAAAATTCCTTTTACCCGTTTCTCAAGATTTGATATCACTTTAAAGTGGTTTAGTATGAGATCCGACATCACTGCTTATAAAATTGTCAAGTGGATAAAAAGTCACGAAGGATTGAACCAATAATATGGATCATGAGTTTCAATTTAAGAAATTCATAATTCATAATTAGACCCTACAGTCAAAATTGGTATAGGGACAACTCAGTATGAATCTCGGACAACGGTGTAGCAACTTTCAGGCAGAGTGATTTATATATAACCCCGGCATAATTCATCAATACTAGGGGCATCCTGATTTTTATTTTGTATCACGGACCTCGGCATTTCAGTAAAGACATTGCAAGATCTGATATCTGTGTCACGATTTGGATCTCTTTGTCCCACATGTGCTGATTACGCCCAAAGAATAACGCGGTAGTTATAACACAGTTTTGAGGTGTTAATTCCACAAAAAGACAAATTAAAAAATAGCTAAAGGAACAAAGAAACTAAAAAATATATTAAATGATTAATAATAAATAAATATTAATTTTAGATAAAAATTAAAGTAAAGCAAAGTGACTAACATAAAAAAAAAACTCAAATTTGATGAATAGTAAAGCGTCAAGAATCCCTTGTACAAATCCAGTATTTTAATTATTCTTAATTCATTGAATAACTCAATTGGGAACTCAATTTCCAAAATTCACAATCAGAAGATATAGATTTATAAATTAAAATTAAACCAAATGTAACACTTTGAAAAATCATTCACTTTTAGAATATAGAAATAATTATCCCTATTGAGAAAATTCAACTACGACAATAAACTTAGGGAGCGATATTGCACCAAAGAAGTAAATCAATATAGATAAATAATTGATCCAAATATAATCAAAGAACTAATCATTCAATAAAAAAAGCATGACTGAATCCTTAAACAGAATAAATTCTATGATTATTCGGAGAAGAAAACATTAACAATGAATTGAGAATGATAAAACAAAGGAGTTTTAGTAATTGAAAATCAAATACATAAATTAAAAAATAAATTAAAAACATCATCTAGTGTGCAAGTTCATCTATAGCCTTACTTGAGAATTTAGTTCTCCATACTATGATGATAAACAAATAAATTCTAGAGAAAAGTCTTCAAGTCTGTCGTCTCTACCTTCCTCTGCCATTCTCTGCTCTGTAGTCTCTCTTCTCATTGTCTATTAATAAGATATTTTACTTAATATGAGTATATCTTGCACAAAATCTCCTTAATTAGTTGTCAAATAATAAAAAGATATAGATTGGACTTATGAAATTAAATTTAAGAAACTCAATCTCCTTAATTGGTCTCCAAATAAAAAAAAAAGATATTGATTGAATTTAAGAAACTAATTTTAAAAAACTTAATCTCCTTTTATTGAAGGCTGCTAGATTTTTGATTTTTTTTTCTCTTTATTTGTTGTGGATCTAAGTCTTGATTTCTTCCTTCAATTAAACTTGCTGTCAAATTGTCATTATTTTTTCCAACATTTTTTAACAAATTCACTACAATTATCATAATAATTAAATTAATGACTTCTTTAACTAAATAAATCAATAGTATTATAAAGTCATTAAAATAAAATATAATGAGATATAATAATATCTATTTTTATAAGAAAAAATAGATAAGTAGTAAGTATTATCATGTGACATTTCTTTCTTGATAATCTCGGATATCTTGACACTTTCTATTTATCACATTTGAGTAATAAGTTAGAGACAATTGTTCTAAACCAGGTTTCAGATTAGCGATTCAGAAGCAATCTAGCCCGTTAGATCTAGATCATGGATATTTATGAGCGCTTTTAGATAAATAAATATACATATTTATAAGAAGTAAGAAGAATTAGTTATAAGAGATAATGATCTTAATAATTTTTTATCCTTATTAATAGTATTTAATATAAATTTAATCAATATCATTATCTATCATGACACTCATATGAATATCACACAAGATCACAAAGGCATGCATCTAACTTTAAACATTCTACCTACCTTGTGTACAGTCTAACTTAAATGTCAGAGTATCTTTTACAAATATTTACCTCTCACATCATTGTCTTTGCCACCATATAAGAAACTACTTTTATTGACTTTGTTCAAGTGATTCTCTTAAACTTATTTAAAATATTCAAAAGATAGCTATACATTAATCAAAATGAAAGGAATATATCACTCCACATAGAAAATAACGGAGATTTCCTAAGGTCACTTCCAAACCATACCCAAAGGACAAAATAAACAACGAAAAAAGTTGTTGTGCACAACCAACTTAATATAATCAATTCTTAGGAGACCAGCGAGTGAGCACCAAGTCTCTCATGCAAATCACAACCCTTCACAAACTTGTCAGGAGAGCCTAGATTTTTCAAACAAATTTGTTTACCCTCTCGATGATCTATTACTCCAAAGCTTCAATTCTTCAGGATTGGTTCCGGAGTAGGAAATTGCACAACCTCATCATCAGCCTGTGGCAGAGCTCTTGAGAGGGCAAAGCCATGGCAGCACACTGCTGTCGATGCAAAGAACCGAGCAAAATCCAACAAAGCACAGAAGGAAGCACCCCAAGATGTCGGTGGTGGAGAGCGAGGTACTAGTCCCAATCGATGACTTGCATGGTTGCAGGACATGAGGTACACAGCTAACAGAGAGCACCGATTGGCGATGCACAGAGAAGAACAAGACAAAACAAGGTGCCTGAGACAACCAATTGGATTGGAAGGAGCAGCACCCCCCCTCCCCCCTTAGGGGAGGAAGGCTGAATACGAGCTTAATTTATTCATATAATTAGCTAAATAAAAATTTTCATTAAAATAATTAAAACTATAATTGTTTGACGTAGATCGGCCTGGCCAGTCACACCGAGAAACCTGTGACCAATCTTCAGGCCAGTTCAATTCTTGTGCATTACAAGTTAATGTAGAGAATCAATCAAGCCGAGCGACTAGAATCTTTAGATATATAAAATTTTAAAATAATTATTTATAAAATTTGAACTTGGTATATAAAAGACTTCGGTGATTAAATGTATTATATCATTAGATTATAAACTTTTTTTTTAGTTATTTTCTTAGTTTTATTATTTATATTATTATCCAATCAATTTAATTTTCAAACATAATGCTAGATTATTATTATTGTTAATTTAGTTACATTATATAAAATATTTTTCATATAATTTGTTTTGATATAATATTTTTCATATAATATTTTTTATATGAAATACTTTTATATATATATATGTCTGAATTTTTTAATTTGATCATTTAACCACTGGTCCGAACCGACTTGACCTTTTAACTAAGTTAACCTCCAATTAAGTTATACAACTGTGATTAAAACCAAGAACGTACATTGCCAGTACTATCGCAGGTATCATTAGCATGAGTGTGTGTGTGCATGTGTATATAAACACACACATATAACCTGCGTTTCTAAAACAAATTTTTCAAATAAAATGATATTTATTTGTTAATCATTTTATACGGTACCGTTTGCATTTTATTTGGAAAAAGTATATACTACACTTGGTCATAATCATATTTTATCTCCTCGTATAATGCAAAACTTGACATAATAAAAAACAAGCCACCTAAGATTTAAAAGTGTAATCATGACTACACTATTCAAATGCTCCTTTACAAACCGTTAAATGATACTCAGTTCCACTACAATTATTTTATAAATGGCCTAAATACCTCAAATAGTATGTGCAACTATCATTTTCATTAAAAGAATTATACTTGCACAGGGAAAGGGGTAAAAAAAAAAAAGATAATTCATAAAAGATACCGTTACGGCAACAAAGTAAAAAATTAGAGTACTGTAAGGGATACATCATACATGGGCAAAAATTTTAGAAAAGGTTCATCACCCTAGCCAATATGAACATAGATAAAAACTAGGAACAAATCATGTCCCCGTGTTCCTACGGCCAACACGAGCAACAAAACCGGCCTTGATTGGAGCAACTGATCTTCCTGATCCACACTGTAAGCAATAAACCAACATTATAGGACATGCAACGGTAAAATGTCGGTAACTCATAACATAAATTCACATTTCGCAGTACTTTTATCCAGCATCAGATAAACACCATTCAATCATTTGGTACAATTGCTTAAGTAATATAAACAACAATTAGAATTAGAGACTTGAAAGGTGGAAATAAATAATCCTTCCACAAACATTATGAAGAGAAACTAACAAAAATAATTAACCACAATTTGAACGAACTAACCACCAAAAACCTTCTGACAGAATAATTTGACCACAAATTTAACAAACTTTACCAAAAACCATCACTTCTTTGAGAGTTTTCCTTTTTTTTTGGGAGGAGGGGGACAGTGCTGGCATGAAAACTATAAGAAAGAGAAAAAAAGAAGCAGGCAAAGGCGCATAGAAAATCCAGCTTCTTATACCCAAAAAAAAAGCGAAGAAAATTCACCTTCTCACACCGAAGAAAGAACAGCCGGTTCTCCTTTGAAAGTATAGTATCTGGACTCTTGCATCCAATGCAAATGACATATTCATCTGAGAAAAAGAATGTATATCAACTTCAACCAACGGCCAAATGCAATAACCATACGCTAATAGGGTTTTACAAACTTCTTGTTCTGCTTGATTGAATTAATTATAAAATAATAGTGGGAAATATATAATGCAACACAAAAACCATAATTAACACAACATAAATTTTCAAACTTACCCAACCTTCCATTTCTTAAATGCAACAGACTATCAAATATTAAAAACAAATACTTACTGACATATCGTCGCAGAATTCCTTCAAAGTTCTTTGGTGCAAATCTTCCCTTCACAACCAATCTCTGCTGTCCATCTAGGGAACCACTTGTACCAAGTTCAGCAAGCAAGAAAGCCATGACATGGTCTGGCTGCCGATGCATCCTGAAAGATTGGGTAGCAGTACATTAACAATACGGAACGATGGATGAAAGAAAAAATAGTGTTTAATATGTAGAAGAATATTACACATAGTCAACAGGTGAATAAAAGATTACCAAAAGGTGATAATCATCAGTAGCTGAATAGAATCAACAAGTCAGTAGAAAGGCCTTAAATTTATATTTTGCAGCAATTGATACATTAGGACAAGCATTTTGCATTCATAAAAATTAATCTCAAAGAAACATACAACAACATTTCAAAAGGAAAACTGCAGACAATTGTTAAGAAAACTATTCTTTGGAATTACGAACTATAGTGGGAATTCAGGATCTGAATGTGTGTAGACAGAGGATGCATATACACATACGTATATATACAGGAGAAACAGTAACAGATAAAATATCGACATACGTTTTGCATAGGTCCATAAAATTCACAAAAACAGTTTTCTTTGTGCCTTCACGAAGAACTTGGGGAGGCCTCATAACTGTCCTCCGCCGATCTCCAGCAAGTTCTGGATTATTCTCACGTAAAATGTTAAACACCCTGCCAAGAAGCTGCACAGAAAAACATCAGAATCCAGGAAGGGGGACAAAAAAAAGCAATTTCCCAGTATAAACAATACATACAGCTGACATCAGAAGACATTACAAAATTAGTCATCCATGCAAACGCAGAACATAGTAGAATATAAATGTAGGTAATATTTCATGGATTTATAGTTAAAGACACCATATCATTGACAATTTCATACAGATAACATCTTATATGAGGTCACACAAGAGACACACTTCTTGATCCAACAAGGATAAAGCACCCATAAATACGGAATCCTATGAAATCAGATATACCACCAAGGCACATGTAAATCATTAATTAACAAGATTCCATCTTAAAAATTTCAAGCACGTAAAAGAGTCTAAAACATCAGCCCATTATAAGGCCCTAAACACAGCCTATTAAACTAATGTGGATACACAGAAGGGGAAATCCCCAAGAACCCCAAACTAAATAATCAGAATCACAGATGAAAAGTAGAGTCAGTTCAGAAACACTTTTGGAACTAGGTGATGAAGAAAAGAGGAACAGAAAATAATTTGACAATGACATTTTAAGGGAGAGGTTACTATAGTAGAAAACACATAAAATATGACATACCTCCTCGTATTCATAATCACGGTCGCTCCCTTCCCAAGGATAAAGAGGCTGCAAGGTAACTGCTTCTCCTTCATCATCTTCAGCATGATCTAAAAGGCAATAAAATTTATCAAATTCCAGATATAATTAACTTCCCTCAAGACATTACTTGCAATTAAAACAAACACACAGTCAATTATTCAGACATAAAACTTTTATGCATGTATCCAACTGCTTACCATCCAAATCTTCAATTGCATCACCACTCTCATCGTTCAAGTTACTGATTTCAACCTACAATCAACAACAAACAAACATCAGATGTCAAATTGCTTCTTCAAGCAAAAAGCTAGCTATGTCAAAACCTTAAACTATAGAAAGAGAAAGAATTGTTCATTGGAATGACCACATAAATAGTCAATATAACTTACAGGCTTCTTCTTCTTTTTTTTCACACCAGAAAATGCAGTCTCAACCCCATCAGAAACTGCAAGTGCAAAGCTAATGAGAATCAACAATGCATAACCACAATTTTCAGATAGCATTTAAGACAAAAACCATGAAAAGAAATTGTTTGTTTTATTTTACATACCTGACAGGTTTTCTGTCTTCTCAGCCAACTTGTCCACCAAATCATCAGCAGGATCTACAATTGTAATTTTCTTCTTCTTCTTCTTCTTAGTAGGATCAAATGGCGCAATCTGCCATTTAGAAATTCAGGCATCAGAAGATAGTACTGTTGTAACAAACTGAAGTACCAACTAATCAAGATCGTTGGTGACCAGGATATCATGCATTTACAATACCAGCATACAAAATTAGCAATTTACAAGAACAAAACTTAAAAATCTGATTTTATGGCATTATACTTAAATCTCAATCAAGGGAAACACATATTGGAAAAGCATTCTTAAAATTTTAAATAACTAATGGGAAAATAAGCTTACTTCTGCAACCTCCTCCTTCATATCATTTTGTGTTTCATCTGCCATGATTTCTACAACACAAGTAAAACAAAATTAGACCAGAGGATTAGGAAGAGATTAAAAAACAGGAAGGGACAGAGGACGATAATGTAGAAGATTAAGGAAAATATTACTAAACCAAAATGTCTTCGAAAATTAAGAAAATTCAGTAAAAGCATCCCTTATAGGGAAACCCATAACACTATTTGTTCTTCTAGGGACAAGTCCCAACTCCCAAGTGCTATTGATCAATAACCCAAAAAGAAAAAATAAATAAAATAAATCAAAAACCACAAAGAATCCTATTGATTAAACATTAAAAATAATCAAATGAAAACATGTTAAAAAATTTACAACCCAAATAAACAGGCCTAGCCTAGGGATAAATAAGAACAATACAATAGCAAATCAAACCCTCAACTGTTAACGCCTATAAGTCATAGGATACTTTCAAACAACGACAAGAACCTTATCAAATCCTGCACGAGTAGCACGCGAACACTCATCTTCAGAAATTACAAATATCACAGATCCATATGCATAACACCCAAAAAAAAAAAAAACTAATCAGCTGTAGAAATATAACAACTACAGCTATAAGAATCAGGTTCCAGAAACACGTATCGGATCAGATAACTTGAATAGGAAAAGAATCGAAAAAAAAAAAAAACAGCTTTGATTATCGACATCGAAAAAGAAAAATGCAAAAACATCGGAACATGGATTCGATACGAACTTCACCAGCCGAGAGAGGAAAAAAAACGAAATAGATAATCGAAAACGAAAACGAAACCTGATAAAGCGCAGAGAAAACCCTAGAAGTGAGAGCAAATAGGATCGAATCGCTTGAGACGAAGACAGTGTGGCCTGCGTTGTGTAACAAACCTTTTCTTTCAGCTCCAAAACTGTGCGTTGCAGGTGCTGCTCTTTTTTTCTTTTTTGGTCGCTTTGCAGGTGCCTTTCTCTTTCTCTCTGTTTCTGTGTACCGGCCTGGATTTTGGGCCATAATGCGTTGCTTGCTAATAACATATTGGGCTTAGCACTCTTCATGTGGACTTACTTTTAGAATAATCTTTGAAATAATGAGCCCAAATATATGTATTGGGCTTCCAAGTCAACTTACGTGCCATTTTTTTTTTACTTCACTTACGTAGAGTGTTTTTTTTTTCACTTGTTGACCAAAAACATAGTATTTTTTTCACTTCTCCTTCGTTTGAAAAGCAAAACAATGACATCACCAGAAAAAAATGAAGAGAAAAGGAAAATAATAAAAGGATAGTGTTTAGTAACATAAATATTTATTCGTATTATGATTGATGGACAGAGATTGGATTTCATTGCTCTCTCTCTCTCTCTCATGGAGAAAGGCAAAGGTTCCAAACAAAATTCCAAGGAGAAGCACCATGACTTAACACACACCTAGTTTAACATAGGATGAGTGGCGATGGTTGAGGCGACACAATGGCAGGCAAGTAATTGGGGAAGGTGGACGGTCGGCGACTAAGCCATTGATGACGATGGATGCAGAGGCACTCAGGGCAACAGAGGTTTTCCCTCTTTCTTAGTTTGATGGAGAAGTTCTTGGTTTTGGACCTCCGATTTCTCAGCCAGTTTACAAGTCAAATCTAGTTTTTGACCAGTCTTCATTGATTTTATCTGGTCAAACCCCTCAAACAGTTATACCGGTGAACCAAGATTGGAAAAAGTGAATGTTTACTGTATCACTTCCATCTTTTCTAACCATGCTAAAACTTGTGCATTCCTAACCTTTCATGCTTCTCGCAACTGAAATCGCGACGGGACGACCGAAAAATATTGGGATTTTGAAAATTAATGGAGTCGCCACCAATATTTATTTAAATTGGGAAAACATTAGAAAAACTCTTAAAACAGGAAAACTGGTCTTTTAGAAAATGGGTTTGGATTTAGGAGTCGATTACAGGTAGAGAAGGAATTAGCACCCTATACTGCCCGTTCCAAGAACGGTACCTTAGGTTAATTGTGCAAATTTTAATAATTTCAAATATATTAATTTTACCTTTTTTTAAAAAAATAAAAGAAACAACTAAATTATAAAAATTTAATTTTTTCCTTGATAGAATAGAGATTCTGCTCCTACGTATCTCTGGATGCAGTGGGGAACTCAAAGTCACATAGTTCTTTAGAAAATGATTGTGGGTTGATTGATTTTAATTAAGAAAAAGATTTTTGAAAAGAGACTTTGTTTGAAAAAAAAACATTCTTGCATAGGGTTCAAGTTAGCATCAGGCTACTCAATAAACCCTTATGATCCAAACGACATTAAAGATAACATCCGATATTTAATCATTATCATTGGTCATTGCATTGCATTGATTAAAAGATTTTATTAAATTTTTTTATTTTCATTTTTTGTTTTGTTTTGATTTTTCCTTTTATTTTTATATTCCTATCTCCTTAGCTAAATCGAGTATGCACAAGTTTTTTTTTTTAAAAAAAAGAAGAACAACTTAAGGATCTAAGCTTAAACACCCCTCAACCCAAAACAAAAAAAAAAAACTTTGCCCACTTGGCCATAAAATGACCTAAAGTCAGAGAAAGCCAAACCCATAAACAAGCCTAAATACATAAACAAACAAATAAATATATAAAAACAAAATAGTCAGAATCAGATGAATGAAAAGCCATTACACAAACAGGGGGTTGCAGCTGGAGGGGAGGTCCACGACGGCTTGGCTGCTTGGCGTGGCAGGGGATCGGCACAGCACGACTCTGCTCGAATTTGGATAGCGGCGTCGGGGTGCTGGCTTGGGGAACCGGCGAGTTGCGGTGAGGCGGCGCAAAGCGGGATGGCGGGTCCGAACTGATGCAGTTGTGGGGCTGTTCGGCGACGCACGGATCTGGGTCCTAGTGCAGTAGAGCTCTAGCTCGGTTTAATGGATGTGACGGTGGGCGGCTGGTGGGGATCTGGGTCATGGCGGAGCTTTGGTTTCGGTTGGTGGATGTGACGGTGGCGTGTGGCGCCATGGAGGTCGCAGGTTTCGGGCTGGAGGGTTCCTAAGAGCTTGGTGGGTGGCTCACGCAGTGGTTGTTGCGATTCGGTCGCGAGTTTGAGGTATGTGGTGGCTTTGATGGTGGTTGAGGATGGAGGTGGTGTTTTTTTTTTTGTTAGTTGTGGAAGATGAAAAGTTGATAATGGTTGGTTGTTGATGATGGGAGGTTGAAGATGGTGGTAGGGGCTATTATGGTGAGTTTCACGGTTTAGGTGGTTTGTGTTGGTTATGGAGGCTTACCGTTTTGGTGCGTTGGTGAGGTTTAGATTGAAGTTGAATAGTAGTGATGGAAGAAGGTGATGATGGTTATGGGTGATTTTAATGGAGGTGGTGATGGTGGTTGGTTTGTGGTGAAGGTTGGTGATGGAGGGTGGTGGTTGTTATGGTGAAGATGGAAGTGATGGAGGAAGGTTGAAGGAGATGAATAGTGAGATAGGAAGTGGTTTGTGGTGAAGATGAAAGTTGAAAAATGAATTTGGGAGCAGAGGAATCAAAAAAATCATGATGTTCTTTATTCCCGTGAGCCTCTGCTGTGTTGTATTTGATATGGTTTTTTAGGAATAAAGGAGTGGATCTATGTGTGTAAGTGTCAGGTGAAGAACGTAAGAGTGAATGGGGAGCAAAGCAAACTTGTCCCCTTTATAATGGTGTGTGCAACAGTGCAGGTAGTGGCATTGTATGTGCTGCAGTACATGGCCAGAAAAAGGAAAAGAAACATAGAGCCAAAAACACAAATTGTTTCCTTCCAAAGCTAGAAAAATAAGAGCATCTATGTTTTTTTTTGTTTTTATTTTTTGTTTTGGGCTGTAATCAAATTCTTGTTTCTTTTTTTTTTAAATAAAAAAAGCGATGATGAAATAAGATAGAAACAAATAAAACTTGAAAAGAAAAAAATGTGTTCAAAATGTCGTAATTAAACATCATTTAACACATAGTTGTTAGTCCTTGATTAGGCATTAAAAACAAAAAATTTATGGACAAAATTGGGTATCAACAGTTGCCCCCTTTTACTTTACATTTAGATTAAATAGAAAGTAAAGGAATTGATTCGATTTTGTCCATGAAATTTTCTCGCCTGAACGATGCAAAATGCAATGGACATTAAAACAAGGTAAAACCTGGGGTACGAGGACCCCAAAAGGTAAAAAACGGATGGGTACAGGGACCCGAAAACTACAAAACAATAGGTGTGAAGACCCAGAAACTAAAGGCGATGGGCGTGGGGACCTGAAAACTAAAGGCGATGGGTGCGGAGACCCAAAAACTAAAAGACGATGGGTGTGGGGACCCGGAAACTAAAAGACGATGGGCGCAGGGACCCAGAAACTAAAGGCGAAGGGCGCAGGGACCCGGAAACTAAATGCGATGGGTGCGGGGACTCAGAAACTAAAGACAGATTGGTGCAGGGACCTGGAAACTAAAGGCGATGAGCACAAGGACCTATACACTAAAATGCGATGGGCGCGTGGATCCGAAAATTAAAGGCGATGGGCGCGAGAATCTGGAAACTAAAAGGCGATGGACACGAGAACCCGTAAACTAAGGCGATGGGCGCGGGGACCAGGAAACTAAAGGCAATGGGTGCGGGGACTCGGAAACTAAAAGGCGATGTGCACAGGGACCCAGAAACTAAAGGCGATGGGCGCAGGGACCCGGAAACTAAAAGGCGATAGACACGGGGACCCGAAAACTAAATGACGATGAGTGCGGGGACCCAGAAACTAAAGGCAATGGGCACAGGGACCTGAAAACTAAAAGGTGATGGGCACGGGGACCCGAAAACTAAAGAACGATTGGCGCGAGGACTCAGAAACTAAAGGCGATGGGCGCAGAGACCTGGAAACTAATGACAGATAGGCGCGGGGACCTGGAAACTAAAGACAATGGGCGCGGGAACCCGAGAGCAGATGAATCAAGAAAAATCCTGATGCTCTCTGTTCCCGTGAGCCTCTATTGTGTTGTATTTAATATGATTTTTTAGGAATAAGGGAGTGGATCTGTGTGTGTAAGTGTTAGCTGAGGAACGTGAGAGTGAGTGCGGAGCAAAGCAAACTTGTCCCCTCTGTAATGGTGTGTGCAGCAGTGAAGGTAGTGGCATTGTATGTGCTGTAGTGCATGACCAGAAAAAGGAAAAGAAACATAGAGCCAAAAACACAAATTGTTTCCTTCCAAAGATAGAAAAACAAGAGCATCTACAAATTGCTTTTTTTTTTCTTTTTTTTAAATAAAATGAAAAACAGTAATGAAAATAAGATAGAAACAAATAAAACTTGAAAAGAAAAAAATGTGTTCAAAATGTTGTAGTTAAACATCATTTAACACATAGTTATTAGTCCTTGATTAGGCATCAAAAACAAAAAATTTATGGACAAAATTAGGTATCAACAATGCTTTTAGCGCTTGCCAAATTTCCCAAGCTTAAACTTCCCATGACCAAATGTTATGAAAGTGAATCCTAGGAAATTGGGCAAGTGCTGGAAGTATGACAGGTTTGAAATACACAACAAGTTTAAGCATGGTTAGAAAAGATGGAAGTGATACAGTAGCCAATATATTAAATATGTATTTGTATACATGGTCATAAAGGTTGAATTCTAGGATGAATAATGCGTGTTATTAGTAACATATTGTGTTTCTGTTAGGTTTGTGATGAATATTTTTTGTCCATTGTTTATTATTACTGGCAAGAATCATGGAACCGAAATATCATCATCCTTATTAACGACTAACACCACACCAAACACCACCAATGCTCCTCAACCTTGATGGCTTTAACGATGGAGAAACTTTAGTGCCTCTCTGATCTCCTACCCTCAAACGTGCATGTCACTTAGCAATATGTTCAATCATTTATACCATTGGCACATATCCAATCGATTCAATCATCTTGTTTGAGCACTCCTTACAACTCGTCTTACTAAGGACCCCCTGGTTGACCAAAATGTTTTTTTCATGATTACATCTAGTAACTCTATGTGATAATTTTGCCCTCATTGGCAAGACAGGTTCTGATCACGATGTAGTCTTTCAGATATTATTGGTTAGAGAACGATTTCTCTAAGCCATCTTTCTTAGTGTTATGATCCAAACTTCGCCTTTGTATAATGGCGTCCAATTTGAAGAGGTGATAAGGATGAAGATATTTTGATTCCATCATTCTTACTAGCATATTACATAGCACTAGTTTTAGTTTTTCTTCCAATTGTATCTTATCTTATCCTACATTTATCTTATCATGATGCATGTTATCTTATTAAGTTGTACATTGCATCATCTATTTAATAAAGCATTTTATCCTAACTCTAGTTTGAACTCAACTAGATTCTATTCCAAATAGCATCATACAATTCAATTAATATAATATTTTTTCCTACACAATAAATGAAATGAAAATAAAAAGCCTGACTTTTAAATAAAAACAACATGTTTCCAAGAAAACTCACTTAAAGTTTAAACAAATAGGAGGGATATTGACAATGGAGACTAGAGAAAACACTAGCATTGATAGAAATGTCCCGTTTAGTATAAATAGTATTTGTATGATGCTATTTATAAATAGTCCTAGATGAAAGAGTTAAAAATGCATAAAATAACTATGCTAATAATCATTGCTACCTGATTCTAAAGATTTTGACATCATGTGAAAGGTTGCTCAAAGGAAACATTTACTAATTACTGGGAGGGCTTCTTAATTAGAACAATGCGTGATAGATTAGTTTCATAGCAATTTCTATAGGGATACTCTAGTAAAAAAAATGCAACATTTACTTATGTTGACGTGGAAAAATGTAAATAGCTCTACCAATAAAATAAAGCCTTTACACTTCCGTTGTTGTTCCACATAAATTAAGCTTTGCTTAAGGAAATTTCCAATGAGGAAAACTTTGCCCTTTGGTGTGAATCCTTAAGGTAATAAAAGAAAACCCTCAACAATTGGATTCTAAGTAAATGCACTTGTGAACATAAATGAATTGAGACCTCATTAATCGGCTTCAAATATAAAAGGTACATTGAAGAAATTTGAAGTACAAGGATTAAGAATTGAATCTCGAAATACAAAATAATAAAGAAATATAAATTGAATTAAAAAATAGTAATGAAACTGTAAAAGTGTGATAAAAAAAACAAGTAAATGAACTATAAAGTGCAAAAAAGCTGATAAAAATTGGAAGTAAATTGAAAAAATGACTAGATAATTTGGTTGTGATGGTCAAGGATACTTTCTTCATTGACTTAGAGGCCCTTTTACAAATATGAAATTGTAGAAAATTGTTGTTTCACCACTCAACTTGCCTCTATGGCTATGTTCCATTAATATAGGAGTCATTTCTCTGTCTATTTTCATGATCATTTGTCATGATTAGTTTGTGGGGCTTTTACTCAAATGTTTGCATAGTTTTCTTTTGCCGAAAACTATCAAAAAATGGCTCTACTTTCAGTTCCTCCTTTGTGTTTGAAAGTGAGAAAAACTACTGCAATCTTCCATTCTTATTTTTTAGGAATTTCTTTCTTCTCCATAGTTGTCCACCATTAAAACTTGGTCAAACATAATTATTCCTTTGTTTTTCAATTTAGAGCTTGTGATTTTGGGATGCGCCTTCTCTAAGTCATTCTTCTCATCAAACTGCATCAGTTTAGTGCATGGGTTGCATTTACTTTTGGGGTCATCGGCCCAAGTTGATATTTTTGGGATACCAACAACTTCTTATAGATTAGATGGGAGTTGGTTTTGTTGGATGATTTTTGTGTCTCTTTCTTGCTCTTATCTCCACTCCTCTTGAAAAAAAAAATAAAGGCAAACTTAGGATGAAGCTTGAGCTTGGCCATTGGCTACTAAATTAACAAGTCTTTCACTTGTTCCAATGTCTCCTTATTACCCACAACTAATAATTTCTTGAGAGTAATAGACTCAAATGTTACACGGATATACCTAAAAAAGAACATTTGGTCTACATCATCCCCTTCCTATAATAGTATATGGTCCTTTATCATGTAGCGAAAATTGCAAAATCAACCTCTATATAACAAATTATGATACATTCTTTATTGGCTTAATCTCTTAAGTTACTCTTCTTCTAAGTTTTTTTTATTTTCTTTTAAATTTCAAATTCAAATTATCCTTTTAATTAATTATACATATTTTCTTTATAATTCCAAAATTTAAATATTTTTCTCTCGTAATTTATATTTTTTAAATTCTATCTGAATAAATTAATTATGCATATCTTCTTTATAATTTAATTTTTTTCTCTTTTAATCTATATTTATATAGATTTTATCTGAATTTAAAAAATATGTAAAATACACAAATATTTACTAGTATAAAGTATATATTAACGAATAATTTTATTTATATGATATGGCATTATGCATAATGATACTGTATAATTTAAAAATAAAACTAATAAATTATACATCAATCTTTAAGTACTTTATAGATACCAATTTAAGAATGAAATAATGATTTTATGGACCAATGATTACCCAAAAAAACAAAATTAGCCTCTTAAAATTTAAGCTGCAAAAGAGAGTAACACAAACTATTAAAAATAGGGTTTCTTATTGGTAAGATTAAAAATAGGAATTTACTATTAAAATAAAGCTTAAAGGTTAGAATCTTATTTTTTATATTTTTATTTTCTTATATTGCTGTTATATGATATTCACTAACTTATGTGTACCTTAACTAATCTATTTCTTTCATCTGACAAAGACAAGAAATTTACATCAAGACTGGAAGATTCACAACAATACTCCTTATAACTTGACTCCTAATAATCAATATAATAATATAGAAAAGGAAGATACATAACTTGAAAATTTGTCATGTATCTTCCCAGTCATCAACTCAATGCTTTAAAATGTTGATATGTGATATCTATGGTAGCTATTTTTATACCACATGTCATTGATGTGACAAATTTTTTCACTTGTTATATGATGTTGCAATTGTCACGTGTTAAAAAAAATTAAAAAATATCAATCATCAGTGGGAAAATGGATAAAACTCAAAAATTCAAACATCATCTCCAAAATAGATTTCAATGAGAGTAATTACCTAAAAAATGTAGCCTCAATCAATTAACCTTTAAAAATAATACATGATTCTTTTTTGTGGGATTTTGGGTTTTAGTATCTTTATTTTATTTCTCCTAGCATTACTTTCTTGCTCTTCACCATAACCTGATTAAGATCTCATCATGACTTGAGCTTCATACAATTTTTCCTTTTATGGTAGAGTTTCCTACAATTTTTCCTTTATCTCCCAATTAGTAACTACTTACAAGAGCAAAGCACAACATGAGATAACATCACATGAGGGGGCTGAACGATGTGTGGGCTCTTGGTGGTTGATTTGCAAGTTGGGGTCTGGAATCATGGGTGACTGTGTGCAATGGTTATCCAAATGTTAGCTCCAACGATGACACAGGCTCGATGTGCAGATGGGACAGGGAGCCTGTGGCAGCTATTTGGGGTTCTAATGGTGGAAAGGAGTTGATGGTTGTGGCTTGACGCGAATGGGTGGTCGACCACTTGTTGTCAGGTAAAAATTCATGCTCATAGTTTTTTTGGTTGCATTTTTTTAATAAGGATTCGAAAAATTTAATTGCTTTTAAAAATTTTTGAATTTTGATATTTGATTTGGTTAAAAAAATTTGAATTTTGATATTTGATTTGGTTACTGGTCAAACACAAATTTTAATTGATTTGACAAAAAAATTGAAAACAGCCTTTATTACAACACTATCAAGTGATAATTGCATGTTTTATGGGTTAAGGAATTCAGAATTAACGTAAGAGGCAAAATAAATCTCATTAAATATTTTTTGTTTAAATGTAGATACAATCTGGAATTTAATTAGGAGTCATATAATTTGAAATTGAATCTGTTATCAATAATTAGTTGATTGTCAATCCCCATAAGTATAAAATATAATTTATTTTAATATGCAAATGCTAATAATATATTTGATATTGAATATAAAACATTAAGAAAGCTAAAATAAAGGATTGACTCCTCTAACTTTACATGAAATTAGGTATTATCCTACAAATGACACAAGTATTAGATAAAGATGACGACTAAGTATTATATTAATTTTACAAACATATGCGCCTTTTATTTAAAAGACCTTTGAATCACATATGTTATTGTTTTCGTATTGATAGGTATTTTTTGCCACCAGTTTGCTTTCCAACAAATATTGTTATTGTCTTTGTGAATAAAATCAGAGTATAATACTTTATCCTATTATTCAGTTATTTGATGGAACATCCACATATTTCTGTTTTTGTTAATGATAAGTTTAGGTATATTTTTCTTTACATTTCTATAGGAAATTACTAGTTGATTTTTTTTATATTGATGTCATGTTATATTTAAATTAAAATCATGTACTTCTAATTCAAGTATGGTATATATTTTTTTTGTATTTATTTATTTTCATTTGAAATTAAATTTAGAAAATGTTTTTATGTATAATAAACTTATCTTTTATTTTTAATTTAATCTATCATTATTGAGAAATATTTTAATGAAATTAAGTTTTATTTTATTATATTTACATTATCTCATATTTTTACTTTTAATATTATACACGGGTTGTCGCGACCGGGATCGCGCCGGGATAACGACTTAAATTACAAAATTTAAGGGAGTTGCCACCAATTTTATTTTTTATTAGGAAAAATTGGAAAAACCAAAAAATGGTCTACGTTCAAAAACTCAGGTTCGGGAGTCTAATTATGCACAGGGAAGGGTGGAGACTTAACCCCACAGCACCCCTAATACATTCGCCTTAAGACGGTTACCTTAAATTAATTGTGTAATTTTTATAACTCTTACAAATATTTATTTTACCCATTTATTAAAACATAAACTAAACAAACAAATAAATTATAAAAATTTAATTTTGGCTTGACAGAATTATGATTCTGCTCCTACGTATCCTCTGATGCAATGAGGAATTCAAAGTCACGTCGTTCTTTAGAAAACGATTGTGAGTTGATTATTTTTAATTTTAAAAAGATTTTTATTTTGAAGATTTATTTGATTTTTATTTTTATTTTTGTTTTTTTTTAAGAAGAATCATCAAGCTGTCACAACTTAAATGATTTCAAAGTTTATAAGATTAACAAGCTGTCGCGGCTCAGCTAATCGTATTTTATTATTTTTTACCAAAGCTCAATTATTTTATGTTTTTTTTTTACAAATCATCAAGTTGTCACAACTTAGATGATTTTTAAAACTGCAAGATTAACAAGCTGTCAAACTCAGTTAACCTCATTTTATTCTTTCTCTACAAAATTTAACTATTTTGTTTTATTTTTTATTATTATTATTATTATTCCTTTTTTAATTCAAACTCAAATATAAATATTTAAACAATCACTGAAAATAAAAATAAGACAAACTCATTTCTTTATTGGGCCTTAGACTACTTAATCTAGCCCAAGTAACTCATATTTTGCAAAATGAGCCCAAACCCCCAAATATTAACTCATGGAGGCATTAGTTTTTGCTAAAATGAAAATTTAACAATTAAATTCAGACAAAAAAAATAAAATAAAAAAGAAGCAAATTACAAACAGATAGAAGAAAACAGAGACATAGTTCTGGGTTTTGCTCACAAGGCAGGGGAGCACGGAGTGAGATTGACGGCATAGGGAGGGTGGCAGTGGCTTCGGTTGGTTGCAGTTCGCGGAAGACGGTGTAGATCCGGCGGTGGTGAGCGGGTGGAGCGGATACGCGACGAGCTCGATTTGGCTGCTAGCACGGTCGCTTCAAATCTGAATACGACGGCGTCAACGTGGGCGAGCTGCGGCGGTTTGGTTCTGGTTCTGGTTCGCGACGCGGGTCGCGATGCAGTGAGGATGAAGACGGTGGCCGAATCTGCAAAGATACCGTGGCTGTTGCGCAGGGGCTTGGGCTCAGTTCACGATTATGGTAGTTCGAGCTGGAGCTCGATGGAGGACGAGCAGGGGCGGTGCTGTCCGGTGGTCTGGTTGTGTATGGGAGGTGCGAAGCGATCTAAACTTGCGTGGGCTGGCGGCGGTGCGCAGCCTGCGGTGGTGCTTCGGGTCAGGCGTGCGGGTTCGACGGGTCTGGTGCAGCACGCGGAGCTTCTGGTTTTCTGGGATGGAAGACAGTGACACGACGCGGGTTGGCACGGTGATAGGCTGTGCACGACTGGCGTTCTAACCGTAGACTGGGTTGGATGGCCTGTGGTGGTTGTGCTCAGTTTGGTGGGGTTTCATAGTGGCTGGTGGCTTTGATGGTGATTGTCTTCCTGGTGGTTACTGGAGGTTTGTAATGGTTATGGGGAGATGGTGATGAAGGTTGGGTTATGGTTGGAGGTGAATGTTGGCGAAGGTGATGGTGGTTATGGAAGTGTTGTGGTGGTTGAGGGAGATGGTGAAGTGAAAGTCCAAAAAAAAAGATGGAGGCTGTTGTCTTGTTGATATCTGAAAAAAAAATCCAGATGATGAAGGTGGAGATGCTTCTTGTACTCCGCCAAAAAAAATAACCCTCTGGAAAACTGTTGAGTCTCCCCTCAATATAGGCACAAAGAAAAAAATTCTAGCTTCTGTTGCATGAGGTTGTGCGGTCCCTTTCCAGTCTATTCTTGGCTTGTTTCATTTTTCTTTTCTCCTGCTAGGCTGTAAACCTTCCATCTTTCATGTTTAGTCCCTGGTTCCTTTTTTCATGGCTGCAAACGTTGCAGGAGGTGCAGCTGAACCCTTTCTTCTCTAGTGTTTTATTTTGAAAAACTTCATTATCACATCTTTTCTTTTCTTTTGCCAATAACCAAAATAGCATGCTTTGTCTTTGCAAGTTTGCAACGTTAGCTTCCATTTTTTTTTAATATATATATTAGAAACTTAAGATAAATGGGCTAAAATGAATTAAAGGGCTTAAATATTTTTTCCTTACTGGGTTGGGCTTGATTTGGGTCATGCAAATAACTTATTAATTAATTTTTGTTTATCTCACTTTCATTATCAACAAAACGGGTCCGGACAAAATTGGGTGTTCACAGTTGCCCCTCTTTACTTGTTTCTTACTAGATAATAGGAATAACCATGGTTGTTCATATCATCGTCGTAAGAAATGAGTAAAGACGTGAACATAAATTTTGTCCAGCAATGCATGAGACGATGTGAGCAGACAAGACAAAGATGCTAATTGAAAGCAACCGAGCTCAAATGCGGATTTACGAGTAGTCGAAGCATCGCTAATCTCACCAAGGTGAAGCTCAACGTAAAGCCAGAGACGTCACCGCATTGTCAATAAGCTGTCGTAGCTCAATTGACGTTTATTGATCAAAAGAGTTTTTTTTTATTGATTTATTATTATTATCATTATTATTTTATTTTTTTGAAATAATGTTGGGCGACCTTGTGACTTGGAATTGTAAAAGGCAATAAGCTTGACTCAGAATTTAAAAAACATTGGGTATTTGGCGTCCCGAAAATTTAGAAACATTGGGTATCTGGCATCCCAAAAATTAAAAAAGCGATGGGCATCTGGCATCCCAAAATTTTAAAAGACAATGGGCATCTGATGCCCCAAAATTAAAAGCAGTGGGTATCTGGTGTCCCGACAATAAAAACAGTGGGCATCTGGTGTCCCGAAATTTAAAAAACAGTGGGTATCTGGTGTCCCGAAAATAAAACAGTGGGCTTGGCCCGGAAATTAAAAAGCATTGGGTATCTGGCGTCCCAAAATTTTAAAAGACAATGGGCATCTGGCGTCCCGAAAATAAAAGGCAATGGGTATCTGGTGTCCCGAAATTTAAAAGACAATGGGCATCTGGTGTCCCGAAAATAAAACAGTGGGTATCTGGTGTCCCAAAAATTAAAAAGCAGTGGGCTTGGCCCGGGAATTAAAAAGCATTGGGTATCTGGCGTCCCGAAATTTTAAAAGACAAAGGGCATTTGGCGTCTCGAAAATAAAAGGCAATGGGTATCTGGTGTCCCGAAATTTAAAAGACAATGGGCATCTGGTGTCCCGAAAATAAAACAGTGGGTATCTGGTGTCTCAAAATAAAACAGTGGGTATCTGACGTCCCAAAAATTAAAAAGCAGTGGATATCTGGTGTCCCAAAAAATTAAAAAGTAGTGGGTATCTGGCGTCCCGAAAAGCAGTGGGTATCTGGTGTCCCAAAAATTAAAAGCATTGGGTATCTGGTGTCCTGAAAATTAAAAAAAGCGATGGGTATCTGGCGTCCCAAAAATCAAAAAGCAGTGGGTATCTGGTGTCCCAAAATTAAATGACTGTGGGCTTGGCCGAAAAGATTTTTTCTTTTTCTTCTTCTTTTTTTTCTTCTCCTTCTTTTTTCTTCTTCTTTTTTCTTCTTCTTTCTTTTTTTTTGTTTAGAAAAGACCATTAGGTCATCGACCTAAATTTTGTACGAACATGTCATCAAGTCAAGGACTTGAGATTATTATATTTTTTGTTTTCTTTTTTTTTTAGGGAGATCGTTGGACCACAAACCTAAATTTTTTGTGAAAGTCACCAAGTCCAAGACTTGGAAGAACTTTTGACACTTCATCAGGTCGTGGACCTAGATTTTTTTTTTTATGGAACCTTTGTCTGTTTTTTATAGTGAAGCTTGGCGTGAAAGCCAAAGACGTCACTTTCAAAGCTGCTTCAACTTATTATCTCATGAAAAGATATTGTACTGTTCATTCCCGCAACTCAAAATCTAAAGATCCTGTCAATAGATTGAAAATATCATGTCGAAAACCATTCACTTGCATAGTTGATGCTAATTGCTTCCTCAAAAAACTTTGATCCATCAAACCCGGGTGCAAGCTCTCGCAAACTAGGGCTTATCAACTTGTTTTAAATTCCTCAGGATCTTCAAACATTGAGACATTGGATATCTTTCCTTTCAAGTTTGATCATCAGGCACATAGTCCCTCACTTCTTCCTAGCCCTCTTCAAAATCTTTATTTTTTTTTCGGGTACCTCTTATTTCTGAATCATTTCTTAAGATATCATTTCCCCTTCAATTGGAACTTACAAATTCTTTTCAGTTTGAATTGTTCATCAGTGAGTTACCATTAGATGGTCACATCATAGTATTGTACTCATGTTCACCATACCTGAAGCATTACGTAACAGACAGACATGGATCCAGAGATACAAAAGGAAAGAAATGAACAACTTCTAGATTGATTTTGGAATTTTGACCATACAAAGGGTATTTACAAAGGATAAATATCTGGACAAAAACACAAACAATGACATGAGATTCAAATGGGTGTTGTCCCAATATGGATTGGTTCGACCTTTATGAAAGTCATCTTTAGCTGCCTACTGGGCATTATGGCCAATGATTTCCTTCTGCTGAGCATGTACATCAAGGCAAATTGAACCAAAGATAAATTTGCCCCAATATAGGTCAAATTGAACCGAAGAGAAATTTGCCCCAGTTTATGACTGAATTGAGTAGGACAGACACCCTAATGACCATAAGATTTGCCCTAGCGTAGGTCAAATTGAATCATGGAAGAAAAAAAAAATTGCCCCAATTTAGAATCGAATTGAACAGGGCGGGAACTTGTCCTAATGTAAGGCCAAGTTGAACTAAAAAATGTCCCAGTGTGGGCTAACCGAGCTAGAGAAAAATGCTCTAGTGTAGAGCCAGATCGAATAGGGTAGAAACTTGCCCCTGGGTAAGTCCCATTTTTTCCTCTCTTTTTTTTTTTTTTTTTTTTTTTAAAAAAAGCAATGAACTAGATACTTAGATGAGCATACCCTTTTGTCTCAGAATTAAAGTTTATGAAAATAACAACAATCATTCATTGATCAGAATGGACTTTTTAAGGGTTGTAACGTGGCCAAGATTAATGGTTATGAAATGAAAGATATAAGGCTCAAGCAAGTATTTAAAGGTTAAATGAGACTAAGGATCCTTGTTCAAAATTGAACCTTGTCAACTGCTTTTGCGTTTTCAAACACATTTTTCTCTTATTGTTCTCCATTCCTTCCCTTTTCTTTTCACTTCAATCATTCACCTTTGTCATGAATCATTTCATTTCATTTTCTTTCTTCTTTCTTTCTTTTCTCTCTTTCATTTTATCAATTTTTTTTTTACTTCATGCCCTTTTCACCTTTACTTCCCCCCCTTTTTTTTATGATTCAAAATAGTCACCATGGTATTCAATCTTTGTTTTGTCTTATCCCTTAGTGTAGAGGTGATCCTTGTCCAGGGTTTATTGAAGAAAACTTTCAAGCTCAAAAAGGGATAACAAGGGATAATGAAATTATGAATTTTTGTGAATGAGAGAAAAAAAGATGGCCAATCTTCATTTCAAATCTTGATTGCTCATTTTTCAAAACTTTTAATTTAGAGACAAAAAGATTGCATAACAAGTGATTACTTCTTTGCTCCATTTTATTTTTCTTATTGATTCATTCTTTTTTGCCTTAGAAAAGGGCACCTGTACATATGGGCTTCATGACCACCAAAAGTTTTTTTGGAATGAAAGTCCAATGGGATCCGAACCAAAAGAAATCAAGTAAAGGAAAGAAAAGAATGATAAGAAAGAAATGACAAGAACATGAAGGCCAAGAATGTTGAGATCCATGCAAATCTATTACATTAATGCTTCAAGAGAGTTTACATAAGTTCAAGCATCACAAAAGTCTAAGATGACAATCACATCAAATTAAACGCCTCAAATCTCCAATTGTTTAGAGGTTCCGAGTTGCTAGAGGGCGCTTGGTATAGACAGGATGAGTTAGGACATATGAACGCGACGAGGGAACTTGGTATGAGGTCTGATAAGCACTGACTTCTGGCTCTTCCTCCCTTGTCGGTTCCACCATCTTAGGGAAGCTACTTTCTATATTTTCAGCAGGTAACTTACCTGATCTTGCAAGGTTCTCAATCCTTTCTCCTGCCATAATTAAATCAGAAAAATCCCCATAGGCAACCCCTGCCATCAACCCAATAAACGGTGCTCCTAAGGTCCTCATGAAGTACGAGCTCATTTCTGACGAAGTCAACGGTGGTTGAACCTGGGCTGCCAACATTCTCCATCTTTGAGCATATTGCTTGAAAGTCTCGTCACTCTTCTTTTGCATTGCTTTTAGCTGTTCTCGGGTAGGTGCAGTGTCGATGTTGAATCGATATTGTCCCAAGAAGAGATTTGTCAAATCATCCCAGCAAGAAATCTTTGAATGATCAAGTTGCATATACCAATCCAGAGCCGGCCCAGTCAGGCTTTCATGAAAGAAATTGACCATGAATTTTTGATCCCGTGACCAAATGACCATTTTGGTGATGTAAGTCTTCAGATGAAACTTTGGATTAGTACTTCCATCGTACTTTGAGAAATCTAGAATTTCAAAGTCCTTAGGGATATTGACTTTGACCTCCCGGCACAGTTCATCAATTTCTACCGAATCATACAGGTTAGGGCCTTGAATGGCTTTAATTTGCGCTTGCATCTTTCCAATCAATTCATCTCTTAATTTTTCTTTTTCTGAGTTGCTATTCAGGAATATCTTTATTGGCTGCTCCTGAGCAGCTTTTGCATTGTTATTCTCCCCTTCAGGACTTCTGTTCCTGGAACCATCCCCTTTATTTGCATTTGTTCCAGCCCCGACAGGGGTTCCATTTGTTGTTCTAAGGGTTTTGATTAACTGTCTCAGTAAATTCTCGACCCTTGATTGTCCTTCTGTCATTGCATCAATTCTTTCTCTCATTTCATCCATCTCTCGGCCCAAGTTTCTCTCTGAGTTTGACATCTGTTACAGCCTAGTTTGCGACCTTGTCTTGTTGGACCGGGTTTGTGAGATCTGCGTTTTCCGAGTACGAGCAATGGTTCAAGTTTTATATTTTTTTATTTTCATTTTTTAAAAAAAGAACATTAAATCTTTTTTTTTAAAAGAACATGTACAAAAATGCATGATGAAAATTTGTTTATTTTTCTTTTATTTCAAAATATAGGATGAATGCAATGATAAATAGTTGGTCCATTAATAGTGGCTTACACCCCTTTTCTCTCCTTTTATTTCCAAGTAAAACTTGTCTTTGAGCGAGGTGCGATTAGGTTTATTACATTAATGGACCACACTACTTATTATGTATATGTACAAAAATAATTATGACATGGATAATTTGAAGGTAAGAAGAAGGTATGTTCCCTTTGTGCCCTAAGTGATTGCCTAAGGATTTATGAGTCCTTCTAATTCGTGCGAACTCTCATTGGATGGCTCTTCTATTTTAAAGGCCTCTAGAGCTAAGTCCCATTTCATAATGTTGACCACAAACAGTGGGTAAACCACCAAGTGCGGGACATGAATGAAAAAGAACACTCTAGATGAGGTTTTCGTAATAACCAAATAGGATGTATATCCAAAATGGCTACCACTACGCAACCTCTACTTAACTTAGGCTCCACTCAGACCTGGGTATAGGGCCCCACTCGAATGTGTATGAGAAATGTGTAAGTGTAGTGAGTGTAGGGAGCATACAAACCTTTATAATCCTAAAGATTACCCACATCCTGCAAAACAAAACAACACAATACAAAATCCCAAAGGTTCTCTACCCTAAGGTTTACATAACAAATAAGAATTACAATTAAAATAAATTAAATAAATTAAATAAAAAAAACAAAACAAAACAAAAGGGTAAAACAAACATTTAAATGTCACAAAATTTGCACAACTAATTTACAAAGGCTTGACTCTCAAAACTCCCCAGTGGAGTCGCCAACTGTCGCGACCGGGATCACGGCGGGATAACGACTTAAATTACAAAATTTAAGGGAGTCGCCACTAATTTTATTTTTTATTAGGAAAAATTGGAAAAACCAAAAAATGGTCTACGTTCAAAAACTCAGGTTCGGGAGTCTAATTATGCACAGGGAAGGGTGGAGACTTAACCCCACAGCACCCCTAATACATCCGCCTTAAGACAGTTACCTTAAATTAATTGTGCAATTTTTATAACTCTTACAAATATTTATTTTACCCATTTATTAAAACATAAACTAAAAAAACAAATAAATTATGAAAATTTAATTTTGGCTTGACAGAATTATGATTCTGCTCCTACGTATCCTCCGATGCAATGAGGAATTCAAAGCCACGTCGTTCTTTAGAAAACGATTGTGAGTTGATTATTTTTAATTTTAAAAAGATTTTTATTTTGAAAATTTATTTGATTTTTATTTTTATTTTTGTTTTTTTTAAGAAGAATCATCAAGCTGTCACAACTTAAATGATTTCAAAGTTTATAAGATTAACAAGCTGTCGCGACTCAGCTAATCGTATTTTATTATTTTTTACCAAAGCTCAATTATTTTATGTTTTTTTTTTTTACAAATCATCAAGTTGTCACAACTTAGATGATTTTTAAAACTGCGAGATTAACAAGCTGTCGCAACTCAGTTAACCTCATTTTATTCTTTCTCTACAAAATTTAACTATTTTGTTTTATTTTATTTTATTATTATTATTATTCCTTTTTTAATTCAAACTCAAATATAAATATTTAAGCAATCACTGAAAATAAAAATAAGACAAACTCATTTCTTTATTGGGCCTTAGACTACTTAATCTAGCCCAAGTAACTCATATTTTGCAAAATGAGCCCAAACCCCCAAATATTAACTCATGGAGGCATTAGTTTTTGCTAAAATGAAAATTTAACAATTAAATTCAGACAAAAAAAAATAAAATAAAAAAGAAGTAAACTACAAACAGATAGAAGAAAACAGAGACATAGTTCTGGGTTTTGCTCACAAGGCAGGGGAGCACGGAGTGAGATTGACGGCACAGGGAAGGTGGCAGTGGCTTCGGTTGGTTGCAGTTCGCGGAAGACGGTGCAGATCCGGCGGTGGTAAGCGGGTGGAGCGGATACGCGACGAGCTCGGTTGGCTGCTAGCACGGTGGCTTCAGATCTGAATACGACGGCGTCAACGTGGGCGAGCTGCGGCGGTTTGGTTCTGGTTCTGGTTCGCGACGCGGGTCGCGATGCGGTGAGGATGAAGACGGTGGCCGAATCTGCAAAGATACCGTGGCTGTTGCGCAGGGGCTTGGGCTCAGTTCACGATTATGGTGGTTCGAGCTGGAGCTCGATGGAGGACGAGTAGGGCGGTCTTTGTCCGTCCGTGGTCCGTGTATGGGAGGTGCGAAGCGGTCTAAGCTTGCGTGGGCTGGCGGCGGTGCGCAGCCTGCGGTGGTGCTTCGGGTCAGGCGTGCGGCGGTTCGATGGGTGCGGTGCGACGCGGGCTTCGGTTTTCTCGGGATGGAAGACGGTGACACGACGCGGGTTGGCACGGTGATGGGCCGTGCACGGCCGGCGTTCTAACCGTAGACCGGGTTGGATGGCCTGTGGTGGTTGTGCTCAGTTTGGTGGGGTTTCACAGTGGCTGGTGGCTTTGATGGTGATTGTCTTCCTGGTGGTTACTGGAGGTTTGTAATGGTTATGGGGAGATGGTGATGAAGGTTGGGTTATGGTTGGAGGTGAATGTTGGCGAAGGTGATGGTGGTTATGGAAGTGTTGTGGTGGTTGAGGGAGATGGTGAAGTGAAAGTCAAAAAAAAAAAGATGGAGGTTGTTGTCTTGTTGATATCTGAAAAAAATCCAGATGATGAAGGTGGAGATGCTTCTTGTACTCCCCCAAAATAACCCTCCTGAAAACTGTTGAGTCTCCCCTCAATATAGGCACAAAGAAAAAAATTCTAGCTTCTGTTGCATGAGGTTGTGCGGTCCCTTTCCAGTCCATTCTTGGCTTGTTTCATTTTTCTTTTCTCCTGCTAGGCTGTAAACCTTCCATCTTTCATGTTTAGTCCCTGGTTCCTTTTTTCATGGCTGCAAACGTTGCAGGAGGTGCAGCTGAACCCTTTCTTCTCTAGTGTTTTATTTTGAAAAACTTCATTATCACATCTTTTCTTTTCTTTTGCCAATAACCAAAATAGCATGCTTTGTCTTTGCAAGTTTGCAACGTTAGCTTCCATTTTTTTTTTAATATATATATTAGAAACTTAAGATAAATGGGCTAAAATGAATTAAAGGGCTTAAATATTTTTTCCTTACTGGGTTGGGCTTGATTTGGGTCATGCAAATAATTTATTAATTAATTTTTGTTTATCTCACTTTCATTATCAACAAAATGGGTCCGAACAAAATTGAGTGTTCACACGGGTGAAAAATCTAAGTGACATAATTAGGGTTAAAATACTCAAACTTTATAATCATTAATTTAAATAAATAATGCATTGAGATTTGCAACACCATCTAAGTCAAAAACAAAAAATTGTACTGATTTTATGTGAGGCACAAAAATTGAAATGTTTGAGCGCCACGGCAGATCTCATAAAAATAAGTTAGAAGATCCATCATGATGAACAGGTTAATATGATTTGATGCCTTACTTAATTATGACTTGGTTTGCTACTTGTGTTGTGGCACCAAATAATTATCCAAGTTCAATAGAACAATACCCAATACAAGCATTTTTTTCTCTGAAACATCTACTTGTGTTGTGGCACCAAATGATGCAGGCAGAATTTTTTATCAACACTTACTTTATTTTTATACCATTTTTGGGTGTGAAAGGATTTGCAAATTTGGGCCCAATAGTAGGGAGTTGGGTTTTGAGTTGGCAGAGCGTCCTAGAATTGGGCAGTTCCTCGGCACTTTCTGAAGGGGCCTAACCTTATTAAACACACGTCGAAGTCCACGTGAAAGCACTATAGAAGTGGAGGAACTATAGAAGTAGGGTCTATTTAGTATAAAAAATAAGATAAGATTTGATAATATTAAATTTGATAATATAAAGTTTGATAGTATAAAGTATAATGTGTAAGAGTTGAGAATATCGAAATGTTTATAATTATAATAAAAAATCTTTATTAAAATTTATATATCAAAACTCAATCAAACCTAATTTCATTTTTTAATATTTGATTAAATTATTTATTATTTTAATATATAAGAATGATTTAATAAATAAGTTTATACAATATAATATTTATTAGTAATAACAGATAAAATTATAATGTATTATATTAATTTATCTTATCAAATTTAATGCAACATGCCAAATAAGTCCTTAAGGTTAAACGTTGGATTTTACTGGTAGGAGTGGGTAGCTTCAAACCCAAGGGCCATTTATTTGATTTTAAGGTTGCCGTTTGATAACACCAACAGAAAGACAGAGAGTACCAAAGAAAAACTTAAACAATGGAACGAAGTCTAAATAAGGTGAAGAAGAGAAGTGTGGAAAGCACCCATATGGAGCTAACTAGTTTCTATTTTCTAAAGCCTCAATTAAATTCTGAAAACTGTCACAATCCAAGACTCACCAACGAAGATGAGTATGTCATCTTGCATTGGTTTCATGTCTACACTCTAAGGGCATAACTACAAGGAAAAATTAAACTCAAATGAAAATTCTCATAAAATGTTGCAGTAGGTAAAATGGTCTGCTAGAAAATTCAAAAACATCTAGAAAGTGGACTCATTACTTCTCAATCTTCTGAGTTTTATGCCTTTACATTTTCATTTTCGTAACATATTCTTTCGTAAAGTACTGGAAAATATATTATATTTTGTTAAATAAATTTTAATAATTTAAATTATAGTAATTTGCATTTTGTGTTCTTAAATTTAACCTGACAACAGTCCAGCACTAATATAATTGTACTATAATATTTACCTGGTCAAGATGTTTGCCTGGGATTTGGGATAACTTTGAAATCTTAATACACTATAATAACATTTGTGCGATGCATGAAATTATAAAAAAAATTAAAAATAATATATAAAATTATATTATTATTATAAAAAAATGCATTTATAATTTTTATAAATAATTATGATACATAAATTTTATGTTGACGTTTAAATATTTATTTTATTTTATTTTATAGTGTCAAATATCAAATTTATATATAAAATTTTGAAACTATTTTAAAAATTTTAAAAATTATTGAAAGAATATTTTGAGTTTTAGGAGTTGCGGCCACTACTCTCTTAACTTTATCTCTGTATGCTATAGTATAATTTGACGCCAAAACAAAAAAAAATTATTCAATAAAAAATATCTCAAAAAAGTTTTCATATATATATATATATATTTAAACTATTAAAAGAATATTTCGAGTTTTAGGAATTGCGGTCACTACTAACTCTTTTAACTTTATCTATGTATGCTATAGAATAATTTGACACCAAAACAAAAAAAAATTATTCAATAAAAAATATCTCAAAAAGTTTTCATATATATATATATATACACACACATACATTATTATTAAATTAATAAGATAATAACAATAAAATTCAAATTTGCAATGAATTATTAATTATACAATTTAGAAATGATATTTGAAAAAAAAAATGAAATAATTTATATATTTTTTAATTTTTTAATAGAATAATACTAAAATTTAAATTCAAATAATATTAATGACACAACCTAAAACTAACACTTGACATAATTTTACAAATCAAAATTCTCTTTTTATATATTATATTAATTATATTGATTGTTCAACCTCATTTTCATTTTTTTTTCACCCAAAACGGGAGAAAAAAAGGTAAAAGAAAATATGGTCAAATTTGTCATATGGTAAACTGCTTATAGCGGGGAAAAAAAATAAAAAAGAGATACTCCTTCCTTAACATGGAAAAAGTTAATTACAATATTGTAATATCTAGATTTGCAGCATAAGTGTGAGAGACATCTAAAATATCAAATACAATTAATATATGTGATGTGATTTATGTTGGGAATCTTATGAAATTAGAACAAGTTAATGAGAACTAATTTTGAAGCCTCCTTGAACCTATGGTCAATTTACTTTTTTCACCTTGTATTACTACCTGAGAAGAAGATTATGTTTAGTTAAAAAGCTTGCAAGATGGTGTACTTGAAATCAATTTTTTCAGCTGTGTTGTTCTTTTGGGGTTACTTTTGTTACAGTGTGAAATTTTTTATTTAATAAAATAGGATGATCGGAAACCTATTTTTTGATACAGGTTTTATTTTGTCACGAGAATGTTGAGGAGACGTAGAGTGATAGCAAAACGAGTAACAAAATGGTCAGACTCGGTGGGTGAACCATTTTAATTGCAATCCGTTCTTTTAAATGGATTATTTTAACTCATTCCGCATAATTTGTAGGAACTCACAAGATGGGTTGATTCGTTTAGTCTTTTCTTCTTTAATTGTGACATGTTAGATGAATCATTCGCCTAGATCACTTTTTTTTATTTATTTTTTGATAAGTTGAATTGTTTAATTCGTCAATCTATCAATTTTAATTTTAAAATTTTAAGTAAATTAACTCGTTAATTTATCATAAAAAAGATAAATTAATATTTTTAATTCATATTTCAAAAATTAGTCAACTTGTCAACCCTGCATTTTGTCAACTGACGGTGGATCAAAGCGGATTAATCAGCTTTGCTACCTCTAAACAAACTTTTGGCTAAAAATGGCATAATATCAATACATGTGTGGTGCAGTTTTGGATACATAATCACTATTCAAAAGACAGTATTAGTCTTAATTAATGTCGGTTATTGGACTTCGGGAAATGTGTAAATTAGTAAGGTAGAAGGCAGTGATGCATATGAGATTATGATAGAAGTTATTTACGCTCTAATTATTTGTTTACATTTATTATTAATTAATTAAAATTTTTTATTATTTTTAAAATATACGAGTGATTAATGAAAAGTATAAATAAATAAATAATTAAAAACAGCACTCTAAAAAAATAACTTGAATAGAAACATTATTTGTACGTCAAAATAATTACAACATGCTTTATATCTTATTTATTTGAAATAAAAAAAAAAAAAAGTGTCTGTTGAAATGTATATTTTATTTATTTATGTTATTATCTAAAAAAAACTAATGTAAATAATATAAAAAAAATGTAAATATCATTATTCTAACTTGAGCACCAAACTTTGTTGTCCAACTTGAAAAGCTTGCTGTCTAACACCAATGCCTTGGTATTAAACACCTAAGACATGGTATTGACGCCATAGTCACTTAATACTAAGACCTTTTAAGATGATCGTGTTGACCATTGGTATTCAGTGTTCACACCCATTTGAGTCTGCTGCACATATGGGAAAAAACTAAAATATTCAACTGAATTGAAGCAGCTGAAATTAGTTTAGTAAAATAAATTAAAGAGCGACAAGAGTAGAGGGAAACAAGCATGCCACGGAAAAGAGAAAATGTTTGAAGGGTTCTTATTTAAACATTAAGAATACGATATTTTGATAAAATTTCACTCACATTAATTTGCATATGATATATCTATCAATTCTAACTTTATATATAATATATGATAATATCAAATTATATTTATATCAAAAACAGTGTCTAACATAAGTGTTGTATTAGAGATGTCTATGGGTGCTTGATTAAGAATAGAATAATTCTTTATCCCAAATTCTTTTATTTATTTAAAAATTAAAGTATTAAATATTTTTTTATTTTTAATATTAAATGTTTCTATTTTTTATTTACTTTATTTTAAATATTTGTCATTTAAAATAAGTATACAAGATTAAAAATAATTGAATAATATCAATTATTAAAAAATACAACTACATTTGAGTATATATTTTTCATACACTCACATAAAATGTGTCATATTATGAGATGAGACATATCTCATATGAGTGTATGTAAAATACATATGTATATATGTAAAAAAATTTTGTATATAGAATGAGTTTTGAGTATGTTTGATTCAATTTATTTTAAAAATAATAATATTTTTTTCAAAAATTCTTTTTGAGAACTTTTAATTATAAACAATTTTAAATATAAAATAAACTAATCTAAATACACAATTTTTTATAGTTGCAATCAAAATCAGTTTAGATGAAGGAAGAGAGAAGGAATCATGTCAATTAGAAATTAAGATTTTAAAATTGGTCAAATTTAAGAAGAAAAAGTGGAGAGGGGATTCGAAACTACAAACAGAATAACTGATATATGATTAATATCTACTGTTGGACTATAGTGATTAGCTGCTTGAAATTGACATGGAAAATGTGGGTATTGTATAATTTTCAATGAGATACTGACTATGCATCTTACTTTTCAAAAGAAATCTCATGTTAAGAAACTTATTTTAAAATTTTCCCAATTTAATAATTAAAAAATATGTACTAAAAGAGTGGAAAAAAAAAAACCCCATTTGTGGGCTGGGATTTCCTTTGAAATGTCTTTTGCAAGGAGAAAGAAAGAAAAAAACTGGTTTTATTATATATATATATATATAAAAAACCTGATTTCGTACTTCATTCAGTCAAACCGTGATCGGCTTACACAGATCAATTAGTTTAGACTAAATTTTGGAATTATATGCCAGTTACACACACACACACAAAAAAAGGAGTCAGCTTTTGCAGGAGTTCTGTATCAAAGGCTGAAAAGTACGAAGCTATTGTTCGTTCTTGATACATCGTCAAGGCATTTACTATGGAAATCTCACTTTTTATTGGATGGAAATAACAAGACATTTTTTTAATATATTTAGTTATTTTACCACATTAAATAATATTCAATAATATATAATTGAAACTTTGCCCCCGCTATTGCTATATATCATTGTTCTTGTCTATTCATTTGCTAGTAGAAAGAAAATGATAATTATAACGATGAATATTCTATATAATATCTTTATAGAATCTCTTCCTCACTGTTCCTATATAGTACCACTCTTCTCCATTCATGTGTTGCCTCTTTCTCCCCTTGCGTTGGACATGTTTTATTTCCTTTCTCAGCCAATGCTTTTATTCACTAATAATTATATTTTATTTCATAAAATAATAACCAATACTTTTATTATATATGTATATATATAGTTTGGGACAAAGACGTGCTTAATATCATTATTGCTTTTGTTTCATTAAATTGAATGACAATATCTATATGTGTCATTCTAATCGTTTTCATTCAATACAGTAAAAAACACAAAATAAAATGGAAAAGCTGGGGAAAGTAATAATGGACAGACCCACCAAAGGGTGGGCGGGAAATGGTCAACTATAAAATAATCAATTTCACAATCTCACATTAATCACTAGTGCCAACTTATAATATCTAGAACGTAGAGTGTGCAGACCCATAAAATTGGGGTATTTGGTATTTCAAAGTCAGCAAGCTTGAGTGGACTTGGACTTGTTCTTGACAAACTATGACCAAATCTCAAGCAAACTAAAGGCCCAGTTTCAGGTTCAGCTCCCTCTTCCTTGCCAAGTCCCATTCAATCCCCTGTTCTCCTATCCGATCTCGAAAGACAAACCCATCTTCAAGGCAAAATATAATTAGCCCCATCAATACGTCGATTGAAACTGTGACAATTCAACAAGTTTATTTAATGAGTCAATCATGTTTAACTTTCTTCTTGAAATATGACTAGTATGCCTAACAAAAACTGTACATATATGAATCATCACTATTTTATAATGTTTATTATATTTGTGTTAAATATGTATCTGATTTTATATCAGATATTTAAATACTTAATAAATATTTATTTAATTTTTTAATAAAAATTATATTCTAATATCATATTCATTTCGTATCCAATACTTACACTTATATCCATGTATTATAACTGTGCATACAGATGTTCTCAATAGAAAACAATAGAAAAAAATTGTACCTAAAAACAAAAAAGAAAACAATAGAAATTGGGACAACGGTGAGAGTGATTGGGAATTAAACAGTAACGAGGACACAAAGGTTGGACGCAAGAGTAATGGCATGATCGGTTTTGATCTTATCAAAGTCTCTTAAGCAAGATTTTGTTTTTATCCACTTTATTAATTTATCACATGTACCAGCTGTTTCGTCTTATTCAGAACACGTGATGGCTTTTTTCCGCAATTGAATATTAAATTATTCATAACCACATATTTGGTAACTGGGTTGCTGCATTGGTCTGTGCATGAAACTTTTCTAATTAGTCATATTGCACTTTTGAACATTTTGTCTTTGTTGCATGAATAGTGTTTGATCCTATTGCATGAGGTTAAAGGTGTGTAATTACACTTATCATAACTTCATAAGTTTAGAAATAAAGAAAAAAAGGTATTTTGCGCCACTGCATTTTAGCATCTTCTATCCCTTGGATTTTTAGTATGATAAAGTTGATCATTATAAGCCATTATGATTGAGCTAATGGTAAGAGGTTTCGGTAGTTTATATAAGATTATAAGTTTAAACTTCGCTGTTATTATTGTGAAAAAACATAAAACTGATCAATATATATAAATCATTTGTGATTTCCCCTTAAAATCACTTTGTAGTTTTCTTTTTAAATGTTTTTTGGTATAATATAGTAGAAGGTTTAAACCCATCACTATTGCAAATTACCTAAACTCTCTACGCTAATCCTAGTGGCTTAACAGTTTAAACTTTTGAATTAATTAATTCATTATTTCAATGGTTTATAGCCTCTAAATTTTTTCTGTTGACAGTAATGTCTCCATTGTCTTGACTAGACGCAGCCAGCGAGAATACAAGGTCCCGTAAAAAATGAGTAGCGGAAGACTTCATATTCTCTCTCTATATAATATTTTTTTTACAAATATATATGTTTTGGTGATGAACACAGCGACACTTGGTTTGTTAGCTTGAATTTTGAAAACGTGTAGAAACAATTGTTAAACAAACAAATCAGATCTGCAGTTGCTTTTCTTTCTTTTTCTCCTTTCTCTTTTTTTTTTTTCCTCACTCAAAAAACTTGTTCTTATCCTTCACGGAACCTTCCCTCCTTTAGCTCTATTGGTACTTAAGACATTTTATTAATTATTCCATTTGATTCCATATAGATCACTGCGCATACTGGTGATAGGTTATGCTGTCAAAGTGTATGTTGCCTCCTTTGTTTCCCTCTCATCTTTCATAGTGTCAAATAGCCTTTTGATTCGAAAAACATCAAACCATAGTCCCTTAACTCTCTAAGGCCAAAATACCAAATATGCTTAATAGTTTTCATAGTAATCAATACCCAGTTTCCCCCAATTTTTAGCTCTTCTTGGCCACAATATATACTAGATATTCTAAAGATTCTTGAGTTAAACAAATACCAGTTCCCACTCAAGAGTTAACCAGCTGTTTAAGTAGTTTAATGTGCTCTTCACTTCAATTTTAGAGAGACCTGGATTCAATCCTACCCCAAGAACAATTTACTTATAGCAGCAACAAACACCAACCAATAAATTAATATCCACTATATAATGAAGGGACTTGCCAAGCATAGGTGACCTCACAATAAAGAAATTTGGTATCTATTCTAATTGCCATGGTTGAAATGTTGTCGTCAAATCAAATACTCATTATTAATTAATGCAGAGTTGGATTGCAGCAGTTAATTTGGAGAGGGAAATATCCAGTAGGGTTTGCGAGCCACCCAATAGCATCACACTGTCAAGTGAATGGCAGTTATCACCATGTGAATGTAACTGACTATGTGCCACATGATGGCTAGTCCATCAAAATGTTCCTCACTTATATATGTACGTAACAATCGTGTGTTTCTTCTTTTTCTGCCCTGTCATTGTCTTATGTGACTCTACTAGTATTCAACTTCTCTATAGTGAAGATTGCACTTTAGAGGATAAAATACAGAATTATTAAAGAAAAAATCAAGAATTTATGATTTTATAAAATATAATCACTTACATAACAGATAATATATATGTGTGATAATTCACTCCGTTAACTTTTTTATTAACGATTATGATTTCATACTTTACTTTTTAAATTCACTCCTCACTTTAGAGGAACAAAATCATTCAAGTTGTAACCTCAAATCTGTGTTCCATGGGATGGGTTGGGCACCCTAGTAAGACACTGAGATTGCTAAATCTGAGGGTGGTCTCTAGTCTCAAAGCAAATTCATAAAAAAAAGTACTATTTGCGTCTTTAGATGGGTCTCCCATCAATGAAAGTATTGGAAAGCATAGAAACATATCACCACAGGAGTAATTATGCCACACACCCAGAAATGATTTTGGGCCTATATGCTTCCTTCTAGATTGTAATAATGCATGAATCAGTCATAGAATGAGGAAAAAAAGTCTCTTTCCCCACCCTCTTAAAAAAAGGCTCATGATCAGAAGATTGAAGGGTCAAGTCTTGTTGGCTTTCACTCAAATGATGACGGGGAAAAGGAGAAAAAAGCAAGACAAAATTATTGACCTGGGTTATGAAAAAAAAAAAAAAAAAGTTGTCTCCTTGTTAGGTACATGAGAGTAAAAGCTCGAAGAAGTAAGAACTGAAGACAAACTGGAGAAACAAAAATAGAAGTTACTGATATGGTTAATGAAAAGGTTGAGAAATTGATTGATGGTAAACAAAAGCAACCACTTTAACCGTGTTCATACAGTTTAAACTTTCTGGTCACTTTGTCTTGTAGTTTTGAATGGATCCAATGACTGAACCAAGAAACCAACAAAAGTACCCAATCAGGCAATGACACTCTTTTGAAGTATCTTCTTATCTGCATTCAATAGAAATAAATATTCAGAGGGACTAGAAACAATGTGCCAGCAATTATTAATGCCAAATTATTGGATACAAAATTGTAATATAGTATATATAGTTCCCCTTAATTCCCAGATAAGGATGATAGAATACTAATAATTTTAAATTAAAAAATTAATGTTGAATTTGGAAATAGTGCAAGGCGGCTGTGTTGTATAGGGCGGTGGGTCGTCACGTTTAGGCTTTTTCTCTATTTCGTATCCGTTTTGGTCACCAACCGTGGGACACACCAAATCACCCATTCATGCCCTTTCAACATCTTTAACCCATTAATTTCGGGATTTTTTTTTCTCTTTAATTGATTGATTTAGATTAGAAAAAAAAGTCTTGAATAAGCACTTAAGCAGTGTCTTCATCTATAATAGGCACTGTTATTTTTATCACAGCTCTACAGTAGAACTCAAATTTCAGATCCATTGTAAGGCTGAAATGCTTAAAGAAGGCCTTGTATCGAAGTAAAGAAATTGGGTTTAATGCTAGGCTTGGAAGAATGGTGCCACAGTCAGAGATTAAAAAATATATATAACTAGTATGTAAATTGTAAAGAGTTCTTAGATTTAAAACTTTTCCAAACCCAAGATTATATGTGAATTATAATAGAAAAATGTTTATGCAACTTTTTATTAAAATATATTCTTTATTAAAAATATATTTAATACTGCAGAAAGGAAGTACGGTGTTTTATTTATTTCTTTTTTTTTTGTACCAACACATTTTTAGGAAATATGTCAAGATTAAAAAAATAGTGTGGAAAGTATTGTTGTTTGATTTATGCAAGCGACCCTATTCAGTGAGAAAATATAGTTTGTTGTTGTTGTAATATATTGATCAATAAGTGATAGATTGCGATATTAAAAGGAAGAGTCATGTATCACCAAGCTTTGTTCGATTTATGTGCAGTAGTTTCTTTGATTTAGAAAGGTTGTGTAGTTACTCATCCTTATGATTTAGTGGTTTAGTTTATTTATCTCCTTTGAGATATTAAAAGGAAGAGTCGTAACATCACCTAGCTTTGTCTGATTATTTTTTTTTGTCACTATTTTTTTTTTGTGTACATCATAATAAATATAATAAAAAATATTTTTATTGTTGTTATTGTCGTCGTAATATATTAATTAATAAATTTTAGAAAAAATTTTAAAATGTTCCTAAATGAGTTTGGAACATGAATGCTATATAGATTTTCATCATTTATGTTGTATAAATTTTGATCAATAATTTATATTTTTTAACTGAAACTTAGATTACAAGTAACACTTCCATATATTTTTCTTTCACTTTCACAATTTTTTCCTCAACAATTCACAGTTTTTGAGTTTTTTTAATTGGTAGCAATTGTTGCTCCAATTTTCAACTTTTTTTGAATTTTTTTTTGTTTTACTTTTTACTTTAGTTTGGGTCCTAAGTTTTTCTGGCAAGATTGAACTTTCCTAGTAATTTTGCCCTTCGTTTTTTGCTCCCTATGACCTTTGTTGTCGGCTACTATTGATTCGTCATAAGCAACTCCTTCGAGGGTGTGTTCTTTTGTTTATGGTTATTTCCCTCCATTTTTCTTGGCAAAAGTCGAGGAAAAATGGAAATAGCAACATTGTATACATATATAAAAGGAAAGAATTAATTTTAATATTTCACTGCATACACAAAAAGGAAAGAATAAAATTTGGAAAAGGGTAAGTAAATATCTCCTTACTCGAACAATGCTAGAAATTCAAATTCGCAACACAGATATGTGAATCTGTGAATTATCTGAAACGGAACAAATTGAATCGAAGTGAGAGAAAATTTATTGATTTTGTTGAAGATCTGTGATTAATTGAGAACTTTTAAGGAAAAAAATATTAGGAATGCGATTTCGTTTTGTGATCGGAGAGGTGGGAGAGAAAGAATAAGAGCGTTGCGTCAAATTAAAAAAAGTTAAAGTAACTGATTTTACCTATTATTATAGATAAATTACTTAAAAGTATTGATATTCAAAATCTCTTTACGTGTATTGTAAAAGCCTCTAATTTTATATTGGGATATTTGAAGGAAGAGCCATGACATCACCAAGCTTTGTCAGATTCATGTGCATCAATTTCTTTAACTCAGAAGGATAGTGCAATTACTCATCCTTGTTCTTCACTGGTTCAATCGATCAATATTTCTTAATTTATCAAAAATACATTATTAAGAAATATGCTTTCCATCATATTTTTTCTTTTTTTATCTTCCCGCCCTTCCACCAGGCCTACATGTAGGTCTTAGGCCTTAAAAATACATATATGTGAAGATATTTTAAATTAAATTAAACAAAAATGTAGTAATTACATATGTCAATTTTTTAAATATATATATTTTTTAGTATAACTGTATAAGATAAGGTACGGTAGTGAAAACTAATTTTTAAGGAAGCAAACACAACACTCACGAAAGAGATTTGTTTCATATCTGTGGTGTTAACCTAAGATGATTGTCAACAGATTTATTAAGACCCTGTTTGGTTTACGGCTCTGTTTGCACACCCCTAATTAAGAGACACGTCTTAAATACAGCTAAACATAGCGCAGTGTATTAACAAAAAAATAGTTGGCTCCTATTTTATGTGACACATAGCAATCCAAGTTCCCCAAACTTTGAAATTTCTTAGTGTCTACAATTAGTAGGCCTCAGCCACCGCCGGTAACTACTTTATTGGGTGGGGTCCAAGCCCATTTGAAAGGGCATTATGTAGAGAAGCATGAAGCAGCTTAGTGGGACCAACCATTATTATTGTTATTAACCAAGCAGCCACCTATTTGCGGCCCCACGGGCCCACTTTGCTCCTTGTCTTTAAGCTGTGGTCAATAGATTTGGTCTCATCATCATACATGTAAAAATGGGAGAAGGGGGAGGCAGTCAAATATCCTTGCAATAAAAAAACAAGTTGTATGTAAAAAAAAGGAGCAAGTTGTAACATGATCTTGCTGAAGTGGCCCAATCAAGATGTCAAGATTGAGATATCTTACCAAAGGGGACAGGCCAATGGTAAATATAAATATTTGTGTATTGGAGGATTTCTTGAAATATAGATAATGTCGGTTTTCACTGTTTGTAGCTTTATTATTCCTTTATATATGTCATAGATTAGATACTATTCAAATGTTACATGAAGATAGTAGGTTTATGTTTTGATTTTCTCAAATATGAGGATATGAATATGAGTATTAATTATTAATGTAATATTTTTAAATAGCTTTATCATGTATAATTAAATGATACTTTAAGTTTTTTTTATATGAATAGTAAATTATAATAAAATCACACAACGACTAAATTTGTACTAGCTCTAAGGGTCTAAAATCAAATTTCAATTTTAAACGATAATATTATAAGAGAAACATATTTGCCATGGCATCGCTAAACTTTGTCTTATTCTTTCATAGCAGCTTCTTTGGTTTAAAAGAGTTAAGCAATTACTCATGGGTTGTTTTAAAATAAGCCTTCAAGTTAAAGGTTCATTTATAGACTTTTAACTTTATCTATTTTAATAAGTTTTATAATTTTGTTGAAATAAATAATTTTTTATTACTTTTGTACTTTTTCAGTAATTGAATTTTTTAAAAAATAACTTCAAGAACTCTCTCTCCATCGCTGTCGGTTACATCACACTTCTGCCACCCAAACCACCAGAATACCCAACTGCGATCAACATTTTTGCCATCGTCACTAGCAACCCACCGAACCCAACTGCACCACCATCACACAGATCTGTATGACAAGCTGTCCAAAAGCATCCTCTACCACAAACCACTGGATCTGGTGGTCCTCCACCCAACCTCGATCCCGGCAAGACCAACGTCATCGTCTAACCACCTCGTCACGTGAAAGCCACCACGCTCAGTCGTGCACCCGCCCAGATCCACTAGCTCTGTCGTCGTCTCTGCGCGAGTCAAGCACCCTAAATGTGCACCATTGCGTGAGCCGTCGTGTGCCACTAGTCCCCGCGACCCTTATCCAAAAGCCTATTCACCCACACCACTTACGAGCCACCGCACTTAACCACCTTGCGCCGCGCACCACCTCTGTCGCACCACACCCACCGCACCACCGAATTAGGCTATGCAACTCGTGACCTTTGCTCTGCTGCCCTATTCCACGCGCTCCACCTTCACCGATCGAGATGCACCCAACCAGCCTCCACCGCCTGAAGACGCCAGCCGTTAGACTCGCAACTTAGATCGCGAGTCACCAGCCTTCACCGCCACTTGGAGCGGCTTCAGGCGCTGTGCGATGGTTCTTGGGTGGTCTGGTTGATGGCACATTTGGTCTTCAAGCGTTGGGGGCTGCAGGGAAGGAGGGTTATTACAGTAATTTCATTTTTAGTAAGGGTTATTTTCAAATATCTCACTTTTGTTGTTTACCTGATCAATAAGTAATCAGTAATTATTTGTAACCATCCATTTCATTTTCAATGAATCTAACGGTCCATAAAAGAAGGACTATAGATGGACCCTTGTCAAGGGTCTATGTTAAAATAACCAATTACTCACTATTGCACTTCATTGGTTCATTTTATCCATCTTTTTTGGGATATTAAAAGGAAGAGTCATGGCACCACCAAGTTTTATCTGATTCTTCTACAACAATTTTTTTGGTTTAGAAGGGTTGTGCAATTATTCACCCTTGTGCTTCACTAGTTCAATCTATTAATCTCTTTTGGAATATTAAAAGGAAGAGTCATGGCATCACCAAGCTTTGTTTGATTATTCTACATTGATTTCTTTAGTTCAAAAGGGTTGTACAATTACTCACCCTTATGCTTCATTGGTTTAGTCTATACATGTCATATGTGAATTAGACTGTTAAAGTCTTTGATATTCATTGAGAATCTAATCGAGTAACTGACTGGTTGACAATCTTCTCTTATTTTGTTCTAGTAGGGCTTTAGTTCCTTGAGTGATCACCTCCTATATGTGGTAGCATCCTCATGGAAGATGGTGTCTCCCTGATATGTGGTATAGTTTAATTGGGGCTTTGTCTTTCCTTAGCACAAAAAAAAGGAGAAAAAGTGTGCTCATATGATTTTATGATTTTCTCATTAATTTTCTTTTCATTATCCTCAAATATGTGTTTTGTAATCAAATGCCAATGGAGTATGTTGGTAGATTATGAGTTATAATACCTAACTTTAAAAAAAAAAAAGACACTAAATTTGATATCAAATAGATATCAATATTTATGTACATCCTATTCTATCTTTATATTATATATCTAAGTCAATATTTTCTTCTAAAAAAATGCATTTTCAGATATTTGTTGTTTGGCTAGACAAATGAATATGGTAAATTTTGTACCTTACAAGTACCTAAGTGGATAATATTGGTTTTCATTGATTGTAACTTTTATTTTTAATTTATATATGTCATAGATCAGATATTATTTGAAGGTTATATGAAGATTGTAGGTTTAAGTTTTGATTTTCCTAAGCATAAGAATATGAATATGAGTATCAATAATCAATTTAATATTTTTATATGGTTTGATCATATATAGTTAAATGATACTTCAAAAGATTTTACGAGAAATATACATTATAATAAAATCATATAACGACAAAATTTAAAATAGCTCTAAGGGTCTAAAATCAAATTTAAATTTTATAAGATAATATTGTAAGAAAACATATTTTTCATGGAATTACCAAGCTTTGTCTGATTCTTCCACATATGTTTCTTGGTTTCAGACAGTTGTGCAATTACTCACTAAATATTGTCATATTAAGAGGACATCATCGGCCTTGAGAAGCCCTTTTCTCGACCCAAAACATCTTGGCCCCAGATCCATAAGCACCACCACATCATGGGCTGACTAAGGGAACATTGTGACTGAGCTAAAAAAGACAAGGATAGTTGGACTTAACCTAAGATCCCTTGCTCGTAATCCAGAATGTTCTCCTAAAACTGAATATGACACGTGGTGACCCCTAATACACCATCACCACAACAAATTTTTCCTCCAAAATCCCTTGGCGTGGCAAGCGTGAAGAGGAAGGGGGGACACTTCGTACCCCCTCATGAGGTTTACACATATAATCCTATATATAAGGATGATCTCAACACCCTTGGGTAGGTTCACTTTTAACCTTACATACACCATTTAACCACCATGATGTTAAGCCTACCTAAGCTAGTTGACCCCCCCTCTTGTGTCGTCACCAGGTTCTTTCGATGCTTAGGTGAGCTGAATGCCACCAAGGGTTTGGCTGATGTGAACACTCACCCTTATGCTTCTCTGGTTTAGTGTCCATCTCTTTTAGAATATTAAAAGGAAGAGTCATGGCATCACTAAGCTTTATCTAATTCTTCGACAAAGGTTTCTTTGTTTTAGAAGAGTTGTACAGTCACTCACCATTGTGTTTCACTAGTTCAGTCTATCAATCTCCTTTGGGATATTAAAAGGAATAGCATCATCAAGTTTTGTCTTATTCTTCTACAGTAGTTTCTTAGGTTTAGAAAGGTTGTGCAGTTATTCAACATGGTGCCTTGTTGGTTCGGTGTATCCATCTCCTTTGGGATATTAAAAGGAAGAGTCTTGGCATCACCAACCTTTATCTGATTCTTCCACAACAGTTTCTTTGGTTTAAAAGGATTATGCAATTATTCACCATTAATTGTGCTTCGCTAGTTTAGTCTATCCATGTCCTATGTCTCAAGAACTGGATAGTTAAAGTCTCAAATATTCTTTGACAATATAATAGAGTTGTTAGTGTATATCCTAGAGGCCAATACATTTTGTCTGTATTTACATTCATTGTATTATGCTATTTTTTAATATATGAGACATTTCATTTATTATGTTCTTTTTTATAAACATAATAAAGTCTTTAGAATAATAAGTTTGATGATGTAGGACATCAAGTGGATGACTTGATCGTGAGATCCTATTGGATAAAACACTACTCTTAAATGTCTCTAGTCAAGTATTATTGTTAATCAAGACAACAATAATGTATTGAAGCTAGTATGTACGTAAACTGATGGTCACATCTCACGGGTCATGAATATGAGATATCAAGTCTTCACATAGGTGCATATTAGAGTAATAATGTACTAGACATACTCATCATGAGAACGCAACATGGATCGTTACGTGAGTGTCATAAGCGATTCTCATAGTGATATTAGTATATGTGGTCATTTGACCTGAAATCACTACGATTCCTACATGAGGAGTTGTGTGTTTTAATGTTGTCAAATGTCATCTGTAACAAAGTGATTATAAAATCGGTTATTTGACATATCGCGAATCATGCAGAAGGATATGAGTGATCTGGATAAGATTTGTCCCTCCTACATAACAAGAGCGATATCTTCGGGCCCCTTGAATGAGTGAGACTGTGAAATGCATTGTCATGCTCAAATAAGTCGATATGAGATATCGATCTCATTTGTTGTTATTAAGTCTACTCAGGTATCAGGAAACGAAGGATTGAACTATACAAGGGTGATGCATTTCATGCCTTGTGTTCAATCTAGATATATGGATAAAAGGACTAAACTATACGGAAACATTGGTTACGGAAAGATTATGTCAAATCACTGACATTCTCATTATTTGGGTGGCAACGATGTGTTACTAGATACCGTTCACTGTTTGTAATATTAAAATGAGATTTTAATATTACTACTAATATTATGAGAACCTGCATGGTCACACATATAGAGCAGATTAAATTAGAATAATTAAGATCCAAATTGGACTTAGATTCAATTGTGGGTCAGACTCATAACAGATGAGTCTAGGGTTGCACAACTTACATTGCTGTTATTTTCACTCACTTAAGACAGTCAACTATTATAAATAGCACTGTTAAGGGGCTGTCAAGGGATGCATTAAAAAAATCATAGCCGCACTTGACAAAAATAGTGAGTGAGAGAGTGACAAGTTTTTTCTCTTTTCTTCGCAGCTAGCACTATGTGAGAGATGCGTGACTCCTATTTACAGATGTTAGACGTTCGTGAGTCTATTTGTGTGGATATCGCAGAGACATCGCCGCTATTACGGTATTGTGATTCACGTCATTTATTTTGATCACACTTCAAGAGGTAAATAATTTTAAAAACTCTGATTATGACTTTTTCACATAGATCCTTAATAGAAATTCTATTTTACGCTGCGTGATATATCCGCGATTCCCAACAAAAATAACTAACTGGTTGGCAGGCTTTTCTTGTTTTGTTCTTATAAGGCTTTAATTCTTTGATCAACCACCACCTAGATGTGGCAACATTCTCATCGAAGATGGTGTTTCCTTGATACATAATATAGTGTTTTGATAGAGCTTTGACCCTCCTTAGCATAGAAAGGGGGAGACAAAAGTGTCCTTACTTCAATCTTCATAGTGTAGTTATTACTTAGTGAAGATTATTTTGTTATAAAACTTTAGCAATACAAATATTAATAAATAAAAAAACAAACTATTTACAACATATATAATAACTATACAATTCTTTTAAAAAACATGTTAAATAAAATATCAAATTGAAATACAATTCAGCACCTAACTATAATTTTTTTTATTTAACTAATTGGTTCTCATATATAATAGAAAGTTCACAGAATTTTATGATTTTGTCATTCAAGTTTTTCACTTGTCCTCAAATAATATGTGTGTTGCCGTCAAAT